>OY720638.1:100366033-101616033 GCA_963169105.1 Ceriagrion tenellum | reverse complement strand
CAAAGAAAAACCTGCCTGTTTGATAAGGCTGACTGCGAAGGTATGAAACGAGAGTTGCAAAATTCATTTACTAATTTTCTAGAGATAAGTATCAACAGTAATACTGAGGTTTTTTGGAATACTTTCCTCGATCCATGTGAAGCGGGGTTGATATCGGAAATAGATTGCGTGCAGCTAAGGGGAGCTAGGTTTGTAAAACGATGCTATGATAAGTTTACTAGTGTGTCTAGATTTTAGAATAATTGAGATGGGAATCACTATCACAACGTAAATTAAATTATAGACTTAACCTCCTACTACTTTTCCTACTACTAGTCCTACTTCATAAGAGTCCCGTATACTGGCGGCGTACTCCAAGTGGGGTCTTACGAGAGAAAAGTAACATCGCTGATTTACCTTCTCGTCACACTTTCCTAGTATTCTTTTAATAAATCCTAATTTACGACTTGCCTGACCACAAATTTCTATGCTTCCCCCACGACAAGACATGTGTTATGGTCACTCCTATGTACTTTACTGACTCTACATTCATCAGTTCGGCTTGATTAATGGTGTACGTCTTGTTGGCTAAGCTACTCTTCCTCCAAAAATTCATAACAACGCACTAATTAAAATTTAATTCTAACTGCCAAGTGTCGCACCATCCGCTTATAGCTTCTAGGTCTTTCTTCAACGCAATTCTATCAGACTCTGTCTTAATATCCTTATATAATACTGCGTCTTCAGCAAATAGACGAATTTTACTGGTAACTACGGTTGTGATATCATTAATATACAAAAGGAATAATAAGGGAAGCAGATACGCAAGAAACGACCAAGGAAGTGGAATAAATTGGGATCCATCTGTATGGGGGAGGAGATGGAGCAGGAGATGTGCAAAATCTGATAGAAGTTGGTCAAGATCCCACACGGCACCGCAGTGATCCAGCTAATTTTCCGGTTTCGAATCGATTCATGTTACCAAATCACAGAAATTGCGCGTCGCACACATCTTTTCGATGGAAGAAACCATGAAGGAAAGGTACAAGATAGAAGATATAAGAACAATGATAAATACATAACGATGGCGCCCACCTCTAATTTGGATATTCGCGAGTTTTTTTTTATACATATTTTGTGCAGTTTAAAAGACATTTGTGAAGCTAGTTCTCGTCATATGCGGGCTTATATAACATGCATATGATTCGTTTAAACACTTTGCACGCTAGAAGGGATACTTATTGCGGGAAAAATGGGCAAAAGATTCCTTTGAAAGCATTTTCTCGGCACTAAATTGGTTAACACTACGATTCTCATCACTCACCGATGTCAATAACGTCAATTGTAAAAGCTATACCCATTTAAAATCACTGCAAACATACTCGCGGTACCAATGAGGCAATGATATAGTCACGTATCTTCGCCTGCGATGAAATGGAAATTCTGAGAGGTATGTGGATAGTGAGGAAATGACGAAATGATACCCGAAACTCATTCGAACTTCCCGCAGCCACCCACCTACCGCTGCGATGTTGCCATTTTTCCGGCAGTGGATCACCACGTTTTTGGCTATGTTCGCAGAATTGTTAATTTTCATCGTAGAACGACGTTTAAAAGATGTACTTATTCGTACAATTATCGGGAATACGATGAAAACATTCATTTGTTGTAATATGACGTAGTTTTAAAAGTTTAAATAATAGTGAGCATGGTTACTTTTGGGGAGGGATACCCCCGCTGCGTGGGTCGAGGAGAGAGGCCGGCGACGGGTCTCCGCGTCCGAGGAAGGGTTAGGGATTAGGACCGTCCGCGACGTTGGCCCCACCCAACTTGAGACTACCTGAGATGTGGCCCCAGATATTAGGTTTGAACCGATTTTTTTATTAATTTGTATTTCAAAAGGTAATTCGAAGTTCTCACCAATTCTCACCAATTCATTTTCAGGTTTGGTGACAAATTTGTTTGATGAGTGTAATCAAACAGCAAGGATGAGGTTGAATTTGGGTTCCTTCGTGGTGGCTAAAATGTATGCGTGGTTTTAGCGAGATTGAAGTACTTCTGGTAATGAAATTATTGTCGTTATCTGAAGTTGAACAAACGCGTAAAATTGGTGTGGGGTAAGCATGCGGAGATTAAGTTATATGGACTCAAAATCCTTCCATTGAGTCATAAAATGCGTAAGTACTTGGAGAATTAACGATTAAATTGTCTAAAAATGAAAAATTTTGTAGTCTATTCGACCGGTTAAATCGAGCTGTTCGGCATCATCAATAAAACTTGTAACATTTCCAAAATATATTTGGTTATTCTTCATTGTCAAAATTTTGACATTGAAACAATAGATATGAATCATTCTCGGTCTTCCGACTGGGTTAGGTTCTTCTTATCCATCTGCTCCGGCAAAGTTTTTTTTAGGTAATTGAATGTATCCTAGGTTCACAAGTGATTGTTAGGGTTATATGAAAATAATCAAGTAATGGGAAACAAAAGGAAAACGTCTGTCATTGAGAATTTTAGCTATTAGGAAAGCATTAAGACATGAGAACGGGTATAAAAAATTATTCCATTACAATTAAGATGTAGACTATTTGCATGCTGTCCTGGGGAAATGGAATTACTATAGAAAGTAATTCGAAATATCAAGAAACCATGAATTTATTTATGCCGTAATATGTTTAATTTGGTACATTTCTCTTTAGATTTCTCCGAACGTGTCACTATCCATTTACATTTTTCTTAATCATGCATTGTAAAAGTAAGTTAAGCACAAATTCGATATGGCTAATACACTCACTGTTGCGTAAATAGTTCTCACTTCGCATTCTAATTCTTCTGTACGTACGTCTCCACAGCGTTTTTCTTAAATCACTCATATGTGAAATTTTAGGGAAATATTTCTTGAACACGTCTAGTGCAATCGTGCAGAGACTAATAAAGTAATTTGAGGGACTAGTGAGGCCAGAAGAATCATCTTTTAAACTAGGGAATGTCTTTTAAAAATTGAGATTTCTTTTACTACCCAACTTCTTCTCCCAAACAAAGTTGTGGATACAGTTTTGGCACATAAATGTCTCCTTTAACCTCTTCAGCAAGTACCCAGAGAAATAAACTAATGAACATTCCTCTAAAGTTGCAGATTTTCTGCATTCATTGCTCGTAGATACTGTGAAGTCCAATCTTAATGATTCACTTTCTAATCCGCTGGAACTCTGATCTGCATTTCACTGGTTAATAATGCTGTCGCCTCCGACACCTTCAGTCACAAATGGATATGTATTCACATCAATGCTGTAACTGGAACTCTTTGGAGGTTCCGAGGAATTTGAAAAGTGTACATTGATTTTTTGAAATGACTTGCCGTCATGTCATGTATTCAACTTTCGGTATAGTTTGGGGTGCTTGTCAAGTTGTCTTATCATGTTTGGTAACAATGGAAGAAAATGGTAAGAAACCAGTATTTTTATGGAATTAATGGCATAAAATTTTAGCCTAAGGAGGAATTGTAGGTTATATTTTATTCTGCATAGAACAATACAATCTCTCAAACGGTACGTAGGGGATGTACGACGGGTCGCTCGGGGTTGATATCAAGGAATCGTCGACGAATATCCCCTCACGTACTCGCACAGCAACAGCGTAAACAATGGGAATCCTTATTGTATACCTACCAGCAGATAAATCTTGAAATCGGCAGAAAAATAAAACTCTTTGATATCTGAACAGCGAACAGGCTATGTGTCCCAGCATGTGTCCGGTAGAAATGCTGCGCCTACCATAAGCCAAGGTCCTTATACCCAGGTCATGACACGCACTTGTCTAATGTAATCCATCTTGGATTGAATTTTAGGCGGGGTTCAAATTTTGCATGCAGATGAATGGGTGTCATCGGTACAAAGATCCACGAATATTTCCTTGAATAATTTAGCCTATGCTATGAAACTTTTTAAGTTGATAAAAAATGCTAAGGGACATTAGAACCTGTGTACATTTCCGGACTGTGACCTCCCGTTCGATTCCAGGAAAGTCTTAAACATTGCTTCCGACTCCGCAATTGAACACTGGTCATAGGCCCAAAGATCCTCGAATATCTCCCTGAATAATTTATTCTGTGCTATGAAACTTTTTGAAGTGATAAGCTATGCTAAGCGGCTTTAGAACATGTTTGAATTTCCGGCCTAAAATCTCCCGTTTGACTCCAGTAAAGTGGTAAACAATGGTTCCGACAGCATAATTCAAACGTGGGCATAGGGACGAAGATCCACGTATATTTCCCAGAATAATTTAGATAATGCCATAAAAATGTTTGAGCTGACAGATAATACTAAGCGACTTTAGAATTCATTTAGACTTTTGGTCTGACGCCTCCCGTTCGACTCCAGGAAAGTGGTAAACAATGGTTCGGACTCCATGATTCAAACATGGTAATAGGGAAAAAGATCCACGTCCTTACCTGAATAATCTAGGCTGTCCTAAGAAACTTTTCAAGTTGACAGAAACTGCTAAGTAACTTTAGAATTCGTTTGGACTTTGGCCTGAAACCTCCCCGTTCGACTCCAGGAAAATGGTAAACAATGCTAACGACTTAATAATTCAAACTTGGGCATAGGCAACTTGATCCACAATTATTTACATTTAAAAATGAGATAATGCAATACACCATTTTCCAATAATAGGCAAAACCAAGGTTCTTCAGAATTTATTTAAACTGCCGGCCTGGGGCCTGCCGTTTGCTTTCAGTCAAGTTGCAATTATTGCATTCGATGGAATAATTCAAGCATGGACTAACTAATCTAAGCATACTCAAACTCTTACAATTGAGTTATGCATTAAAAATATTTACTTTCAGGAGTTGTATGAAGAAATAAAAAAACTGAAATAAACAGGTAGGATGAAGAATTTAAGCAGCGAAAAATAAACGCCACGAATTAGAACCGACCCGGCGACCATGCCGTTGACCAGAGCAAACGCTACCCATCACGCCACGGTGCACATGCTGTTCTAAGCAGAAATTACATAAAGAATTTCGTAATATGGCTCCAGTGGGCTTCCAGGTTTGTTGTTGCCCATTTTTTGGTGGAAAAGTATCTATATATTCCTTCCGATGGTGTCATTTGTACACAACAGCAATTGGTATTTGTATGTATCCATTTTGGCTTCATCTGTCGGGAGGAAACTAGCTCAAAATTCGTAAATTACCTTGAATACTAAAGGACGGTGTTCCCTTCTTGCCTGGTATGTTTTTGAGAAAATGTATCCGTTAAGTTCTTATTTTTCCAAAAATGGACGCTTAATTATAAGTAAGCACCATATTAGTGATTGATCAGCGTGCATACATAATTACTGTGCGCCAAAATACGCTGAGGAAGGTTATCCTAAAATACGAGGTGAGATATAGTTCTTGTTTCATAGTGAAGAATATTTTATCTTTAATGAACACAAAATATACCTCTTAGAGCTTACCTAATCCCTTTATAATTTAAAAATCAAATTCAATTTCATGTTTAAAAGAGAATTTGTGACATTGATCAAGGCTAAACACTTTTGGTTACTCAATGAAGAGTAACAGTGCTACGGAACATCGAGCCAGATCCGAAATGAAGAAATCAGAGTGCATTATGGGATCGTGTCATGACCTGGGTATAAGGACCTTGCCATAAGCCAATGCGCCGCCATCCCCCTTTCCACCTCCCCGTCCCTCACTGTCAAGATCGCGCCCGATGAAGGATCACCAGAGGAAGTGCAGAGGTTTTCGTCCTCTTAAGTAAATACATGCAGACGGAATATTTGTAAAAGACTTCACGCAAAGCAAAAGACAAGGAGAGAAGAATAGGGGATGGGAATTTTTGTTTTCCCATCACTGTTTGAGAGCCCGGCCTGTAGTCTATTGGGCACCCTTGACCTCCTCCTTGGCTGCTGCATATCGGATTAACAATTTACTTAGGGTCCGGGTTTTTTCCGTCTTCCCCCTTCGTCGGAAGAGACCTCCATTCCTGTGCACCAGTTGTCACCATTGTGTCCATAAACTCTTTGTGTCTGCGTCGTGACCACTTTTCGCCTATTTTGTTTTATAACCCTTCCGCCATACACCCTTCTTAACCCTTTCAATAAGGTCAGCGTCCTGTGTCCTTAGAACTCGCCTCATCCGCCGGGGAAAATCCCTCACGCTTTTGGTATACAACCCAACAAGACTGACCGCCAAACCCCTGCCAGGGAATCCCAGCCGGTGGGGGAGGGGGGGTGAGAAGGCGTAGAAGGCGATCCCTTTCTTCCTCCTCCACCCCCATAACTGGGGGAAGGAGAGAAGTTGGGGAGGGTTAGGGGGTGAGAAGAGTGTCCGGTGGGCCTGCGGTGCCTACCTGCCACTGCGCTGCTCCCCCACCCCACAACTCCCCTTCCCCAACTGTCAAGACAGCGTTTTAAAAAAATTACGTTAAACTAGGTTAACAAACTTAAGACGCTTCAATAAAACATTATCGGGGATCAATCTCTTTTCACTCATAATAAGTAGGAATTTCTAAGCAAAATAATTTTCAATCAGTATTCACATGTATATGGGAGATGAATCCTAACATTTTCTAAGTCTGCCTGACACAAGTGGGTTAAGAGCGCACTTTTTACATTAGAAGTAGATGATAAACGAATGACGAAGCAGGCTAGATTGATGGATATCTTGAAATGGTGATATTAATAATTGAACTAATGCTTTTTAGTTAAAAGAAATAATTTAAGAAAATGTTCTACATTTCTCCGATTACGGAGATACCAAAAAGTCTCTCTGATGGAACTGATGCTGCTACTCCTGGCAGGTACTTTCTGGCTACCTGGTATAAGGAAGGGTATTCAGTTTTCATTGATTCCCACAATGAAAAAAGATTCAAATGGTGGTCGACGACGGGTCGGTTGAGGAATTGCCTTAACTGAAATGATGCCCCACCGGCGACATCTTAAGTATACAGGGACCTCTGTGATGCTGTTTCAGTGTCATGAAAGCTCCAGATGTCATCTGGTGCTGCTGCCTCACGCTCAGCGTGTGAAAACATCCGCAGGACGTTCATCTGATCCTCCTCGCGAAACATCTCATTGTCAGCCATCTCAGCGATAATGGTGCTCATGGCATTGGCTACAGCGATCGGGCTCTTGAAGTGCAGTTTTTTGAACCGTGGATCCAGCTTAGTGGCGATTGCATTCTGCTTTCTGGACTCAATAGGATCGAACCTCATCTGAAGCCAGTCGGTGACACCTGCGCCTCTTCCTGTTTGTCCCTTAATACGCTGCTGGGAAAACTCGTTTTTATATGGACTACGTGATCCCTTATGAATTAACAAAATATTTTCAGCAATTAGGGAGCTATTACTAAAGTTACTTCTCTATATATACACCGGCAGGAATCTTCAACAAAGCCTGAGATCGATTTCGATCTTGCAGTCTTGACAAATTTTATATTCCGGATATTTTATTTTATATCTTGGCAAATATTATATTTGACTTAGCAATCTTGACAAATTTTATATTCTGAACCCTCACATAATGGAATCATATTGAGGTTGATACTTTGTATTACTTATTTCGTGGAACAAGCGGAAATATGAACACATTAAAAAATGATCCGTATTGGAGATATCATTCATTTATATGCAACGTTTGCAAACACCACACCATCGAGGCAGAACTTTATAAACAGGAAATAGATGTAGATTATTTACAGTGTGGCAGCATTCATTCAACATTACCAACGTGGACATGACGTACATCGTCCTCTTGTTGGGAAGCATAAGCGAAACCCGGAATCGTGTTTGCGGAAACGATTCTCAGACCATCTATTGAAGATGGTAATTAATCTTTTACGTGAATTCCAAACAATACATTTTCTGAAGGCGTTGTTAAAATCTTACGAAGTTCGTTAAGTTAGAGTAGATCAGATTATGAGAGTGAAATTAGGGAACTAGAATGCAGAGCAGAAAAATTTTTGCTCGTTTTCCTAAAAAGTATTAGTCTAAGTAACGTTGACTTATTTGAGGTATTTATAGTAAATATTAGGATGAAAAAATTACTCTGCAATGACAAATTTAGATGCGAAGGAGTGCGGCAACTTATAGAAGCAGTGAACATGCACTTAGTCCTCTGCAAGCCACCTCAAGCGTTTGGCAGGGGGTGACTTGCTACCAACATGCACTACGGTATATAAATTAATTCCAAGTTATTTTACAGATTTTACAGTCTCAATTAATTGGGTATGTTGTGTTTAATAGATTCATTAGGTTTTTTTCTTTTCCATAAGTTCATTACAACATATTTTCAAATTTAATTCTAGCTACCATGGATCGCAGCACGCTTGAATTGCCTTGGGGTCCTTCGTAAGCGCTTCCTTATCGTTATTGCAACGGATTTCCCTGTGCACTACATCATCGTCTGCAAATAGTCGGAGTTTACTGTCTACGACTTCACCAATATCGCTATTATGCATAATAAATAGAAGTGGATGTATGACACTCCCCTGTGGGACACCCGAAGTGACTATAACTTCATAGGAGATGGTGCAGTCTAATACTATCCTCTGTACGTGATCGCTTTGGAATTCTCTAATTCAGGATATTACATCTTTGTCGTTAAAATTCTTTTTACTTTACATGAAATATAATTTTTGAATCCTGAATTAACTAAAATGGCGTTTTCGGTCCATCTTTACTGCCCCCTTAAGCGATTAAACGGACTTGTTCCAAAATTTTAGGATACCGAGAGTGACTACGTAATCACCTTTCTGGTGATTGACGAGTTTTACACAGGTGAAAATAATGTCAAATCACAATTTCCAATAACAATTAGTGGACAAAACTTTCAGATTAAAAAATTAGAAGTCAGTTTCGCATTCGTATTAATTACACTACTCCAATCTTTCCTTATTTATTCGTCCCGTTGAGAATTGACAGGCATTTCTGGCAATAGTTAAAAAAAAACATGGTGAGTAAAACTATTGGTCTACTGAGGCTACAGTGGCGCATCCCAAGGAAAATGATAAGAAAGCATCAAGTTGAAACCTATATGGCACCTCGCCCAAAGTCGGATATGCAAAAGATGGAAGAAAATGACCCGGTATGATAAGATATATGTGTTCATGGATGTATTAGCGTAAAAAATAACCATAAAAATAACGAAGTTTCCCGCGGCTTAACATCCAAAACGCGAGAATAAACTTAAGGATTCATTGAGAGGGAGAAATCGCTACGACGGCATATTTGCGATTTAGTTCTTTCTAGCGCTTTGTTTTTATGCGTAAGTAAGCCCACTGAATTAAACTGATATATGAATAGTGTCGTCTCACGCTGAATACATTCCACTGCCCCTCAAGCCAACGATCCCCACTGTAAGTTACTCGCGAAGTTAGCATCATACGGGATAGACAGTAATATAGTAGGCTGGATAGGAGACATCTTACATGAACGCGTTTAAAGGGTGGTATTAGATGGTGTCAGCTCAGGCAAAGTAAAAGTTACATCTGACGTTCTCCAGGGAAGCGTGATTAGTCCAATTTCATTTCCTCTGTACGTAAATGTCTTGAATACAGTAGTAAAAAATAGCAAGCTCCGTCTTTTTGCCGATGATACAGTAGTGTATAAGGAAATTAGAAATGAAGAGGACATCCAGTCTTTAGCTAAGGATTTAGATGCGATTGATGATTGGTGTTATAGTTGGCAGCTAGAATTTAATTTGAAGAAATGTGCGATGATAAACTTTTGGAAAAAGAATGGCTTTACCCGGAATAACTATTGCATCAAAGAAAAGAAAATATCTAACGTAGAATCTATTAAATACTTAGGCGTCACCATCACTGAAGACATGTCATGGAGGAAACACATCAGGGAAATAACTAGTGTAGCAAACCGTAGACTAGGGTTCGTAAAAAGAGTTCTAGGCAAATGCGATGAGAGAGTACGAGAAAGAAGCTATTTTACACTTGTCAGGCCTCATTTAGAATATGCCGCTAGTATATGGGATCCGTACGAGGAAGGTATGATAAAAGAATTAAGGCGCGTGCAAAGGAGATCCGCTAGGTTTGTTAAAGGCCGTTATGATAATTGTATAAGTGTTACGAGTTTAATAGAAGAACTAGGATGGGAATTACTATCAGAACGCAGATTAAAATGTAGGTTAAACCTTTTAAGTAAATTCGAAACAGAGTTGTTCACAGATGACGTTAGATATATATTGAAAACCCCTGCGTATTATGCTAGGTTTGATCATATTAACAAGATTAGAGAGATAGATTGTCGTACCGATAGATTTAAAATTCATTTTTCCCGCGTACCATAAGAGAGAACAATAGGCAGCGTAACAAAGGGATAGGTAGGTGAAATATAGTTAGAGTAGTCTGTTGTGAATGATGCATGTAATAAAAATCAATAATCCCTTTCTTATTATGTAGATACTAACCATCTAGCTGCATGTAACCCTATTATCTAGCATGTCTCCATTAAATATCCTAGTTGCATGTCAATAGTGCATGTTTGGAGATCTTCACCCCCTACCATACACCCTCGTGGTGGTTCGCAGGGTATTAAGTAGATGTAGATGTAGATTATCAGAGTATTATAAGTTCAAGCAAGAAATATTATTCGTAAAAAATTTTATCAACACGAGGGGGTTGCATCAAACTTTCAGCGAAGCACGTCTTCTGACACCCACTAGCTGTACTCTACTACTGTAATCGACGAGCACTTAACTTGGAAACCATATGCAAATGTTATTTGAAAAAACAGCAAGTTTTTTCATTATACACAAATCGCATCTGCAGAAAATACTTACAAATATTGCGTAAGTTACTTTATTTCATTGACATTCGAGATAACTAAATAAAAACTACTCACTTGAAAATAGTTTACCTAGCGGGAAACGAAATTTTAATGAGAAACAAGCGTCACAGAATTTCTCCACTCTTACCTAAAAACACGTATTTATTAACGACCGAACAATTTGCGGCACGTGACATAAGTATGACAACTCGTATGTGAAACTCGAGTTCCTTGAGGAGCGAAAGTGGCTCCCTTCATTGGAAAACGCTATACACCTGAATCTAAAACTCATCCCAGTTAAAATCAGAACCGCGTACGTTCCCCCGGATGCCAGGCGCAGGCCAAAAGCAGTCAGGACAACGGTACACAGACCAGAAACCAGGAGAGTAATACGTAGAAGAACATCATGCTACCATGCAGTATACTATTCAAGACTACTGGTTAGTATTATGCGGCAAATAAATAGCACTACAAGGTACTAAAACATGTAAGATTATATAATGCCGGAGAATGCATGCGAGGTTAGTATCTAAAATTCATGTTGAGATATTTAGCACTACTGAAAAAACCTCTTTAACCTAGTCAGTATGCTAGATCTGATCTATCACAATTATAATGGTCTCTTATTGTACGCGGAAAAATAGACATTTTAAATCTATCGGCTCTGCAGTCTAATTCCTTGATCTTATTCCTGTGATCGTTCCTACCATAATAGTTTGGGTCCAGCAAAATATTGTGAACTTCCGGTAAAAAAATAGTCTACATCAAACTTTCGTAAAAGATTTAGCGTATATTTTTCCCTTCGTTCGAATATAGGTTCTCGCCCTGATTCCCTCAACAAAGACTAACACTACTTTGTTTATCATCACAATTTTTAACAAATCTAGCTGCTCTTCGCTGTATGCGATCTATATCTGAAACTAGTCCTACTTCATAAGGGTCCCATATAGAGATGGGCACCGTGAAGGTTTACTACGGCGGCGGCGGCGCCGGCGTGCACGCCGTCGTATTTAACGGCGGCGCCGAAGGCGTAAACTGACAAACTGTCGTATCTATGCCTAAAATAAAAATTATGAAGTTCATAATTATGCTTAAAACGTCTTAATGACATAAAGTAATTAATAAATATCTAATAATTATGCTTTAAACGTCTTAATGACATAAAGTAATTAATAAATATTAAAATTTGTATGTAAACTGTCAAATATGAAAAATTGCAGTGGTTTTCATTCCAAACTATACTAACAATACTCATTGTAAATGTTCTTTGGCGCGCAGTGTACATGACTAAAATATTTTTATGGCTACCGCCTACTGCTGGTTCACAAAACCTACGTACATCGTCATTTTGATGAATAATATCTTGTTTTCCAACTCAGAGATGAGCCTTGCAGTTTTTTTAGCTGTTTGAAAAAGTCCAGGAACAATGAATATGCGTAGATTACACTTGCTGATGCCCGCCACGCACAAATAGGCCTGTTTCATGGTTCGATGAAACAAAATTGCCATGTATGTTTAGATCGACTTTAGATGTCGATGGTGGTTATTGAATACCATGATACGATTGTTAATCGATATTCGATGATCAATTGATTGACACTGACGGATCGATTGCCGATGGTCGATATACTATCAATGATCGATCGATTAACGATGGTAAATCAACTTTCGATGGCCAATCGATTGTCGATGATCCATTGATTGCAAATGGTCAATCGATAATCGATTATCAAAGGTCAGTTAATGGGCAGTGATCTAGTGAGCGCACCATAAGCTTGTCGAGTCGATGGTCACTGACCGGTAAATCGGAAAATTGGCGCGTATCTGCCGTCACCCGCGACCTGGCGCACGGACGACGCCTCGCACGGGTCAATGGCGATTGACAATCATCGAAGATTATCGTCAACCGTTGATTCTCGACGACCATTGACAGCGACGATCATCGATAGTTGCCCATCGAACAAGCCTACGCCCAAATATTTCCAACCCGTCGTTACCAGCCACGTATACTGTAGGCGCCTATCCCTCCAATGCGGCAGAAAGTCGCTGTCGGCGACGTCCTCCGGAACTTAATAGGTACAGAGGGCACTACCTCTCTACAGCTTCTTCGTTCGCTTGACTATCGAGTGCTTCTTGATGAGTTCATGAAGGTGTTGCACAGTTTTGGCGCTAGAGGAAGAAGGTGATTCGGTTTCCGCAGCCACAATCTTAACGTTAGCGTAGGGCCTGACGGACCCCTCCTTTAAGTCGCAGAGTCGATCGCGGAGATAAGTCTCTCAGAGGCGTACCGCCAGCGAAATGTAGTAGCTCACGTTGGACAGGTTTCTGATGCTCTTGTGTAATGTATTAATGTGTATGTGCTTTTTAAGACAAAACATCTGCCGACGCTCTCGAACAGCAACAAAACGATTCACATAGAGAGGAATGTCAAGAGTTCTATCAACTCTTAAGCAGCTCATCCTTCTAGAGGAGAACCATTTTTCCTGGCTTTCCCTTTTGAATAAATATATTAAATGCTAGAGTCTCCTATGTTTTGATCACCCTGATTAAAACCACTGTGAAATAATAACTCGTTACTTCCACTACGGCGATTTTGCAGAGTAATGTACACTTGAAGTACTAATGAGTAATTGTGTGATTAAACTGATGTGGCTCTGGTACAAAATAACCCGAGTACTTCTCAATTCTTTTATATTTTTGCTCTAAATAAGGCAGTAAACAAGTATATACGTTTATTATCCAATCAACTTCCAATCTCTTAAACAAATACTATGAGTCGCTCAGCGTGATATATGGCAGCTGACTTAATATATTCCAGCGTCATTGCCAGAGGTCGCGCCTAGATATTGGAAAGTCGAAGTCGACTTTCTACTCCAAAAGTCAACTTTTTGGAAATCGACTCTAAATTATTAAAGTCGACTATAAGTCGCTTGAAAGTCTTGATAAACTTTCGAATTTTATACGACTGCCAATTCGATTTTTTGAATAATTAATTGACCATTTTTCGCAAATAGAATTTGTTGTAAAACATATTTATGAGCCTGAAAACACAAATTATTTTCTAAAGGCATGGATTATTTTCAACATGGCTAGGAGGAAGGAAAGTTGCACCATTTTCACACTTTTAGAAGGGCTATTTTTCAGCAAGGCAGACATTTATCCCAGTTAAAGAATAATTTTAAAGCAGGCTGGTTAATATGATTAGCTTTGTAGTTCATCAGACCTGATGCCTTCATTAGAAAGCGACGAAAAATTCAAAACATTTCTAATGTCCCTTCTTTTTAAGTTCCTTGTTGTGTATCAGTACATGGTAACAAAAAGTTGAGTTGTTTAAACCTCACCACTCCTCATCTGTCTTAATCAACCTATTTGAAGATCTATAAACATTTATCTCCCCTTCGAATGACAAAACAGTTGCCCATAGTTTCGTAAAGCCATTTTGGCCTTAAACTATGCATATGGGCACCAACTTGATGCATAGATTGGTTATATCGCGAATGAAAGACATTAACTAATGTGCTGATCACGGAAATCATCCGGATAAGTTTATTTTCTTTGTATACAGAGCTAGGTATTCAGAGTATAGTAGAATACATGTAGAATGATGAGTGACCGAAGGCGTTGCGCCAGCCCGTTTCAGTCTTAACAGCTATGACACGTATTTTGGCTTTTCACTATTTTATGTTCGCGAGAATTTATACCGGTGGCAAGTGCAGACTTGTGTTTGTGTTTCGACGACGGTACTTTATTTTCTATCCCATAGTGTGACTTCTGATATCGAAAATGGTGCGCTCGAGTTCTATGTGGAAATATTTTACTGAAAACTGAATGTCGACCAAGTGAAGTGCATGGTTTGTAATTGAGAATTTAGTACAACGGGAGCGCTATAACTCACATCGCTTTATCGAGAACTGAGCATAAGACTGTGCTTGAGACTTGGAACGCCATCAACGGCAAAAATGAACTAGTTTGAGCAGCTAGGGACCCTTTCAAGCAGACCAAGAAAAAGGAAATGATCCGGATCCACGAGTGCCTCAAATTGCTCTCATAATTGCTAATCATTTCGTTTCAGCCATCAATGGGCTAAGATCACACAACTATTCTTACATTCTCAAGTTTTTCTTTTTCCAGTCCTTCATTCTTCGGCTTGCTCATGCTCGTTCTTCCCCGAAAATACTCTTCTTATTATCATTTTCTCGTCGAACAGGTTCTTGATCTCCACAGTTATCCGTCAGAATATTTCCAGTGTTTCTCTATTTCCTAAATATTGTTTTTAGAATAAAACTATCATTCCAGGAACAATTTTTGTGCCATTTGCATTGGCCATCACCATTTTGGTCACGAAACAATCAAAACATGAACCACTTTAATAAAAATCATAAAATAACAGTTTCCATTTCATTTGCTTTTTGCGTATTGGCTTTGTATTTGGAACTTTGGAAGCTGAAGTCGGAAAAATTCGACTTCATCCGACGTCAGCTCAAGTCGACTAGTGTGTCGTTCAGTCGACTCTCAAGGTCGGAGCGTCCAATGCCGAAGTCTAAAGTCGACTTTGGCGAAACGATTCCAGTTCCTAGGCGTTCCAGGCAACTTGGGTGCATGCGCTTTCTCGGTGTCGTGTCTCGGAAACTATTCCGCAGAAACTGAAAATATTCAATATGGAAAATATCAGATATATAATGAAACGTCAGTAATTACAGAAAAGGAATTAAAAAGGTCCGGTCATTCCTGACAATGAAGGACCCCACGGGTCCTTAATCGTCAGGAATGACGGGAAAACAAGAGAATATGGATCAAATTAATAACGTTAGGAGCGATGCGGCACGTCTTCCCCTTCTCCAATAGCAATATTTTACATATGATATTTCGTAACCCAATGGCACCAATCAGGGTATGTTCCGAAAGAAATTTGGATTTCCGAAAAATAAGGTCCACTCCAGTATGTCACGCCACGGCGCCGCCGCCGGAGTTTTTGTCTGCGGCGGCGTGGCGGCGCGCCGCAAGTTTTGAATCGGCGGCGTGGCCAAATTTGCCGGCGGCGTGGCGCCCTTCTCTAGTCCCATATAGTACCGACTCACTCTAAGTGGGGTCTCACGAGAGAGAAATGACATCCCTCCTTTAATTTCTTGCCACACTTTCCTAGTATTAATTGGCGCCTTCATTGCCATACGTAGGTGCCATCATCTCGAACCTAAATATTGATACCTTATTTCTCATTTCTATTTAATTATTTCCGGGGGAAAGTATTTTAGGTCCACCGCCACGGATAAAGGTCTTGAATTGAACATAGGTCTTCGAGTACATTTACATATTACCCTACAAGCCACCTGAATGATTCGTGGCAGGGGATGAGTTATAACCAAACCTAAATATTGATACTTTATTTCTCATTTCTATTTAATTATTTTCGGGGGAAAGTATTTTAGGTCCACCGCCACGGATAAAGGTCATGAATTGAACATAGGTCTTTGAGTACATTTACTTATTACCCTACAAGCCACCTGAATAATGTGTGGCAGGGGATGAGTTATAACCAAAATAAACTATATTGTACCTTATTAAAGTTAACAAACTACGACTAAAATTCATTATCAAGGCCATGTAAAACTCGACAGAACGGTAACTCTCACAAACATACAAAACAATAGAGGTATGCTTGAAATGCTACTGAAACTATTTTCATTATTCATATATTCTATTTACATGAAAGAGATACAGGACTCATATGAAGCGTGATTCTAGAAAAACGTAGATTAAGAAAGATGCATTGGGGAGCAAATACTAATAAGCTACTCAACCTGTCAAAAAACGTGCCTCAAAGTCACACTGGCAGCTCTTATGGTCTCCTAAGCAGGAATCGCAGGAAAAAAAGATATTTCACACCTGTCAGCTCTGCAGTGTATTTGCCAAATACTACGTAGCTATATTCCAGTACCATCTGATGGAATTACTAATTTTCCACCACCAGGCACATGGAGTCTGATATCGTTCGCCTCGACCACCTTTCGCGCTCCACGTTCGTAGATGATTCTTCGGTCCCGGCTGAAGCGGACGTGGATGCCAAGGAGGTGGATATACGGACGAAATATCATGACCCGCTATTTCAGCTTCGGCGGATGTACCCCGGACACTGTTAAATAGTAACACCATTCATGGGTGAACTCGGTGGAGCTAGGGTTCGCATCTAGAGAGCATCTAGAGTATTCATTTACATGTAAGTGTATTCACTAAATATGCAAGTATATTTGAAAATTAATGTGTGACCGCTATTTCATTGATCACAGCATTATCTCGATGCCACGTACATTAATTACGTTTATTGGGATCAACAGGACTATTCTTTTTATAGGCGCCAGGAAATGGCACGCTTGAAGTAAGCGTTACAGCGGGGAGAGGACAATGCTAAGTTGGATGAGACGAGCTGGTGAGATGTCGGGTTGTGATCTGGAGGAAGCGGAAGGGAAGGGGAGGAGGGCGAGAGGAGAGGGAGAGGACTGGGAGGTGGAGGGGCAGGAAAGGGAGGGGCGTGGGGGGAGGGGAGGTAGAGTGGCGAGGAGAGGGGAGAGAATCCGTGGACGGCGGGTTGGGCAGTGTTGGGATGCGGGGGAGGGAATTCCTCTGCCGGAGAGGCGAGGAGGGGAGGGAAGGGGGAGGAGCGACGGGAGACGGCTTTACGAGATACTTCATGGGCAAGACTCGGGTGCATTGAGCGAGGGGGCCATAGCCGACAGAAAAGAAACGGTCTTTAATTCACACCCAACTGCCGTCCGTACTGAATAATCATTAACATTTGTCTCTACTCATCAGAAGAGTTAATTTCAAATCTCATCTGGGACAGAAAATTTCCAATCACCGAAGTAAGCCATAGAATGTCGCACAAAACTTTTCACATTACCATAGTTAACTTTGGAGGTCAATAAAACTAAGCTTAGAGCAACAAATGAAAGAGTAACTTTGTTTCCTTCCACAGATTTATTTTCCTAGTACAACATGTTTCGACAGAGCGGTGTCATCATCAAGTACTCATTCAATAAAATTCTTCAGAAATATGGGTATACACATATCATAAGGGGCTTGGGGGAAGGTAGGATGGGGAGGTTAAGAGGGAAAATCAGGGGAGATATGAGGGATGGCGGTCGGGCAAGGAATCTGGAAAACCCGTGAGAGGACACGTAAGTGGTGGGTGGGTGGGTGGTGGGTTGACGCGGTGTGGATCCTCGGGGTTTAGGTATTGATATCCGTGGGTTATCAGCATGTGGAGAGTGGGGTGGGAGGGTCAGTGGATTCAGATTTTCCGTGAGGGATGGAGAGATTTCCTGGAGGGGAAGATTTTCTAAAAGGGTATCGTTAAAGATCCTTCTTCTAGTACCTTCTTATTTCAAGCTCCTCCTTTTCTTCCATTTTCCTCAATTTTTTTTCTAGATGTAATATCTCCGATATGAAGTCGCTGCTATGGTTTTTCGACTAAGGAAAGCAATAAGCGTAGAGATGGAACTAATGGAACGCACTAATCTTAGAGATTGCTTAAGAGAGAGATAATATATAGACGTTAGCTTCAACATAACCGGGGCTGAACGTGAGAGATCACTAATTTGGCTTAAGTAATTACATGATCAATCTTCAGTGAAGGATGAAAATAAACATTGTAGAATACCAATGCAAAACTTTTCATACCAATGGAGTTGTATTGAGATCTCATCTTCCGAAGAATTTTTCGTTTTACAGGAGATGAGCTCAAGGTAATAAAAGAAAAACTTTTCATTTTCATCCACATCTAAGAAATACCGTGCAAGCCATCACTAGGGTGTGTGGTACGGGGTGATTCCAGACAAGGTCCTTATACCCTTATATATATATAAAATATATGCTACAATATTTTGTACGAGGTTGAAGAGAGGGAGATAGGTTTATAGTTATTAGGATCTTCCTCATCGCCGCTCTTGAAGATAGGAGTAACTTTTGCGGTATCCCAATCGTAAGGGTCAAAATGTTCTGCTAGAGATTAACACATAAAATTCTCAAGTACGGAGCTAATTTTTAAGCTAAATCTTCATAAACTCGAGCGGGAATTTCATCGGGACCGGGTGATTTCCTGGGATTAATGGATTTCAGATTACTTCCTATGCCGCGACAAGAAATAATTATAGGCTGCATTGGATTTTTGTATAAACAAGGAAATTCCGTGGCGTTTTTCTGAGAAAATTAATAATAAACACTTTAAAAAAAGGTGTGAAAGACATTTGCTTCTTTCTAGGTTAGTCGACAGGTGGTGTAGCTGATTAATGTATGTGGTCCCTAATGCATGTTTCTAAATCTGTTGAATAGTGCTAACACCATGCTTTGAATGTTATCTGCATGACTCTTGAGTCGACCTTTCATAGTAACGTTATGGAACATTGTACTAGTTTCTGTAGTATACGGATGGAGTGGTGTTTATTGGTGAAACTAAATATCTTCTCTCTAGTTTATGTTGGTGATAAGTCACCCCCTGCCTAGTATCCTTGAGTCGGCTTGCAGGATAATAAGTAGATGTAGATGAATCACTGTATCCCATTAACTGGCTTCACTTATCGAGAGTGCAATATATGCGATGCAAAAAGGAGGGAAATAATCCTGCACGCGCGTGCTGCGATATAAGTAAACTTGCTTTGGGATGCACTAATTCGGCGGTCTTTGCGTTTAAAACTTCCGGAAGGCTCTGAGAAATCAGTGGAAGGATGCCGGACAGCGTCCTTCCCTCTTTCTTATCCACATCTGGAAACCATTGGACGGCCGAGACCCTTCCCCTCTCCCATGGGGGAGGAGTACGGGTTCTAAATGACCCCAACTAGGGCTTGTTCTCTGCCCGTGCCCTTGAAGTATGAGGGCCGTGGAGCTTGCGAGTAAAGGAATGGCGTAGTAGTACTGATCGGACCACAAAGAAAAACGTGGGGCGCTCTTTCTTATTCGATATCAACATAAATTCATTAAAGATGAAGATTTTGGTTTTCAGTGGAATAGGGAGCTTCAACAAACGATGTCTAAAATATCTTTAAATGAACTAAAGTTAAGGTGCAAAATACTAATAAGTCGCGCCCCATGCTTTTCGTTGTGGTCTTTTGTCTGGCTAATTTCCTTGAACTGAATTTTATTATTTCCAGTACTCGACTTAAATTTCTTTCACCTGAGAAAATATTATTTTTTCTTTTTTGGACGATGTTTAGATATTTCTTTTTTTAGATTTTTCAATAATTGTTTTTAGAAATCATGCTTAAATTTTTAAACTTTTGTCATTTTTGGTCCTAGTTAAGAAAAGGTTAATATAACAACACTGGTGGCCAAATGTTTATATAGTTTATGTTTATGAAGTAACTACGACTAAAAAGTCTAAAACTGTTTACTAGAAAAAAAAACGCCAGGTTGTGGAATTGATGCGACGACTTTCTGTCAAATGCTTTACCACTATTCCACCACGAATAACAATAGAGAAATGGTATTTCTTCAGATTAGTATTATTTAGTAATAAGTAAAGTAGACATGCACGTAAGCAAGGATTCATGGAAAAGCGAGTTAAACCGCGAAATATTTTAACTAGAAAAATAATTCGCCAGGTGGTGAACATGATGTGACGTGTCTGATTGATCCTCGGGAGGAGAGTGGGATGCTTTGTCACTAGTCTAACTCGCATCACAATTTGAATGAATGAAGTGGTAATAATGGATCCATGGAAAAGCGGGTTAATGAAAAGCATGTATAGAGAGAAATAGAGAGGGAAGGGGACGGCAAAGATGAAACAAGTGTTTTCTTGCGTTATATTCCCAATAGTGCCGCCTCAATTTAGACGTAGGAATGCGGATGCATTGTCGGGCTTCATCCACATGATGCACGCAAACATAATGCGAGATGCGGTCATGTTTATTTTATGATCGACTTTGTCTTTTCAAATACCTGGCCTCCGGATTAAATGTTAACAGTTAAGTGAAGAGCAAGGAGACCATGTCCAATCATTTCATGTACAAATCAATGGTACGAAGTCGCTCGCGCCGGTGCATATGCTCCAAGTGATGAAATTCGTCATGAAGATTCTGTAGTTCGCTTAGATCTCCGTCAAAATTCTGCCTAACGCACCTGACGGGCAATTGGGAAGTCTGGGTTCCAATCCCGGTCAAGTCCAATCATTTTCTCTCGGCGAATTTCATTTCTTGGTGAATGAAAGTGTTACATCGCTCTGGAATATGCTTCCAATCATCTTTTTCCTTATACTTCTTCTGGAAGCTAAAAATTAAATGGAATCTTATTTATTTCCTCGCACTTACAAGTACAGATATACTGGTACTCGTTTGATCAAAACGATGAACGATAAAATAATGGAATTTTAAAGTTTTTACCCCGCAGTACTTTGCTCTTGAATCACAATGTTCGAAGCGAGAGTTGACCGTGGTTTTCCGAACATTTCGCACGTTAACCGGTATCTAAGGATGGGCCCCCGAAGTAGAAGGAGAGCGAATTAAAGCGCGTTGATGCGAGATCGAGAGTTGCTGCGGGGGGCGCTATTGGGTATCGCGATTCGCCGGGCGCTAACCCAGTCAAGTTGCCAGCCACTCTGTTTTCACCTCCAGCATTTGCGCATCGCAATTATCTCGCCGCAGCGACGGCAGAGAATATTCTTGCCGCCCGATCTCACCCTAAACGATGGGGGTCAAAAGACGGGGCACCCCCTTCATTCGTATTCGCTGGGAGATGGTCCACTATTTGTTACGTAGAATTTACGCTTCAAAAAGCTCATGGATGAAGTTTTGCATCAATGAATGGGGCTAATTTGAACTTCAGGGACGATTTTTACAGAAAATTCCTGATTGTAACTTTCGTGCCAAATGAACCAACCAACCTACTGCGCCGTGTACGTGTGTCCTACTGTGCCGTGTACGCAAACTTTGTCTAAATGGATCGATGTTATTGTAATGGAGTGCATTGGGCCAATATCCAGCTGCCATTCAAGGCAACACAGGTTCTTACGGAAATAAAATGTTATCAAAATTTTAGGTGAAAATAAAATATTTAATAAGCATCGAAATAAAAATATTTTAAATTCAATATTTTCTATTTCTAATAAATATCTTTAAAAAATTGAACTGAACACATAATTTCCATACATTTACGATATTTAATAGATATTTATCATATATTTGTGTCTGTGTAGGAGTAGAACTTACACTGGCCCGTTGATTTAGCCCTATATTAGAGTAACGAGACTTGGAAGAACGGCAATTGAGTAATAGTGATTGATATCAGCGGTGGATCTTTAAAACTTTGCTATGAAAATAAGAGGCTGAGTAATATTTGCATATCTCTTCATACCTTTTAAGGAAGAAGGAAATATTTAGCATCCTGGTAAGGTCTCCTTGAAAAGCTCTGTCGACTATCCTGTCTCTGAAGGAAACAAAGACAATACAAATTCAAGAAAAATTTAAGTCATGAGGATGATAGTCCAATCATTCTTCTGTGATTACTCAGAGCAATAGGTTTCAGGAAGGCTCCGTGAAGATGACTCACTACGATTGGAAGATAAATATCGGTTGATGATATCATGAAAAATGGCTCCCTTCGTTTTTAGTGTGAATTATTCAAAGGTGTTGCCGTTGAATCATAACTAAATAATGACCATCCTCAGAATTTCTATGGATGAATATTAGTAGTCTGCTTCATTCAAGTATATTCCCTTCCATAATGAAAGGTACTCAATAATATTTCTCATTCGTCAGAGAGCCGCATCATAAACACTGTTGCTGGACGACGATCCCGAGGCTCGGAAGGCGATTTTATGTTATGTAACCAAAATTTGTTATGTTATCAAAGTTATGACCAAAATTAACAATCCGATTATTCAAAAGAGAACTGAAAACGGGACGGACGGAAAAAGGAGGCGAAAAAAAATTAGGAGTGAAAGTTGTTTTTCTTGGTGTAAAAGTGAAAAATATTACGGTGCACAATACACGTGTGTTACACCCCCTTATCGTCAATTTCAACGATATACTTTCTTTATAATTGCATGGACTTAGTTTCGATTTCTAAAGTGATGATTAAAGTAATCGGTCTTCCTATTTCGATATATAAGCAAATTTCTCTTCTAAACCAGAAAACCGAAACGGTAGGGCTACAACTGACGTCACAGAATTGCGTTTCGTACAAGGAGAACTGAGAACCGCTAGAAACACCACAGCAGCACACGCTGGACCGCTACTAAGGAGTGCGTTCCTTCCGTTGCCGGTGTTATGTCAGCTGTAGCGCTCTACATTATCCCCTACGCGCTTGCACTTTATACCGCTGAATTGTTCTACCTCTTGTGGCTAACAATAAGTGAGGTACTTTTTGAAAGATCTGCGGAAATAATATACTCCCATGGCCATCTATGTATACATACTCAAGCTGGGATTCGGACTCTCCGGCAACTGGCCTCAATCTTACTTCGTTTCCTGCCTCACCATGGGGACAAAATGAGGAGAGGGGGCAAGCAAGCAGTGCAGGTTGGAGATTGTGGCCCCAACATAAACCACGTGATTATTTCGCTTGGCACGTGGTAAATTTGAACGCGATAAGCGATGCGAATTTCAAACCGACGGATAACGGACAGTCGCATTGTTGCTACTCGTCTAATGCATGCACTTAACAATATGGTTTTATATTAATCTCGTAATACTATTTAATTTAAAAATCAGTAATATCTACCGGTTACAAAAAGGCCACAACATAATCTCGAATACATTTATAAAAAAGTCCTTACTTGGACCAATAGGATCTCCGTTAAATATTAAGACTTATGCGTTTTACCAGACGGCAATGCCAAAACTTATAAATTCCAAAAAAATTAGCGCATCATCACTCAGAAATTACACATATTGGGAATTGCTATAAGAAAATGTAAGTTTCCGTTTGAGTTACACTTCATTTGGAGTCAAGAAAAGGGAAACACGTACTACTTACCTAT
Source organism: Ceriagrion tenellum (assembly GCA_963169105.1). Classification (NCBI taxonomy): domain Eukaryota; kingdom Metazoa; phylum Arthropoda; class Insecta; order Odonata; family Coenagrionidae; genus Ceriagrion; species Ceriagrion tenellum. The sequence continues at coordinate 101,592,303 of OY720638.1, read as the reverse complement.
ACACATCCGTAGAGGGTAACCTAGAGAGATGTAAATTACAATTGCTAGAGAATAATTCATTGCACAGAACTGAGAATTATATTAATCATTCTGCAAAATATACAAATTTCAACTTTTCAGTTTGTTTTAACATTAAAGGTGAGAGGAAAAATGAATAATAATAATAATAGTAATATGCATGATCGTGATAGAGTTTTCGGCCTCGGCTGAAACGAAAATGGATTCAAATGAGGCGGAGAAACGAGCGAAATATCTAGACCTGCTTTTTGAGCTTCGGCAAATGTACCCAGGACACTCTGTTAGACTGGTAGTCGTCATCATAGGTGTGCTCGGAGTTAAGAGCTCGCTGCTGGAGAGCATCAAGTGCATTCCGTCCTGGGTGTCACAGGCGGAGTCACTTGCAGCTGGCATGCAGAAGGCCATAATACTTTGGCCTCTCTGTCTAATCTGTATGCACAGCCCAACCGCAGCATAGCCACCAATACGATGGGCGTCGGACGTGGCTGCGAGAAGTGCCAAACCCCTCTTGAGTCCTCAGCCATTATGACGGCGATGAAACCCGATGCTTGCCGAGGACTCGGAGGGGAATAATACCAAAGTAACAATACATAATATGCATGAAACAATCTGTTAAGTAGTGGTATTGATATAATATTTTGCAATATTTACATTTCACATGGTAAATTTACACGGTCATAATTAAATATTTCATGTTAAATTTCTGCTTGGTCCGTAAAATCATGATCACAAGAGATGAAAAGCCATTCATACTTCATGTAGTTTGACTTTTAAAAAATACGAGTTGGTAGAATAATGCCCTCTGTAAATATTATTTTTCAACTTTGACCGTGCACATTTTTCCTTCGGTAGACTAATTGCACGACAAAGAAATACAGCCAAATGAGTTCCTTGAGGACCACACTGTGTGGTTAACATGTTTTAATTGTCTCAGACATCAACGATGTGTCGTATAGAATATTAAAATCAAATCGAATCTCTTTATGTGTAACAGAATGATTACCGTATTTTACGGACTATAAGACGCACTTTATTCTTCAAAAATTTGCCTCCAAAACTTAGGTGCGTCTTATACTCGAAATTAATATAAAAATGTCCAGTGTTTGATTTAAAATTCCCGCCAGTCTTAAAAATGGCCATATATTAGATAGTTCGGTTTTATACACTAAGAATTTTTTTAGTCTTGCTTTGCAATCATGATAATAAAAAGACAAATCGCAAGCTGATTGGTCAGTTCGAGAAAAAATTTAAAAAATGTACTTCACATTTTGGTAAGAACCACAAAGTTACATACTGCTATTTAATTCCTATGTTCTGAAACTCTCTCAGCGATCTTATATCAATGATACATAAAGAAAATATTGCTCAGCCTAAGAAGTAATTTTTTAAATCCCTACTGAAAAATTAAGGTGCGTCTTATAGTCCGTGTTATACGGTGTGCATCCAATTCACCACAATTCAATCCCTCCGAGCGATGACAATCTGCGATTAATTCCTAGATAATGGAACCTAAATCGTTTGTTAGACAACGACTTGTTGCTATCAGAAATGTAAGCGTAAAAAATTATTTCTACATTCCATTTGACCCGATTCAACCTCTTATCGCGACAGTAATAGACTTTTTTCGGCCTGATATGAGGAAGACCCATCTACTTCAGCGAAGGTTTCCTGTGCGCCAAGGAAGACATGAAATGGATATTTGAGTTATGTCTTTCATTCCTGTAGCTTCCGAAGACGAGGATGATTTTGCGACTTCGTCTTCCGACCGACCTTTCTCTCCATGCCTCCCCACCCCGACACCGACGGGATCGGACCGACACAATAGACCCAACCCACCCTCACCCCATCCCAGAGATAATCCCTTACAGGTCAAAATTTTTCGCCTAGGGGTGTTCCCTCTTGTCGAGTACGTTCCGAAGGTTTCTTTTCCGTCCCGCGCGTTTATTGCACTCCCGCGTAAAGGGGCGTGGTTCGACGTTGTCACATCGACGTCAACTCGGGAATTTTTCGGCTCTGAGGTGGTAAGTTTTTTTGGACAGGAGTATACATTTTACCTTCAGTCGACTAAGGGTGATAGTTTCCCGTGGTAGAGTTATCTAATTGAACAATAATGGAAGAATACAGATACAAATAAGAAGGGCCCTATGATTATCCAAAGGAATTTGGCCTACAATACGAATGTCCAGCACATCTTGAGAGTCAAGTATTTCCCGGATGATATCTGAGTGTATTGACGAGTTACAATACCTCTTCCCCTGTGCCTGAGCAGTGAAAGTTGTCACTCAAGAAAAATGAACTGTAATCAGCCAAAGGTAAGTATACGCCCCTCTAAAAAAAGCTTGACAACTGTCCGCCGAAAAATTTCAAGTCCCGAGTCAACGTCGATGTGACGACAAGGGCGAACCACGACGTCTGCGAGGGAGAGCAATAAAGAAACTGAAAGAAAACACGCCCTTCCTCGCCGCAGCTGGCGAGGGAGGATGAGGGAGAAGATGCACAACGGCAGAAATTTGACCTGCTAAAGAATTATCCTAAGGGGATGGGGGAGGGCACAGGCATCTGATTACTTAATGTGTGGGCGAGAATGATAGGGAATGGCTCGTTTCGGTCGCTCCGAGATATCTCGTTGACTGCAACTGCTGGAAGACGCGGAGAGCCCAGCCTTCGTCTTTATCCCCACTGCTCGTTCCGTTATTTTGAATACTCTATTCCATCCGGTTATCAACAACAATGTAAAACTTTTGAAGAGTTAACTAATTCTCATGATCTGGAATTCTATATGAGCTCTGGCTGTTCAAATCATGAAGTAATCAAAGGCCACTGCTCTTTGCTGGCGGCGATGGCACGCTTCCTATCTCTTCCCTCGCTCCTCGACAAACGCACAAGGTTTCCCGAACCACAACTCGTCGTCTCATTCGCTCGACAATTCTCTCACCATCCTGCATCTTTGTGTTCCCGCCCTCCGCTCCCCCGTTCCTCACCCCCTCTAGCCTCCCTCTTCCTCTCGCCCCCTCCCATTCGTTGCATCTCTCTTCCTGCCGACTCCTCTATTAAACACGCCCTTCCCATCTTTCCTCATTCCACCCTCCCTGCATTGACCGCCTTCCGGGTTTCGGTGAACTAAGAAGATTACTCCGGAGATTTGGAAGGTTTTTAGCAATGTGAACTTAATTGTTTGCTCTGTTCTGTATAATCATTTTCAATTCTAAACCCTATCTATATTTCTCGACGGTGAAGCGTACTGTTCTTACATTTATAAGCTCGGAAATTTTCTCAGGTAATAAGAAATGGTGAGGCTACAAATGACTTCCGATGATTTATAAAGTTTATCCTTGAGTACATATGAAGTTTAATTGAAAGGCGAGAATAAAAAAAAATATTTTTCAGTTTCTAATTTCATTTTATGAGCTTCGAAGTTCACTCGAGTGATATTTAGGCATCGCATTGATGGATATCAAATTCTTTAAAGTGATGTCCTCGCTTCACTTTGGTAAGTTTTGAAGATTATTTTGGTGATGTTGAGTTTACTTTTAAAAGTTAAAAATCACAAAAATGATCTCCATGCTCTCCTTTGGTGATCTTCTGAGTTGATTTCGGTAATGCAGTGATAAAAATGGTCAACCTCTCTTTTTTCTATCCACTAGAATGTTATAGATAGTTGGCATAGAAAGTCACCTAAAATCCATTAAACCCAAGAAATCGTCTGGTCCCGATTGAATTTCCACCCGAGTTCATAAAGAATTACGTTAAGTAATAGCACCGTACTTAAAAAATATATGAAAAATCTCTAGCAGATCATCGTGTCCCTTACAATTGGAAAATCGCGAACTTTACTCGTATCTTTAAGAACGGTGATAAGGAAGATCCTAGTAATTATATAACTATCTCTCTCACGACAATCTCGTGCAAAATATTTGAACATACAATCGTTGAGGCACGATTATGAGGTATTTAGATAGTCTGAACTTATTAATTTAAAACCAGCATGGATTCCGAAAAGGCAGTTCCTGTGAAACCCAGCTAGCCCTTTTTCTGTACGACGTTCTTTCCTCAGGAGAAAGGCTCACCCAGGTGGACGCGATATTTTTAAATTTCAAAAACCCTTTCAATAAAGTTCCGCATTATGAATTAATTGTTAAGCTAAGAGCCTATGGAATACATCACGATTTGATATGCTGGATTGAAGATCTCTTAACACTAGAACCGCCGTAGGCTTTACTACCCCTCCGACCGCCAAGGGGTCATTTTGACCCCTCTTCATTTTAATTAGAAAATAAATTACTCTAAAAAGAGATAAATTTGTCAATTTTTTATCTAAAATTACTTAGAGCGATTAATTTTTAATAGAATTGTTATCATTTTAGCAAGTTAAACTAAATTATGATCACTTACACGTACGGTTTTCTAAAACAATTTAGTACATAAATCACATATGGGTATATAAATGCGGCAAAATAATTAACAATTGCATAAGTTATTATTAGTAATAATATTTTTATCGTTTATAAACTGGTATAAAAATTTTTAACGACTTTTTTCATAAAATTATTAGTGAACACAATTGTAGAGCACATCAATATTCAGACCAGACATGTTTTTCTTATCTTTCCACAGCAGGATCCACAAACAAATTTTTTGCATGATTTACATTTGTCGGAAGCTTTATTACACTTTCCAATCTGACATTTTTTACGGGCGCGACCCTGACTATTCTCATCCTGTTTTTCTTCACCTTCTCCATCATCGGATTCTGATGTTTCCTCAGTAGGAAGGTATTTTTTGCATAGCTCCTCCGCTAATTTTCTGATAAATTCTCTTCGCCGCAGATATTCACCGGTTACTTTTCTGTACACAGTAAATGCATTTATTGCGGCCAAATCTAAAATATTGAAAAATGTGTGGACTGGCCATCTTCGCGCGGGACTTTGACTGTGTACTTCCGATCTCAGACAACCAGGGATAGAGGAGGGAAACCACATTTTGATATTTTGTAAATTACTACACAAGGTAAGGGGGGAATTTGTAAGGGGGACACGGCTCAACAGCTTGCATGTGCGTTGGTGAATGCATTTGTCTGTAGCCAGGAAGTATACAAAATAAAACCGGGGAAAGAACTGAGAAATGGCATTTGATACTTTGTGAAAGACAAGACAAGGCAAGGAAAAAAATTTCGAAGGGAGACAAAATTCGACCACATGCAATCGGCGGTCTAGACAAGCTGATGCCAGTCCGGCTGCCAGCTATCATCTTCGGGAACCAAGGTAAGAGGTAGCGGTGCATACCATTTTATGTACAACGAAGCAGACACCATGAACAGCAAACAAGAAAACGATGTACAAAAACGTAGGGTCATTTTGACCCCTTGGCGGTCCGAGGGGTTGAGGGCCTGTACCTCAGAAAAATAACAATACTATTCTTTTACCTAAGTGGCATCAAATTAGGCATGAAAATCGATTAAAAGTCATATACATATGATGACCCCATCTAAAAAATTCTAAGAGTGACAATCAAACATATTCAACCTCAGGGGTCAAAATGACCCCTCGGCGGTTCTAGTGTTAAGTAACCGCGAACAGATGGTAGTTCTAGATGGTGTTAGTTCAGATACAGCTAAAGTCACATCCGGTGTACCTTCAGGGAAGTGAAATTGGCCCCTTATTATTTCTTTTATATATTAATGATATCACCACCGTCCTTACGAGTAAAATTCGTCTTTTCATCTACATCTACATCTACGTAATACCCTGCGAGCCACCACGAGGGTGTGTGGCAGGGGGTGAAGATCACCAAACATGCACTATTGCCATGCAAGTAGGATATTTAAGGGAGGCATGCTAGAGAACAGGGTCACATGCAGCTAGGTGGTTATTATCTACATAATAAGAAAGGGATTAATGGTTGTTATTACATGCATCATGCACTACATCTATCTCTACGTACTACCCTGCGAGTCACCACGAGGGTGTGTGGCAGGGGGTGAAGATCACCTAACATACACTATTGCTATGCAAGTAGGATAATTAAAAATGTACTGCTTCAGTTTATTAGAGACTATAGTAAATATAATCTGCTAAACGCATAGTGGTATTTTTGTCTTATGTTGCTGTCCATTAGAGACTGTATTATATAATGTCATGTACGCATAGTGTTTTGTTCAATTTTTTGTCTGGGTAACGCATGTTTTTGTTTTTGCAGGTAGTCTTACCTCTGGAATAACCTTAAAGACTACCTAAATCTTTCATATTCGATGTTAATGTAGTTGTATACATTATTTGATGGAAGAATAAACAATATCTATATCTATCTATCTATATCTATATTTAAGGGAGTCATGCTAGAGAACAGGGTCACATGCAGCTAGATGGTTAGTATCTACATATTAAGAAAGGGATTATTGGTTGTTATTACATGCAATACAGACTACTCTAACTTTATTTCACCTACATATCCCTTTGCTACGCTGCCTATTGTTCTCTCTTATGGTACGAGGGAAAAATGACATTATAAATCTATCGGTACGACAATCTATCTCTCTAATCTTATTAATATGATCAAACCTAGCATAATACGCAGGGGTTCTTAATATATATCTAACGTCATCTGTGAACAAATCGGATTCGAATTTAATTAAAAGGTTTAACCTAAATTTTAACCTGCGTTCTGATAGTAATTCCCATCCTAGTTCTTCTATTAAACTCGTAACAATTATACAATTATCATAACGGCCTTTAACAAACCTAGCAGATCTACTTTGCACACACTCTAATTCTTTTATCATACCTTCCTCGTACGAATCCCATATACTTGCGGCATATTCTAAATCTACATCTACATCTACGTGATACCCTGCGAGCCACCACGAGGGTGTGTGCCAGGGGGTGATTATCACCAAACATGCACTATTGACATGCAACTAGAATATTTAATGGAGACATGCTAGATAATATGGTCACATGCAGCTAGATGGTTAGTATCTACATATTAAGAAAGGGATTATTGGTTGTTATTACATGCATTATGCACTACAGACTACTCTAACTATATTTAACCTACCTATCCCTTTTCTACCCTGCCTATTGTTCTCCCTTATAGTACGAGGGAAAAATGACATTTTTAATCTATCGGTACGACAATCTATCTCTCTAATCTTGTTAATATGATCAAACCTAGCATAATACGCAGGGGTTCTCAATATATATCTAACGTCATCTGTGAACAACTCGGTTTCGAATTTACTTAAAAGGTTTAACCTAAATTTTAACCTGCGTTCTGATAGTAATTCCCATCCTAGTTCTTCTATTACACTCGTAACACTTATACAATTATCATAACGACCTTTAACAAACCTAGCAGATCTCCTTTGCACGCGCTCTAATTCTTTTATCATACCTTCCTCGTACGGATCCCATATATTAGCGGCATATTCTAAATGAGGCCTGACAAGTGTAAAATAGCTTCTTTCTCGTACTCTCTCATCGCATTTGCCTAGAACCCTTTTTACGAATCCTAATCTATGGTTTGCTACACTAGTTATTTCCCTGATGTGTTTCCCCCATGACATGTCTTCAGTGATGGTGACGCCTAAGTATTTAATTGATTCTACGTTAGATATTTTCTTTTCTTTGATGCTATACTTATTCCGGGGGAAGCCATTCGTTTTCCAAAAGTTCATTATCGCGCATTTCTTCAAATTTAATTCTAGCCGCCAACTATTACACGAATCATCAATCGCATCTAAATCCTCAGCTTAAGACTGCCTGTCCTCTTCATTTCTAATTTCCTTATACACTACTGCATCATCGGCAAAAAGACGGAGCTTGCTATTTTTTACTACTGTATATAAGTCGTTTACGTACAGAAGAAATAAAATTTGGCCTATCACGCTTCCCTGGGGGACATCTGATGTAACTTTTACTTCGCCGGAGCTGAGACCATCTAATACCACCCTTTGAACGCGTTCACGTAAGAAGTCTCCTATCCAGCCTACTATATTACTGTCTATTCCGTATGATGCTAACTTCGCGAGTAACTTACAGTGGGGAACCTTGTCAAAAGCTTTTCTAAAGTCAAGAAACGCTGCGTCTACCTGTACGTTACCTTCTCCGGAAACTAAAATATCGTGAACATAAAGACCTAATTGAGTTTCGCAAGACCGTCCTTTTCTGAACCCATGCTGGTTTGTTATTAATAAATCCTGGCTATCGAGGTTTCCCATTATTGATACAACTATTATATGCTCTATAATTTTACATGATAGTGACGTTAATGATATTGGTGTATAATTACATGGCTGTTCCCTATCTCCGCTTTTATAAATTGGGGTCACGTTTGCTATCTTCCAGTCTTTGGGAATCGCGTGTTCTTCGAGGGATTTGTTAAATATTACTTTAAGATAAGGAGCCATTTCGAGAGCTAATTCTTTATAAACACGAGCTGGAATTTCATCGGGACCTGAGGAATTGTTCGGACTAATGTTACTTAGTAAGGATACGATTCCGCTAAAAGATATATCGATTAACCTATCGATTAAATGAGGCCTGACAAGTGTAAAATCGCTTCTTTCTCGTACTCTCTCATCGCATTTGCCTAGAACCCTTTTTACGAATCCTAATCTACGGTTTGCTAAACTAGTTATTTCCCTGATGTGTTTCCCCCATGATATGTCTTCAGTGATGGTGACGCCTTTTTTTCGCGGACGACGCAGTATTGTACAGGGATATTAACACAAGGTCTGATGGAATTGCGTTGAGAAAAGACTTAGAACCTATAAGTGGATGATGCGACACTTGGCAGTTAGAATTAAAAATTACTACTACTAAGTGGATTTATGAGGAGTAGACGAAAGGGCAAGCGGAACATTTCTAACTGCTGCTTGGTCGCTTCGTGGAAAAGATAATTTTTTGTATTTCATCACTTTCACAGGGGAAGATATGTGGTACATTTTTGCCGAAGTATTACTTACGCGTGAGTGTAAGAATGCTCCTCATGAAATTTAACTGCGGAATTTTAGCCAAAAAGTTTTACAGCGAATATGTCAAAACTTATTTAAATATTTTTAAGTTTTTGTCCTCTCTATCCTCAGGTGAACATTTTATGGCCCGTAAAATTTTTGTAGGTTGCTTCTACCGTCCTCCTACCAGTGATATAAATGTTCTGAAAAACTGTGTAGATTATGTGTTTAGGGCTATCAACCTTGGTCCAGTTATCATTGTTGGCGATTTCAACCGCACTATTCGCTGGGAGTCTCCTACAAGTGGCTGTCCACTTGGCGCCCATGATAACTTTTTTATTGAAAATGTTATTAGTGCTCTTCGCCGGACTCAATGCTGACTCCAAGGGACCCAAAACGCAGCAACACTGAACTTTCTTCGTTCGATCGCACACCCAAATGCAAACACCCCCGGGCAAAATATCTTCGACTCGGACCACGAGTCCCTCGATGCAGTTTTCTGTTTCGAATTTCCAAGTAACACCGCGGGGTTTCTACTCCCCCCCCTCAAGCCTTTCCCCAAATGGTTGAAGGTATGTTTGGAACACGTTAATCACTGCCTAGGCCTAATCCCCTGGATAGTGGTCACCTCTCTGCCTCCGGAAGGAGTGAATTTCCTATGCGCCGTCCTCGATAGTATCGTTAAAAAATGTGTGCCCATTGTTAAACCTTTCAAACCGTTGCTTTTCCCTCGGCAATTTTTCTACCCAATGGAAAATCGCTAATACTATTACCATACATATAAACAGTCCAAAAGATGAAGTTTCTAACTACAGCCCGTTCTCTTTACGTCCGATTTTATCTTCTGTTTGTGAAAGGATTATTGTTCGACCACTGACTCCACAAACTCTCTAATCACTTAAACATTCACGGCAACTTCCTAAATCTACTAAACTCCATCCTCTCCAATAGAGCACAGCGTGTAATACTTCCTGGTTCCTCATCACACTGGTCACCGGTCGCGTCCGGGGTTCCTCAGGGGAGTGTCCTCGGACCATATCTTTTGAACCTTTTTATCGGCAATTTAACCTCCTTGTTTCTACTAGCTCAGTTCCAACTAGTTCGTACTCACAGGCTTATACTCTTTTTTTATGCAGACGACTGCAAATTCTTTAAGCAGATAAGCAATGTCACTGACTTGAATCTTTTCAGCACGGTTCAATACCTGGAAACCTAAATTAAACCCAACGAAATGCAATATTCTCTCAATTTCTCTTCAATAATCCCCCACAGAACTTCAGCTACAGCTTATATCCCCTGGTAATCAATCGTGTCTCGTCTGTGAAGGACCTCGGTGTAATGATGGATCAAAATCTTACCTACTGTGACCATATTTTCGCTGTTAAAAGTAATGCAATATCTCTCCTTGGCCTCCTCTACTTCCTCAAAGAAATTGTAGATCCACAAGCATTACGCTCATACTTTTCAACTATTATCCTTCCACTCAATATGTCTTACTCCCCCATTTGGTCCATCTCCGCTCCACCTAATTATTTGACCCTTAAGAGTGTTACTTCTTTATTCAGTGAAATCGTTAAACACAGAGTTTCTCATTTCCACAATATGCCAGCTGATACAATCATATCTACTCACTCCATCCCTGATATCCCAAATCAAATACTCAAAACTGACCGAAGGCTCATCTACAGCACTCTCAACTATTCAACTGACTGTTTTGAACTGATCTTTTGCCCCAGTTTTAGATCCCCGTGTCGACCCACTCACACGTAGTCTCTACTCCGCATGCCCATTCCCAGATTATCCTTAATCAAACGCTTCCTTCTATTCCGCCTCTCCTTCCTGATTAATTCTCTTCCAGACAATATTGACCCGTTTTGGCATTCCTCCCACACGTTTACCCACCGTACTTTTTCTCACCAAACAGGCAATACCTAAGCACCCTTTTCCATGAGTCTTTTTTCTTTTTCTCAATAATGTTACCTCTGTTATTAATGTTTGAATGTTTCTGTTGCCTTTCACGTGTTATTATATTTTGCCGATGTAAATTGGCGCCTATGCTGCATGTGGGAAATTTCTTAAACAACATACATATATACATACCCATCACGCCGTTCCCTTCCGGGGTAGGCACAGTCAAAATGTTTCACTTATTAATACATAATTGTACACCTAACTCTGCTTCAAAAATTTCCTCCATACTGACCTATCCTTGCAAATCTCTTTTGCCTCATTTACCCCCATGCACTGTTTCATACACGCCCTCCTGTTTTTAAGACTCCTAATATTCCTCCTCCTAAGAATTTCCTCAGCCACATTCAACCACAACTTTCTCGGCCTACCTCTACCTCTCACACCATTTATTTTACTCTCATATATCTGTTTCGTTATTCGACTCTCATCCATTCTCTCAACATGGCCAAACCAACGAAGCACACTCCTTTCATACACGTCTATTACTGGAGCATTTAACCCACATTCATTCATGACCCACTCATTCCTGACCCTATCCATCCTACTTTTGCCACTAACACTACTCAGATAACTCATACCCACGGCGTTTAGTCTACTCTTATGTCTATCCTGACATACTCATGTTTCACTACCATTAGCAAAGTGGGAAGAAGTACACTTTTGTACACGGCAATTTTCGCTTCCTTAGACAAGCACTCATTCCTTGATATGCTCCACATGCTACCTACCACTTTCCTTCCAGCATTCTCACGTCTCTTATCTCCTCATCTATTCTTCCATCTTTCGAATACATATTACCTAAGTTCACAAAATCATCCACCTGTTTAATTAATTCACCATTCCCCCTCATCACACAGTTATTCTCCCCATTCTCCTTATCAAAAACTACTACTTTTGTCTTGCACGCATTTACTTTCAATTCCATTCTCTTCGTTGATTCACAAAACTTATCTAGGAGCTTCTGTAATCCCTGATGACTGTCTGAGATCAAAACAGCATCATCCGCTTATAGAAGAACTCGCACGTTTACATTCCCAATCAGAACACCGTCGTTTTCACTACATGCGTCTCTAACACATTTATCCATAAATACATTAAACAGCCATGGAGACAAATTTTCAGTCAGTTTTTCAGAATACAGTTCTTAAACAAATTTTAATAAACGATTCAATAATTTACCTTATCCTTTAAGTATTATCCTCCTTTGAAACTGAAAGCTTCCTATTGAGTAAAATGTGCGAGTTGATTGAGCAGGAGACGTTAATCGGTTCGGATCGGTTAATGTCAGGAACAGTCCTGGTGTCTCTTTATTGCGGCAAGGCCCTAAATATTACAAATAATTTTGGAGCAATTATTTTCAATTTCTGCTAAGTGATTTCAGAATTAGTTTCGTGATACTTATATCCTACCACGAACCCCTTTTTTCCAGTGCTTGTATATACTGGCTGAATACTGCAATCTTCTCTTTAATTACCCAGCCCCCACAAATTTTTATGTTCCATATCCCTCGTATATGTACACTGATGCGAATTGATGTGATGGTGACTGCGAACTGAGATGAGCATTAGGAAGTAATCGGGTGAAAGGGCGGGGATAGCTTAGTACAGAGTAACAGGGACGACTTCGGCGGATAATCATTTCTGAAAAATTCCGCGTTCATTTGCCAAATAACTAATATTACACTGAAAACTCGTTTATTCATGCAAAATATACGTTGTTGTCTGCAGCTCGCAGACTTTAAGTTACCTAGTGACAAAAATGTGCAGCCTCATTAAAATAATTTACCTTCGTAAAATTCGGATTCCAAATCAAAATGCCTCATTTCAATAATCGACGAGTGAAAATTTTGTCCCCTCACCTATCAGTGTTTGTGAAAGATAAGATGTACTGATCGAATATCATGCCAAATTTGCAAAAAAGCAATTTATTAACTTAGATTAAAATGAAAAAAAATATTTGCTTTGATTCCCATGTAATTGTCTACCGGATAAAGGAAATTAGTGGTGAGTCAACAAATCCAATGTATTTATATTTCCCCGTCATTGATCGTGGCTACTATTTAAATGCTCGCCATTTTTCCATCTGACTGATATTACATTATATATGAGAACTAAGTCTGGATACATGCCCAATCCTATTGGATGTACCCTCAGCAAGAAATTTTGTGATATTCATCTCTATACCACTTATCCGGCTCGAAAAGACATTCCTGAAAATGCTAACTCGCGGCAGTATCTCTTTCCAACAGTACAGGCCCAAAATTCTGAGCTTGACGGCGCTGATTTGTTCATGCTACTATAAAGCTCTAAGGGACACAATTAAAACTTGAAGGAAGACTTCGTTACAAGTGAAATGTAAAATCGCAAAATTTTCATTTGAACACAGCATGAAACATTGCTCTCCGTATAAAAAGAAATTTCCTCAGCTCTATACTTTCGAGTTATTTTCAATGGGACCCACCGGTTCGGTTGGGATAACACAAAAAACATACGATATTCGCTAATTTTGTTCACGAGTCTACAACTGCATCTAGATGAAAACACATTATGTATAATTTACTCGAGATTTGTAAGCAATTTGATGGAAAAGCAAACATATTAGCTGTGCTATGAACAGGCTATGAGGCATGATGAAAAGAAGTTGTTCGTAGGTTGAAGAAGTTCTTAAAAACAAAGGCAGCATGGGTCATAGCTTACGACAAGAAATCATTTGATGAACGTTTATTAATTTTAGATGAAATATAGACTCTAGATTTGGTGAATACCTATAAACTTCCAGCGGAATCTGTAGAGTGCATTGAAAACAAGGCACATTGAGGACTCACAAATATAGTGCATATATTTTATCTGAAAATGATCAACTGTTCTCAGTGTGAAATTGAGTGAAGTATTCTAATGCTCAGGTTTGAAAAGAAAACCATTGACCATTAACGATACCAGTTTAGTGATGGAACTGTTAGTAGAAGTATTATCGCAATTGGGATCATACTTGCCACCTGTTTTCGCATTTAAATTAACTCTGTTGTGGAGGCAATTTTTTTGAGCTCAGAAAGCTCATAATTTCGCACGATGCACAGCACCTCTCTCCAAAGGTATCAAAGGGAGTAACGTTTTCAGAAGACGCAAATCAGGCAAACTTATATACGACATACATGGTTATTCTTAAAAATCTCGATCAAGATGAAATATCTTGCTTTTCTCATTTCAAGTTCTTGGAATATATTTCAATATAGTTTTGTACTCACTCGGAAGTACCACATTAATAATACTGGTACGAGCAAGTCGCAGAGAAATGAGCGCAACGAAAAGCATCTTATCACGCTGGGTTTCAATGACTCGAAACAGCAAATAATCTTAAGGGTCGCATCACCTTATCGTATAGTGGGCAGTATCATAGTATTCCCTTAGGGGCTCGAGCCAACTTTAGTATAAAAATGATGCAGACAGTTTAATTCCGTCACCATGATAACTTGAATTTTTATTGTTTCGTCAATTTTCGAATGCAAGTACCAACGGTTATCATATATACTGAGTTTGAATATTACAGCCAAAAAGTAGGTCGTATTTGAACAGATCTCACAGAAGAAAAAATATCATATTTGGCATCATAAATGTCATTTTCGGAAATAAAAACAGCCTCCATGCCTGTCACAATCAATGCAAACATGACGGTATTTGTAATACGTTTCTTGGATTGAGATGTAACAACGCAAGCACAAATAACGCTTACCCACTTTAATCTGAACACAAATTGACTGCTTAAATGCGACACATGAGTATTTACAGGATAGACTGCTTGTGATTCACCATTCATAAGTAATCATTTTCAGTTCACGTGGCCCAAAAAGTGGCTCAGTTGTAAGAGTCGATTGCTAATTGATACAAATGTTTGAACTTCGAGAAAAAAGTATGAAAAGTTACAACTTGAAAATTATATTAAGAAAACCAATTTTATAGTTTGTGGGAGAAAAGTATTTCTATAAAATCGGATTGCAAGAGCATTCGCAAGTAAGGGAATATTCCTTTCTTGGAAGGAGCATCACCAGCTCACGTAAGAAGCAAGAAAGGTATCATCAGCAGAACAGTCAAAGCAAAGACTGCATTCTCCCAGAAGAGGAGTCTGTTGATAACTGGTAAAATAGCTGTGGCAATAAGGAAGCACTTCATTAAATCATATGTATTAGTCGTCAGTTCTTTTATGGCAACGTAGCCGTGAAGGTAAGAACAGCAAGGGAGAAGGGAAGCAATGGATGTGTGGACGTATGATGCTTCTGAAGAATGATTATCGTTGAATGGAAGGCGAAAATCACTAATGTAGACCTCTTAAGAGACCTGGAGAGAAAAGAACGATAACGATACCCATGCCAAGAAGGAGAGAGAAATTCAATGGACACATTTGTTGACACAGCAGTCTATAAAAGGCAATACTGGAAGGAGGAATGAATTGGAAAAATAACAGAAGACCTAAGACTGGACCACGCCAATCACATTATGAAGGATGTCAAAGGAAAAAAATATGGAGAGATGAAGCCGCTGGTTGAGGGGAAGGAGGAGTGGAGAGAAGGTGTAAACCAATCTTCGGATTGAAGATTGACTATCAATGTAAAAAAAGTGCATTTCCCGGGTTTTGTTGTTGAACTTCTCCCATATTAAATCTCATGAATCCAGCTATAGATCCTCTGCCCTCGGCCTCCGCCGCCGATTTCTATAATTTTTCCTTCCTTCTGTTCCATTCGGTGTCGACAGTCAGCCAATGAGCTGCGAAGCAGTTATTTTCCTCGCATTTCACATATTGATTCGGATACTACTCCACGTTGCTGAGCAAGCCGAAAGGTGAAATTTACGGCGCTGCGAAAACGCTCTCATACTCATTGCTTTTATTTCTCTACATCGATAACATGGAAGCCGTTATCACTGCAACCGTCTATTCGGCCTTTCAACCCCATCCCTTCACGAAGGTAAGCCATTCACCAATTCCCCTTTCTTCTCACACCTTTTGCTCGTCGAATGCTTGGTTTCTCTACGGGCGGATGCTGGCAGAGATGGGAGAAAACCTGAACTGAATTATCTAAGGAGATTTGTATTGGCTGTAGCATATGATTTTTTAAATTGGCTTAAAACAATCATCAACATACTCTTAACTAATAACCAGGTAATATTACATTTTTAATTAACCGCAAGTTGCTTTTCTGTCGCCAAAAACGAATATTAAAGATGGTTCATTCAAAATAATTCCTGAAAATATAACTTCGAGAATTCGAACGAGATAATAATGCATCGAAAATTTTTCGTTTTTCACTGTGCTTAATTATCTCACAGTACTCAACACTATTATCCATCATTTGATGCGCACACCTAAGTAGCTGGTGGTTAGTACACAAAAATCATATGGCAACTTTCTGTCCTTGGATATTTAAATAAAGGCTTAGGGATGCAATTATCGCACATTGATATTCATTAGGCCGTAGTATATTATAGGATAAACTTCGTTCGTACGATTTCTCTTTTTCTACGTTCAAAGGTTTTACATAAAAACGTTGAGACAAATATGTTTGCGTGTCTTGGTGTTAGGATGTACTTCCCCAGATACCATGCCGTGAATCTACACTTCATAGACTGTAAACCAATAAATTCAATTATAGTTTGATGAAACACATCATTCTATTCCACACTTATTTATCTAAGGACCAATCATAGTTTCGGGACTATTTACCATTACATAAGGGTGTTTCTCCTTTGAGGGCAAACCCATATAAAGTATCGAAAAATTTTGCAATAGCGGATAGAGTTAGCATCCACTTTTTTATGCCAGTCAACATGCAAATCCTGTCAATTTTTTGCTTAAATCATTTTTATCCCAGTATTAATCACGGCCCACTTATACGAACCTACATGTCGTTGCCACCATCGTCGTTCGTTGTCGTTCTTACCATCCTACCCGGCATTGAAGAACCTGGCAAATTTTGAGCAAATGTTCGGGAAAAACAGCATTTACCTTTAGCCATTCGCCATAACGATTCCAAAATCAATCCTTATTCAACTAGTTTTGTTCCCACCGCGACGCATATCCATAAAGAAAGAACCTCTAAACGTAATCATTTAAACCCTTTAAAACTTCATTATTCCCTTCTAAATGCAACCTTCTGGCGAGAAAATTTAACAATTACTTCGTCTTCATACGAAATGACACATTTTTCACTCCCAGAAGTATTTTATACATTTGTAAACGTGTGATAACCAATTGAGGCATTTTTTCATTCGGTAACACCATCAACTCCCAAAAGAGAGCCGAAGTTATAAGCTTAAAGAGGAAATAGGCGAGTACAATTTTATGCATATTCCAAAAGAAAAGAATATTGGAAAAAGCGAATTGGCATGATATTAAGGATTCTGCAATGGTATTGACGTATTTCTATTCGAAGCAATTGAATATAAAAAATAACGCCATAAACGTTATTGCAAATGAACCATTTAAAGAATAGACAATTGCTTGTCCTAATAGGTTTGATCATCTTAACAAGATTAGAGAGATAGATTGTCGTACCGATAGATTTAAAATTTATTTTTCCCGCGTTCTATAAGAGAGAACAATAGGCAGCGTAGCACAGGGATAGGTAGATGAAATATAGTTAGAGTAGTCTGTAGTGCATGATGCATGTAATAACAACCAATAATCCCTTCCTTATTATGTAGATACTAACTATCTAGCTCCATGTGACCCTATTTTCTAGCATGTCTCATTTAAATATCCTACTTGCATGTCAATAGTGCATGTTTGGTGATCTTCACCCCCTGCCACACGCCCTCGTGGTGGCTCGCAGGGTATTATGTACATGTAGATGTAGATGAATAGAGTTCACATGCCTTGAAAAAGCGAGGATTCTTTTAAGTGTTTAGCAAAGTATCCACACCACTATGGGTTGTAGAGGGAATTTCGAGAGATCCAATACTGACACCAACACGAGTGAAATCCGAGCTGAAGTTTCAAAAAGCTACTGCTTCACACCACTGCAAAAATGAAACTGAACGCTCTTGAGAATTTCTTTGGAGACTAAAAATGTTCTCCCCAAAATATCCGCAAATAACCGCGTAAAGGGCTCCGCGGCGCCAGAAAACAACCCTTCGCCGTACGCCCAGCCGAGAGTGCAAGGGGCGGGGGAGTTGCTGCCGTGGTACACCAGCTGTAGGTTGGTGGCCTCGAGGAGACGGAGACCGAACCCTGTGTGGCATACATGCTGTCTCTAGATAAAGTGTACGTATTCCTCAGTAGGCGATGTCAAGTTGGTGAGAAGGGAAACGCCCGCGGTGCAGCCAAAGAAAGCTGTCTTTCAGTACCTCCTAGATCTCTACCCCATGTGATGAAATACGTATTTTTTTCGCGATTTCGCCAAAATATAATAAATGGAGGCTTTTTTTCAATGTTTGTATCTCAAAAATCTCCATATCAGAGTGGATGCGTCAACGATAAGGTGGGCAAGGTGAGGTGGCAAGTGTGCCGTTACGCACACTTCCCCATTGCAGGCGGGTTGGACCAGACTCGAATGCGCGATCGAAAAAATGATGTGAAATTCGGCGTCGCACACGGTAGCAGCATAACTCATCGGATTTGCACTGTGGATGCCTGGCAAAATTCTCGCATGTAAGTTACTTTGTGATGCTCGGCGATGCAATACAATAAAATGCGATAGACTACAATAAAACAAAGATGAAATACTGCTTCATCTAATTACATAACTTTTTATTCTAACCCTTTACCCATTAAGATTTAGCAAGGGATTGATTTTGAAGATTTCGTGAGAAAATTGAGTGTAAACCATTTTTGCGAAATATGTGCAACTTTGACCTCTAGCAAATAATTCATTGTTGATTACTAAGAACAATGCGTTGCGTCATCGGATACACTTGTATTTTGTATATATTAATGTAATGTTTCAGCCTCCTGGCTTAAAAAAATGACTTTTTGAATTTTGGCCAACTTTTTTCGATTTCAGCCCATTGTGCGACAGTTCGATGGTGACAGACAATAGTTTCTATCCTTCCCAGTAAAAGCGAAGATCGACATTGGTTTACTGTCTATGAAGTATAAATTCACGGTATGGTATCTGGGAAAGTACATCCTTATACACAAAAAATATCTGTTTCAAAGTTTTTATTTTGAACATTTTGCCGTAGAAAAAGAAGATAATAGCACGCCTTTCATAGTTAAGGGAATATTTCACCGGTTTTGGAGGGATAAAGTCTGGGTCTGTAAACTAGTGACCCGGAGGTAATCAACACACACATCTTTGTTGCTGCATTACAATAGCCCCATGAGGCAAAGTGCAGCAGTTATGTGAATGATTCATCATGGCCGTGACGTATGTGATGATAGAGCACCATGAAATAATAATCGATTTCTCTAATATCAATTATATATCCCTCCGCAAGCTTCTGAATACTTTTTGATATGCGGCGAAGGATGACGAATGCCTCGCCGAGGTGCTTCACATAGAGTGGAATTGCTGGCTATAGCAGGCCTTCGATAGCTACCCTCTCCGAGACCAAGAGAGAGAGGGAGGTGGTCTCAGCTGGGCCGGGAAATAATTGGATCGAGAGAAGCGCAAAATTATTCGTATGTTTTTGCGACTTGTCTGGAGATATTCACACCTATAGGATCACTCTTAATGACTTGCACATATTTAATACTTCTCAGTCTTTGGGTAGCGTGGTAGCTTAGTGGGTTGAGCGTTTGATTGCTGACCGAAGGTTTCCGGGTTCAGATCTCGGGTAAAGCCATAGGACTCCCCAATAAAAATCTTCAGTGCGAGGTGGCCAAGGGAAAGGAACTGGCTGGCAGGTTGGCTGGAAAATTCGTTATTTTAGTGACACATCTACCTAACACCCTGCGAGCCACCTCAAGGGTGTTTTGCAGGGGGTGAAATTTCACCAACATGCAATATGCTTCATATGGTCGAAGTCACATCCGGTGTTCCTCAGGGAAGTGTGATCGGCCCTCTTTTATTCATTATATATATTGATGAACTAAGTTCCAGAGTTAGCAGTAAATTAAGATTATTTGCAGACAATACAGTTATCTACCGTGAAATGAGCGAAGATGCAGACTTTGAAGCTCTGTCATCGGACCTTAACAACATTCATTCTTGGTGCCAGGAGTCTAGAATTAAATATCAGCAAATGCACCACTATCCACTTCCTGCGAAAGTCATCACAAAATTGCCATACCTATAGCGTGGGTGGAGTAAACATAAAATCTTCAGATACAGTAAAATATCTTGGAATTACCTTAACTTCTGATATATCGAGGGGATTATACATAAAAAACATATGTGGCGCAGCATTAAAGAAACTAGGTTTTGTTCAATGTATATTAGGAATGTCCTCGAATTAAATTGTCAAAGAGAGATGCTACTTCGCTCTGGTTAGGCCACACCTCGAATACGCCGCGAGAATTATGGACCCTGGTCAAATAGATTTAACCAAAATATTAATAAAATACAAAGTAAAGCAGCGCGCTTCGTTAATAACTGCTACGAGCGTACATATATTGTGTCACAACTTTTGGAGGGATTCAGGTGGGAGCCCCTAGTGAGTCGGAGGCTACACGCTAGGCTTAGATTGCTTGAGAAATTCAGAACTGATATTTTTCAGAGCGACATAGAGAATATTATCATGACTCCTCACTACATCTCTGGGTTTGACAGATGTGATAAAATAAGAGAGATACTCTGCCGTACAGATAGGTACAAAAACTCGCTCTTTCCGCGAACAATAAGTGACCACAATAAAAATTGAGCTCCACTAAATACACTCATGTAATCCATATCATCATTTCATCTCCAAAAAACGTACATCTTTACACGGCTGGTGACCAAATACCCCTTGCCACACGCCCAAGCGGCGGCTCGCCGGGTATTATTTAGATGTAGATGTGTACTTCACGATAGTAACTTCAGGATTAACCATTCGGAACCTCTCACTACCAGAAAATAAAAATTACACCTCGCAAAGGTCCCCTAATTTGATTTATTTCTAAAGACCCAGGTTTCATCACGTAGTGACGTCTTCAGGTGACAATGATATGGGATCACCTCTTTCATCTTTACTCGTGGAAATGTTTTTTGAACGAATGAATCGAAGTTTTTTAATTCAGGCTATGGTATAATTAAATATGTACACTATTGGTTCAGATATGTTGACGATGTTCTGTGTTGTTGGACGGGCACTATGGGGCTCCTGGACTTGTTCTTCACATTCATTAATTCACTTAGCTGAAAAATTAAATCCACAATAGAGATTGGGAATCAACCATCTATATTTGACCATTCAACAGAAGAAAAGAAATCATTCCT
The DNA here is from genome assembly GCA_963169105.1 of Ceriagrion tenellum. NCBI lineage: Eukaryota > Metazoa > Arthropoda > Insecta > Odonata > Coenagrionidae > Ceriagrion > Ceriagrion tenellum. The sequence continues at coordinate 101,571,016 of OY720638.1, read as the reverse complement.
TTGATATCTACCGTAAAATAACTTTCACATATGTAATTATCCCAGCTGGGTAGTGCCCGAAGTGCTTCCATCTCACTCCCCCTTATTTTTTGCACCCACTACACGAACTGTTTCTCCAGTGTTCCCATCAACAGTGCCCAACCTTCCTCCCTCCTCCTCGACACCGAAATTCCCGAAATTCCCAGGGACAGAACCATCGGAGAGACATCAATGGATTCCTATAAATAGTTATCCGAGTCTCAATTGCCATTTCTCTCACCCGTGCTTCCCTCGAAATTACCTGCACCCTCATCGATAGCCTGGGCTGGCTAATCACCCCTGACTATTGTGCATAGCATTTCTCAGAAAATATGACAACCTGTACGCTGCTAATCCTTCCCTTTTTTCTCCTTACCCGCTCACCCCCCGCTGCCCGGAGAGCCATTAACGCCGGAAAATCCCTACCCAGCCTAAAGCTGTACTTTTCTCGCCCACAACTCCCCCTCTGCCTTCTACCCACAAGACGATACTTCAACGCCCGTCCCTTCCCCCTCCCTACCCCTACTCCTACCCTATTTACCCCCACGCACCAGACCCTCCTCATTTATTAAAGCTCTCGAGAAATCATTTTCTCGATTCATCTACATCTACATCTACGTGATACCCTGCGAGCCACCACGAGGGTGTGTGCCAGGGGGTGATTATCACCAAACATGCACTATTGACATGCAACTAGAATATTTAATGGAGACATGCTAGATAATATGGTCACATGCAGCTAGATGGTTAGTATCTACATAATATGAAATGGATTATTGGTTGTTATTACATGCATCATGCACTACAGACTACTCTTAACTATATTTCATCTACCTATCCCTTTGCTACGCTGCCTATTGTTCTCTCTTATAGTACGCGGGAAAAATGACATTTTAAATCAATCGGTACGACAATCTATCTCTCTAATCTTGTTAATATGATCAAACCTAGCATAATACGCAGGGGTTCTCAATATATATCTAACGTCATCTGTGAACAACTCGGTTTCGAATTTACTTAAAAGGTTTAACCTAAATTTTAACCTGCGTTCTGATAGTAATTCCCATCCTAGTCCTACTATTAAACTCGTAACACTTATACAATTATCATAACGGTCTTTATCAAACCTAGCGGATCTCCTTTGCACGCGCTCTAATTCTTTAATCATGCCTTCCTCGTACGGATCCCATATACTAGCGGCATATTCTAAATGAGGCCTGAAAAGTGTAAAATAGCTTCTTTCTCGTACTCTCTCATCGCATTTGCCTAGAACCCTTTTTACGAATCCTAACCTACGGTTTGCTACACTAGTTATTTCCCTGATGTGTTTCCCCCATGACATGTCTTCAGTGATGGTGACGCCTAAGTATTTAATTGAATCTACGATACATATTTTGTTTTCTTTGATGCAATAATTATTCCGGGGAAAGCCATTCTTTTTCCAAAAATTCATAATCGCGTATTTCTTCAAATTTAATTCTAGTTGCCATCTATCACACCAATCATCAATCGCATCTAAATCCTTAGCTAAAAACTGGATGTCCTCTTCATTTCTAATTTCCTTATACACTACTGCATCGTCGGCAAAAAGACGGAGCTTGCTATTTTTTACTACTACGTTTGCGTACATAAGTCGTTTACGTACAGAAGAAATAAAATTGGGCCTATCAAGATTCCGGATTCTTATTAGGCGATGGAAAAATTATCTCCAGTGCTCCAGTGAGAAAGTTAATAGAACTCACAGGTACTGAAATTTCGTCCATGTTTCGCTTGTCTCCAGCTCGCTTACTCCAGGCAATACCAGGCAAAATGTAAGATTGGCGGCCCAGTTGATTTAACATTCAACTGCTACTGCAGTGCTGCATTACAAGATGGGTGAGGCAAGCAACGGCAAATTTTATAGAAAAAGTAAATTCCTGGTTTGATTTTTTTCAACAGCATTATACTTAATACATTCAATCAATTTCGCTGTGGCTATGGAGTCAACCTTCAAAATCAAGAGGCACCTCTGACAGAATTTTATGATGTGATTCAAAGCATGCAATGCATTGGCAAAAATTGTTAGTTCCCATTTCAGAAGGGAATATTAAAGTCGATATCTCCATTGAAACTACTTTTTGAAGATCTTAAGATGAATTTTGATATTCAATCCATTTTTAACTTCAAAACTGAATAAGGACAGTCTGGAAAATCTGTTTTCGCGGATTAGGCACGGGGGGGTTGCATAATCACCCTTCCCCAATGAACGCCTTAATGAGAATTAGAATGATGATTTTGGGGTGGAATCTGGGCATACTCCAATGCAATTTAAATACCGATTGCACTGATGAGCAGTACATGGTGGAGAAAGTGGTGAAAGCTGCTGGTATTAACTTGCTAAAGGTAAAGGAAATGGGCCTGGAATATACTCCCAGGGAAATAACCTCATCAAGTGAGTGTTATGAATCTGATACTACTACCACTGATGAAAACACTGTAATGGAGGTTACGGAGGAGGCATCCAGAGATGGCCTTCATTATTTAGCGGGTTAGATAGCAAAAAATGTAGAAATGAGCACGCAGAGGCCACCACACTGCACGGAATATCTCCGACCACAGGTATGCCAGTTTGAATCTGTAGTAGTAGTCTTTGTATCCCTTGCATGTTGGAACGATTGAAGATAGAATGTTTCTTGGGTATTAGATTTTTAATTGGCGCTTTGCATGTGTGGTACGCGGGTTTTAATGTAATGTCGGTGTTCTACCATATCATTCATGCATGCCTGGTGCGAAAGCACCCCCTGCCACACACCCTTTGGGTGGCTTGCAAGGTATGACGTAGATGTAGATGTAGATGTAGATGTATTGACGTCAACGACCTGATATTATCGCCGATACCCCGATATGTGAGACTTATGGTCCTTGGAAATAAAAAAGGCAGTAATAACTGCAATATAGAGGGTATATTGGTTAATTGGAGAAAATAGAGGATAAATTGGATAATCGGAAGAACAAACAAGGATTACATTCAGAAGGGTCCACGCTCAATCCTACCACCTCCCCTCTCATCACCACGAAACTAAATAATTAATGTATAATTTGATGCATATAAATTGAAGCATTCATTAACTTCGAGGAGGTGTGGGGCAAGGGAGGGGAACACTTTTTGTAAATCTGATGCATTTAATCCAATAAGAGCCCTCTTTCGCCAAAAACATGCATAAGAAACTCCATTGTTACGAGACTTACCGGCGTATTCAAAGAAAGAGCTGAAGCCGTTTTCTATTTGTTTGCAATGCGAAACATTTTTACTTTTGAAACGTCAAACCAAATAAATTAATCGTCAATTTATTCCGCTGATTTGTTAAATTACCAGCATAAACCTAGAAATTAATATGCCATGCGTGCAAATTACTTTAAGATCGCCAAAAGCTTGAGTAAAGACGCAGGAAAAGAACTTCTTTTTTCTTCATGTACGGTAATCTAGCTAATTGGTGCGACAACTATAGATAATTTTTACCTGGATATTTGGGCACTAACTCGTTACAAATAGAGTCAGTTTGCTCCAAGTTTAGAGCGTGTGTTAAATAAATTTTGCTTTGTAAATTTGCATTTGAAAAAAGCTTTTTCTTTGTGTTTTTTTGCAATAAAGATTCTTTTCTGAATTAAACCAATCAACTTAGTCTAGTGAGTAGCCACCGAGTCTTCAGCGGTAGCTAACGTAATCCCTCTATAAGCTGTGAAATACTATATTCTTTCTAAGCTATTTTGAACAAGTTGCCCAGCTATCCCCGTAACTAGCAGCTATTACGGCAGCTATCAGTTAGCAGCTATTACGTTACCCAGACTCGGATCAAGAGGTAGCCCGGGGGGAGTTTGGGAGAGGCCGTTTGGGAGGAAGAAGGTGGCCAGCCCTCGCCCATCCCTCTCGGCGGCGCGCCGCGGCGAGGTACAGACACAAGGGGCAGAGAGCCTCTCGCGAAGAAATGCTCGGGACTAAGCATATCCACATACATTTCCCTCCCTCAGCGGATTCTCCGGGAAATCAGCCACACACGCATCACGACTCATGGTAGTTTGAGCGAAATTCTTCCCCAGTTATGCAATGAATCACATTCACATTCCGTAAGAGGCAAGAAGTGAACACGTTGCTTGAGAAATTCAGAACTGGGTTGCTTCAGAGCGACGCAGAGAATATAATCATGCCGCCTCACTACATCAGTAGGTCTGACAGAAACGATAAAATACGAGAGATACATTACCGAAGAGATGGATACAAAAACCCATTCTTTTCGCGCGCAATAAGCAACCACAATAAAAACTGAAGTACACTAAATACACTCCCATAGCACACGTCACCATTGCACCTCCCAATACCTTATCCCTTACATCTTTACACGGCTGGTGTCCTAACACCTTCTGACACACGCCCATGCGGCGGCTCGCAGGGTAGTATGTAGATGTAAATATTGTAATGTTATTATTGGGGTAATAATGGTGTAGTTTTACGTGATAAAATTCTCAGTAATTAAATAAATGTTTATGTGTAAGTCTTGAAAATGATTCGTTTTTTCACGCCGCACGGTGAAAACACCATCACAAATGTAGATGTATTTCCGATCCCGAAAAAATTACAGCAGTGTATAATTATTTAGTTATCGAGTAGAGAAGACATACAAACTACACACTGTTAAATTTCTGACGAAATATTGATCTTAGAAATTCCTCACATTAATTATTATTTGCTATTTTTAACAAAGTCACTCAGGATTGAATATACGTGCCATACCCCATTTAAAATAGTAGGTGTTTTTTGAAGATATCTCTAAAAGTAATGGGGCAGGAGGCTCATATTTTGGCGTTTTTGGGAAGGTGAGATATTTTACTAAAAATGAGACCAAATTCAATTACTTCTACCCGAAACGATGTCTCTCTCAAACTGTCTTAAATAGGTGCAAACAAATAGCTTTCATCCCCATTTTCAGCGGGGCTGGGTTGTGTGCAAGACCGTAAATTTGTAAGAGAGCTGATCTTGGAAGAAACACAAAAGAGATGCACAGAGAATAAGAACGATCCGCAGAAAGCGTACCGCATATTTTAACAAACTCTCTCCGGAGTGCATGAGCGTGCCATATTCCATAGTGTTTTTTTTTTGTTTCTACGTTAGATAAAAGGCTATCAAAATTGAAAATGGCTCAAACAGATAAATTTATGTCGGCCATTTTCAAAGATTTAGATGAATACACATCGCGTAACATTTATCAAAATTACATCTCTAGTTTGTATTGCTTCGATTGTCGTCAAACTTCACATCAATGCCGATCAATTATGAGCAAATATTCCACCGTTGTGGTGATAATGCTTTTTTCTTTTTCTCTTCGAATTTCCAACTCTTGGAAGGAACGACTTCTGAAATCAACTCCTTCACAAGTTGTCAAAATAGAAATTTTTATTTCCATGCACCATTCGATGGCACAATCAGGGAAGAACATGAATTTTGGCGACAAGGGGCCTAGGGCCAATGGAGCGGGTGTCGTGCTCGGGAGAAGGGGAGGCAGGGAACTCGTAGGGGTCACGCGGCCAAATCCCGACGCGCTTGAGTCAACTGCAGTGTTGGAGTAGGCAGATGAAGCAAGACCGAGACAGCAGGGAAAGTCAGGCGTGTGTTTAGGGCAGGGGGGATAAAACGATTCGCTCGCGAAACACCGAAGGGTTACGTAATAAGTCATTTGAGCGTCGGAAGAGAGACTGCGACAGCTGATGAAGTGATGACAACAGAGTGCACTGGACAGAATGAAAAAGTGCAGGGTAACAGCATTAAGTGGCTGTGACAGCTGTAATAGTAACTTACGGATACTTATATGAAAGCTGAACAAGTGTTTGACAGATTTCTGGCAATACACATCACTTCTGAGCACACCAATTAAGTCTTAATAACGGCTTACAAGACTATAAGCTGGCACACGGAGGAGGAAGTCGAAGAAATGTGATGACAAAAGTAGCGTGAGTTACAAAAGAAAACGCAATTGCTCCAGGCCTCACCACTAAAGGTACGCTTTCATGAACGCGTTTCAGGCAAAGAGACGCGAAAGCGAGGTCCTCAGCCAATTAGAAGCCCGGATGATTTCGCGTACGTTCGCGTAAAGTCGCGTCGCCCGAGTTGAAATATTTTCAACTTTCAACGCGTGGAACGCGTAGAATCACAACCATGGCAGACCGGAGAAGTGTAGGTTCTATGCCAGGACTGCATATGCAGTGTTCTTGGTTCTATGGATGAAATAATCATCTCCGAAATTCGAGAGAAGTACACGTTCCTGTACAATTATAAGAACTATCGATACAGGGATAGAAACCTAAGGGAGAAGGTATGGAGGGAAATGGGATTCAATGGTATTCCTACACCCGTTTCTTTCTTTAAAAAACTGCAATTTAATTAGCTCTCAGCAAGTTGGCGTGCGGTTGAGAGGAATTAAGTTCGAAGAACAATAGCTATTGCACTTGGATGGAGCTAGATAACTATCAACACACAATCATCCACATTAAGTTGTGGAGCGATAAGCACATACGGTCGTCACGTTTTTTTTACCATTTATTCTCTGCTGTAGATGGTGCGTGGGTACCTCATACGCGTAGGTTCGCCTACGCGCAGGTTTGCTTGCATGCGAACGGTTCACACGAAGAAATGACGCGTTTCGTCGCGCTAGTGTGCGTTTGACGCGTCCATGAAAATGTAGCCTAAGAGGTGAAACCTGGCAACCAATTCAAACCTACAAATGATAGGATAACCAACGCCATAAAGAAGCAGGATTAGGGCGAACGAGGAGGGGAGGAAGTCCCACCGAAAAGTATTTCTACCAAACGCAGAAAACAATTTGATTCGAAACCTCATTGGAAGCCACGAGTATATGATTGGAAAGACAGATCTCAACCTAGAAAATGGAAACGAAAGTTGACTCTGGGTTCATAGAACCCAAGAAGTGTGATCAGGAGCGGTGCTTTAAACGAATAACTGACCAAAATATGGAAATCTAAAATATTCTCGACGGAAGTGCACGAGACCGGATGAAAGGAGTGGTGCATTCGACACAAAAACCCACATTGTGGAAAAGCCGTCAAGATACAACAGCGGAAAAGACATTAACAGGTTTGAATTTGAAGTTGCTTTCATAATAGACGAAAAATTAACATATTATCTACGATTTTTAAACAATAAATGAGAATAATCCGCCTTTTGAAACTTAAAACAAAATTCTTCAACCCATATACTATCAGGGTTCTTTCATCACTGCCCGTGACGCGCGGGCCGTGATGAATTGTTACGCGCACGTACTAAAAGCCACATAACACTTAATTCAATTGTCTAACTCGAAAGACAAACAAATGGGATCGTATTCAAGAATTTCATAACAGGTGGAGATTTCAATGCCTCCTCTGTAGATAGGAGGTAGGGGGACACCTGTGGGAGAGACTAAGACTTCCACGCAGTCTGCTAAACATGCTCTCATAAAGTGGTACTCATCAGATTGGTACAACAGCGAATTGAGAGGACTATATTCCTGACTTAATAGACACACATACATCACCAGTTTACAAAGATGATACCGACGAGGAAACTGGAGACCATTGAGTAAATACCGCAATGTTTTCTTTAAATATCAATAAATTTTTTAAACAAGGATGTAACCTACCAAATGAAAAAGACTGATTTCGATGTGAGCTAAATTAATCTAAAATTTATTTTCCAATACCTACGCGTAAATCTATACACAGATAAATCTTTTCCTTCAATCATACGATCGGAGGTTGGATAATACATCCCCAGAAAAATAAAAATAAGAGAGCACCGAAAAAAGACGGCACATACCAGACGGCATTTCGAAATGCCACGAAGAGTAAGCTACACCAATGCGTCACTATAATGACGACAAGTAATGTAGCACGACGAAACAATAAAATTTTTAAATATTTGACCATTATTGACCGTTATTAAAATATTGAAAAATACACTTTAAGAATCCGCTTGAAGGATGCGTGTCACAGCGCTTTCATAGAATTTAAAAGAACACTAGTAGAAAAGTTAAAGATTAATACAAAAATACTCGCATACTCACGTGGGAAGTGCAAGGCAATATATATGAACAGATAAAAAATAAACTAAAAGAGGGGAAATATCAACAAGTGGTTTGGGCACAGAATATTACGTATAAATACTAAAACAGGATAAACTCATACTTTCAAAGCATTTTTACAAAATCAATGCGGAAAACATCCTTCGTGTTAAAAGACCATTTGCGGTGAGCGTTAAAATTGGTTTGGTAAGACGAAAACGATTTTTATTCAATTACAGAGTAATTATGAAATCGTGTGCATGGGGATGTGTTAGCCAGCGCTACCTCTAATTTTAGTCAATGGCGGACTAGGGAAAACTTTATATGCTACTGACATCCGTGAAATAGTCGAGAGAAGTTTCAATCATTTGCAGCCGATATCAAACAATAGAAATATCCTCCCTCGGGTGTTCTTGGGAAAGAGCTCTCTAACGTCTCTTTGTTTTATTTTTTTGCCGCAAATACCCTTAGTCCGACGCTTTCAAACCTATCCTTCATTACTGAAAAGCTATGGTGTATCCTATAAATGGATAATGGAAGCAAGGATAGGTCGTTCGTAGCATTTAGCGTGAATTAAAAGTGGCATGGAAGGGGGAAAAGGCATTACTCCTCTTAGGCAGTGTCGCAATCCGTAACTTTATACTTCTTAAAGGAGCGGGTTTTACTATCAAAGCCCATAAACCTAGAGATTAAAATGCCCATTCAACCGTCTTCTCAGCCGAAACATAGGAGCATATATTTTCCAGGAGGAAGATGATTATTAAGACGTACACGGAAATGTCGATCATACCATTATCCGCACGACAATATTAGTTAATGGATAAATTTAAACAGCTTATCACAGACTATGGAGAAAAGACAGACTTGCGTATGCCATAAATAAAGCTAGATAGCAAGATTGTAGAACCGATAGGTATTAAATATCATTTTTTCCGCGTACCATTCTGGACCATAATGTTGGGAAGACACAAGTGCCGCCCACGACCGACGCTAAGTCCGCGGCCCTTCGTCATCACCATTTCGACGGTTCGGAGAATATCCTTGGGCGAGCCCTGGGTCGGCGACCTGTTCTTCAGGGTGTCCTCCTCCCTCCCCGTCAAGAAGGGGTGAGCGGTCCCTTAGCAGGGCGATTTCTCCAAGGGCCGCGCCCGCTTTCCCTTCGACGGAACAATTGCGCTCGCTCCCTTCATATTCACCCTTTCGCCGGCGATTCGAGAGAATACCCGTATCCTTGGGTCGAGCCCTGGGTTGGTGACCTGCCGAAGGGCGGTCCCCTTGCAGGGTGGGTCCATCCCAAGGACCGCGCCCGCTCTCCCGCCGTCGGAACAATTGTGTTCGCGGCCTTCATCATCACCCTTTCGCCGGCGTTTCGGGAGAAAGTCCGAACCCTGGAGGCGACCCCCGGGTCAGCAACCTGCCGAAGGTTGCCTCCGCCCCCCCCCTTGACCAAAAGGCGTTTAGGGGTGCGTCGCTGGGGCGAGCACGGGCAGTTGACAATTGGGCGTCGAGCGAAGATCTTCTCGGAGCAGAGACCGACACCGAGGGAAGACCCTGAAGCCGTCAGTCAGCCGCGACGGACCTCGACGCCGGCACCAGAGACAGAACCGGACCAATTCCCGTCCCTTCCCGGCCTCATCTAGCTACAGGGACCCAGAGCCACCATTGAGGTGATATCATTAAAGATCAGTGCCACTAATCGGCTTCTTATTGACTTTAACGCTCCCAACCAAGTAGGGCCGCACGACAATAACACCTGTGATCGTCGTCATGATTTGATCGAAATGTGACGATAGGCAGATATAAATCTTTCTCTTTATATTCTCTACGTTCTTATTTATGCATGATGTAAATATTGATATTCTTATTTATGCATGATATTTTTAATATGTAGTAGTAGTCTTTGTATCCATTGCGAGTTGGAACGATTGACGATAGAATGTTTCTTGGTTTGAAGATTTTTAATTGGCGCTTTGCATGTGTGGTACGCGGGTTTCAATGTAATTTCGGTGTTCTACCGTATCATTCATGCATGCCTGGTGTGGAATCACCCCCTGCCACACACCCTTTGGGTGGCTTGCAGGGTATGACGTAGATGTAGATGTAAAGCTCATTAACGCATCATCACCTCACTGACCGAAACGGACTGGGCTGAAAACGGAAGCCAGGTTAATGACACGACGGCGAGGGTAACATAAAGATCGCGGGTATGAATCATTTCTCAGGCATGAATTCCGTTCATCTAAGTATTAAGGCTATATTACGCGTTATTGGCAGTGCCCTAAACCAAATGCAGTCATTCCAAATACGAAGCGGATGTGTTTAGGCTGGCTGGGGCAGCATTCGTGAACCATACAGTTCATATTTTAGTAACTTTTCAAGTTAATCGGAAAAAAATTCTCCGACCACATTTCTCCCAAGTGCATCCGTCTATACAAAGGAAATCACCATGCGTGAGGTAATAAAAATTATCCAAGAATTATATTATAAAATTTTCTTTTCAATTAAAGCATTGTATTTACGCCCAAGGGGAGGCACGATCTTATCCCACGACCACAAAATTTAATTTGAAGTTTAAAGGAAAATCAATCACAAATACGCAGTTTTTTTACTTTTCATGATAGCTTGATATTTTTCAGCCACCATTATAATAATATGAAACGTATTCTTTCGCGTTGAAGGGGAAAATCTTTTCAATATGATTTTAAAAAAATTGAAGTAAGAGCCTATAAAACATGAAGAATAATTTTCAGGACTCAAGACTAGCAAAATAGTTTCAACTTGTAGTATAATTAGTCTCTTAAACCAAGTCTAACAACTACCTATTTTTAGGACGTAAATGCAGTCACATATTACGTCCTTCTTGGAGGAGATCAGATCTGAGGAGGCTCTACATATTGCTAACGAGTACATGTAAACAAAGTTTCACGTAAACCTAAACGTAAACGAAAATACTTCAACCACCTTAAAGGGAATACGTAAGTCACCAATTGAGCCTCGCCGATACGTTCTCCGACCGCAAACTTTCCCAGGAGCAACATCAGTAAAGGTAGACTAATCATTAGTGATATCTTGCCCAACGCAAGAAATGCCAGCGTATTTTCGCGGAAGATATTGAATAAGTTTCAGATTCTTTTTAGTGATCCGTTTACATAAGGTAAGTCAACAAAATTGGTGATATGATAGCTCACTAAACGTCTATATGACGACATTTTTGTAAATTAAGGACCGGTTTATCTATCTCCGGGTAACGCGATTTTATCCGACGGATAGCTTATCCTCCGGATAAACCTAAGGAAAGCGTTTATCCACCGTCGTTTAACCTCTATCCGCGGAAAAAAATTTACCCGCTACTTCATCCTCCGGATAAATTGTTATCCGGAGGATAAACCCTTTGTCAAGATGTCTGCCACAATCACCTGGCATGTTTAAATTGTTATTTTGGACGCAAATCTATATTTACTCGTGTAATTCTTTTTCAGTAATCCTAGTTCTTGCTGGCGTGACTGCTCTGAGTGATATTCGTGGCATAAATCGCCGTAATTTTTTAAATTGTATATCCTTCCAAATTTCTCATGTTTCTTGCTTACAAATCTGCGAAATGAAAAGGAATTTGAATATTTGAGGAATGTAATGCTCATGGTGCTTTTCGTTTAAATACATTTGAAGCATCAAAGTTTATTTTTAAGTCGATTTAAAATGATGTAGTTGGCCAAAATCATCGTGAAGCCCCTGAAAAATGTGGGAATGCGCGATAGTGACGGTATTTAATGGTCACCGACTTACGGTATGAATACACTCACCTTATGGTCTTCTAGAGCACTATTTTGGTTTATTTAATACTTAAAGCCTTTCGTTTATTAGTTTACGCAATCAAATCGTTACGTGAAGGGATGTAATTTTCCAGCTTCATGATTCAAATTAAACAATCCCTCAACAACTGCGAATTTCGCTTACAAATGCTCGGCAGTCAGATATGTCAACAAACAAAAGCGACGCGGAGGATTTTGTGGCGAATTATTTTATATTCAGACCACCGCGATGGGACTCATTAATTTAAGTTAACAACGAACAGTCCTTAAGAGTACTTAAGATTCGTAAAAACGCTAAAAATTGAATGTAAACAGAGCTGGACGTCTTAATATCTATTACTGCCAAAACAAACTCCGACAGATAAGGTATGTATTGGTCATTATCATTACATATATGTGTATTAGTTGATTCTGGAGGTGCTGGTGGTACATTGCACCAATTTGTTTCTACAAACCCGGTATTTATCTTGAAGAGTGATGCCCTGTATTGCCCTGTACTGATGTGTTCATTAATAATGCGATGATGGATGTACACTGTCCATGTTCATGACAATTTCAAATAGACTTTCAACATATTAAGAGTTCACTGTGACCACCGCCTTGACACAGGAGTTGCAACAGGAAAAAAGTAGAAGGGTCATGAGAAAGTAACATAAACAACTGTGGATTGATTGTACAAAAGCATATAGGACAGCAGACACTAACGTTGGGATCACACATTTTAGACTAATACCATCTCATACTCAGGAATTTATTTTGCACCTTGATGTCCCTCAAAATTCAAAAATAAAAGGCTATACAGAGTAAGTTCCATTCTTTTGCATTATTTGCTGGAAAAAGATTATCATAATCAAAAGTCTACACAAATGTGTGTAATGATTGTTCTGAGTTGTGACCATTAGTGATTCTGTTAGTTATGGAATAAACTGAACTACGACAACGTCGATGGAATAAGCGACCACAAGGTAGTGTACGTAAAATTTTCCCTCAATACTGAAAAAAATTTTAAATTAAAAAGAAAGATTTACGTTTTTAGTAAAGCAGATTTTAACAGATTTACGCGTGACTTAATAATAATAATAATAATAATAATAATTTCTTGAACACTTACAGGTTTCCCCCATTACAAGTGTTTTAATATATCATTAGACGAACACAAACACCCATGTCCTGGGCATTGAATAATCTTACTCAGGCGGGACTCGAACCCGCGACCCTCGGGTTAGTAGGCGAGGACTTTACCCCGCCGACACCGGGGCCGACGTATAATGACATTTTTTGAAGAATTCTTGAACATCAGCAAAAATAGTGATACAGACAATACATGGAAAGAGTTCCTCCAAATTACGCGGTCACTTGTCAACAGATATATACCTCATAAGAGTGAGAATAGGGAACCAAGGTTGCATAACGCGGAGGTTAGAAAATGTTTAAAACGCCAACGAGGTAGCCACGCGAAACTAAGAAAAATGTAGCTAATAGCGACCTAAAAATTACTATCGAGCATCATAAAATTTGTAAAGCAGCCGCAAAAACAGCCCTTAGAAAAGCGTTTAGTGAATTCGAGAGAAAAGTACTCGGAGAACAACTAGAGGGAAATCCGAAAGCATTTTAGTCATATGTTAGGTAAGTACAGGGAACTATAAAGTCAACGGTTAATTCCTTAAAATACAATAGAGGCGAGATAAAAACTTCCAGTTTAGATAAGGCTAATTTGTTGAATTTTTTTCAGAGCGTTCTTAATCAATCTAAGCGTAGTTTGCACGAAACCATACCAGACCGATTTCAACAACCAATGCCCCCGATCGATATACCTTGTAGCGGAATTGTATGCTTACTAAATAACATTAGCCCGAACAAGTCCTCAGGTCCTGATAAAATTCTAGCTAGTGTGTATAAAGAATTTGCTCTCGAAATGGCTCCGTATCTTCAAGTAATATTTAACAAATCCCTCGAAGAACACGCGGTTCGCAAGAACTGGAAGAGAGCGAACGTGACCCCAATTTTTAAAAGCGGCGATAGGGAACAGCCATTTAATTATAGACCAATATAATTAACGTCACTATCATGTAAAATTATAGAGCATATAATAGTTACATCAATAATGGTGCACCTCGACATCCAGGATTTATTGATAACAAACCAGCATGGGTTCAGAAAAGGACGGTCTTGCGACACTCAATTAGGTCTTTATGTTCATTATATTTTAGTTTCCGGAGAAGGTAACGTACAGGTAGATGCAGCGTTTCTTGACTTTAAAAAAGCTTTTGACAAGGTTCCCCACTGTAAGTTACTCGCGAAGTTAGCATCATACGGGATAGACAGTAATATAGTAGACTGGATAGGAGACTTCATACATGAACGCGTTCAAAGGGTGGTATTAGATGGTCTCAGCTCAGGCGAAGTAAAAGTTACATCGAGTGTTCCCCAGGGAAGCGTGATAGGTCCAATTTTATTTCTTCTCTACGTAAATGACATGAATACAGCAGTAAAAAATAGCAAGCTCCGTCTTTTTGCTGATGATGCAGAAGTGTACAAGGAAATTAGAAATGGAGAGGACAGGCAGTCTTCAGCTGGGGATTTAGATGCGATTTATGATTCGTGTGATAGTTGGCGGCTAGAATTAAATTTGAAGAAATGCGCGATAATGAACTTTTAGAAAAAGAATGGCTTCCCCCGGAATAAGTATAGCATCAAAGAAAAGAAAATATCTAACGTAGAATCTATTAAATACTTAGGCGTCAACATCACTGAAGACATGTCATGGGGGAAACACATCCGGGAAATAACTAGTGCAGCAAACCATAGATAAGGATTCGTAAAAAGGGTTCTAGGCAAATGCGATGAGAGAGTACGAGAAAGAAGCTATTTTACACTTTTCAGGCCTCATTTAGAATATGCCGCTAGGAAATGGTATTCGTACGAGGAAGGTTTGATAAAAGAATTAGTGAGTGCAAAGGATATCCGCTAGATTCTTAAAAGGCTGTTATGATAATTGTATAAGTGTGACGAGTTAAATAGTAGCACTAGGATGGGAATTACTATCAGAACGCAGGTTAAAATTTAGGCTAAAACTTTTAAGTAAATTCGAAGAGAGAGATGAATTGTCGTACCGATAGATTTAAAATTTATTTTCCCCGCGTACCATAAGGAAGAACAACAGGCAGCGTAGAAAATGGATAGGTAGGTGAAATATAGTTAGAATAGTCTGTAGGGCATGATGCATGTAATAACAACCAATAATCCCTTTCTTATTACGTAGATACTAACCACCTGGCTGCATGTGACCCTGTTCTCTAGCATGTCTCCCTTAAATATCCTACTTGTATGGCAATAGTGCATGTTTGGTGATCTTCACCCCCTGCCACACACCCTCGTGGTGGCTCGCAGGGTATTACGCAGATGTAGATAAATGTCCGATATTTCATGAGAATAGAGTCTGACAGCGTTATCATTGATTTCGGTGGTTTTGCCGATGCATTAATTTTCAACAAGCTTGCTGGAAATGAATATAATATTGTTCCACTTCCTCGAAGTAGGTACGTTATTTTTCTCTTTTTTTGTTCGGGAAATCGAGTAACCGAGGGAGGTGAAATTTGTTCGACAAAATCTTTTATTTTAACAAATCTAATTTTGACTAGCTTTTCCTAATGAGAGATATCAGCATAACGATTTTTTCGTACGCGAAGACTAAAATCAGCTGTTAGTAGAGTTATTCCGTGAGTCCACGGAGCGGATGGAGAGCAGCGGCCGACCTTGGAGATAGCAGCAAGAGCTTCGGGCGGCGAGCGATGACCATGTACGCATGAGGAGGAGGGAGGGGTATATGGGAGGCTCATGGCTTCGGAAGAATCTAATGGGCTGTGAATTTCCTAGTACGTAGGAAATTTTCCCGTCTGATTTCCACCTGAAAGCTCTTACATATACAATATATTGCGATGTATATAAGTTGATACATCAAAGAGATTAGAGCACGATAAGAGATAAATTACTCTAAGGCACAAAAAAAAACATATTGAAAAATATGGTAAGTGGGAACAATCATGAAAACAAATGGCTCTGCTAATTTAAAGCCAGAGTTCAATATTTAGTCACGTGCGTCTTTAGAATAACAACTTATATATTTATACGGCCCGGAGGACCCAGAAACTGTGAGTAAATTGAGATTGGTATTGAATGTTCCGAACGACGAGGGAAATGATTGATTTAAACCCAAAGAATAAATTATATTAAATTAAAAATAACTTTTGTATAGTCTGAAAATAATGAAATAAAAGAAATATAACTTTTTAAATAAATAAAACTCAACTAGTCCACTTCGACGATTTCTCCTTCCTCTTGGTGGCCGGGAGTGTTCACTTGCATTCAGGGGAGTTCACGGTTTGGCGCCCTCGGCCGGCTTACTGCGCTCACTACAGCATAAAATACTTTATATTTCGTGTACACATTTTACGATTCAACCAGAGCCCCCCATGGCAGCCACACGAATACCACAAACCCGTGTTTTACAGGCAACAAAGATAAAAATCGACGATTACCGAAGATACCACCCAAGGCCAAGATATTGACGTCAACGACCTGATACCCTCGCCGATGCCCCAAGAAGAGAGACTTATGGTGGTTCCATTCCATAGGGCGCACCCTCGGTAGGGCGCTAAGGAAATTCAGGAAAGTTTTTAACAATGCAACGTTATGCGCCGTAAACCACCGAGCAACTATGAATTGCGGTTGTAATCAAGAGGTGTTTCAACTTAATCGCGGCATTAATTCTGAAGAGGGATTAATTTCTTTAATGTGATTGCTGAACGGTTCATTCCGTGAATAGTTTTGCATTTCCACTTTTTGATGATAGTACAGATGAACCAAAACACACGTATAAAGAGTTTTGCTTTCTTCGTGGCATGAAAGTAAAAATGCTGATATATCTGGGGAAGTTGAAAAATGCGTGTAGGAGGAGGAAACTTGTTCCATCTATACACATTATTAGTGTTATGGAGGCGAAGCAGGGAGTAACACAATGATAAGAGCACGCTTAGTGTCAGAAGTACTTTCCAGGGACCTCTCGTGTTATTAATTTTGCATTAAGTTGGGCCATTAAGGTAGCCGGTCACAAGTTTTACGTTTTCCCTGGTATAATAATATGAGTTTAGTAATTAAGATATACAAACTATTAGGATCCCTTCAGGCTTTAGCCAGCGTTTCGTTAACTGGGACCTGCTTCCGTCGCACGAAATTAAGTTAAAATGTTTTGCTCACATTTAAATGTATCATGGTTCAAACTAAATCCTTATGTCCTCATGTTTTGTGTAATAATTGTTTTATTGACTAGCCGAAAGTACACCCGTCTTTTTACACTAGAGCACCGATTATGTCGTGTTTAATAAAATTCATTTGTTATGAGTTACGCGGCTTATGGCTGTGAATAAAATAGATAATGTAATTCAATCGACTTTTTGACAATAATTATCATACCACTGCTTCCTAGTTTTCCGGTTGATCAACAATACCACAGAAACGGCGATTTGTCTGTTAATTCTGTGAAAGGCCAAGTATTATTTACTTTAAGTATATTTGACGGGCGTATGACTGACTACATTATCATATGATCACTTTTGAAAGCATTCTTTGAACACATGTTTTGGACAGTGCATTTATCAAGTGACCACGGATTACCTGCGTCAACTGTTTATCATTATAATTACGGCCACTGGGAAACTGTTGCCACACTCAGAAAAGGACATAAAGAGCGTAGGGCACGTGAGAGCACAAGGGAGTAAGGGCATAGGGTGCAACCTATATGAATAAGGACAACCTAAGACAATGATGTTTACTTTCCGCACGGGAAGGTCCGGCAATCAGATCAAGGGCCCAACAACAAAATCAGAACTCAGGTAATGCCCGAGGATTAATGTTGTTTATTGAACAAATTGGTATACATTCCATAGTGATTTAGTATCTCCAGTTAATGATTTTGTTTTCCATACGTTAACATTAAATGTTCTGCATTACATTTCATTATATAGCACCTCCTTCCTTTTCAACCTCTTCTTCCGTCCCAGATGATTTCATTCCTGGAAATGTTAAAAAATAAATATTAAGGAAATAAATATGTAAAACATTTAAAATATTTCCCGCCTAGGGTGACCACTTGTTCACATTCCGGAGTGCCGAAAAATATGACGAAGAATATAGTTAGAAAATATAATTTCAATTTTAGATTTTATTCCGGGATGCTGATTAAATTAAGTACAAGGAAGAGAATGACATTCCGATGTAACAAATAGGCACATAAAGGTTTCGAGGGATATTCATTCCGCTTAACCCAAGGACATAGCGAAGAAACACGGGAGCCACTCTTTGGACAACACACCTTTAAAAAATTATGAATAAATCGGGCCGGCATTGATCAAAAATTTAGATAATGGCGAATAAATTACTAAATAAATTCTCCCGGTGTAGAAAGTCGGGGTGTTAAAAATTGAAAATGCGGCGCGTAAAATTTAAATAATTTCCCGATGTAAAATTCTGGATAAAACGAATTAGCCGGGGGTTGAAACAAGCTAATGATTGAATTGTGTGATCATAGAATTATATAAATTTGACCCCGGCCATAACAAGAAAAAAGAACACAGGAAAGTCACAAATAAATAGCACAAAAATTAAATATCCACTACAGTACTACTTTTCGGGCGTCCGACCATAAAGATGCGTCCTCGAATCGGTTGTCACCCGAACTCCGCCCGCATACTCCCGGAGAGATATTCTGCGATGTGTCTTCCACCTGGTCCCTGCCGGGTTCTGATATATAACGTCTTGGTGATGGCATCACCCATTATCTCTCACCCGTGGATCCCTGCAACATAGAAGGAGGAAGGCATGAGACATAGTCAATATATCCACCGGTTCCGCGGTCGGGAAAATACCAGCGCATAATTCCGCGGAGTCAGGTGGCAAATATCCCACCTATCTCTGTTGGAAATGTGTATTAACTCCCAAGGACTCTCTCTGTTCTCTTACCTAAGATTTTAAAGGGCACATCTTCACCCTACCAACCCGTAAAATAAACTCAAGTTCTACTATTAAGAACGTGTTTAATGCTTCAGTTCTCTGCTGAGGCGCCAAGAGGGATGCGTCCAGCGCGCTGATATTTTCAATGAAATCTTTTATTTGGCGAGCATTTGATCCACCTTGAACCCCGCGTGAAAAACTAGATAGTCATAACTTTGGGCCTCCGACATCACAACTGGTATCCAGCCCCCCAGACGAAACTCCGTCGCTCCCACCCGCCCACCGGCGACATGGAGCGCCGATAACTTGCGAGGGTTGCTTCCCAACCCAATTCACGTCACAATACGGTCGGCGAGAACGAGAAACTTACCAGTGAACATCCTTACTTTACGCCCGCTTAGAGCGACATTGTCTGCGTCTCGCCTTATTTGTCCTAACGGTCGTGCGTGAGTTAGAAATGATGGTAATCTCCGATTTCAATTTAAAAAATTGTGCTTTTATTAGCGCGAACGCACGCGTCCACTCGTGAACAGCTCAACACTGACTCTCGTGAGCCGTAGTGACATCGCTTATAAATACTGAAAAGTGGTGACGTCATATCTTCTGACGGCAGCTCTCAGGCAACACCTCCAGTCCACGCCGCTAGATCAACTTGACCATTTGACGATGGAGGCTATGGGATCCTCCATCTAACACGTGCACCCTACTACATATCTTCATTTATGTGGAATAGCTTTTCGGGGGAACCTAGCTTCGTCAGAATTCCGGAAGTATGACCTTAAGGCGCCGAGCCAAAGGCATTACATTGGTTAATGAATGTTACGCAAACCTGGCCACGCTTCCTGCGGAATTCTCCTAAAATATTTTGTATCACAAATCTTTTGTTCTTACCATCCTTCCTGAAGGCAGATTCCCTTCTGCTCGACTGACACCGGGCCTGTTCTCTTTGCCCTTCAGAGCGATCCGGGCGCTCGTTTAAAAGATTTTCCCGGTCCGGGTGTCCTACCAAATACCAGGGATTCGGCCCATTCGTTTAACTGAAAGGTAGTCCCGCATGATGTGGCTTCTTTTGTCTGCATTGCGAGCTCGGAAGAGGAAATAAAACACTTCCCTGGAGCATAATTTCTCATGCGACCTAACTCTTGTAGATTTCTCCTGCGGAGAACGGTCTAAATAAACCATCACGATCGTAGTCCACGTTGGGCATGCATATTAATGTCGATCATATTCATGTGAAAAGAAAAGTTTGAAAAGTTTTCGTTATTAAAAATGTCACAAAAATATTTATTAACTGTACCATTATCGATTCCGCGCTGCCCTTCAACACATGGACTATGGTATGTTTTTCGGTTTTACTACATAATAGTTGAATTGTTTTCACTTTCCTTTAGCATCCTCGTACCATTCCACATCGGGTCTAAATACGGTGCGAGCCGGCATGCGACCCGTTCCGATTTCCTCTCTCCAGTCCTCCCTCACTATCAAATCCCCCATGCTCCCCATCTCCTGCGTAGGGGGGGACACCTCGGCTCCCTCCTGACCCACCTTCTCTCTCGGAACTCCCGCCTCCGTCTCTTCTTCCTGTAATTGTTTTGCACCACGCGGCGACGGCCTCTTCAAAAGCACCCACCCCCATCCCCTGGTGGCCTCGATATCCTCAATCCAACGCCGTTGTTCTTCAAGCAACCCGTCTAAATTTACCGTCCACTGTCCCGCGGGAGCGCCTTTCGATGACGATGAGTTCCCACCGTTTTCTTCTAGGGCTCTGTCAGCGGGATGAAAGGCTGTTGACCGGCCCCGATCTTCTTTGATTCCTTCTTCTACTAGGTGGGATCCCTTATCTGAGTGTCGTACTGGGAGTACTCCCAATCCCCTCTCTCGTCACCGTCTCCCCTTCTCCTTCCTCTTCTTCCTGGCTACGATCGTCTGACGAGCTGCGTGGTCCCACTCGTGGACTGCGGGGCTCTTCCAGCCCCACTTCTTCCCCGCCGTCGCCTACCGCGTTCCGCCGTCCTCTCTTCGCGTCTTTCTGCCTTGGAGTGCTCCTCGCCAGCAGGCGGCCAGTTCACAGGGGAGCTTGCACAAAGTTGGAAATAGGAGTACTCGCTGCAGAAAGGAATAAATTCAACGTCCTCTCAATGCTCATTACTCGCGCCTTTCTTTCTGACAGAACCTTAACACTTGTCTCGGGATATGCCTCTGTTAGCGCCATTTCCTGAGAACAGAAGTGCTCCAGAAAGAATTCAGGTTATATACAGACGCACTGTGTATCACTTGCCATCCCTCTCTGCACCCGCCATTCACCTTAAAGGTGGCTCGTAGGTCATTACGGAAATATATATAACGATACAAGGGGGAATAAAAATGGGAGATCAATATCAAAGTACCTGGGATATTTAGAGGCGAAATTAAAAGAAAGGGTATAAATTACCCTTTGCCGTTTTTCTAGGATATGATGCGCATTCTACATTAAGTTATAAAACTAAGCAAAAAATATATTTTTGGAATAATCTCCACTTTATATGATTAAAAGTCTCGGAGCCATAAGGTGATACAGGCAGGGAAAACTAAATGGCTTATCCTTACGATTAGGGTCAAATACAACTCCCCCTATACTTGTTTTACAAATAAAAACTCGATTCAATGGTAAAATTGTTTATATTTGTCAAAACTTACTTTAGAAAAAAAAATGAAGAGCGAAGCGGCAATGCCTTATGTACCTAAACTATTGGTGATCAGCAAACCTTTGTTTTAGATGAAACAGTTTAAATATGAACGCATGACGAGGGTTTGATTTTAAATTTTCGCAAAAATGGTTCAGAGCTACATTAATATTTACAACAACTATAACCTTCAACACTCATTTCTATCATACAATATCCGTGAAATGTATGGCAGTCAACGCCAGGTTACTATCCTGCCTTGTCCTAGAATATATACTAGCATAATATACCCTCACGGAAACATTCCGATCTCCAACGGACGGAGGTGTTTTTAAGAGAATTTGAGAAGAGAAAGTTGATCCACCTATAATTATTGGCAATTATCGGCAGATGAAAGGTCAGAGGGAATTGCATTGATTTCCACGCCACCCAAGAGGTACAATGCTAGCGCGTTGGAACCCACTTCCGGCATTCGCTTAAAAAAAACGAAGGCCGATGGCCGGTCCATCACGCCGCTCTAGCAGATCTCGTTACAGATATCTGCAGAGAGAGAGAGAGACGTCATACTGTGCCATGTTACAGTGCCCTTCAAACAAGGGAAACACTGCCTCCGGATAAAAGTAGATTATGATTAGGATAAATTTTCAATATTTCAGTTAGTTATGAAAATTTAGAACATTGGATTTTTTAGTTAGATGTTTCCAGCGCGACAGAATATGAAGAACATACACCTCGTTCTTCATACCCTATCGCGAATGTAACAAAATATTAAGCAATGCAATTCAGTGCTTGATACTTTATTACATAACACGCTTAACACCTTAGTACTATACCTCGTAATGTTTATGACGATGCCAAATCGTTATATAGGTGTGTATTGTGTACCAATAATTTTCACGCTTCCGTCACTAATTGCCTACCTAAATTTTCGTCGCCTTAAGTCACTTTATTCTCCCTCCAAGTCTCTTTAAGTGAGGTTTTTGTCCCTTAAGCCACATCGGTGGCCCTGCCACGAAGGAGGCCTTGTCTCGAGCTAACGCAGAACCCTACGCACTTCACCTGGGTGCGCGAAAGAGGTAGATAGATGGGCAAATACACGGATGCATGCGATCCCTCGATCAACCTCCATGCGCACGGAGAGGAGACGAATCCCTACCTGGAATTTATACTGCAAGGTCCACCGGTGGCTGCACTGCGTCGCTATCCATCGCCGATCCCTCGACGCACACGCCATTTCACACACAGCACTAACACACCAATCACTGGAATGACCATTGCACTATTTAATTCACTTTCACTTTCTTCATCACAATTGAGACACTGATGTTGGAGAGCAGGATCTCCCAAGGGAAACGGCCGTCTTCCCCGGTAGAAGTTGTGGCGTAGAATTTTTGTTATGTACTGGGTGTTTAAAATTTAAATTGTGCCGACAGCTGAAAAATGCGATTTCTTTGAGAGCATTATTTGACCAAAACTAGTAGGGCTAGGGACAAAATGAGATTGCTATTGAGGAAGACATTCAGAAGAGAAAAAACGCAGGAACAATTTTTTTGAGAGCCAAGACAACGTTTGGGGGGACTTAATTTCATTTGATGACAGAGAGATTCAGTTAAATAGTCAAGATAAGACGAGAATCAAAGATGATGAATTTTTCAGTCTCTAGGAGAATGTGAAGGAGAATCTCAACCGAGCACACGAGTTACGATATAGTCATGTGTTTTCGAAGAATCACACATGGCGTGACATTTTCTCCAAGTATTTGGTAGCACTGCAAAACTCTCAAGCTTTGAGTAATAGGATGAAGTGGAATTTTCGTTTATGTCGTGATGGCAGTCATAAACCGATTAAGTTGACACGAGTGCTCGATTAGTTTTAGAGTATCTTGAACTATTATTAAGGCTTGGGAGCGAGTAAAACTGACTGCAGTGAAATACGAAATTGCTATCAAGTACATAAGGTAATCGCCCCAGTGGGTTAATAATGAGTTTCGTAAGAGATTTACCGTCGTAGTGTAATGAGTGAAGACACACAAGTCCATTTGTTTCTGTCCAAGTACATAGAATACAAACATACCAGTTCTTCATTAGGATGAATGCAAAATTATAAGACACGAGAGATGAGTAATTGGATTATCATTTCAAATTAATCGTCAAAGACAAAATTTTAAGAAAGTTTATTCTAAGGTCACTCTGAACAGTCCTGGGAAAATTTAAGAAGACCATGACCAACTTACCAAGGGGAGAGAAGTAATGGAAGATAAAGCAAGTGGGATACCAACGGAATTTTGGCATTACCAACTGAGTGAACAACAATACAATAAAATATCAACAGAGCTCATTAAAATGTAGCACACAATGACATTTTTGACGAAAGAACAAGAATAGGTCATACAAAACAATGCGAAAAATTGTGAATCTATGAATGATAATTCAGCGAGGAAATATAAACGATTGAAAATGAACCATCGAAACTACAGCAGTGGTTATGTGAAAGAGAGTGGTCTTGGACGGAGCCTGTGGGAGCATTTACCCCTGAAAAAGAAAAAAGTTAATGATGAATCCATCGTCATGTGTGTTCAGAGGCATTAAAGGTATACTGCCTAATTGTACAATATCCAGCGTTATTAAAGCTTAACAGTTGACATTGACAGCTTGATAAAAGAATTCATAGCGCACACGCTTCGTCGCTGTATTAGCCGTGGTGCAAGCGGAGAATATGATAATATCGTGCAATGAAAAATATACTGTACTACTTTTTGAACACTTACCTCTTCAACGATGGATGACAACCGACGTTCATACATGAAGACTTGGGAACACGGACTCCGCCATGGTCACACCTTTCGATACTATGGAAAACCACTCACGCACACGCGAGGAACACAACTCGTTTAAAAAAGAAAGACTCGAGACAAGCACTCGCCTTTTATACTGAGTTCCGGGGCGAATGAGGGGGTATGGTAGTAGGGGTTGGGGGGAATTAGCGAGTCCATCTATGTGAGTAAGCCTAAGGCGACAGGTGAGGAGGTCACAAGGGATGTTTATTCGAGTAAAAGAGAGAGAGAGATATGATGGGGTGAAGCGAAAGATTTGGCACCGTAAATTCAGAGTGAGCTAAGAAAAAGAAATGGCTAGTGAAATGGGAGGCAAATGGAATCGAATAGGCTACTCGATGCCCCGTCACTCAGTCGCCGGGACGAAGCTCACCACCCACGTCAACCTATGCCCTGTGTATTCACGTGTAGCCGTACTTGACTTCCGAAATAAAAAATTTTAGGTGCGGGGAGGCATATTTCTCTCGGGGTTAATATTGTGATTCAATTGGCGAAATTGCAAGGAGTGGATGTATAAAGGTACATATGAATTCTTTGCAGAGGAAAATTGTAATGGAAGATCTACTTGATAGAATACAATATCGAGTGAAGGAAAAAATGAACAAAACTCCATTGGCAAAGAGACAACGTGGGCTCATTAAACACTATCTATATGGTTGTTTACGATGACAAAAAGTAGCCCTTAGGACTGAAGGAAGTTTTAGTTAAATTTCTTTTACATCTCGAGCGAGATATAAAAGCGCTATAAATTATTTTCAAATTATTTCTCATGTCCAATATTAAGTTTGATTTCATTCTTTTTGCATTTTATCATTTTCAAATTTCCATGTCTCGCCTCATTACTTTTTGCTGTGCTTCTCTTAACATGATTTGCCCAATATCGTCTCAGTTGAATCTAGTATTCAGGAGCTCTGGTGTTCAGGAAGGTGACCGATTGACTTTAAATTGCAATAATTTTGGAAGATAGATAAAGAGAATGGAATTGGAAGAATTTGGTAGGAGTGCAGAGCCAGGGTGGAAAGAAACCTGGAATGGCATTAGCCCACTCCAAACGAAAGATGACGCAAGGTCAAGATTTAACGTCTTATCCGAAGGATGAGGGCAGAAGGACGGCACTTGAAGCGCTCTTCATGTAAGGAGGCATTGGATCCCAATGACGAATCTCCTCCACTATTTGTAGAGGCATGAGCACCCCAAGACAGATAATCAGCGCTGGAACCACCGCACCAGAGCGTTCATCTACGAGTTATTGTTTCCGATGTAATAAAAGGGGAAAAAAGAGCTCCGGAGACAAATTAAATTCGTGGTCCCAGCCATCATCAAACCTCGTCTCTTCCGCTGTGTAAAAGAAAAATAGAAATGAAACGAGTTTGAAAAAGGTAAATCGATACAACTGAATTACCATCTACAATTATAAATTACCATGCAAGCCACCTCTAGCGAGTATGGCACGGGGTGATTCTACACCAGCCATAAAGCCCTTATCTCAGCTGAATCTGAACCGCGCACGTTCCCCGGAATGTCAGGCGCATTAGCGGTCAGATCAGAAACTAGAACAGTGCTCAGGGACGAACATGCTAGTCCGATGCTTCTTCATCCATGTATTATTGATTCTCATTCTTCCCCTCTTGCCCAACATCCATCCCTTCGTTTGTTAGGAAAAAAATCCCTCATGGTTATAGGTGTTTAGAAGACAGTCAATGAACGAGTGAGGTATAGATTTAAAATGTAAGGGTATAAGCTAAGGACAAGAAAAATAAGACAAGACGCGTACGACATTTTAAGACTGAGGGAATGATTTATAACTGACATGTAATTTAAGGATCGCCTCAGGCGTTGAAAACTGCAGGGTCACACAGTGAAGTAGAACTATGATTGCAATAGGATGACTGTGTTAGATACTCGAAACGAGGTATCAGGGAGAACACAGACTCTTATTTACATAATAATAATTACAGATGAAAATTATGCTGTAATAAAAGGTTAAGTAGAAGTTGGCAGATGGAGAAGTGGAACGTAGAAGCGTTGAAAGAGCTTAAAAGGTGGGAAAAAAGGATAACCTCTGCCCCGGTCTACTCGACAGTGAAACAGAAAAGTCATCGAAAAAAATTGGTTTAATCATACCCGTGGGATTTGATTTCCATCGGAGATACTGAAGAATTGAAGCAATGAAGCAACACGACCTCTTATGATACTAATTTGTAGGAGAATTGAGGCTGGAGTATGTCCTGAGGATTTCATGAACTGCCCGCCGTTACCTTTCAATTTAACTTACGGTAAGAGAAACATAGAAAGAGCTAGATGTGGACATTTAAGTAGGAAGTCAGCAAATAAAGACCTAGATTCACAAACCATCAGGCGCGAAAGAGTCTAATCGAAAGTCGAAGTGAAAATCAAAGGAATTAAGCTTTGATAGATGAATATAAAAATAAGTGCGGAAAATACGAAGTGTAGATAATCAATGGGAAAAAAGTAATGAGATTCTCTGGGATAACATTTCGAAGATGAGAGCTGGATGAAGCGGATAGGAGGGAGGGTAGGGCGAGAGGGGGAGGTGGGGACTGGGTGGAGGAGGGACAGGACGGGGAGGGGTGAGGCGGGAGGGGAGGTAGAGTGGCGAGGAAGGCGGAGAGTTTCCTTGGACGTCGGGATGGGCAGTGTTGGGATGCGGGGGAGTGAATTCCTCTGCCGGAGAGGCGAGGAGGGGAGGGAAGGGGGAGGAGCGACGGGAGACGGCTTTACGCGATACTTTATGGGCAAGACTCGAGTGCATTGAGCGAGGGAGCCATAGCTGACAGAAAATAAACTGTCTTTAATTCACGCCCAACTGCCGTCCGCAGTGAATAATCATTAATATTTGTCTCTACTCATCAGAGGAGTTAATTTCGCGTGAAAAAAAGAGCGTTCTGCGATATAAGTAAACTTGCTTTGGTATGCAATTATTCGGTGGTCTTTGCTGTTTAAAACTTGCGGAAGGCTCTGAGAAATCAGTGGAAGGATGCCAGCCAGCGTCCTCCTAGCTTTCATCTCCACATCTGGAAACCATTGAACGGCCGAGACCCTTCCCTTCTCCCACGGGGGAGGGGTACGGGTTCTAAATGACCCTATCCAGGGCTTGTTCTCTGCCCGTGCCCTTGAAGTATGAGGACCAAGGAGCTTGCGAGTAAATGAATGGAGTAGTAGCACTGATCTGACCACAACGAAAATCGTGGGGCGCTCTTCCTTATTCCATATCAGCATAAATTAATTAAAGATGAAGATTTTGGTATTCAATGGAATAGAGCTTCAATATACAATTTTTGGAAAAACTTAAAATGCTCTAAAGTTAAGGTGCAAAATATAAGTGAGGTCACGCCCCATGCTTTTCGTTGTGTGGCTATTTTCTTTGAACTGAATTTAATTATTTCCAGTACTCGACTTATCATTTCATTCACTTGAGAAAATATTCTCTTTTTTTAAGACAATGTTTAGATAGTTTTTTTTAGATTTTTCAATAAGTTTTTTTAGAGAAGCATAATTCATTTTTTCCATTTTTTATTTTTTAAATTTTTGTCCTACTTAATAAAATGTTTACAAAACAACACTAGAGGCAAAATGTTTATGTATAGTTAATGCAGTAACTACGACAAAAAATCTACAACTGTTTATCCAAAAAATACGCCAGGTTGTGGAACGGATGCGACGACTTTCTGTCAGATGCTATACCACTATTCCACCACGAATCACAATATAGGAAGTGTACTTTTATAGATTAGTATTATTTAGCTATAAATAAAGTAGCCATGCACGTAAGCATGGATTCATGGAAAAGCAAGTTAAATCGCGTAATATTTTAACTAGAAAAATATATCGCAGGTGGTGAACATGATGCGACATAATGAAAAGCATGTAAAAATACATAGGAAAGGGGACAGCAAAGTTGAAACAAGTGTTTCCTTGTGTTATATTCCCACTAGTGTTCACATCTAGTGTATATTCAATGTAATCGTAGGAATTCGAATATATTTTCGCGCTTCATCCACATGATGCACGCAAAAATAATGCGAGATGCGGTCATGTTTATTTTCTGATCGACTTTGTCTTATCAAATAACTGGCCTCTGGATGAAATGTTAACAGTTGAGTGAAGAAGAGCAATGAGACCATGTCCAATCATTTCATGTACAAATGAATGGTGCGAAGTCACTCGCGCCGGTGCACATATTCCCAGAAATGAAATATGTCATGAAAATTCTTAGTTCGCTTAGATCTCCGTTAAAATTCTGTCATACATACCTGACCTGCAGTTTGAAAATCTGGGTTCCAATCCCGGTCAAGTCTAATCATTTTCTCTCGATGCATTTCATTTCATGGTAAATGAAATTGTTACATCGCTTTGGAATATGCTTCCAATTATCTTTTTCCTTAAACGTCTTCCGGAAGCTAGAAATGAAATGCGATTTTATTTATTTCCCTTAAAAGTACAGATGTACAGGAACTCGTTTGATCAAAACGATGAAATATAAAAAAGGCATATTAAGTTTTTAAACCGTAGTTATTTGCTCTTGAATCACAATGTTCGAAGCGAGAGTTTTTTGTGCGTTTCCGAACATTTCGAACTTTTACAGGTATCGAACGATAGTCCACAGAAGGAAAGGAAATCGAATGAAAACACGCTAATGCGAGATCGAGAGTTGTTGCGGCGGGGCGGGGGTGCTATTAAGTATCGCTATTCGCCGCGTGTTAACCCAGTGAAGTTGCCGGCCACTCTGTTTTCACCTCGAGCATTTGCGCATTGCAATAATCTCGCAGCAGCGACGATAGAGAAACTTCTTCCGCCAGATCTAACCGTAAACGATGGGGGTCTAAAGACGAGGTACCCTCTTCAATCGTATCCGCTGGGAGATGGTCCGCTGTTTGTATCGTAGAATTTACGCTTCAAAAAGCTCATGGATGAAGTTTTGCATCAATGAATGGTTCTCATTTGAACTTCAGGGACGATTATACGGGAAATTACTGATTTAAACTTTCGTGCCAAATGAACCTACCGATACGGGGGTCCTAATGTGCCGTGTACGCAAACTTCGGATAAATAGACCTATGCTGTTGCAATGGAGTGCACTGAGTCAATATCCAGCTGTCGTTCAAGGCAACATAGGTTCTTGTGGAAATTATTTATTATCCAAATATTAGATGTACATAAAATATTTAATAATCGTCGAAATAAAAATATTTTAAATTCAATTATTTCTATTTCTGATGAATATCTGAAAAAATAAAACTGAATACATACATTTTCTTGCATTTACGATATTTAATAGATATTTTCATGTGTTTGCGTCTGTGTGGGAGTAGAACTTACAATGGTCCGTTGATTTTGCCCTATATTCGAGTAACGAGACTTGGTAAAACAGCAATTGACTAATTGTGATTGATATCAGTGGCGGATCTTTAAAACTTTGCTATGAAAATATGAGGCTGAGTAATATTGGTATATCTCCTCAAACCTATCTAACGAGGGAGGAAATACTTAGCATCCTGGTAAAGTCACGTTAAATAGCTCGATTGACTATTACGTCTCTGAATGAAACAAAAGCAATACAAATTCAAGACAAATTTAAGTCATGTGGGTAATATCCCAATCATTTTTCTGCGATTACTCAGAAGTTTCAGAAAGGTCTCGTGAAGATGACTCAATTCGATTGGAAGGCAAATATCGGATGTTCACATCACGAAATCACATTGCTCCATTCGTTTTTAGCGTGAATTATTCAAAGGTATTGCCGTTGAATCATAACTAAATTATGACCATCCTCAGAATTTCTATGGCTGAATATTAGTAGTCTGCTTCATTCAAGTATATTCCCTTCCATAATGAAAGGTACTAAATAATATTTCTCATTCGTCAGAGAGCCGCATCATAAACACTGTTGCAGGACGACGATCTCGAGGCCCGGAAGGTGATGTTATGTCATGTAACCAAAATTTGTTATTTTATCAAAGTTATGACCAAAATTAACAATCCGATTATTCAAAAGAGAACTGAAAACGGGACGGACGGAAAAAGGAGGCGAAAAAAAATTAGGAGTGAAAGTTATTTTTCTTGGTGCTAAAGTGAAAAATATTATGGTGCACAATACACGCGTGTTACACCCCCTTATCATGAATTTCAACGATATACTTTCTTTATAATTGCATGGACTTAGTTTCGATTTCTAGAGTGACGATTAAAGTAATCGGTCTTCCTATCTCGATGTATAGGCGAATTTCTCTTCTAAACCAGAACACCGAAACGGAAGTGCTAAAATTGACGTCACAAAATTGCGTTTCGTACAAGGAGAACTGAGAACCGCTAGAAACACCACAGCAGCACACGCTGGAACGCTACTAAGGAGTGCGTTCCTTCCGTTGCCGCTGTTATATCAGCTGTTGCGCTCTACGTTATTCTCGACGCGCTAACACTCTATACCAAGGTCTTTTAAGTGTATAAGGACGTTTCTATATTGTTCAGCGCTGTTATTCAGCGCTGAATTGTTCCGCCTGTTATGGATAAGTGAGGTACTTTTTGAAAGATCTGCAGAAATAATATACTCCCATGGCCATCTACGTATACATACTCAAGCTGGGATTTGGACTCGCCGGCAACTGACCTCCATCTTACTTCGTTTCCTGCCTCACCATGGGGACAAAATGAGGAGAGGGGGCAAGCAAGCAGTGCAGGTTGGAGATTGTGGCCCCAACATAAACCACGTGATTATTTCGCTTGGCACGTGGTACATTTGAACGCGAAAAGCGATGCAAAGTTCAAACCGACGGATAACGGACAGTCGCATTGTTGTTACTCGTCTAATTTCCTACATTTCTCTTCTAATCACCATCCGTCTCGACGGAGGTTTTTTCTAGAAAATATACGCCTCTACATGGCTCCAGGTCCTACATTTCCCCTTATAATCACTAACCGTCTCGAGGGAGATTTTTTTCTAGAAATTATACGTATCTACATAGCTCCAGGTCCTACATTTCCCCTTCTTCACGAGTCCTTCGATCGGATAGTACGAGAGATTGTCTGTTCAGGCTATCCATATGAAAATGAGTTATTCCCTTATTGGAAGAACAAGCTTGAGATACTCCACTAAGTAGGCTGGAACATTTGTTACGTTTTACCCTGAGGATCTGTGCCAAGTGTTCAGATATACAGCTCGTCTGGGCGGTAGAGTCTAAAACTGCTAGCACTATGCACGTCGTCTCTCCCACGGTGGAGAATTTCACCAATGTAGAGGCCAGGATTACAAAGGTAGTCGTCTTTGCTGATGAATACTCTACAAGAGCTTCGGGATTCAAGCACTCTTGTGAGTTTTTAGGCGAGGGTGGTCTATTTTTTGATGTTTTCGATAGTTCTGATTTGCATGCCGAGGCAAGATGAGGAAAATGTAACTAAATGTAACTATAGATGTAACTTAATACAAATGGTGCCTTTTGCCTCATGTCCTACAGGAGTGAGTTGATTTACAGGATAGAGTGAGAATTGTCTAGACAATAGTAACACCAGCCATTGGTGCGGTTATATCTACGGCGAGAAATGAATCACAGTTATAAACATTATGTTTATTGTGGGCAATTGGGTCCAAAAGATTCGACTTCCCGTCGTAAAGATTCCCTTTCAAAACGTCCATTAAATCTTTAATGGGTGACATCCAATTAAACAGCGATTTAGTATCTTCAAAACGTTTCCTTGTCTCTGAGTTTAACTTTCGCAGGAGGAGCTTCGGTAAAGGAAGAACACTAACCATTAGTGACATCATGCCCAAAGCAAGAAATACCAGCGTTTTTTCTCGGAAGATATTAAAAAAGTTTCAGTTGCTCACTAGTGAACCGTTTACACAAAATAAGTCAACAAAATTGGAGATATGATAGCTCAATATACGCCTAATATTACGATATCTTTTGTAAAGGGAGTCCCGGGCAATTTTTTTGTTGCTGACGGAGATGGACAACCCCTCATATCAACATTTACGGCTTCGCCTAGAAGTGAGGGGAGAATATACTGAAATCTTTCTATTTCCGAGAGACATTCATTTTGAATATTTTTTCGATTATATTCGAAAAATATATCCAACCATTTAGATTTCCAGAGAAGTGAGATATGTCAAATTTGGGAAACCTCAATGACGTGGTATAAGACGTAGTAAAAAAATCGAGGCGGCTGGAGGAGCAGCATTACTTGGAGAGTTCATTTTCTTATGATCTCAGTAGTATCAAAATTGCTGCCTTCACGTCATCAAAAATGTCCGATGTTTCATCAGAATAGTGTCCGACAGGCTGATCATTGATTTTGGCGTATTCATCCCCGAAATGTAACTTTTCAACAAGCTTCTAAAAATTAATACACTCTAGTTCCACTTCCTCGAAGTAGGAACGTTATTTTTCTTTTTTTTGTTCGGTAAGTCGAGTAACAGAAGGACATAGAAATTGTTCGGCATATACTTTTATTTGAACAAATCTAATGTTGACTAGCTCTTCTTGGCGAGAGAAACCAGCATAACGCATGGCGATAGGTATTTACGTGCCCGAAGACTAAAATCAGCTGTTTGTAGAGGTACTGCGTGAGTGCGTGGAGCGGGTGGAGAGCAGCGGCCGACCTTGGAGATAGCAGCATGAGCTTCGGGAGGCGAGGGAAGAACGCGTACGAAAGGGGAGGCTCAGCGCTTTGGGAGAATGGAATGGGCTATGAGTTCTTCAATTTGTAGGAAATTTCCCCGTGTAATGTCCATCGAAAAGCTCGTACATTCACAATACATTGCGATGTATATAGATTGATATATCAAAGAGATTAGAGTACGATAAGAGAGACATTAATCTAAGGCACAAAAATATCATATTGAAAAATGTGGTAAAAGGGAACAATCATGAAAACAAATGGCACTAATAACTTAAAGCCTGAGTTCATTATTTAGTCACATGCATCTTTAGAAGAACAACTTAAATATATGCGGCCCGAGGGACCAAGAAACGGTGAGTAAATTGAGATTGGTATTGAATGTTCCGAAGGACCAGGGAAACGATAGATTTAAACGCAGAAAACAAATTATATGAAATTAGAAATCAAATTTATACTGTAGGCAAATAATAAAATAAAAGAAATATAACTGTTTAAACAAAAAAAACTGAACTAGTCCAGTTCGGCGATTTCTCCTTCCTCTTAGTGATCGAGAACGTTCACTTGTATACAGGGGAGGGGGTAAACACGGTTTGAGGGCCTCGAGCGAATTACTGCGATCACTAAAGTTAACAGACTTGATATTTCATGTGCATATTTTACAATTCAACTAGCGCCCCCTAGTGGTAGCCATCCGATTCCCGAAAGCGCGTGTTTTACGAAACGTCAAAATTCCATACTCTTTTAACTAGGCTACGCAAAGGGTCGCACATTTTATAAAAAGGTAGTGCAAGATAAAAAATATAGCAGGACTTAATACCATCTGCAAATGAGGTAAAAATCTGAGAGGTCTAAGATATCTCCAATTAATTTGTAGTTTTTGCAAGGAATTCCTTAAAGAAACAATAGAGATGGAGAGAGTACACGAAATATGATGCAGTACATTCAATCCCAGGGAAACAATCAGAATGAGGAGAAAGGAGCTCAGAGCCAAAATTTGACAGGGTGACCAAGATAAAAATCAACGGTTGCCCCAGATGTCACCCAACGCCAAGTTATTGACGTCAACGACTTGATATCCTCGCCGATACCCCAATAAGAGTAACCAATGTGTGGGCCTTGGAAATAAAAATAGGAGTAATAACTGCATAATAGAAAATCGAGGACAGAGTGGTCAAGCGAAGCAATTATTGCTTTCAACGAAAAAGCATTACACTCAGAGGGATCTACGCTCTATCCCACCACCTCCCCTCTCATCTTCATGAAACTCAATAATTAACGTATATTTTGATGCGTAGAAATGGAAATATTCATTAACTTTAATGAGGTCAGCGAGACTTGTTGCGAGACTTACCAGCGTTCTCAAAGAAAGAGCGGAAGCCGTTTTTTATTTGTTTGCAATGCGAAATATTTTTACTTTTAAAACGGTTAATCAAATAAATTTTTAGAGTATAATTTGGAGCTGTGACAATTGTTTGTTGATTTCAAACAAGCCTTTGAAGGTATAGACAGAAACAAATTTAATACACTCATGCTCATACCACCGAAATCAGAAAGGCTTCAAAGCCATGATGATGACCACCCAGTGTCATGAGTGGACGGAGAGTTAGCAAGAGTGTTTCAAATACGTTAAGGGCTAAAACATGGAGATGAATCGGCACCAATGTATTTAACGATTAGGAAAACCAGAATTGGCGCTAACGTTATTCTTCTATATAAATCAACACAAATCGTGGATTTTTCTCATGATATTTATGTCCTAGGAAGATTATTAGTATTATCCGTAAAGGAATCCTTATGGAAATTGGAAACAGCTTCTAGGGCAATCCTAAGGGTAGTAGATTTTAAATGGGCGCGTTGTATGTGTAGTGCGCTGGTTTCAATATAGTTTCGGCTTTCTGCCGTGTAATTCATGCATGCCTGGTGTGGAAACACCCCCTGACATACGCCCTTTGGTTAGCTTGCAGGGTATGACGTAGATGTAAGGGTAAACGAAAATATACCACGGTAGTGATGCAAAGCAGAAAGCAGAGAAACTAAGTTCAGCAGAGAAAAAGAGACAAGCCATAACCTTGGAGACTAAACATTCGAAATTATAAACAAGTTTACCTATTTGGGCCAAAATGTCCCCTCAGAAAATAGTTCGAGCATAGAAACGAAAAACTAATACATGCGGTAAACCGCACTTTCTTCCTGCTGCCAAATTTAAAATACATAAGTTTACACAGGAAAGCCAAGATGTAACCATACATACAGCACTCATCTGCACAGTAATGCCATAGGGCAAAGAAACATGTAAAACGACTAATTTTGCAGAGCTGCTAGACATTTGTGTACATGTGATACATCTACATATACGTCATACCCTGCAAGCCACCCAAAGGGTGTGTGGCAGGGGGTGCTTCCACACCAGGCATGCATGAATGATACGGTAGAACGCCGAAACTACATTGAAACCAGCGAACCACACATGCAACGCGCCAATTATCAATTTACTAACCA
Source organism: Ceriagrion tenellum (assembly GCA_963169105.1). Classification (NCBI taxonomy): domain Eukaryota; kingdom Metazoa; phylum Arthropoda; class Insecta; order Odonata; family Coenagrionidae; genus Ceriagrion; species Ceriagrion tenellum. The sequence continues at coordinate 101,535,462 of OY720638.1, read as the reverse complement.
AGAAACATTCTATAGTCAATCGTTCTAACGTGCAAGAGGTACGAAGACTACTACTACATATTCAAAATATCATGCTTATATAAGAACATCAATATTTACATCATGCAGAAATAAGAAGGTAGAGAATATAAAGAAAAAGATTTACTGTCTGCATGTTGTCACAATTCGAACTATTCATGACGACGATCACAGCTATTATGGTCCCGAATGGTACGCGGAAAAATTGACATTTTATACCTATCGGTTCTACGATCTACCTCTCTAATTTTATTGGCGCGATCTAATCTGCCGTAGTACGAGGGGGTTAATAGTATGTTTTTTACGTCGTCAGAGAAATGATTTTCCTGAAATTTAGTTAGGAGGTTAAGCCTATAATTTAATCTACGCTGTGATAGCGATTCCCATCCTAATTCTTCTAACAGTCCAGACACACTAGCCAACTTATCGTAGCATCGTTTCACAAACCTAGCTCCTCTTCGCCTCACGCCATCTAACTCTGATATCAATCCCGTTTCGTATGGATCCCATACACTAACAGCATATTCCAGATGAGGCCTAACGATTGAAAAATAACGTTTTTTCACTTTCTCATCACATTTTCCGTGTACTCTCTTGATAAAGCCTAGCTTCCTGTATGCTTGACCGCATATTTCCCGAATATGTTTTCTCCAAGATAAGTCGTGAGTAACTGTGACCCCTAAGTACTTGACAGACTCGGCGTGAATAATTTCCGTATTATTAATTCTGTAAGCCCTACCTGGCCTATTTTTCTTTTTCCAAAAGCTGACTGTTACGCACTTTTCTTTGTATAGATCCATATGCCACTTTTCGCACCAAGCATGAATAGCAAGTAAGTCGATTGTTAACTAGTCGCTATCTTCGGAATTTTTAATTTCCGTATACACAACCGCGTCGTCTGCGAAGAGTCTAAGCTTACTTATAACGACGTTGTTTATATCATTTATGTACGAGAGAAATAAAAGTGGACCAATGACACTTCCCTGAGGAACACCCGATGTGACGCTAACTGTGGTTGACATGATACCGTCTATGACAACCCTTTGTTCCCGCCCAAGTAAGAATTGATTAATCCAACTAATAATGTTTTTATCTATTCCATATGCTTCTAGTTTTGAGAGTAACTTAACGTGAGATACCTTATTGAAAGCTTTCTCAAAATCGAGGAATATCGCGTCAACTTGAACATTATTTTCACCCGAGAGCAAGATGTCATGAATAAAGAGGGCCAATTGGGTTTCACAAGATCTACCCTTTCGAAACCCGTGCTGCTTATTTATCAATAATTCCTCCCTATCTAAATGACTCATATGGAGCTTACGATTATGTGTTCAAATACCGTACAGGAAATGGATGTGAGAGAAATAGGCCTATAGTTACTAGGGCCTTACCTGTCGCCGCTTTTGAATATAGGTGTGACATTTGCTACTCTCCAGTCCTTAGGCCTTAGTCCACTACGTGATCCACTAAAGATTTGGTAAATATTAATTCTAAGTAAGGCGCTATGTATGATGCCAATGTTTTATATACGCGAGCAGGTATTTGATCTGGACCGGGGGATTTGTTGGGGTTGATATTTTTTAGCTGATGTTCTATGCCGCGACAATTCATAACAATTGCAGGCATACATGTTTGGGAACGAACTGGCTACGGGTCGAAAAGATGTGGTGTACAAGTATTAAAAATGCTTTTGAAGAATGAGTTTAACGGATTGGCTTTTTGTAAACTGTTGGTTAGCTTTCCCCCTTTGATATTCTTAAGCGCATGTACTGTTGATTTATTTGAATTGATTTCACATCGTGGGAATTACACATACAAAACATATAGAGTTGCATCTTCATTTCTGGTTTGGCCACACCTCGAATGCACCGCGAGCATTGGGGACCCTGGTCAAAAAGATTATACCACAAAAATTAATGAAATACAAAGGAAAGCAGCGAACTTTGTTAAAACTGCTTCGAGTGTATATATGTGGACCCCAGAAGTCAAGAGGTCTACGTGACATTAAAAAAATATGTTAGGTACAGGAATGGGATGTGGAAATATAAATCTTTTAGGTGGAAAAGGGATTCAAGTGATTTTCTTGACAGGTGACGCTATGTCGGGTAATGCCTCTTAACTACTTAGTGGGTTGTACCAAACATTTTCAATTTTGACTTAATTTTCTCAAAACAACGATTTTTTTACTCAGACCCCATGTCTTCTGAGGTCCTCAGATAGTGTCTCACGACTTTCAGAGGGATTAAGGTGGGAGCCTCAAGAGACTCGGAGGCTACACGCTAGGCTGAGGTTGCTTGAGAGATTCAGAACTGATATTTTTCAGAGCGACATAGAATTATTTTCATGACTCCTCACTATATCTCTAAGTCAGATAGATGCGATAAAATATGAGAGATACACTGCCGAATATATAGGTATAAGAACTCGTTCTTTCAGCGAACAATAAGCTATCACAATAAAAACTGAGCTCACTAAATAAATGATTGAAATCATCACTAAATACACTCCTATAATTCACGTCATCATTACATCTCCAAAGAACGTATACCTTTTCACGGCTGATGACCTAACACCCCCTGCCACCCGCCCAAGCGGTGGCTCGCGGGGTATTATGTAGATGTAGATGTGAGAGGAAAGTTTAAAAAAATCTATGAGCCTCTGTAGAGCGAAGATACTTGGAGAATCTGCAATAAAAATTCAATATACAATTTAGACAAAGAACTTAGTTCGCCTACCAACATCAAGCCAATAAGACATTGATGGACAGGGAATGTCCTGTAAATCGCCGATTCGATCCGAATTCACCATCTTACGCATACTGGCTGATAGACCACATCTTGGAGAGTGAAATTGTTCAAAATCGTTTAGTATAAAAAGGACAGATCCGACCAAATTGAAGACTGAATACGGTCAGTAATACACCGAGAGAAAATTCATTCAAGAGGTCAGCCTGGAGTGTGTGTAGTTATCAGATACATTCCTTTATCAAATAAAATTTTTACGCGCACGCACTAAAAGCCACATAACAGTAAAATCAATTCAATTGTCTAACTAACTGAAGACCGTTGAGTAAATAACGCAATGTTTTCTTCAAATATCAATAAAATTTTTAAACAGAGATGAAGCCTACCAAATGAAAAAGACTGATTTCGATGTGAGCTAAATTAATCTAAAATTTATTTTTCCAATACTCAAGCGTAAATAAACTTATAAAACTGAATAAATAAACTGATAAAACTTTCCCTTCATCCATTCGCTCGGCGGTCGGATAATACATCCCTAGAAATATAAAAAGAAGAGAGCACCGAACAAAGACGGCACATACCAGACGGCATTTAGAAATGCCACGAAGAGTAAGCTACACCAATGCGTCATTATATGGACGACAAGTAATGTAGCACGACGAAACAATAAAAAATTTTAAACATATGACCATTATTGACCGTCATTAAAATATTGAAAAATACACTTTGAGAATCCGTTTGAAGGATGCGTGTCACAACGCTTTCATAGAATTTAAAAGAACACTAGTAGTAAATTTACAGAACACAACAAAAAATACACGGATACCAGCGTGGGAAGTGCAAGGCAATATATATGAACAGATAAAAATAAACTAAAAGAGGGGAAATATCAACACGTGTTTTGGGCACAGAATATTACTTATAAATACTAAAACAGGATAGACTCATACTTTAAAAGCATTTTTACAAATTCAATGCAGAAAACATCCGTCGTGGTAAAAGACCATTTGCGGTGAGCGTTAAAATTGGTTGGGTAAGACAAAAACGATTTTTATTCAATTACAGAACAATTATGAAATCGAGTGCATGGGGATTTGTTAGCCAGCGCTACCTCTAATGAAGTCAATGGCGGACTAGGGAAACAGGGAAGTACCATAGGCCCACTTTTACTACCTGTATATGCTACGGACATCCGTGAAGTAGTCGAGAGAAGTTCCAATCATTTGCAGACGATAAAATTCAATAGAAATCGTCTCCCTCGGGTGTTCTTGGGAAAGAGCTCTCTAACGTCTCTTTGTTTTATTTTTTTGCCGCAAATACCCTTAGTCCGACGCTTTCAAAGCTATCCTTCCCTACTGAAAAGCTATAGTGTATCCTATAAGTGGATATTAGAAGCAAGGATAGGTCGTTCGTAGCAGTTAGCGTGAACCAAAATTGGCATTTAAGGGAGAAAAGGGATTACGCCTCTCAGGCGGTGTCACAATCTGTAACTTTATACTTCTTAAAGGATCGGATTTTACTATCAAAGCCCATAAACCTAGAGACTAAAATGCCCATTCAACCGTCTTCTCCACTCCTTCTCTTCCTCCCTTCTCCCTTTCTCCGCCGTCTTCTCCTCATTTCTCCTCCACTTCATCCTCCTACCTTCTCCTGTCCTCCTCCTCCTCTAGCCATTTCAATATCTTCATATTCACTACGGAGCAAGCCATGCTTATACTCATCTCTTCTATTGTGACGACCGGGCAGATGCCTCTTAACACGCCCACACCTCCTTCCAATTCCTCCAATAATTAACCCTTAGAGACCCGGGGAGCGCTATCGCGCTCCTCCTGTCTCTCGCGAAAAGTGCCAGGAGCGCGATAGCGCTCCTCCTGTAATGTCACTCTTAGATGCTGGTATTTCACTGATTGTTCACAGATGGCACCTAAATGCAGATTACAGATGCAGATTTTGTAACAAAATTCTTCAAATAATATATTAAAAAGGTTATATCACATATACGAGAAAGAAGCTATTTTACACTTGTCAGGCCTCATTTAGAATATGCCGCTAGTATATGGGATCCGTACGAGGAAGGTATGATTAAAGAATAAGAGTGCGTGCAAAGGAGATCAGCTAGGTTTGTTAAAGGCCGTTATGATAATTGTATAAGTGTTACGAGCTTAATAGAAGAACTAGGATGGGAATTACTATCAGAACGCAGGTTAAAATTTAGGTTAAACCTTTTAAGTAAATTCGAAACCGATTTGTTCTCAGATGACGTTAGATATATATTGAGAACCCCTGCGTATTATGCTAGGTTTGATCATATTAACAAGATAAGAGAGATATATTGTCGTACCGATAGATTTAAAATGTCATTTTTCCCTCGTACTATAAAAGAGAACAATAGGCAGCGTAGCAAAGGGATAGGTAAGTGAAATATAGTTCTAGTAATATAGTCTAGCAAGTCTGTAGTGCATGATGCATGTAATAACAACCAATAATCCCTTCCTTATTATGTAGATACTAACCATCTAGCTCCATGTGACCGTATTATCTAGCATGTCTCCCTTCATTATCCTACTTGCATGTCAATAGTGCATGTTTGGTGATCTTCACCCACTGCCACACACCCTCGTGGTGGCTCGCAGGGTATCACGTAGATGTAGATATAATAAAGTTTTCCTTGAGTTTTTGTCTATTTACCTTCACTTGTATTTGAGACAATTTTTTCCTAAACTAATGCAAAATCAGCAAAAATGCCTCTGCAATTTTATCGGAGTACCTAGAAAATCGGTTGGCACTCAAAGGGTTTAAAATCCATCAGACTGTTAGCTCCAACGCATTTTTTAGCGTTTAATTTTTTTCTCTATAAAACTCCTCGCTATTGCAGACTAATTCCAACCCTGTGTCCCGCAGTGCGGTCGCCGTAATTCCCTCGATCATAATCCTAATTTCCGGACAATTTATCACTTCCTTCCTCTCTCCGTTAAAAAATCTCGATGCGACTCAAAAAACGTTCAAAATTGCCCCTTCCTCCATCTGTGGTTCGCTCTTCTCTTTCTCTATCTCCACCCTTCCATTCCTCTTCTCCATTCTCCGCTTGACACGGTGGGACTTATGAAGTACCGTTCCGCTAATAGTTTTCCTTCTTCGATTCGTAGGCCCCATTGGCGTTTTCCACCACCAAAGAGTTAACTGGGAACCCTGCCTCCGACCGGTATCCTCCCGCTATATTGTACCGACGTGACCGGCGATCAGCTGGGCGCTCTCCCCGACCGCCCCTTCGCTCGTAGCCGGGTGTGACATACGGCCATCGTGCTGGTGGACTGCGAGATCCCCCACCTCCACCTCCTCCCCGCAGTCGCCTTCCGCGTTCCCCCGCACCCGGGATAAGAACTTGGGGTGTGTTCCCGCTCCCAGCGGCCGCGTGGTGCGAGAAACTTCCAGGCGGAGTATTATCCGGGGTAATCGGCGCCCTCTCCTCCGCGACTTTCCGCCTTGTGGTGCGCATCGCCGGTGGGAGGCCAGTTCATCTCCTCAAAGGAGTTTGTAATAAATTGTAAACAGAAGTGAGAATCAGCCGTGTTTTCGCTGATGAACGTAATAAATTTTTCGTCTCGTGAAATTTCACTACTTTCGCCTCCTTTTCTGACAGGAACTTCATATTTGTCCCGGGATATCTCTTTGAGAGCGGCAACATTTCCTGAGGAATAATGCTCCGGTTCCATGACGAAAGAATATCCATTGCAGTCGCTATGTATATCGCTTGCTATCCCTCTCTCTCCCCGCTATTCACATTTGAGGGGGCTCATTGTGTATAGCGTAAATACAAACAACGTCGCAAGGGAGATGAGAGATCAATATCGTAGTACCCGTAATATTTTGAGGAGAAATGAAAAGATGGGGTCAAAATTACCCTTTGAGAATGAAATGAAAAGATGTGGTCAAAAATCATCCTTTGCCGTTTTTCTAGGTTGTAATGTGCATAGTACCTGACATTTTTAGAATAAGTGAAAAAAACTTTGTAGAATAATCGCTACATTTTATGACGAAATTCACGGAGTTCTAACCTGATAAATGTAGAGATAAAGAAATGGTGTAACGTGAGAAACGAAAATGGTCTAAAATGACCCCCACCATACTTTTAACGTTCAAAGTGGAAAATAATATTCCTTAATTATTGCATATATAATTCCAATAAGTCAAATTGTTAGAGTTAAGATAATGCACAACTTCCACATTTTGAGAACATTTTTAGGTAACGAGGAAATATTCCATTCCATTGCCACGTTTTCCTCATCGCGTCATAGCCTCATGTATCCATGCAAAAGGGATATATTAACTGCTTTGTTTTGGATGGACCGGAGTAAAAATATGAGCAGTCGCCGAGAGTAATATTTTTAACCTTCAAAATACTGGTTAACAGCTACTTTATTATTTATACCAGCTATAGTCCGAACGGCGAACCTACAATCATGAAGCTAAATGCGACATAAATTTATTAATAGTAAATTTTCGTAGCGTAAAGAACAAACGGGCCGAAGTTGAGCATATATTTGAAAATGCAGACATAGTAATTGGAACAGAGAGCTGGCTTGCAGAGGATATTTACGATAGCGATGTTTTTCCGACAGGATATAATATCTATAGACGTGATCGACGCGATAGGAATGGCGGCGGAGTATTCATAGCAGTTAAATCGTGTTTGTAGGCATTAAACATATTAGACGACAATGGAATAGAGAGCGTTTGGTGTACCATTAAGCAACGAAACAAAAGAAATATGCATATATGCTCATTTTACAGGCCACCAGATTCCATAATCGACGTTTTATACATATTAGAGACTCAATTAACGTCCTTTACCTCGAAAGATGACAAAAGCGTGGTATTATCGGCGGCGATTTCAACCTCCCGGCTATAAATTGGAAAACCAATAGCGCTGAACTAAGTTCCAGGAAGCTTCATATAATCGAGACCCTACTTAATACACTTTCAAACCACTCTCTTACTCAAATATTAAGCGAAATTACGAGAGGGAATAAAATATTAGACATTTTAGCTGTTAGTCACCCTGCAATGATTAAACACGTCGATATCCTCGAAGGCATAAGTGATCATAAAGTAATTTTTACCATTTTGAAAACAACAGTTGATACCACTGTAAAACCCAAACGTAAGGTCTACTTCTTTGAAAAATGCGACTACGTAAAATTCGGAGAGACGTTAGAAGCTTCATTCACGAAATTTGTAGCCACAATGAAGAACGAGAGCACCGAAGTATCATGGAGATATTTTTTTGGAAATACCACGTAAAGGAATCGATGAATATATTTCATACAAATTCAAACGGGAGAGTAAAGAACCTCGTAGGTATAACCACGAAATAAGGCGAGAGACAAAGGTAACTACAAAATCTATATAAAAATTCTATTGAGTTAAGTAACAAAACAACGGAGCTTGCGGCGAGAGAAATATACGTTGCTCGACGCTCAAAAACGAAGAAAATAATGTGCGATACTCTACGAAACTTCAAGGATAAAAATCCTAGGTGAATTGCTAGATAAAAACCCTAAGTCATTCTGGTCTTAAGCGAGAGTGCTCCAGGGCGAATCTTCGACAGTAGAGTCTTTACTGGATACAAACGGCAAATTGGTCACCAACAGTATCGACGAAGCCTAATTATTAAACCACTACTTTGAAAAAGTATTCACTAAGGATGACACAATACACAATTTAGTCATTCCTAACTTTAACGAGCCGATAGCTGACATATCAATTCAACGTGATGGAATAATTAAACAACTGCGTTCAATTAAAAGAAACAACTCCCCAGGTCTAGAAGGAATACCTGCACGCGTGCTGAAGGAGTTAGCGCCACAGATTGCACCATTCTTAGAAATTATATTTAACAAATCATTATCCGAAGGCAAGGTTCCTCAAGACTGGAAAATAGCCAACGTCACTCCGATACACAAAAAAGAAAATAGAAGTGACCCAGGAAATTACCGGCCTATATCGCTATCATCACTTTTATGCAAGATCCTCGAGCACATTGTCGTTAGTAATATTATGACATTCCTGGATAATCGTAATTTCTGACATGGCAGTCAGCACGGCTTCCGTAAGGGAAGGTACTGCGAAACATAGCTTGTGCTCTTCCTTCATGATATCCTACAATCAGTTGAATCGACTAAGAACGTCTACGTGATATTCCTTGGTTTCAAGAAGGCATTCGACAAGGTTCATTACCGAAAACTCATGTATATATTGCAATCATGCGGAGTTAATAGAAAAATAGTGAATTGGATAAGTGACTTTCTCAGTGATCGAAAACAAAAAGTAGTTATTGATGGTTTTAGCTCTGATATGGTTGAAGTCACATCTGGTGTTCCTAAGGGAAGTGTGATCGGCCCAGGAGTGGGGGTTCGAATTACATATCAGCAAATTCACCACAGTTCATTTCAAACGAAAATCGTCACAAAAATGCCATACCTTTACTGTGGGTGGAGTAAACATCAAATTTTCAGACACAGTAAAATATATCTTGGAATTACCTTAAAACCTGATATATCGTGGGGATTACACATTCGAAACATATGTGGCGCAGCATTAAAGAAACTAGATTTTGTTAAACGTATAATAGGAAGGTCCTCTGATGAAAAAGTAGAAGATATCAGATGCTACTTCGCTCTGGTAAGGCCACAACTTGAATACGCCGCGAGCTTTTGGGACCCTGGCAAATTAGATTTAACCAAAAAATTAATAAAAATTAAAAGGAAAGCAGAGTGCTTCGTTAAAAACTGCTACGAGCGTACATATAGCGTCTCACAAATTTTAGAGAGAGTAAGGTGGGAGACCCTAGAGACTCAAGAGGCTACACGCTAGGCTTAGGTTGCTTGAGAAATTCAGAACTGATATTTTTCAGAGCGACATAGATTATATTACCATGACGCCTCACCACATCTCTAGGTCTGACAGATCCAATAAAATAAAAGAGATACACTCCTGAACAGATAGGTACAAAAACTCGTTCTTTCCATGAACAATAAGCAACCAGAATAAAAATTAAGCTCCACTAAATACACTCCTATACTTCATGTCGAAATTTCATCTCCAAAAAAACTTACACCTTTTCACGACTGGTGACCTAACACTCCCTGCCAAACGCCCATGCAGCAACTCGCAGGTTATTGGGTTGATGTAGATGTAGTCCACATCTCCCATATCTGTTATTTGAATCGCCATGGTGAATTACCCCACGCTACTATTCTACCTTGTCCTAGAGTAAATACAAGCATAAAATAAATACAGTCACTGCAACTTTCTAATTTCAGATGCACGGAGCTATTCTTAGAAGAATTTAAATCCCCAGGAAGCGACCAACAAGAATTGCTAATCAATATCAGATTCGTAGTTTCAGAATTTGTACACCTATACATGCAGAACCTTACCTGTCCGCTGATCCTACTATGATAATTGAAGATTTTCGGCAGATGTAAGGTAAGAGGGAATTGCATTGGTTTCCACGCCACCCAAGAGGTACAATGCCAGCGCGTTGGAACCCACTTCCGGCATTCGTTTAAGAAAAAACGAAGGCCGATGGCCGGTCCATCACGCCGCTCTAGCAGATCTCATTACAGATATCTGCAGAGAGAGAGACGTCCTACTGTGCCATGTTACAGTGCCCTTCAAAACAAAGGAAACACTGCCTCCGGAAAAAGGAAGAATTAGACCAGAATATAAATTTAAAATATCTTAGAAATTTATGGTAATTTGAGAGGTAGGAATTGAATAGTTACATGGAAACTGAGCGACAGAATACGAAGGATCTAGGTACTCTCCGTTCTTCATACCCTACCACGAATTTAACAAATTATTAAGCAATGCCGTTCAGTTCTTGACACTCTATTACATAGCGAAATATCACGCTCACCGCCTATGACTTATTCATATTTACACTTATGACGATGCCAAAACCATAGTTCGCGTCTATTGTGAATCGATAATTTATACCCTTCAGTCATCAATTGACTGCCTAAATTTTCATCACCTAAAGTAACTATATTCTCCCTCCAAGTCTCTTTAAGTAAAGTTTTATCCCCTTAAGCCACATCAGTCAAGTAATTGAAGACCTGTATTGAAAAATGTATCTAAATTGCACACCTGATAGTATTTCAAAGTCCGTGAGGCAGGGGTCCAGCTCTTAATTGTATCAGCCGCCGTGTAAGTGGCGCATGCTAGGATTTTGATTGAAATGGAGACTTTTGTCATTTACAATTTTCCTTTCAACTTAATTTTTTTATTTTACTTCACCACTCTCCCTTTTTCGGGAGCCATTATTGCAACCTTGCCTACTTCTGCAAGGCACTCAATATTATCTTAAAATTCAGAGCCTGCAACATAAGTACGGGTCTCCAGCATAAATCAGATGAAAAGGTTAACGACAAACGTATAGTAAAGTGTAAAAGAATGGAACATGATTATCGCCAATATCAAGGAACTAGTGATGTAATTTGACAGCAGCGCATATGTACTGAAATCATGGCCAGGGGTGAGTTGCAAGAGAAGTGAGGAACAAAACTTAGTTATCATGCAAGAATGTTGGACCACAAAATTAATCCATGGATTCATTTTCAATGTCTCCTTGCTATTTGAAACATCTGTGGAAAATCGTTCTCTTAACATTCCTGTCTCTGTAAACATCCAGTTTTCCTTCCTATAGATGCCATACCTTTACATTCATCTTTAATTCCACATAATGTCTACCACCTACTATTTCTTCCAGAATTCCTATTTTCTTTCTTCATCATCTCCTCTTTCCCTGAGTTATCTCCATTTATGTCCTCTTCAACATTCCGTCTCCTTACAAAACATTCTCCATTCATCCCTTCTGTGTACTCCCAAACTTCCCTAACAGCTTCCTTGCCCCACAAACCATATCACTTACCTCATCCTTGCCACATAGCTCACCATTTCCATCCTCCTCCTAGCTCATAACTCAAATGCCTCAAGAAATTACTTCCTTCACAATGACAAATGTTACTAACTACTGAGAGCCACGTTCTATACTTCAACCAGCCCTTTCTTAACATCGCTACTCAACCCTTTGAATTCCTTCTCTCTGTGTATGCATATTGAACTAGGGTAATTTAACATGGTGTGCCCCAACAATTAAACCCAATTTCTTACAAAATACCATCCAGATACGTGAAATACCTGACCTGCCTTCTTACATCTAGCAAATGTCATCACTTTCAAATTCTTAGAAATTATCTTCACCACATTTCCTTCAACAGAACTTATAATGAATTGATCATTTACTGTAATTTCATGGATGACTGAAAAAATTAGACCTGATCTTCTTCAGATCTCACTGATTTTTTAGATTCCTCTTCTGCTTCCACCATCTCTCCCCACAACTTCCTCTTTTTTTCTTCAGAATATATATTAAAAAGCAAATGAAATAGTAAGAACAACAAATGAACCTCTGTCCTATCATTGCCATCCTGATTCTCCATCAGCTACCCTCCCCTGTATCATCTGATTCATGTACAGATTACAACTGAGAGGACCATCCCTTCAATCGTTCCCTCATGACTTTAGAACTCCATTATTTTCCCTAAGTTCACCTCAGCGAATGCCTTCTCATAATCTACCTAGCAAGCTAAAGCATCCTGCCTATACTCAAGGTTAGTTTTCAGAATGGTCCTCATCGTTCCGATATTGTCCAACATTACTGATCCTCTCATACATCCTATCTTACCTAATGGTCATCTTTCTTACTCTCATTACTACTTCTGGTATGCATTTGCCATCCCAGCAGCATTCAATTTATGTTCCCTAGAACTACTTTGGCCACACTGAATATTGAGCTTACTGTCCAGAAGTCCTCTTCCATTTCTTCCTTGCTCCTCTTCAGAATTGGAACTATTGCTGTGTTTTCGAAGTTCTCAACCCAATCTCCATCCTCATGTATCTAAAAATCATGCAGATGAAGTTTTTCTCTTCTGGTGTTTCCTATTCTATGCAATATCTGCAGTAAAGATATCTAGTACAAATGCCTCATTCCTTTCCAGGGCTCATAGCACTATTTTGATAATACTAAACACTTCCATGCCATCTTTGTCACATTCATCTTCCCTTGTTGTACCTGGGGTACAGGGATATATTTTTTTACAATCAAGCTGTTCAACATACTCCCTTCCACCTCTCTTGAATCTCTTTGGATCCGATGATTATCATCCCCGTCCATTGTGTCTGCACTGCAATTCAATGCCCTTGATGCCACCCTTCAGTTCCTGTTCTTTCCATTGTACTGCATCTGCACTCCTCTCTGCCTGACATTTATATAAGAAGATAAAATGATCACGCCACCATTATCCTCTTACTTTATTTGTGTCTTTTTGAAGCCTGTTATTTAATTCTTTGTATTTTTTCTTCTCTACCTCTAAGTTCACACCTACCGATTCCCTTCTCTCCCACATCACATATATAACTTCTCCAAGATTCTCAGTTCCCTAATATGTACCCATGATTTTAACAACCTACACTTTATAATTCTTTTTTGTTATCCCACCCAATTCTCTGTATTTTACTTTCGTACCCTCTTACACCTTCTAATCTCTATGCGATTACCACAGCTATTTATGAAGATATAAATTCAGTTTTCATACGAGTCAGCATCAGCCCCTATATGTGCGAGTTAAAGCACCGCTCCTGAATGTGTCAAACCATAGTAGTCTATTTGGAACTTAAGTGTGTCTCCTGGCTTTTTCTAAATTTACCTATGTCAACGACAAAGTGTGAACTACATTTTTAATATTACTATATTATTTCAATAACAAAACTCTACAGCTTCCTCACCATATTCTTTTTGCTTGACTTGATAATAATCGCCAACCTCTTGCCCATATCCTCCGTCATCTGTCACTGATGCATTCCAATCCCCCATTACTACTTAGTACTTAATATCTATTTCCCTTTTATTTCCCCGAGTCGATTGTATTCAGAATGTTGTTCTTCAGTCTGATGAACTGGTACATATACAAACCTGAATTACTACAACATTTATTTGGTCTACCTTTACCTCAATGACCATAATCATATAAATTATCTGCTGTGGACACACTATATTTCTGAAAAATGTTAGTTTACATTGCTCATGGAAATGCACGCTGCCTTCCATCCTGCCTATATTTTGTGCAACACCGGTAGCTGGTCATACAAAGCGGTAATAAACTTAGTTTTTCTCTTGGGATGTACATGGCAGCACAGATGGAAGATCTGGATATGACTCTTCATGGCATTGAAACGGCTTTGAGAACTCTTTCCTAAATGGAAAAAAAATGAAACCTTATGCAATATTTTGAGGAATAAGACATGAAGTAAATAGAAAGAAGAGGAGGCATCTGAAGCTGGAGGTAGGGATGGCGTTCTGCAATGTGGGGAATAAAAGCATTCATCATGGCACAACAAAAAAGATAAATAACTAGCAGCACCTCACAGCAAAAAAGGCAGTCGATAAACAGAATGCACAGGCTATCTTGAAGAATGAAAGCACTTCGTCAAGAAATATATCTGTCCTATTCTTCTCAATGTCAATGAGACATGGGCAAATGCAGTAGAGAAGATAGATATATTTTGGCATTTGGTTTGGCGTAAGGGAGAAAATATTATGTGGATTGATCGACCAATGAACAAAGAAGAATGCAATGAAAACAAAAATTGCACTTTTCCACAGGTTTCAATGACAATTTGATGCTCTTAAGCTGAAGGAGCCACCTTCAAGAACAAGATATAGATGGGGTAATGCTGAGAAGTGTAGGAAAGAGTTAATCTTATGATGAAAAGAAAATGAGGGTGAACTTAATCAGGTATATTTAAAGACGAAGAGTGACAAACAAAGACAGCTACTGAAGGAAGACTGCATTGGAGAAACTGCAGAATAAGACATCAATAAGATAAAATTTGGGAATATTCCAACGGATTATGAAACGATGAAATGTGTAGGGATGTAGATGTTTGCAGGCATAAGCCTTTAGTCGAAAACTGCTTTGAACCAAAATATGATGATTATGGTGATGATATAGACATAATTGAAATGTCACTGGAAGATTGTATATCATCACCAAGCATAGTAAGTTTTCAAAGCTAATACCATGGCTTCTCTGGAAAATTGAGATATGCAATCTGAGAGAAAACAAAGCCATCTGCTTAGAATGAGTGTAAATTCTCCACTGTGAAAGATTGTTCCACGATGAAATGAATTGCATATGACCAAAATTTACGTTCCTTTGACCCATTGAGGGAAGATACTAAAAGCCCTGACAATACAGATCATCAAAATGTGGCTAAAATGATGTTTATCATTCATGTAAATCATACAGATTTTGACTTGAGAAAGTAACTTTTTCAGTTTAAGTTTTCATATTCTCATGCTTTTTCAGGTTTTTCAGGTCCTTATTCTTTGTCCAAACACATTTTCTAATGGGACCTGATTAATGCTCCTTGTTTTCATCACTGGAGCAACAGAGTTGAAATCCTCTCACAACATGAACACTGCCCTTATAGATGTTAACCCCTCCTTTCTAGAAGGTGGGTTCACCTTCAAATTTTTCCATTAAATACTTGTACTCCTGGATACAGCTTTCCATTCTTTTCATAGTACCACATGAGTACTTACATAAGAAACAGGCTGTGTTATAGATCTATTTGTGCTTAGATCCTCGTACTGATGTCTTGAAGCTGTCAAATAAGTCATCCATGTCTTCTAAGAAGGATGCAGTGGCAATGGCTTTACCTGGCAAGTAAGCTTAAAAGAAAGAGATGAAAATACATAATATCATAATGGACAGACTTCTCAAATATTAGAATTCAGCAACAGTTATTTCCCACCTTTACTTGAATTTTGCTACATGAGACTTTAAAATTGCTGTCATTAGATACCCTTACCTTTTTGGAAATGCCCACCACAGTTCATCCGACCCAGACTGACATTCCATTAAAAATATAGGCCACTATTAGGATATAAATAATCCCCTTCAGGTTAGAAGCCAGAACCCCTGCTTGAGTGATTTACACCTATGCCCTAGTGATTTAAATCTGTGTGTACTTGGAGTACTACCCAATTTGTGATTCATTGTAGCTTTCCATCACACATTAAATCAAAATGATAACTTAAGCCACAAACTTGCAATTATAACCTAACACTATGTGAGCACCCTGCCTTGATACAAATACAACAGTTTTTAAGTAAGTTATTGAGATGACAAATAATAGTTTCATTTTTTATTAGATGTTGAATAAGATAAAAAATGAAAAGGACTGGTACATAGTTTGCAGGCACCCTAAAAAAAATAATCTGAAGGTACCATCTATCATAAAACCCCAAATGCATGGTTAGCACAGTTCCCCATTAGGGAATGGTGCGATGGGTGTTTGTGTAATTTATTATGTGAGTTTATATCATTGTACGTAATGTATTGTGCATTTATCACATTTGACTTCAATATATATTTTTCATTTAAAGTTTTTGGTCACTCAATGTTCTACTCTAGTTTTTTGGTCCTTCTGTATTTTTACGGACTCTCTGTATGAAGGTATATCTATACACACTAAGATCTGTGTACGCTTTGGAATGAGCAATAAACAATCTATCTAATATTGGGAGTCTTATTAGTAAGCGATTGTAATGAAATATGGGACGAATGTGAAAGAAAGAAAGGAGGCATGACCGTGAAGGGCATTACAGATGAAATTATTTAAAGAGAGCCATATTAAAAGTCCTAACAGCAGTAACTAAGCAGTAGCCAAGGCGTAACAGTGGCTGCTACCCCATAAGAAACTGAGGTCATAGGTATGTGTGCATGTACGTATGTTTTCAATGATGCACTTGCTAAATAGCCTATGAAAGGGTATGTCAGTGGGGTGGGTTGAGTACTGGCATAACATCCTGAAGGTTTAGGTTCAATTCCTGGCTGGGGCAAAGATATTTTTATATGTTTTCAAGTTTCTGTCTAGATGTCATGGGATGAACATCTTAAGAGCATTACTTCGTCCTTTGAATGGAGTGTTGTTCATCATCCCACGGATCTAACCCTAGCGGGTCAAGCGACAGCGATTGCCGGTCATTGGCCGTCAAGACAAGAATAACCTCTCCAGGAAATGTGGATACCCAATTCATTTACCTAAAACCATTCTGGTTGCTTGGTGAGTTATTGTGCATTGCAAATTCCTACACCTCAATATTCTAGCTGAACTGCTCGACTTGCTCTATTTTTGTACCCTTGCACATACCCTTACCCTTGTTGAATAGTCATTAATATTTTCATTTGGATTGACTGGTTTGATCAAACCAAATACTCTCCCTATCTTGCATAATTAATTTCATAGATTTTCCATATTAACACTCTCTTTTACAGTGACGGTTAGCAATTCATACATGCATGTTTTGCAATGCATAAATGAAGTTGTGTGTCAAAAATATTTTGTTTGTTTTAGGAGTAAATACTCAATAAAATTTACCCCTTTTCAGTGTCCAGATATACAATGTGGAGTTGTTTTAGTTGGATCTAACTGTAGGCCATAAAGATCTCAAATCATACTTAGTGATGTAAAATGAGTTAAATGGCCTAGCATTCTATGATAATAAGTGTTTTTTAGTGTGATTTATGATGTTCATCTATTCAATAGAAAAACACATAATCACCATTACCTCATAAAGTGAACCTGTATTTTACCAGATAGGTACTACAATATCAATACTATTACATTGTGCTAACATTTTACAATTATTTATCATTATTCACATGCTTGTTCCTTATTGTATCTATTTTTTGATTTTCAGATGAGAACAATGGGTGAGGGCGGCCTCAAGTGATAAACTTGCCACATATCCAGTTGCAAATCAAGCCTGTGAATATATTCCCAGTACTTCAGTAATATACAGTACCAACCTTCCAGCATGAAACTAGGTGAGATAGCAATGCTAGAATTTAATTTGCCTGATACTTCCCTTGTATTTTCTGCAGAACCTCCTCAAAATCTCACTAAGACCATACCAAATCCTTCATATCCCAAGGGATTTCTTCTTTCCATTCAATCAATGTCTTCAGTAGAAATTTTGCCTTCAACCTCACAATTCTCTATGAATTCCCTCCCATCTTTATCTCAGTATTATCCTCTAGACTGACCCCCATCTGCCCCATTGCCTGTTGCTTCCTGGACTCCATTCACTGAATTCATCGGTGCATTTTCTGCATTAGACATTCCATCGTCTCACTTAATGACTGCTATACAAGCGAAAACCCACGGGTGAGACAATCCATTCAGAAAGAGGTAACTTTTCAGCAGTCAGAACTTTACCCCAAGGAAAAAGAAAATACTGTGAGCTATACAAATAAAATCCCAAAAATTTCTGCTTGAGAAAGATCATTGATTTATTGCAATAATGATGCATGTGGGATTAGTTTTTGCCGAAGATTTTCGCGGCAATTAAGTATTCCATTTTGCAGGTTTCCAGGATTCGTCGGGGTTGACATCTAGAAAGATGGTGTCATTTCGCCTACTCTGCTGTAGGCATCCTCAGGCTAGGCTGAAGATCAGGCTGCTCTTCAGCCTGACCTGAGGACGCCTTCAGGAGAGTAAGCGAAACGTTGCCATCTTTCAGATATCAAAGCACACGAATTCCGGAAGCCTGCCTAATGGAATACTTATGGGAAATAGGTTTCATGGAAATATGATGACGATCAATGAGTCTCTCCGGTCAATACTCAATTTTCCTCAAAATAATTACTGTTCCTGTTAAGGAGGTTAGGTGATTATTCACCCTAAGTAACTTTCTGGACTTCAGCTTTAAAAAGAATTAAAGGTAAATCTTGCAAATTGAGGCAATTAAAAAAATACGGGAAGGAATTAGTAAAAAAAACTTCATTTCCTACAAATTTCCCACCTTAAAAGCACTGCAATTCACAATTAAAGGTTCATCTCAATTTGAAAGGCTGGAGATAGACAAGGGAGGATATGGCAATTCATATATCCCTTATTTAAGTGCCCTTGAGCCAAGGCCCATTTCAGGACATTTTACCACCTTCAAAGTAAGAGAACGCAGTCTACATTGTTAAATGATATAAGCTTCCCACCTAGATGCAACTCTCCCATTCCTTCTAATCTTTCCTCTCTGATAGGAACTTGAAAAAGAGATCAGTAGATATTGCTCCCAAGTTCCTTAGTGTTTAATGAGATGCCTATCAAACCAAATATGCAGTACAATAGGCAGTTTGGTGGGATTGATGGTTTAGAGGAAGATGGTAAAATCAGATCAAACAACATTCCCAACCAAGTTCTTGTCTTCTTTGTCCAAGGTGCATTTAACCACTGAAAACTGCCATGGTCAAATCACTTGAATAATAGTCATACGTCTGCAGTAAAATGAGTGAATTAATTGGGATATGCTCATTTAATTGGCAAACATTGATTTAACAATTTGTGCTACTGTCTGGAAGCCAAGGTTAAGGCATCGAAAACTTAACTATGCTTGGTGATGATAAACAATCTTCCAGTGACATTTCAATTGTGTCTATGTCCTCACCATAATCATTATATTTTGGTTCAAAGCAGTTTTCATCTAAAGGCTTATGCCTGCAAACATCTACATCCCTACACATTTCTTCGTTTCATCATCAGTTTGTATTTTCCCAAAATTTATCTTATTAATGTCTTATTCTGCCGTTTCTCCAATGCAGTCTTCCTTCAGTAGCTGTCTTTGTTTGACACTCTTCGTCTTTAAATATGCCTGATTAAGTTCACCCTCATTTTCTTTTCATCATAAGATTAACTCTTTCCTACACTTCTCAGCATTACCCCATCTATATCTTGTTCTTGAAGGTGGCTCCTTCAGCTTAAGAGCATCAAATTGTCATTGAAACCTGTGGAAAAGTGCAATTTTTGTTTTCATTGCATTCTTCTTTGTTCATTGGTCGATCAATCCACATAATATTTTCTCCCTTACGCCAAACCAAATGCCAAAATATATCTATCTTCTCTACTGCATTTGCCCATGTCTCATTGTCATTGAGAAGGATAGGACAGATATATTTCTTGACGAAGTGCTTTCATTCTTCAAGATAGCCAGTGCATTCTGTTTATCGAATGCCTTTTTTGCTGTGAGGTACTGCTAGTTGTTTATCTTTTTTGTTGTGCCATGATGAATGCTTTTATTCCCCACAATGCAGAACGCCATCCCTACCTCCAGCTTCAGATGCCTCCTCTTCTTTCTATTTCCTTCATGTCTTATTTCTCAAAATATTGCATAAGGTTTCATTTTTTTTCCGTTTAGGAAAGAGTCCTCAAAGACGTTTCAATGCCATGAAGAGTCATATCCAGATCTTCCATCTGTGCTGCCATGTACATGCCAAGAGAAAAACTAAGTTCATTACCGCTTTGTATGACCAGCTACCGGTGTTGCACAAAATATAGGCAGGATGGAAGGCAGCGTGCATTTCCATGAGCAATGTAAACTAACATTTTTCAGAAATATAGTGTGTCCACAGCAGATAATTTATATGATTATGGTCATTGAGGTAAAGGTAGACCAAATAAATGTTGTAGTAATTCAGGTTTGTATATGTACCAGTTCATCAGACTGAAGAACAACATTCTGAATACAATCGACTCGGGGAAATAAAAGGGAAATAGATATTAAGTACTAAGTAGTAATGGGGGATTGGAATGCATCAGTGACAGATGATGGAAGTAATGGGCAAGAGGTTGGCGATTATTATCAAGTCAAGCAAAAAGAATATGGTGAGGAAGCTGTAGAGTTTTGTTATTGAAATAATATAGTAATATTAAAAATGTAGTTCACACTTTGTCGTTGACATAGGTAAATTTAGAAAAAGCCAGGAGACACACTTAAGTTCCAAATAGACTACTATGGTTTGACACATTCAGGAGCAGTGCTTTAACTCGCACATATAGGGGCTGATGCTGACTCGTATGAAAACTGAATTTATATCTTCATAAATAGCTGTGGTAATCGTATAGAGATTAGAAGGTGTAAG
This sequence comes from Ceriagrion tenellum, assembly GCA_963169105.1. Taxonomy (NCBI): domain Eukaryota; kingdom Metazoa; phylum Arthropoda; class Insecta; order Odonata; family Coenagrionidae; genus Ceriagrion; species Ceriagrion tenellum. The sequence continues at coordinate 101,514,653 of OY720638.1, read as the reverse complement.
AGGGTACGAAAGTAAAATACAGAGAATTGGGTGGGATAACAAAAAAGAATTATAAAGTGTAGGTTGTTAAAATCATGGGTACATATTAGGGAACTGAGAATCTTGGAGAAGTTATATATGTGATGTGGGAGAGAAGGGAATCGGTAGGTGTGAACTTAGAGGTAGAGAAGAAAAAATACAAAGAATTAAATAACAGGCTTCAAAAAGACACAAATAAAGTAAGAGGATAATGGTGGCGTGATCATTTTATCTTCTTATATAAATGTCAGGCAGAGGGGAGTGCAGATGCAGTACAATGGAAAGAACAGGAACTGAAGGGTGGCATCAAGGGCATTGAATTGCAGTGCAGACACAATGGACGGGGATGATAATCATCGGATCCAAAGAGATTCAAGAGTGGTGGTAGGGAGCATGTTGAAGGGCTTCATTGTAAAGAAATATATCCCTGTACCCCAGGTACAACAAGGGAAGATGAATGCGACAGAGATGGCATGGAAGTGTTTAGTATTATCAAAATAGTGCTATGAGCCCTGGAAAGGAATGAGGCATTTGTACTAGATATCTTTACTGCAGATATTGCATAGAATAGTAAACACCAGAAGAAGAAAACTTCATCTGCATGATTTTTGGATACATGAGGATGGAGAGAGGGTTGAGAACTTCGAAAACACAGCAATAGTTCCAATTCTGAAGAGGAGCAAGGAAGAAATGGAAGAGGACCTCTGGACAGTAAGCTCAATATTCAGTGTGGCCAAAGTAGTTCTAGGGAACATAAATTGAATGCTGCTGGGATGGCAAATGCATAGCAGAAGAAGTAATGAGTGTAAGAAAGATGTCCATTGGGTAAGATTGGGTGTATGAGAGGATCAGTAATGTTGGACAATATCGGAACGATGAGGACCATACTGAAAACTAACCTTGAGTATAGGCAGGGTGCTTTAGCATGCTAGGTAGATTATGAGAAGGCATTCGCTGAGGTGAACTTAGGGAAAATAATGGAGTTCTAAAGACATGAAGGAACGATTGAAGGGATGGACCTCTCATTTTTAATCTGTACATGAATCAGATGATACAGGGGAGGGTACCTGATGGAGAATCAGGATGGCAATGATAGGACAGAGGTTCATTTGTTGTTCTCACTATTTCAATTACTTTTTAATATATATTCTGAAGAAAAAAAGAGGAAGTCATGGGGAGAGATGGTGGTAGCAGAAGAGGAATCTAAAAAATCAGTGAGATCTAAAGAAGATCAGGTCTAATTTTCTCAGTCATCCATGAAATTACAGTAAATGATCAATTCATTATAAGTTCTGTTGAAGGAAATGTGGTGAAGATGATTTCTAAGAATTTGAAAGTGATGATATTTGCTAGATGTAAGAAGGCAGGTCAGGTAATTCACGTATCTGGATGGCATTTTGTAAGAAAATGGGTTTAATGGTTGGGGCACACCATGTTAAATTACCCTAGTTCAATATGCATACACAGAGAGAAGGAATTCAAAGGGTTGAGTAGCGATGTTAAGAAAGGGCTGGTTGAAGTATAGAACGTGCCTCTAAGTAGGTAGTAACATTGGTCATTGTGAAGGAAGTATTTTCTTGAGGCATTTGGGTTATGAGCTAGGAGGAGGATGGAAATGGTGAGCTATGTAGCAAGGATGAGGTAAGTGATGTTGTTTGAGGGGCAAGGAAGCGGCTAGGGAAGTTTGTGAGTACACAGAAGGGATGAATGGAGAATGTTTTGGATGGAGACGGAATGTTGAAGAGGACATAAATGGAGACAACTTAGGGAAAGAGGAGAAGATGAAGAAAGAAAATAGGAATTCTGGAAGAAGTAGTAGGTGGTAGACATTATGTGGAATTAAAGATGAATGTAATGGTATGGCATCTATGGGAAGGAAAACTGGATGTTTACAGAGACAGGAATGTTAAGAGAACGATTTTCAACAGATTTTTCAAATAGCAAGGAGACATTAAAAATGAATCCATGGATTAATTTTGTGGGCAAACTTTCTTGCATGATAACTAAGTTTTGTTCCTCACTTCTCTTGCAACTCACCCCTGGCCATGATTTCAGTACATATGCACTGTTGTCAAATTACATGACTAGTTCCTTGATATTGGCGAAAATCATGTTCCATTGTTTTACACTTTACTATATGTTTGACGTTAACCTTTTCATCTGATTTATGCTGGAGAACCGTACTTATGTTGCAGGCTCTGTATTTTAAGATAATATTGAGTGCCTTGCAGAAGCAGGCATGATTGCAATAATGGCTCCCAAAAAAGGGAGAGTGGTGAAGTAAAATAAAAAATTAACTTGAAAGAAAAATTGTAAATAACAAGAGTGTCCATTTCATTTAAAATCCAAGCATGCGCCACTAGAACGGTGGCTAACACAATTAATAGCTGGACCCCTGCCTCACAGACTTTGAAATACTATCAAGTGTGCAATTTAGGTACATTTTTCATTGCAGATTTACAAGTACTTGACTAAGTTCCTATTATTTTCATTATATGGTAAGGAAGCATTAACATATTTACCTGGAATCCACACTGCTTTTTAAATGTGAATGCTCTGATAATCGAATTGATTTATTCAATTAGAAAAAGAAAATATTGAGGTGAAAAATTTGGAGAATGTCATTTTTGCTCTGTTGTAATTGGGTTCCACATACTGACAGGTGACACTGATTAAGTCACTGTCTTGACTGTTCTGCCGTTATTTTAATCCATTTGGTTATTCTACTCTCACCCATAGCGTCAATATATATTGCCAAGCCCACAAGTACACCACTTTCATATATTTCCATTGTTGGAGCATTTGAACCTCATTCTTTCTTCACCCGCACATTACTAATCCTTATCATTCTACTTTTCCCACAAGCACTTCAGATGTGCCCTAATCCCAATGCATTTAGACTTTTTCTACTCTCACCCTGACGCATACTGGCTTTGTTGCCCTCTAATAACGTTAGGGGAGAACTTTCTTACTCTGCGATTTTTGCCCCTCTAGGCAAATACTAATTCCTAGAAATGCACCACCTACCATTTACAACCTTACTACATGCATTAGCAGTCCTAATATTTTGTTCATCTTTCCTTTCATCTTTCGCAAGCACCTGCCAAGATACCTAAAATTGTCTACTAGTTTAATTAATTTCATATTTACCCTCTTTGCACAATTATTTATATCAATCTCTCCATCAAGACTGCTTTTAGGGTTTTAGGCACATATATCCTCTAACCATGCTCCTTTCTGCTTCAAAGAAAGTTGCATCTCACCCTCAGGTCTGTTTTCATATCAATTTCCCAACTCATCTCAATTCTAATCGCACTTCTCATTCCAGGTTCAAATTTGCTGTTTCTTTTGCCATATCCATCTCTAAATGGGCCAACCCTTAACAGCTTCTGCCTCCCATCATGGCTTTGTCCACCCAAGGATATTCTTTGACTGTTTGCATTGATTTAAGTAAGAATGGGTATTATTACCTGCCTTTGAAGTTCTACTGCCTAAAGGGTGTTTGGCAGGGGCAGTACCCATGGAGCTTTCCCTGGTTATGGTCGTGGCGTTCTACCAGTCAGTTGGTGCACTTTTTTTCAAGTATACCACTAGAGAAACCGAAGCCTAGTTATATTCTAGGCCTGCCTTCACTCTTCAATTCAAACTTGCTGAGCATTTCTTTTGTTGGAGTAATTCACCTGTTAATGGCTTTGTTAAATGGCTATTTTAGTCCAGTTTACAGATGAAATCATTTATTCATCCTATTACTCAAGTGTCTTTCCTGCTAACCCCCCAGGGCTAATAGTGGAGGAGATTTGTCAATAACATCCAATGCCTCGCTGGATGACACATGAAGAGCGCTTCAAGTGCAGTCCATCTGCCTTCATCCATTGGATTAGATCCTGAATCTACATATTTATAATAATACCTCTTACATTGATGTACTTATCGCCAGTTTTTGGAGAGGAGTGAACATAATTTCATTTGAAGTGGTCACGGTAGTATACACTCCTATTGCATGATAGGAACAATAACAACTTAGGATATATATGACATAATATCAGCTAAATGAACTCGCAAGGACATAGCTGGATACATTAAGAGTCCGTACAAATACAGAATAACCATGGTTTACTCCCTCAATCATTTCAGCTTGAGAAGGACCAGTGATTTATTGCTATAATAATACATAATGAATAAGGTTTTGTGGAAATGTGATGACAATCAACAAGTCTCTCCAGTCAATAGGTACTCAATTTTCCTCAAAATATTTATTGTTCCTGTTAAGGCGGTTAGGTGCACATTCACCCTGAGTAACTTTCTGGACTTGAGTTTTGATCATTGGGTAATTAATGTGGTGCTGCTTGTACCCTGTCAATTTACAGATATAAATCTACTGGTTTAATGATGAAAGTGAACTTATTTAAGATAAATTGATATTTTAGGGAAAAACTGCTCATAATACAGTCTTTGAACAACTTAGAGACCTGCTGAACCACTGACAAATGTTCTCATTTCAACCTTGCATGGCTACCACAATCTGTAAGAAGTAATTTGGTTATTGATGCTAGCTCAAGTAGACTTGATATTTAAAAAATTTCCAAAATGGTGCCCTATCCTAATTCCTTTCATAGTACCCTAACCTTGTTATTGCAATAATATTTATATTTTATGTATATATAAGTATTGCAATCCCCAATTTAGCCCGACCCAGGAAAAAAGCTCTATATTAAAAATGATTTTTAATGACTTCTATGCTAACAATGCTTTCAATTTTATGGAAAATTATCACAAGTAAGATCACTAAATCACAGGGGCACCCTGAAATGCTATCTCTTGCCTGTCCTCAAACCCATGCACAGCTTCGATGATTCAAACCCATGGACCCCATCCATTTCCCCAACCTCGTGTCCCAAGCCTCTGGAGCTGTGTATGCTAAGACAAACAAGTTTAGGTCGGGCTCAAAGACACAAAGTACAAGGACTATGAGAGCACAATTTCCCCGTAAAAAATAAAGAAAGGTTGTGTATTCTATACCTTACTTCCAATCATACCCACAGCTTTGATGATATGGAGTCATCAACCCCCCTTTGAGTCACTCACCTCACATCTCTGGAAGGCCTAGGAGAGGCTTTCACGTTAAAAATTTATGTCATATCACAAAATGTTTTACCACTAATTAGCCGGCTACCACAACAAAACATAATATGTTAAAATCTTCAAATAAAATACAGCACTAGTATGCACTGCAGGAAATGTTACTTTGACTAAGAAAAACTGACTAGATAGAAACATGACATGTGAGCATAAGTTAATACCAGCAGAGTAAAAATAATAGTGAACCTTGATCTTCACTTGCATTCATCATGGGTCAGAAAAATAAAATGAGTAAAAGTCTGTCTTACCATAAAATATTTTTAATCCGACATTAATCATCATCACTGCTGCTGCAAGTAGTACTGCTTTCTTCTCTCAAGTTTATGACAATAGGGTCTGTGAATTCCTCCACCATCAGATCCTTTATCCAATATTACTTTAACTTCTTTCATGTGCTCTACAGCATTCTTCCTTGCCAATACTGGTACCCGCTCTGGAGCTTGAATACATTGCTGAAATACATCTAATATTTTACGAGTAATTTTGTTTTCTGCAACCCAGTTTTTGACCCATGCCCAATTCAATTCAATTATATTCACAATGTGTGACTGAATCATCAGTAGTTTCACCCTTTTCCACTAATAACCTTTCTTTGCACTGTCAAAGAACTTCTATAATTAGTGATATTATCTTAATCATGTGTTCTCAAATGCTTCAGTCTTCTGTTTGCACAATTTAACTCATCGGAACTTTCTGTTCTTAGATTTCACTGTCTAGAGACTTTTTTGTCCAAGGCATCAGGCTAGCATTGAATTTGAAGCTAAACTGAAGGAGGAAATGACCAATAGAAACATCTTTTCCTCAGTGCCGAAGAGGTAAACACTTATTGTGGGAGAGAAGAGTAAGGGGCACCATCTGCCCCTACTGAATTGTTGCATCTTTCTCCCAGCATCCAGCTAACAATGTCAACCCCACCTCAGCCTCAACCTACAAACAACAACATAACCTACTCATTGGAGAGGCCTACGTCAAGGCCATACTTTTTTTTAAAAATCAACACTAAATAGCAATTATACCAAGTATAAGACCCAGTTGTTTTTTAATCATGAAATGACAGAAGAGATTATCACTAAAAATGCATCCTATAAGGACTAGGGGCTGGAAACACCTCCTTTAAGGTGGTTGGGGCATGATTGTTTTCTAGTCATAAATGAGACTAGACAAGAAGAAGCATGAAGCATTTGTTGCACATTGTAACATGAATGGCAAAATAATATTATTTTATGTAACTGAAATTTCCAGTCATTTACCGAGCAAGCATATACAACCATAACTTGGCTCATGTTTACATGTCATATGGCAAAAACAACTTCACAATTGAATAATTTTTTGCAATACCTACTGTGAATCTTACTATTGTAAGAAATTGAGATATAATTACAAATAGTTGAGAATTAATAAAAACTACAAACTCTTTCATTTCTGTCAAGATCTATGCATTACAAATATCTCTTGTCATATGTCAAGGTGTACCTACATACCTGAACCATTTATCATGAAAAATGGCTGGTATTTTTTGTCAAGCATCTCAAAAAGTAGTATGTTAAGTGGTGTATATTTTGTGACACCTACTCATTTGGAAATGTTAGATATCTCTCTTCATGTTGATACAAAATTTATTGATTTTAATTTGACTTAACATCTCTTCCTAAGTTTACTAATGCATTATCACATCTATGAGTTGAAGCCACTAAGTTAATACCAAATTCTTAAGTGGTTACATCAATCCTCAACTAAATCCTACTCAAGGAGTAAAGCCCTTAACCAGCTGCAGTTACAACAGGAACCATAAGAATATTTCAAGAAAACTAATGGTCACCTGGTTCTAGAAAAGCACAAGCAAGCTCAATTCAATGATCAAAGAGCCATGTTTTGCACCATGACTGATTTTTCAATCTCATTCCTGCAAGATCCTGAGGTAAAATATGCATCTGCACAATATTTAGTTCCAACGTCTTTCAATGAACAACGGGATAAGGAAAAATTTAGACACTGCAAATTACTAATAGTGAATTTTAAATAGTCAGGGTGGCTAAGAAAACAAAATCATACATTCATTGGTAAAATTACAATTAACATGGAACCACTTATGGTTACTGCATACCCATGAAGATGCTGAGGCATGAAAATGAGAGGTGGGAGGAAAATCTCCAGTAAATGTTTAGGAGGCAAAATATTTGTCACACACAGGTCGAAGGATGGACACACCATAACCTATTTTCATATATCAATATCAAAATGATCTTGCATGAGCACTCGTTCACAACCTGACACTTTCAGCTCTTATGGATCACAAAAAATGATAAAAAATACTCAAGCTATGGTCATGAGAGGAGGGTGATATCAATTTGCATTTCCTGAATGAATGAAAATGCATTTTTTGCTGAAAAGTAGATAAAAGACCTCTCAGGTCATTGCGCATTCCTTTGTAACTTTTGACTGCACGTTCCAGAGGGTTAACATAGTCATCAACAAAATACTTCACTGGCATTGAAGTGTGCATATAACAGTAAATTTTTACAAGTTAAGTATTAATATTTCTATTTCAAATATTAAACATATAATTCTACAAGACATTATCTTAAACTTTTGATGGGCCAATTTTTCTCCTTCAGTTTTTATATTTTCCATATTTTTGCTTTATTTTTTATTTTAATTATTGTAGTATTAATTAATACTACATATACTTTTGTTTTTATTTGCTAATTTTTTCTTTATTTTTTCTCATCTTTTTTTTTAAGGCCCAATTAACACAGCCATTGAACACAAAGAAACTAACTTAGAATGTATGGAATATTACACCATTAATGTATTATTGTTAAACCTAGATAGTCACCATCCAACAAATGGAATACAAAATACAGGGTGTCTGAAAAGTTCCATGCTAGAGGAATTTCATTTTTTTGGCAATAATAAAAAATAGTCAAAAGTAATACTTCAAATATATCATGCACATTTATGTGTACCCCTGTCATATGACTTATCACACACCCTGTAGTTAAACGACAATTATATACCTACATTTTACAGTAATTGTTCACATATATTACTTAGTTGACAATGTCATTTGGATTGGCATATAAAATGATTTGCATATTGGATTTTTAGATAAACTCACTTTATACATCACCACTGGAAACTGACACAAAAACAGCAAAGAAAGCAGTTATTACACTCATGACTTCATCATATGTAAACAGCATTGACTTTTGGCAAACATAATGCAATTTCAGAAAGAATAAGTCATTGTTCCAGTCCTTAACAATGAAATAAATATCAGGAGTACAGTGAATGAGCAAATATTCAACACAGGTGGCTTTGGGTGACTGGACTGCCATGTTTGTCAATATGAGGCACCAGGTTGCACTGTCAATACATCAGACAATTTCACATTAATGAGAAATGACACTGATAAATCAGGATGGTGCTGTAAATGTATCCCCACTTAGTTCTTAGTCCACACATGTATTTTGATGGTTGAGGCCTTGAAACAAGTCATTCCCTGACAGAAGCCACTGGAACTGTAGTTAACAGTAGGCTGAGTAGATCATACTCAAGAAGCCCATACATGCACATTCACCTTCATGATTGAACTCGGTCCAAAATCACTAAGTCATAGTTCCTCATAACTGGGATGACGGGTGATGGTGATGCACAGGTCTAATTCACAAGTCTACCCACAGTCAAGCTTTCACAATTGAGGAGTCTAGCCTCCTGAGGCATAAAAGAAGCCTCACCAGATTAGGGCATTAAAATGAAGCCGAATCCTTTCTTCAACCACAACTCTTGAGCACCTCGCTATAGTTCACTCTATGTACCAATTAGACCACAAAGAAAACCCAGTCACCCTTACCAATCAACTTGAACTGCAAGGCCATAACACAGGGCCAATTACAAAGTGCATCATCATTACAGCAGCACCCATCTCATTCACTGCACTCAATGCATTTTATGAGACTTTTTGAAATTTATTGTCATGCTAACTCAAAAATGAAACCAAGGATATTTATGTAAGCCACTGGTATAGGAATTGAGGCTGGAGGGTCTGATACATTAAGCCAAAGCCTTCCAAATATATCTCCAGCAATGAAAACTATTGTTTATGTGTTTAATTGTACAAAAATCTTAAATACAAGGGATTCACTCATAATTATGATTAATTACATACCTAATTTATTTAAGATGACTGAATCGTTTTTGGATCTTAGATAGTTAGTAAACAAGGTGGAAACACAAAACACTGTAATTAATGATAAACGGGAGTCAACTGGCCACAAAAAAATGTATGCACCAAGTGCAATGATGGGTTTGCAAACCACCAAATTAAATAAATCATATGTCCTCAACTCAATGTCACACACACACACTCAAACACACAAGTTAATTCAAAATATGATTCATGAAGATGTAAAGGGACATGTTAACCCTTTCACTGCTCTCTTTATACATCAACAATTGGCTTAGCAAAAAGGGCACGCGGGGATGGCCCCATCTTTGGACACATCGCCCACTCCCCGGTGTACGAGTCTTTCCGCATCTTTCGGGGCACCCCCTCCAATCGGGGCGGGCGAATGCTCGACACCACGGGGTCTGCCGGGTCTGGGGAGCCCGGTGCTCTGCTCTGCAGTGGATTGGGTCCCATTTCTATCTAAATCTACTTATTACCCTGAAAGCCACCTCATGGGTATTTCTCAGGGCTTGGTAGAGCTTAGGTTAATGACCCCTTTGCCAAAAACAGTAAAAGTCAAAGGCTCAACATTTACAAATGCCATATATTCCATGACATGGCATGTTTTCAAAGACAATGTACATGTCTTTTTGGTCTTTCATTGATCTTATCCAGTCCAATCCACTCTCAACATTTGAGCAAAATCCCAAGAGAGTGCACATAATCCAGGACAGGAAACATACTTAACTGAGGGTGTTTCAATACCCAATAAAAATGATTGAGCAGTTATAACATTTAGCAGCTCCAATAAATGAGGACTTCCACACACACTTTCTGAGGCTGTTTACAGGAATTTACTTCCGTGCCAGGGACAACCTCAGAGGGCAGACACACAACCCATAGAAGGCCTTTCCCACCAATTTTACAGCCATGTTCAAGAACACTTATAAAGCCTTCTTACAGCATTTACTCAGCCACTAACTCGGAAAACAGTGAGGCAAAAATGCCAGTTGAGGCATATGTTATGAAGAAGGGAATGAAATATGTAGAAGTTGAGTCCCGTTCCCCATTAATTACATGTTAAAGCCATTGAGCTCAATCAAAGTTTTCATAGATAGTATTGCTAAGATCACAATGAACATTCAAGACACAAAAAATGACTAACAGTTAACCTAATACACCTTCATGCTCATTCTCTTGAGCAATGCAGATTCACAAAAAGTCTCATAAAACACATTCAACTATTTTTCATGGTAAGTGAAAGTTTCTCTTTCAAGTATATCATTACATTATCCTTTGAACAACATGACAATTGGAACATTTTGCACGGCAGGAAATAAGATATTTTACACTTATATTGGACATGACAAAATGGGGAAGTACCCTAGTAACACAGAACAATGTGATTCCAGCGTTGTTTAACTTTCACACTTTCTTTCAATAGCCAAGTCTTAAAGCAGACTTAAGTCAGAAGAAAAATCCAAGGCTTTCCCGACATATGATGACATGTAAGGGTACTTGGGCTTTCCACCAGGTCAAACTCTCCATTTTGGCCTACATTTGGATGAACGAGTATCCCATTGTCATCAGGGCATGATCTTGGCCAACATTTCAATGAATGAGTTGTCCATCATGCCCTGATGATGACCCATTCATTGAAACGTTGGCCAAGATGGAGAGTTTGACCCAGTGGAAAGCCCGAGTAACCTTTAATGACCGATTTAAGTCTAATTAACATTACAACACTTCATCTTGCCTGAGGTAATTACCATTTAAAGCTGAAAATGTTAGGATTTTGAGCTTCCAGCTGTAAGTCAGAAAGAAAAACAAAAAATATGATACACCCTGTACAATAAGATGCACCTTATTGACTTGATAATGTGATCTTCCTTCGGTCTTCATCTTATGGGCTGAGGGTTTATTTATCTTTATGATAAAATTTTACCAGAATTATTGCAGTGCATCTAATGGACTTGGAGGTATGGTAATATTTTCATCAGGGATTATAAGAGCCTACATGGCAGAACCACATTTTAAACCAAACCTCTTTCAATAGGACACTGAGACACATAGGGTCATGAGAGATTTGTGATACATTGAGAGCATGTGCTAGGAAATAAGGTGTGCCAATCCTTCATAGAAAAAATAAGGTTTACATCAAGGTAGGTCAGGGACTAAATAATGGTAGGGTCGCAATTCAAAGTCTAAGCTTCAACAATACATTAATTGGACTGTAAAAAGTCCATTTAAAAAGTTTGTTGCAGGAGGGTATTCAGTACTTCCACAAGTACAGAGAGCTTAAAACTTCTCCATGATGGCTTTAAATTTCTTCTGACCAATCAAATCTGATTCCACATTTTTATTAAGAATTCTTGATCTTCCTTCACAATTTAGTAAAATGCTATAGGAACACTTTCTAGCCACTCTTAAGCAATCACCCATTTAATAAAGCATAAGTTACCCAAAGAAAAAAGACAAGTTAAATTCTATTGACTCATCTAACTTGCCTGATAAGCCTGCAGTCAAAAAAGGGGGAATGTGTGTTTTATATCCACCATGAAAGTTATTTTCAAATTCCTTACTGAAGAGAAATGGCATATTTGTACATCAGGATCAGAAAGGATTGAGATATTAAATATTTGGAAATTTATGTCTTGTTGGAAGTGAAATCATTGATAGACTTCCCTAGGTCAATAAGAAGGAGTTCCAACAGATTACTCTGCTAGAAGATTAGTTTCTACCTTTAAATTAAGCACACTGTTAATGCTTTTGAATGAACTTCTCATCTAATTATCACTTTGAGACCTAGGTCTCTGCAGTCATAAAGGTACTCAAAGTTAATTTATTTTCCTTGTTTTTACATAACAAGATATGATGTTGCAACCTAATCTTGTTCAAACCAAGCATAATAAGTGATTAACTTTGGAACCAGATTGCCTTTATAAATTAAAGATACTTCAGACATTCAAGGTGTCAAATATGCATCAATGATAATGGTATTTTAAAGGATTGATTTTCATGAAAACCTAATGTCTGCTGATAAATTAAACGGAACTTTTACAGCAATCAATGACAGTTGCATACAAGCCGAAACATGATGATCAAAGGAATTCTGGATAATTATCAAATATCCTAGAGGAGGAGAGTTTCTTAAAAGCCAGAGTATGACATTCTAACCCACTAATCCACCCCCTTTCAGCACTTAATGGTTAAATTGCCATTACCTGCGTATATGCATATTTCTTCAACAACAATTTGAAGTGGCATGTTTTCCTCAGATTGGCTATTATGCAATGAAATATAGTATATGAATAACATATGAGACTATAACTGAAAGGTGCATCACCTATTTTGTCTTCTGTGCTTAGGAAGAACAAAGAGTAGACAGAAGATGTAGTATACATAATACATACAATAATTATTGCCTACAAAGTTGTGAAGTTGGTGATCAGTCAAATTCATCACCGTCAGTTTTAGGTACTGTGTGCAAGTTGCCAACATACTTCTCATTGATAGTTATGATTCACTGGATATTTCAAACTTCAAAAGTGTAAATGTAAAGCAGGATGAGAATACATTTTTAGTGCTCAAAAACTTCTTGGCACCTGAAGAAAATATTACAAATCAAGGGAGAACGGATGTTTCAGGGGTGTATAAGTGAGGCTTCACCATGGTTTTGAAGTTCTTTCTACAGCACTAAGATGAATATAATATCTAAGTGTAATGTTTATCTACTTCATTGAATATTTTCCCATTTTCTATCAGATATAGGTACTATAAATATTGTTCAATTTCACAAAATTTTAACAAATAAATTTAAAAAAATACTTTTCAATAAATGGATCTTCTACTTCCCATGCATATGATTTAGGCACCGAGAACAGCACTTAGAATTGGAAGCAAGTTAAGCTTAAGGCTTGTCTATTGAGGACCCTAGGGCTGAGGATCCCCAAGAGTGGAGCCTTTGCCTAATCATTCATATCTAATAGAATCTTGTCATAGCCAGAGTCAAGAAAATATTAGCCCAAAAATTAGGAACTCCAATGCCAATCTACTAAACCTTGAAAGCAATCAATATCCTAACCAAAATAATATTTCCATCAAAGATCAGTGACCAGGATTGCTTTGAAGTTCTTCACAACATTTTCAGGGCAAGCTAGGCATCTGCTGAGAACCTGACAATGACAATGGTTTAGAAGACCTGTATCCTCACGTCGAAATTATACCAAGGATTTTCTCAACAAAGCTAGCATCCAACTGCTCAGCGGAAAGATCATTTTCTGTCCTCCGTAGAATAAAGAACTATCTTAGGTTACATAAACACTTGAACTGGTGCGCAATTTTATCTATTGAATCGGACATTATGAAAAGGTTGTGATGATATAATTGACTTGTTTGCTGCCACACAGATACAAAGAAAACAGATTGGAACATAGCTAGCATCCTGCGTCTGCGTTGTACTATGTACAAATATACTTTTAACAAGTTTCTTTTATAATATAGTGTTGAAGCAAATGTTACAATTGTGTATGTCGTATTTGCTAGAATATTGTCAAATAAATTATATACAAAAATACTTTTATCAAGTTTCTTTTATAATATAGTGTTGAAGCAAATGTTACAATTGTGTATGTCGTATTTGCTACAATATTGTCTCTTTTAATGGTAATAATTTATTGTTCATACTTAATATACTATTTGTAATATTTGTAATAATTATATTTAGTTTCACCCAGTATTTCGTTTTTTGTGTTTTACTTTGCATTTTGATATGAGGTTAAATCTACTGGAAAGCATGAGTAATGTAGGTAAAGGTTAACATAAATAAACAATAGTAATAGGGAGAAGGAGACCAGGGGGGTGTGCAGGGGGGAGGGTGGCGCTATCTGAATAGCCCAGGGGCGGCAAATTTTCAAATCCGCCTCTGCTTGTTTTTTATTTAGGTTTGCAAAATTCACTATTATCATAGAAGCCTTTTTGAAAGATTGGCACTTTTTAATTCTTTACATTCCTCTTTTTAAAAATTATTTGGACAGATAAATGACTGCAAGTGCTAAAAAAAATGGTCGCATGACCAAGCATCACATCTAATCAACTTGGGTTATATCCTATGTGTCTTTTGCCTAATATATTCCAATTATTCATTTCATTATAATTTCCACTGCTCATTGGCGATGAACTAATCATTTTTGGTTCTAGAACTCTGTCTATGGTGGTTATATGCACATTGAAGTATCTCTAGCTAAGATGTCTCCTAGTGATCTTTTTTTGACCAGAAAAATGCCTTCTGATAGACATAATAATGCTCTTTGTTTAAATTGTCCTCTTAAATTTTTCATATAATCAGTGACATTCAACTGTTTTATTTTTGATGAGTTGCCTTTTCTGTACCGCAACGTGTTCTGTCTGTGAATAAAGCTAGATCGAAGAACATGTCTCGATCTAAGTTTGTTATCCGTCCAAATCCTGTCAATCTCGATTTTAATATTTATACCACCACTAATCTTTAACAGGATATGGGCCCAGGAAATATTAATAATTATTTGTGATTGATGGCTTATGATAATTATGGATTGAGGAACTGTATCTTTGTGTTGACCCGGCATCATGGCTCTGTCTGACTCGGGACCTGGTCCTTCCGGCTTCGGTATCGCCAAATTGAAAGGGCGAGAAGACTTCAAGAACTGGGAATTTGCAATGACAAATTACTTCCAACGTCAAGGCCTGTGGGATGTCGTTCAGGGTAACGATGACGACAAAGATCTTGGATCGAGACGAAGAGATCAACGTGCGTTGGGAGACATCTGCCTCATGGTTGATGCTCAGAATTACCAGTATGTGCAAGGGGTGAAGACTTCAAAGGAAGCTTGGAAAGTACTCGCTGATAAATTCGAGACCAAGGGACATTGGAGGTATGTGCATCTTGTTTGAAATTTGAGTCAGTCAAAGTTTGAAGATTTTGCCAAGATGGAGGCATACCCAGCACATATCACTTCCATCGGTCAGGAATTGAAATCCATGGGTGAAGAGATCAAGGATAAATACTTGATCGCAATGATCTTCCAGGGATTACCTACGGACTATGACAGTATTGTAATGATGGTCTGTGCCTGTGAGGGGCAGATGGATTTAAATACAGTGATAGCCAAGTTGCTGGATGATAGCCTGAGAAGAGATGTGACTTCAGGGGACTCGTCTGAAAAGTCTGCCCTGTACGCAAAGAGAAAGGCGTCTGGGAGAAAAGGCAAGACTGGCAAGAATTTTCAATTTAAGTGCTGGAGATGTCATGAGGTGGGGCATGGAATAAAAGATTGCCCAAAGCCGAAAGACTCACCGCCCGTGCTAGCTGAATTTGAAAAGAAGAAAGAAGATGACAACAAAAAGACTGCGAAAGATAGTGGGAAGAAAAAGTCTGGTGATGGAAAGAAAACATTTCTATGTGCATTATCTGCTAGACGTGATAATAGTACTTCAATTATTATTGATTCTGGAGCAGAAGGTCTCATGTCGCCCGACAAAAATATTTACGAAAACTATCGTAATGCTAGTTGTGATCAGTGTGTGTTAGTTGGTGATAATGGTAGATTAAAAATTGCTGGTACAGGTGACATGAAACTGTCTTCTAATGGTGTCATTGATAATATTTCAGATGTTTTGCATGCACCTGGACTTAGTTCTACGTTGTTATCTGTTAGCCAATGTACTGATCGTGATATTAATGTTGTTTTAACGAAAAAAGAATGTCAATTTGTTGACGCTGAGGATTGTGTCATAACTGGATCTGTGTTGGGCACCGCAACTAGGGTAAATGGCCTCTATAATCTAGACAACAAACCAGCCGCTAGATCAGCATTTGTAGGTAATGTGAAAAATTACGACCTTTGGCACAGAGGGCTAGGGCACGTAGGTACTCCAAAGTTGAAATATCTGTTTGAGCATACAAATGATGTGAAATTTTCAATAGTGAATAATGATATGTGTGAAGCTTGTGCAATAGGAAAACAGTGTCGACAAAGTTTTCGTCGATCTGTATGTCCTAGAGTGTCCGAAATTTTGGATCTCGTGCATGCTGACCTGTGTGGACCATTACCAGAGAGTTATGGAGGTGCCAAGTATGTATTGACAATCACAGATGATTATTCAAGGTTTGTTAATGCTTATTTTTTGGTTTCCAAATTGCAGACCAAAGATAGAATTAAGGAGTATATTGTTGAGAATAAAACTCAAAAGGGTAAAACTGTGTAAGTTTTTAGATCAGACAACGGTGATGAGTTTCTCCACAAAGATTTGTGTTTCATTTTTAAATCTAAGGGAATTTTGCAACAAAGGTCTGTAAAGTAAACGCCTGAGCATAATGGAGTGGTTGAAAGGCAAAATCGCTCAATTTTTGAGGCTACTAGGACCATGTTATTTAATGCTAAATGCTCAAAGAGATTGTGGGCAGAGGCAATAAACACTGCAGTTTATGTACAGAACAAAGTGCCTCACAATGGCTGTAATAATTCAATTCTAGAAGAATTGTTGATGGGTAAGCCTGTTAGATATTCTCATTTAAAGGTATTTGGGTGTGACGCCTATGTGCATATTCCTAAACAAGTCAGAGGTGATAAGTTAGAGCCTCGGAGTAAACTTATGGTTTGTGTTGGCTATGATGTGCAAAGTAAAGGTTATAGGCTGTTTGATCCCGAAAAACCAAAGAAAATATCTGTAGAGCACAGCGTTAAATTTAATGAACAGAAATTTTCAGCCTGTTCTGTAAATGTGAATGATGGCGTGAGTGAAATTGTGTATTTACCCGTTCTTGATCTCATTGAAGATAATGATGCAATTGAGGTCCCTAGAGTGGAAAATGAGGATGACCAAATTAATGTAAATGAAAATGATAATCAGAATCAGAGGAGATATCCTATGAGAGATAGAGTGAAAAAGAATTTCGATGATTATGTAATGTATGCTGCATACCTATATGCTACTGCTGTTTTTGATGACCATGTAGAACCTACTTGTGTAAGTGAGGCTTTGAGTGGTAAAGATTAGCGAAAATCCATGGAGGAAGAACTCAAATCTTATTTCACTAATGATGTGTGGGATCTTGTCGTATTACCAGAAGGGAAAAATGTTGTTAAATGTAAATGGGTTTTTAAGATAAAGAGAGACTGGAATGGAAATGTTGATAAGTTTAAAGCAAGGCTTGTGGCTGTTGGGTGTACACACAAGTATGGGATAGACTTCCATGATACTTTTGTGCCTGTAGTCAGATATAGTACGCTGCGACTGTTATTTGCATTGTCAGTTAAACTTGATCTGAATGTTCACCATGTAGACATATCAACAGCTTTTCTGAATGGTGATCTCAAAGAGGATATATACATGTCACAGCCTGAGGGTCTAAATGTGGTTGAAGGAAAAGTATTAAAGTTAAAGAAGGCAGCTTATGGGCTTAAGCAAGCGAGTAAAAGTTGGAATGAAAAAGTTCATGTACTTCTTGAGGATATTGATTTCAAGCAATCTGAGTATGAACCATGTGTATATGTTTGGAAGCAAGGTGGCAAACTTGTGATTGTAGCACTCTATGTAGATGATTTTTTCATTTTCTTTAATGATAAGACTCAAACTGAGAAATTGAAGACTGTGCTGTCTAAGAATTTCTGCAGCAAAGATTTGGGTGAAATAAATGAATGTTTGAGTATGAGAGTTGTGAGGACTGAGAATAGTTTTAGAATTGACCAAAGAGGTTATTGTGAAAAGCTATTGTCCAAATTTGGTATGTTAGATTGTGTACCTGTTAAAACTCCCATTGAGTGTGGTTTATTGCTAAGTAAATGTGAGAAATGTGATACTGGATTTCCCTAACAGGAATCAATAGGAGGATTATTGTATTTATCTCTTTGTACTAGGCCTGACATAACCTATGCTGTAAATTACCTGAGCCAGTTCTGTAATTGTTATGGCAAGGAGCATTGGAATGCAGAGCTGAGGATATTGAGATAATTGAAGGGTACTATAAATCTGGGTATTCAGTATAGTAAGAATGAGAATGACATTGTTGGATATTGTGATGCATCTTTTGCTAATGATTTCTCTGGTAGAAAATCTGTGTCTGGATATTACGTTATTGACTTACATATAGAGTGCAGAAAAAAGTCATATCAATATTACTTATTAATGTAATTCTCTATTCCTCACATTAAGTATCATCTCCTCAATGTTATCCATTGCCATTAATGTGCTACGGCTGCTCAAAATGGTATGTGCATCAAAAATGAACACGCACACTTTCACTCAGTTAGAGTGACACAAATAATGGTTGCTGTATCACAGATAATTCAATGCAACATTTCTGATGCCTTCTTCATACACCCAACATGAAAAATTTGAGATATTCTGACAGTATTTTAGCAATAATATCAGCCCAGCATATGAGGTAATTACTTATAAACATTTGAAATACGTGCACCCTTCTAATCTAATATGTAGTTTCTTTCCCACATCCAAAATTGTCATCCCCAAAAGTAGACAATTATTCAAGGGGCACGATACATAAAATAGCCATTGATAAATGGATCTTGAAAATGACTGAATTATTATTAGTCATCAAAATGTACAATGATACAATTCAATCAAGCAGACCATAGCTATCTTTTAGAAAGGAAGAGCAAACCCACAGGGTGCTTTGAATTCTATAGAAAGTAAAACATCTTAAAAAGAGGGGAATGGGTCTGCATAAGGAAAGAGTGATTTCAGTTACTGAATACTGTTTGAAAAAATCATGGACTCCACAATAACATGACACCTAGTTAAAAACACATGGAAAAATGGTAAAGGTTATTTCATGAAAAGGTATAATAAAAGGCTTTTGTTTTGGGTGTGGTATCCATGACACCACTCCTCATTAGACACCATTCTGTTTGTAGTATGTTGCCATCTATTTGAAAGATTTTCTTCTTATTTTTTCAAACAAATTTCAATTCTTCATTGATGGTTAACACATTCCATGCGGGTGACACCTTAAGATGTCACTAGTTTCACCCATGGGTGGCGGGTGAAATCGTAAGATGTCACAGGCTGTTTCACGTTTCATTAATTTTGTTCTTGCTCGCGAATGAGGCCAGGTGCCTTTTTTAGACGCTTACTAGCAATGTGCATTCCAGTATTTCTAAATACTCTGTTCTTGACTACCAACATTTTTTGTCTAATTGTCACTAGCTTGGTTCTAAGGTTAGTTGTGCCTAATTATAATACTCTGCGTTACATATTGGAGGGTTACCATAGGTAATGAATACAATACCACTTCGATGACACTGCTATCTCCAGCTCAAAGGTCAAGATATCCAGGTGGCCACTCATTCCTGGGATGACCTTTAGATCATGCAGATAGCGTGAGTGGCTGGAATTTCCAGACATGAGGATCTTGGCCACAGTTTACAATGCCCCATACAACAAGAGAGGTAGGTTCATCTTGATGCTGTTGTCATTTTTTCCAAGAGACCTGGGCTGAGGAATAAAAGAAAGTCCTATAGAAACTTCAGTTTCACCAAGCATCACCATTCTGAGGAAAAAATGTTTCCACAGGCTACATTAGGTACAGATATTTTTGCTATTTTAGAGTAGACAACGTTCTTTTTATATTTTATTATTTACCCAAACCACACTGTTTGTTTTGTTAAATTATTTTATTAGGATGTATGGTAAACTTCTACATTATAAGGTTACCCATAAGCTTTATGTCCTCTAATTTTTTCCATATAATTTTTACATTTTGACTTCATAGATTTCTGTGTGCCTAAGTATACACACACATTTGCATTATTTTTTAATTTAAAAAATGCCTTTTGGTTGACTAAAACTTATAACTAAGTACTTAGCGGGAAACTATCATGTGTGTCAAAGCCAAAACTGATATATGTATTATGAGTAATCAATGGGTATTTATGAATTATATTTCACAAATAAAGCTCATGTGAACATTGACAGCCCCTTAAACATGATTAAAAATTTACCTAAAGACAAACCCATTATCCAAAATTAACTAAACCTAATAATCTTAAATAATACATTTCTCATTTTCTCAGTGATGTTTCTAAAAATGCAGGTGGGGTTCATGTGTTGGATTAAGCACCCTGAGTAAGATATGGCTTCGCATAAACGTCCTGGAAATTGGCCTCATTAAAAGATATCACTTTTCCAATGATAACAATATCTTCCTCTTCCAAGTCACTCCTTAAAATATTTGCCTAATTGTAACTTATATATTCCATAGGGAATGAAGCAGGTGCGTTCAAGTGATTTTTTGTAAGGGAATTTTCAACTCTTGGCATAAATGCACCCACGCGATTGACTTTGTACCATATCATTTATACATGCAATTATTAGAAACTCCCCTTTCAACGCTAAGGCATAAATTGTGATACCTTCCCGGATTTTTGTTCATTTTTTCATACTCAGTGTTTTGCATATATTTTACGTTCAGAACGATGAAATAAGACACTTGTCACGAAAAATTTTAATGTTCGAAGCCAATGTGTTGTAATTATGACTGAACGTTCTAGAAAGTCCTGTGCAACCTAATGCAAATCTAAGAATGAATGAATTTTTGCTATGATTATTTTGTTCAAAACCGTTTACCACTCTGTTGTCTCAGCTGTCTTCCAAGCTGGACTCCTTTCACCCCCGACCGTGACATTGTTCTGTCATGCACTTTCCTCCTTGTTACCCTTGCTTACCCCTCAGCAAGGGATCCCCACCCTCGGTCTCCATGTTAGCCTGTCGCCAATGCCTGCCATTCATCCACACTTAGCTTTCCTTCAGGCAAGTGTGATTGTTGTGTGGGTTGCATGCATTTTCAGCATTTCCCCGTCGTCGATTTTACGTCTAATAAACGAATAACAAACCTTAATTGCCGTTAAGCTCATCATTTCATGAGTATATCCAGTTTGTTGCACTGATATCAATAAAATTTTATAGAATACCATTTATTTTGAAAACTTTAAAAGAAAATTCCTCATTTGGAAGTACATCTGTCTTTTCGCTCAGTATTTTGATCATTATAATACTAAATACAAAATTTTAGCCCAGGAATGGGATTGCTAGCATCTTTAATTGAGAATTACTATAGTAAGCCATTGGCTGCATTCATAAATGTACAAAATTCCTACAGTCATTTTTAAAACTTAAAATCACCAACGATAATCATAATCATAAAAATACATCTGCCTAGAAATTTGTTTTTAAAACTAAAATCAATATTAAAATAATTTAAATATTTGATGTTCCTGTGATAATTTATGAAGCAAAGTACAGCACAAAATTATGGGTTTCCCTCACAAGCTGCGCAATTTGTGGGATTGTCCGTCCTAATCCCTCGCTTGGCACTCTTGGCATTTTCAATTTTGCGTTGTCTATTTCATATTGATGTTGGTAATATCACCAAATTTGCAGTGTTCTACAATTGACAAAGGTATTCCAATGCATCCACACCACAGAAAAGTTGTCTTCAAGAAAATATATCGTTACATTCAAGGAAATATGTATCGGTTTAGGGGTGGTTGGCAAAGTATTTTTGGGAAGAAAGGATAAGTGGACGGAAGGAGATTGAAGGGGGAGAGAGAAGTTGGGTTCAAAGGGCTGCTGGC
The DNA here is from genome assembly GCA_963169105.1 of Ceriagrion tenellum. Taxonomy (NCBI): domain Eukaryota; kingdom Metazoa; phylum Arthropoda; class Insecta; order Odonata; family Coenagrionidae; genus Ceriagrion; species Ceriagrion tenellum. The sequence goes on along the minus strand of OY720638.1, from coordinate 101,492,696 downwards.
GGTTGTGTGTGACTCCCCATGGGGCCAGGGATGGGGGAAGTGCTCAGAGCATTGACCACGCACTAGTCACAGAAAGAGTTGGCCAATGGTGGGGGTGTATGGTGGGTCTCCGTAAAGAGTGAAGCGAGAGGAAGGATTAGCTCAGGAGAGGCCTAAGAGCAGGTTTTGCAATGACTGAATCACTAGGGCTGGCCTGAAGGAAGGCTGCGTGTGTATGAACAGCAGGCATTGGCGAATGGCTAGCACGGAGACCAAGGGTAGGGATCCCTTGGTGAGGGGTAAGCGAGGGTAACAAGGAGGAAAGTGCATGAAAGAACAATGTCACGGTTGGGGGTGAAAGGCGTCCAGCTTGGAAGACAGCTGAGACAACAGAGTGGTCAACGGTTTTGAACAAAATAATCATAGCATAGATTCATTCAATCTTAGATTTGCATTCGGAATGATTAAGGGACAGTCCTTATCAGCTGTTCTAGGGTATCAAAAGTACTATTGAAAAGAGAAATGTCGAACACAGAAATGCATTCATAAGTAAAAAAGGGAAGTTGAAGTTTCTCATCGAAGTGTGCACTGATTCTTTTATAAACAACTGTCAATGAACAATATGGAACCAGCTGAGGGATGACAGTTTTCAAGTTATCTACAATGCCAGTTCTACAATAAAACAAAAATTTGAACAAATACAACAGAGTAGTAGTAGTTGACTATATTATATTTCACAGGGAAGGGTTTTCCCTGTATTTGACATATGAGTAACTTAAAATGAAATGATTATAGTACATTGTACTTTAATTTTTTTGTTTCTCAAACACTTTTTCACTCCACCATTACGGTTAATTTTTTTACATTCAAATTTTAATTTACAACATCTAATTTAGCACATACAGCATTTATAGTGGTTGTGAAATTGGAGGTGCACCACTAAGAAGTTCATTAAATCGAAAGATCAATTATTTAGATGCATTATCAAATCCCCAAAAAATGTACTAGCGAATAGTTCAAACTCGATCCTCTTTATCAAAAAAGTTTGATCTGTTTGCAGTTTTTCCTACTTTGAGAATTGCCTTCACTCATTGTTAGATTGAACTTATCAAATTATGCTTAATTTTCGAGCATGTGGTACCACCCAAGTGAGCATTAGAAATATGAATAAGTGAAAAGATGGTCTTCGTCACTTTACTACATTCTTACCCTCATTTGTGGCAAAGTAGCTTCCTCTGCACCGCAATGAGGAAGATGGTTCTGGTGAATGGGCATGACAATGTCATTTTTTTTCTAAGAACCTCCCATGACCCCATGTGTGCATGGTCGTGTGTGTCGCAAGGCGTGCCCTAAGGTGAGGGAGGGCTATGTTTTAGTGCAACGAGTTAATAAAGGTCCATCTGGCATCAAAGCGTTGAATGTGATTCATTCTTGAAATTTCAGTTAGTTACAGACGAATTTATCATGGTTACGTGCTGGAGAATTTACATTTAGGCCCATTAATTGCTTATCACTTTTACTTGCAATTTCTGGTAGGAACCACAGGCGTTATCAACTTCTGGATTCAAATGAAAGTATTTGATTGGACTGTGATTTTTTAATATGATCGTCTACTCAGAAATTAAGATATAAATAATTTGTAGATTGGTACTTTGATTCACTAAGTAGAGAAGGTAACACAGGCATTGTTGAGTTCCATGTGGATTCTTTAAATATGGTCCATTCAAATATTTGAAGTTTGCTCTGTTTGCAGTAGTACCTACTTAGAAAATTGCCTTCACTCATTGTTATACTGAACTTATCAAATAATGCTTCATTTTTCCAGCACTTGGTCATGCCCATGTGAGCATTTGAAATATGAATAAGTTATAAGATGGTACTTCGTTCACATTACTGCATTCTTACCTATATTTGTGGCAACGTTTCTTCCTCCTTACTGTAATAAGGAAGAGACTTCGGGTGACTGGGCGTGACAATGTCATTTTTATTCAAAGAACCTCCCATGACACCATGTGTGTGTGGTCGTGTGTGTCGTAACGTGTGGCCTAAGGTAAGGGTGGGCGAAGTTTTAGTGCAACGAGTTACCAAATGGCCCATCTGGCATCATAGCCTTGAATTGAGTACCATCTTACCAAGTACCATCTTATAACTTATTCATATTTCAAATACTCACTTGGGGGTGACCACATGCTCGAAAATTTTGCATTGAATGATAAGTTCAGTCTAACAATGAGTGAAGGCAATTTTCAAAGTAGGTACTACTGCAAACAGAGCAAACTTCAAATATTTGAATGGACCATATTTAAAGAGTCCACATGGAACTCAACAACGCCTGTGTTACCTTCTCTCCTTAATGAATCAAAGTACCATTCAGCAAATCATTTATATCTTAATTTTTGAGCACGTGGTCATATAAAAAAATCACTGTCCAATCAAATACCTTCATATTAATCCAGAAGTTGATAACGACAGTGGTTCCTACCAGAAATTGCAAGTAAAAGTAACAAGCAAATAATGGGCCTAAATATAAGTTGTCGAGCACATAACCAAGATAAATTCTTCTGTAACCATCTGAACATTTCAAGAATGAATTACATTCAATGCTATGACGCCAGATGGACCTTTTAGTAACTCGTTGCACTAAAACTTAGCCCTCCCTCACCTTAGGCCACGCCCTATGATACAAACACTTACACATGGGGTCATGGGAGGTTCTTAGAAAAAAAATGACATTGTCATGCCCATTCACCAGAACCATCTTCCTCATTGCGGTGCAGAGGAAGCTACTTTGCCACAAATGAGGGTAAGAATGCAGTAAAGTGACGAAGTAGCATCTTTCAACTCACTCATATTTTTTATGCTCCCTTGGGAGTGACCATGTGCTCGAAAATTAAGCATTGATTGATAATTTCAGTCTAACAATAAATGAAGGCAATTTTCAAAGTAGGAAAAACTGCAAGAAGAGCGAACATCGAATATGTGATTGGAACATATTTATAGAGTCCACATGGATTTCAACAAAGCCTGTTTTACCTTCTCTCCTCTAGTGAATCAAAGTACCAATCTACAAATCACTGATGTCTTAATTTCTGAGCACGTGATCATATCAAAAATCACAGTCCAATCAAATACTTTCATATTAATCCAGAAGTTGGTAACGTCAGTGGTACCTACCAGAAATTGGAAGTAAAAGTGCCAAATATATATGGGCTTAAAGGTAAGTTCTCCAGCATGAAACCATGATGTATTCTTCTGTAACCAACTGAACATTGCAAGAATGAATCACATTTAACGCTATGACTCCAGATGGGTCTTTTAGTAACTCGCTGCACTAAAACTTAGCCCTCCGCCACCTTAGGCCACGCCTTATGACTCACACGACCATACACACATGGGGAAATGGGAGGTTCTTAGAAAAAAAATGACTGTCACTCCTAGTCACCAGAAGTCTCTTCCTCATTAAGGTAAGGCGAAAGCAACTTTGCCACAAATGTAGGTAAGAATGCAGTTATGTAAACGAAGTATGTACCATCTTTAAGCTTATCCATATTTTTAATGCTAAAAAGGGCGTTACCACGTGCTGTAAAATATTCATTGAATGATAAGTTCAGTCTAACAATAAGTGAAGGCAATGTTCAAAGTAGGTACAACTGCAAACAGACAAACATAAAAAATTTGTATGGACCATATTTCATGAGTTCACATGGAACTCAACAACGCCTGTGTTACCTTCTGTCCTTAGTGAATCAAAGTACTGATCTACAAATCATTTATATCTTAATTTCTGAGCACATGATACTATCAAAAATCACAGTCCAATCAAATACTTTCATATAAATGCAGAAGTTGGTAACGCCAGTGGTTCCTACCAGAAATTGCAAGTAAAATTGACAAGCAATTAATGGGCCTAGATGTAAGTTCTCCAGCACGTAACCATGATATATTCTTCTGTAACCAACCGAACATTTCAAGAATGAATCATATTCAACGCTATGATGCCAGATGGACCTTTTAGTAACTAGTTGCGCATAAGCTTGGCCCATCCTCACCTTAGGCCACGCCCTACGATACAAACACACACATGAGGTCATGGGAAGCTCTTTGAAAAAAAATTACATTATCACGCCTTGTCACCAGAAGCCTCTACCTCATTACGGTAAGGAGGAAGAAACTTTGCCAAAAATATAGGTAAGAATTTCCAATCAAATACTTTCATTTTAATCCAGAAGTCGATAACGCCAGTGGTTCCTACCAGAAATTGCAAGTAAAAGTGACAAGCAATTATTGGCCTAAATGTAAGTCCTCGAGCATGAAACCGTGATATTTCTTCTGTAACCAACCGAACATTTCAAGAATGATTCACATTCAACGCTGTTTCGCCAGATGGGCCTTTGGTTACACGTTGCACTGAAACTTCTCATCGTGAATAATAGAAGCAAACAATTAAATGACGATTACTTGAGATTTCTCTAACGTGGTAACGGCATCCGCATGCAGTCGCGTTAAATATAGTATTCATAATCTATCCCAACTCATTAATTACAAATGGGCATTTTCCTCGATGGTTAATGTAGGTACTAAGCGTGTTGAACACTGGGTGATCGATGATTAAGAGTAAAATTTGCGTCACTAACCTTTTCATGCCCAAATAGTCTGCATTGCCGCAATATTCCACCAAAACCAACAATTTCCGAGAGTACGTCTTCAGCCGTCATTGCTGCAAGCATCCCCGAGGGAAAAAGGACATGACTCACGAGCGTGAGGAAGCACCTTGAGATGGTTGCGAAGACCACTACGAGAGGGCAGCAGTCGTATTTCCGGCATTTCAAAGAATTATTTATGGATTATTACACCGATTTAAAATAAAATCTCATTCGTAATCCTCAAGAAAATGCCAAACCTATTTGTATTTAGTTTATCTCCCTTAAGTTAACTGACATTACGACGGAGGTGGTTTTGTATATTTCGTTTCAACAAAGAAAATTCACGATGGGAATGAGTGAAATCCGCAACTGAAGCTGTTTATTTCTGAAATCAGAATATCTCCACGTGTTAACCGGCTATTATAGGCCAGGCAGAATTTTCTCCTCGACTGATAAGTGCACCAACACGAATCACGTGATATTTGGACGATTTACGCGGCAATTCAAAGAGGCACATGATCACCGCGAGTACCAGTCGACTCTCACTTTACTTTCGCTTACGCAGGGCCGCCCACAGGGGGGATGGATGGCGCAAGTTGCACCATAGAAAAAAATTTAGGGGGGAATAAAAAGTTCAGGGGGGATTTTTAGAATGCATTAAGAAATTCACTAAATGTAAATATTTTTACCCGTTTGCAGTAATTTATATCGGTATCGAAAGGTTATAACGATAAATGTACGTCAAGTGTTAAGTGTAGGATAGTAAAACATCGTGCTGTTATAGAGTCATTCAGCCAGCCGAAAGCTTCTTTTATTTCGGTCGCGTCTCTCTATACTCTTCCTTGGCGGCCGCACCGCGCCATCGTCAAGGCCACCATATGATTCCCGAACGCATTCCAGTACCATAACTGACTCAGCATCCCTCCAGTCTTTTTCCTGCCCACTCCTCCAAACATCTGCCAACGGGTCCGGTGCGTAGCCATGGGGGACTTGGGGGTTAAAACCCGAAAGTTTTCGACGGTGAGAAAAAAGAGAAAATAAGAGAGGAAGGGAAAAGGAGAAAAAAGAGGAGAGAAGAAGAGAAGGGAGAGAGAGAGTGTATTATAACACAAATACTTAACACTTTCTTTCGCTTGACCGTCTTCGCTTGACCGACTTTCGCTTAAAAATTCGCTCGAGAAAACTACTACTACCGAGACATGCATGTGTGGAATGGTAAAGTATTCTTCGTTTTATGGCGAGTCTTTTAGTTTTTAGCCCTGTCGTTCGTCCAAGCGTTGCGGCGCAGCCGCGTGTCGCGTATCGTGGCTTGTAGTGAGTGGTAGCTTCTTGCCGTGGACGAGGCCCTAGGAAAACTGGAATTTTCTTCACCCACGATCAAACATGAGAGGTTTCGTCTTCGACCGCAAGCTTCGGAACTTGGTGGATACTTTTTTCAACGCAAATTTGCAGATGTAGGCGACAGTGTTTCGATGCAGTGACTGGGTCTCAAGATGATGGCAATATGGTGCAGAAAACGAAAAAGTATCTTGCCGATTTCAAGTCGTTTGGCCGGTTAAGGGGCGGATCCGCCACCTGCTATGTAGGAAATGCTTCAATTGCAGCCCTCCTTCTGTCTGACAAAAGGGAGACTTCATCTCGATGAAAGGACAAGGGTGCAAAAACGAACTCCAGATGATTATAAAATCAAAAGAAAATCAGGGTCAAATATTCACGCCGTAGGAAACTGACCGCATTTAAGGGCTAAGGGAGAGTAATATCAAGAAAGCGTGGTCAAAGTCAGTGAAGTAGCCTCAAAGGACATCTCTTACTGCCGGCTTTAACGTCGTCCAAACAAGGAATCGAAAGAAATTTTCCCGCTTTGTTTATTTTCCGCTTCATTTATTTTGTTTCATTCTTTCTGCTATGTTTTGACGTCACATTTCGGTCTCAAAAAATAAAATTTCTCGGCTCCTCACTGCCAGTCTGTGATTGGCTTTTCCTCTTTCGCCACGTTTTCCGTCGTGTGAACCAAACTTCACTCAGCTATATCAGGAAAGAGAATTCTCTTCGTCATTGTTATTTCGTTTGGCCAGTGAATAAGTTATCAACCCGTTGCTCGATATCATAGCTAATAAACGCAAGTAAATTGTGCTGATGGTGAAGCATAAACTTGAATGAATTCACAGAATAGAAAAATGAGAACCTGGGGTATAACTATCCAGAGATTATGGCATTGGCATATAAATGGTACGCGACATTAAAAAATGTAAAACCAAATTCATGGAGTATGCTAAGAATTGTCACCCTGCTGCAGGACTTTCAAAGCACTAATCCATCAAAAAAATCTTAATTGAACATTGATCATTGATTTGCCCAGAGATGAGCTGAAGGCTCATCTCTTTCTGGGGCTATTGTGAAAGAGACAGCTAAGTCGAAAAAAATTGGCATTGGAAGGTGAGTTTAATGCTTCATATGGGTGGCTCACCAGTTTCAAAGAGAGGCATGGCATTAGTGAACTTAGTATTCAAGAAGAACGACTTAGTGCCAACATTGCCACTGCCAACCTACTTCGGGAGGAATTTCAATAATTTATGATAGAGGAACATCATGAATCTCATCAGATTTACAATGCTGGCGAGACCGGTCGCATTGGAAATGTTTGCCGTCAAGAACCCATGCATGTGTGCGAGAAACCCGTGCTCCTGGTCACTAATCCATGAAAGAACGATTGACCGTGTTATGCTGTGGCAATGCTCTCTGGTGCTCCTTGTTTGCAGACAACATTGGGTCTGGGAAGAGAAGTCATGAACGAGGTAGCCAACTTGTCAATTCAAAATTATGAAAGAGGAAAGATGCTAAGGAAATGTTTTCACGCCACCAGAACCCTCAACTCTACAATGACGCAAGGGTGTCTGTGGCTCATTTCAATATGTTGCATTAAAATTCAATCTCTGCCCAAATCGATTCCGCCCTCAAGCGGAAGGTAATGTGAAGATTATCCTTGTTCTGAAGTGATATGATTGTAACATGTCTTGAAATGGCTAAGAGATACTTTAACGCTATTTTACTGTTTCAGGTCGAAGAGGGAATAGGGAAAGAGTCAAACCCATAATAGAGACAGTAATATTTTGCGGTCGGGAGGGTTTGCCGTTCGTCGCCATAAGGAGGCAGGTGAACAAGAGAAAGTAACTAAGGATGGCAAATTTCGGGATTTACTCAGACTCAAAGTTAACAGTAATGACACGGCTATTGCTGTACATTTGGAATCAGCTGATGAGAATGCTAAATACACATCACCTGAAATTCAACATGAAAAATTAGCTCTTGTCGAGATACTTTAGCTTAACACTCAGTGGAAGAGATCAACCAATCAAAAGGGTTTTCAGTGTAAGCAGACGAAACCACAGATGCCTCTAAAACAGAACATCTGTTACTTGAAAAATTATGAGGTGAAAGAGGTCCTCCTAATTTTTGTTCCTGTCACAGATTTAAGAGAGATAGCACACGGTCATGCCACCATCAATATTCAAATCAGTATTATCATAGACATAAAATACATATTTGGGTAGAGCTAAGACGGTGATAGTTCAATGAGCCCCCTCTTTCAGGGTGTACAAACTTACATCCGAGCTAAGAATTCTCTTGCTATGTTCACTGTAGTTCTCACAGCTTCAATCTTGCAGTTTGTGATGCATGTGGTTTTCCAATCATTACGAATTGCATGGCTGTTGTGGCGTCCGCGTACGACTTCTTCAAGTATTCTAAGAGAAACAATGAATTGCAGAAGTCAACTGGATTGTTGAAGCCTCAAACTAGACCCACTTGCTTGAAGAAACTTTGTGCCATTCGTTGAGTTGAGTGACGCGATTCAGTACCCACCTTCATTGAACTTCTCAGCCCTGTTATACAAGCTCTGTATCAGGTCATATCAAACTGGACTAACAAGGATTCAATCTCGGCTGCAAGTACGCTGCATAGGTCCATTCAAGACGCAGGGTTTCTCATTGCTGTGCATGATGTTGCCGAGGTTTTTGCTATCAGCCTCCCCTTGAGTCGCCAACTTTAGACCAAAACATGGATTTTGTTCGGGCAATGTATTTTGCTGACACTGCCCAAGGTATATACCTTGTAGAAAATGTGAGACGATGCTACTGAGCATTTTCACAAGGTTTCCACCAGAGTTCAGCAAGTAGCTACAGATACCTACTCGACTCTAGTTTTTCCTTGCTTTTATTAATAACTCTCACAGTTATGTGCTTTCGCTATACTTTGCTTTGCGTAGCAACACTGTGAAAACGGATATTTGAATTCCAAAGGTCCGTATTCACCGTTATTGCCTCATTACTGTACCTCGGTTATGCTGTGCGGTAAAGATATGATTAATGTCAGTAACCATATTATTCACATTTTTTCATTTATCGCAATTCTCTTTTATAAGAGAGCAATGCATTGATACAATACAATAAAAAGCTTGCATTCATATATGACTAAGTGCACCTTTTATTACCTCGCTATTCGCCGCCTCTTCCTTTTCTTTCTTGTTTCAATTCTTTGGGAAGTTCTTACCATTCATCTTCTCAATGTAATGAGGCGAATTAAGCTAGGGGGCGGGACGGGGGGAGAGTTGCTGGTTTTGGGGGGGAATGCGCCATCAGCATTGGGGGGAATGCGCCATCAGCATTGGGGGGATGGGCACCCCTGCGCTTACGAAGGAAATCTAACCGAGGGTTAGTAATCAGATATGTATTTCATCTTGAACCGAGCATGTACGAAAGTAAAATCGCCGATTCAGGATAATTGACCCGGCAGCCAGACCGCAAAACTCTAAATTGTCACCGCTTTACAAAAATTTAACTGTCTTAGTCACCACGAATGGTGATAAAATAAATCTTCTGATTTAATGCACGCTAAATTTGTAGTTTTTGTGAGCTATACGTACCCATCAGTGTCCCAATAGGATTTCCTGCATTACCTCTTTTGTACATCGGAAACTTAATTATTAAAAATAAATATTTATCGGCTTCATTTCGCTACACAATTTTCTTAAGATTTCATTTGCTACTTAATTCTTTTAAATACCTGGTTTGAAAAGGGCAGATCGACCACGAGCTAAAACTTCAAACTGGAACAATGTGGGAAACTATTTAACGTTCCCGCGCAAAAACGGTTGCGCCGGACTGTCCTAGACCAGGAACATGGATGCCTTGGGGCTATGCGAGGAGAGATGGAAGGACAGCGGAGACTATTGGAGTGATAGTTACAGAGGATTCTATAGTAGAGGACATGAGAATCAACGTAGGGTAGCTATAGTATTGAACGCACAATTGGGGATGAGGGCAATAAATATTGAACAGAGCAACAGCACACCGACTAGTGCTAGAAATAAAAACACGCCCAACACAATTCGTAATAGACCAGGTCTATAAGCCCACAAGGAACTACGAAGTGGAAGAGGTGGATGCGGTGTATAAACAGCTATAGGGGATAATCAGAGAGTTCCCAGACAAGAAAAACCTAATAGTAATGGGCGACTGAAACTCAATAGTGGGGGAAGAGAGAGATGGGTATGAAGTCGGAGGATATGAATTAGGAACGAGAAATGATCGCGATGAGACGGAGGTTAATTTTTGTTCGAGAAATACATTAGTTGTGACAAAAACCTGGTTTAAACAACATCTTAGGCAGAGATACACATGGAAAATGGCGGGAGTCACTGAGAGATATCAAACTCATTACATCATGGTTCGGAAAAGATTTAGGAATACTGTGAAGAACTCGCGTAGCTATCCGGGGGCTGAAGCAGACTTGAATCTTAATTTATTTACAATGATATGTGATCATAGATTCAAAAGGATTAATACAGTAGGAGGATCAACGGACGTAACTTGGAGGCTTTGGTAGGGGAAAGAGGAGTTAATATGAAGAGCAAGAGAATATAATACGGAATGAATGAATGAATATAATATGGTAGGGAATATAAGTGAAGCAAAGGAAATTGGAACAATAGAGGAAAAATGGGAGAGTATAAAAATAGACTCAGAGCGGCGGAGAAAACAATAGGATTACTGGATATGAGGGGCGGAATGAGCAGTGGGCTACAATAGGAAATGAGTGGGAAAACGGAGGACAGAAGGAAGTGAAAAAACACCAACACTGAACTAGGTAAGACGAAGCACAATAAGTAAAATCATCAACTCCGATGAATAACCAATCGAGCGAAGAAAAACTAGTGGTAAAGGCACTGCGAGGAACTTCTAAAGCAGCAATAAGATGGAGAAAAGGGTGCGTTATATGATTAAAAAAAGTTGCAATCGAGCGGTGAGAGATAGAAAACTGTACCAAAGTTTAAGAGCAGAGCAGGTAGGATATTAACCGGGCAAGAAGATATTCAAGGTACGTGGAAAGAATATGTGGAGAAGCTCTATGACAGTGATAGTAGACCAGCTAATTTGTAAATGGATGATGAGGGAACACTACATGAAGATAACCTCTGGCCAATAATACTCCACAGTGATATAGAGAAAGCATTAAAAGAAATGAAGGCCAGAAAAACTGTAGGAGTAGATAACATACCTTCGGAGCTGCTAAAGAATTTAGGAAAGAAAGGGAGGCCAACTTTTTTCTAAATGAAATCACTTAGAGAAAGCCACAAACTATAACCAGAATATTTTCGCTTACTTTGTGGATTTCGGGAAGGCTTTTGACGGTATGGAAAGTGTGCTGATTCCTATTCCGAAAAAGGAAGGAAGCGTCAGAATGTGAGTAATATGGAACAATTACTTTGATTTCGTATGTAACCAAAGTTGCACTTAAAATAATCAATTAAATGTTGGAGAGCAAGGCTAATTTCCACTTTGGTGACGACTAGTTTGCGTTCCGGTAAGGAAAGTTAACCCGAGATGTAATTTCGATGGTGAGAACACTTATTGAAAGCAACATAGTATAACCAGGATATTTTCTCTTGCTTCGAAAATTTCAAAAAGGTGTTTAACCGAGTGAGCGCAATTATAGGTCGCGGGGTTAAGCAAAAGTTCCCTTTGTTCACTTTGCTTTGCAACATTTATGCTGAGAAAATGGTCAGAGAGGCATGGAAAAATTGCATAGATGTGGGGAATCAAGGTGGGAGGGCAGTCAATACAGATAATTAAGAACGTGGGCGACCAGGCGCTGATTATTCTATCTTCGAGGGGATTAAATCCTTTATTACCTTCAACGACTATATACACCAGGAAAGCCTTAGGTCTTATTTTATTAGATACTTTAGAAATTCAGCAAGTAAATTCGGAATTAAGACATCATAAGAAAATAAAAGTATATAATTTCTCTAGGACAAAGAAAGCGAAGCTGGCGATTAAAGTAGGAGGACACTAACTCGAGCAAGTAGAACATTTTAATTACTCGGGCAGTACGTTTGAAGAAAACGGGCATAGTAGCAAAGACATGAGGAGAATAGCGTTAGCTAAGGAGGCGTTTAGTAATAGAAGGGAGTTGATGATGTGGACCTTAGGCAAGGACGTGAAGAGGAGGCTGGTAAAGAGCTCGATAGGGAGCGTAACGTTGTATGGAAAAGAAACGTGGACCCTCAGAAAGGAGGACGAGAATAGGCTGCAGGTGATTGAGATATGGGTATGGAGAAGGCGAGGCGGACTGAAAGGGAGACAAGCGAGGAAGTGCTTGAGATGGTGGACGTGGAAAGGAAACTTCTTAATGAAGTCCGGGATAGGCAGTCTTGTGGAAGTAACGAGGGGCGTTAAGTTGCACAAGAGTGTGATACAGGGAAGAATGTTGGTCAATGTGAGGTCAGGGAAGGGGAAAACGGTGAATTGGTTTCATAAACGGGATGGAGAACTGTTCATCGTATGCTGATGCGATGAATGTAGTACTACATGTAGATAAGTCATAAAAATGTAGAAAACCAGGAGGAGATTCTCAGACTCTCGCAAAAACCTACCCTTTACCGATAGAGTATTCAAAAGAAATCACTTTTATAAGTCACGAACAATGCTGAAACATAGCCGCGGATGTCACCTACCGCTTTACGAGAGGGATCGAACTAGAGGATCTTAGCGTGACATAAGGCCCAAAACTCAGAGCTCGGAGACATTCAAAATGAGGGCCCACGCCGGCGTGGCCCTTAATGAGAACGTAGCAGATAAAGAGTTTCTGCGGTCTACATTCAGTGCCCTCAACCCTCAACTTTGGTAGAATTAAATTGGCGTTACACTTTAAAACATTGAGTAGAACATAGATATTTCGAGGTGCATAATTTACATTTCGATATAACATACACATTCACGTTCATACTTACTGATGTAAGTATGAATGGGAATTTCACATTGCGTCATGTATAGCGGTGAATTGCATGCCGAAATGGATTATCGCGAGATGGTAATTAATCCCTACTCTAATTCGGGTACTGTTATACAGTGAATTGAGAATAACATGCAGTTGTAAATTGTTTCCTTGCTTCCCCGTGTGAACATGACTATAGGGTATCCCCCTGGAATTTAAGGCCAATGGTCCCAGCAGTGTTAATCCCCTCTTTTTCTCTGAAGTTCCGAATGTGTTCAGGATATCAATGAAATACGAAACAAATATTAATGGCACAGAAAGAATTAAACTCGTCAAATCTTATTGTTATTGCTTCCAATTAAAAGTCACTGTTTTAAGGCACCCGAGTCTTTAATTTTGCTATCAAATTAAGAAAAATGAATTTTACCCACAAATTCCGTCATATTAACGATAGCAATCATGAACAGTGACGACTAACTACAGCACAATAGCTTCTGCGAAATGTCATTTCACAGATATGAAAGTACGGAAACCACGGAGAGACAAACGAGCGAGAATAAAATTTAAAGCTGATGGGTTTCCTAGCTCACGTGATTACCATGGACAGCTATATACGGGGGCGTAAGGTAAAATATTATGGACCTTGATCTCGAACATCCAATACCACTAAAAGTTAATAACATGCTGCAATGAACACAAGAGGCGGGTAAGCAAACCTTCAAAGGGCATGGGTGCTGTTCAGCCGTTGGAGAAATGTTCACCAAGACCACCGTTAAGTTTTCTCAGTTCACTTAATCCATTTTCTTAGGATGTCCATCAGAAAAAGACAGTTGTCACGCACGCAGTCACTGGTCAAGTCAAAGAACCTTCCCCCAACCGTTCCTATGACATGAGTGAGCAAAGATTACTGCCCCTGGGGAGCGGCTAGAAGAGCAGGGTAAAAATCATGGGGAGGTGGGAGGATCCTTGGAGCCGAAGGTGTGTGTGGACTGGCTGGCCAACCCCGAGGTAGAGTTCAAAGGAACGACGCGACGCGACGCAGGAAGAAAATACATTAAGTAGAATGTTATACCAGAAATCAGGATGTTAGAATAAGTACTGTCCTAAAACCTACCAATCAGTTGGAAGAATACTGGTGAAATATGTACAATGACGCCTATGAATATAAAATACTAGCCTTTTCATTCGGTGTTATTCAGTTCACTCTAATAATTCAACTATATTTTATAAAACAATATAAAATCTCAAATTTCATAATTAAAAATGAGTTCTTCTCTGTGAAAATATACAGGCCAATGAATTCGTACGTGAACAAGACATTGATTTCAAGTTGCATAAATGTCATATTGAATTGAAAGAAGCCATAAATTCGTAGTTTTCGACGGAAATACCCATTGCTTCCAGTGTATTTCGTTTGTACTTGTGCCACGTACGTGTAACAGTGAGCATTTCCAAGTTGAAATTCAAACATTCCCTATTCAAATCATTGGTAGGCTGAAAAAATTACCTAAGGAGGACAGTACGCCCTCAATATTTATTTTATTAAACTTAACAAAACTCCCTGAAAGGTAATCATATTATTAACCTTTTATATCATTGTTTACTTGAAAATCTTTTCCCTTTAAAAATGAGTCACGAAACGTTAAACGTCACGGTGTTATATGATATCAGAAGGAATTGCAGCTGCAGCTTCATCGTAGAAATCAATACTAAAAATAGTTATGATAAAGTTCTTATCTTATAGTACTCCACTACTCGCCATTTCTATCGTTTCCTTATGGATTAACGGTAAATCTTTTGCCTTGAACTTCCTTTATGAATGAAAAAAAGGTATTTAGGTCATCTAATGACTGCTATGGAACAGTCATAAGAAAACCTAAACGTTTTTTTAGTTTCTCTTCAAATCCACGAACGGATTCCGAATCGCTTCTTTTGTCGCGGATTTTCAAAGCTTTTATGGTTCTTTTATGAAATTATGATTGACGGTGGACGCATCTGTGCAAAGATTCTCATTTTGGCTTGGCATTCTTTCTTTCTGCTTCATGATTTTCTCTATTCTCCATTGTATATACCATCTTCGTCTGGTGCTCCTTAATTTTTCTTTGCTAGCGATGAACTTTCGTCAAGCGGAACAAATCTTGAATGGCATATGCTCAAAAGGCAGAAGGCTTGGGGAGGAAGAGGGAGGTAGTCACGGTAAGGGAGAAGGCGGTTATACAGTAGGATGACGTGAGGGAGGGTGGAGGTAGGGGGAGGTGGAGAAGTGTGGCCAAAGAACATAGGGACGTGGGAATCGCGGGTGCAGTCCGATAGCTGGAGGGGTCAGTTTTCCGGAAAGGATTGGAGTGGTTTGCGGGTACGATTGCTCATCACAGATGGGTGTGTTGGGGTTTGACAAGCGTCTCCTCATCTCAATTTGTTCGAGACCAGGTGATCTACTTTGAGCTACAGAATTCACTTCAAAGTTTCAGACTTCAATTCGTGAAAGATTACAATATTCATACTTAAAGAATATCAGGTAAGTCGGGGGAGAAGAGGAGATGGAGTGAGTGATTGTGGGAGGGAAGTGTCTCGGCGGATTAGCAGAGAAAAGGGGAGGGAGCGGGTATAAGATGGGAAGCAAAAGCGGAAATTTTCAGGATTCTCAATTCATACGAAAAGCAACATACATCGAATTATTACCCCACGGGCCACCTTAGTGGTGTAAGGCAGGGGGTCGATTATCACCAACATGCACTAAAATGTACCATCAACTTTCACAGACATACACTGAGCTACAGGCATGATATCAATGCCAGTGAAACTATTTGAATTGATGAATATTGCAACTATATAAACGAGATCTAAGAGTCACACGGGAATCATGCAAAACGTGGTGTGGGTGCTACGCTGCAGAAACAAGCATTTTGGAACAAACCAACTAATCAGCTACATGACCTGCTGAATAATCGACATAAAAGTCTCATTGATAGCAATTCTCTCATATAGATCGCGGGAAAAACTACATTTTAATTCTGCAGCCTATTTCCCTATTCCTATTCTCATGATATGATCTACACAAGTATGCTAGAGTTCGTAAGATGTAAAGAGCGTCGTCATAAAATATTATTATGCAAATGATGGATGTTATAAAATTGTTACTGCGTTATCTCAGCTAGTCGCCGCAGGGAAAGCAGGGGGTGTGAAGACTCTGATAGCCATTACATGGGGAATGGGGAAAAGAAGGAGTAACGCCCATTTACATGCAATTCACCTTCTTCAGAGGTTAATTGCATGTAAACTATATTTATAACGTTAAATTCACACTATTTAGATTATTATCTTGTTGTAATGATGTTTATATATGATTAGACAAAGGAAAATCTAATTCAGTCAATTACATATGAACTTTAAGCCTCCTATTTTCTTCATTAATCGATAGGAAATAATTTTGCTAAACAATGATTTTCCTTATCATTATTTCGTGTCTTCAAAAAGTTTTTAAGAAGCTTTACTACAGAAAAATGCCACCTCGAATTTAATGCTTCCCGGGGAAGATTTCAGGCCGGCGCAATAGGCTAAGTCACTTGAAGGATACCTGGATAAAATGGGAATGGGATGGGAGGAGGATTAGGGAAATTAATGAAAAGAAACAACCGTTCGTAAGCGTACACCAATGTCAGATATCGATGCATATTCGGGAGGAAACTTCCCGCAATCTTTCACTCATCGGTTTCCATCCATTCTCATCACTCAACACGCTTCAACACCGCCGAGCACTCGAGAAAGGTCATTCCAGATGAATGAATGTTTTATGAGCCCCACCCCAAGTACTATTTGATGATCAATTAAATTACCCATGTGAATAATATCGGCATGTTGATAAGCCAGGGAGGTTGCCCCAAGCATGGACGATATTACTGTGGCTTTAACATTGTAATATTTGCTAAATATTTAGCGGCGCAGATTTTCCCCATTGGCCAAACAGAACGTGAACGACAGCAATAAACAGTTGGAACAATGGCGATATGCTCGATACTCTCCATTCTGCATCACCATGGTTTAAGCTAATAGGATACGAATTGCTAGAGCTATTATGACGTTAATGTCTACTTCTTGTTACGATTTGATGAATTTTTCATATTGATGCACACCACTTTTAAGGCCCTTAGTTCGCGAGGGAAAAATACTTTCATATTCTTCCCATCTCCAATGTGCTCTAGAACTTGGTTTTTCTTCTCATCCTTGCACCTACTCCTTGAACACCGCCCCACTCTCGCTTGGAGGGGAAGGACCGGCGACTTTTTTCAGACAGCAATAAAGGAAATCCTTACGCCGGGAAAGAGAGCCTTCCTCACCCTCCCACTTTGCCTAGCTCTCGGCGGACACCGAGGAAGAGACGGGAAATTGACCTCCCTTCAGCCCCCGCTTTAAAAGACCGGCCGCGCCGTTTCCAAGAGACTCATCGTGACCTCCTTCGCTCATATTTCTTCCCCCCACCCAACACTCGCTCGCCGGGAAGGATACCAAGAGGTATTTATAAACTCCAAACATCCATGGTCTGCTCTCGAAGGGGACAGTGGGCTTTCGACCCTCACTCACTGCCTGGAAGTTCGAGTCGCTCCTGAGACATTTATGTCGTCGGCTCTCCCACTACGACGGCACAACGCACTGCTCAGACACAGAAGAATGCCTCCCCAGTGCAACTGCGTTCCTTCTCCCAAACCTTAGAAATAAAGGGAAAATAATGGGGAGACGAAGGAAACGAGTCGAAGGAGTGCGAGGAAAGTTCCTTGTCTGGAATAGAATTCATCAGAAATGACCACGACTACAGAAAGGCGTGGTCGTGAACTGACCCCCACCAAAGGTCGGAGGCTTACACCACCAATTCATTCCCGTTTCCATTGCTCTAGTCAAGCCTGAGACTGGTTACATTTGGTAATGGAAACAGTAGTTTGCGCCAACTGAGGTAGATGCCGTGGTAATTTATAACCGTGGTCGGCTGACCCAGGTTAGAGGGTAACTCGGGTCGGAAAGCGGAACTATAACGCTGGCTGAACACGTACCAGTAAGTGACGAACGTCCTGAGTTGAAAATACATATTTACATGTTTTTCGCTTAAGTTTTTAATTCCATGCCGTAAATATAAGATATGTGTTGAAATTGAGACGTAATTGTTAAAATACATATGTTGCATCATTTATATTTCTGCATGTATGGCTATTTCTACGATATAAAAACATGAACACAAGTCAAATGTGATCCAAGAATTTTATTCAATGTTCTTGAACAGTTATTAACATTTACACTAATTTTCTCACCATTACTTCTCGAACCACCTCGAATAAAATTTTTGTAGTACGCAATGCCCAATAGATCTTTGATTTATGACATTTAAGCGACATTTTTCAGAGCGACATAGAGAATATAATCATGAATCCTCACTCCATCTCTAGGTCTAACAGATGCGATAAAATAAGAGAGGTACACTTCCGAACATATAGGTGCAATAACTCATTCTTTCCGCGAACGATAAGTGATGGCAATAAAAATTGAGCTCCACAAAATACACTCCTATTATAGATGTCACCATTTCATCTCCAAAAATACATACACCTTTACACGGCTGGTGACCTAACGTCCCCTGCCACATTCCCATGCGGCGGCTCGCGGGGTATTATGTAGATGTAGATGTAAACATTTCCACCATTAAAATATTCAACATTACTACAAGTCAGAGGTCAGCTTTCCTGCCATTGGCTGGTATTCTTTTATTTAATCCGAACAAAATCGACGTATTCAGAATACACTCAGCGTTCCACGTCCAGAAATTACATTGATTTAAGTAATGATGAGGTTGGGCGTGATGTATACTACAAGAGCGTGGTGGAAAAAATGTTTACCTCAGAAATTGGCGAGGTGAAAGAAGTAATGAATTTATTCATGAAAGATGAAAGTAGAAAGCTGTATACTCTAGTATTTACGAGCCCTACGTAGGAAAAAAAAAGGCAGTCATGCAGTCAATTAAATCTTGCGGAAAACGCAATCATCACAGACATTACAAGCGAGGCGAATGGCTAATAATGATGAAATGTTAATAAGCACAAAAACAAAGGCTACTCTGCCCAAGTCGGATACTCGGTTATCTCCTGAAAACGAGAGAAAGAGATTCGCGGGGCGCCCCAGAGAGCATTTTCTCCCATCCGTAGTCTGTAGAGAATCTCTCTATGAGAAAGGAGAAACACGAGGAGGCGGGAGAATACGAGTAGCCCGATCCAAGTGTGTAACACGGCGAAGAGCCTTCCGGCGCCCCGGATGGGAGGTTTAAAGACCTCCCCCTTGGTAGGCCTACAGAAATTTTTCTCCTTCAGAGATTACTATGCATTACGACAGTATTTTACGAAAAGACCAATTGCATCAGAGTATTCCCAATGTTCAACTTCTATTTGAAAAATAACAAATCTCCCGTCCACATGAATGAATTCTGAATTTTTGGCACATATAATCGAATTTGAGCATAATATCCGAATTTATCGTTTTCGAATTGGAGGAGCAATGAGGGCGTGTGCTTCTAATATGCTCTCTCATTTATTTGTTCGTATATTGCATGCGAGTGGTTATCACATTTTATCCACTTATACAAGTGTACTCCCGAGACGACTTCATCGCCGAGTAGCCTTTCATCTACATATCACCCTGCAAGCCACACCAATGGCGTTTAGCATGGGAGCCCTTCCATCAATCGGTGTTAATCGTGGTCTCAGGAGCAAAGAACTTCCTAATCTTTGAGACTACTGTGGGCACCTTCCGATCCTTACTCGGGAGGAGAAAGACCCCACTACGTCCCCGTTCTATGCCACTCAGGGCCCACTTACATGAAACACGACGACCGACGTCCGATCACCGTCTATCTCCACCTCCTTGCCTGGTCCACCAATGCGACGGGCAGAGTCCGCCACGTCCGTGAAGCAAACCTCGTGGACGTCGTTCGCCCAGTCGTCGAGCACCTCGCCGCACAAATATAAATTCTTTGCAGGGAATTTCCTGGTGAGAATATCCAGCAGGAAGGCGTGGACGAAGAGAATGGACCTCTACGCAGATATTCTGTAGTTAACCAACCACGTACCGTCAAAGCGAGGCGCGGAGAACGAGCACCGTACTCTTCGCTGACGGCAATCGTCGTGACGAAGACGCCGACACCTCCAGCGATGCGAGATGAATTACACGTCGATAAATTCATGGACTCATCGCCGTCGATGATCGATGAAAATCATCGAAATAGAACCATTTCCGCGAATATCATCATCAACCATCGATAGGCAAAATCTTTCGTTGGACAAGGTTATTTCCAATTGCTCCGGGTGAATTAAGAGTAAGATAATGGACGGAAAATATTCAAAGCCACTAGAAAAACGGAAAATACTCCCTTGGACTGCATTCAGTGAAAGTTTAAGAGAGACATGGATTTTATAATTTTAACTTTTTAGAGTATCTTTAGAAGTGATAGATGCGTCAAATAAGGGAAATAGTATTCTGGACTGATGAAAGAAAATGTTTTCTTTTCCCCTGAAAAATTAGTCACTGCAACAACAACTTTGCTAGATTTAGAGGTATTCCGTTGACATGCAGTTCACCAGTGTACTTTTACTCTACCAAATTCATCATCTCATTCCATCCCTTTACGTGGCTGGTGTCCCAATATTCTCTGCCACACATCTTTGGGGCGTCTCTCTGGTTAGTATGTAGATATGGATCATCATACACAAAATATCGCGCTGCGCTAGCTAAGAATACCTCCGAGGAAGATTTGGAGACTTTCCTGGAGGATTTTTAAGGGGAAGTTTTAATGGTGAGGAGGGTTATTCGGGCTTCCCCCGGGTCAAACTCTCCATCTCGGCCGACGTTTCGATGAACTCGACTCGTCCATCGTCATCAGGGCATGTTTTGCATCGTCATCAGGGCATGTTTTGCATCGTCAACTGGTCCAGCTAATATACCATTTGTCATATGGTCATACCTTTAAATGACACGATGAGACTCCTGGAAGCGAAATTTGATAGAGACACGGTGAAACTCTTTCACCACGCATTGACGACTACGTATTTCAAATACGACGGAGAGTTCTACGAGCAAGCTGACGGTGTGGCAATGGGATCTCCGTTTTCTCCATTTATAGCCAACTTTTTCATGGAGGACTTCGAGGAAAAGGCCCTCTCATCAGCTCCTCTACGGCCGAAATATTTCTTCCGGTACGTAGGTGATACGTTCATAGTCTGGCCGCACGGACCGGTAGCGCTCAATCACTTCCTGGACCACATGAATGGTCAAAATCCCAACATCCAATTTACGTTGGAGACCGAAAAAGATAACAGGATACCACTCCTCGATATTCTCATATATCGTACAAAAGGACGAATACATTTATAAAAAAGTCCCCACCTTTACCAATAGAATCTCCATTAAATATTAAGACTTATGCGTTTTACCAGAAGACAATGCCGAAACTTATTAATCCCAAAAAAAATTAGCGCATCATCATTTAATGAAGTAATTCATTCAATAAGTCATTCATCATTCAGAAAGTACAAATACCTATTGGGAATTGCGATAAGTAAATGTAAGGTTCAGTTTGAGTTACACTTTATTTGGAGACAAAAAAGGGAAACACGTACTACTTAACAATACACATCCGTAGATGGTAACCTAGAGAGATGAAAATATCAATTGCCATAGAATATTCAATAAACAGAAATGAGAGTTCAATGAATTATTCTGCAAACTATAACAATTTTTCTCTTTCAGTTTCTTTTAACATTAAGGGTGACGTGATAAATGAATGATAGTAAGAGTAATATGCATGAAACAATCTATTTAATAGTGGTAATGATAAAATTTTGTGCAATATTTAAATTTCAAATGGTAAATTTGCATAGTTATAAGTAATTAAACATTCCATATTAAATTTCTGCATGTTTCATAAAATCATGATCACAAGAGATGAAAACCCATTCATACTTGTTGAAGTTTGACTTAAAAAAACACGGGTTTGTTGAATAATACCCCCTGCAAAAATTATTCAACTTTGAACATGTACATTTTTCCTTCAACAGACTTAGAGCGATTATTTCCCGTGCTATAGTTATCTAATTGAACAATAATGGAAAATTACAGACTTAATAAGAAGGGTCCTATAGTATGTGGCCTACAATACAAATATCCATTGCATCTTGAGAGTAAAGTATTTTCCGAATGATATCGGAGTGTATTGACGAGGCACATTACCTCTTCCCCTCTTTGCCCGGGCAGTGACAGTCTTCACTCAAGAAAAATGAACTGTAATCAGACAAAGGTATACTCACCTCTAAATGAAAACTTGCCAACTTGAATAAGAAAGATTTTTAAGTCCCGAGTCGAAGTCGATGTGACAACAAGGTCGAACCACGACCCCTTCGCGGGAGAGCAATAAACAAGTGGAAATAAAAAATGGCCTTCCTCCCCACAGCTGGTGAGGGAGGATGAGGGAGAAGAGGCACAGCAGGCGATATTTGACCTGCGAAAGGATTGTCCCAAGGGGATGGGGAGGGCACAGGCATATCTGTTCGCTTAATGTGTGGGCGAGAATAAGGGAATGGTCCGTTTCGGTCGCTCCGAGATCTCTCGTTGACTGCAACTGCTGGAAGACGCGGAGAGCCCAGTCTTCGTCTTTATCCCCTCTGCTCGTTCCGTTTCTTTTGAATATTGAATTCATACGGTCATTAACAAGGATGTAAAAATTTTGAAGAATAAATGTATTCGCATTATCTGGAATTCTATATGAGCTCTGGCTGTTGAAATCATGAATATATCAATGGCCACTGCTCTTTTCTGGCGGCGATGCCCCGCTCCCTCTGTCTCCAGTCGCTCCTCCTCCTATCTCTTCCCTCCCTTCTCGGCCAACGCACTAGGATTCCCCAACCCCAACTCGCCGTCTCATTCGCCCGACAATTCTCTCGCCTTTCTTCGCTTCGTGTTCCCGCCCTCCCCTCCTTCCTTCCCCTCCCCATCTAGCCTCCCTCTTCCTCTCGCCCCCACCCATTTTTTGCTTCTCTCCTACTGCCGACACGCCCTCCCCTCTTTCCCCATTCCACCTCCCTGCATTGCCCACATTCCAGTTTTCGGTGAACTAAGAAGATTACTCCGGTGATTTGGAATGTTTTTGGCAATGTGAACTTAATTGTTTGCTCTGCTCTGTATAATGTTTCAATTCTTAGCCTTATCTATAGCTTTCGATGGCAAGGCGTATTGTTTTTACATTTATGAACTCGGAAATTTTCTCAGATGATCTGAAATGGTGAGGCTACAAATGACTTCCGATGATTCCTAAAGTTTTTCCTTGATTATATCTGATGTTTAATTGAGAAGCGAGAATAAAAAAATATTTTTCACTCTTTCTATTTTCATATTATTTGAGCTTCACAGTTTTCCCCAGTGATTTTTCAGTTCGCATTGATGTATATCACATTTTTTAGACTTATGTCCGAGCTTCACTTTGGTAAATTTTGAAGATTACTTTGGTGATGTTGAAATTTACTTTTTAAAGTAAAAAATCACAAAAATTATCTCCATGTTCTACTTTTGTGATCTCCTTTGTTGATTTTGGTATTTTAGAGATATGTAATGGTCAACCCTCCTTTTTCTATCCATTAGTACGTTATAGTTTTCTTTTTATTACTATGAGCTCATCTCCTGTAAAAGGAAATATCCTTCGAAAGAGGTGATCTAAATTCAACTCCATTGATATTGAAAGCGTTGCATTGGTATTATTCAATGCTTGTTTTCATCCATCATTAAAGATTGATCATATAATTACTTCAGCCAAATTAGTGACCTCTCTCGTTTAACCCCGGTTATGTTTAAGTTAACGTCTATGCATTTAACTCTCCCTTAAAAAATCTCCAATCTTAGCACGTTCTCCATTAGTTCCATCTCTACGCTTAGTACGTTCCTTAGTACGAAAAACAATAGCAGTAACTTCATACCGGAGATATTGCACCTAGAAAAAAATGGAGGAAAATGGACAAAAAGGAGTAGCTAGAAATGAAACGGGACATAAAGAAGGATCTTCTACTCAGCGGTATCCTTTTTGAAAACCTTCCTCCTACTGGAAATCTCTTTATCCCTCTCGGAAAAACTGATACCACTGACCCTCCCACCCCACTCCCCTCATGCTGATAACTCGCAGCTACCTTAAATCCCTATACCTCAAGGATCAACACCATGTTAACCTACCCACCACCCACCCACTACTTATGTGTCCTCTCAAGGGTTTTCCAGATTCCTAGCCCGACCGCCATCCCTCATATCTCCCCTGTTTTTCCCTCCTCTTCTCCCGATCGTACCTTCCCCCAAACCCCTTATGATATGTACATACCTATATTTCTGGAGAATTTTTTTGAGTCTGTACCTGATGATGACACTGCTGTGTCGAAACATGTTGTAAAAGGAAAATGAATCTGTGGAAGGTAACCTAAGTAATACGAGTACTTCGGGGAGGCGGAGGCTCAATTGAGGTCATTTTGACCTCATTGATGTCGGCCTCGAAGGGGTTGTGGCTCGCTAACTTTCCCTTCCCTTTCCTTTTCCCTTTTTCCCACTGCCACCCTGACTTGGCGATAAGCAAGAGCTTCCGGCCGAGCGGGAGGCAGTTACCCTGCGGGAGGACCCGAATCCTCTCTGTCCCTTCACCTCTATCCACAGGGACTGACGGCCGTGTGGAGACCGAGGAGGAGATGGTCTCCAAGAAAGATCTCCTACGGTTGCTAAGCCTCCTCCTGATGAATCTCCACCCGAATGAGAGAACCACAGTCGCACAGCACCTTGACGACGCCGCACGGACCACCCTGGGATACACTGTGAAAACCGTGTATTCCTGGAATCACCAGCTGGCTGCAGCGACTCGTATTACAGAAGAGGAGCAAGGCTAAGAACATAGATATAGAATTAAATTATGCATCTATTCAATCTTTAATAATATATTTAATCAAAACTAATGATATATTTAAAGTAATCAAGCTAGTATAGTATATAAATTATATGACAAAGTGTCTTAAAATTATATTGCCTTGGCCTTCTGCCGCTATTGTAAATAAACCATCTGACGAAGTTATAGACATTATACTTAAAGGTTAACATATTACCATAAATAATACTGACAATTTGACGACCCGACTTGGCTTAACAAAAGGGTGATCTTTAACTTATCTTATTGCTCTCTATTGCCAATAAACATTATATTTAAATTTTCCCTTTCTCTTTACTTGCTGCACATTGTGTTTTATGAACCTGAATATTTACACCTACATTCCATTCCATCCCGTTGCAGACAACGCAGCACAAGAGGACCGGTCGCAACATCTAAACCAGCCAACACAACGCCATTCAACGACAGCACACCGGACAACAGTACAATAAGAAGATAATCTCCAGCACTCCCACCCTAGACATAACATCACTTCTTCGCATTATATTTTAACACGGCGGTCTGCGTGGGGTTTTGCCGGTTTCCCTCACGTCCTCGGGCGAATGCCAGACCAACAGCCATCTCCGGAAGAAAAGAGTTCCCGTTTTCTTAAATTCCAATCTGCTATATGCTTAAAATAATTTCTGTAAATATCAAAACATTGTTTCACTCGACCCCTGAAGAGGCGCATTAGCCTATAACAGGGTTGCCAAAGTAAATTTGTATATATTGAAATCGTTATCATTATATTTTTCGAACCATTATATTGTAAATGTCTACTTGACTAAGTAAACATATTTGAAGCACAATGTTCGTGGTTGGTTCTTCGGCCCCGGCTGAAACGGACGTGGATGTAAAGAAAATGGGGAAACGGGCAAAATATCAAGACCCGCTATTTCAGCTTCGGAAGACGTACCCCGGACATTGTTAAATTACTTGTACTAGTCATAGGTGAATTCGTAGGAGTCAGGGTTCACTGCTCGAGAGCATCTAGTGTGTTCATTTTAAATGTAAGTATATTCACTAAACCCGCAAGCAAGCTGTAAAATTATGGAATTTACCCTATTTCAATTATTACAGCAGTTTCTCGATGCCACGTATATAAAGAACATTGCTTGGAGTCAACAGTTGTAGGCGAAAGGAAATGACACGCTTGAAGTAAGCGTTACAGCGAGGAGAGGGCAATGGCAAGTGGTATGAGAGGAGCCTGTGAGATGTCGGGTTGTGATCTGATGGAAGCGGAAGGGAGGGGGAGGAGGGCGAGAGGAGAAGAAGGGTGCTGGGAGGAGGAGGGGCAGGAAGGGGAGGGATGTGGCGGGAGGGATGTGGCGGGAGGGAAGGTAGAGTGGCGAGGAAGGGGGAGAAAATCCGTGGATGTGGTGTTGGGCAGTTTGGGATGCGGGGGAGGGAATTCCTCTGCCGAAAGGACGAGGAGGGGGGAAGGGGGAGGAGCGACGGAAGACGGCTTTACGCGATACTTATGGGCAAGACTCGAGTGCATTGAGCGAGGGGGCCTTAGTCGACAGAAAATAAACGGTCTTTAATTGACACTCATCCGCCGTCCGCACTGAATAATCATCAGCATTGGTCTCTACTGATCAGAAGAGTTTATTTCAAAGCTCATCTGGGTCTAAAAATTTCAAATCACCGAAGTAAGCCATTGAATGTCGAAAAATTCACATATGTTCACATTACCATATTTAACTTTGGATGTCAACAAAACTAAGTTTGGAGCAACAAATGAAAAAGTAACTTGGTTACCTTAAACAAATTCATTTTCCTTTTACAACATGTTTCGACACAGCAGTGTCATCATCAGGTACAGACTCAAAAAAATTCTTCAGAAATATAGGTATGTACATATCATGAGGGGTTTGGGGGAAGGTACGATCGGGAGAAGAGGAGGGAAAAACAGGGGAGATATGAGGGATGGCGGTCGGGCTAGGAATCTGGAAAACCCTTGAGAGGACACATAAGTAGTGGGTGGGTGGTGGGTAGGTTAACATGGTGTTGATCCTTGAGGTATAGGGATTCAAGGTAGCTGCAAGTTATCAGCATGAGGGGAGTGGGGTGGGAGGGTCAGTGGTATCAGTTTTTCCGAGAGGGATAAAGAGATTTCCAGGAGGAGGAAGGTTTTCAAAAAGGATACCGTTAAGTAGAAGATCCTTCTTTATGTCCCATCTCATTTCTAGCTCCTCCTTTTTGTCCATCTTCCTCCATTTTTTTCTAGGTGCAATATCTCCGGTATGAAGTTACTGCTATTGTTTTTCGTACTAAGGAACGTACTAAGCGCAGAGATGGAACTAATGGAGAACGTGCTAAGATTAGAGATTTTTTAAGAGACAGTTAAATGCATAGACGTTAACTTTAACATAACCGGTGTTAAACGAGAGAGGTCAGTAATTTGGCTGAAGTAATTATATGATCAATCTTTAGTGATGGATGAAAACAAGCATTGAATAATACCAATGCAACGCTTTCAATATTAATGGAGTCGAATTTAGATCACATCTTTCGAAGAATATTTCGTTTTACAGGAGATGAGCTCATGGTAATAAAAAGAAAACTATAACATACTACTGGATAGAAAAAAGAGGGTTGACCATTAGATATCTCTATATTACCAAAATCAACAAAGGAGATCTCCAAAGCAGAACCTTGAGATCATTTTTGTGATTTTTACTTTAAAAAGTAAATTTCAGCATCACCAAAGTAATGTTCAAAATTTACCAAAGTGAAGCTCGGACATCAGTTTAAAGAATGTGATATACATCAATGCGAACTGAAACATCACCGGAGTAAACTGCGAAGCTCAAATAATATGAAATTAGAAAGAGTGAAAAACATTTTCTTATTCTCGCTTCTCAATTAAACTTCAGATATAATCAAGGAAAAACTTTAGGAATCATCGGAAGTCATTTTTAGCCACACCATTACAGATCACCTGAGAAATTTCCGAGTTCATAAATGTAAAAACAATACGCTTTGCCATCGAATGCTATAGATAAGACTTAGAATTGAAACATTATACAGAACGGAGCAAACAATTAAGTTCACATTGCCAAAAACATTCCAAATCACCGGAGTAATCTTCTTAGTTCACCGAAACCTGGAATGTGGGCAATGCATGCAGATGGAATGAGGAAAGAGGGGAGGGCGTGTCGGCAGGAGGAGAGAAGCAAAAAATGGGAGGGGGCGAGAGGAAGAGGGAGACTAGAGGGGGTGGTGAAGGAGGAAGGGGAGGACGGGAACACGAAGCGAAGAAAGGCGAGAGAATTGTCGGGCGAATGATACGGCGAGTTAGGGTTGGGGAATCCTTGTGCGTTGGTCGAGTAGGGAGGGAAGAGATAGGACGAGAAGCGACTGAAGACAGAGGAAGCGGGCCATCGCTGCCATAAAAGAGCAGTGGCCATTCATATTTTCATGATTTGAACATCCAGAGAGCGAAGCGAACTTGGCCCACTAATTATTTTCCCACTAAATGAATTCGGCAGTGCTGCCAAGGGTAACGGGTTACGCACCAGTTAAAACATTATTATCTCCTAATCAATCATTCATTTCTTTATAAAACTAGGTAAATTATGAAATATACATTTACCTATTCAATGAAATAGTCAACACCTGTAAGAACATCCTCCTTTAGGAATTATTGTATTACGAACATAGGAAGAATAATCGTGGAAAACACCACATTCTAAAAGTTTATTTCTCGTAATCCCAGCCTAACAATTCATTAAAAACTAACAAAAATCGTTTATAAAACCATTAGCAAACAGAAATAATATATCGCATTTCTATAAACAATCTCCTTCAGGTACTGTACTATGACAAATATAGGCTAAATCCTCTTCGAAAACACTAAGGTTTAAACGTTTAGTTCTCCATATCCACAAGTAAGACTTTATTGAAACTATCACATTTTGTTAACAATAGTATTACCAATACAAACTAATACACAATATCTCTAAGAACGACTTCGTTTAGGCACTGCAATATCACGAACATATGCTAAATGTAAAGGGAAAACACAAAAGTTTAAACATAAATTTCTCCATAACAAAAAAAAACGATTTTTACGAAACGTACACATTTTGTTAAAAATACAATTCCAAATACAACGTATTAAATAGCATCTATAAGCAAACATTCGTTTAGGAACTACACTGTTACAAACAGGGGCAAATTAATGGGGAAACGAACGAGAAGAATCTCAACGGAGACTAATTTTTAAAAATTTATTTCTCCCTAATGGAAATATGTCATTTTCAAAAAACTACTGCATTTCGTTTATATAATTGTAACTAATGACAAACTATAATCAGAATCTTCAGACACGACTTAGTTTAGTAACTGAACTGTTACCAACATATGCTAAAGGTAAACTGAAAACACTTAAGTTTAAATATTGATTACTACATAACATAACAAACGATTTTTAGGAAACTATTACATTTTGATTAGAAAACCACTCGCAATACAACGTATTAAATAGCATCTATAAGCAAGCATTTGTTTAGGAATTATACCGTTCCAAACACGGGAAAAATTAATGGGGAAACGAACGAGAAGAATCTCAACGGAGACTAATTTTTAAAAATTTATTTTTCCCAAACGGAAGTATGTCATTTCAATGAAACTATTGCATCTCGTTTATATAATCGTTTGTAATTACATCCTATAATCAGAATCACCATACACTACTTAGATTAGTAACTGAACTATTACGAACATATGCTAAAGGTAAACGTAAAACACTAAAGTTTAAACAATAATTTCTACATTACATAATAAACGATTTTTACGAAACTATCATATTTTGTTAAAAATACTATTCTCAATACAATGTATTGAATAGCATCTATAAGAAGACATTCGTTTAAGAGCTATACAGTTACAAACACGGGACATATAAGTGGGAAATGGGAACGAGAAGAATCTCAACGGAGACTAATTTTAAAAAATTAATTCATCCCAAATGGAAGTATGTCATTTAAATAAAGCTACTGCATTTCGTTCATAAATTTGTTGCTAATGACAACCTATAATTAGAATAACAATAGACGACTTAGTTTAGTAGCTGTACAAAACACGAACATATGTTAAATGTAAACGGAAATATCTAAAGTTTAAACATTAAGGTGTAAACTTAAGGTAAAGTAAGGTAAGGTAAAGTAAAATTAAGTTGTAAAGGAAATATCTAAAGTGTAAACATTAAGTAAATAGCATCTATAAGCAAACATTCGTTTAAGAATTATACCGTTCCAAACACGGGACAAATTTATGGGGAAACGAACGAGAAGAATCTCACCGGAGACTAATTTTTAAAAATTTATTTCTCCCAAACGGAAGTATGTCATTTCAATGAAACTATTGCATCTCGTTCATATAATCGTTTCTAATTACAACCTATAATCAGAATCACCATACACGACTTAGATTAGTAACTGAACTATTACGAACATATGCTAAAGGGAAACGAAAAACACTAAAGTTTAAACAATAATTTCTACATTACATGATAAACGATTTTTACGAAACTATGATATTTTGTTAAAAATACTATTCCCAACACAATGTATTAAATAGCATCTATAAGAAGACATTCGTTTAAGAACTATACCGTTACAAACACGGGACAAATTAGTGGGGAAAAGAACGAGAATAATCTCAAAGGAGACTAATTTCTAAAAATTTATTTCTCCCAAATGGAAGTATATCATTTATATATAACTAGTTCAATTCGTTCATATAATCGGTACTAATGACGAGCTATAATTAGAATTACAATAGACAACTTGGTTTAGTAGCTGTACAAACACGAACATATGCTAAATGTAAACGGAAAAATCGAAAGTTTAAACATTAAGTTCTCCATTACATAATAAAAGATTTTTACGAAACTATCACACTTTGTTAAACATTCTATTCCCAATACAACGTATTAAATAGCATCTATAAGAATACATTCGTTTAGGAACTATATCGTTGCAAACCCGTGACAAATTAGTGGGAAAATAAACGAGAAGAATCTCAACGGAGACTAATTTCTAAAAATTTATTTCTCCCAAATGGAAGTATATCATTTAATTAAACTAGTTCAACTCGTTCATGTAATCGTTACTAATGACATGCTTTAATCAGAATCACCATATACGACTTAGTTTAGTAACTAAATTATTACGAACATATGCTAAAGGTAAAGGGGAAACACTAAAGTTTAAACATTAATTTCTCCATAACATAATAAACGATTTTTACGAAACTATTTCATTTTGTTAAAAATTCAATTCCCAATACAACGTATCAAAAGCATTTATAAGCAAACATTTGTTTAGGAACTATATCGTTGCAAACCCGTGACAAATTAGTGGGGAAATAAACGAGAAGAATCTCAACGGAGACTAATTTCTAAAAATTTATTTCTCCCAAATGGAAGTATATCATTTAATTAAACTAGTTCAACTCGTTCATGTAATCGTTACTAATGACATGCTTTAATCAGAATCACCATACACGACTTAGTTTAGTGACTAAACTATTACGAACATAAGCTAAAGGTAAAGGGGAAACACTAAAGTTTAAACATTAATTTCTACATAACATATTAAACGAATTATACGAAACTGTCATTTTTTTAAAATACTGTTTCCAATACAACGTATTAAATAGTATCTATAAGCAAACATTCATTTAGGAACTATACCGTTACAAACACGGGACAAGTTAGTGGGAAAATGTACGAGAAGAATCTCAACGGAGACTAATTTTTTTAAATTTATTTCTCCCAAATGGAATTATGTCATTAAAATAATACTACTGCATCTCGTTAACATAAACGTTGCTAAAGACAAGCTATAATTAGAATCACCATACACGACTTTCTTTAGTAACTGTACTGTGACGAACATATGCTAAATGTAAACGGAAAACACTAAAGTTTAAACATTATTTTCTCCATAATATAATAAATGATTTATGCAAAACTATCACATTTTTAAAAAACTGCTATTCCTAATACAACGTATTAAATAGAATCTATAAGCAAACATTCGTTTAGGAACTATGCCGTTACAAACACGGGACAAATTAATGGGGAAACGAACGAGAAGAATCTCAACGGAGACAAATTTTTAAGAATTAATTTCTCCCAAATGGAAGAATGACATTAAAATATACCGATTGCATCTCGTTCACCTAGTCGTTACTAATGACAGGCTCTAATCAGAATCACCACACACGACTTTGTTTAGTAACTGAACTATTACGAACATATGCTAAATGTAAGCGAAAAAAACTAAAGTTTAAACAATAATTTCTACATTACATAATAAACGATTTTTAAGAAACTATCACATTTTGTTAAAAATACTTTTCCCAATACAAGGTATTATATAGCATCTATAAGCAAACATTCGTTTAAGAACTATACCGTTACAAACACGGGGCAAATTAGTGGGGAAAGGAACGAGAAGAATCTCAACGGAGCCTATGTTAAAAAATTTATTTCTCCGAAATGGATTTATGTCATTAAAATATATTTACTGCCTCTCGTTTACATAACCGATACTAATGATAAGCTATAATCAGAATCACCAGAAACGAATTAGTTTAGTAACTGTACTATGACGAACATATGCTAAATGTAAACGGAAAACACTAATGTTTTAACATTATTTTTTCATAAAATGATAAACGATTTTTACGAAACTATCACATATTGTTATAAATACTATTTCCAATACAAGTATTAAATATCATTTATAGGCAAACATTCGTTTAGGAACTATACCGTTACAAACACGGGACAAATTAGTGGGGAAAGGAACAAGAAGAATCTCAACGGAGACTATTTTAAAAAAATTAATTTATCCCAAATGGAAGTATGTCATTTCAATACAGCTAATACATTTCGTTCATATAATCGTTACTAATGACAAGCTATAATCAGAATTACCATAGACGACTTAGTTTAGTAGCTGTACTATCACGAATATATGCTAAATGTGAACGGAAACCGCTAAAGTTTAAACATTAATTTCTCCATAACATAATAAACGATTTTTACG
Organism: Ceriagrion tenellum; assembly: GCA_963169105.1. Lineage (NCBI taxonomy): Eukaryota > Metazoa > Arthropoda > Insecta > Odonata > Coenagrionidae > Ceriagrion > Ceriagrion tenellum. The sequence goes on along the minus strand of OY720638.1, from coordinate 101,459,757 downwards.
AAACTACTTCATTTTGTTAAAAATTCAATTCCCAATACAACGCATTAAATAACATTTATAACAAACATTTGTTTAGGAACTATATCGTTGCAAACCCGTGACAAATTAGTGGGGCAAGGAACGAGAATAATCTTAACGGAGACTAATTTCTAAAAATTTATTCCTTCCAAATGGTAATATATCATTTAAATAAAACTAGTTCATCTCGTTCATATAATCGTTACTAATGACAAGCTGTAATCAGAATCACCAGACACGACATAGTTTAGTAACTGAACTATTACGAACATATGCTAAAGGTAAACGGAAAACACTTAATTTTTAACATTAATTTCTACATAACATAATAAACGACTTTTACGAAACTATCATATTTTGTTAAAATACTATTCCCAATACAACGTATTAAATAGCATCTATAAGAAGACATTCGTTTAAGAACTGTACCTTTAAAAACACGGGACAAATTAGTGGGGAAAGGAACGAGAATAATCTCAACAGTAATATATGGGGCACTTGAGCATTGGCTCCCTCCCCCTCTCCCCCACCACTCACACTTCCCCCTCCCACTTCTTCCCCTCCCATAGCATCCCTTACCCCTTTTACCCCTATCTTCTGAGATTTTGGTGCATCCTCCCCCTCCCACAGCGTCCCCCACCCCCTTCCCCCCCCACTTTCTGAGGTTTGGATCATTAGAGCATTGTCCCCTCTCCACCTTCGCCCTCCCACCACTCCCCCTCCCACAGCGTCCCCCACCCCTTTCACCCCACCTTCTGAGGTTTTGGTGCATACTCCCCCTCCCACAGCGTCCCCCACCCCCTTCCACCCCCCACTTTCTGAGGTTTGGGTCATTAGAGCATTGTCCCCTCTCCCCCTTCGCCCTCCCACCTCTCCCCCTCCCTCAGCGTCCCCCACCCTTTCCACCCCACTTTCTGAGGTTTGGTCATTTGAGCATTGGTCTCCTCCCCCACACCCCCTACTTCCACCCCCTACGGACCTTCCACCTCCCTGAACTTTTGGGGCAATTGAGCATTGGTTGTCCCAACGCCTCATCCCACCCCTTTCCACCCCTAACACCCCCCACCTCCTCCTTGGCTTTTGGGGTATTTGGGCATCGGTTGTCCCAACGCCTCATCCCACCCCTTTCCACCCCTAACACCCCCCACCTCCTCCTTGGCTTTTGGGGCAATTGAGCATTGGTTGTCCCAACGCCTCATCCCACCCCTTTCCACCCCTAACACCCCCCACCTCCTCCTTGGCTTTTGGGGCATTTGGGCATCGGTTGTCCCAACACCCCGCTCCCCCACCCACGACCTCATCTTGAGGTTTGGGACGTTTGAGCATTGGTCCCTAGTCTTGCAGACGGGTGCGTAACTCAGTCACCCCTAGCCGTTAAGTGGTCCCTTTAACCGATGGGGGCAAGGAAAAGGTAAACATATCTCAATTTTGGGATGCAAAAGAATGAATATCTTTGATAAAGGATATGTAGGTAATACTAAGTACAAGGGACAAGTGAGTAGTGGACCGATATTCTCCATGATGTTGCGATCAGAATGAAACCAAACACTAAATAAATCGGATGGTTTACCCCTGAATATTTTCATCCGACATACTGATGGCATGCATTGTTTGATTTGAAGTCATATTTCCCACTGATGGCGAAATCTTTTAAATGTTACGTACACGAATAGAATACTCAGCGTTAGGGTATTAACACAAATAAAAAACTTCTTGCCTTTTCTTAAACATTTATTTCATTTATGTCGAGCAAATTATGAATTTCAGCACAAATATTTTCAATGCACTCGTCACACCTGCATGTTTTTGTAATAATGTCATTGAGCCACGCATCGCTGGCGCTTTCACCTTCTTCACTTATGACGGAATATTGGGAACACATTATTTGCACGTTGCTCTCATCAGGGGCACAACAAGTTTCTGCCAAGTATTCTTCTTTCACAATCACTGTGTCGGCACTCGAGTTTATTGTGTCACTTTCAATTTTTTCACTATTCACACTCATAATGTCTTCATATATAATTTCCGCAGCACTATTCTGCTTCTGCTCCTCCATTTGTGGAAGTCCCTTCGGGGACAAGAACGATTCCGGAAAACTTATATCGAGTATCCTTGGAGATGAATTATTCTCCCCTATTCCGTTTACTGGTGTGGATGTCCTCGGGCTGATGTTCATAGAGTTCGCCAACGCCTCTTCTCTCTCCGCTCTGGCTTACTTCACCCACGGTGATTGATCTTCAAAATCGGAATCCGAGTCGTAATCAGACAGGTTGGTCGTCTGAGAATGCAAAAACATGAAGGTCATTTGAGGGATTTTAAAAAATTGAAATAAATGCTTTTATTGAATAGAGTTTAGTATGGAGACTTCAACTCACCGTATTACTTGCTGTTGCGGGTGGTTCGTCGAAGAAAAGATTCCTCTTCACTTTTCTCATCATGATGAGTGGATTGGTCGGATTCTTGGAGAATATCTTGAATGTGCGAGCTCTATGCAGAGACGGTGTGGAGTAAGTGAGGAGCGAGCCCTTATATAGGTGTAAGGGCGAGGCTCCGCCCCCATCTTGAGGGGATGGCACAAGACAGCAGGAGGAGGGGGAAGGAGAGGGAGGATGTTTGGAAAAACAGACGCTTGTGGATGACCCTTACGGCTTGTGATGGAGCATAAGATGCCTTGGGTGAGGGTGTTTTGGGGGGGGAGGTTGTTTGGGGGAAGAAAAAGACGGAAGGACGCTAGGAAGGACGCTGAGAAGGAAGTAAATCGCGGGAAAACTGTTGCGTGGGTTATTAGTCTAACGACTGCAGACGCTGGTGCATCGTGATTTAGCAACGTTCTTTTTGTGCTTCGTCTTTTTCTTGTAGCGAGTGCAAGTGGTAGTGGCAAAATCTGTTACAGCTTTCCTGCTATACGGAAATTATCCGAGTTATTTCTTCTTACGGTGAAAGATAAAGTGTGTGTGTGTGTGTGTGGTGTTTATCTACTTGTGAGAGGGAGAAAAGTAACTGATCCAAGCGTCGAGGTTTGAATCCGAAAAGTGGTTACTCTCTTCAGGTGAGTGCTTTAAAGAGCATTTTTTTTCACATGAACTAGCTCTCCAATCGTTTTAGATATTTAGCTTTCCAATCGTTTTATTTAGCCATTCTGTTTTGCCTCTAAGGTAACACCGAGTGTGGGTTTTAATATTACAGGCAAACTTTGAGGTTTGAAAAGAAGTGACTTTGCTTTCATCCAAGTGCATTTAAGCTGTTATTTTTCCGGAATGGAGTCAATTTTTAAATTTGTGCCAGCTGAGGAGATCATCCGTGGTTTCCGCGCGGGAGCATATGAAACTTCTAGTCTGATGAGCAGTGCTTTGGATGGGCTGGTACACCGGATGTACGAGAAGGGTGAGCAGGTGGATATGGAAACATTAGTAGAGTTCATGAGTGCTGTAAAGGCTTCTGAGGGAAATACGTGTCACACAGGTGTTAACACCGATCTCCCAAGGGCAACTCCTCTGAACCCTCCTTTGGTTGCACCAATTGACCACCAAGTTGGCAGTAATCAAACTGTCTCTTCCTTACCTATCGATGAATTTCGTAGCAGCTTAGAGACGCCGCAGAGGCGTATCTCCGACAATTGTGAAACTTCCCAAAGCGTTCCGTTAACACGGGAGGCAACAAATCTTTCAGGGTTCAGTCCTATAGCTGTAGCGCATGCAGGGCTTGATGATGATGTTTTTTCCCTTCATGTACGACCACCACCAGGGTTTGAAAAAAGTACAGCTGGAAATGCATTTCCTACTTTCATCGATGGTTTAGAAAATGTCAGTGCGGGGGGCAACATCTTAAGTGAATTACAGGGCTTTTCGAGTGTGGCTCCACAAATGTGTAATTCACCGCCAGGTGTTGACCAGGTGAAGACGGGTTGGTGGACTCACAGCTACTACAAAATGCTTACGAGTTCTTTTTATCCCGACCCATTGATAGCTTGCCCGATATCCAGGGAGATTTATTCATGAATAATGCAGGGGTTTAGAGAGAACTGAACATGGAAGAAGTTAAGGACGATTCCCCTCAAAGTACGGCTTTATCTTCGGAAGTGCACGACGTTTTAAACATATTGGAGGACTCTCCAAGGGTGGCTCCTCAACTGGGTAATTTGCCAACAAGCGTAGACATGGGGTTTGCATTGGATTCACAAGACCATCAAAATGCTTACGAGTTCATTTTTTCCGAGAATATTGATTTATTCGATATCCAAGGAGATTTATTTCCGGAATGTAATAGCAGAGACGGGATATCCACCGAATGTGGCCCTAATATTAAACAGATGGAGGGGGCATTATTACAGTTTAGCCAAGAGTTTTGCGCTCTTGAGGGTGACAATAACGTGAGGAAGGTGACCGGGGTTGAGCTGCGGATGGAACTGTCGCCTTTGTAGGACATCAGTATTCCCGATATTCACGTTGCTCCACTCACCCATCAGGAACCATCGTCATTGTTAGACATTAGTATACCCGACATTGGCGTTGCCGCTCTTATACCTCAGCCTTCATTCGCCGTAACCAATGAATCTCGCAACCCTCCAAATCAAATCGGAGGTAATGGAGAAGGAAAATACTTCACTATTTTAAGAGAAAACCGGTCTTTCCTCCGAAATTTTAGGCTCTGGGGGAAAGAGGTGGAAATTGTATTCAGCAGGCCATCCGAAAAATGTGACCCCCTTAAGTGGTATACTGATGCTTCTGAAGCTCTGCTAGATACTCTTAAAAGAGGAGTCAATCCTAATTCACGGGTCGGAATGACAATTAGGAATGACTTACATCCTGATAGGGACATAAACATTTCCTACAGGAGATCTCATCAGTTGGATCATGATGTCATTCTGAAGAGAGTGGAGACTGTAGTGCAATCTAATGAGACCTTCCTTATTGAAGGTATCATAAACATATCTTTTTCATATGTCGACGTTCCTGTTGGTGGTCGCAGGAGGCGTTCTCACCTGACGACGTTTGACACGTTCTGTCGATCCAAGAGATCAATCGTCGTGGTCGACAACGGTGATAATCTTTGCCTGCCCCGGGCGATATGCTTGGGTATCGCGCGAGATATTGAAACCGCTAACACTTTCAAAGTTTTAAGGCAGAGTAAAAACTTATTGAAATCGAGAGCCCAACAGCTCTGTAAGGACGCAAACGTGATAATTCCCAATGAAGGAGCAGGAATTGAAGAGATGAAAGCTTTTCAAGATGTACTACCCGAATTCAAAATAACCGTGTTTGGTGACCGCTGTGGTAGGGAGGTGATTTTTGAGGGCCCATCCTTCACAGTTAAAGGAACGCCAAGAAAATTTATTGATTTAATACACGGAGAAAGGCACTTCAACCTCATTACGTCTGTGACAGGTACTTTTAACTGTTCATATTATTGCAGGTCATGCCGTCTGCCATATAATACAGTTATGGTGCACAAGTGCCCAGCTGAATGCGAAAAATGCTTGACATCTCCTTCTTGCGAGCCTGGTCCAACCATATCTTGTGAGGTGAGCAAGAGGTCATTTTACGGGGATGAATGTTTGAGAAAACATTTCTTAAAAAAAGGTGGTGCCAAATCAACGTGTGAAGGTTTTCGCTATTGCGCTTGCTGTTCCACAGTATATACCACCCTGAACAGGAAAAAGGCGCATGTATGTGGGGAAACATATTGTCATGTCTGTCATGATTACATGGCTACAGGACATGTTTGTTTCATGAGGGTGAAAAAGCCTCGAAAAACGCATGAAACCTTTTCGTTCGTTTTTTACGACATCGAGTGCACACAAGATGTGGAAATTGAAGGCGTACGAGACACTTTCCAGCACATCCCTAACCTTCTAATATCGGAGACATGCTGCAATGCCTGTATTGATGGAAATGATTCATCATATTCATGTGCACATTGCGGGCCCCGCAGGAATATTTTCAAAGGCGATAACCCTGTACTAGAATTTATAAATTATTTAAGAAGCCTAGGTGGTAAAAAATTTGAAAACGTTACTTGTGTTGCTCACAAAGGTTTTGGGAAGAAAGGTAGACGGTTACCACGAAGATGAGAGTCGTAAGACCGTGTACGAGTTTCACGGGTGTTTCTTTCATGGTTGCCCCTCCTGTTACAAAAAACGCAACGAAGTAATAGGAAACAGTCCCAACGAAACACCAAGTACCAGGTACGAAAGCACCCAAAAGAAAATGTCTTCAATGCGGGAAAACGGATACCATGTAACTGAAATGTGGGAATGTGAGTTTGAACGGGAGGTTAACAATAATATTGATTTTTGTAAAGAACTGAAGAACAATCCTGTTATGGATAAAAGTCCGTTGAACCCGAGAGATGCTTTCTTTGGAGGGAGAACGAATGCGGTAAAACTGCATTATAAAGTAAACGAAGAAGTGAATGAGAAAATACACTACTATGACGTATGCTCTCTTTACCCCTTCGTAAATAAATATAAGAAATATCCCATCGGCCCCGTAAAGATATTTGTCGGAGAAGATTGTCCACCGATAGAGAGCATAGAGGGGCTAGTGAAGTGCTCCGTTTTACCTCCGGAAACATTATACCATCCTGTTCTTCCTGTGAGGGTAAACGGTTAACTCATGTTTCCTCTTTGCCGCTCGTGCGCTTCTAAGGAATCACAAGAAAACTGCCCACAAACTTCTGAGCAAAGGATGATTACCAGGACATGGGTGAGTGATGAAGTGAAGCTTGCTGTCGAAATGGGTTATGTGCTTATAAAAATATTCGAAGCCTGGCATTACGAAGTCACCACTTATGATGCTCAAAGCGGAGAAGGAGGTCTATTTGCCCCCTATATTGATTGCTTCCTTAAAATGAAGCAAGAGGCTAGTGGATGGCCTGCATGGTGTTCTACACAACAGGAAAAATCCACCTACATAGAGTCATTTCATGCCCGAGAAAAGATTAAGCTGGCTGAGGATGCTATAAATGTAAACCCTGGACTGCGAGCTCTGGCTAAATTAATGCTCAATAGTTTTTGGGGGAAGTTTGGCCAACGGGAAAATTTACCACAGTGCTCGATTGAAAGAAACGGAGACTCCCTGTACGATCTAATCACCAATCCAAATGTGGAAGTCTCGAGAATACTCGCCGTAAATGAGGGAATTGTGATCGTCAGTTGGTCTTCTTTGGAGGAATCACTAAGGACTTCAGATTCCAAAAACAGTGTAGTTGCCTGCTACACCACGGCACATGCCCGCATTGAACTATACAGTTATTTAAGAAAGCTAGATCGTCGTGTAATTTATTATGACACTGACAGCGTAATATTTAGTCAATTGCCTGGTCAATGGATACCATCAGTGGGGAACTATCTCGGTGATATGACCAATTAACTGTCATCGTACGGGCCGGAGGCATACATCAATGAATTTGTATCGGGTGGTCCTAAAAATTATGCCTACAAGGTGAAGACGGGACCTGACGGCGAAGAGAAGACGGTATGCAAGGTGAGGGGGTTAAGCATAAATTCTTCGAACGATAACAGGGTCTCGTTCGATTCGTTGAGGTCAATGGTCGTCGAAGAATCTCCACCGGTCATCGTGGATTACCCCAAACGAATAGCCAGGAAGAGACCGTTTACAGTCGTGTCGAGAACCGAACATAAGACCTTCAGAGTGGTTTATACCAAGAGGAAAAGAGTTGAGGGTTTTGACACGTTACCTTACGGTTATAAACGTCCGCGAAGATGAGAAGGTCTAAACTGATGTACTCGGATTTAGAGTATTATGTACAGCAGTAGATACTGACAAAGTACCATAAATTATTTTTTTTGTAAATATGTGTACATATGTATATTATCAATAGTTATTTATTTTTCCCCTTCGAAAGACTACCACCTTGACGCGGTGGAGGGGCTTACAATGTTCCCACTCTTGAATCATTATGTGAGACGTGAGATGTTTCGGGAATATTACTAAGAGTAGTCTAACTTTTATATCTTCCAACGCCCGGTGTTGCTATAAAACAAGACGAAAGTGTTAGGAGCTCTTTCATTATTAGAATGGATTTAAGACTGAAACATCCGTTTTGCGCTCTAGTGGCAGGACCAAGTGCCTGTGGTAAGACAGTGTTTACAAGTCGTCTGATTCAATTCAGAAATCAAATGGTCAATGTATCATTTACCGATATAATTTGGTGTTATTCGGAATGGCAAGACTTTTATGAAACTTTAAAACCTCATGGTGTAACTTTTCATGAGGGTTTGCCGGACCTGAAAACTTTTCCATTTAAATCCACGGCTACTTTACTAATACTGGATGATCTTATGATAGAAAGCCATGGGAGTGTTGTAATTGATTTATTTTCCAGAGCGAGCCACCATCGAAATATTAGCGTAGTCCATCTTACACAAAATTTATTTCACCAAGGTAAAGGCGCTCGTGACATATCTTTAAACACACACTACTTAGTTTACTTCAAAAATCCAAGAGACGGAAGTCAAATTCTGACTTTAGCACGTCAAATTAATCCGAAGAAACCCAAGTTCTTACAAGAGGCTTATGAAGATGCAACAGAAAAGTCACATGGTTATTTATTTATCGACTTAAAACAGTCAACTCCTGACATCTTCCGGTATCGAACAGCGATATTTCCCGATGACGAGGAGCAGTTATTCTATGTTCCGAAAAAGTAGATCCTTTTGTATCACTTACATTGTGTATAATTAAAGAAACTCTGCGTCGTCCACATCAGTCAAAATGACGCAGAGGATAGTGAAACACGCTGATATTTTGAGGTATATCGCGCGTTGCAAGCCAGCAGTACGTAAAACGATTCTCAGAGCAGGAGACTGATCTGATACGTGTTATTTGTGAAATCGCCGACAACACTTTGAAAGGAAACATTAATTTGACCTCAGCAGACAAAAAACGGTTATCGAGGCATCGATCTGTATTACGTAAACTTGCGAACGGAAACGCTTGCTGGAAAAGGAAGAAAAAAATTATTGTACAGTCGGGAGGATTCATTTTACCCTTATTGCTGCCACTAATCGAGGCTGTACTCTCTAAACTTACTTAAGGATGGAACACGCGAAAAAAATAGTTCTTGTTCCGCAAGAAACTATTCAAAGAATGACTAACTCCGTTGTAGCGATGACTAACACAAATCAGACGCTCACGGCCCTTGATCGAGAAATGGAAAGGATTCTGCGCCTACCTATGAGATCCGATAGTGAGAAGTGGGCTTTGTACAAACAATGCTTGCATAGATTCTTGCATTTTGCGGGCGAAGAAAGAAAACCTATACATCTCCCCTTGATGGAAGGAATCAAAAAAGAAAAATCAGAATACGATGAAAGTCGTGGTAATGACGTGGTAAAGCTAGGTAATGACGGGGCCATTCCTCTTCGATCCGAAGTTCTATCTTCGGTGCCGAAAAAATTCCAGAAGAGGGCGGAACTGTTGATAGATCGGCTTGCATCGTCAGAGAAAATTAGTTGGAGCCCCGACGGTATCGTATCTATTAAAGGTGCAGTGATTCCTGGTTCCAACATAACAGATCTGATCAGCGATGCCATGCGAGCGCGAAAATATTTCAACCCTGTAGGTGTCCACGCATTCATGTCACTTTTGTCAGAAATAAACGTACCTCGTGAATTTATAAGTAATCGTGAGCGCCTAAGCATCATTCTTCCGAATGTTGAGGTAGAGAATACATATCCTATAGTAAGCGGAGCAACCCCGAAGCGCAGGGCACAGGTTGTGACGAGAATACCTGGTTCCATTAAAGGAAGACCTTTCGATCGCTGGACTCCATATCGCTTTAAAAAATGAAAAGGCGTTTCAACACCATATTTTCAAATATTTATTTCGATCCCGCACATCCAGCTTCGTACGCGGAGTGGAAAGACTTTGGAAAGCAGCGCCCGTGTCAATTTCAAAAGATGATGTCCAAAGCTGGCTGCAAGGTCAAGACACATACACTCTCCATAAACCAATACGCAGAAAGTTTAAAAGAAATCGCTATCTGGTAGATAACATTGATGATTTATGGCAAGCAGACTTAAACGACATGAAGAAAATAAGAAATAAAAATGGTTTCAACTATATCCCTACTGTTTTAGATGTTTTCAGTAAATATGCTTGGGTGGGCTTTTAAACAAAGCTTTTCAAGAATTTCTGAAAAATATATCAATTGGTTATTACCATTCGAACAATCCGGACACAAAATAAGCAATTGTTGAGCGTTTAAATAGAACTTTGAAAGCCAAATTGTGGCGCTATTTTACTAAATACTCCACCATCAGGTATGTCGATGTCCTTCAGGATATCGTTGATGCGTACAATGATGCTTATCATACTACAATTAAGATGGCTCCGGCACAAGTAAATGAAACCAATGTTCTTCAAGCGTGGAAAAATACATACAAAGGCGTCGATATGAAGAATAAAAAAGCTGGGATGAAAGTAGGTGACTACGTCCGAATAAGTAGAGAAAACGTTACCTTTAGGAAAGGATACAAATCAAACTGGAGTGAAGAATCTTTGTAATCAAAAGAGTAATAAGAAGGAGACCGGTGGTTTATACAATAAAAGATTTACAAAACGAAAATGTCGAGGGCACATTTTATGAGCACGAGCTGCAGAAAATAGATTATATTAAATCGCGAAGATTTATAATCGATAAAATACTGAAAACCAAGGGAAAAGGGATCAGAAAAGAGTTTTACGTCAAATGGAAAGGATATCCTTCAAAGTTTAACTCTTGGGTACCAGCTTCATCCGTGAAAAACTGTAATGGACGGTGAATTTCACTTAACATTTCCGAGCAATAGCTCCATGTTGAGCTACGCAGGTAATACATCGACTAAATTTACAACGCTTCTACCAAAACGTATATCGCTGGAAGGGCTTTGGGAAGTTGGCCTTGTAGAAATCCATTACCCGATGACTATCTCCAATGTTCACGGCAAACAGCGAGAATTCGCAGTAATCGATCGAACGGATACTAAGGTATTTCATAGAAAAATACCCTCCCGACATTACGAAAATATTGGTAGTCTCCTCTCCTCCTTGAACGAAGATCTATCAAAATTGCCCCTGGCACACGATGTAAAATTTTCGCTAAACGAGCAAAGCAAGGTTACAGTCAAAACCAAAAGTAATGTATTAATATATCTGCCTGAAATAATGTCTTTACAGCTAGGGTTTGACCCGGAAATCGATATCGTGGTGGAGAAGATAGGGAAGCATGTGCCTTTCCTCGGGGCAGGACACCCTTCACAGCTCTACGTATACTGTGATATAGTCGAACCACAGATTAAAGGTGATACGGTATCACCACTCTTACGTATCGTTAGTACAATGGCAAAAGAGAAAAAATACGGAAAGAATATTAGTCAAATTTTCACTCGACCTTATTATTTGCCCGTTTTAAAAAGAGAGTTTGAAACAGTGGAAATAGATTTAAGGAGTCACACGGGTGATCCTATACCATTTCATCACGGGAGTCAGTCGTGGTACTACATTTTCGTAAGCGGTTTAACCATGGTGAAAATTTATAATTATTCCGATCCTTATACGAGGTATTATCTCAGCCAGGTAGGGAATGGAGTCGGACCGCATCCCACGGCCTTATTCGCCACGGCCACCGACTTCAAGGAAATACCGACGCCCCACATATGACCCCTCCGTGTTTCATGAAACCATTTCTGTTTTGGAGGAAGACAGCGCACCTGAAACACGACGTTCGGTGATTCGACGGCCGGAGCAACTCGGGATTTAAGAATGTGCATTTAAAATCAATTACAGTGACACAAAAAGAGTGACCATAGGACTGGACGTCAAGAATGGTTGTATGCCGTTCGTTACCATTGGCAAAGTGGGTGGCACGTGCATTAAGATGGACTATGGGGATTGGTGTGAATTATTGAATAACGAAAGCTTGATCGAATCTTACTTTTATAAAGATGTCGTTCCACATGCCATATCCATTGGGAAGTGCAACTTGAAATTCAAGACCATATTCGGGACCAAATCCAAAGTGCTTTACGAACCTGGTAGTGCTGATGAACAATCCAGAGTCTATCTCGCCAAATCTTCCTGGCACGGACTTTTAAACTATAAGGAGTGTGTTAAAATGCGCTGGGAAGAGAGAAACAAGTGGTCCACCTACGCTCAAAAGATTGTAGAACTATTCTTCGAGGTCGTGTATGGTACCTATCAGGAACAGCCGGAAGACGGAGAGATTGGGGAGAATCCTTCATGGGAATTTGTTTCCAGCTGTAACGTCAATATCACGGAGGCGGGCGATCCTCCTTCTTCCCTGAACGCCGTAGCTCTGTGCGAGGAAATAAGTGCTATTCTAAAAACTAGCGAGGGAAAAACATTTATTCAAACGCTTGTTTCTAAGGGTGAATAATATATTTTAAGCCAAAACTGGTTACAGTACCTTCTGATTTTTAAAATGCAATGTAATCCTTTCTCTCAAAATCATTAGATGTACCATTATCTAAAAAATAAATTTGTCTTTCTTAAAAATTTGTAAAAAGTTTAAGTATTTAAAACTTAGAGGAAAGTGACACAATAAACTCGAGTGCCGACACAGTGATTGTGAAAGAAGAATACTTGGCAGAAACTTGTTGTGCCCCTGATGAGAGCAACGTGCAAATAATGTGTTCCCAATATTCCGTCATAAGTGAAGAAGGTGAAAGCGCCAGCGATGCGTGGCTCAATGACATTATTACAAAAACATGCAGGTGTGACGAGTGCATTGAAAATATTTGTGCTGAAATTCATAATTTGCTCGACATAAATGAAATAAATGTTTATGAAAAGGCAAGAAGTTTTTTATTTGTGTTAATACCCTAACGCTGAGTATTCTATTCGTGTACGTAACATTTAAAAGATTTCGCCATCAGTGGGAAATATGACTTCAAATCAAACAATGCATGCCATCAGTATGTCGGATGAAAATATTCAGGGGTAAACCATCCGATTTATTTAGTGTTTGGTTTCATTCTGATCGCAACATCATGGAGAATGTCGGTCCACTACTCACTTGCCCCTTGTACTTAGTATTACCTACATATCCTTTATCAAAGATATTCATTCTTTTGCATCCCAAAATTGAGATATGTTTACCTTTTCCTTGCCCCCATCGGTTAAAGGGACCACTTAACGGCAAGGGGTGACTGAGTTACGCACCCGTCTGCAACACTAGGGACCAATGCTCAAACGTCCCAAACCTCAAGATGAGGTCGTGGGTGGGGGAGCGGGGTGTTGGGACAACCGATGCCCAAATGCCCCAAAAGCCAAGGAGGATGTGGGGGGTGTTAGGGGTGGAAAGGGGTGGGATGAGGCGTTGGGACAACCAATGCTCAATTGCCCCAAAAGCTCAGGGGGGTGGAAGGTCCGTAGGGGGTGGAAGTAGGGGGTGTGGGGGAGGAGGCCAATGCTCAAATGACCCAAACCTCAGAAAGTGGGGTGGAAAGGGTGGGGGACTCTGAGGGAGGGGGAGGATGCACCAAAACCTCAGGAGGTGGGGTGAAAGGGGTGGGGGACGCTGTAGGAGGGGGAGAGATGGGAGGGCGAAGGGGGAGAGGGGACAATGTTCAAATGACCCAAACCTCAGAAAGCGGGGGGGGGGGTGGAAGGGGGTGGGGGACGCTGTGGGAGGGGGAGGATGCACCAAAATCTCAAGAGGTGGGGGTGGAAGGGGTGAAGGACGCTGCGGGAGGGGGAGAAGTGGGAGGGAGAAGTGGGAGGGGGGTGGAGGAGAGGGGGTGGGGGCCAATGCTCAAGTGCCCCATATAGTGCTCTCAACGGAGATTAATTTAAAAAAATTTATTTATCCCAAATGGAAGTATGTAATTTAAATAAAGCTACTCTGTTTCGTTCATATAATCGTTACTAATGACAAGCTATAATCAGAATTACCATAGACGACTTAGTTTAGTAGCTGTACTATCACGAACAATTGCTAAATGAAAAAGGAAAAATCTAAAGTTTAAACATTAATTTCTCCATAACTTAATAAACGATTTTTAAGAAACTATCACATTTTGTTAAAAATTCTATTCCCAATACAACGTATTAAATAGCATTTATAAGCAAACATTCGTTTGGGAACTATATCGTTGCAAACCCGTGACAAATTAGTGGGGAAAGGAACGAGAATAATCTTAACGGAGACTAATTTCTAAAAATTTATATCTTCCAAATGGTAGTATATCATTTAAATATAACTAGTTCATCTCGTTCATATAATTGTTACTAATGACAAGCGGTCTAAATGTAAAAAAAGATGCAGTAGTTTTATTTTAATGACATAATTCCATTTGGGAGAAATAAATTTTTAAAAATTATTCTCCGTTGTGATTCTTCTCGTTCGTTTCCCCACTAATTTTTCCCGTGTTTGTAACGGTATAGTTCTTAAACGAATGTTTGCTTATAGATGCTATTTAATACCTTGTATTGGGAATAGTATTTTTAACAAAATGTGATAGTCTCGTAAAAGTCGTTTATTATGTTATGTAGAAATTAATGTTTAAACTTTAGTGCTTTCTGTTTACCTTTAGCATATGTTCGTAATAGTTCAGTTACTAAACGAAGTCGTCTATGGTGATTCTGATTAGAGCCTGTCATTAGCAACGATTATATGAACGATATGCAGTAGTTTCATTTAAATGACATACCTCCATTCGGGAGAAATTAATTTTTAAAAATTAGTCTCCGTTGAGATTCTTCTCGTTCCCTTCCCCACTAATTTGTCCCGTGTTTGTAACGATATAGTTCCTAAACGAAATATTGCTTATAAAATGCTATTTAATACGTTGTATTTGGAATAGTATTTTTAACAAAATATGATAGTTTCGTAAAAATCGTTTTTTATGTTATGGAGAAATTAATGTTTAAACTTTTGTGTTTTCCTTATACTATTAGCATATGTTCGTGATATTGCAGTGCCTAAACGAAATCGTTCGTAGAGATGTTGTGTATTACGTTGTATTGGTAATTCTTATGTTAACAAAATGCGATAGTTTAATAAGGTTGTACCTGTGGGTATGGAGAACTAAACTTTAAACCTTAGTGTTTTCGAAGAGGATTTAGCCTATTTGTGTCATAATACAGTACCTGAAGGAGATTGTTTATCGAAATGCGATGTATTAATTCTCTTTTGCAATGGTTTTTTCAATGATTTGTGTTAGTTTAAATGAAATCGTAAGCTGGAATTACGAGAAATAAACGTTTAAAATGTTGTGTTTTCCACGATTATTCCTCCTATGTTCGTAATACAATAATTCTTAAAGGCGGATGTTCTTACAGGTGTAGACTAATTCATTGAATAGGTAAAAGTATATTTCATAATATTACCAAGTTTTATAAAGATATGAATGAAGGATTAGGAGATAATAATGTTTTAACTGGTGCGTAACCAGTTACTGTTGGCAGCAATGCCGATTTCATTTAGTTGGAAAAAAATTTAGTAGTCCAAGTTCGCTTCGCTCATCCAGAGCTAATATAGAATTCCAGATGATGAGAATTCATTTATTCTTCAAAATTTTTACATCCTTGTTAATGACCGTATGAATTCAGTATTCAAAAGAAACGGAACTAGCAGCGGGGATAAAGACGAAGACTGGGCTCTCCGCGTCTTCCAGTAGTTGTAGTCAACGACAGATCTCGGAGCGACCGAAAGGGGTCATTCCCTTATCATTCTCGCCCACACATTAAGCGAACAGATATGCCTGTGCCCTCCCCATCCCCTTGGGACAATCCTTTCGCAGGTCAAATTTCGCCTGCTGTGCCTCTTCTCCCTCATCCTCCCTCGCCAGCTGTGGGGAGGAAGGCCATTTTTTATTTCCACTTGTTTATTGCTCTCCCGCGTAGGGGTCGTGGTTCGACCTTGTTGTCACATCGACTTCTACTCGGGACTTTAAAATTTTTCTTATTCAAGTTGGCAAGTTTTCATTTAGAGGTGAGTGTACCTTTGTCTGATTACAGTTCATTTTTCTTGAGTGAAGACTTTCACTGCCCGGGCACAGAGGGGAAGAGGTAATGAGCCTCGTCAATACACTCCGATATCATTCGGGAAATACTTTACTCTCAAGATGCACTGGATATTTGTGTTGTAGACCAAATACCGTAGGACCCTACTTATTAAGTCTGTAATTTTCCATTATTGTTCAATTAGATAACTCTAGCACGGGAAATAATCGCCCTTAGTCTGTTGAAGGAAAAATGTACATGTTCAAAGTTGAAAAATAATATTTACAGGGGGTATTACTCAACAAACTCATGTTTTTTTAAGTCAAACTTCAACAAGTATGAATGGGTTTTCATCTCTTGTGATCATGATTTTACGAAACATGCAGAAATTTAATATGGAATGTTTAATTACTTATAACTATGCAAATTTACCATTTGAAATTTAAATATTGCACAAAATTTTATCATTACCACTATTAAATAGATTGTTTCATGCATATTAATATTACTATCATTCATTTATCACGCCACCCTTAATGTTTAAAGAAACTGAAAGAGAAAAATTGCTATAGTTTGCAGAATAATTCATTGAACTCTCATTTCTGTTTATTGAATATTCTATGGTAAATGATATTTTCATCTCTCTAGGTTACCCTCTACGGATGTGTATTGTTAAGTAGTACGTGTTTCCCTTTTTTGTCTCCAAATAAAGTGTAACTCAAACTGAACCTTACATTTACTTATCGCAATTCCGAATAGGTATTTGTACTTTCTGAATGATGAATGACTTATTGAATGAATTACTTTATTAAATGATGATGCGCTAATTTTTTTGGAATGAATAAGTTTCGGCATTGTCTTCTGGTAAAACGCATAAGTCTTAATATTTAATGGAGATTCTATTGGTACAGGTGGGGACTTTTTTATAAATGTATTCGTCTTTTTGCAACCGGTAGATGTTACTGGGATTAAATTAAACAGTAACGCGAGATAAATATAAAACCATATTGTTAAGTTCATGCATTAGACTAGTAATAACAACGCGACTGTCCGTTATCCGTCGGTTTGAATTTCGGGTAGCTTTTCGCGTTCAAACGTACCGCGTGCCAAGCGAAATTATCACGTGGTTTAGTTTTGAGGCCACAATCTCCTCCCTTTAAGGCTTGTTTGACCCCTCTCCTTATTTTGTCACTATGGGGAGGTGGTAGACGGAGAAAGATGGAGGACAGTTGCCGGTGAGTCTAAATTTTCATAAAGTACCTCAATTAGCCACAAGAGGCAGAACAATTCAGCGGTATACAGTGCAAGCGCATAGAGGGTAATTTAGAGCGCTACATCTGCTATAACAGCGGCAACGGAAGGAACTTACTCCTGAAAAGCGTTCCGGCGTGTCCTGCTGTCGGTGTTTCTAGCGGTCGTTTGTTTTTGTTTGAAACGCAATTGTGTGAAGTCAATTTAAGCACTACCGTTTCAGCTGTCTGGTTTAGAAGAAAAATTCACTTATATAACGAAATAGGAAGACCGATTACTTTTATCATCAGTCTAGAAATCGAAACTAAGTCCATGGAATTATAAAGAAAGTATATCGTTGAAAATGACGAAAAGGTGGTTTTGATGTGACTCTCTAAGGAATGAGAAATATTATTTAGTGTCTTTAATTATGGAAGAGAATATATTTGAATGAAGCACGCTACTAATATTCAGCCATGGAAATTCTGAGGATGGTCATTATTTAGTTATGATTCAACGGCAATACATTTGAATACCTCACGCAAGAAACGAAAGGAGCCATTTTTCGTGATATCAACATCGGATATTTATCTTCCAATCGTAGTGAGTCTACTTTAACGAGCCTTTCTGAAACCTCTTGCTTTATCCTTGTGCATGTACTATGTCATTGTGTACTAGATTTCAATTCTTTCTGTAGATATTGTTCAAATATTTTTTTCTCAGGTTGGTAAATGCTAAAAATCCGTTGGTTTCCCTCTTGCATTCTCTCGCACTGTTTCCTCCTCCTCGATCCGTTGGCGCCGCATTGCCAATTGCACCCAGCATTGTGCACTGAGTGAACTTTGAATCAACTTCTTTCACATATTGTCTTCTATGACGAATTTGAAATAACAAACGTTCTTTGTCGATCCATTTCGCTGGAGATTTTCTGCTCTAATCCAGTTAATTTATTTCAATCTTCTAATTTAGCACTCATCCTAATGAAGAACTGGGGGGTTCGTATAATATCTTAGTCAGACTGAAGCACTGACTTAGACAGATTGAAGACTGACTGACTTAGACAGATTGAAGCTATTGGATCAGTGTGACACGTGAAAATATCCTCCGTCGGTGATGCGGGCCCGCTTGCCACCCACCGCCCCAGCTGCCATCGCCGGGGTTCTCCTCCTGTATCCTCTCCCGCACCTCTGCACCCATCCTCGGTGCGGACCCAGCCGACGAGGGTTCGTTTTTCCTGCTTCCTCTCCCGCACCCCTGCACCCATCCTCGGCACGAAACCAGCCGACGAGGAATCCTTTCCTTCCCTTGGTACGGACCCAGCTGACGGGGGTTCCTTACCCCTGCACTTCACACGAGAGCGGGCGCCGCGCCCCACGGATGGGATGCCAGCGGACCAGCCCAGGAGACGGACATACCGCAGGGAGCGGGTGCCATGGATCGCGGTGCTCGAGGCCTGCCGAACCCTCCGGGAAACGTCACCGGCTCTC
Source organism: Ceriagrion tenellum (assembly GCA_963169105.1). Classification (NCBI taxonomy): domain Eukaryota; kingdom Metazoa; phylum Arthropoda; class Insecta; order Odonata; family Coenagrionidae; genus Ceriagrion; species Ceriagrion tenellum. Next base: position 101,441,054 of record OY720638.1, on the reverse strand, counting down.
CTCTGCCCTCTCACAAGTCCGGAGGACCCCGCCGGCGCAGCCGACATCACCCACGCCTCACCTCTTGACCTCCAGGTGCTCCACACCCCCGAGCAGCCCGTCACGCCGAGGGTCGTGCGGATGAGCTCTTCTGGGCGCCCCCGAGAAGGATCTCAGCAGTGGGACCTTCGGCCAAATTCCCCCTTTTCTTCCCCTTACTCCTTCACCATTGTGTCAATTCGGATTTGACCATGAGACCCCGTAGTAGGCCCGGGTCCGGTTCGGGCCATAACCTGCGTCCGTTAGTGACTAGAATACCGTATATGTAGCTTTGTGGGGAGTTTTGTGTTTTGATTTAAACTTTCTGTGGGAGTAATTGGACTAAGGTTTTTTTGCGTGCCACTTGTTCTTTCATTGAATTTCTAAAGAACAATATGTCATAGAGTTGCTCAACGTTGAAATAAAGAATTTTTGCTATTTTTTAATAAAAGAGAATGATTATGCCTCCCATGAACCTTACTCTCACTAACAGAAGTCAGACACTTATAGGCCTGCGCCTCCACCTCCTCCTATTCCTGCTAACACCATGGGCAAATCTAAGGATCTCAAGACCGAGGCCAAGGGAATCATAGTAGAGGATGCGTCCATGTGTACTCGAATAATCGCCCATGGTGTGGTATTTATTTCATGCAATTGGCAGAACTGCAAGCCTCTCTAGCTTTAAATAATAAGATCAAGTGGAATTTTCGTCGGCGTTCAAATGGGATAGTGCACGCGTACTACACGATGCTGATTCCAGATAGCATCGCTTAGCCTCTCCTGCCCACTCTTTATCCTCACTCCATGTGGCGGACCCCGGTATTCTGAGCAACCCTGACGAAGTTTGGGTAACCATCCCCGGTGGGAAGCAGGGTCAGGGCTGACGAAGAAGGGAGAAGGGAGTTGGGCGTATGGCTGACAACCAAACCCCGGAAAAAATCATCGTTTCGAAAAGACAATTGAAGCCTCGAAAACAGGAATGATGTAACAGATACAAACCAAGCAAACGGATGGATATGATTTTTGGAACATGGGATACTATAACTTTATACAAAACGTCTACGCAACATCCTGCGAGTCACCACGAAGGCGTGTGGCAGGGGGTGAAGACCACCAAACATGCACCACTGACACGCAACTAGGACAATCAATGGAGACACGCCAGAGAACAGGGCCACACGCAGCCAGATGGCCAGCATCCACTCAATAAGGAAGGGATTATTGTCATAATTCTGGGGGTAGGGACGAATAAATCTGATCAATCTACTAACCAAGAAACATTCCATCGTCAATCGTTCCAACATGCAAGGGATACAAAGACCACTAATACAGATTCAAAATATCATGCATAATTAAGAACATCAATATTTACAACATGCATAAATAAGAACGCAGATAATATAAAGAGAAAGATCCACAATCTAGCTATTCTCACTATTCATGACGATGATCACAGCTGTTATGGTCTGGAATGGTACGCGGAAAAATGACATTTTATACCTATGATCACAGTGACACCCACCTTAGAAAGAGATCGGCGTATCCTCGATAAACCCGGATCACAACTAATTTACCCCAATCGTCTCTGTTTCCTTCCACAGCTTCTGGTAGGAGACGACTGGACACGTTGGACAACGTCAGAATGAACCAGAGAAAAACTTGACGAATGACGGCGAACTCACGCGCATGGATCTTCACGGTGAAGGTTGGTGGGAGGGGAGGCCAGAGACCGGAGTTGAGAAATCGGGGAAGAAGGGGGGAGGCCAATGGCGAGGCGAATCCCTTCTCCCTCCTTCCACTGTCTTAAAGGAGAGGGGAAGGCAAGGGTAGGAAGGGTGCATGGGGAACCCCAGAAGCAGCAGGGGCCTCAATCCCTTCTCCTTTGGCATAAGGGGGCGACTGTAAGGAATGTTCCCCCATCCCGGAGGGGCACATCTACTAGCAGAAATTGAACATTATAACGCTGGCAATATTGCCGTTCAAGAGACAAAGTGGAAGGGTAACGTACATTTGATACAAGACACCATACTATGTTCACAGTGGGAAAGATGATAATTAATATGAGTGCGGGGTTGCTTTCATCTACATCTACAACTACATACTACCCCGCGAGCCGCTGCATGGGCGTGTGGCAGGGGGTGGTAGGTCACCAGCCGTGTAAGGATGTAACATTTTTGGAGGTCAAATTGTGACATGTACAATGGGAGTGTATTTAGAGGAACTCAGTTTTTATTGTGGTCGCTCATTGTGCGCGGAAAGAACGAATTTTTGTACCTATCTGTTCGGCGGTGTATCTCTCTTATTTTATCGCATCTGACAGACCTAGAGATGTAGTGAAGCGTCGTGATAATATTTTCTGTGTCGCTCTGAAACACAACAGTTCTGAATTTATCAAGCAGCCTAAGCCTATCGTGCAGCCTCCGAGTCTCTAGGGGCTCCCACCATAGTCCCTGTAACAGTTCTGTAACACTATATGTTCGTTCGTAGCAGTTTTTAACGAAGCGTGGTGCTTTCCTATGTACTTTGTTAATTTTTTTGGTTAAATATTTATGACCAGAGTCCCAAATGCTCGCGGAGTCTTCAAGGTGTGGCCTAACCAGAGCGAAGTAGCATCTCTCTTTTACTTTTTCATCCTAGGACCTTCCAATTACACGCTTAACAAAACTTAGTTTCTTAAATGCTGTACCGAATATGTTTTGTATGTGTGTCTCCCACGATATATCTGAAGTTAAGGTAATTTTTGCGAATGCACGATGTGAAGTACATGTCTACATCATCTACATGCATTGATTGTGGATAAGAGATTAAAGGTAAGTTTCCTTAATTTTAAACCAATAAATGAATGAATCTGCCTCCTGAGACAAAAAAATCCTTAACCTATCAATCATGAACATCCATGCGGAAACGAAAGATAAAGACGAAATTACCAAAGAAAATTTCCTTGTAAAGCTAGAACAGTTGTTTGACAATATTCCAACGAATGATGTCAAGATAGTGATAGGAGACTACAACGCAATAATCGGAAGAGAAGAATATCACCAAGATATAGTAGGGAACATAGCCTTCACACTAAAAGTAACGACAATGGAATACGCACCATTGAATTCGCTAGATCCAGATGCATGGAGGTAATATCGACTCGATTCCCTAGGAAAGACATCCAAAAATGAACATGGATCACCCCGGATAACATACACCACAGCTAAATAGATCATGTACTAATTGAGAAAAGGGGATCTTCCAGTGTCACAAATGTAAGAAGTTATAGAGGGGAAAACTGTGAGTCAGATCACTACCTGGAATGGATGTATTTTAGATGTCGCATAACAAGCAAAAGGCAAAATGGACAACAGGCACTTCCAAAAATCAATTTAGAGAAAATGGACAGCCCCAACACCAGAAGAAGCTACCAAAAAGCATTGAGTGAAAACATAAAACATTTTAGTAAACTAAACAGTACGTAAAACTAAGTAGAAGATGAATGGCAGCACCTTAAAAATACAATCTTGCATGCCGCAAAGTCAACACTGGGGCACAAATCACGCAATAAAATGATTGAGTGGTTCAACCATGAGTGCACCGAGGCCATCCAGAAAAGAAATTCAGACAAGAAAATATTTGGAAAGGCCGACCAGAGACAAGAAATCAAAATATGAAGAATCCAGAAGGGAAGCCAGTAGAATTGTAAAGAAAAAGAATAAAGCATACTCAATTCCATCATGCTGAGAGCTGAAGAAAATTTCAGAGTGAAAAATACACGGGAAGCTAATTAGTTTTTAAAGAAAGGTTTCCTGCCCAGCACTAGCATATGTAGAAGACGCAATGGAGATTTGGTGACAGACAAAGAAAAGGTGATGACTAGATGGAATTTTAATGAGCTACTCAATCCAAGCTCAAACATGAAAAGTGCCTCACCAGATCCAAGACTAGAATCAGAGGCAGATGGAGAAGATACGATTGTACTAGTGATGGGCACTGTGCGAGTGAGTCAGCTCAAATGTGCGACTCGGCAAATTGAGCGGTGAGCGGTGAGAGTCTTATTTAGTGAGTCGCGACTCCCTCCCCTCACGCGACTCCCCCTCCGCATAGCCGCACAGTGAGCGCAGTGAGCGGTGTGCGGAGGGAGTCGCTTTACTGCAATCCAGCACAGCACAGTGCGGCGCACATTGTGCTGGAGTCGTGTGCGGAGGGAGTCGCTTTACTCCAATTCAGCACAGCACAGTGCGGCGCACACTGTGCTGGGAGTCTTGTGGAGTCGTGACCGTCGTGAGGCGCACCTTTAGTGAGTCTAGTAGAGTACATGGCACAGTGCGTTCCTAACCTGGAAGTTTTTGCTCGCGCGATGCTAACTTTTTTTACGTTACTCGAAAGATTATTCTGGTTCTTTTTCTACGCATTGCTCGAAAGAATCTCATATGACTCGAATTGTAATTCTTTTTCCTTGAATCTTGAGTGAAAAAGGGTTGAACCAAATGTTATTCATCATCGGCAACTTTATGAAAATTAGAGCCAAAACGTAAAACTCTTCCAGCCACATTAAACATTGGAAATTCTACATTTGAGTATTTCATTATGAATTGATAACATGGTCGCTTATGATTATCTGAGAGAATGTTTTGGTAACATGAAAAAAATAAATTTTGCCTCATCTCTTGGCAAAGGTGATGAAATATAAGCCCGTCGTCCAGCATATGGACTTTTCCTCAGTAACTGCACTTGGTGAAAAACTAAACAGGCTCAGTATATACAGATATTTATAGTAATTAATATAACTAATAAATTCAGGCTTCACTTTGTGGAACCTCTCCATAGACCTGAAGACCTCCACCAGAACTGAAGATGTCATTATGAGACGAAACCCGGGTCGTATACAATAAAAATATTAGTGGACCATTACTTGAAAGCTTTTGATTTCCGATATAGTAATAAAGTTATAATATATCGGTAGAAATGGATTCAATAATATCACCGATGATTCACCTGCTAAATATTATAGTGGTAAAATCGCAGATCTGTCATGGCTAAATTAAAAATTGTAATTATAAATAGTTATAGCTACACTATAGTATATTACAATGGCCAATATCGGTAAGTGTGGCAGATGAAGCTCAAAATTTTAGTCTGGTATAAAGTCTCACTTTAACGTGCTTGAAACCCTGCATTGAAGGCACAATTGTAACTTCAATGCAACTTCAAAATAATCATAAAAGTGACGTACATATTAATATTATATATTTGGGAGTTCCATATATGCGCCTCATGATCCGCCTGCCTACCCGCTGACCGCAACATGAACAGCTGTGATAGTGTCAGCAAATTATGATGGGAAAGTTGATAATTGGAGACCGTTCCATGTCAAGGTTGATAATTGGAGTAACTAAAAGCTTGCTTTACTCATACGTATAGCTACAGAAATGCCACCTCGATTAAAACAGAAAACCAGCAGGGTTTGGGAGTACTTCAAAGAAACCGGATCTGGGCAAGCAAAGTGCAATTTTTGTTCAAAGATTTTATCCCATAAAGGGGGTAGCAATTTCAATTTAACTAGACATTTGCGTATGCGACACCCTACAATTTTAGTGCGATTGGGTATGTATTTAATAATGATTAACGGTCAATAAAATATGAATGCATTTCTCAGATGATATCAACTGACAAGTGGTATTAGATATTCAATGACTTTTGATGTTCATAAATGATATTGGACCCCTAATAAATATTCATATACAGATACCAATGCGGTACAACAAGACGGAGCAAGTACATCTGCAGTAGTAGTGGGCAACCCTTTTCAAAATCCAGAAGAAAGAAACAGTGATTCAGAGCATGAGCATGCTGAGCACCGCCTGGGGGTGCAAACAACATTATCAGACTTTATTAAAAAACCTTTAGCTCCCAGCAAAATGCAAGACATAAATTTTACTTTGGTGGAAACATTGGTGAAGAATTATTTGCCATTCCTGTTAGTTGAGAGTGTCTACTTTAAAAAGTTTGTGGGAAAATTGAACAGCTCTTACTGCTTACCCAGTAGGAAAAAAATTTCAAATGATCTCATCCCCCAGCTATATAATACGACGAAAGAGAGAGTTAGAAACCAATTAAAAACTGGTAGGTACTTTTGTATCACTACAGATGGCTGGACTTCTGAGGCCAATCAAAGTTTTATTTCTGTGACTGTGCACTTTATTGATAAAGAGTGTGAAATGAAGAGCAATTTACTGGAGTGTTTCCCGTATTCTGAGAGGCATACGGCTAAAAATTTGGCTGATGAATTACAAAGAGTTGTCAATGAATGGGGTATTGAACGACATATTGTAGGAGTAGTTAGTGATAATGCAGCAAATATTGTCGCTGCTATTAAATTAGCTGGGTGGAGAAGCTACCCCTGCTTTGCCCACAATATAAATCTCATTGTTCAACATGGCCTTGCAGAAATTCTAGATTTGGTAGCAAAGGTGAAGTCCATAGTGGAATTTTTCAAAAGAAGCCCACAAGCAGCAGAGAAATTGAAGAGCATGCAGATACAGCTGCAGCGTCCCACTTTAAAAGTAAAGCAAAGCGTGAAGTCAAGATGGAATTCTACCCACGACATGTTAGAGAGAATGTTGGAAATAAAAGAATCGGTAATGTCACTCATTGCAATAGAATATCCAGATGTTGAAAACATCTCAAGCAGTGAAATGGCTTTGATTTCCAGCTGCTGCCAGATTTTAAAGCCATTCAAGGACGTCACCGAAGAAATTAGTAGTGAGAAGCATGTCACCATTTCAAAAATCATTCGTCTTACCCGTTCCTTGGAAAACTGGTGTAGTGACTGGGCCAAAAAAGAAGGCATTCCCAGAAAAGCCACATCACTTGCAAAAAAATTAATAGAAGGACTTGACAAGAGATTTCAAGCTGTGGAGGAAAATACACTTTTAGCGGAAGCAACATTCCTAGATCCTAGATTCAAAAAGTTCGGATTCACCAACCCAAATGCCTTCGACAGGTGCAAGGAAAGGGTAATATCCAAGGTTGGAAATATAAGGAAGGATAAAGAGGTTATATCCACCACTTGCCCGCAGGCAGCTCCTGATGTGGGAATAACAATGGGAACGTCGGACATTTGGAGAGAATTTGACTCATGTGTAGCCAAAATTGACAAAAAACCGGATTCACGAGCAAGTGGCATAATTGAAGTAAATAGATACCTTGATGAGCCCCTTTTGAATAGGACTGATAACCCTCTGAAGTGGTGGAGTGAAAGGAAAACTCTGTACCCAGAGCTCTATGATATGTTCAAAAAAGTGCTCTGTGTGGTTGGGAGCTCGGTTCCCAGCGAAAGAATTTTTTCCAAAGCTGGCCAAATAATCACCGAGAGACGCAATAAACTTTCAGGGAAGAAAGTATCCCAAATTTTGTTTTTAAATGCCAATATGTAACTAAGGCATAAAATATTATAAATGATAATCTGGGAAATGTTTCGTTTCAAATATTCGCTTACTCCCCCCCCCCCCCCCCTCGCAGGAAAACGCCTCCAAAGAGTCGCACAGTGCGAGCGGCTCTTTGAAGTGTGCTGTGTGCCGTGAGCCGGCTCACCTAAAAGAGTCGTTTTTGCCATCACTAGATTGTACCACCATTCATAAAGGACACAATGAGAGCCATAAAAAAAAGTTACAAAACAGTAAAGCACCAGGAATAAATAGCTTATCTTCCTGGAGAACTATTCATATATGGTGAGGAACAACTAGCAACATAGGAAGAGTTTATAAGATAGGAAGGGTTTAAAATGTAGTCGTAATTCTCACCACCTGAGTCATGCGTGCACATCACCGCAGTATTGATCATCGAGTATTTAGCTGGTATGGACAGAAAGGATGGGAATGTTTATTAGTCTAATAAATAATCGAACCCCTTCATTCTCGATCTCCTGACCAAGTCTCTGAGACATGGAGTTGTCCATATTTTGGCATCATCTTACTGGGTCCATTTCTCATTCGTCCTCCACCATTTTCCACTTTGCATCTAAATTTGGGGTGATTTCGTTTGAAGGGGTCGAAAAATGTTTGTTTCTCGCTTGTTCCTCACAATGAACGCCAAAATATTTCCTATAGGGTTGAGGTCTGGGTTCCGTGTAGCCCGCTCAATCTGAGTCACCTGGTTTTTTTTAACCATCTCTTAGAATATAGACATTTGTGAATTCGCAAATATTTCGTTGAAAGTTTCGGTTGAAAATTTTATATTTATAAACATTTGAATAACATGATAATATGAATATAAACATTTGAATAACATGAAGTTCTCATTATAGCGGAAAATTTTATTAATTCCGATAAATGATAGTGAGAAATAGGATTCTTTACATTTAAACACCAAATAAAAGTTCAGCGGGAGAAATTCGAAGGCGAAACAGTTATTCTGCCAATTTCCCGACAGATATCGTTGCCTTTAAAAACCTACTTACCCGATTCCCCCTCGTGGGAGAAGGACAAGGCATACTTGACGTCTGATAAGATTGTTTTGTCATCAAGAATTTACGAAGAGGCCGCTATAAACTTGGAAATATCTGCTTGCGCTGTTTGCTCTGCTTGTCCATCCATTGACTCTTGTCTCAATGTAAAGTAGTGATCAGTAATCCTTAACAAAGCTCCGGGTAGTTGTGGTCGGGGTAGTTTGCTGTTGTGAATGATGCAGAGGTTTCAAGTACTTGCTGCACAAGAAAGAAAAGGCTCGCCGCGCTTCGAAAGATGAGGAGTTACCCGTCGAATACTTGTGATGAAGTGCAATATGTCAAATACTACTTCTTCCCACTCTGTTAAACTACTAGTGTCCAAAACATGATCTTTGGCAGAAAAGGTATCGCCCGCGACATAAAGGGAAAATATGCTCATATTAAAGGCATGTTGCGTCCCAAATCAATATCATGCGCTCTTCATACATTCCGAGGTTAAATGGATTAGTATTGGTGTAACTTTAATCGACACGGGGAAATCTTTTAAAATCCTTAAGAGTCTCACAAGATTACTCTTTGCTATAACACAGACTTCAGTCAGCTGGCCTAAAAGCCATGTAATTGTTAAACAGGGCACTTCCACCCCTTGCAAATGGTTGCTCAATCAAAGGGCAGTTGAAATACCAAAAATACAATTAAAGTAAGGGAAAATCTACGATGCATCAAGTGGATAAAATCTCTGAAACTTTTTCATCGTGATTCAACGAACGACCATTTTTCCAATTTGTCAGAGTAGCTAGGATCGCACAATGGTTGGCTGATGAAGAAGAAGGACATGGGATCGGAATGGAGAACAAGAATGAGATCCTCAAAAGAGTGAACTGCTTCCTCCTTGCCGATTATGATTATAGCCCGCGTAGTAAGCAGTAAACGCATACTGAAAAATTACTTTAGCAATTTATCGATTGCAGGAGTTGATTTTTATTTTTTTCCTGCGACACGCATATTTTAATTCTTTAATATGTGCAGTGCCCACTAAGTAAACAGGAATCTTATGCTTTCAAATGCTTGCTCAATCTCGGAAAAGATACATATTTAAGCACGATAATATTTATGGTAACTTTACGATGCGTCAAATTGATACAAAGCGCTACAATTAATCCATTCTTCATTCTACTCAGACTCTTATCATCGACTGGTCAGTATCGCATTTTGCACAATAATATATTAATACATCTACATCTACATCTACGTCATACCCTGCAAGCCACCCAAAGGGTGTGTGGCAGGGGGTGCTTTCGCACCAGGCATGCATGAATGATATGGTAGAACACCGACATTACATTAAAAATACATTAATAACGAGGACGCGTATAGAATTAGGAGGGAGAAGGACTATGAAAGCATCGAACAGTTTCTTTCTCCCTCGTCGCCGAAAATGCATTTATCCTGCGTACTGAGCACGAAATTTCACCTGAAAATATATCTCAAAAATTGATTCGTTGCGGGAGTTTTGTTTTTTTTTGTTTTGTTTTCAGGCGACTTTCATATTTCATTTCTTCAACACATACAGTATCCACTGAATTATCAGGAATCTTATGCTATCAAATTCCTAAACAAACTTGGATAAGAACATAAAATTTAAAAAACATTATAATTAGGGTAAATCTAGGTCGAACAAGTTAATAAAAAGCGCTAAAAACTACCCAATCTTGATTCAGCTCACAAGGGGAGACTATGTACCTTGCTACACCTTATGAAATGCAATATTTTTTTATGTAGAGTGAAATGCCACATGCTGCTGGGAATACGTCGTGGATTGGTTGAATGAACTGTACTTTTACTGTAATTAATTATTTTTCATTCGTACAGTGACAACCCAAAGAATAAACTTCATTATATTAAAAATTACCCTTATATAGTCGGCAAATAATGAAATAAAAGAAATATAACTGTTTCAAAATAGAAAACTCAACTAGTCCACTTCGACGACTTCTCCTTCCTCTTGGTGGCCGGGAACGTTCACTTACATACAAGGGAGGGGGTGTTCACGGTTTGGCGGCCTCGACCGGCTTACTGCGCTCACTTCAGCTAAAAAGACTTGATTTTTCGTATACACATTTTACAATTCAATCAGCGTCCCCCAGTGGCAGCCACACGAATCCCACAAACCCGTGTTTTACGGGCAACCAAGATAAAAATCGACGGTTACCGAAGATACCACCCAAGTCCAAGATATTGACGTCAACGACCTGATACCCTCGCCGATGCCCCAAGAAGAGAGACTTATGGCAGGGCCTTAGAAATAAAAAAGGCAATAATAACTACAATATAGAAAATGGAGGACAGAATGGTTAATCGATGCAAACAATGCTTTCAACGGAAAAGGATTACATTCAGAAGGGTCTACGCTCAATCCTACCACCTCGCCTCTCATCTCCACGAAACTGAATAATTTACGTATATTTGATACGTAGAAATGAAAACATTCATTACCTTTGAGGAAGTCTGGGGCTAAGAAGGGGAATTTTTTTTGATCTGATGCATTTACTTCAAAAATAACACTCTTTCGCCAAAAATATATGCAATAAACCCCCTTGCTACGAGACTTACCGGCGTTTTCAAAGAAAGGGAAGAAGTCGTTTTCTATTTGTTTGCAATGCGAAACATTTTTGAATTTAAAACGTCAAATCAAATAAATTAATCATCATAATCTATTCCACTAATTTATTAAATTACTGGCATGAACATAGTAATTAAAATGTAATGCGTACATATTACTGACGGATGGCCGAAAGCTTGAGAAAAGACGCGGGGAAAGAATGTCTTTTACTAAGTGTATGGTAATCTATCTCATTTGTGCGATAAATATTGATTGTTTTTTACCTCTATATTTGGGCACTAACTCGTCACAAATTGAGTCAGTTTTACAGAAAACGTAGAACGTGTATTGAGTATATTTTAATTTATATATTGGCATTTGAAAAATGCTTTTATTTGTATTTTTTTGCAATAAAGATTCTTTTCTGAATTTATCCAGTCAACTTAATCTATCAAGGAGCCACCGAGTCTTCAGCGGTAGCTTACCTAATCCCTCTAAAAGTTTTAAAATACTATATTTTTTCTATGCTGTTTTCAACGAGGTGTGCGGCTATCCTTTATTTTCTGTAAATGTTTGGGATTAAATCTTTCTAGCAGGGTCCTAGACGCTCAAGGGTGGCGTCGCCAGAGAAAAGGAGTACCTCTCGCTTACTTGTCTTCCAAAATATATCCCACTAAACGCGAGATAAATCCTAGTTTCATTCAGGTTTACAGCATGCGTGTTTTTTCGGGATACTAGACTCAGATTAAAACGGTTCAATTTACCCATATTTGAAATGTGGCGTATCCTGTCCCCTCAGGCTTATCCTGTTTATGCAGAACCAGGGATTTATTCGTGTGCTCTAATACAAAGGTATACAGAAATGGGACTTATGCTTATTAAGATGTCCCGGTAGATCTTATACCAATCTGTATTAAATTTCATGTCCAGAGAGAAGTGAGAAAGTAAGAATTGAACAACATGGGATATTATTCTACATCCTACGGATCATAATCGACCTTCCGTAAACTTTTAATTCTCTCGAAAAAGGTTTTCAATATTGTGCAATGAATCCAACTAACGTTTGACAACACCACGCAGGTAACTCCTTGCAAGCCTGAAATAACTGTTTCAGGTCATCATGTAGTGAAGAAAATCCTAATTGGCTAATGTAGGTTTTTTACCGATGTGACCATTTCTCATTTTCGCTGAAGTGACCTTCTATCATTTCATACAGGAAGTTATTTGCATGCGTACAAAAAATGTTTCTTGTCATAATACAGTCAAAATCCTAGTGGTTTAATTTTAGTATTTACTAATGTGACAATCTCTCGATTTTATTGCGAATAGAGCAAGGGGAACATTACTTCTATACCTACGAGACACCAGGAAAGTTACTCGAGTAAGTGAACGAGGCGAAAACGCACCCAATATTCAACGATTGCCACAGAGATGGAAGACGACACGGAACCCCCGTAAATGATATTCAAATGGACGATAACGCTAAATAAGAGTCCAAACCAGAAAGTTCTAAAGTGCTAAGTTGACCATCATGCTAACAGACAGTACATGGGGGTATGTTTCCAACATTTATAGCATCACAAATAATATTTAGATATCACTCGGTATCATTAAGGCAGTAAAACCAACCCTATGAGACATTTCCAGTGAGATGAGATGATCGTAACAGCAAGAACTTAAAGCTCACGGTAACGAAATTTAGTTCACCGATTGAAATTCAGTCACCTATTCTTACCTCGAAAGTCATGCTGACACTTGTGTAATTAAAATAGACGAAGTTTGCGTACAATACATTGGTAACCCATGCAGACCAGGGCACAGAAAAAGCTAGCTATTGGGAGCTGGGTGTTTTCGCTCCAATGTATTCCCTCACTTCCCTTCTCCCAATCTCATTCTCTTCACTAACCCAGCCGCTATTTGCCGCAAGAAATTCAACTAAGAAATTATTCCAATTACTTGACGATCCCAAACAGTGGAACTAAGTTTCAAGGGGCTTCGGTTTATCAACGCTCAACCAAAAACAACCGTCTCACAGCACGCTGAACCACGAGCACTATGCTCCCACTCATCGCAGAGGAGTGAGAAAGGAGAAAGAACACGTTACGGCAAATCAGGCAGAAATACCAAGCGAAGTGCATAGAGATATGACAGCTGAAATGAACGCGCATTACATTTACACCAATTACATTCCTATGTACACGGCAGTAATATTGCTTGCTAACCCCACGTACGAGCCATACCTGCGTATTGCAGTGGACTGATAATTCAATATGTTGCAGACATGACGTCTTCCTCACGTTGCGAAAACATTTTGTGCTTGAGCGGTGGGCCATGGTATATTGTCATGACGCCGAGACTCGCTGGAAACTTTCTACAAGTAATTGTCCGTTTCTTGGTTAAACATGAATTGTAGATACCGATTTTTATACACACCATGAAGGATCCTCGTTCATTACTTTTAGAGCATGAGGGACCAATCGAGTCCCTGGTCTAAATAGTAGTCTGAGATTGAACTGTCTATTAATTCCTACGTAAATTTAGCTCAGTATTAGTAAAAGTTCGCCTTAAGAGTAATTTTTATTTTTTATAACTCTCCATGTATCTCGCTCCTCCTGGCAAACGTCTGATTGAAATGGACTCTCGGCTCCGCAGACCGTTCCACTGCCGGAATTCAGTGAGACAGGTGTGAATGAATCTTCAACATAGTTTATGAAAAACATTCAACCTTCAGAGTGATACTCGGCGTCTCTGAATCGTTGACAAAGCCCATATATTCTTGGCAACTTAAAAAGTGCATACAGTCAACGATCTTTGTCAACGATTGGGATGCGCCGAGTATCACTCTGAAGGTTGAGTGTTTTTCATACACTATGTTGAAGATTCATTCACACCTGTCTCACTGAATTCCGGCAGTGGAACGGTCTGCGGAGCCGCGAGTCCATTTCAATCAGACGTTTGCCAGGAGGAGCGAGATACATTGGGATTTTTAAAAAATATAAATTACTCTTAATTAAGGCGAACATTTACTAATACTGAGCTAAATTTACGTAGGAATTGATAAGACAGTTCAATCACAGACTACTATTTAGACCAGGGAATTGATTGGTCCCTCATGCTATAAAAGTAATGAATATCCTACTTGCATGGCAATAGTGCATGTTTGGTGATCTTCACCCCCTGCCAAACACCCTCGTGGCGGCTCGCAGGGTATTACGTAGATGTAGACTAGGATGTAGATGTACCGCATGGACCATTGTATTTCAACATCGAGACCCTTGACTCTAATGGCAACACTTATGTTTCGAAACCGCGATAAAAGCGTATGTTTCATCTAGATAGACCAGTTCAACAGGATTGCGCATCCACCTCAGTCTACTTTTTGTACTTATTTAGCACTGTATGTTAGCTCATACATTTTATATTTTTCTAGCGATTATACAAATATTGTTCTCACAGTTTGCCTAATCATATCCCTTTGCGATATTTTCCCGAAGGCGTCTTTCTGGATTCCAGTCCCTTCCAGTCTCGCGGTAAGTACTATCTATTGCACGCACTACGCAACCCAATCAGATTTTTCCATGGTCATTTTCCCGGACATGTCACGTATTGCGGTTCGATTACACAGGGCGCACCCTCGGTAGGGCGCTAAGGAAGTTCAGGAAAGTTTTTCACAATGCAAACTTAGTCGCCGTTAACCACAGAGCTGCCATGGATTGCGGTTGTAATCAGGAGGTTATCCAACTTAATCGCAGATTTAAATCTGAAGAGGGATTATTTTCTTTCTTTCATTTCATTTATAATTTTGAATTTCTACTATTTGAAGATATAACAGGTGAACCAAAAGACACGTATAAAGAGTTTTGCTTTCTTAGTGGCATGAAAGTAAATACGATGTTATACCTCAAGAAGTTGCAAAATGGTGTACGAGGAAGAAACTGGTTTTATCTATACACATTATCAGTGTTATGGAGGCGAAGCAGGGAGTAACACATTGATAAGAGCACGCTTAGAGTAAAAAGTACTTTCTAGGGACCTCTCTTGTGTTATTTATTTTACATTAAGTTGGGCCATTAAGGTAACCGGTCACAGGTGTTACGTTTTCCCTGGTATAATAGAATGAGTTTAGAAATTAAATATAAAACATATTAGCATCCCTTCAGACTTTACCCAGTGTTTCGTTAACTGGGAGCTCCTTGGGTTCTCCTTAAAAAAAAACTGTGGTGATAGATTTGTTGTAAGACATTTCATTGTTAGACAATAAGTCAATATCACCGTATAATTATGAAAACATTTACTCATGTTGAATATTCCGTCGCATTTGATTAAGTTAAAGATGTATTGTCCGCACTAAAATGTATATATCAATAGATTCAACTGAATCCTAATATCCTCATGTTTTGTGTAATCATTGTTTTATTGACTAGCCGAAAGTACACCCGTCTTTCTACACTTGAGCACCGATTATGTCGTTTATATGATTATTATATATCATTTGTTATGTGTTAAGCGGCTTATGGCTGTGAATAAAATAGATAAATGTTATTCAATAGACTTTTTTACATTAATTATCATACCACTGCTGCCTAGTTTTCCGGTTGGTCAACAAGAATACCACAGAAACTGCGACTTGTCAGTGAATACTCTGAAAGGCCAAGTATAATTTTCTTTAAGTATATATGACGGACGTATGACCGACTACATTATCATATGAACACTTTTGAAAGCATTCTTTGAAAGCATGCTTTGTACAGTGCATTTATCAAGTGACCACGGATTACCTGCGTCAACTGTTTATCATTATAATCACTACCACTGGGACACTGTTGCTACCCTCAGAAAAGGAGAGAAACGAGCGTAGGGCACGTGAGGGCACAAGGGAGTTAGAGCATATGGTGCAACCTATATGAATAAGAAAACAACCTAAGACAATGATGCTTACTTTCCGCACAGGAAGGTCCGGCTATTAGATAAAGGGCCCAACAACAAAATCAGAGTTCAGGTAATACCCGAGGATTAATTATGTTTATTGAACAAATTGGTATACATTCCATAGTGACTTAATATTTCCAGTTAATGATTTTGTTTTCCATACATTAACATTAAATATTCTCTATTAAATTTCATCTTATAGCACCTCCTTCCATTTCAACCTCCAATTAATTAAATAATTACGTAAAATATTTAAAATATTTACCGCCTTAGGTGACCACTTGTTCACATTCCGGAGGACCGAAAAATATGACGAAGAAAAAATTTAGAAAAAATAATTTCAATTTTAGATTTTAATCCGGGATGCTGTTTAAATTAAGGACAAGGAAGATAATGGCATTCCGATATAACGAATAAGCAAAAAATGTTTGGAGGGCTCCTTATTCCGGTTAACCCAAGAACATAGGTTATGAACACGGGAGCCACTCTTCGGACAACACTCCTTTCAAAAATTATGAATAAATCGCGTCGGCATTGATAAAAAATTTAGATAATGGCGAATAAAATACTAAATAAATTCTACCGGTGAAGAATGTCGGGGTGTTAAAAATTGAAAAATCGGCGCGCAAAATTTAAAAAGTTTCCCGATGTAAAATTTGGGATAAAAATTAAGTAGCCGGGGATTGAAACAAGCTTATGACTGAATTGTGTGATCCCAAATGCTCGCGGCGTATTCGATGTATGACCTAACCAGAGCGAAGTAGCATCTCTCTTAATTTTTCATACGAGGGCATGGGCGTGTGGCAGGGGGTGTTAGGTCACCAGCCGTGTAAAGATGAAAGGTTTTGAGAGGTGAAATGGTGACATGTATTATAGAAGTGTATTTAGTGGAGCTCACTTTTTATTCTGGTCACTTATTGTGCGCGGAAAGAACAAGTTTTTGTACCTGTATGTTCGGCAGTGTATCTCTTATTTTGTCATATCTGTCAGACCGAGAGGTGTAGTGAGGAGTCATGATAGTATGCTCTGTTTCGCTCTGAAATATATCAGTTCTGAATTTCTCAAGCACCCTAAGCCTAACATGTAGCCTCCGAGACGCTAGGGGCTCCCACCTTAATCCCTCTAAAAGTTGTGACGCACAATATGTACGCTCGTATCAGTTTTCGACGAAGCTTGCTGCTTTCCAATTCTTTTCATTTACGGTGAATCCAGGATATTTTACTGTAACTGAAGATTATATAATTACTCCACCCGAAGTATAGGTACCGCATAATCTTCATAATGAAAAGTTAACTTGTTTTGATTCTACACCTTACCAATTTGACCTTTCATTATGAAGAACAATACGTATTACCACTAAATTACGCCGGAATCAGTATCTTTATCACTCTTTAAAACAAAGTTGCTCTAAAATGTACCGCCAGCTTATTTCGGCAATTATATGTGCATGTAAGTCAAGCAACAAACATCTTTATAAAAATATTTTATATCAAATGAATGTATTTTCGGATTTAGAGAGGTAACATCAAATACATAGGTTATATATGCGTATCCATCTGATTTTCATCTAACATTCACATCCAAACAACCCTGCAAATCACTGCAGGGGCGAGTGGCAGGGAGTGTTAGGACACACAATTACACAACCTATGCAAAAATTTTATTAAGTCTTGTAACAAAACAATGGAACTTGCGGCGAGATAAATTTACGTCACCCAACGCTGAAAAACGAAGAAAATCATGCGGGCTAGGTTACAAAACTTCAAGGAAATAGTCCTCGGTGAATTACTATATGAAAATCCCAAGTCATTCTGGTCTTACGCGAGAGAGCTCTAGGGCGAATCTTCGACAGAATCTTGATTGGATACAAACGGCATAATGGTAACTAACAGCATCGATAAAGCCAACTTATTAAAGCACTACTTCGAAAGTGTATTCACTATGGACGACACAATACACAAGTTGGACATTCCGGACGTTAACGAGCCGATGGCGGACATAACAATTCAGCGTGATGGAATAATTAAACAACTGCGTTCGATAAAAAGTAGCAAGTCTCCACCAGTCTTAGAAATTACATTTAGCAAATCATTATTTGAAGGCAAGGTGCCCCAAGACTGAAAAATAGCCAATGTTACACCAATATTTAAAAAAGGAAATTGAAGTGACCCAGGAAAGTATAGGCCTATATCGCTATCATCACTTTTATGCAAGATCCTCGAACACATTGTCGTTAGTAATATTATGACATTCCTGGATAATCGTAACCTTTTACAAAGCAGTCAGCATGGCTTCCAAAATGGCAGGTCCTGCTAAACACAGCTTGCGCTCTTCCTTCATGATATCCTAAAATCAGATGAATAGAAAAAGCAAATCGACGCGATATTCCTTGATTTTAAGAAGGCATTTGACAAGGCTCCTAAAAAATCATTTATATATTCTATTCATGCGGAGTTAATAAAAAATAGTAAACTGGATAAGGGACTTTCTCAGTGATCGAAAACAAAAAGTAGTTATTGACGGTTTCAGCTGTGATATGGTTGAAGTCACATCCGGTGTTCCTCAAGGAAGCATGATTGGACCTCTTTTATTCATTACTCATATTAATGACCTAAGTTCTAGAATTAGCAGTAAATTAAGATTATTTGCACACGATACAGTAATCTACCTTGAAATAAGCGAAGACGCGGATTTTGAAGTTCTGTCATCTGACCTTAACAACGTTCATTCATGGTGCCAGGAGTGGGGTTTAGAACTAAATATTAGTAAGTGCACCACTGTTCACATCCTGTGAAAGTCATTACGCAAAACCCATACCTACACCGTGGGTGAAGTAAACATCAAAGCTACAAATACAGTAAAATATCTTGGAATTACCTTAACTTCTGACATATCGTGGAGAACACAATACAAAATATATACGGCACAGCATTAAAGAAACTAGGTTTTGTTAAGCGTATAATAGAAAGGTCCTCGGATGAAAAAGTAAAAGAGAGATCCTACTTCGCTCTGGTTAGGCCACACTTCGAACACGCAGCTAGCATTCGGGAACTTGGTCATAAAGATTTAACAAAAATATTAACAAAATACAAAGAAAAGCAGCACGCTTCGTTAAAAACTGCTACGAAAAATCATATAGTGTTACACAACTGTTAGAGGGATTAAAAAGGGAGCCCATAGAGACTCGCAGGCTGCACGCTAGGCTTAGGCTGCTAGTATTATTCAGAACTGTTGTTTCAGAGCGACACTGAGAGTATTATCATGACGCCTCACTACATTTCTAGGTCTGACAGATGCGGTAAAAAAAGAGATACTCTGCCGAACAGATATTTACAAGCACTCGTTCTTTCCGCGCACAATAAGCGACCACAATAAAAACTGAGCTCCTCCAAATACATTCCCATAGGAAAATCACCATTTCTCCTCCAAAGATTTTTCATCTTTACACGGCCGGGAAACTACCGCCCCCTGCCACAGGTCCATGCGGCGACTCGCGGGGTAGTAAGTAGATGTAGACTCCAGAATTGAAAGGAGGGGATGATACAAGGAAAAGATCCAATCTACAGGCGGCGGGGTCAGTGTGACAGAGGAGTGTCCTTAGGGATTGTATGGATAGATCGATCGCGGACCCCTTTTGAAATGTTACGTGTTGTACTCGAAGAAAAGCGGACGTGCTTTCCATAGGTTCGTGGTGGTGGTAATCCAAACCCTATGACGGGCATTCCTGCCCCCTGTACGCGACGCTTCCGATAACAGAAACGCAAATAAATTTCCTCTGGAAATGTAAATATAGAAAAGAGGTTACACAAAACTATTGAATAAGCTGAACTTAAATAAACTGAACTAAATAAATTGCTCAACGTCAATGAATGATTTGTCTAAATTATCCCCGTATGGTATGCGCACGATGATAGCAAGTTGGGAGAGAGCCTCCCATTTCTCATCATAGACCGGCACTTTTTCCATCTGTGCAAAATGCTCGATAGCCGAACAATGAAAGTAAACAGGGATTGTTTTAGTCATGAGCAAATTATAGCAAATTGTGGTTAGTGTAGTGAAATACTTTCTCTGGGGATATTGTCATAATTACTTTCCTTTTGAGGCACTAGGTGTTCTTTTCTTTACTGTAGAATCTTACGTCTGTTTGGCAATTGGATAATCGTGAATATGGCGCTTGCGGGACAACAAAATGCTCCCCGTCTTCGAAGACCTAAAACTCGGATGAGTGCAAAAACAACCGGCCGTTGAAACACTCACGTTGATGAGCCATTTTATTCCAGACCAAGTCCATAGTTTCATTCACTTCGCGATGGGCCAAAGGTTGCCTCGACGGACAGACGTTTGCAAAGGCGCGTCCACTGCCTTTTCGGGAAAGATTTCTGCTGTGTGCACGGTTAGAGCCCGCTGAGGTAAGCGCGTATCATCCGTCAGCCCCGCATTGTCGAGGTGCAAAAGCTTGATTCCGGAGGGGGTTACCGGTGCTTTGTCACGCCCCGAATGTGGTCGTGCCTGGATCGGAGCGCCGCTTCTCTGGTGACCAAGGGGCTCTGGATTCCTGTCTAGGGCCCTTAAATCGAATGAAAGATGAACTTTGATGCATAAAATGTATTTAAACGAAAAGCACCATGTTCCATTCATAAAATATTCAAATTCCTTTTCATTTGGTAGTATTGTAAACCAGGAGACATGATAAATTTGAAATGCTATATAATTTTAAAAATTACGGCGATTGATGCCACGAATTTCTCTCAGAGCAGTCACACCACCAAAAACTAGGATAACAAAAAAAGAATTACCGAGTAAATATAGTTTTGCTTCCAAAATATCATTTAAAATATGCCAGGTGATTGCAGCAGTCATCTCGAAAATGGCTTTATCCTCCGGATAAAAATTTATCCAGAGGAAGGAGTAGCGGGTAAATTTAATCGGCGGATAAAGCTAAAACGATGGGGGATAAACGCTTTCCTTAGGCTTATCCGGAGGATACGCTATCCCCCGGATAAAATCACGTTACCCGGAGATGGATCAAACGACCCTAAGGGGAAAAAGTCACTCACTTTATAATAGGTTTGACTGATGACCCCTTGACTTATCAAATACAAGGTTTTGCCAGGTCGAAATTTTACTAAGTACCGACTTTTTGACTCCCTTCTAGCGTGAGTTTACGCTTTTTTTCTCTTCTTCGACGGACAGAGGTTAGGAGGGCGGGGAGGAAAACAAAGGCCTACCATCCGTCCGCTGCGTGGTTTCTGCAAAGACTTGAGTAAACAGACCTGTGACGGTAAGGATTCCATTCAACCCTCGTCCCATCTTCAAAATTCTCTCTACCACCATTCGCCTCCCCTCCTCCTCCCCCTTTTCCTCTTTCCCCGCCCTCCCTGCTTCTCCCACCAATTCCATCCCTTTCCCTTCCCTCGCTCTTCCCCTTTCCACTTTCTACCAACTCCGAGGAAGCGCCAGATACTCCCCGAGGACAATTCTTGCCTGCACGTGATTTTAAATTGGGGATGAAGTCGATGGAGCTAAAAAAAATCCCCAATACAACCACTACTGCTGATTCATAGAGCTTCAATGCCACGAAAATCGGCCGGCCCCACAGGCAACACAACGCGCTCCCTCTGTTGTATATTTATTTCCCTCCACTTCCGACCCTTCCCCAACCACCCGATAGCGAACTCCCGTCACGACAGCGATCGCCCTCAACGCAACTACCCACCTGTTTGCTACGATTCCGTATTAGGCGGCAGAATGATGACAAATTTACTCCGTACAAATGCCTTGCCTGAAAGTATAGTGCCACGAAAGTATTATGGTAGAAACGATCACTGGCATTAGATTAACGAAATAGACTGCAGAAACGATAGATTCTGCCTGATTTTTGACGACGTAAAAAACATACTCTTAACCTCCTCGTACTACGGCAGGTTACACCATGCCAATAAAATTAGAGAGATAGATTGTAGAACCGATAGGTATAAAATATCATTTTTCCCGCGAACTATTAGGGACCATAACAGCCGTGGTCGTCGTCAGGAATAGTGCGAATAGTGAGATTAGCTAGATTGCAGATCTTGCTCTTTGTATTCTCTCCTTTCTAATTTATGATGTTCTTATGTATGCATGATATTATGAATCTGTAGTAGTAGTCTTTGTATCTCTTGGATGTTGGAGCGATTGACGATAGACTGTTTCTTGGTTAGTAGATTTTTAATTGGCGCGTTGCATGTGCGGTACGCTGGTCTCAATGTAGTTTCGGTGTTCTGCCGTATTATTGATGCTTGCCCGGTGTGGAAGCACCCCCAGCAACACGCCCTTTGGGTGGCTCTCAGGGTATGATGTATATGTATATTTAAAATTTCATTTTTCCGCGTATAATAAGAGACCATAATGGTTGCGAGAGATAAGTTCTAGGATGCTTTGACCATGACAAGGTAAAATATATTTTTGCACTTGTGATAATTATCCTCATATCATTATTAGTCACTAACCTCGCATGCAATTTCCTGCATGATATAGCTCTTGCATATTTAGTACATTGTAGATCTATTTTTTATGTCTCACTGATTATATTCAGTAGTCGTATCTTAAGTAGCATACTGCGTGGTAGCATGTTCGTCCATGCATCACTCTCCTAGTTTCTGGTCTAACCGCGTATTGTCATCCTGACTGCTTTTGGCCTGCCTCTGGCATTCCGGGGAACGTGCGCGGTGATTCGGATTTCAGCTGTGATGAGGGCTTCATGCCTGGTGTGGAGTTACCCCGTGCCACACACCGTAGTGGTGGCTTGCACGGGATTTCGTTGATGCAGATGTAAGTGTAACAATATCACACTTCGGCTGTGATAAATGTGCGTAGTTTACTAGTTGAAATCCTTATTTTACTTTGTATCACGTATGCGTCACAATATGATAATTATTCACACATGAAATGAACTCTGACGAGGTGGATTGTCAGTACTTTCTTACTGTTCGTAAAGATTTGTAATCGTGGTTAGGGAGTCGATAGGAGAAGTCATTCTCTGTACTTTCTCCTGTAGATGAAGATTTTAAATACTTCACATCGCTTTCACAGCCCACTTAGAATATGCTGCCAGTGGTTGGGATCCACATGAGGTTGGCATAAAAACAGAGTAACTGAAAAGTAAAGAAAAAAAAAAAGTAAACAGAGGAAAAGTAGAACGCGTGCAGAGAAGATCGGAAAGATTATGGTCTCTTATTGTACGCGGAAAAATGAAATTTTAAATATACATATACATCATACCCTGAGAGCCACCCAAAGGGTGGGTTGCAGGGGGTGCTTCAACACCAGGCATGCATCAATAATACGGCAGAACACCGAAACTACATTGAGACCAGCGTACCGCACATGCAACGCGCCAATTAAAAATCTACTAACCAAGAAACAGTCTATCGTCAATCGTTCCAACATCCAAGAGATACAAAGACTACTACTACAGATTCATAATATCATGCATACATAAGAACATCATAAATTAGAACGGAGAGAATACAAAGAGCAAGATCTGCAATCTAGCTGATCTCACCATTCGCACTATTCATGACGACGATCACAGCTGTTATGGTCCCTAATAGTTCGCGGGAAAAATGATATTTTATACCTATCGGTTCTACAATCTATCTCTCTAATTAAATTGGCATGATGTAACCTGCCGTAGTACGAGGGGGTTAAGAGTATGTTTTTTACGTCGTCAAAAATCAGGCAGAATCTATCGTTTCTGCAGTCTATTTCGTTAATCTAATGCCAGTGATCGTTTCTACCATAATACTTTCGTGGCACTATAATTTCAGGAAAGGCATTTGTACGGAGAAAATTTGTCAGCATTCTGCCGCCTAATACGGAATCGTAGCAAACAGGTGGGTAGTTGCGTTGAGGGCGATCGCTGTCGTGGCGGGAGTTCACGATCGGGTGGTTGGGGAAGGGTCGGAAGTGGAGGGAAATAAATATACAACAGAGGGAGCGCGTTGTGTTGCCTGTGGGGCAGGCCGATTTTCGTGGCATTGAAGCTCTATGAATCAGCAGTAGTGGTTGTATTGGGGATTTTTTTTAGCTCCATCGACTTCATCCCCAATTTAAAATCACGTGCAGGCAAGAATTGTCCTCGGGGAGTATCTGGCGCTTCCTCGGAGTTGGTAGAAAGTGGAAAGGGGAAGAGCGAGGGAAGGGAAAGGGATGGAATTGGTGGGAGAAGCAGGGAGGGCGGGGAAAGAGGAAAAGGGGGAGGAGGAGGGGAGGCGAATGGTGGTAGAGAGAATTTTGAAGATGGGACGAGGGTTGAATGGAATCCTTACCGTCACAGGTCTGTTTACTCAAGTCTTTGCAGAAACCACGCAGCGGACGGATGGTAGGCCTTTGTTTTCCTCCCCGCCCTCCTAACCTCTGTCCGTCGAAGAAGAGAAAAAAAGCGTAAACTCACGCTAGAAGGGAGTCAAAAAGTCGGTACTTAGTAAAATTTCGACCTGGCAAAACCTTGTATTTGATAAGTCAAGGGGTCATCAGTCAAACCTATTATAAAGTGAGTGACTTTTTCCCCTTAGGGTCGTTTGATCCATCTCCGGGTAACGTGATTTTATCCGGGGGATAGCGTATCCTCCGGATAAGCCTAAGGAAAGCGTTTATCCCCCATCGTTTTAGCTTTATCCGCCGATTAAATTTACCCGCTACTCCTTCCTCTGGATAAATTTTTATCCGGAGGATAAAGCCATTTTCGAGATGACTGCTGCAATCACCTGGCATATTTTAAATGATATTTTGGAAGCAAAACTATATTTACTCGGTAATTCTTTTTTTGTTATCCTAGTTTTTGGTGGTGTGACTGCTCTGAGAGAAATTCGTGGCATCAATCGCCGTAATTTTTAAAATTATATAGCATTTCAAATTTATCATGTCTCCTGGTTTACAATACTACCAAATGAAAAGGAATTTGAATATTTTATGAATGGAACATGGTGCTTTTCGTTTAAATACATTTTATGCATCAAAGTTCATCTTTCATTCGATTTAAGGGCCCTAGACAGGAATCCAGAGCCCCTTGGTCACCAGAGAAGCGGCGCTCCGATCCAGGCACGACCACATTCGGGGAGTGACAAAGCACCGGTAACCCCCTCCGGAATCAAGCTTTTGCACCTCGACAATGCGGGGCTGACGGATGATACGCGCTTACCTCAGCGGGCTCTAACCGTGCTCACAGCAGAAATCTTTCCCGAAAAGGCAGTGGACGCACCTTTGCAAATGTCTGTCCGTCGAGGCAACCTTTGGCCCATCGCGAAGTGAATGAAACTATGGACTTGGTCTGGAATAAAATGGCTCATCAACGTGATTGTTTCAACGGCCGGTTGTTTTTGCGCTCACCCGAGTTCTAGGTCTTCGAAGACGGGGAGCATTTTGTTGTCCCGCAAGCGCCATATTCACGATTATTCAATAGCCAAACAGACGTAAGATTCTACAGTAAACAAAAGAACACCTAGTGCCTCATAAGGAAAGAAATTATGACAATGTCCCCGGAGAAAATATTTCACTATACTAACCACAATTTTCTATAATTTGCTCATCACTAAAATAATTCCTGTTTACTTTCATTTTTCGGCTATCGAGCATTTTGCACAAATGGAAAAAAGTGCCGGTCTATGATGAGAAATGGGAGGCTCTCTCCAAACTTCCTATCACCGTGCGCATACCATACGGGGATAATTTAGACAAATCATACATTGACGTTGAGCAATTAATTTAGTTCAGTTTATTCAAGTTCAGTTCATTCAATAGTTTTGTGTATACTCTTTACTATATTTACATTTCCAGAGGCAATTTATTGCGTTTCTGTTATCGGAAGCGTCGCGCACAGGGGGTAGGAATGCCCGTCATAGGGTTTGGATTACCATCACCACTAACCGATAGAAAGCACGTCCGCTTTTCTCCGAGTACAACACGTAACATTTTAAAAGGGGTCCGCGATCAATCTATCCATACAATCCCTAACGACACTCCTCTGTCACACTAACCCCGCCGCCTGTAGATTGGAAGACCTATAGTTTCATACCCAGGAGATACACAAAGATATATGCGAGTTCCTGGTGTACACTTTTTCATCAAACGCACTACTTCAGATTGATAGGGAACCTAACAGATGAGATAATATTCCTGACTACATTTTACTGACTACATATATACCACATCAATTGAATCTCTCTATTTCCGAGAGACATACATTTTGAATATTTTTTTGATTGAATTCGAAAAAGATATCCAACCATTTAGATTTCCAGAGATGTGAGATATGTAAAATTTGGGAAACCTCAATGACGTGGTATAAAACGTAGTAAAAAAAATCGAGGCCGCTGGAGGAGCAACATAACTTGGGACAGTGCATTTTCTTATGATCTCAGTAGTGTCATAATTGCTCCCTTTACGTCACCAAAAATTTCCGATGTTTCATCGGAATAGTCTCCGACAGGCTGATCATTGATTTTGGTGTATTCATCCCCGAAATGTAACTTTTCAACAAGCTTCTAAAAATTAATATACTCTTGTTCCACTTCCTCGAAGTAGGAACGTTATTTTTCTCCTTTTTGTTCGGTAAGTCAAGTAACATAAGGACATAGAAGTTGGTCGACATATTCTTTTATTTAAACAAATCTAATTTTGACTAGCAGTTCTTAGCGAGAGAAACCAGCATAACGCATGGCGATAGGGATTTACGTACCAAGACTAAAATCAGCTGTTAGTAGAGGTACTGCGTGAGTGCGCGGAGCGGGTGGAGAACAGCGGCCGACCTTGAAGATTATTATGAGATTCGGGCGGCGAGGGAAGAACGCATACGAAAGAGGAAGCTCAGCGCTTTGGGAGAATGGAATGGGCTGTGAGTTCCTCAATGTGTAGGAAATTTCCCTGTTTAATGTCCATCGAAAAGCTCGTACATTGACAATATATTGCGATGTATATAGATTGATATATCAAAGAGATTAGAGTACGATACAAGAGACATTAATCTAAGGCATAAAAATAATACATTGGAAAATGTGGTAGAAGGGAACAATCATGAAAACTAATTGCACTGATAATTTAATGCCTGAGTTCAATATTTAGTCACATGTATCTTTAGAAGAACAACTTATATATATATCCGTCCCGAGGGACCAAGAATCGGTGATTGAATTGAGATTGGTATTGAATGTTCCGAAGGACCAGGGAAATGATTGATTTAAACTAAAAAACCAAATTATATTAAATTAGAAATCACTTTTATACTGTAGGCAAATATTAAAAAAGAAAATAAATATAACTATTAAAACAAAAAACTCAACTAGTCCAGTTCGGCGATTTCTCCTTCATCTTAGTGACCGAGAATGTTTACTTGCATACAGGGGAGGGGGTAAACACGGTTTGAGAGTCTCGTGCGGCTTACTGGGATCATTACAGTCAACAGACTTGATATTTCATGTGCACATTTTACAATTTAACCAGCGCCCCCCAGTGGCTGCCACCCGATTGCCGTAAGCGCGTGTTTTAAGAAACGTCAATATTCTATATTCCTATAACTAGGCTACGCAAAGGGTCGCACATTTTATAAAAAAGTAGTGCAAGATAAAAAATATAGCAGGACTTAATACAATCTGCAAATATGGTAAAAATCTGAGAGGTCTATTATATCTCCAATTAATTGGTAGTTTTTGTATGAAATTCTTTAAAGAGACAATGGAGACGGAGAGAGTACACGAAATATGATGCAGTACATTCAATCCCAGGAAAAGAATCAGAATGAGGAGAAAGGAGCTCAGAGCCAAAATTTGACAGGGTAGCCAAGATAAAAATCAACGGTGCCCAAGATGTCACCCAACGCCAAGATATTGACGTCAACTACTTGATATCCTCGGTCTCTGTACTCTTGTCCCGAGGATCGATCGAGGACCACTGGTTTGGAGCCGACTAGAGGGCAGAAACCAGAGGCTGCGTTGCTTCTGCGCGGACTTATGAGCCTCCTTCGTCAATCTTCGGCCGGCAATCCGATCATGTTTGAACCCTCTGAACTGTTCTGGTGTCCATTACACGGCCGAGGCAGCTAGCTGTGTAGCGAGTAGCATATTTGATCACTGTAGACCTTTTTTAGGATAGAGAGTAGGGCAGAGAGTAGGTCAGCTAGTGGATCGAATCAGGTACCATCGCGAAAAAAATTTAATAGAAAAAATATCCAAGAAAGTGTTAAGTCTAACGAGAACAGTAAGAGGCCAGTTTCAAAAAATAGCAGTAATCTAACTTGTAATATACCTAAGAAAGCTAGTTGTAATGAAAATACACTTTCCAGGAATACGCTCATTGATAAATCCTTTTCTGTCGTGGTAGTAAACTGCCGTAGCTTAAGAAATAAAGTAGCTGACTTCTACCATCTAACTGAAACTACTGACGCACACTTAATTATAGGGACGAAAAGATGGCTATGTAACGAAATCGCAAATAATGAAGTATTCCCGAAGAATTTCAAAGTTTATAGAAAAGATAGAGTCGGAAGAACCGGGGGAGGAGTTTTTATCGCAGGGAAGGATTGTTATATTAGTAGGAGGGAGTCATTTTTCCGACGTCCAGGTTCGAGAGCGTATGGTGCTCCATTCAAAATCCTAAAGCAAAAACAATCTATGTGTGCGCATATTTTAGACCACCAGATACCAATGTAAGCTCAATATTAGGACTAGAAAGTCATCTCAGTAAGTTAACCACTCAAAAAAACGACTGTCATATTATAATCGGTGGGGATTTCAATCTTCCGTCCATAGAATGGGACACGTACAGTTTTATCACTGGTGGGGGGGAAGACAAAGACCTTTGTTAGTCACTTCTGTATACATTCACACCTCACTCTCTACATCAATTAGTCACTGCTCCTATTAGAGGGAAAAATACACTTGATCTTTTAGCGATAAATATTCCACACAAGGTTATATACATAGGTACGGATAAGGGAATAAGCGACCACAAGATAGTTGAAGCTAATTTTTCCGTGAGCATGATCAAGAAACATAAATCGACAAAGAAAAACCTACTTGTTTAATAAGGCTGACTACGAAGGAATGAAGCAAGAGTTGCAAAAGTCATTTATTTATTTAAAAAAATAAGTTTCAACAGCAATACTGAGGTTTTGTGGAATACTTTCCTCAACGTTACACGATCAGTAGTTAGCAAACACATACCGAGTAAATGGAAAAGAGCCAATGTAGAGCCTAGAAGGTATAACGCGGAGGTTAGGAATACATTAAAGCACCAGAGAACATGTCATGCTAGGTTAAAAAGGGCAAAAATTAACAAATCCTCCGAAGAACTATACACAGTCACCGAAAATTACAAAACATCTAAACTCTTAGCAAAAACAGCGTGCCGAAAGGCGTTAGCTGAGTTCAAAAGTAAATTACTGGGAGAACAATTGAACGATAATCACAAGGCATTTTGGTCGTATGTTAAGGACACTCAAGGAAATAAATCAACAGTACATACGCTTAAGAATATCAAAGGGGAAAAGCTAACCAACAGTCTACAAAAAGCCAATTACTTAAACTCATTCTTCAAAAGCATTTTCAATACTTGAACACCACATCTTTTCGATCCGCAGCCAGTTCGTTCCCAAACATGTATGCCTGAAATTATTGTAAATTGTCGCGGCATAAAACATCAGCTAAAAAATATCAACCCCAGAAAATCCCCCGGTCCAGATCAAATACCTGCTCGCGTATATAAAACATTGGCATCAGACATAGCGCCTTACTTAGAATTAATATTTACCAAATCTTTAGTAGATCACGTAGTGCCTAAGGACTGGAGAGTAGCAAATGTCACACCTATATTCAAAAGCGGCGACAGGGAAGACCCTAGTAACTATTGGCCTATTTCTCTCACATCCATTTCCTGTACAGTATTTGAACACGTAATCGTAAGCTCCATTATGAGTCATTTAGATAGGGAGGAATTATTAATAAATAACCAACACGGATTTCGAAAGGGTAGATCTTGCGAAACCCAATTGGCCCTTTTCGTTCATGACATCTTGCTCTCGGGTGAAAATAATGTTCAAGTTGACGCGATATTCCTCCATTTTAAGAAAGCTTTCGATAATGTACCCCACGTTAAGTTGCTCTCAAAACTAGAAGCATATGGAATTGATAAAAACATTATTAGTTGGATTAATCAATTCTCACATGGGCGGGAACAAATGGTTGTCATAGACGGTATCATGTCAACCACCGTTAGCGTTACATCGGGTGTTCCTCAGGGAAGTGTCATTGGTCCACTTTTATTTCTCATGTACTTAAATTATATTAGCAACGTCGCTAAAAGTAAGCTTAGACTCTACGCAGACGACGCGGTTGTGTATAGGGATATTAACAATTCCGAAGATAGCGACTCGTTAACAATCGACCTACTTGCTATTCATGCTTGGTGCGAAAAGTAACAGATGGAACTAAACATAAAAAAGTGCGTAGCAGTCAGCTTTTGGAAAAAGAAAAATAGGCCAGGTAGGGCTTATAGGATTAATAATACGGAAATTATTCACGCCGAGTTTGTCAAGTGCTTAGGCGTCACAATAACTGTGCTACGATAAGTTGGCTTGCTACGATAAGTTGGCTTACTACGATAAGTTGGCTAGTGTGTCTGGACTGTTAGAAGAATTAGGATGGGAATCGCTATCACAGCGTAGATTAAATTATAGGCTTAACCTCCTAAATAAATTTCAGGAAAATCATTTTACTGACGACGTAAAAAACATACTATTAACCCCTTCGTACTACGGCAGATTGGATCGCGCCAATAAAATTAGAGAGCTAAATTGTAGAACCGATAGGTATAAAATGTCATTTTTTCTGCGTACCATTCGGGACATTAACAGCTGTGATCGTCGTCATGAATAGTTCGAGTATTGACAATAGGCAGGCAGTAAATCTTTCTCATTATATTCTCTACTGTCTTATTTATGCATGATATAAATATTGATGTTCTTATTTATGCGTGATGTTTTGAATCTGTAGTAGTAGTCTTTGTATCCCTTGCATGTTGGAACGATTGAAGATCGAATGTTTCTTAGGTATTCGATTTTTAATTGGCGCTTTGCATGTGTGGTATGCGGGTTTTAATGTAATGTCGGTGTTCTACCATATCATTCATGCATGCCTGGTGCGAGAGCACCCCCGCCACACACCCTTTGGGTGGCTTGCAGGGTATGACGTAGATGTAGATGTAGATGAATAACTCACGACATATCTTGGAGAAAACATATTCGGGAAATATGCGGTCAAGCATACAGGATACAAAGCTTTATCAAGAGTGTACTCGGAAAATGTGATGAGAAAGTGAAAGAACGTTGTTATTTTTCAATCGTTAGGCCTCATCTGGAATATGCTGTTAGTGTATGGGATCCATACGAAACGGGGTTGATATCAGAGTTAGATCGCGTACAGCGAAGAGGAGCTAGGTTTGTGAAACGATGCCACGATAAGTTGGCTAGTGTGTCTGGACAGTTAGAAGAATTAGGATGGGAATAGCTGTCACAGCGTAGATTAAATTGTAGGCTTAACCTCGTAACTAAATTTCAGGAAACTCATTTCTCTGACGACCTAAAAATCATACTATTAACCCTCTCGTACTACGGCAGATTAGATCGCGCCAATAAAATTAGAGAGCTAGATTGTAGAACCGATAGGAAAATGTCAATTTTTCCGCGTACCATTCGAGACCATAACAGCTGTGATCGTCGTCACGAATAGTTAGAATTGTGACAATAGGCAGACAGTAAATCTTTCTCTTTATATTCTCTACATTCTTATTTCTGCATGATGTAAATATTGATGTTCTTATTTATGCATGATATTTGGAATATGTAGTAGTAGTCCTTGTACCTATTGCATTTTGGAACGATTGTCGATTGAGTGTTTCTTGGTTATTAGATTGTTAATTGGCGCGTTGAATGTGTGGTACGCTGGTTTCAATGTAGTTTCGGTGTTCTATCGTATAATTCATGCATGCCTGGTGTGGAAGCACTCCCTGCCACACACCCTTTGGGTGGCTTGCAGGGTATGACGTGGATGAAGATGTAGATGTAACTAGTGTAGAATGCCGTAGATAAGGATTCGTAAAAAGGGTTCTAGGCAAACTCGACGAGAGAGTACGAGAAAGAAGCTATTTTACACTTGTCAGGCCTCTTTTAGAATATGCCGCTAGTATATGGGATCCGTACGAGGAAGGTTTGATAAAAGAATTAGAGCGCGTGCAAAGGAGATCCGGTAGATTTGTTAAAGGCCGTTATGATAATTGTATAAGTGTTACGAGCTTAATAGAAGAACTAGGATGGGAATTACTATCAGAACGCAGGTTAAAATTTAGGTTAAACCTTTTAAGTAAATTCGAATCAGAGTTGTTCACAGATGACGTTAGATATATATTGAGACCCCCTGCGCTATATGCTAGGTTTGATCATATTAACAAGATTAGAGAGATAGATTGTCGTACCGATAGATTTAAAATGTCATTTTTCCCTCGTACTATGAGAGAACAATAGGCAGCGTAGCAAAGTAATAGGTAGGTGAAAAATAGTTAGAGTAGTCTGTAGTGCATGATGCATGTAATAACAATCAATAATCCCTTCCTTATTATGCAGATACTAACTATCTAGTTCCATGTGACCTTACCTTCTAGCATGTCTCATTTAAATATACTAGTTGCATGTCAATAGTGCATGTTTGGTGATCATCACCCCCTGCCACACACCCCCGTGGTGGCTCGCAAGGTATTGCGTCGATGTAGATAAATGTCCGATATTTCATGAGAATAGAGTAGGACAGCGTTTTCATTTATTTCGGTGGTTTTGCCGATGCATTACTTTTGAACAAGCTTGCTGAAAATGAATAAAATATTGTTCCACTTCCTCGAAGTAGGAACGTTACATTTTTTTTTGTGCGGGAAGTCGAGTAACAGAGGGAGGTGAATATTGTTCGACAAAATCTTTTATTTTAACAAATCTAATTTTGACTAGCTTTTCTTAATGAGAGATAGCGGCATAACGGTTTTTACGTGCGCGAAGGCTAAAATCAGCTGTTTGTAGAGTTATTCCGTGAGTGCACGGAGCGGGTGGAGACCACCTTGGAGATGGGAGCGCGAGCTTCGAGCGGCGAGCGAAGACCATGTACGCATGAGGAGGAGGGAGGGGTATAAGGGAGGCTCATGGCTTCAGAATAATCTAATGGGCTGTGTGTTTCCTGTGTTTTTTTGATTGATCACTATTGATTGATCAACTGTTTCAGGTCATTATGTAGTGAAGAAAATCCTAATCGGCTAATATATGTATTTTACCGAAGTGACCATTTCTCATATTCACTATTGTGACCTTCTATCATTTCATACAAGAAGTTATTTGCATGCCTGCAAAGAATGTTTCTTGTCATAATACAGTGAAAATCCTATCAAAGTTAATTTTAGTGTTTACTGGTGTGACAATCTCTTGATTTTATTCCGAATAGAGCAAGCTGAACATTACTTCGAAACCTACGAGACACCAGGAAAGTGACTCGTTTCAGTGAACGAGGCGAAAACGCACCAAATATTCAACGATTGCCACAGAGATCAAACACGACAGTCAACCCCCGTAAAAGATATTTAAATGGACGATATGGCTACATGCGAGTCCAAACCCGAAAGTTCTAAAGTGCTAAGTTGACCATCATGCTAACATACAGTACATGGGTTTATGTTTCCACCATCTATAGCACCACATATCATATTTGGGTATCACTCGGTTTCATTATTGATGTATAACCAACCCTATGAGACATTTCCAGTGAGATGAGGTGATCGTAACAGCAAGAACTTAAAGCTCACGGTAACGAAATTTAGTTCACCGATTGAAATTCAGTCACCTATTCTTACCTCGAAAGTCATGCTGACACTTGTGTAATTAAAATAGACGAAGTTTGCGTATTATACATTGGTAACCCATGCAGACCAGGGCACAGGAAAAGCTATTGGGAGCTGGGTGTATTCGCTCCAATGTATTCCCTCACTTCCCTTCTCCCAACCTCATTCTCTTCACTAACCCAGCCGCTATTTGCCGCAAGAAATTCAACTCCGAAATTATTCCAATTTCGTGAGGATCCCAAACAGTGGAACTAAGTTTCAAGGGGCTTCGCGTCATCAACGCTCAACCAAAAACAACCGTCTCACAGCACGCTGAACCATGAGCACATTGCTCCCGCTCATCGCAGAGGAGTGAGAAAGGAGAAAGAACACGTCACGGCAAATCAGGCAGAAATACCAAGCGAAGTGCATAGAGATATGACGGCAGAAAAGAACGCGCATTACATTTACACCAATTACAGTCCTATGTACACGGCAGTAATATTGCTTGCTAACCCCACGTACGAGCCATACCTGTGTGTTGCAGTGGACTGATAACTCAATATGTCGCAGACAAGACGTCTTCCTCACGTTGCGAAAACATTTTGCGCTTAAGCTGTGGGCCATGGTATATTGTCATGACGCCGAGACTCGCTGGAAAATTTCTGCAAGTAATTGTCCGTTTCTTGGTTAAACATGAATTGTAGATACCGATTTTTATATACGCCATGAAGGATCCTCATTCATTACTTTTAGAGCATGAGGGACCAATCGAGTCCCTGGTCTAAATAGTAGTCTGAGATTGAACTGTCTATCAATTCCTACGTAAATTTAGCTCAGTATTAGTAAAAGTTCGCCTTAAGAGTAATTTTTATTTTTTTAAACTCTCCATGTATCTCGCTCCTCCTGGCAAACGTCTGATTGAAATGGACTCGCGGCTCCGGAGACCGTTTCACTGCCGGAATTCTGTGAGACAGGTGTGAATGGATCGTCGACATAGCTTTATGAAAAAAACTCAACCTGCAGAGTGATACTCGGCGTCTCTCAATCGTTGACAACGCCCATATATTCTTGGCAACTTCAAAAGTGAATACCGCATGGACCATAGTGATTCAACATCGAGACTCTTGACTCTAATGGCGACACTTACTTTCGAAACCGCGACAAATGCATGTTTCCTCTAGATAGACCAATTCAACATGATTGTGGATCCGCCTCAGTCTACTTTTTGTATTAATTTAGCACTGTATGTTAGCTCAAACATTTTATATTTTTCTAGCGATTATACAAATATTGTTCTCTCAATTTGCATAAACTTATCCCTTTGCGATATTTTCCCGAAGGCGTCTTTCTGGATTCCAGTCCCTTCCAGTCTCGTGATAAGGACAGCCGTGTTCCAATCCGCTATAATGTGCACTTCGCCACCTTATCTGCTTTTTCCATTGTCATTTTTCCGGACATATCACGTGTTGCGGTTCCATTCCATATGGCGCACTCTCGGTAGGGCGCTTAGGAAGTTCAGCAAAGTTTTTCACAATGCAACCTTATGCGCCATAAACCACAGAGCTACCATGGATTGCGGTTGTAATCAAGAGGTTTTTCAACTTAATCGCGGCGTTAAATCTGAAAAGGGATTAATTTATTTTATGTGAATGCTGAACGTTTCATTACGTGAATAGTTTTGCATTTCTACTATTTGAAGATATTACAGGTGAACCAAAACACACGTATTAAGATTTTTGCATTCTTAGTGGCATGAAAGTAAGAAACCTGTTATATCTCGGGAAGTTGCAAAATGCGTGTAGGAGGAGGAAACTTGTTTCATCTACACACATAATTAGTGTTATGGAGGCGAAGCAGGGAGTAACACAATGATAAGAGCACGCTTAGTGTCAAAAGTAATTTCCAGGGACCTCTCTTGTGTCATTAATTTTGCATTAAGTTGGGCCATTAAGGTAGCCAGTCACAGGTTTTACGTTTTCCCTGGTATAATAAATAATACGAGTTTAGCAATTAAGATATAAGAACTATTAGGATCCCTACAGGCTTTAGCCAGTGATTCGTTAACTGGGACCTGCTTGGGTTCTCCTTAGAAAACCACCGTGGTAATAGATTTGTTGTAAGACATTTCATTGTTAGACAATAAGTCAATATCACCGTATAATTATGAAAATATTTACTTGTGATGAATATTCCGTCGCACTTGATTAAGTAAAAAATGATTTGTCCGCACTAAAATGTATATATCAATGGATTTAATTGAATGGTAATGTCCTCATGTTTAGTGTAATCATTGTTTTATTGACTAGCCGAAAGTACACCCGTCTTTCTACACTTGAGCACCGATTATGTCGTTTATATGAAAATTCATTTGTTATGTGTTACGCGGCTTATGGCTGTGAATAAAATAGATAAATGTTATTAAATAGACTTTTTTACATTAATTATCATACCACTGCTACCTAGTTTTCCGGTTGGTCAACAAGAATACCACAGAAACTGCGATGTGTCAGTGAATACTGTGAAAGGCCAAGTATAATTTTATTTAAGTATATATGACGGACGTATGACCGACTACATTATCATATGAACACTTTTGAAAGCATTCTTTGAAAACATGCTTAGTACAGTGCATTCATCAAGTGACCACGGATTACCTGCGTCAACTGTTTATCATTATAATCACTACCACTGGGACACTGTTGCTACCCTCAGAAAAGGAGAGAAACGAGCGTAGGGCACGTGAGGGCACAAGGGAGTTAGAGCATATGGTGCAACCTATATGAATAAGAAAACAACCTAAGACAATGATGTTTACTTTCCGCACAGGAAGGTCCGGCTATTAGATAAAGGGCCCCAACAACAAAATCAGAGCTCAGGTAATACCCGAGGATTAATGATGTTTATTGAACAAAATGGAATACATTCCATAGTGATTTAATATTTCCAGTTAATGATTTTGTTTTCCATACATTAATATTAAATATTCTCCATTAAATTTCATATTATAGCACCACCTCCCTTTTCAACCTCAACTGCCGTCCCAGATAATGTGATTCCTGGAAATGTTAAAAAACGAATTAATATTGAATAAATAAATAAGTAAAAAATTTAAAATATTTCCCGCCTTAGGTGACCACTTGTTCACATTCTGGAGGACCGAAAAATATGACGAAGAAAATAGTTAGAAAAATAATTTCCATTTTAGATTTTAATCCGGGATTCTGTATAAATTAAGGACAAGGAAGAAAATGGCATTCCGATATAACGAATAAGCACAAAAATGTTTGGAGGGCTCCTTATTCCGCTTAACCCAAGAACATAGGTAATCAACACGGGAGCCACTCTTCGGACAACACTCCTTTCTAAAATTATGAATAAATCGCGCCGGCATTGATAAAAAAATTAGATGATGGCGAAAAAATTACTAAATAAATTTTACCGGTGTAGTCGGGGTGTTAAAAATACAAAATGCGGCGCGTAAAATTTAAAAAAATTCCCGATGTAAAATTTGGGATAAAAATTAATTAGCCGGGGATTGAAACAAGCTAATGACTGAATTGTGTGATCAGCCGGAAATTATAGAAATTTGACCCCGGCCATAAGAAGAAAAAAGAAAACGTGAAAAATCACAAATAAATAGCACTAAAATTACAAATCCACTACAGTACTAATTATGATGTCTGACGGTTTCGGTTGTCCGACCACAAAGATGCGTCCTCGAATCGGTTGTCACCCGAACTCCGCCCGCATATTCCCGAAGAGGTACTCTGCGATGTGTCTCCGGTCTGGTCCCTGCCGGGCTCTGATGTGTAGCGTCTTGATGATGGCATCATCCAATATCTCTCTTACCCATGGATCGTTGCAACATAGAAGGAGGAAAGAATGAGAAATTGTCAATATATCCACCTGTTCCGGGGTCGGCAAGATACCAGCGCATAATTCTGAGGAGTCAGGTGGCAAATATCCCACCAATTTCTGTTGGAAATGTGTATTAACTATAAGGACTCTCTCTGTTCTCTTACCTTAGATTTTAAAGGGTACTACTTCACCCTACCAACCCGTAAAATCAAATCAAGTTCTACGATTAAGAACGTGTTTAATGCTTCAGTTCTCTACTGTGGCTCCAAG
This sequence comes from Ceriagrion tenellum, assembly GCA_963169105.1. Lineage (NCBI taxonomy): Eukaryota > Metazoa > Arthropoda > Insecta > Odonata > Coenagrionidae > Ceriagrion > Ceriagrion tenellum. The sequence continues at coordinate 101,403,063 of OY720638.1, read as the reverse complement.
AGGGATGCGTCCAGCGCGTAGATATATTCAATAAAATCTTTTATTTGGTGCCCTAGCATTTGATCCTCCTTGAACCCCGTGTGAATTACTATATAGTCATAACTTTGGGCCTCCGACATCACAACTGGTATCCAGCCCCCCAGACGGAACTCCGTCTCTCGCACCCACCCACCGGCGACATGGAGCGCCGATGACTTGCGAGGGTTGCTTCTCAACCCAATTATCGTCACAATACGGTCGGCGAGATTGAGAAACTTACTAGTGAACATCCTTACTTTACGCCCGCTTAGAGCGGCATTGTCTGCGTGTTGCCTTATTTGTCCTAACTGTCGTGCGTGGCCTGGGTTGTCATGGGTTGTCGAGACCTATTGAGGGGTGGGACGTACTCACATTTTAACAAGAATTGGTCCGATTTGACCCTTCATGGGTCTGGTGATCCCCACCCCTATGACGTACGTCGGCAGACCGCACGGCGGCAACCCGTAAAGTGGGTCAGAGAGACACCCCATCCCAAATATTTGGGCAACGGGCTCTCTCGGTCCACAGAGATGTGCGGTAGGCTCTTGCGAAAGCGGAGCCGACGGTAACTCGTCTTTGTTGTTTGGGGGAACCAAACTAACACGAGCACTTCGGGGAGGCGGAGGCCCAATAGAGGTCCTTTTGACCTCTATCCGCCTCATTGGTGTCGGCCTCGAAGGGGCTGTGGCTGCGCTAACCTTCCCATCCCATCTCTTCCTTCCACCTCTTCCAAGTCCCTGGGTATAAGCGAAAGCTTCCAGACCGGGGACGGAAGTTGTAGTCCTGCGGCGAGAGCCGAAACACCTGTCGTGCGTGTGTTAGATATGATGGTAATCTCTGATTTCAATTTAACAAATGGTGCTTTTATTTGCGCGAACGCACGCGTCCACACGTGAACAGCTCAACACTGACTCTCGTGTGCCGTTGTGACATGGCTTATATATACAGAGAAGTGGTGAAGCTATATTTTCTCGACGGCACCTCTCAGGCAACACCCCCCCAGTCCATGCCGCTAGATCAACTTAAACATTTGACGATGAAGACGATGGGATCCTCCGTCTAACACGTGCACCCTACTAAAGTGCGTTCCACATTTTGTTGACAGTATGGGCTCTTATGGAGATTCGTTTCCCATGTTAATCCCCATAAGGCTGGAGATGCGCTGTTGCCAACAGCAGCAGAAAAATTAATATTGCACTATCCAGTTTATCATCATCTCTTTTAATGCAAAGAGATATACTACATTTATTGGTCGTAATAGTTTTTCCATAAAATTTATAATAAAAGTTATAAAAAACATTTTCATTAATTTACGCAACAAAAGCGGCTCTTTTGACTTCTTCACTCCATTGTGGGCAAACCGTTTATCAACCTGGATTGAAACTTATACAAAACGTTCCGTATTCTTTTTATTTCAATAAAGATGTACATCAATTAGAAGTTAATTCAGCTGAAATTTTGTTATACTGATGTAAATATCGTAAGGACTAAAAAGTTAGGTTTTTGTAAGGTAAAAAGTAATCGCCTGCTAACTTACGTTCCTTAAGTTTTAGGTCCGTATATTCTGCGTATAAAATTTGAAGAAAACTATTAATTTGTTTTTAGTCAAAAAATCATTTATTTATCTCAATTGTGAAGAAAGCTACAACGTTTTGATCTTAAGAAAAATTATTACAGCGCCACACGGCACCGCCGAGGCGCGCTGCTTGCTGTCTTGCTAACTAACACAGCGCAGACGGGAGATTCTTCGGTGGAAACCGGGATTTATATCTTTATATAAATGCTTACTAAAATGCATGTAATTCTTCGTTAGATGTTTTTTTTAAGGAGAGTACTCATATGTTGTATTATAAATATTTATATTTCAACACAATGACATACGTAAGCCTATCCCATGAACCTTTTGACGGCTTTGAAATAAGACGCAAGTTTCGCCTTTACGAGTCTTGCCGTTGGAAACATGAAAGAAATTATTCCATAATCCGCACGAGGGGCATTCCTATTCGGTGTAAACCCTTAAGGAAAAGGGCACTCTAGGTTTTTCAGAAGTTCCGTTAATAGGGTGCCATAAAACATCTGCACGGGAAGCAACCCCAGCGGAAGGGGCTCGGAAATGAATTAGCGAAGACGTTCAGTGTCTTGTAGGATTTTTTTGAGTGAACAAGTGGTGTGTTGTCTGCTGTGTTTATCAGAGCTGTGGAGTATTTTTCATCAATATCTGCTGTAAGGTGCCCTATCACCATGTCCGATGCGAAGAGGAGGAGAAAAGGGGGGAAGCTGAGAAGCCGTGAAAGAGAGCTGGTGTTCAACGTCTTCTCATACTTCAACAAATCCCTCAGTATAACTGAAGCCTGCCGTGAAACTTAGAAGGCTGGTCTCAGTCCACTATTTAAAGAGTGAGAAAGGAAGCGTCCCGTGGTCCATTGGTGACACCTTCAAAGACTAAAAAAGTTAGACAGCCTTACAAGAATTCGAGAGCGTTGATTCACGATGATTTTGTGAGATCGGGAGTTCGAAGAAAAGTACATGAATTTTTCATGAAAATATTCCTCCGAATTTAAAATCTATTTTAAGCTCAGTCAACATGGACAAAGATCTTCCAAATTTCAAGAGGACTACATTATATCGCCTTATTGTAGACATAGGTTTCGTGTACGAACGCAGGGGAAAAAGAAGCATTTTAATTGTAAGGGATGATATTATTCGTTGGTGAAATAATTATTTAAGGCAGCTAAAACAATATCGTTGTGAACAAAGGGTTATTGTTTTCACAGACGAAACTTGGATCAATGTCGGACAAACAGTGAACATGACTGGGCGCGACAAAAAAATAGAAACTCCTCGTCAGGCTTTCCTTTCTGGACTTACAACCGGGCTGAAGGCCCCCACCTCCCGAGGTGGACGCTTTGCAATTATACATGCAGGGACGGAGAAAGGGTTCATAGAGGGAGCAGCACGTGTTTTTTTATGCAAGAAAAACACCATGGATGAGCATGACGAAGTTGATGGCGAGTGTTATGAGAGCTGGTTTGAGCACTCACTTCTCTCAAACATACCCGAAGGCACAATTATAGTTGTAGATAATGCATCATACCATTCGAGGAAGTTGGAATCCTTACCTACCACAAGCTGGAGGAAAAATTCCATTAAAGAGTGGTTGGTTAGCAAAGGAATTAGCTTTGATGAGGACAGCTTGAAAAGAGATCTTTTATTTGTGGTGAATCAAGTACGGGAAAAATATGAAAAATTTAAGATAGATGAACTAGCGAAGAGTTACCGCTGTAGAGTGCTAAGACTACCACCATATCATTGCGAATTGAATCCAATTGAAATGGTTTGGGCTCAAGTAAAACATTACGTTGGGGTGAAGAAAACCACTTTTAAGAAGAAAGAAGTAGAAAAACTCATCGCAGAAAGCTTTGATGCCATCACTTCCGAAAATTGGAAAAACTATGTCGAGCACGTGAAGAAAGTGGAAGAAGACATGTGGCATGCAGACAATTTGCAAGATGACATCGAAGAGTTAATTATTCGTCTGACATCGTCTTCATCCTCTCAGTCGCCATCTCCCTCAACAGAGGACGAGCTACAGCCGAGAGCCGAGCCGGACGAGCACATCGCGCTACATGGAGGGTTTGGAATATCTGTCGGACTCATGAACAAGAAGGTATGGTGACATTTTGTTTTGATAATAGTTAATCTTTTTATGTTTCGGCTGATTACAGTGCTATTATACAATCTGCTTTAGACAAGAATTTTTTATGGAGACTTGAAAGCGTAGAGTTTATCATCATTGCTGTATAAGCGACACATAAGTTCATTGAAAAAGTCAAACTCATGAAGAGGACCGCTCTTAAAAAAAAACTCGAGTATAATTCCTAGTGCATGCGTGTATTGGCATCGCGTCATATTATTTTCCTTAAAATTTGCCAGAGAGGTTCTCACTTGATCGGTCTTAGAATTTTAAAAATAAAAAATAGAAGTAAATCTAAATACCTTAGCTGGTTTAAAACAAGGGGAAAATAATTCTTCGGCGGTAGCGGATCATTTTGCTAACATTTTTACGTATACTTACACTATCATTTAGTTGTAGGCGTTGTTTTTCATCTCCTAGCATTAGTGGAAAGTGTTTTGGTAAAATATAAAAAAAGCAAATTTCGAACAGGTAATTGAGGATATGCGATACATTTTCACGCAGGACGTTATTGTTCCAAAATTAATCGTTGGAATACCGGAGAAGGGCAGTAGGAAGCAGCGGCAATTGATTGTTCTTTCAAGGATTTCGCCTGGCGTCTTCCCCTTCAATAGGTTGCATTGAATGCTTGGGAGCTGGATAGGGTTTCAACGAAAGGGATAGCTTCTGTGTCAAGTCACCCGCGGTGTCCTTCCCGTTGGTTTCCGCCTGTGGGGCCCTGTGGGCTCCATTGTGCGAGGAGTGGGAGGGACCCGCCTAAAGAAAAATGTATGTACAAAAGAACCTGGACGTCAGACCTCAGGCCTGGGCACTCTAGGGACAACTTACATACAGGAATGGGCAGGGGGCTTAAGAAGGGTCGCAAGTAGAAGGGAATCCGGTAGACTCGCGAATCCTCGAAAGGAGGAAAATACGGCAACCAGATTGGAAATGGATGGATGGAATTGGGGATGGTTCGTTTGTTACGATTGTGGTAAGGTAAGGGGAAACGAGGCTTAAGGAGTGTTGTGTATTATTTGCTTATTGTCTCAAAGGAAAATAGAAATTACTCCACAGAATATGGTAAATATTGAGTGCTCTTTTTTATTTTAGCGGCTTCAAGGCTCAAAAGGCTCCGAGCTGGGGCAAACTGCCCCCCTTGCCCTACCTCTGGGCGGCCCTGCGTATGCGACTGCAGAGGGAAACGAATCATTCTTATTAAAAGGGACGATTTTTATACAATTACTATACAATTAATGTAGACAGCTAAAAATTATCGTGGAAAAAGTTTTTGCGCTCACAGACGACATATGGATCAATATTAAGCTATTTGCAGACATGACTTGGAGTAAGAAAGAAATAAGAAACGCTCCTCAGTCTTCGTCAGCGCGTCAAGGAAGTAGAAATAGCTGTTGCATGCAAAAAAATTGCAGGATCATTAACTTCATTGAGGAGAATGATTGCATCGATTGGTGCTAGAAAATAATCCACAAAACATTGTAAACAACAACTGTCACTTTTTTAATATTCTTTACTCGAGGCCCCAAAGACACTACCCCATGAAGTGTTCCGTTCAAAAATTACAGTGAAACGGTAAGAGTAGGCCCTACTTTTCACCTATGGGTTAGTTGTTTCTCATGTACAAATCCCTTGATATAACCAAATTGATTAACCATAGATTTCCCCTTCTTCAGAATTGAATTTTCCTCAAATTCCTGGGACATTCTCTGGATAAATACTTCCATCGATAAAAATTTCCATTAAAACTTATAAAATTTTCCATTCATATTCTAATAAATAGTATGTCTTTTCTCTTCATAATTCCATTTCTATCAATCTTTTTTCGTTCCCGATTCCCGAGTCGGAGGTGCGTGCTGACGATGTGCGACGAAAATCCAATGGACGTAAAACAGAACAAGATATTCGTGACCACTTAAATTTAATTATTTACCAGTGGCTGATTCCTACGTTCATTCGTACTCCTTCACTCAGAAAAAATATATTTAAATGGTCTTTTATGATGGGATTAATGCATGTTTACAGTATAAACATATAAAAATTATGATTGCGCGCTGTGGTATTGAATTATAGAATTTAATAATCCCTATTTACGACGCATAATATCGAATCAAACATATATCGGAACGACGTGAATAGAGGGCCTCCATTATTTCTTTTTAAATTTGACATTTTGGCGCGGTGTTATGAGTGGTGGCCCACACCATCAGGATGCCGGATGACGGAGCGTAGGTTTGGCAACACTGTACTCCATAACGCCTGTTCTGTCAACTAAATGTGGAACGCACTATACAGATCTTCATTTATGTGGAATAGCTTTTCGGGGGAACCTAGCTTCGTCAGAATTCCGGAAATATAACTTTGAGGCGCCGAGCCAAAGGAATTAAATTGGTCAAGGAATGTGACGCAAACCTGGCCACGCTTCCTGTGAAATTCTCCTAAAATATTTGGAATCACAAAACTTTTGTTCCTACCATCCTTCCTGAAGGCAGATTCCCTTCTGCTCGACCGACCCCGGGCCTGTTCTCTCTGCCCTTCAGAGCGATCCGGGCGCTCTTTTAAAAGATTTTCCCGATCCGGGTGTCCTTCCAAATACCAAGGATTCGGCCTATTCGTACAACTGAAAGGTAGTCCCGTATGATGTGGCTTCTTTTGTCCGCATTGCGAGTTCGGAAGAGGTAATAAAATACTTCCCAGGAGCAGAATTTCTTATGCGACCCAAACTCTTCTAGATTTCTCCTGCGGCGAACGGTCTAAATAAACCATCACGATCGTAGTCCAGGTTGGGCATGCATATTAATGTCGATCATATTCATAGGAAAAGAAACGTTTAAAAAGTTTTAGTTATTCAAAATGTCACAAAAATATTTATAAACGGTACCATTATTATGGCATGTTTTTCGTTTTTACTACACAATAGTTTTCACTTTCTTTTAGCATCGTCGTACCATTCCATATCGGGTCTAAATACGCTGCGAGCCGGCACGCGACCCGTTCCGATTTCCCCTTTCCAGTCCTCACTCACTATCAAATCCCCACTGCTCTCCCTCTCATACGTAGGGGGGGATCCCTCGGCTCCCTCCTTACTCACCTCCTCTCTCGTAACTCCGTCTCTTCTTCCTGTAATTGTTTTGCACCACGCGGCGACGGCCTCTTCAAAAGCACCCACCCCCATCCGCTGGTGATCTCGATATCCTCAATCCACCGCCGTTGTTCCTCCAGCCACCCGTCTAAATTGACCGTCAACTATCCCGCGGGAGCGCCTTTTGATGACGATGAGTTCCCACCGTCTTCTTCTAGGGCTCTGTCAGCGGGATGAATAAGGCTGTTGACCGGCCCCGATCTCCTTTGATTCCTTCTACTAGGTGGGATCCCTTGGCTGAGTGTCGTACTGGGAGTACTCCCAATCCCCTCTCCCGTCACCGTCTCCCCTTCTCCTTCCTCTTCTTCCTGGTTGCGATCGTCTGACGAGCTGCGTGGTCCCACTCGTGGACTGCCGGGCTCCTCCAGCCCCACTTCTTCCCCGCCGTCGCCTACCGCGTTCCCCCGCCGCGGTTTAAGAATTTGGGGTTGGCCCCCGCTTCCAGCGGCCGCATGGTGATTTGCGTGGGGAAACATCAAGGTTGTGGACTGTCCCAGGTTATCGCCGCCCTCTCTTCGCGTCTTTCTGCCCCAAGTGCGCCTCGCCAGCAGGCGGCCAGTTCTCCACAGGGGAGCTTGCACAAAGTTGGAAATAGGAAGTTGGAAATGTCACCCAACGCCAAGATATTGACGTCAACGACTTGATATCCTCGCCGATACCCCAATAAGAGAGACTAATGTGTGGGCTTTGGAAATAAAAAATGGAGTAATAACTGCAATATATAAAATCGAGGACAGAGTGGTCAAGCGAAGCAATTATTGCTTTCAACGAAAAAGGATTACATTCAGAGGGATCTACACTCTATCCTACCATCTCCCCTCTCATTTTCACGAAACTCAATAATTAACGTATATTTTGAGGCGTAGAAATGGAAACATTCATTTACTTTGAGGAGGTCTTGGGAATAGAAGGGGAACGGTTTTTTATATCTGATCCATTTACTCCAAAAAGAACATTCTTTGCCAAAAATATGTGCAAGAAACTTCCTTGCTACCAGACTTACCGGCTTTTTCAAAGAAAGAGTTGAAGCCATTTTCTATTTGTTTGCAATGCGAAACGTGTTAGCTTTTAAAATGACTAATCAAATAAATAATTATTCATTATCCATTCTACTGATTTATTTAATTACTAGCATAAGCATAGAAATTATAATGTCATGCATGCATAATATTGAAAGATCGCCATGAGCTTGAGAAAAGACGCAGTAAAAGAACTTTTTTTCCATTATGTACTATTATCCAGCTCATTTGAGCGATAACTTTAGCTAACTTTGACCTAAATATTTGGGCACCATCTCTTCATAAATTGAGTCGGTTTCTCCAAACGTAGAACTTGCGTTTAATATATTTTACTTTGTAGAGTTGCATTTGAAAAAAGCTATTTATTTGTGATTTGGTTTGCGATAAAAATTCTTTTCTGAATCAAAACAGTCAACTTTGTCTGGTGAGTAGCCACAAAGTCTTCAGCAGTAGCCAACCTAATCTCTCGAAATCCTGTGAAATACTGAGAGCATTAAATGGTAGTGACTTCAGTAATAGTAACTTACGGATAAAAATATGAACGCTTTAGGAAGTGGAAGAAATACGATGACAAAAGTAGCATGAGTTACAAAGGAAAACGTAATTGTTCCAGGAAAACCAGAATTGGCGCTAACGTTATTCTTCTATATAAATCAACACAAACCGTGGATTATTCTGATGATATTTATGTCCTAGGAAGATTATTAGTATTATCAGTAAAGGAATCCTTATGGAAATTGGAAACACCTTCTAGGGCAATCCTGCGGGCAGTAGATTTTAAATGGGCGCGTTGAATGAGTGGTGCGCTGGTTTCAATGTAGTTTCGGTGTTCTGCCGTGTAATTCATGCATGCCTGGTGTGGAAACACCCCCTTTCATACGCCCTTTGGGTATGACGTAGATCTAGATGTAAGGGTAAACGACTAAAAACCACGGTAGTGATGCAATGCAGAAAACAGAGATACTAAGTTCAGCAAAGAAAAAGAGACAAGCCATTACCTTGGAGACGGAACATTCGAGATTATAAACAAGTTTACCTATTTGGGCTAAAATGTCCCCTCGGGAAATGGTTCGAGCATAGAAACGAAAAATTAATACATGCAGTAATCCGCACTATCTTCCTGCTGCTAAATTTTAAATACATAAGTTTACACAGGAAAGCCAAGATGTAACCATACATATAGCACTCATCTGCACAGTACTGCCATAGGGCAATGAAACCTGGAAGACGGTTAATTCTGCAGAGCTGCTCGACATTTGTGTACATCTCATACATCGTGGAAATTTCACATACAAAGCATATGTGGCACTGCATTAAAGAAACTAGGTTTTGTTAAACTTATAATAGGAAGATCCTCGGATGAAAAGGTCAAAGAGAGTTGCTACTTCATTTCCGGTTGGGCCACACCTCGAATACACCGCGCGCATTGGGGACCCTGGCCAAATAGATTTTACCAAACAAATTAATAAAATACAAAGGAAAGCAGCGCGTTTTGTTATAAACTGCTACGAGCGTACATATGTGGACCCCAAAAGTTAAGGGGTCTACGTGACATTTAAAAAAATAAGTTAGGTACATGAATGGGATGTGAAAATATAAATCTTTTAGGTGGTAAAGGGATTCAAGGGATTTTCTTGACAGGTGATGCTATCTAGGGTAATGCCTCTTTAATACTTAGTGGGTTGTACCAAACATTTTCAACTTTGACTTAAGTTTTCTCAAAACAACGATTTTGATACTTAGATCCCATGACTTCTGGGGTCCTCATATAGTGTCTCACGAATTTTAGAGGGATTAAGGTGGGAGCCTCAAGAGACTCGGAGTCTACACGCTAGGCTGAGGTTGCTTGAGAGATTCTGAACTGATATTTTTCAGAGCGACATAGAGAATATTATCATGACTCCTCATTATATCTCTAAGTCAGATAGACGCGATAAAATATGAGAGATACACTGCGGAATAGATAGGTAAAATAACTCGTTCTTTCAGCGAACAATAAGCGATCGCAATAAAAACTGAGCTCATTAAATAAACGATTGAAATCATCACTAAATACACTCCTATAATTCACGTCATCATATCATCTCAAAAAAACGTACACCTTTACACGGCTGGTGACCTAATCCTGCCACACGCCCAAGCGGTGGTTCGCGGGGTATTATGTAGATGTAGATGTGAGAGGAAAGTTTGAAAAAATCTATGAGCCTCTGTAGAGCGAAGATACTTGGAGAATCCGCAATAAATACTAAATATACAATTTAGACAAAACGATGGAGACGAGTGGAGAGCGGGGCGACAAATGATACAAATTCAAAGGATTACGGGAGAAATTAATAGGAATTTTTAAGAAAGAAGGCAGCAAAAAGGTTGAGAATGCAGTTTGAGAGAAGTAAGCAATCTTACGCATAACACGATGTACAACGCTTTTATTGGTAGAAAGCTGTCTGACAGACGACATCTCGGAGAGTGAAATTTTTCCAAATAGTTCAGTATAAAAAGGACAGATCCAACCAAAGTGGAGACTGAATACGGGCAGTAGTACATCAGGAGAAAATTCGTTCAAGAGGCCAGCCTGGAGTGTGTGTAGTTATCAGATACATTCCTTTATCAAGTAAAATTTTTACGCGCACGCTCTAAAAGCCACATAACACTTAAATCAATTCAACTGTCTAACTCGAAAGACAAACAAATGGGATTGTGTTCAGGGATTTCATAATAGGTGGAGATTTCAATGCCTCCTCTTTAGATAGGAGGTAGCAACACACCTGTGGGAGAGACAAAGACTTCCACGCAGTCTGCTAAACATGCTCTCATAAAATGGTACTCATCATACTGGTACAATAACGAAGTAAGGGGACTATATTCCTGATTTAATAGAAGCACATACATCACCAGTTTACAAAGATGATACCCACGAGGAAACTTGAGACCATTGAGTAAATACCGCAATGTTTTCGTCAAATATCAATAAAATTTTTAAACAGAGATGAAGCCTACCAAATGAAAAAGACTGATTTCGAGGTGAGCTTAATTAATCTAAAATTTAATTTTCAATACTCACGCGTAAACCTATACACTGATAAAACTTTCCCTTCATTCATTCGATCGGCGGTCGGATAATACATCCCTAGAAATATAAAAAGAAGAGAGCACCGAACAAAGACGGTACATACCAGACGGCATTTACAAATGCCACGAAGAGTAAGCTACGCCAAAGCGTAATCATAACGACGACTAGTAGTTTAGCACCACGAAACAATAAAAAACTTTTACATATTTGTCGATTGCTGACTGCCATTATAATATTGAAATATACACGTTGAGAATCCGTTTGAAGGATGCGTGTCACAACGCTTTCATAGAATTTAAAAGAACACTAGTTGTAAATTTACAGAACACAACAAAAAATACTCGGATACTAGCATGGGAAGCGCAAGGCAATATATATGAACAGATAAAAATAAACTAAAATAGTGGAAATATCAACAAGTGTTTTGGGCACAGAATATTACTTATAAATACTTAAACAGGATAAACTCATATTTTAAAAGCATTTTTACAACATTAATGCAGAAAACATCCGTCGTAGTAAAACACCATTTGCGGTGAGCTTTAAAATTGGTTGGGTAAGACGAAAACGATTTTTATTCAATTACAGAACAATTATGAAATGGTGTGCATGGGGATGTGTTAGCCAGCGCTACCTCTAATGAGGTCAATGGCGGATTAGGGTAACAGGGAAGTATTATAGGCCCACTTTTACTGACTTTATATGCTGCCGACATCCGTGAAGTAGTCGAGAGAAGTTCCAATCATTTGCATAAGATAACATTCAATAGAAGTCGTCTCCCTCGGGTGCTCTTGGGAAAGAGCTCTCTAACGTCTCTTTATTTTATTTTTTTGCCGCAAATACCCTTAGTCCGACGCTATCAAACCTATACTTCGTCTTTGAAAAGCTAGGGTGTATCCTATAAATGGATAATGGAAGCAAGGATAGGTCGTTCTTAACAGTTGGCGTGAATTAAAAGTGGCATGGAAGGGAGAAAAGACATTACTCCTCTTAGGCAGTGTCACAATCTTTAACTTCATACTTCTTAAAAGAGCGGATTTTACTATCAAAGCCCATAAACCTAGACACTAAAATATCCATTCAACCGTCTTCTCAGCCAAAACATAGGGGCATATATTTTCCAGGAGGAAGATGATTATTAAGACGTACACGCAAATGTCGATCATACCATTATCCAAACGACAATATTAGTTAATAGAAAAATTTAAACGGCTTATCACAGACTATGAAGAAAAGGCAGACTTGCGTATGCCATAAATAAAGCTTATTAACGCATCATCACCTCACTGACCGAAACGGACTGGGCTGAAAACAGAAGCCAGGTTGATGACGCGACGGCGGGGGCAACACAAAGATCGCGGGTATGAATCATTTCTCAGGCATGAATTCCGTTCACTTAAGTGATAAGGCTATATTACGCGATATTGGCAGTGCCCAAAACCAAATGCAGTCATTCCAAATTCGAAGCGGATGTGCTTAAGCTGGCTGGGGCAGTATTTGTGAACCATACAGTTCATAATTTATTTTAGTTAATTTTCATGTGAGTCGGAAAAAAATTCTCCAACCACATTTCTCTCAAGTGCATCTGTCTATGCAAAGGAAATCACCTTGCGTGAGGTAATAAAAATTATGAAATAATCCTATTATAAAATTTTAGATTCATTTGAAGCATTGTATTTACGGCCAAGGGGAGACACGACCATATCCCACGATCAAATGATAAAATTTAAAGTTTAAACTAAAATTAATCACAATTACGTGTTGTTTAGTTGTCATGATGGCTTGATATTTGTCAGCCACCATTATAATACTATGAAACGTATTCTTTCGTGTTTAACGGGAAAATCTTTTCGTATAGAATCGCATTATTTCGAAAAATATTTCAACTGCCATCAGGCTACACGTAAAAAAATGGATATAAGCCAAATTGGTAACATGAAATTTTTTCACAATAATCCATCCTCCTGAGACTTCGGGGAAAAATGGTTGCAATAATAAGAAAGGTCGAATGTAGTGACATAAGTAGATGGCAAGTCTTATGTTCATTTACAATTTTATTCACTTTCTCATATTGTCATGAACACATTACGATATGATAAAAAAGGATTTAAATTAAGAGCCTTAAAAACATGAGAAATAATTTTCAGGACTCAAGAGTAGAAAAAGAATTGTCAATCGGTCTCTTTAAATAAAACGATTTCTAGGACACAAAGGAAGTCACATATTACGTCCTTCTTTGAGTATATCAGGTCTCAGATGGCTCTACATACTGCTAACGAGTATATGTACGCAAAGTTTCACGTAAACCTATAAACGAAAATGGCCCAACCACCTTAAAGGGAAAAAGTAAGTCACCAACTGAGCCTCGTCGATACGGTCTCCGACCGCACACTTTCGCAGAAGGAGCGTCAGTAAAGGTGGACTCATCAGTAATGATATCGTGCCCAACGCAAGAAATGCCAGCGAATTATTGCGGAAGATATATAAAAAGTTTCAGATGCTTTTTAGAGATCCGTTTACCTAAGGTAAATCAACAAAATTGGTGAAATGATTGCTCACCAAACGTCTATATTACGACACTTTTGTAACAACAAAAATTCGACATATCTCACTTCTCTTGAAATCTAAATGGTTGGATATTTTTTTCGAATTCAATCCAAAAAATATTCAAAATGAATGTCTCTCGGAAATAGAAAGGTTTAAGTATATTCTTCCCTCACTTCGAGGCGAAGCAGTAAATATTGATAAGGGTTTGCCTATATCCGACAACAACAATAGAACTGCCTGCGAATTACTTTACAAAAATGTCATGTTTTATTTATGTGCGTCTTTTATAATGTGTTCTTTTAAAGACGCATGTTATTAAATATTGCAATCAGGCTTAAAATTATCTTAACAGCATTTAGGGCTTCGCCTCAAAGTGAGAAGAGAGGATACTGAAATAGTTCAATTTGCAAGAGACATTCATGTTGGAAGTTTTTTCGATTGCATTCGAAAAATATACCCAACCATCATGACCTCAAGAGAAGTGTGATTTATCGAATCAGGGAAATCTCAATGGCGTAGTATAAAACGGCGAGGCGGCTGGAGGAGCAGCATTACTTCGAACGTTGCATTTTCTTCTGATCTCAATGGCGTCTTAATTCCTGCCTTCACGTCACCATCAATTTCCGATATTTCATCGGAATAGAGTCCGACAGCCTCATCATTGATTTCGGTGGTTTCGCCGGTGCATAACTTTTCTACAAGCTGCGGAAAATTAATATACTTTTGTTCGACTTGTTCGAAGTAGGAACGTTATTTTTCTCTTTTTTGTTTGGGAAGTCGAGTAACAGAGGGAGGCATAAATTGTTCGACATAATCTTTTATTTGAAAAGATATAATTTTTACTAGCTTTTCTTGGCGTAAGAAAGCAGTATAACGCATGGCGATAGGTTTTTATGTGCGCGAAGACAAAAATCAGCTGTTTGTTGAGTTATTGCGTGAGTGCACGGAGCGGGTGGAGTGCGGCGGCCGACCTTGGAGAAAGCAGCACGAGCTTTGGGCGGCGAGTGATGAACGCGTATGCACGAGGAGAAGGGGAGGTATAAGGGAGGTTCAGGGCTTTGAGATAATTGAATGGCCTTGAGGTACTCAGTGCGTAGGAAATTTCCCCGTCTAATTTCCACCGGAAAGCTCGCGCACTAGCTACATGTCGGCATCGGCGGCGGCGGGGTAAAGTCCTCGCCTGCTAACCCGAGGGTCGCGGGTTCGAGTCCGGCCTGGGTAGAATATTACCTGCCCGGGACATGGGTGTCTGTGCTTCGTCCGTTGTTACTGTTGTTCACCCGACGTAAAATGGCCTAATGTGCTGTATTCGGGGTAGTGAAAATAAATAAATAAATAAATATATTGCGATGTATATTGACTGATATATCAAACAGATTAGAGTACGATAAGAGAGACATTAATCTTAGGCACAAAAATATCATATTGAAAAATAAGGTAAAAAGGAACGGTCATGAAAACAAATGGCAATGATACTTGAAAGCCTGAGTGCAATATTTAGTAAAATGCGTCTTTAGAAGAACAACGTAAATATATCCGGCCCGAAGGACCAAGAAACGGTGAGTAAATTGATATTGGAATTGAATGTTCCGAAGGACCAGAGAAAAGATTGATTTACACACAAGGAACAAATTCTATTAAATTATAAATCACTTTGATACTGTAGGCAAATAATGAAATAAAAGAAATAAAACTGTTTTAATAAAAAAAACTCCACTAGTCCAGTTCGGCGATTCCTCCTTCCTCTTGGTGGCCGGAAACATTCACTTGCATACAGGAGAGGGAGTGATCACGGTTTGGCGGCCTCGAGAGGCTTACTGCGATCACTACAGTTAACAGACTTGATTTTTCGTGTTCACTTTTCGCAATTCAACCAGTGCCTCCCAGTGACAGCCTCCCGAATCCCGCTAACCCGTGTTTTACGAAACATCAATATTCCATACCCCTATCTTTTCGCTACGCAAAGGGAGGCACATTTTACAAAAGTGGTGCATGATGAAAAATATAGTAGAACTTAATACAATCTGCATATTCGGTAAACATCTGAGAGGTCAAAGGTATCTCCAAATAATTGGTGGTTTTTGCTTGGAATCCCTTAAAGAGACAATGGAGATGTAGAGGTTATTCGAAATATGAGGCACTACATCAGATCCCAGAAGAGCAATTACAATGAGGATCAAGGAGCGTAGAACCATAATTGGACTAGGCAACCAAGATAAAATAAACGGTTCCCGAAGATGCCACCCAAGGCCAAGTTAATGACGTCAACGACCTGATATCCTCGCCGATACCCCAATAGGAGAGACTAATGTGTAGGCCTTGGAAATAAAAAGGGCAATAATAATTGCAATATAGGAAATGGAGGACGGAGTTGTTTTTCGAAGCAAACCTTGCTTTCAACGAAAAAGGATTGCATACAGAAGGGTCTACGCTCAATCCTACCACCTCTCATCTCATCTCCACGAAACTATATAATTTACGTATATTTTGATGCGTAGAAATGGAAACATTCATTAACTTTGATGAGGTCAGCGGCTGAAGAGGGGAACGTTTTCTTTAATCTGGTGCATATACTCCAAAAAGAACACGCCTTTGCCAAAAATATGTGCAAGAAACTCCCTTGTTACGAGCCTTACTAGCGTTCTCAAAGGAAGAGATGAAGCCGTTTCTATTTACAAATGAAAAAACGACTTCGTTTTCTTCCACTGATTAATTTTTTTTGGTACGACATGTTTCGACACATAGAGGTCATTTTCAAGTACAAAAAATTTTAAAATTCAAGCAAATATATACCTGGAAAGGTCTTGGGGGAGGTTGGAGAGGGGTGGAAGAATTGGTGTTAGGAGGGGGGGGAGAGGAAACCCGGAGAGAGGTGAGGGGTGGCGGTTATGGTGAGAATTAGGGAAAACCCTTAGGAGGACCGTGTTGGTGAGAAAGGTGGGGGCGGGGGATGGAAGGTAGAGGGAGGGGTGGGTTAACTTGGAAAGGGTCGTTAAGGTGGAGGTGGGTTATCAGCGGGTGTGGAGTAGGGTGGGAGGGATCTGGGTGTTCGTCTTTCGGTGAGGTTTAGAGAGACTTGTAGGAGGGGAGCAATTCTTTCAAAAAGGATGTCGTTAAGTAATTGACATTTACTCGTGTTCCTCCTTATTTCTAGCTCCTCCTTTTTGTCCATCTTCCTCCCTTTTATCTCAAAGTGTAGTATCTCCGGTTTGAAGTCGCTCTCGTGGTTCTCTTCCCAGAGATGTTTGGCGAAATGGGACTGCGACAGATTGCAGTTCCGGTAACATCTCTTATGTTCCTCGATTCTTCTCTCGAATGTACGCCCTGTCTGCCCAACATATGCAGCACCACAGTCGTTGCACTTTAATTTGTAAATGCCACTTCTTTCAAAGGTTGCACTTGGTCTTTTGTGTTACCCAGGAATTTTTTGAGGTTTTCACCGTTATAAAATGTCACTCTATACTGTTGTTTTGGAAAGAGGTTTCCTATTTTTTCAGAGATCATGCCATAATATGACAATTTACACCATCGAATCTTTTCCTTTTCCATTATTCCATTTTCCATTTCCATTCATTCATTTCCATATTTCAAACATTTTATATTTTCTAGCGATTATACAAATATTTTTCTCTCAGTTTGCCAAATCTTATCCCTTTGTGATATTTGCCGAACGCGTCTTCCAGAATTCCAGTCCCTTCCTGTCACGCGGTAAGTACAGCCGTGTTCAAATCCGCTATAATGCGCACTTCGCACCCATATCTGCTCGTTTTCATTGCCATTTTCCGGACACATCCTCACGTATTGCGGATCCATTCCATAAGGCGCATCCTCGGTATGGCACTAGGAAAGTTCAGGGAAGTGTTCCACAATGTAACCTTATGGGCCATAAACCACAGAGCTACCATGGATTGCGAATGTAATCAGGAGATTTTCCAACTTAATCGCCGATTGGAATCTGAAGAGGGATTAATTTCTTTTATGTGAATGCTGAACATTTCATTCCATTAATAATTTTGCATTCCTACTTTTCGAAAATATTACAGTTAACCATAACACACGTATTAGGATGGGAATCGCTACCACAGCGTAGATTAAATTATAGGCTGAACCTCCAAACATAATTTAAGGAAAATCATTTCTCTGACGACGTAAAAAACATACTATAAACCCTCTCGTACTACGGCAGATTAGATCGCGCCAATAAAATTAGAGAGCTAGATTGTAGAACCGATAGGTGTAAAATGTCATTTTTTCCACGTATCATTCGGGACCATAACAGCTGTATCGTCGTCGTGAATAGTTCGAATTGTGACAATAGGCAAACAGTAAATCTTTTTCTTTATATTCTCTACTTTCTTATTTATGCATGATGTAAATATTGATGTTCTTAATTATGCATGATATTTTGAATGTGTAGTAGTAGTCTTCGTATTCCTTCCAAGTTGGAACGATTGACGATAGAATGTTTCTTGGGTAGTAGATTTTAAATTGGCACTTTTCATGTGTGGTACGCGGGTTTCAATGTAATTTCGGTGTTCTACCGTATCATTCATGCATGCCTGGTGTTGAAGCACCCTCTGCCACACACCCTTTGGGTGGCTTGCAGGGTATGACGTAGACGTAAATGTATGAGAGTTTAGCTTTCTTCGTGGCATTAAAGTACAAATGCTGTTATATCACGGGAAGTAGTAAAATGGTGTATGAGTATGAAACTGGTTTTATCTATGCACATCATTAGTGTTATGGAGGCGAAGCAGAGAGCAACACAATGATAAGAGCACATTTAGTGTAAAAAGTACTTTCTTGGGCCCTCTCTTGTGTTATTAATTTTGCACTAAGTTGGGCTATTAAGGTAGCCGGTCACAGGTTTTACGAGTTTAGCAATTAACATATTAAACTATTGGGATGCCTACAGGCTTTAGTCAGTGTATCATCATAGCCAACATAACTGGAACCTGCTTGGGTTCTCCTTAGAAAAATACTGCGGTAATTGATTTGCTGTAAGACATTTCATTGTTAGACAATAAGTCAATATCACCGTATAATTATGAAAGCATTTACTGATGTTGAATATTCCGTCCCACTTGATTAAGTTAAAAATGTTTTGTCCGCACTAAAATGTATCTATCAATGGATTTAACTGAATCCTAATATCCTCACGTTTTGTGTAATCATTATTTTATTGACCAGCCGAAAGTACACCCGTCTTTTTTCACTAGAGCACTGATAATTTTGTTTTTATGAAAAATCATTTCTATGAGTTATGTGCTTTATGGCTGTGATTAAAATGGAATTCAATTCACTTTTTACAATAGTTCTCCTTTAAACGCCTGTCTAGCACTTTGGGGCACGGAAATAAGCTCCACTCGGTGCCAAGCGTGCCCATTCGGGCCCGTTAACTTGGATCGGCTCTAACTTAAATGATTTTCAATTAAGGGGAGCGAAATTTTCTAGAATTGTAGACAGATGTCTTTTTAATACAGTTATGTTGTTTTTAGATTTTTATAAACATATTCTTATGATTTTGGTATATAATTGATCTCGCGAAGTGCTAATTTTTCTCACAACAAAACATTGAGATCGCATCCAAATGCCACTTGCCGCAATCTGTTCTATACCATGCACATATGAACTATTACTTTTAATTTGTTTTTTACGTACACAGATAAAAAATAAACAATATAGCTAGTCTAGTGTTTGGTTTTAAGCGGTCAAACCTTCATAAGCTTTGGCGGTGGCCCAAGTGTCGATGGCTCACTGCAACCTCATTTCCTTCCCTAGAAAACGCCTTCCCTCAGGGGCAGTATCGAAATTATGTCTTCTCACTGTGAGAAAAGACTTTCCTGTTGGGAGGGGATCAGCGCCTTTGAAGGCCGAAGCTCCCATTCCAGGCCAGGCCTCCAAATAGGCTATCGACAGTTTTCGTAAGTGCTACCGACGAAAAATTGTTAAGCGGGCATAGAGAAAGCGATTTGTCGATATCTGTCTCTTTCGATAACCTATCGATGTCGATTAATCTCGTTGTCGAGTAAGAGAAAGCCCATGGGTGGAAAGGTGGATTTGGGAAAACCGAGAACCTTCTCGCTCTCTCGGTACCCCGGTGCCGCCCGCACGTGTGCAATGAAGGAAGTGACAATATGCACCCCTTCTAAGTTCCGTTATATTATTCCACCATACTTCGAATGAACTCAATCTGAACTTCATTCCGTCTCAGTTTTCTGGTCGTTGCGCTTTCTTGTCCGTGTGTCCGCTCTTTTTACTAGGAGATATAGATTTTATGAGGGGAATTGTTAATTTTTTGAAAAGAACTCGTTCACTTCACATATTAAGTCCATATTTCCTTTAATGCATAATATTTGAATATATATTTGCACATATATATTTATAATTTCTAGTGAGTTACTGTTCTTAGACATGGCTCCTAAGCGGAAATGATCCGTGATAGAGAGACCAGGAAGTTTTTTTTTTCGGATTCCGTTGCCGAAGCCGGACACAGACGGACCTCGTCGGAAGACGATGCAGATCTACTCGCACCGCAGGATGAGACGGAAACTTTGCCACGCAATGCTCAATATGTGCTTGAATGGACGAAATCAAAACAGCAGCAAGGGACGACCTGAAGACTAAAGACATTTCCTGCTGTGGTACGGTAAGACGAAACCGCAAAGGCATGCCACCGAATTTTGACTGTCAGAGGGCTAAAATAAAGGGGGGATATTGACGGGTGCGCATGAGAAATGACTCGATAGGTATTGTATGGACAGATAAAACGAACGTATCCATGCTGATAAACATTCACTGTCCGTCTGGAGATGGTAGTTTTTGCAATGAACAAGGGAAAGTTGTGCAGTCGGCTATCGTAGAAGACTACAGTGCAAACATGGGCTACGTAGACAAAGGGGATTGGATGGGAAGGAGCTACGATACTATTGGTAGTAGTAGTAGCCTTAGGATAGGCTTAGCTTATATTCATCGTAGCTGGAAGTGGATGAAAAATCTCTTCACTCGCCTATTGAACGTAACAGTCCTAAAGGGCACAGTGTTGTTTACGTCTCTAGGGGGCCAGATGAATCATCGGCAGCTTCGGGTTTCTCTGATAAGGAAAAGGTTTGAGGCCGTGCCCTTCCCCCTCACACCTCATGGAGGAGGCCCAGTAGCACGATTGAAAGAGGATTCCGTCGCAAGGAGGCGAAGGAAAATGCACAGGCCAGCGAACGGAAACCGCATAATGTGTGGTGTGTGCTGAGGTGTCTTTGAACACGCGTACCATCACGAAGAGCGGAGTGTGCAAAGTAGTACTAAGCACCTATAACCGACTCCTGGAGCATCAGAATAATGTATATACATTTTCATAATTAAATAAATTAGCATGATTAATATATTCATAGAAAGCATTTCCAAAATATATTTCCTATCGTATCTTTCCACTAAATACCTCTGAATAAAATTTTCTCTTACTTCAAGTTTGTTCCAAGAAAAAAATGAATTCATTAAATCGTTTATAATTTGAACCCGGCTAAGAACTTTTATTGAAAGATAAATGTAACATTTGGCTAACGCTCTTTATTTGAACAAATTATCGTAAATAGTTGTCGAGATATTGACGTTTTTCGTGTCAAGAACAAGAACAATCTAAAGAGCCAAAATTAAATCCGGCAGTGCTGGTCGACTATTAGACAATCATACACAGTGTACTAAAGGTTATCATACCATTCCTACCTAGTGTTTCGGTTGATCAACACTAAGGTCCACAGAAGCGGCGATGTGTCTATGAATACTGTGAAGACCAAGACATGTTTTGGACAGTGCATTTATCAAGTTACCACGGATTACCTGCGTCAACTGATCATCATTATAATTACTGCCACTGGGAGACTGATGCAATCTTCAAAAAAGGACAGAAAAGTGCGTAGGGCACGTGAGAGCACAAGGGCGTAAGAGCATAGGGTGCAACCTATATGAATAAGAACGCCACCAAAGCCTCTATGATGCTTACTTTCCGCACAGGTAGGTCCAACAATCAGATCAAGGAGCCAACAAAATCAGAGCATAGGTTATACCCGAGGATTAATGATTTTTATTGAACAAATCTGTATACATTCCATAGTGACAATATTTCCAGTTAATGAATTTGTTTTACACACATAAAAATAAATAATATCCATTAGATTTCATTTCAAGGCACCTTCCTTTGCAACCTCTTCTGCCGTCCCAGATGATTTGCTTCCTGGAAATGTTAAAGAAACGAATTAAATATTAAATAAATGAATAAATGGGTAAAAAATTTTAAATATTTCCCAACTAGGCCGACCACGTGTTCACATTCGTTCACGTAATACCCTGAGAGCCGCCGCATGGGCGTGTGGCAGGGGGTATTATGTCGCCAGTCGTGTAAAGGTGTAATTTTCTGGAGATAGCATAGTGACATATATTATATGAGTGTATAAATTGGAGCGCAATTTTTACTGTGGTCGCCTATTGTTGGTGGAAAGAAAGAGTTGTTGAACCTATCTGTTTGGCAGTGACCTGCTAAAAAAAATTCCTAAGAAGCAGTTCTGTAGAACGTATGGAATACTACGTAAATTGACTTGTCATTCATAACCAGCTCCTTTAAGTATCTGTACGGAACATAAGAGCCAGACCCTACAGAACTTACGTTCTGTAGAGTAAATTTTCGCAGGGCAAAATAACTCCTTACAAGCTGTTCTGTAGAACTTCGGCAACGCTACGGAAATGCGAGAGGTTTCGGTTGACCCAGTTCTTTTTCGAAGGATCTGTATGGGGAGTCGTAGGAAATTCCACAGAACGTCCTAAGGAATTCTGCAGAACGTCGTTGGGAATTCCGTAAAATGGCGTTTCAACAATTTGAGGAATATCTACAAAACTTTTTAAGAAATTCTGTAGAAGTATTACGAGGAAACTATACAGAACTTTTTATCATAGTGAATCTTTCTTATTTACCGCATCTGTCAAACCTAGAGATGTAGTGATGAGTCATGATAACATTCCCAATGTCGCTCTAAATAGTATCAGTTATGAATTTATCAAGTAAGCTAGGCCTAGCGTGTAGACTCCGTGTCCTTAGGGTCTCCTAAATTAATTCCCCCAAAAGTTGTGAGATAATATATGTATGGTCGTACCAGTTCCGGAGAACCGAAAAGACACGTCGAAGAAAATAGTTAGAAAAATTATTATAAACGTTAGATTTTAATCCGAAATACAGTGGAAAGTAAGTATAAGGACGAAAATGAAATTACGTGAAAAAAAATAAGCGAAAAAAATATTTCGAGGGTTCCTCATTCCACTGAACCCTAGGACCGAGGTAAGGTACACGGGAGCCTCTCTTCGGAGAACACCCCTTTCAATAATTGAGAATAAATCGCGCCGGTATATATCAAATTTTAGAAAATGGGGAATATATCACTAATTAAATTTATATCACGCGGTGTAGAAGCCCAGGATGTGGAAATTAAAAAGGCGGCGCGTAAAGTTAAAAAAACCCCGATGTAAAGAGACAGGATAACAATAAATTAGCCGGGGATTAAAATAAGCTAATGTCTGTAATGTGTAAAGTGCCGATAATTATAAAAAGTGTCCCCGGCCACAACAAGAAAAAAACGTGACAATCATAAATAAATATATTAATTAATAACAAAAATTACCAATCCACTACAGTACCAGTTTTGATGTCTGACGGTTACGGTCGGCCGACCACAAAGACGCGTCCTTGAATCGGTATCACCCGAACTCCGCCCGCATACTCCCGGAGAGGTCCTCTGCGATGTGTCTCCCATCTGGTGCCTACCGGGTTCTGATATATAACGTCTTGGTGATTGCATCATCCAATGTCTCTCACACATGGATCCCTGCAATATAGGAGGAAGACATGAAACATTGTTAACATATACGTATGTTCCGCGGTCGGGAAGATGCAAGCGCATAATTCCGCGGAGACAGGTGGCAAATATCCCACCAATCTCTGTTGGGAATGTGTATTATCTCCAAAGGCTCTCTGTTCTCTTACCTAAGATTTGAAATCGCATTTCTTCCCCCTGCCAGCCCGTAAAATAAATCAAGTTCTACTGTTAAGAACGTGTTTAATACTTCAGTTCTCTGCTGTAGCACCGAGCGAAATGCGCCCAGCGCGTAGATATTTTCAATTAAATTTTATATTCGGCGACCTAGCATTTGAAGCACATTTGAATCCCGTGGGAATTACCAGATAGTCTTAACTTTGGCCCTCCAACATCACAACTGGTATCACGCCCCCCCAGAGGGAACTCAGTCGCTCCCACCCGCATAACAGGGATGTGTAGCGTCGAGGAACAGCGATGGTTGAATGTCAACCGATTTCAAGCCGCAACGAGAAACTTCCCCGAGGACATCCTTACTTGAAACCCGCCTTGGGCGGCATTGTCTGCGTCTCGCCTTCTTTGTCCTATTGGTCGCTCGTGCTCCCGAGTATGTGTCTTCATTTACGTCGATTAGCTTTAGGGAAGCACCTAGGTTCATTTGAACTCCGGAAATATGACCTTGAGGCACCGAGGTAAAGCCATTAAATATGTAAAGGAATGAGACTCATACCAGGCCACGCTTCTTGTGGACATATTCCAAAATACTTTGAATCACAAAACTTTTTTCATTAGCATACTTCCTGTATGCCGACTCCCTTCTCTTTGACCGACACCCGGCCAGTTCTCTTTGCCCATTCCCTCGAGCGATCTGCAGGAACGCCAGCGTAAAATGTCGCCAAGGTGGACCGACCTCCATTCTCCATTATTTCCAGGTGCACTTTTATAAGATTATCCCTGTTTCCTAAATGCTCAGGAATCAGCAAACATTTAAACAACACTGAAAGGTGGTCCCGCAGTATGTCAAAATAATAAAAGCCCTGGCCGTTTGTAAGAACACAGACCGGGACAAATAGAAATGACCGGGAAATGAAAGAAAATGATGTAATATAATAACAATGTGCAAGATGTGATTATAATCGACATAGGGTAAAAGCTAGCTCTAAGCCGGCAACCCCTGAAAACTGAGCTGAAATGCAGCCAACGACACGACGACGTCGTCCCGCATGATGCGGCTTATGTCCGAGTTGAGAGCTCGAAGTAGATGAGAAAATCCTTCCCCGGAGAAGAATCACTCACACGCCCCTATCTCTTCTACATTTCTCCCGCGGAGAATAGTCGTAATATAACATGATCGTCGTCGAGGTTGAGCATACATTATTGTCGATCATATTCCTGGGGGAAGAAACGTTTAAACTTATCGTTATTGAAATTGTCATGAAAAATTTATATATTATACATTAGTTAATTCTTCGATGCAGAGTGGGGCCTCCAACACCTCGTCTATGGCACGTTTTTCTTTTTTCCCATGCAACAGTTAAATTGTTTTCACTTTCTTTTCCCTCCCACGTACCATTCCATATCGGTTCTAAACACGCGGAGAGCCGGCAAGAGACACATTCCTATTTACATATTCCACCCAATAGTCACTATAAAACCCCAATTTTCCCCCTCTCCATCTAAGGAGGGGTGAACTACTCTGCTCCTTTCTTTCCCCCCTTTCTTCGAACTCCCGCAACGTCTCTTCCGGACGGCCTCGCGTCGGAAATTGTTTTGCGCCACGCAGCGACGGGCTCTTTCAAAAGCCACCCACCCCTATCCGCAGAGGTTCTCATTCCACCGTCGTTGCTGTCAGGCGAGAGCGCCTTTCGATGACGACGGGTTCCCACCGTAATCTTCCATTTCCCGGGCAGCGGGATAAGGCTGTTGACTAGCCCCGATCTCATTTGATTCCTCATTCTCCTAGGTGGGATTATTGGCTGACTGTCGCGCTGGGACAATCCCCTCTCCCGTCACCCTCTCCCCATCTCCTTTCTCCTTTTCCTGGTTGCGATCCTCGGACGAGCTGCGTGATCCCACTCGCAGACTACGGGGCTCCTCCAACCCTACCTCTTCCCCGCCGCCGCCTACCGCGCTCCCCCGCCCCGGTTAAAAAATTTGGGGTGGATTCTCGCTTCCAGCGGCCGCATGGTGATTTTTGCGGGGAAACTTCCAGCCTGTGGATTATTCCGGGCAATCGCCGTCCTCTGTTCCGCGTCGCTCTGCCTTGGATAACGCCTCGCCGGCAGGCGCCCAGTTCTCCAATAGAAGCTGGCACCAAGTTTGAAATGGGAGTGCGAATAACTCTTGTTCTGGCAGCTAAAAGGAATAAATTCAACGTCCTCTCAAAGTTCATTCCTAACGCCATCCTTTCCGACAGTACCGTAACACTTGTCTCGGGATATGCCTCGGTTAGCGTCATTTCCTGAGAACAGAGATAATCCAGAAAGAACTCGGGGTATATACAGACGCACTGTATATCACCTGACATCCCTCTCTCCAGCCGCCGTTCACCATAAAGGTGGCTCATAGGGTATTACGCAAATAGATAAAAAGACACAAGGGGGAATAAAAACGGGAGTTCAAAATCGAAGTACCTTTGATATTACGAGGCGAAATGAAAAGAAGGGGTACAAATTACCCTTAGCCATTTTTCCAGGTTATGATGCGCATACTATATTTAGTTTTGAAAATTAGTGAAAAGTACCTTTTTAGAATAATCTGTACTTAAATTAAAGCCTCGAAGGCATAAGCTGATAAATGCAGCAACAACAAAACTGCTTATCCAATAAAGGTCAAATATGACACCAACTAATGTTATCCATATGAATTCCTCAATTCAAATGGTAAACAGTTACTATTTTGCAGAACTTCATTTTGAGGAAAACGGAAAAGCCAAGTGACATAGCCTCATTTATCCATATGAAAAGGGATTAGCGAAACTGTTTCTGATGACACAGTTTAGATACGAACACAACCCGAAGGTTTGATTTAATATCCATGCAAAAATGGTTCGTAGCTACTCAAAATACATACACATACTATAACCCTTATAACCAATTCCCGTCATTTAAATATCCGTCATAGTTATGGCGATCAACCCCAGGCTACTATGCTGCCTCGTCCTAGAATATATAATAGCATGATATACACTCACGGAAACTTTTATTTCCCACGGACGGAGGTGTTTTTAGGACAACGAGAAGTAACAAATAAGCATAACTGGTCGACAACAGATTACAAGTTCAAGAATTAAGATCTATTCACCTGAAGAATCACACCTGACCGTTGAACCACCTACGATTATTGGTAATTTTCGGTAGATGAAAGGAACGAGGGAATTGCATTGATTTCCACGCCACCCAAGAGGTACAATGCTGGCGCGTTGGAACCCACTTCCGACATTCGCTTAAAAAAAACGAAGGCCGATGGCCGGTCCATCACGCCGCTCTAGCAGATCTCGTTACAGATATCTGCAGAGAGAGAGAGACGTCATACTGTGCCATGTTACAGTGCCCTTCAAACAAGGGAAACACTGCCTCCGGATAAAAGTAGATTATGACCAGGATATATTTTCAATATTTCAGTTACTTATGAAAATTTGGAACAGAACTTTATAGTTTGATGTTAGAAGCGCGACAGAATATGAGGAACATACACCTCGTTCTTCATACCCTATCGCGAATGTAACAAAATATTAAGCAATGCAATTCAGTGCTTGATACTTTATTACATAATACGCTTAACACCTTAGTATTATAACTCTTAATGCTTATGACACTGCCAAATCGTTATATACGTGTGTATTGTGTACCGGTAATTTTCACGCTTCCGTCACAAATAGCCTACCTAAATTTTTGTCGCCTTAAGTCACTTTATTCTCCCTCCAAGTCTCTTTAAGTGAGGTTTTTGACCCTTAAGCCACATCGGTGGCCCTGCCACGAAGGAGGCCTTGTCTCGAGCTAACGCAGAACCCTACGCACTTCACCTGGGTGCGCGAAAGAGGTAGATAGATGGGCAAATACACGGATGCAAGCGATCCCTCGATCTACCTCCATGCGCACGGAGAGGAGACGAATCCCTACCTGGAATTTTTACTGCAAAGTCCACCGGTGGCAGTACTGCGTCGCTCTCCATCGCCGATCCCTCGACGCACACGCCATTTCACACACAGCACTAACACACCAATCACTGGAATGACCATTGCACTATTTAATTCACTTTCACTTTCTTCATCACAATTCAGACACTGATGTTGGAGAGCAGGATCTCCCAAGTGAAACGGCCGTCTTCCCCGGTAGAAATTATGGCGTAGAATTTTTGTTATGTACTGGGTGTGTAAAATGTATGTGTGCTGCCAACTGAAAATGCGATTTCTTTGAGAGCATTCTTTGACCAAAATTGGTAGTGCTCGGGACAAAGTAATGAGATAGCAATTGAGGAAGCCATGCAGAAGAGAAAAAGAGACTGGTACTATTTTTAAAAGAGGTGAGACAACGTTTAAGAGGACTTAATTTCATTTGATGATAGCGAGATTCAGATAAATAGTTAAGATGAGACGAGAATCAAAGATGGATTTTTCAGTCTCTAGGAGAATCTCAAACGAGCACACTAGTTACGATATAGTCATGTGTTTTCGAAGAATCACACACGGCGTGACATTTTCTCCAAGTATTTGGTAGCACTGCAAGACTCTCAAGCTTTGAGTAATAGGATGAAGTGGAATTTTCGTTTATGTCGTGATGACAGTCATAAACCGATTAAGTTGACACGAGTGCTCGATTGGTTGTGGTGTACCCCAAACGATGATGAAGGGTTGGATTACTTAAAACTAACAATTTCGCAGTGAAATACGAAATTGCCATCAATTAAAAAAAAGCCTACCGTCCCAGACCTTCAACACTGCGTTTCGCACTAGATTTAATATCGTAGTAAAATGACTGAAGATATTTATGTCACTAGCCCAATTACTTAAGTGTCCAATTCACATGTAATGCAAACGTTCCAGTTCAACATTAGGAATTCAAAATTAGAAGACACGAGAAATGACTATTAGGAATACCATTAAAAAGTCATCATCAAAGACAACATTTAAATTAAGTTGATATGAAACGCATTCGGTGCATAAAACTGGGTGAAATGGACGAGGACATGACCAACGGACACAGGGGGGAGAAATTTTGGAAGATAAAGCAAGTGGAATACCAACGGAATTACCAATTAAGTGAACATGAATGCAATAAAATATCGACAAAGCTCAATAAAATGTAGCACACGACGATTTTTTACCAAGGAACAAAAAGAGGGCAAACAAAGCAACGCGAATAATTATGAGTCTATGAATGATAATTCAGCAAGGAATTACAAACGATTGAAAATGAATCATCGAAACTACAGCAGTGGGTACGTGAAAGAGAGTGGTCTTGGATGGTGCCTGTGGGAGCATTTACCCCTGAAAAAGAAAAAAAAGGAGTCAATATTGAATCAATAGTCACATGTGTTGAGAGGCATTAATGATATATTGCATGAGTGTATAACTCCCAGCGTTTAACAATGACAGCTTGATTAATGAATTCATAGCGCTCACACTTCGTCGATGCATTAGCCGTAGTGCAAGCACACAATAGGATAATTTCGTGCAATGCGAAATGTACTCTACTCTCTTTAAATACTTGCCTCTTCAAAGGTGGAAGACAACAGGCGTTCCTCGATGAAGACTTCTGAACTCGGACTTCGCCATGGTCACAACTGACAACTGACAATTTTACGGAACACCACATGAGCACACGCGAAGAGCACAACTCATTCATAATAGAAAGACGCAAAGACCAGCACTCGCCTTTTATGCTGAGCTCCGTGGCGAATGAGGGGGTATGGTAGTAGGGGTTGGGGGGGATTAGCGAAGGCCTTCTACGTGAGTAAGCCTAAGGCGACAGGTGAGGAGGTCACAAGGGATGTTTATTCGAGTAAAAGAGAGAGAGAGATATGATGGGGTGAAGCGAAAGTTTTGGCACCGTAAATTCAGAGTGAGCTAAGAAAAAGAAATGGCTAGTGGAATGGGAGGCAAATGGAATCGAATAGGCTACTCGATGCCACGTCACTCAGTCGCCGGGACGAAGCTCATCACCCACGTCAACCTATGCCCTGTGTATTCACGTGTAGCCGTACCTGACTTTCGAAATAAGAAATTTTAGGTGCGGGGAGGCATATTTCTCTCGGGGTTAAAATTGTGACGCAATTGGGGAAATTGCAAGGAATGGATGCATAAAGGTACCTATGAATTCTTTGCGGAGGAAAATTCTAATGGAAGATCTACTTGATAGAAGACAATATCGAGTGGACATTTAACGTCACTTGAAGCGCTCTTCATGTAAGGAGGCATTGGATCCCAATGACGAATATCCTCCACTATTTGTAGAGGCATGAGCACCCTAAGAAAGTAAAATCGGCACTCGAACCACGGCACCAAAGCGTTTATCCACACATTATTGTTTCCTAGGTGATAAGCGGAAAAAAATAACTCCGGAGGCAAATTAAATTCATGGTCCTAGCCATCATCAAACATCGTCTTTTCCGCTGTGTAAAAGAGAAATAGAAATGAAACGAGTTTGAAAAAGGTAAATCGATAAAACTGAATTGCCATCTACAATTACAAAATACCGTGCATACCACCTCTAGCGAGTGTGGCACGGGGTGACTCTACACCAGGCATAAAGCCCATATCCCAGCTGAATCCGAACCGCGCACATTCCCCGGAATGTCAGGCGCAGGCAGGAAGAAAATTAGCGGTCTGATCAGAAACTAGGACAGTGCTCAGGGACGAACATGCTACCATGATTTAGATTACTTAACAACTTTTATGCAACACTCTCGCTCACACGATATTGCTATCCCATAATATTCTACTTTCTACTGTAATCTTCGCTCTTATACTTTCTTCGAAGCCTCAACTGCCCCTCCCTGCTCTCGAAACCACTCATTCCCTACCCTATCTCTGCTTGTATTTCCCATTGTCCATCGTACATCCTCATTTCCACGACGCCAATTTCTTTTCATGTCTCTTCTTCATGGGCCGAGTATCACAGCCCTGGATCAGGGCTGGACTTACAACTGATTTAAAAACCCTTCCCTATGTGTTCCTTCCGATACGCTTATCGAATTACTACCCTATAATCTTTCCCCCGCTCATCCATCCTGATTGAGCCCTGAAGTTAATCTCCTACTATAAAGTTACTTTCAAGTCTTACCTTTTTCCATATAATTCTACCCGTAAAAGATGGTATTTATTGGAAGACAGAGAAAATATTCTGTCCTGCACGCGCAGGTCCCTATTAAACGTTAGAATTTTTTCTTCACCTTCGCTGAAGTCCGATGTTTCTTCATCCATTGTATTATTGATTCTCATTCTTCCCCTCTTGCCCAACATCCATCTTTTCGTTTGTTAGGAAAAAAAACCTGATGGTTATAGGTGTTTAGAAGATAGTCAATGAACGAGGGAGGTATAGATTCAAAATGGAAGGGTATAAGCTAAGGACAAGAAATATGGGACAAGACGCGTACGACATTTGAAGACTGAGAGAATGATTTATAACTGACATGTAATTTAAGGATCGCCTCAGGCGTTGAAAAATGCAGGGTCACACAGTGAAGTAGAACTATGATTACAATTGGATGATAGTGTCAGATACTCGAAACGAGGTATCAGGGAGAACACAGACGCTTATTTACATAATAATTTATAACAGATGACAATTTACGCTGTAATAAAAGGTTAAGTAGAAGTTGGCAGATGGAGAGGTGGAACGTAGAAGCGTTGAAACAGCTTAAATGGTGGGAAAAAAGGATCTCTGCCCCGGTCTACTCGACAGTGAAACAGAAAAGTCATCGCAAAAAATTAGTAGCGATGTTTGGTTATAAAGAGTTATAACCAAAATGAACTATATTGTACCTTATTCAAGTCGACAAAACAGCGACTAATATGGCGTTATCAAGGCCCTTGAAAAATTTGACAAAACGGTACATCTCACGAACATACAGAACAATTGAGGTATGCTACAAATGCTACAGAAACTATTTTCATTTTTTTTTATTTTGCAATTAATGAAAAAGATGCAGGAACCATAAGAAGCGTGATGTTAGTAAAACTTTGCAGATTAAGAAAGATGCATTGGGGAGCAAATACTAATAAGCTACTCAACCTGTCGAAAATCCTACTTCAAAGTCGCACTGGCAGCTCTTACGGTCTCCTCACGACCGCAGGAAAAAAGATATTTCAGGCCTTTCAGCTCTGCAGTGTATTTACCTAATGGAACGAATCTTTATTCGAGTACCATCTGATGGAATTACTCATTTCCCACCTCCAGCCACACGGAGTCTTATATCGTTCTCCTCGACCACCTTTCGCGCTCCATGTTCGTGGTTGATTATTCGGCCCCGGCTGAAGCGGACGTGGATGTCAAGGAGGTGGATAAACGGACGACATATCATGACCCGCTATTTCAGCTTCGGCAGATGTACCCTGGTCACCGTTAAATTAGTTGTAGATATCAATCATGGGTGATCTCGGTGGAGTTTGGGTTCGCTGTTAGAGAGCATGGAGTGTATTCATTGAAAATATAAGCATATTCACAAAACATGGAATTAAATTTAAAAATTCATGTATGTCCCCTATTTTGTTGATTGTAGCATTATCTCGATTCCACGAACATAAAGGATTATGCTTGGAATCAACAGGACAAGGCGCCAGGAAATTACACGCTTGAAGTATACGTTGAGGCGAGGAGAGGGCAATGGCAAGTGGTATGAGAGGGGCTGGTGAGATGTCGGGATGTGATGTGGAGGAAAAGGAAGGGAGGGGGAGGAGGGCGAGAGGAGAAGAAGGGGGCTGGGAGGCGGAGGGGCAGGAAAGGGAGGGGCGTGGGGGGAGGGGAGGTAGAGTGGCGAGGAAGGGGGAGTGTTTCCTTGGACGTCAGGATGGGCAGTGTTGGGATGCGGGGGAGGAAATTCCTCTGCCGGAGAGGCCAGGAGGGGAGGGAAGGGGGAGGAGCGACGGGAGACGGCTTTACGCGACACTTCCTTGGCAAGACTCGAGTGCATTGAGCGAGGACGCCATAGCTGACAGAAAACTAACGGTCTTTGATTCACACCCAACTGCCGTCCGCACTGGATAATCATCAACATTTGTCTCTACTAATTAGCAGAGTTAATTTCAGAGCTCATTTGGGTCAAAAAGTTTCAAATCACCGAAGTAAGCCATAGAATGTCGGAAAAAACTTTGTACATTACCATAGTTAATTTTGGAAGTAAACAAAACTAAGCTTAGAGCAACAAATGAAAGAGTAACTTTGCTTCCTTCCACAGATTTATTTTCTTGGTACAACATGTTTCGACAGAGCAGTGTCATCATCCAGTACTCACTCAGTAAAATTCTTCACATATATATATAGGTATAAACATATCTTAAGGGGTTTGGGGGAAGGTAGAATGGGGAGGTGAGGAGGGAAAACCAGGGTAGAGATGACGGACGGCGGTCGGCATAGGAATCTGGAAAACCCGTGAGAGGACACGTAAGTGGTGGGTGGTTGGTTGGATGGGGGGTGGGTTGACGTAGTGTGGATCGTGGAGATATAGGGATTTAAGGTAGCTGTGGTAAATCAGCATGTGGGGAGTGGGGTGGAAGGATCCGTGGTTTCAGATTTTCCGTGAAGGATAGAGAGATTTCCAGGAGGTGGAAAGTTTTTCAAAAAGGATATCGTTGAGTGAATGATCCTTCTTCATATTCCTTCTAATTTCAAGCTCCTCCTTTTCACGACCATATTTCTCCATTTTTTCTCTATGCGTAATATCTCCAATACGAAGTCGCTGCTTTGGTTTTTCGTACTAAGGAACGTACTAAGTTTGGAAATGGGACTAATGGAACGCGCTAAGCTTAGAGATTGCTTAAGAGAGAGTTAATATATAGACGTTAACTTCAACATAACTGGGGTTGAACGTGAGAGCTCACTAGTTTAACATAAGTAATTATATGATCAATCAGTTGAATTTATACCTCATCTTTCGAAGAATATTTCGTTTTACAGGAGATGAGCACAAGGATAATATAAGAAAAATTAAAACATACTGTTGAGAAGATAAAAATGTTGCCCACGACCGACGCTAAGTCACAGATGGGAGATAACTTAGGAGTCACAATTAGTCACGACCTATCTTGGGGAAAACATATTAGGGAAATATGCGGTCAAGCATATAGGAAGCTAGGCTTTATCAAGAGAGTACTCGGAAAATGTGATGAGAAAGTGAAAGAACGTTGTTATTTTTCAATCGTTAGGCCTCATCTGGAATATGCTGTTAGTGTATGGGATCCATACGAAACGGGGTTGGTATCAGAGTTAGATCGCGTCCAGCGAAGAGGAGCTAGGTTTGTGAAACGATGCTACGATAAGTTGGCTAGTGTGTCTGGACTGTTAGAAGAATTAGGATGGGAATCGCTATCACAGCGTAGATTAAATTATAGGCTTAACCTCCTAAATAAATTTCAGGAAAATCATTTTACTGACGACGTAAAAAACATACTATTAACCCCTTCGTACTACGGCAGATTAGATCGCGCCAATAAAATTAGAGAGCTAGATTGTAGAACCGATAGGTATAAAATGTCATTTTTTCCGCGTACCATTCGGGACCATAACAGCTGTGATCGTCGTCATGAATAGTTCGAGTATTGACAATAGGCAGGCAGTTAATCTTTCTCATTATATTCTCCTCTTTCTTATTTATGCATGATGTAAATAATGATGTTCTTATTTATGCATGATATTTTGAATCTGTAGTAGTAGTCTTTGTATCCCTTGCATGTTAGAACGATTGGAGATACAATGTTTCTTGGGTATTAGATTTGTAATTGGCGCTTTGCATGTGTGGTACGCGGGTTTTTAATGTAATGTCGGTGTTCTACCATATCATTCATGCATGCCTGGTGCGAAAGCACCCCCTGCCACACACCCTTTGGGTGGCTTGCAGGGTATGACGTAGATGTAGATGTAGATGTAAGTCCGCGGTCACTCGTCATCAACATTTCGACGGTCGATCCCTGGGTCGGCGACCTAACCGAGGGTGTGATCCTCCCTCCCCTTCAAGGGGGGTGTGCGGTCCCTTAGCAGGGCCGTTGCTCCAAGGGCCTAAAATAATTTTCCACGTCATTCATGACACATATCGGATTTTGGTCAGCCCTCCCCCTAAATATGGGTTTATTGACACTTATGCTACTATTTATTGAGACTTATAATAAGTACCGCCACGAAAGGCATTCCTAATCTGGCCTGTTCTAGACGTCTCTACTGCGTGGTAAGTTGTCCAACTCGACCCTCCAAGCACAATTCCCGACGTGCCGTCTCCTCCCTTGACTCCGTCACCTGCGTGGAGAGTTGTCGGCATTGATACCCCTAGCACTCTTCCCGACGTAATATTTCTTCTTTCTCCGAGCTAATCAAATGAGTCAATTCCCCACGAACGCTATCCACCTCAATTTTTGTCTACTAGCTCAGATTTTGAAATAAACTTTATAAATGGTCCATCCATAGCTTCTTCTTTCTCTTCCATCTCCTACACCTCCACCTCCTTTTCCCTACTGTCACTTCTCCTTTTCACTCCTTCTCCTCTTCCTCCCTTCTCCCTTTCTCCGCCGTCTTCTCCTCCCTTCTCCTCCCTTCTCCTCCACTTCATCCTCCTACCTTCTCCTGTCCTCCTCCTCTAGCCATTTCAATATCTTCATATTCACTACGGAGCAAGCCATGCTTACACTCATCTCTTCTATTGTGACGACCGGGCAGATGCCTCTTAACACGCCCACACATCCTTCCAATTCCTCCAATAATCAACCCTTAGAGACCCGGGGAGCGCTATCGCGCTCCTCCTGTCTCTCGCGAAAAGTGCCAGGAGCGCGATAGCGCTCCTCCTGTAATGTCACTCTTAGATGCTGGTATTTCACTGATTGTTCACAGATGGCACCTAAACGCAGATTACAGATTCAGATTATGTAACAAAACTCTTCAAATAATATATTAAAAAGGTACCACATATACGAGAAAGAAGCTATTTTACACTTGTCTGGCCTCATTTAGAATATGCCGCTAGTATATGGGATCCGTACGAGGAAGGTATGATTAAAGAATTAGAGCGCGTGCAAAGGAGATCTGCTAGGTTTGTTAAAGGCCGTTATGATAATTGTATAAGTGTTACGAGTTTAATAGAAGAACTAGGATGGGAAATACTATCAACACGCAGGTTAAAATTTAGGTTAAACCTTTTAAGTAAATTCGAAACCGAGTTGTTCACAGATGACGTTAGATTTATATTGAGAACCCCTGCGTATTATGCTAGGTTTGATCATATGAACAAGATTAGAGAGATAGATTGTCGTACCGATAGATTTAAAATGTAATTTTTCCCTCGTACTATAAAAGAGAACAATAGGCAGCGTAGCAAAGGGATAGGTAAGTGAAAATATAGTTAGAGTAGTCTGTAGTGCATGATGCATGTAATAACAACCAATAATCCCTTCCTTATTATGTAGATACTAACCATCTAGCTCCATGTGACCCTATTATCCAGCATGTCTCCCTTAAATATCCTACTTGCATGTCAATACTGCATGTTTGGTGATCTTCACTCCCTGCCACACACCTTCGTGGTGGCTCGCAGGGTATCACGTAGATGTAGATATAATAAAGTTTTCCTTGAGTTTTTGAATATTTACCTTCACTTGTATTTGAGACAATTTTTTCCTAAACTACTGCAAAATCAGCAAAAATGCCTCTGCAATTTAATATAGTACCTAGAAAATCGGTTGGCACTCAAAGGGTTTAAATCCATCAGACTGGTAGCTCCAACGCATTTTTAGCGTTTAATTATTTGCTCTGTAAAACTCATCGCTAATACAGGTTAATTCCGACCCTGTGTCCCGTAGTGCGGTCTCCGTAATTCCCTCGATCATAATCCTAATTTCCGGACAATTTATCACTTCCATCCTCTCTCCGTTAAAAAATTTCGACGCGACTCAAAAAACGTTCAAAATTGCCCCTTCCTCCATCTGTGGTCCGCTCTTCTCTTTCTCTATCTCCACCCTTCCATTCCTCTTCTCCATTCTCCGCTTGACGCGGTGGGACTTATGAAGTACCGTTCCGCTAATAGTTTTCCTTCTTCGATTCGTAGGCCCCATTGGCGTTTTCCACCACCAAAGAGTTAACTGGGAACCCTGGCTCCGCCCGGGATCCTCCCGCTCTATTGTACCGACGTGACCGGCGATCAGCTGGGCGCTCTTCCCGACCGCCCTTTCGCTCGTAGTCGGGTGTGACATACGGCCATCGCGCTGCTAGACTGCGAGATCCCCCACCTCCACCTCCTCCCCACAGTCACCTTCCGCGTTCCCCCGCACCGGGATAAGAACTTGGGGTGTGTTCCCGCTCGCATCGGCCGCGTGGTGCGAGAAACTTCCAGGCGTTGTATTATCCGGGGTAATCGGCGCCCTCTCCTCCGCGACTTGACGCCTTGTGGTGCGCATCGCCGGTGGGAGTCCAGTTCATCTCCTCAAAGGAGTTTCTAAAAAATTGTAAACAGAAGTGAGAATCAGCCGTGTTTTCGCTGATGAACGTAATATATTTTTCGTCTCATGAAATTTCACTACTTTCGCCTCCTTTTCTGACAGGAACTTCATATTTGTTCCGGGATATCTCTTTTAGAGCGGCAACATTTCCTGAGGAATAATGCTCCGGTTCCATGACGAAAGAATATCCATTGCAGTCGCTATGTATATCGCTTGCTATCCCTCTCTCTCCCCGCTATTCACCTTTGAGGGGGCTCATTGTGTATAGCGTAAATACAAAAAACGTCGCAAGGGAGATGAGAGACGAGAGATCAATATCGTAGTACCCGTAATATTTTGAGACGAAATGAAAAGATGGGGTCAAAATTACCCTTTGAGAATGAAATGAAAAGATGGGGTCAAAAATCATCCTTTGCCGTTTTTCTAGGTTGTAATGTGCATAGTACCTGACATTTTTAGAATAAGTGAAAAAAACTTTGTAGAATAATCGCTACATTTTATGACGAAATTCACGGAGTTCTAACCTGATAAATGTAGAGATAAAGAAATGGTGTAACGTGAGAAACGAAAATGGTCTAAAATGATCCCCACCATACTTTTAGCGTTCAAAGTGGAAAATAATATTCCTTAATTATTTTCAAAGTCAAATTGACAGAGTTAAGATAATGCACAACTTCGTCATTTTGGTAACATTTTTAGGTAACGAGGAAATATTCCATTCCATTGTCATGTTTTCCTCATCGCGTCATAGCCTCATGTATCCATGCAAAAGGGATATATTAACTGCTTTGTTTTGGATGGAGCGGAGTAAAAATATGAGCAGTCGCCGAGAGTAATATTTTAAACCTTCAAAATACTGGTTAACAGCTACTTTATTATTTATACCAGCTATAGTCCGAACGGTGAACCTACAATCATGAAGCTAAATGCGACATAAATTTAGTAATAGTAAATTTCCGTAGCGTAAAGAACAAACGGGCAAAAGTTGAGCAAATATTTGAAAACGCAGACATAGTAATTGGAACAGAGAGCTGGCTTGCAGAGGATATTTACGATAGCGATGTTTTTACGACAGGATATAATATCTATAGACGTGATCGACGCGATAGGAATGGCGGCGGAGTATTCATAGCAGTTAAATCGTGTTTGAATAGTACCGCACACATATTAGACGACAATGGAATGGAGAGCGTTTGGTGTACCATTAAGCAACGAAACAAAAGAAATATGCATATATGCTCATTTTACAGGCCATCAGATTCCATAATCGACGTTTTGTCCATATTTGAAACTCAATTAACATCATTTACCTCGAAAGATAACAAAAGCGTGGTATTATCGGTGGGGATTTCAACCTCCCGGCTATAAATTGGAAAACCAATAGCGTTGAAGTAAGTTTCAGGAAGCTTGATATAGACGAGGCCCTACTTAATACACTATCAACCCACTCTCTTCTTCAAATATTAAGCGAAATTACGAGAGGGAATAAAATATTAGACATTTTAGCTGTTAGTCACCCTGCAATGATTAAAGTAAAATTCGGAGAGACGTTAGAAGCTTCATTCGCGAAATTTGTAGCCACAATGAAGAACGAGAGCACCGAAGTATCATGGAGATATTTTTTGGAAATTCCACGTAAAGGAATCCATGAATATATTTCATACAAATTCAAACGGGAGAGTAAAGAACCTCGTAGGTATAACCACGAAATAAGGCGAGAGACAAAGGTAAAGACAAAATCTATATAAAAATTCTATTGAGTTAAGTAACAAAACAACGGAGCTTGCGGCGAGAGAAATATACGTTGCTCGACGCTCAAAAACGAAGAAAATAATGTGCGCTACTCTACAAAACTTCAAGGATAAAAATCCTCGGAAATTACCGGCCTATATCGCTATCATCACTTTTATGCAAGATCCTCGAACACATTGTCGTTAGCAATATTATTACATTCCTGGATAATCGTAATTTCTTACATGGCAGTCAGCACGGCTTCCGTAAGGGAAGGTACTGCGAAACACAGCTTGTGATCTGCCATCATGATATCCTAAAATCAGATGAATCGACTATGAACGTCTACGCGATATTCCTTGGTTTCAAGAAGGCATTCGACAAGGTTCATTACCGAAAACTCATGTATAAATTGCAATCATGCGGAGTTAATAGAAAAATAGTGAATTGGATAATTGCCTTTCTCAGTGATCGAAAACAAAAAGTAGTTATTGATGGTTTTAGCTCTGATATGGTTGAAGTCACATCTGGTGTTCCTAAGGGAAGTGTGATCGGCCCAGGAGTGGGGGTTCGAATTACATATCAGCAAATTCACCACAGTTCATTTCAAACGAAAATCATCACAAAAATGCCATACCTTTACTGTGGGTGGAGTAAACATAAAATTTTCAGACACAGTAAAATATCTTGGAGTTACCTTAAAACCTGATATATCATGGGGATTGCACATTCGAAATTTATGTGGCGCAGCATTAGAAGATACTAGATCTTGTTAAACGTATAATAGGAAGGTCCTCGGATGAAAAAGTAAAAGAGAGATCCTACTTCGCTCTGGTTAGGCCCCACTTCGAATTCGCCGCTAGCATTCGGGATCTTGGTCATAAAGATTTAACAAAAAAATTAACAAAAGACAAAGAAAAGCAGCACGCTTCGTTTAAAACTGCTACGAACAAACATATAGTGTTACACAACTGTTAGAGGGATTAAAAAGGGAGCCCATAGAGACTCGCAGGCTGCACGCTAGGCTTAGGCTGCTATCATTATTCAGAACTGTTGTGTTTCAGAGCGACATAGAGAGTATAATCATGACACCTCACTACATTTCTAGGTCTGAAAGAATCGGTAATAAAAGAGATACTCTGCCGAACAGATACTTACAAAAACTCGTTCTTTCCGCGCACAATAAGCGACCACAATAAAAACTGAGCTCCTCCAAATACATTCCCATAGGACATATCACCATTTCTCCTCCAAAAATTTTACATCTTTACACGGCCGGTGAACTACCACCCCCTGCCACACGTCCATGCGGCGACTCACGGGGTAGTATGTAGATGTAGACACCAGAATTGAAAGGAGGGGATGATACAAGGAAAAGAAAGAATGAGAGGACAAAGGAGAATAGCATGCCAATGTGGTGACTTGGGCTGTGCCATGATCTGATTTCGTCAAAATTACTCTTAGTGAGTGGTGAGAATGAGCCTCTGTACCAATCAAATCGGCAGTGGATATCTTTATTTCTTGCTTCGGCCAGATCTGTATATGAAGAGCGTGGTGAAAATAAAATCTTTAGGTGGCTCCCGGCCCAGTCCTCTCATTAACTGTTCTATTACTCCCATTGTCTATTAGCCTTTTTTATCGACTCTTATAATTCTCCCTTGTCACAGCCCACATGGAATACGGCGCCAGTGTTTGATATCTACATGAGGTAGTCATAGCAACAAAGTTAGGACGCGTGCAGAGAAGATCGGCAAGATACGTGAAAGGCCGTCTGTAATGATTGTCTCGTTAGTGCTACTGACCTCTTTCATAAACCAGGATGGGAATCGCTTTCAGATCGTCGATTGGAAATTAAACTCTATCTTATATATAAATTCAAAAACTAATGATATTCCAACGTAGTTATCAATATCTAACGAACTCCAACAGACTACGGTAGATCAGATCATGAGAATAACATAAGGGGAATAGATTGTGGAACAGAGAGGTTTAAAATGTCGTTTTTCCCGCGATCGATAAGAGACCATAATGGATGCGTTGAGACTTCAAAGTAGGTTAGTAGACAGGTATTGTAGGTGATTAATTCATATACCCCCTAATGCAAGTTTCTAAATCTGCCGAGTAGTGCTACACCATGTTTTGCAAGTTTCCCGCATGACTTCTGAGTCTCGTTTTCATAGTTACATTATAGATTAATTTAGTAGTTTCTGTAGCATTTGTAGTATACCCGTTATTTGGTTCATGTTAGTGAAAGTAAATTTCTTCACGGTGGTTCATGTTGGTTATAAGTCATCCCACGCCAAACACCCGTGTGGTGGCTAGCAGGATAGTAAGTAGATGTATATGTAGGGCTGGCTTACCTTTGTATTTATTCTCTTCGTTATTAAAATCTCTCCGACTCCCAAATGCACGCGACGAAATCCAGATATGGTCTATTCAGAGCTAAGCAGGATCTGTTTTTAACTCTTCGCCGGAGAACCTTCCCGCTATCAACTACATTTGAATTTGACCAACTTAATTGCTCAGCTCTCAATTTCCCTTTTCTTCTCGAACAATCAGCCAAGATTCTAAGGCATTCTGCCAATCCGTTACGCGTATTGCACTACGTTTTATTGATTCACCAAAGTGATCAAAGTGAACTCTTTATATCGTCTTCAAATGGTATTTATTGCCTTCTTTAAAAAAAAGCATTCAGTCTCTCTTCTATCTCATAGCGCGCGTGGCAATTCGTCAACACTTTTTTAACAGTCACAAAAGAAATAACTATTCACATGCAACAAATTTTTATCCATTCCTTTCATATCGAAGTTTTGAGTGTTTTACCTTTGCATTGTAAGAATATTACGTCATATTTTCTTTATATAGCAAACACGATCGCGTTAGTGCGCAGGGATATCCTGCGAAATGAGGGAGGAAGGTTGTTCAGCGTGGATAGTCGGAAAACCTATCCAATCTACATCTACAGCTATGAAATACCATGCAACCCAAAACACGGGATGATTACACACCAGGCATGCAGCACTTATCCCGGATTAGATCAGTACAGCGCAAGTTCCCCCGAATGTCAGGCGCAGGCCAAAAAAGTCAGGACCAGAGTGATACGTAGAAAAGCATGCTATATGCTGTACACTAATCCAGATACAAATGTTTAGCTTTATTAATGTGACAAATAAATAGCACTACAAGATACTTAAACATGGAAGAGTAAATCATGCCGGAGATTGCATGCGAGGTTAGTAACTAATAATCATGTTAAGAAATTTAGCACAACTTAAAGAACCTATTTAACGTAGTCAGCATCCTAGAACTGATCTATCGCAACTACTATCGTCCCTTATTGAATTTGGAAAAAACGAAATTTTAAATCTATCGGTTGTGCAGTCTATTTCCTTAATCTTATTCCTGTGATCGTTTCTACCATAATAGTTTCGCTCTAGCAAATTATTTTGAACGTCCGGCAAGAAATTGTCTACATCCAACTTTCGTAAAAGATTTAACCTATATTTTTCCCTTCGATCTGACAGAGATTCCCACCCTAATTCCCGTCACAGTTTAGTAACTCCACTATTTTCATCATAACAATTTTTATCAAATCTAGCTGCCCTCATCTATATTTGAACCATATGTATCCAATTGCTGCCAACACAAGCGCATCGATAAGGGGGATGATTCACCTCTTCCAGCCCATCCCATTCAACCCGTCTCACAATGAGGCCTCAATACAGGGCCTCTGTAAAAGTCATGAAGATGAGTGATTTCAAACAGCGAGAATACGAGCGCGAGAGCCTCGAGCTTTTTTTTCCCCCTCCGCTCTCTCTCCTCTTCCACATATGTATATTAATTTTGTAGCGTGTCAGTCATTCTGTATCCGTTTTGTTTCTTTCTCTGTCAGTTATTGAGCTAGAAGAGTGAGGTTTAGTGCGTTGCATGTGGAATCTCTGTCTTCATGATTTGGTAGTAGTTTTGGATTTTTATTGGGCGTGTGGCAGGGGGTGTTGTATCACTACCCGTGCAAAGGTGTAAGATAATTGGAAATGAAATGGAGACATGAATTAAAAGGAGTGTATTTAGTTAGTTTTTATAAGATCCAAATGAGCAGCTGCATGGGCGTGTGGCAGGGGGTGTTAGGTTACCAGCCGTGCAAAGGTGTAAGTTATTTGGAGATGAAATTGATCATTTTTGGGTTGTGGTTGCAACAATCAGATGCCAACCAAGGGAGAAAGGCCAGAGTGGAAGAGTGTTAAGGTTGAAATAAATGAAACCCACAGTGCTCTCCTATTCAAATGGCTTTAAAAACAACAAAGGAGAACAGTGTATGAAAAAAATACATTTTCACCAAGGAGATATTTTTAGACTAGGACACTTATCACTAGAGCCCCAGAGCTATCAGCTCTAGGGCGGGTATACACCCCCGAGGGTCGATTATGTAACTGTCATAGGCGTCATAACCATTGTTCGTATGACGGGGGCGTCACAGCTATGACGGCTAGCGAAAAGTAGCGATTATGTAAATGCCATAGCCGTCATAACCCCGTCATAGCCGTCATATAGTACGACGCTTGAAAACCCCCGTCTTAAGCGTCATAAGGTCGTGGGATATGAGTATTTACATCGACTACGAAGGATATAAAACCAAATATCGGCAATATTTCATTGAAAAATAGTAAAATATCATCGTATTATCTCTTAAAAATGTGGAATTCGAAAATTTTACATAGAATATGATTCTAGTCTTGAGTGCACACGTTAAATTTTGCGCGAATACAAGTAAAGTATTTTGTTAAA
Organism: Ceriagrion tenellum; assembly: GCA_963169105.1. Taxonomy (NCBI): domain Eukaryota; kingdom Metazoa; phylum Arthropoda; class Insecta; order Odonata; family Coenagrionidae; genus Ceriagrion; species Ceriagrion tenellum. The sequence goes on along the minus strand of OY720638.1, from coordinate 101,359,570 downwards.
CATCATAGAAGATATGTGCACACGTGACAACCATGAAATTATACCACATTAGTAATTTTGTCACCGACTGTAGAAATCTATATGTTTTTTAACTGTAGATACCATTAGAATAGTTGTGGAATTTTCTTTGGGTAATCGCGATATTATGTTGTGCATGAGTTACTATTCAATGCTGAATTCTGACTCACACGATGAATTGCAAAGGTAGGTAGGTACTCTAATATGTTACCTCAGTATGATTTCTGAATTATTCGACGGATTTCTCATTTCGTTTTAAAATATGAAACTTAACTTCATTGCAATTATAACACATGTCACACAAGAACGATTATCAAAAAATTATAAATGATGTGTGTGGACTTTACTCCCGTTAACTCTACTCATTTGCGCGTATAATCATACAATTACAACTTTCAAACTACACGTATTGCATACGGACGATTATGGAAACTCAGGATAGATTGCAGCCGGTGGGCCACAATCTAAACTGCATACCTCTTCAAAATAATACCGTATTTTATTTCAAAAATTGACCCACTATTTACTTCGAGACCTCTCTCCGGGTTCCTTAAACGCATGCGATGAATGTTGGACAAATATATCCCTATTATGCAATTGGTTTCAACTTACGGGTACCGCATAGTAGCTGCTAATCATATTTCACAATATTAGCTTGTAAACTTACTTTATATAAGGAACTTGGCGACACAAATTATCCATTTATTTTCAAGCATTAAACACGATCGTTTGTTGTTTACATGAGTAGATACTTAAAAGAATCCTTGGCTGTTTGTTGTGGTTTGTTCATATTTGGGAAACGATAGTTTCTACGGTTGCCATTAGTCAATTTTTTGAATGGGTGGAGGGGATATTTCGGTGATTTCCATTGGCTCTTCTCGTTTATGAAGGGCTACCAACGTACAAATAGCTAACTTTGGTTCCCTGTCACTACGTAGCGTCTTAAGCCTTCTGACGCTCGCTTATACGATTGCTCGAGCGTCATAGCCGTCATAAGTTGCCCGTCATAGCTATCACCCTTATGACACCTATCACATTTATATAATCGACCCGCTGCTCACGGAGTGAGCAGGTTAGCTACCTGCTAGTCTTATGTTAAATGTTGTAACCAAACAACTGTGTTGTGAGGTGGTTTATTGGATGATTATTGGTGGATTGGGAGTGTGAGCCGTATCCCAGCAGTGCGTACCCAGGGACGCGGGAACAAAGTAAATATTGAAAAAAAAGAAGGGCGAGAGGGGATGGCCGCGATTGTTAGAGAGGAGAGAGATCAAGTGTGTTTCTTGGGAGTGTGAATCACGGAAGATTCTAGGGAAACAAAACGAGTGTCACAATAAGTATAAGTAGTATATATCGAGTCTAAGGTGGTAAAGGTGTCGAGTGAGTGTTTCTCGGGAGTGTGAATTACGAGAGATACTAATAAATAAATAAAAAACGAGTGTTACAATGTGGTCAAAAAAGTACCTTCAGCTTGGCTAAGGATTGACCCGTGAAACAGTGCTTCCGGGAGAACGAGTAGCCTTTCGTTCTCAGCGACGGTAAATTCAGTCGAAAACAGCCGTTGAAGTCACTCGTTGATGCGCAATTGGACTCCAGATCTACGGATGGGCCAAAAATTGCCTCGATGGGAAGAGTGGGTAGGAGTGGATGTGAGCGCGGGGGGGGGGGGGAGCGAAGGTCTGTCATTCTCTTGCCGTTTGGTTTCAGTGAAGAATCGAGTAAACAAGCGTGCAGAGATGAGGATTTCATTCGACCCTCGTCCATGCGCGCAATCTCTTACCATCCTCTCTCCCACTCCTCCCCCCTCTCCATTCCCTCCCTCTTCCCCCTCCCTCGTCTTCTTCTTTCCTTGCTCTTCCGCTTCCCACTTTCTACCAACTCCCTACCCATAACACCCCCAATTTTCAATCACTGGCAGGCTAGAACTGTCGTCCGGGAGTATACTACTTCTCTCCGCTCAGGTCTGTGCAAGTACCCACGGAAGAACAACATCCAATTATGAATTATTGGCGATACAAATTAATATAAAATGTAATCCAAAATATGTATCTTTCTCTGTAATACAATATATCACAATATGCTATTTGCACATACCAAGTATGAAGTCGTAACAAAACACCCGATACGGGAGAATTCATAAGGCCTAATATTTTATTTGGGGCATGATTGTCAAGAAAATGTAGCTGATACATAAAATTAAGATCCATTTAAGACGTCAATTATTACTACAGTCAATTTGTACGCGCGTAGATATATATATATATATATATACTTTCATTGACCACTAATCATATACTATTCCGTTGGCATTATCGTATATTTTTTATACATACATTATCTTTGACGATAAAATTAGACATTTTGCAATAAATCATTGAAAAGATCTTGATATGGGTAAACTTATATTATGCCATAGTATCATTAAATGGAACACACTTGAAGAACACACTTTTAAGCCAATGTGGATTACCTCTACGGGAACAAAGTTTACTGAGTAGAAGTGACTTGCTATAAATAATGAAGGTCATTGCTTTATGAATTAAAGTTAGATCATAAATTGCATCATTAAAACTACGTATAATATGCTGGGGTTTTGTATTTTATAGACTTAATTGTTCCGAGATTTTCAATTGCTTTCCCCGTAACTACGGAGGATGCTGCTGCTCTATTGTTTATGACGTCACATCGTCCGTCCTTCGATGTGAATCCAGCTTTAAGCCCCTTACTACACTCCTCAATCGCACTCGTCCCTTGATATCCTCCCTCACAACTCTTCTTCCAGTTCCGCGAGAAGGGAATCGGGGAAGAGGGAAGTGTGTTCGATGGCGGAAGTGCAATGGAATGCCAGTCGAGTCCAACTTCCTCACTTTGAGCCATGAGCCATGCGAGGATTCCTTTCGAATGGGAAAAGGCTGCTCCTTTATCACCGCCAACTTCATACCCTGACACTCTCTTTGGTTTTGCCTCGATCTTTTCCCCTTTCAACCGACGGCGAAATGAGGAACGAGTTTGCCCTCATCAAATGGAAAAGAATGCTTCGCCTCATACGTTAATGCAATGTATTATTACGCAGCTAGCATATGGGACCCTTACGAAGTAGGACTAGTATCCGATATAGATCGAATAAGCGGGGGGCAGCTATATTTTATTAAAAAAATTATGACAAACATAGTAGTATTACTACATTGTTGAGGGAATTAGGGTGGGTACCTCTATCCAATCGAAGGGAAATATATAGGTTAAATCTTTTACGAAAGTTTGATGTAAACTTTTTTCTGCCGGAGGTCTTACATATTTTGCTAGAGCCAAAATAACCTCGTATGCAATATCCGGCATGTTATACTCTTGAATGTTTTAGTACCTTTAGTGCAATTTATTATTCGCATTAATAATACTAACCAGTAGTTGTATCTTGAGTAATGTACAGCATGGTAGCATGGTCCTCTACTTATCACTCTCCTGGTTTCTGGTGTCACTGCGCACCGTTCTCCCGACTGCGTCTGGCCTGCGCATGGCTTCCGGTGGATCGTACGCGGTTCTGATTTCAACTGGGATGAGTGCTGCATGCCTGTTGTGGAATCACCCTGTGCCACACACCCTAGTGGTGGCTTGCACGGTATTTCGTAGATGTCGATGAGATGAACAATGACGGAAATATATGTGTCATTCAAGCAGTGTATATATTTTGTTTTGTTTCGAGCATCCACCTTCATCAATAAATGCTGTTTGGTGAACCGAGTATGTAAACAGAAAATATCAGCAAGATACGCGAAAGGCCGAAATGAAAGGCCGTGAAGGCCGAAAAGGTGAAAGGCCGTTATGATGGCGTTCTTAGTGCTACTGACCTCTTAAAAAATCTGAGATGGGGTTTGCTTCAAGACCGTCGATTCAAAATTAAACTCAATCTTTTACGAAAAAAATGATTCGATTTACTTTTCCGACGAAGTTTTTAATATTTTACGAACTCCAGCATGCTACAGTAGATCAGATCATGAGAATAAAATTATGGAAATAAACCTCAGGTTTAAAATTTCGTTTGTCTCTAAGTCGAAAAGAGGTCTTAATGGTGGCCAACGAGGCATTTTAGTAGAACGGTTGACAGGTAATGTAGCGGATAAATGGATGTGCTCCTTAATGCTTCTTTCTTATGACAAATAAATTCAAGGCTTCACTTTGTAGAACCTTTCCATATCGGAAATCAAAATATTCTAGTATTGGTCCACTAAATAGATTTATTCTTTACGACCCGGGTTTCGTCACATTATGACATCTTCAGGTATAAGATGTCATTGATACCGAGTACTGGTACCTGAAGATGTCATTATGTGACGAAACCCGGGTCGTAAAGAATAAATCTATTTAGTGGACCAATACTAGAATATTTTGATTACCGCTTGTATCTTAATATGCCGCTTAGTTCTAACATTATGTTTAGCATGTCCCCCGCATGCCTCTTGGGTCACATTTACGTAGTTGCATTATAGATTAATCTAATAGAGTCCGTAGAATTGGTAGCATATCTACAGTGTAGTACATAATGATAAAAAATCACCTCCTGCCAAATATCCTTGCGGCAGCTTGCAGGGTAATATGTAGATGTACATCCACAGCATTCAGGCCGTTTTATGCCACGAAATTCATCGCACCATCTGATGCATGCATGGTTGTGCATTAATATTTGCGTTATGTAAAGCGGTTAATTGCCAGAAAGTACGACTGATTGCATAAACGAGATACTAGAAAAGTTGATATTAAAATATTGAAAAAATTGAAAAATTTGTTAAAATTGAAAACATTTACAAAAAATGAAAATTTTATTCAAAGAATACAAGGAAATTATGACGAGAAAGTTAAGGAGCGATGTTAGTTTTCTCTCGTGAGACCCCACTTGGAATAGGCCGCTAGCATATGGGACCCTTCCGAAGTAGGAGTAGATTTAAATATAGATTGAATACAGCGGACGGTAGCTAGATTTGTCAAAAATTGTTATGATAAACATAGTAATGTTACTAAATTGTTGAGGGAATCAGGGTGAGAACCTCTATCCGATCGAAGGGAAGAATATAGGTTAAATCTTTTACGAAAGTTTGATGTAGACTTTTTCTTGCCGGATGTTCAAAAAATTTTGCTTGAGCCAAACTATTAGGGCAGAAACGATCACAGGAATAAGATTAAGAAAATAGACTACAGAACCGATAGATTTATATTGTCAATTTTTCCACGCACAATAATGAATCATCATAGTTGCGATTGATCAGTTCAAGGATGCTGACTAAGTTAAATAGGATTTTTCAGTAGTGCTAAATATCTTAACATGATTATTAGCTGCTAACCTCGCATGTAATATCCGGCATGATATAATCTTCCATGGTTTCGCACCTTGTAGTGCTATTTATCTGTCGCTTTAGCAATGCTAACTAGTAGTTTTATCTTGAGTGGTGCACTGGTATCATGTTCTTCTGCATATCAATATCCGAGTTTCTCCTGAACACCGTTGTCCTGACTGCTTCTGGCCTACGCCTGGCTTCCGGGGGAACGAGCGCGGTTCTGATCTAATCTGGGAAGAGTGCTGCATGCCTGGTGTGGAATCAGCTCGTGCCAAACACCCTAGTGGTTGGTGGTTTGCACGGTATTTCGTAATGTAGACGTAGATGAGAAAACAATTCTGTGAAGATGTGCCTCGTGAAAAACGACCTTAAGAGGAGAGAGATTACGGTCGCTTGCAACTCAATCCTTCTTTCACGGAAAATGACTCCTCTTCATAATGCAAAAAAATGTACAAGCCTGCCAGGTGTCCACGCCCGGGTCGTAGAAGCTCTAACAAATATCCGGGGGTATGCCGCGTACATGAATTTTTCAGTTGGGTTTTGGGAAAAATATGAAGTATACGTGAATTTGGTTATTTAAGTCGCTCTCGAGCGGCCTGACAAATGTTCATGAACACCGCATCTCTTTTTATCCAGCTAATCTGCATATCATTACCGTCTTAGTAATCAATATACAGATGAAGATAGGGTTTCCCCGAGGGTGACGATAGTTTACATCTACATCTAATTAATACCCTCCATGCCAACACCAGGGTATTTTGCAGGGGGTGACTTATCACCAACATGAACTACAGTAAGGAAATTTACTTTCACCAACATACACCACATAATGGGTATGCTACAAATGCTACAGAGACTACTTGAATAGTCTAAACTACTTGGCAGATTTAGAAACCTGCATTAGGGGTTATATGAATAAATCAGCTACAATACCTGTCAACTAACCTACTTTGAAGTCTCAACGCAGCCATTATGGTCTTTTATCGATCGCGGGAAAAACGACATTTTAAACCTCTCTGTTCCACAAACTATTATTCGTATGTTATTCTCATGATCTGATCTACCGCACTCTGTTGGAGTTCGTTAGATATTGATAACTTCGTTGGAATATAATTCGTTTTTGAATTTATATATAAGATAGAGTTTAATTTCCAATCGACGATCTTAAAGCGATTCCCATCCTGGGTTATGCAAGAGGTCGGTAGCACTAACGAGACAATCATCACAGACGGCCATTCACGTATCTTTCCGATCTTCTCTGCACGCGTTCTACTTTTCCTCTGTTTACCTTCTTTTTTACTTTACTTTTCAGTTACTCTGATTTATGCTAACCTCATGTGGATCCCAAACACTGGCAGCATATTCTAAGTGGGCTCTGAAAGCGAAGTGAAGTATTTAAAATCTTCATCTACAGGAGAAAGTACCGAGAATGACTTCTCCTATCGAATCCCTAACCACGATTACAAATCTTTACGAACAGTAAGAAAGTACTGACGATCCACCTCGTCAGAGTTCATCTCATGTGTGAATAATTATCATATTACGACGCATACGTGATACAAAGTAAAATAAGGATTTCAACTAGTAACTACGCACATTTATTACAGCCGAAGTGTGATATTGTTACACTTACATCTGCATCAACGAAATCCCGTGCAAGCCACCACTACGGTGTGTGGCACGGGGTGACTCCACACCAGACATGAAGCCCTCACCACAGCTGAAATCCGAATCACCGCGTACGTTCCCCGGAATGCCAGACGCAGGCCAAAGGCAGTCAGGATGACAATACGCGGTTAGACCAGAAACTAGGAGAGTTATGCATGGACGAACATGCTACCACGCAGTACGCTACTTAAGATACGACTACTAAACATAATTAGTGCGACATAAAAAATAGTGTACTAAACCATGCAAGAGCTATATCATGCCGGAAATTGCATGCGAGGTTAGTAACTAATAATGATGTAAGGATAATTATCATAAGTGCAAAAATCTATTTTACCTTATCATGGTCAAAGTATCCTTGAACTGATCTCTCGCAACCATTATGGTCTCTTATTGTACGCGGAGAAATGAAATTTAAAATATACATCATACCCTGCAAGCCACCCAAAGGGTGTGTTGCAGGGGGTGCTTCAACACTAGGCATGCATCAAAAATAGGGCAGAACACCGAAACTACATTGAAACAAGCGTACCGCACATGCAACGCGCCAATTAAAAATCTACTAACCAAGAAACAGTCTATCGTCAATCGTTCCAACATGCAAGATATATAAAGACTACTACTACAGATTCATAATATCATGTATTAATAAGAACATCATAAATTAGAACGCAGAGAATACAAAGAGCAAGATCTACAATCTAGCTAATCTCACTATTCGCACTATTCCTAACGACGATCACGGTTGTTATGGTCCCTAATAGTTCGCGGGAAAAATGATATTTTGTACCTATCGGTTCTACAATCTATCTCTCTAATTTTATTGGCATGACCTGCCGTAGTACGAGGGGGTTAATAGTATGTTTCTTACGTCGTCAAAAATCAGGCAGAATCTATCGTTTCTGCAGTCTATTGCGTTAATCTAATGCCAGTAATCGTTTCTACCATAATACTATCGTGGCACTATACTTTCAGCCAAGGCATTTGTACGGAGTAAATTTGTCAGCATTCTGCCGCCTAATACGGAATCGTGGCAAACAGGTGAGAAGTTGCGTTGAGGGCGATCGCTGTCGTGGCGGGAGTTCGCGATCGGGTGGTTGGAGAAGGGCCGTAAGTGGAGGGATGTATACAACAGAGGGAACGCGTTGTGTTGCCTGTGGGGGCAGTCGATTTTCGTGGCATTAAAGCTCTATGAATCAGCAGTAGTGGTTGTATTCGGGATTTCTTTTCAGCTCCATCAACTTCATCCCCAATTTAAAATCACGTGCAGGCAAGAATTGTCCTCGGGGAGTATCTGGCGCTTCCTCGGCAACTCCGAAGCGAGAGAAGGGAGTTGGTAGAAAGTGGGAAGGGGAAGAGAGAGGGAAGGGAAAGAGAGGGAATTGGAGGGAGAAGCAGGGAGGGCGGGGAAAGAGGAAAAGGGGGAGGAGGAGGAGAGGCGAATGGTGGTATAGAGAATTGTGCAAATGGGACGAGGGTTGGATGGAATCCTCACCGTCCCAGGTCTGTTTACTCAAGTCTTTGCAGAAACCACGCAGCGGAGGGATGGTAGGCGTTTGTTTTCCTCCCAGCCCTCCTAACCTCAAGGGAGTCAAAAAGTCGGTACCTAATAAAATTTCGACCTGGCAAAACCTGGTATTTGATAAGTCAAGGGGTCATCAGTCAAACCTATTATAAAGTGAGTGACCTTTTTTCCCCTTAGGATCGTTTGATCCATCTCCGGGTATCGTGATTTTATCCGGGGGATAGCTTATCCTCCGGATAAACCTAAGGAAGGCGTTTATCACTCCTTCCTCTGGATAAATTTTTATCCGGAGGATAAAGCCATTTTCAAGATGACTGCTGCAATCACCTGGCATATTTTAAATGATATTTTGGATGCAAAACTATATTTACTCGAGTAATTCTTATTTTGTTATCCTAGTTATTGGTGGTGTGACTTCTCTGAGAAAAATTCTTTTTTTGTTATCCTAGTTATTGGTGGTGTGACTGCTCTGAGAGAAATTCGTGGCATCAATTGCCGTAATTTTAAAATTATATAGCCTTTCAAATTTCTCATGTCTCCTGGTTTACAATACTACCAAATGAAAAGGAATTTGAATATTTTATGAATGGAACATGGTGCTTTTCGTTTAAATACATTTGATGCATCAAAGTTCATCTTTCATTCGATTTAAGGGCCCTAGACAGGAAGCCAGAGCCCCTTTGGTCACCAGAGAAGCGGCGCTCCGATCCAGGCACGACCCCATTCGGGGGCGTGACATAGCACCGGGAACCCCCTCCGGAATCAAGCTATTGCACCTCGACAAGGCGGGGCTGACGGATGATACGCGCTTACCTCAGCGGGCTCTAACCGTGCACACAGCAGCAATCTTTCCCGAAAAGGCAGTGGACGCACCTTTGCAAAAGTCTGTCCGTCGAGGCAACCTTTGGCCCATCGCGAAGTGAATGAAACTATGGACTTGGTCTGGAATAAAATGGCTCATCAACGTGAGTGTTTCAACGGCCAGTTGTTTTTGCGCTCACCCAAGTTATAGGTCTTCGAAGACGGGGAGCATTTTGTTGTCCCGCAAGCGCCATATTCACGATTATTCAATTGCGAAACAGACGCAAGATTCTACAGTAAACAAAAGAACACCTAGTGCCTCAAAAGGAAAGAAATTATGACAATATCTCCAGAGAAAATATTTCACTATAATAACCACAATTTGCTACAATTTGCTCATCGCTAAAACAATCCCTGTTTACTTTCATTGTTCGGCTATCGAGCATTTTGCAAAAATGGAAAAAAGTGCCGGTCTATGATGTGAAATGGGAGGCTCTCTCACAACTTGCTATCACCATGCGCTTACCATACGGGGATAATTTAGACAAATCATACATTGACGTTGAGCAATTAATTTAGTTCAGTTTATTCAAGTTCAGTTTATTCAATAGTTTTGTGTATACTCTTTTCTATATTTACATTTCCAGAGGCAATTTACTGCTTTTCTGTTATCGGAAGCGTCGCGCACAGGGGGTAGGAATGCCCGTCAAAGGGTTTGTAATACCACCACCACGAACCGATAGAAAGCACGTCCGCTTTTCTTCGAGTACAATACGTAACATTTTAAAAGGGGTCCGCGATCAATCTATCCATACAATCCCTAACGACACTCCTCTGTCACACTAACCCCGCCGCCTGTAGATTGGAAGACCTATAGTTTCATACCCAGGGGATACACAAAGACATATGTGAGTCCTTGGTGTACACTTTTTCATCAAACGCACTACTTCAGATTGATAGGGCACCTAACTGAAGAGATTATATTCCTGACTACATATTACTGGCTACAAATATACCACATCAAGTGAATCTCTCTATTTCCGAGAGACATTCATTTTGAATATTTTTTCGATTGAATTCGAAAAATATATCCAACCGTTTGGATTCCCAGAGAAGTGAGATATGTCAAATTTGGGAAACCTCAATGACGTGGTATAAAACGTAGTAAAAAAAATCGAGGCCGCTGGAGGAGCAACATAACTTGGGACAGTGCATTTTCTTATGATCTCAGTAGTGTCATAATTGCTGCCTTTACGTCACCAAAAATTTCCGATGTTTCATCGGAATAGTCTCCGACAGGCTGATCATTGATTTTGGTGTATTCATCCCCGAAATGTTACTTTTCAAGAAGCTTCTAAAAATTAATATACTCTTGTTCCACTTCCTCGAAGTAGGAACGTTATTTTTCTCTTTTTTGTTCGGTGAGTCGAGTAACAGAAGGAGATAGAAATTGTTCGACATATTCTTTTATTTTAACAAATCTAATTTTGACAAGCAGTTCTTAGCGAGAGAAACCAGCATAACGCATGGCGATAGGTATTTACGAGCCCGAAGACTAAAATCAGCTGTTTGTAGAGGTACTGCGTGAGTGCGCGGAGCGGGTGGAGAGCGGCGGCCGACCTTGGGTGTGGTCCATAAGTCGCTACGGAACGCCACAATCACTCACGCTCCAAACGCTTCCAAAAAGCGGTCCACTGTCGCTCCCACCGTTCCCAAGTTTTCGCCTGTGGACCGGTTCTGTAGCGTTTGTAGCGAAGTGTCATTGCGGAGAATTTTTTCGGCAATATGAATGAGGGCGAAAGGTTCGCAGTTGTGGCCATTATTCAGGCGGTGATGGCCCCACTGCCATATATTTATGAACAATGGGAAGAGGAACAAGTGATAATATTAAATGGAAGAGACCGGAGGCAAAAAATTCCCCTAATTGAGGGCTATGTGGAGAGGATTGTCCCTTCATTTTCAGCGTCCGAGTTCCAGGCGTCTGAAATACTTCAGGTAAATATATTATTAATTTGTTTCAGAATGTGTGGGGATTAACTTACACCTTATCGCGTAACACTTACGGTAATAGATTGAAAAAGTTTTGCACGCTCTCAATGCATTTTCTTGTACGATGGGTCGTCGTTTTCTGATCGATGATAATTGACCTTCCGTTAACAAGTTACTACCAATTATGTCCATTGTAAAATAGACGATACTTATCTCGGTAGATGAGTAACTGAGGGTACAAAAGCCTGTTTCACTTAAGACTATGGTTTATTATTGTAAAGTCAATCACCCTGTAATTTATCTTTATTACTATTGTTGCATTGGTTCTTATGCTTTCAAATTCTAATGTTTAGAGTGCTGCCTGAAACGTTTGACTACCTTGCAAGGGAGTTGGGGCCATCTCTCGGCAAGATTGGTACGTATGGAAGAGAGTTCATTACAGCAGAGAAGCAGCTGATGATCTCCTTGTGGCGTCTAGCCACTCCAGACTCTTACAGGTATGTGCTTGGTATGATACAATTTTTCACCTAACCGCTTCATTCGTCTTCTTCAATTATACCCTTATCAGCTCAATAGTTGCTTCAGTTGAAGATTATATTTCATAACACAGGTTATGATATTTTCCAGGTCAATTAGCCAACGATTTGGGGTGGGGAAAGCCACAGCTATGAGGACTGTTAGGCGGGTGACACGCCTATTGTCTAGGATGGCTCGTAGGTTTATTGTGTGGCCAAGTAATTAAGACGTGGAGAGGATAGTCAATCGTTTTTCTCGGGGCAGTGGCTTCCCTGGAGTTTTAGGGGGCATTGATGGAACACATGTTAATATCCCTGCTCCTAAAGAGAACCCGGAGGCCTACGTCAACCGGAAGGGTCAGCATTCCATTAATCTCCAGGTTCGGAATAATATTTGTAACAATTTAAATTGATGATGAACTTAATGTATTAAAGGACTTGCATATGTCCATATCACTGTGCAGTATCCATAAGTGAAGTTAAATCTGTGGTTCAATTCACTACATTTCTACGACTTTTTTCAGGCTGTAAGTGACCACATTGGACTCTTTATGCATTGCTATGTAGGAAATGTAGGCTCCGTCCATGATGCACGGGTCTTTCGACTATCAGTGGTGGAGGACTATCTAGCAGACCCCATGAAATTCCCGAATGGCACACACCTCCTAGGTGATGCAGCTTATATGCATCCCCAGCTCCTGACCCCATATGCTGACAATGGCCATTTGACATTACGTCAGAAGAACTACAATTTCTGCCATTCGTCAGCACGAATGGCCATTGAGAGTGCGTTTGGCCTTTTGAAGGGCCGATGGAGGTGCCTCCTCAACAAATTAACAATGCAAAAGGCCGAAGACATCCCCATAGTTATAATGGCGTGTTGTGTACTACACAACATTTGCATGAGGCGAAGGGATGAGCTGCTGGCATTAGCCATTGGTCAGCCAGAAGACAACCACCCAGCAGTGGAGAGAGCTGGAGAGGGCAGAGGGGCAGGCAATGCCAAAAGAAACCTCATATGTGCCCAGCTCCAGATGAGGGAGGTGTAAATAAATTCTATTTGTAAATATGTAGATATTTGATAACAGAAATGATAAAGTAACTTTTCTTCCAAAGACTTATTTTCATTGCATTGATTTGTATCTTGGTAACAGATGGAAGATGTCCATAACAGCTAGTCTTCTCTATTTCACTCAGTAATATCAAGTTCTAGATATAACTTTTGTATTTAAATTTTGATTCAAATAAAACTAAATATACCTTGAGTGAGGACTTTTTTGATCTAAGCCAAACCTTTTACTTAACCCTCAACTGCTATCATTGGGTCTATTTTGATCCGACGTCATTCATTTTTTGTTGTGCTAAAAAGGCTGTGATGTGATCCTAGAGGGTGGGGGAGAGCGAGCCAGTTACACTTGAGACAGTCGGGGTGATGGTTGTTGTTTACGAGCAATTTGAAAAACCTGGGCGAAAAAGACCTGAGGAGTGTGTACGTGGCCAAAAACCACGATAGTAGTTAAGGGTTAAAAATTGCCTTGACCTTGGGGATAGCCCTTCCCTGAATTAAAACTTCTCTTGCAAATAGATATAACTTACAATCAAGATTTATAAAGGTGCTGTAGATTTCAACCCCTTGCTTGATACCAGTGGAGTACCTCCAAGAAGAGCTCTTTTTCTTGATGTTTGTGGAGGATTAACTTCCATATAACATACACAGTATGTATGCTTATGACGTGTTATACCTACAAGGCTCATCTTTATATCTAAAGCCAAAAATGATTCGTTTAACAGAGGGCATTAATAAGTTATTTGATGTAAAATCAAGCAAAAAAAGATTTGACTGCCATGATCTCCGACTGCGACATTTTTGTTCAATTAATTTACTCTAGCCGGCACGAATTATATTTGTTCCATCTCAAATCGTCCATGTGCCTGTCTGAAATAATGAAAAGTACAATGAGAAAGAAAAGCAAAATGAGGAAGAAAGAGGTAGGTGACGCCACAGCAATGTTGACAAACTATATACTCCTGCAGTACCCCTGCTGTAGTTCAATGAGAATTCTCATGCCACCCTTAAGTTCAGTCTTAATGAGTTCAATGATACTCACTGAAGATGGGAAAGCAACAAGTATCTTTAATTACCATCCAGCACAACTTGCTTGGTAGGATCTCAACAAACTTGGCAGGACTGGTCTACGATGCAACCTGATGGAGCATGTTTCCCCAGATCATAACATGAAATGGAGTGGGAAAGCTTACAAAATGGAAAAAGTCAAAGACCTTTATTTAAATTACTCCTTTATTATTTTTTCCGAATGACAAACTATGGTTTTCTGAAATTTTGGAGCAGCTTAAGAAGCCTATCTTGCCTCTCCATGGCCTCCTTGTGCAGCCTCTTCCACTGCTCCCTACAGCGCCTCAGCTCCTCCCTGATGTCCACATTGCTTGGTCTCCCTGTAAATACAGAAGGGAAATAACTCCTAAATCTTTGACACAGTGCAACCTTTCAAGTGGTTTATTGTCCCTGTAATAGTTATGGATAATAGGATTTTTGCTTTTATAATATGAAACTATGCTACATTTTTCAAAATTAAGACACATGCCATTGTTTTGGCACCATGAAGTTAGACAAAATTTGACCACATCAAAAGCCAGATCTATATCAATTATGCAACATCCTGGCATTCCAGGAAGTACTCATGGATGTACTCATCTGCCAAAAATTTGAAAAGGAAAGTCTTTGGAAGTCTACGGGGACTTAACGTCCTGAAAGAGCCCATAGACAAAGGAAGCTTACGTTTTCTTCCTCTTGGCGGTGTATCCACGGGAGACAGATCCCCACTGCTCCCCGAGCTGCATCCCGACACATCACTTGCCGAGCACAGTGTCTTCACTGGAGCCACCCAAGGCTTTTCTCTGAACAAGCCATCCAGCATCTAAAAGGCAAAGGTGAGAAACCAACAGATGATGCTATACTTCAGAAGACACTTGCAGGAATTAAATAATAGAAACATGGAAATTAGAATACAATTAGCACATTGAGCGACAACACCATGTAGTTATGACAAGTATCTTCCACAGTTGACTTAATTCTCGAGGTTACCATTAAGGATTTCAAGAGTGCAAAAGACTAGTGAAAAGTAGAGGGCAATAAACATGCTCAAATGAAACATTCACTAGATCCATTTCACAAATGCCTGCAGTGGATCAGCAATGATTCGTAACTCAAGTGCATCATTCTCATTCCCCGATTTGAGTCAATTCCTCAGAGAAGGAAAAAGAGTGAAGAGGTCAGTTTTAAAGAATCACACGCTAAGCACTCTCTCACAACACAGCATCTAACAGGTGAAAATACTACCAAAAGAATGAAGAGCTAAGTTACATGCGATTACAAATATAATGCCTCTCAGTTGACAGCATTTAATCACCTCAAAATAGGGCCAGTTTTTTCTCCCATTGCCACTTTTGCTATTATGGTCCTTGATAGCTTTATACGTCTTCTTGAGGCCATTTATTTTTGATTTGCATTGTAGCCCTGAGGCCACAACTCCCTTCTCAGCCAACTTCTTGGCCACCCTCTCCCACACCTTCTTGGCTGTCATCCTCCCCGAGGACATGCAAGGCTCCTCCTCCTTATATGTCTGAATAAGGAGGAGTATGGCTGCATGCCCCCAGCGAAATGAGTCTTAAATTAAATTAAAAGAAAGGTTTAACAAAAAACTTGCTATTAGGGGACATTTCAACTCTCATTTGGATCTCTCAAGTATAATGGCCAGTAGCAGATATGACACACACACATTCCACTGAGTTATGGGATCCATAAGCCACACAGACCATCCAGTTAGTGTTACAAACATTAGAGAAATTTGATGTTTCCGCAGCACATGGAATGGGGTCAGAGCAGCATAAGTAGCAAAGATGGGCGAAAAGCAAAGAGCTGCTAGAATTACTTGCTTTAAGTTTAGAGACCAATGACCAACTAGTTTTTTCTTTCTGATATAATTATTATCTGCATGAGCAATTACACACAGGATAAAAGATCAATTTAATCCATCAGTGAAAGATCAGATCAAAAGACAGAAGTATTCAACTACTGGTTGATTAATTACGGAAGCGGTAATGTGTTCCTGCAACCCATATATTTTACTAAATTCAGACCCTCATGATTCTAATGGCCATTAACTCCACAAATAAATGATCTCGCAACCAGCCAAAAGTCATGCAACGTATGTCACACAAACATGTATCACACATCAAAAGTATAATTAAAACACAAAATACAGACACGTAAAGAAGAACACGCACAACAAATTTCCGGACGCTTCGACGATGTCGTCTTCGTCGGCGGAATGGGCGCATTCATATGTAAACACACAATTCTAAGGAAATTTGTTTTAAATGAACTTAATACTTAAGGAGGGAAAGAACGAATTCATAGAAGATAATGATCAGGCGCGAAAGGGATACACGAAAGGGCCAACTGAAAATTCCTGGATACTATGAGAATAAACCCATGATTATGAAAGGTCTATTTATATATATAGCTATAACTGGATAATAAGATACTTGAACAAAACCACCGGAAGTTAGAGCGAGACTTACCATCTTCTTCATCGCCATGTGGCTGGGTGACGCCACCTTTACCACTTTCACCGGAGCACCCTAAAATATGTTTATAAACGAATAGTTAATCACTACCGCAGAATAAATTGTTTCTAATGACAACAAAATCGAATAAACAGTTAATGTGCGTGAGACATGCATTCGATGTGAGAAAGCATTACTCCACTAATTTGAAACATTCACATAAACTTCACTAATAACTCATGTATTCTATTCCACTTCAAACAAATAAAATTCGAACCACCGGAAGTTAGAACGAGACTTACCATCTTCTTCATCGCCATGTGGCTAAGTGACGCCACCTTTACCACTTTCACCGGAGCACCCTAAAATATGTTTAAAAACGAATAGTTAATCACTACCGCAGAATAAATTGAATATAAAGAAAACGAAATCGAATAAACAGTAAATGTGCGTGAGACAGGCCGTCGATGTGAGAAAGCATGACTCCACTAATTTCAAACATTCACATATAATTCACTATTAATTGTTATATTTCATTCCACTTTAAACAAAGGAAATCCAAGAAAATAAGAAACAAAGGCATGGCCGTTCGATAACATACCCCGAAGTTTCACCTCTTCCAGCAACCTCGTTGCAAATACCACGTCTGAATGAGACGAAGTCCGAGTACAGAAAATATAACGCTAAAGATGCATATTAAGCGAAAAAAAAACATGCATAAAAAACAAATCATCAAATAAAATCAGTTCTTACCTTCCTGCGCTTTTCGAAAAACGTGGTCGTCCACCTCCACGGAATACATCTTCCCCTCTGCCTCATCGAACAAACCCAAATTGACCATGCTTCTGCTTCAATTTTCCGCCAAGAAATGACTCGCTCCAGCCGATCCTTGTTTCAACCGTGAGCGTTGGGAGCGTGGCGGGAAAGAAGGTGATGACATTTTTCGTGACGTCAGAGTGTATATCGTAGCGCTCCGGAGCAACTTACGGACCGCTCGGAAGCTCGCTACAAACGCTCCGGAGAATTGAGAACACAGGGTTGCAATAAATCACTTTATTGATCAGTAATAACAAACAAATTTTCATTAATGAGTATTAAAATATACATATGATATCTGGAATTGCCTTTGAATCAAATAGCAAGCATATAGCTACAAAAACGTAAACATAGACGTAATTTGATTAAATTATTTGTCACCTGCTTACGTTTCTCCTTAATTTTGTCTAATGTATACAGTTGTGGCAATAGCAGAGGACTGAGACATCAGTACAAAACGTTAACGATCGCAGAAAGGCGCATGTTGTGAAAAATTTTGACGCCATCGCATTGTGGAAGTGTTTGTCTGAAACATACTGCGTTCGATCTGCGTGGAAACTGCAAAACATCACAATTACCCACTAAAATTAATTGGAAATTCACGGAGGGAAAAATCTATAAGTTAATAGTTATATTGTACTTCATCACTGGAATAAAATACCATTATGGAATCATAGTCATTACCTTTCAGTTCCCTTCCTTTTCCTAAACTACATTTTCCACTTCTTGCCTTACTCGCAGGCTTCAGGTTAGCCAGGAATTCACCACGCTGCCTTCACTTTTTGAACTTCGCCAAACGATCTACTCAGCACGCTCACGTGTACAAAACTAACAAGCAATAATGGCCGATTCATGGATTCGTCAACCCCTAACGATTTTTTTTGTCACCATGTAGCGCCACTAGCACGACGCGTTACCTGCAGCGCTGTGGCAGCGCGTCCGCAACTTGCGGATGCTGCGCTACAAACACGAGCTGCGAATGCTCTTTAGATGTGTTTCTCGACAATTCGCTCTATGAGAGCGCTACTGAGCCGCTGCTGACGCGCTTCAGTTGACATGTGCTGCACTTGCAGCGCTGACATCCTTGTGAAGCGCTGCTGCAGCTATGTGTGTTTACTGGGACACTTTCAAACCACTCTCTTACTCAAATATTAAGCGAAATTACGAGAGGGAATAAAATATTAGACATTTTAGCTGTTAGTCACCCTGCAAGTCGATATCCTCGAAGGCATAAGTGATCATAAAGTAATTTTTACCACTTTGAAAACAACAGTTGATACCACTGTAAAACCAAAACGTAAAGTCTACTTCTTTGAAAAATGCGACTACGTAAAATTCGGAGAGTCGTTAGAAGCTTCATTCGCGAAATTTGTAGCCACAATGAAGAACGAGAGCACCGAAGTATCATGGAGATATTTTTTTGGAAATACCACGTAGAGGAATCGATGAATGTATTTAATACAAATTCAAACGGGAGAGTAAAGAACCTCGTAGGTATAACCACGAAATAAGACGAGAGACAAAGGTAACTACAAAATCTATATAAAAATTCTATTGAGTAAGGTAACAAAACAACGGAGCTTGCGGCGAGAGAAATATACGTTTCTCGACGCTCAAAAACGAAGAAAATAATGTGCGCTACTCTACGAAACTTCAAGGATAAAAATCCTCGGTGAATTGCTAGATAAAAACCCTAAGTCATTCTGATCTTACGCGAGAGTGCTCCATGGCGAATCTTCGACAGTAGAGTCTTTACTGGATACAAACGGCAAATTGGTCACCAACAGTATCGACAAAGCCAATTTATTAAACCACTACTTTTAAAAAGTATTCACTAAGGATGACACAAAACACAATTTAGTCATTCCTAACTTTAACGAGCCGATAGCTGACATAACAATTCAACGTGATGGAATAATTAAACAACTGCGTTCAATTAAAAGAAACAACTCCCCAGGTCTACAAGGAATACCTGGACGCGTGCTGAAGGAGTTAGCACCACAGATTGCACCATTCTTAGAAATTATATTTAACAAATCATTATCCGAAGGCAAGGTTCCCCCTGACTGGAAAATAGCCAACGTCACTCCGATACACAAAAAAGAAAATAAAAGTGACCCAGGAAATTACCGGCCTATATCGCTATCATCACTTATGCAAGATCCTCGAGCACATTGTCGTTAGTAATATTATGACATTCCTGGATAATCGTAATTTCTTACATGGCAGTCAGCACGGCTTCCGTAAGGGAAGGTACTGCGAAACACAGCTTGTGCTCTTCCTTCATGATATCCTAAAATCAATTGAATCCACTAAGAACGTCTACGCGATATTCCTTGGTTTCAAGAAGGCATTCGACAAGGTTCATTACCGAAAACTCATGTATAAATTGCAGTCATGCGGAGTTAATAGAAAAATAGTGAATTGGATAAGTGACTTTCTCAGTGATCGAAAACAAAAAGTAGTTATTGATGGTTTTAGCTCTGATATGGTTGGAGTCACATCTGGTGTTCCTAAGGGAAGTGTGATCGGCCCAGGAGTGGGGGTTCGAATTACATATCAGCAAATTCACCAGAGTTCATTTCAAACGAAAATCATCACAAAAATGCCATACCTATACTGTGGGTGGAGTAAACATCAAATTTTCAGACACAGTAAAATATCTTGGAATTACCTTAACACATGATATATCGTGAGGATTGCACATTCGAAACATATGTGGCGCAGCATTAAAGAAACTAGGTTTTGTTAAGCGTATAATAGGAAGGTCCTCGAATGAAAAAGTAAAAGAGAGATCCTACTTCGCTCTGGTTAGGCCCCACTTCGAATACGTCGCTAGCATTCGGGACCTTGGTCATAAAGATTTAAGAAAAAAATTAACAAAATACAAAGAAAAGCAGCACGCTTCGTTAAAAACTGCTACGAACGAACATTTAGTGTTACACAACTGTTAGAGGGATTAAAAAGGGAGCCCATAGAGACTTGCAGGCTGCACGCTAGGCTTAGGCTGCTAGCATTATTCAGAACTGTTGTGTTTCAGAGCGACACAGAGAGTATTATCATGACGCCTCACTACATTTCTAGGTCTGAAAGAATCGGTAATAAAAGAGATACTCTGCCGAACAGATACTTACAAAAACTCGTTCTTTCCGCGCACAATAAGCGACCACAATAAAAACTGAGCTCCTCCAAACACATTCCCATAGGACATATCACCATTTCTCCTCCAAAAATTTTACATCTTTACACGGCCGGTGAACTACCATCCCCTGCCACACGTCCATGCGGCGACTCACGGGGTAGTATGTAGATGTAGACACCAGAATTGAAAAGAGGGGATGATACAAGGAAAAGAAAGAATGAGAGGACAAAGGAGAATAGCATGCCAATGTGGTGACTTGGGCTGTGCCATGATCTGATTTCGTCAAAATTACTCTTAGTGAGTGGAGAGAATGAGCCTCTGTACCAATCAAATCGGCAGTGGACATCTTTATTTCTTGCTTCGGCCAGATCTGTATATGAAGAGCGTGGTGAAAATAAAATCTTTAGGTGGCTCCCGACCCAGTCCTCTCATTAACTGTTCTATGACTCCCATTGTCTATTAGCCTTTTTTATCGACTCTTATAATTCTCCCTTGTCACAGCCCACATAGAATACGGCGCCAGTGTTTGATATCTACATGAGGTAGTCTTAGCAACAAAGTTAGAACACGTGCAGAGAAGATCGGCAAGATACGTGAAATGCCGTCTGTGATGATTGTCTCGTTAGTGCTACTGACCTCTTTCATAAACCAGGATGGGAATCGCTTTCAGATCGTCGATTGGAAATTTAACTCTATCTTATATATAAATTCAAAAACGAATTATATTCCAACGAAGTTATCAATATATAACGAACTCCAACAGAATACGGTAGATCAGATCATGAGAACAACATAAGGGAAATAGATTGTGGAACAGAGAGGTTTAAAATGTCGTTTTTCCCGCGATCGATAAGAGACCATAATGGATGCGTTGAGACTTCAAAGTAGGTTAGTTGACAGGTATTGTAGCTGATTAATTCATATACCCCCTAATGCAAGTTTCTAAATCTGCCGAGTAGTGCTACACCATGTTTTGCAAGTTTCCCGCATGACTTCTGAGTCTCGTTTTCAGAGTTACATTATAGATTAATTTAGTAGTTTCTGTAGCATTTGTAGTATACCCGTTATTTTGTTCATGTTAGTGAAAGTAAATTTCTTCACGGTGGTTCATGTTGGTTATAAGTCATCCCACGCCAAACACCCGTGTGGTGGCTAGCAGGATAGTAAGTAGATGTAGATGTAGGGCTGGCTTACCTTTGTATTTATTCTCTTCGTTATTAAAATCTCTCCGACTCCCAAATGCACGCGACGAAATCCAGATATGGTCGATTCAGAGCTAAGTAGGATCTATTTTTAACTCTTCGCCGGAGAACCTTCCCGCTATCAACTACATTTGAATTTGACCAACTTAATTGCTCAGCTCTCAATTTCCCTTTTCTTCTCGAACAATCAGCCAAGATTCTAAGGCATTCTGCCAATCCGTTACGCGTATTGCACTACGTTTTATTGATTCACCAAAGTGATCAAAGTGAACTCTTTATATCGTCTTCAAATGGTATTTATTGCCTTCTTTAAAAAAAAGCATTCAGTCTCTCTTCTATCTCATAGCGCGCGTGGCAATTCGTCAACACTTTTTTAACAGTCACAAAAGAAATAACTATTCACATGCAACAAATTTTTATCCATTCCTTTCATATCGAAGTTTTGAGTGTTTTACCTTTCCATTGTAAGAATATTACGTCATATTTTCTTTATATAGCAAACACGATCGCGTTAGTGCACAGGGATATCCTGCGAAATGAGGGAGGAAGGTTGTTCAGCGTGGATAGTGGACCAGAGTGATACGTACAAAAGCATGCTACCATGCTGTACACTAATTAAGATACAAATGTTTAGTTTTATTAATGTGACAAATAAATAGCACTACAAGATACTTAAACATGGAAGAGTAAATCATGCCGGAGATTGCATGCGAGGTTAGTAACTAATAATCATTTTAAGAAATTTAGCACAACTTAAAGAACCTATTTAACGTATTCAGCATCCTAGAACTGATCTATCGCAACTACTATCGTCCCTTATTGAATTTGGAAAAAACGAAATTTTAAATCTATCGGTTGTGCAGTCTATTTCCTTAATCTTATTCCTGTGATCGTTTCTACCATAATAGTTTCGCTCTAGCAAATTATTTTGAACGTCCGGCAAGAAATTGTCTACATCCAACTTTCGTAAAAGATTTAACCTATATTTTTCCCTTCGATCTGACAGAGATTCCCACCCTAATTCCCGTCACAGTTTAGTAACTCCACTATTTTCATCATAACAATTTTTATCAAATCTAGCTGCCCTCATCTATATTTGAACCATATGTATCCAATTGCTGCCAACACAAGCGCATCGATAAGGGGGATGATTCACCTCTTCCAGCCCATCCCATTCAACCCGTCTCACAATGAGGCCTCAATACAGGGCCTCTGTAAAAGTCATGAAGATGAGTGATTTCAAACAGCGAGAATACGAGCGCGAGAGCCTCGAGCTTTTTTTTCCCCCTCCGCTCTCTCTCCTCTTCCACATATGTATATTAATTTTGTAGCGTGTCAGTCATTCTGTATCCGTTTTGTTTCTTTCTCTGTCAGTTATTGAGCTAGAAGAGTGAGGTTTAGTGCGTTGCATGTGGAATCTCTGTCTTCATGATTTGGTAGTAGTTTTGGATTTTTATTGGGCGTGTGGCAGGGGGTGTTGTATCACTACCCGTGCAAAGGTGTAAGATAATTGGAAATGAAATGGAGACATGAATTAAAAGGAGTGTATTTAGTTAGTTTTTATAAGATCCAAATGAGCAGCTGCATGGGCGTGTGGCAGGGGGTGTTAGGTTACCAGCCGTGCAAAGGTGTAAGTTATTTGGAGATGAAATTGATCATTTTTGGGTTGTGGTTGCAACAATCAGATGCCAACCAAGGGAGAAAGGCCAGAGTGGAAGAGTGTTAAGGTTGAAATAAATGAAACCCACAGTGCTCTCCTATTCAAATGGCTTTAAAAACAACAAAGGAGAACAGTGTATGAAAAAAATACATTTTCACCAAGGAGATATTTTTAGACTAGGACACTTATCACTAGAGCCCCAGAGCTATCAGCTCTAGGGCGGGTATACACCCCCGAGGGTCGATTATGTAACTGTCATAGGCGTCATAACCATTGTTCGTATGACGGGGGCGTCACAGCTATGACGGCTAGCGAAAAGTAGCGATTATGTAAATGCCATAGCCGTCATAACCCCGTCATAGCCGTCATATAGTACGACGCTTGAAAACCCCCGTCTTAAGCGTCATAAGGTCGTGGGATATGAGTATTTACATCGACTACGAAGGATATAAAACCAAATATCGGCAATATTTCATTGAAAAATAGTAAAATATCATCGTATTATCTCTTAAAAATGTGGAATTCGAAAATTTTACATAGAATATGATTCTAGTCTTGAGTGCACACGTTAAATTTTGCGCGAATACAAGTAAAGTATCGTGTTAAACATCATAGAAGATATGTGCACACGTGACAACCATGAAATTATACCACATTAGTAATTTTGTCACCGACTGTAGAAATCTATATGTTTTTTAACTGTAGATACCATTAGAATAGTTGTGGAATTTTCTTTGGGTAATCGTGATATTATGTTGTGCATGAGTTGCTATTCAATACTGAATTCTGACTCACACGATGGATTGCAAAGGTAGGTAGGTACTCTAATATGTTACTTCAGTATGTTTTCTGAATTATTCGATGGATTTCTCATTTCGTTTTAAAATATGAAACTTTACTTCATTGCAATTATAACACATGTCACACAAGAACGATTATCAAAAAATTGTAAATGATGTGTGTGGACTTTACTCCCGTTAACTCTACTCATTTGCGCGTATAATCATACAATTACAACTTTCAAACTACACGTATTGCATACGGACGATTATGGAAACTCAGGATAGATTGCAGCCGGTGGGCCACAATCTAAACTGCATACCTCTTCAAAATAATACCGTATTTTATTTCAAAAATTGACCCACTATTTACTTCGAGACCTCTCTCCGGGTTCCTTAAACGCATGCGATGAATGTTGGACAAATATATCCCTATTATGCAATTGGTTTCAACTTACGGGTACCGCATAGTAGCTGCTCATCATAATTCACAATATTCGCTTGTAAACTTAATTTATATAAGGAACTTGGCGACACAAAGTATCCATTTATTTTCAAGCATTAAACATGATCGATTGTTGTTTACATGAGTAGATACTTAAAAGAATCCTTCGCTGTTTGTTGTGGTTTGTTCATATTTGGGAAACGATAGTTTCCACGGTTGTCGTTAGTCAATTTTTTGGATGGGTGGAGGGGATATTTCGGTGATTTCCATTGGTTCTTCTCGTTTATGAAGGGCTACCAACGTACAAATAGCTAACTTTGGTTCCCTGTCACTACGTAGCGTCTTAAGCCTTCTGACGCTCGCTTATACGATCGCTCGAGCGTCATAGCCGTCATAAGTTGCCCGTCATAGCTATCACCCTTATGACACCTATCACATTTATATAATCGACCCACTGCTCACAGAGTTAGCAGATTAGCTGCCTGCTAGTCTTATGTTAAATGTTGTAACCAAACAACTGTGTTGTGAGGCGGTTTATTGGATGTTTATTGGTGGATTGGGAGTGTTAGCCGTATCCCGGCAGTGCGTAACCAGGGACGCGGGAGCAAAGTAAATATTGAAAAAAAGAAGGGCGAGAGGGGATGGCCGCGATTGTTAGAGAGGAGAGAGATCAAGTGTGTTTCTTGGGAGTGTGAATCACGGAAGATTCTAGGGAAACAAAACGAGTGTCACAATAAGTATAAGTAGTATATATCGAATCTAAGGAGGAGAAGGTGTCGAGTGAGTGTTTCTTGGGAGTGTGAATTACGAGAGATACTAATAAATAAATAAAAAACGAGTGTTACATTGTGGTCAAGAAAGTACCTGCAGCTTGGCCAAGGATTGACTCGTGAAATAGTGCTTCCGGGAGAACGAGTAGCCTTCCGTTCTCAGCGACGGTAAATTCAGTCGAAAACAGCCGTTGAAGTCACTCGTTGATGCGCAATTGGACTCCAGATCTACGGATGGGCCAAAAATTGCCTCGATGGGAAGAGAGGGTAGGAGTGGATGTGAGCGGAGGGGGGGGGAGGGGGGAGCGAAGGTCTGACATTCTCTTGCCGTTTGGTTTCAGTGAAGGTTCGAGTAAACAAGCGTGCAGAGGTGAGGATTTTATTCGACCCTCGTCCATGCGCGCAATTCTCTTACTATCCTCTCTCCCACTCCTTCCCCCTCTCAATTCTCTCCCTCTTTCCCCGCCCACCCTGCTTCTTCCCCCTCCCTCGTCTTCTCCGTTCCTTGCTCTTCCCCTTCCCACTTTCTACCAACTCCCTACCCATAACACCCCCAATTTTCAATCACTTGCAGGCTAGAACTGTCGTCCGGGAGTATACTACTTCTCTTCGCTCAGGTCTGTGCAAGTACCCACGGAAGAACAACATCCAATTATGAATTATTGGCGATACAAATTAATATAAAATGTAATCCAAAATATGTATCTTTCTCTGTAATACAATATATCACAATATGCTATTTGCACATACCAAGTATGAAGTCGTAACAAAACACCCGATACGGGAGAATTCATAATGCCTAATATTTTATTTGGGGCATGATTGTCAAGAAAATGTAGCTGATACATAAAATTAAGATCCATTTAAGACGTCAATTATTACTACAGTCAATTTGTACGCGCGTAGATATATATATATATACTTTCATTGACCACTAATCATATACTATTCCGTTGGCATTATCGTATATTTTTTATACATACATTATCTTTGACGATAAAATTAGACATTTTGCAATAACTCATTGAAAAGATCTTGATATGGGTAACCTTATATAATGCCATAGTATCATATAATGGAACACACTTGAAGAACACACTTTTAAGCCAATGTGGATTACCTCTACGGGAACAAAGTTTATCGAGTAGAAGTGACTTGCTATAAATAATGAAGGTCATTGCTTTATGAATTAAAGTTAGATCATAAATTGCATCATTAAAACTGCGTATAATATGCTGGAGGTTTGTATTTTATAGACTTAATTGTTCCGAGATTTTGAATTTCTTTCCCCGCAACCACGGCGGATGTTGCTGCTGTATTGTTTATGACGTCACATCGTCCGTCCTGCGATGTGAATCCAGCTTTAAGCCCCTTACTACACTCCTCAATCGCACTCGTCCCTTGATATCCTCCCTCACAACTCTTCTTCCAGTTCCGCGAGAAGGGAATCGGGGAAGAGGGAAGTGTGTTCGATGGCGGAAGTGCAATGGAATGCCAGTCGAGTCCAACTTCCTCACTTTGAGCCATAAGCCATGTGGGGATTCCTTTCGAATGAAAAAAGGCTGTTCCTTTATCACCACCAACTTCATACCCTGACACTTTCTTTGGATTTGCCTCGATCTTTTCCCCTTTCAACCGACTGCGGAATGAGGAACGAGTTTTCCCTCATCAAATGGAAAAGAATGCTTCGCCTCATACGTTAATGCAATGTATTATTACGCAGCTAGCATAAGGGCCCCCTACGAAGTAGGACTAGTATCCGATATAGATCGAATACAGCAGAGGGCAGCTAGATTTGTTAAAAATTATGACAAACATAGTAGTGTTACTACATTGTTGAGGGAATTAGGGTGGGTACCTCTATCCAATCGAAGGGAAAAATATAGGTTACATCTTTTACGAAAGTTTGATGTAAACTTTTTTCTGCCGGAGGTCTTACATATTTTGCTAGAGCCAAACTAACCTCGTATGCAATATCCGGCATGTTATACTCTTGAATGTTTTAGTACCTTTAGTGCAAGTTATTAGTCGCATTAATAATACTAACCAGTAGTTGTATCTTGAGTAATGTACAGCATGGTAGCGTGGTCCTCTACTTGTCACTCTCCTGGTTTCTGGTGTCGCTGCGCACCGCTCTCCCGACTGCGTCTGGCCTGCGCATGGCTTCCGGTGGATCGTACGCAGTTCTGATTTAAACTGGGATGAGTGCTGCATGCCTGTTGTGGAATCACCCTGTGCCACACACCCTATGTAGTAGCTTACACGGTATTTCGTAGATGTAGATGTAGATGAACAATGACGGAAATATATGTGTCATTAAAGCAGTGTATATAATTTTGTTTTGTTTCGAGCATCCACCTTAATCAATAAATGCTGTTTAGTTACCAGAGTATGTAAACAGAAAATATCAGCAAGATACGTGAAAGGCATCTACGATGGCGTTCATAGTGCTATTGACCTCTTGAAACATCTGAGATGGGGTTTGCTTTAAGACCGTCGATATAAAATTAAACTCAATCTTTTACGAAAAAAAGATTCGATTTACTTTTCCGAAGAAGTTTTTAATATTTTACGAACTCCAGCATGCTACGGTAGATCAGATAATGAGAATAAAATTATGGAAATAAACCACAGAACAGGCAGGTTTAAAATATCGTCTTTCTCTAAATCGAAAAGAGATCTTAATGGTGGCCAACGAGGCATTTTAGTAGAACGGTTGACAGATAATGTAGCGGATAAATGGATGTGCTCCTTAATGCTTCATTTCAAGACAAATAAATTCAGGCTTCACTTTGTAGAACCTCTCCATATCGGAAATCAAAACATTCTAGTATTGGTCCACTAAATAGATTTATTCTTTACGACCCGAGTTTCGTCACATTATGACATCTTCAGGTCTAAGATCTCATTGATACCGAGTGCTGGTACCTGAAGATGTCATTATGTGACGAAACCCAGGTCGTAAAGAATAAATCTATTTAGTGGACCAATACTAGAATATTTTGATTACCGCTTGTATCTTAATATACCGCTTAGTTCTAACATTACGTTTTGCATGTCCCCCGCATGCCTCTTGGGTCATATTTAGGTAGCTGCATTATAGATTAATCTAATAGAGTCCGTAAAATTGGTATCATATCTACAGTGTAGTATATATTGATAATAAATCAACTCCTGCCAAATATCCTTGAGGTAGCTTGCAGGGTAATATGTAGATGTACATCCACAGTATTCAGGCCGTTTTATGCTACGAAGTTCATCGCACCATCTGATGCATGCATGGTTGTGCATTAATAATTGCGTTATGTAGAGCGGTTAATTGCCAGAAAGCACGCGTGATTGCATAAACGAGATACTAGAAAAGTTGAAAATAAAATATTCAAAAAATTGAAAAATTTATTAAAAATGAAAATGATTACAAAAAATGACAATTTTATTCAAAGACTACAAGGAAAATGTGACGAGAAAGTTAAGGAGCGATGTTAGTTTTCTCTCGTGAGACCCCACTTGGAAAAGGCCGCTAGCATATGGGAACCTACTACTACAGATTCATAATATCATGCATTAATAAGAACATAGATAAGAACATAATAAATTAGAACGGAGAGAATACAAAGAGCAAGATCTACTATCTAGCTAATCTCACTATTCGCACTATTCCTGACGACGACCACGGCTGTTATGGTCCCTAATAGTTCGCGGGAAAAATGATATTTTATACCTATCGGTTCTACAATCTATCTCTCTAATTTTATTGGTATGATGTAACCTGCCGTAGTACGAGGGGGTTAATAGTATGTTTTTTACGTAATCAAAAATCAGGCAGAATCTATCGTTTCTGCAGTCTATTTCGTTAATCTAATGCCAGTGATCGTTTCTACCATAATACTTTCGTGGCACTATACTTTCATCCAAGGCATTTGTACGGAGTAAATTTGTCAGCAATCTTCCGCCAAATAAAGAATCGTAGCAAAGAGGTGGGAAGTTGCGTTGAGGGCGATCGCTGTCGTGGCGGGAGTTCGCGAGCGGGTGGTTGGGGAAGGGTCGGAAGTGGAGGGAAATATACAACAGAGGGAGCGCGTTATGTTGCCTGTGGGGGCAGCCGATTTTCGTGGCATTGATGCTCTATGAATCAGCAGTAGTGGTTGTATTGGGGATTTTTTATTAGCTCCATCGA
This sequence comes from Ceriagrion tenellum, assembly GCA_963169105.1. Classification (NCBI taxonomy): domain Eukaryota; kingdom Metazoa; phylum Arthropoda; class Insecta; order Odonata; family Coenagrionidae; genus Ceriagrion; species Ceriagrion tenellum. The sequence continues at coordinate 101,330,149 of OY720638.1, read as the reverse complement.
CTTCAACCCCAATTTAAAATCACGTGCAGGCAAGAATTGTCCTCGGGGAGTATCTGGCGCTTCCTCGGCAACTCCGAAGCGAGAGAAGGGAGTTGGTAGAAAGTGGGAAGGGGAAGAGAGAGGGAAGGGAAAGAGAGGGAATTGGAGGGAGAAGCAGGGAGGGCGGGGAAAGAGGAAAAGGGGGAGGAGGAGGAGAGGCGAATGGTGGTATAGAGAATTGTGCAAATGGGACGAGGGTTGGATGGAATCCTCACCGTCACAGGTCTGTTTACTCAAGTCTTTGCAGAAACCACGCAGCGGAGGGATGGTAGGCCTTTGTTTTCCTCCCCTCCCTTCTAACCTCTGTCCGTCGAAGGAGAGAAAAAAAGCGTATACTCACGCTAGAAGGGAGTCAAAAAGTCGGTATCTAGTAAAATTTCGACCTAGCAAAACCTGGTATTTGATAAGTCAAGGGGTCATCAGTCAAACCTATTATAAAGTGAGTGACCTTTTTTCCCCTTAGGGTCGTTTGATCCATCTCCGGGTAACGTGATTTTATCCGAGGGATAGCTTATCCCACGGATAATCCTAAGGAAAGCGTTTATCCCCCATCGTTTTAGCTTTATCCGCCGATTAAATTTACCCGCTACTCCTTCCTCTGGATAAATTTTTATCCGGAGCATAAAGCCATTTTCAAGATGACTGCTGCAATCACCTGGCATATTTTAAATGATATTTTGGAAGCAAAACTATATTTACTCGTGTGATTCTTTTTTTGTTATCCTAGATATTGGTGGTGTGACTGCTCTGAGAGAAATTCGTGGCATCAATCGCCGTAATTTTAAAATTATATAGCCTTTCAAATTTCTCATGTCTCCTGGTTTACAATACTACCAAATGAAAAGGAATTTGAATATTTTATGAATGGAACATGGTGCTTTTCGTTTAAGTACATTTGATGCATCAAAGTTCATCTTTCATTCGATTTAAGGGCCCTAGACAGGAAGCCAGAGCCCCTTTGGTCACCAGAGAAGCTGCGCTCCGATCCAGGCACGACCCCATTCGGGGGCGTGACATAGCACCGGGAACCCCCTCCGGAATCAAGCTATTGCACCTCGACAAGGCGGGGCTGACGGATGATACGCGCTTACCTCAGCGGGCTCTAACCGTGCACACAGCAGCAATCTTTCCCGAAAAGGCAGTGGACGCACCTTTGCAAAAGTCTGTCCGTCGAGGCAACCTTTGGCCCATCGCGAAGTGAATGAAACTATGGACTTGGTCTGGAATAAAATGGCTCATCAACGTGAGTGTTTCAACGGCCAGTTGTTTTTGCGCTCACCCAAGTTATAGGTCTTCGAAGACGGGGAGCATTTTGTTGTCCCGCAAGCGCCATATTCACGATTATTCAATTGCGAAACAGACGCAAGATTCTACAGTAAACAAAAGAACACCTAGTGCCTCAAAAGGAAAGAAATTATGACAATATCTCCAGAGAAAATATTTCACTATAATAACCACAATTTGCTACAATTTGCTCATCGCTAAAACAATCCCTGTTTACTTTCATTGTTCGGCTATCGAGCATTTTGCAAAAATGGAAAAAAGTGCCGGTCTATGATGTGAAATGGGAGGCTCTCTCACAACTTGCTATCACCATGCGCTTACCATACGGGGATAATTTAGACAAATCATACATTGACGTTGAGCAATTAATTTAGTTCAGTTTATTCAAGTTCAGTTTATTCAATAGTTTTGTGTATACTCTTTTCTATATTTACATTTCCAGAGGCAATTTACTGCTTTTCTGTTATCGGAAGCGTCGCGCACAGGGGGTAGGAATGCCCGTCAAAGGGTTTGTAATACCACCACCACGAACCGATAGAAAGCACGTCCGCTTTTCTTCGAGTACAATACGTAACATTTTAAAAGGGGTCCGCGATCAATCTATCCATACAATCCCTAACGACACTCCTCTGTCACACTAACCCCGCCGCCTGTAGATTGGAAGACCTATAGTTTCATACCCAGGGGATACACAAAGACATATGTGAGTCCTTGGTGTACACTTTTTCATCAAACGCACTACTTCAGATTGATAGGGCACCTAACTGAAGAGATTATATTCCTGACTACATATTACTGGCTACAAATATACCACATCAAGTGAATCTCTCTATTTCCGAGAGACATTCATTTTGAATATTTTTTCGATTGAATTCGAAAAATATATCCAACCGTTTGGATTCCCAGAGAAGTGAGATATGTCAAATTTGGGAAACCTCAATGACGTGGTATAAAACGTAGTAAAAAAAATCGAGGCCGCTGGAGGAGCAACATAACTTGGGACAGTGCATTTTCTTATGATCTCAGTAGTGTCATAATTGCTGCCTTTACGTCACCAAAAATTTCCGATGTTTCATCGGAATAGTCTCCGACAGGCTGATCATTGATTTTGGTGTATTCATCCCCGAAATGTTACTTTTCAAGAAGCTTCTAAAAATTAATATACTCTTGTTCCACTTCCTCGAAGTAGGAACGTTATTTTTCTCCTTTTTGTTCGGTAAGTCGAGTAACATAAGGACATAGAAGTTGTTCGACATATTCTTTTATTTAAACAAATCTAATTTTGACTAGCAGTTCTTAGCGAGAGAAACCAGCATAACGCATGGCGATAGGGATTCACGTACCAAGACTAAAATCAGCTGATGGTAGAGGTACTGCGTGAGTGCGCGGAGCGGGTGGAGAACAGCGGCCGACCTTGAAGATTATTATGAGATTCGGGCGGCGAGGGAAGAACGCATACGAAAGAGGAGGCTCAGCGCTTTGGGAGAATGGAATGGGCTGTGAGTTCCTCAATGTGTAGGAAATTTCCCTGTTTAATGTCCATCGAAAAGCTCGTACATTGACAATATATTGCGATGTATATAGATTGATATATCAAAGAGATTAGAGTACGATACAAGAGACATTAATCTAAGGCACAAAAATAATATATTGGAAAATGTGGTAAATGGGAACAATCATGAAAACCAATTGCACTGATAATTTAATGCCTGAGTTCAATATTTGATCACATGCATCTTTAGAAGAACAACTTATATATATATCCGTCCCGAGGGACCAAGAATCGGTGATTGAATTGAGATTGGTATTGAATGTTCAGAAGGACCAGGGAAATGATTGATTTAAACTAAAAAACCAAATTATATTAAATTAGAAATCACTTTTATACTGTAGGCAAATATAAAAAAAGAAAATAAATATAACTATTAAAACAAAAAACTCAACTAGTCCAGTTCGGCGATTTCTCCTTCGTCTAAGTGACCGAGAATGTTTACTTGCATACAGGGGAGGGGGTAAACACGGTTTGAGGGTCTCGTGCGGCTTACTGGGATCATTACAGTCAACAGACTTGATATTTCATGTGCACATTTTACAATTTAACCAGCGCCCCCCAGTGGCAGCCACCCGATTCCCGAAAGCGCGTGTTTTAAGAAACGTCAATATTCCATATTCCTATAACTAGGCTACGCAAAGGGTCGCACATTTTATAAAAAAAAAGTGCAAGATAAAAAATATAGCAGGACTTAATACAATCTGCAAATATGGTAAAAATCTGAGGGGTCTATTATATCTCCCATTAATTGGTAGTTTTTTCTTGGAATTCTTTAAAGAGACAATGGAGACGGAGAGAGTACACGAAATATGATGCAGTACATTAAAATCCCAGGAAAACAATCAGAATGAGGAGAAAGGAGCTCAGAGCCAAAATTTGACAGGGTAGCCAAGATAAAAATCAACGGTGCCCAAGATGTCACCCAACGCCAAGATATTGACGTCAACTACTTGATATCCTCGCCCTCTGTACTCTTGTCCCGAGGATCGATCGAGGACCACTGGTTTGGAGCCGACTAGAGGGCAGAAACCAGAGGCTGCGTTGCTTCTGCGCGGACTTATGAGCCGCCTCCGTCAATCTTCGGCCGGCAATCCGATCATGTCGGAACCCTCTGAACTGTTCTGGTGTCCATTACACGGCCGAGGCAGCTAGCTGTGTAGCGAGTAGCATATTTGATCACTGTAGACCTTTTTTAGGATAGAGGGTAGGGCAGAGAGTAGGTCAGCTAGTGGATCGAATCAGGTACCATCGCGAAAAAAATTTAAGAGAAATAATATCCAAGAAAGTGTTAAGTCTAACGAGAACAGTAAGAGGCCAGTTTCAAAAAATAGCAGTAATCTAACTTGTAATATACCTAAGAAAGCTAGTTGTAATGAAAATACACTTTCCGGGAATACGCTCAGTGATAAATCCTTTTCCGTCGTGGTAGTAAACTGCCGTAGCTTAAGAAATAAAGTAGCTGACTTCTACCATCTAACTGAAACTACTGACGCACACTTAATTATAGGGACGAAAAGCTGGCTATGTAACAAAATCGCAAATAATGAAGTATTCCTGAAGAATTTTAAAGTTTATAGAAAAGATAGAGTCGGAAGAACCGGGGAGGAGTTTTTATCGCAGTGAAGGATTGTTATATTAGTAGGAGGGAGTCATTTTTCCGACGTCCAGGTTCGAGAGCGTATGGTGCTCCATTCAAAATCCTAAAGCAAAAACAATCTATGTGTGCGCATATTTTAGACCACCAGATACCAATGTAAGCTCAATATTAGGACTAGAAAGTCATCTCAGTAAGTTAACCACTCAAAAAAACGACTGTCATATTATAATCGGTGGGGATTTCAATCTTCCGTCCATAGAATGGGACACGCACAGTTTTATCACTGGGGGGAAAGACAAAGACCTTTGTGAGTCACTTCTGTAGACATTCACATCTCAATCTCTACATCAATTAGTCACTGCTCCTATTAGAGGGAAAATACACTTGATCTTTAAGCGACAAATATTCCACACAAGGTTGTAAACATAGGTACGGATAAGGGAATAAGCGACCACAAGACAGTTAAAGCTAATTTTTCCGTGAGCATGATCAAGAAACATAATCGACAAAGAAAAGCCTAAGGCTGACTACGAAGGTATGAAGCGAGAGTTACAAAAGTCATTTATTAATTTAAAAAAATAAGTATCAACAGTAATACTGAGGTTTTGTGGAATACTTTCCTCAACGTTACACGATCAGTAGTTAGCAAATACATACCGAGTAAATGGAAAAGAGCCAATGCAGAGCCTAGAAGGTATAACGCGGAGGTTAGGAATACATAAAAGCACCAGAGAACATGTCATGCTAGGTTAAAAAGGGCAAAAATTAACAAATCCTCCGAAGAACTATACACAGTCACCAAAAATTACAAAATATCTAAACTCTTAGCAAAAAAAGCGTGCCGGAAGGCGTTAGCTGAGTTACTGGGAGAACAATTGAACGATAATCACCAGGTATTTTGGTCGTATGTTAAGGACACTCAAGGAAATAAATCAACGGTACACACGCTTAAGAATATCAAAGGGGAAAAGCTAACCAACAGTCTACAAAAAGCCAATTACTTAAACTCATTCTTCAAAAGCATTTTCAATACTTGAACACCTCATCTTTTCGATCCGCAGCCAGTTCGTTCCCAAACATGTATGCCTGAAATTATTATAAATTGTCGCGGCATAGAACATCAGCTAAAAAATATCAACCCCAGAAAATCCCCCGGTCCAGATCAAATACCTGCTCGCGTATATAAAACATTGGCATCAGACATAGCGCCTTACTTAGAATTAATATTTACCAAATCTTTAGTAGATCACGTAGTGCCTAAGGACTGGAGAGTAGCAAATGTCACACCTATATTCAAAAGCGGCGACAGGGAAGACCCTAGTAACTATAGGCCTATTTCTCTCACATCCATTTCCTGTAAGGTATTTGAACACATAATCGTAAGCTCCATTATGAGTCATTCAGATAGGGAGGAATTATTAATAAATAACCAACACGGATTTCGAAAGGGGAGATCTTGCGAAACCCAATTGGCCCTCTTCGTTCATGACATCTTGCTCTCGGGTGAAAATAATGTTCAAGTTGACGCGATATTCCTCGATTTTAAGAAAGCTTTCGATATGGTACCTCACGTTAAGTTGCTCTCAAAACTAGAAGAATATGGAATAGATAAAAACATTATTAGTTGGATTAATCAATTCTTACATGGGCGGGAACAAAGGGTTGTCATAGACGGTATCACGTCAACCACAGTTAGCGTCACATCTTGTGTTCCTCAGGGAAGTTTCATTGGTCCACTTTTATTTCTCATGTACTTAAATTATATTAGCAACGTCGTTGAAAGTAAGCTTAGACTCTACGCAGACGACGCGGTTGTGTATAGGGATATTAACAATTCCGAAGATAGTGACTCGTGAACAATCGACCTACTTGCTATTCATGCTTGGTGCGAAAAGTGGCTTTTGGAACTAAACATAAAAAAGTGCGTAGCAGTCAGCTTTTGGAAAAATAAAAATAGGCCAGGTAGGGCTTAAAGGATTAATAATACGGAAATTATTCACGCCGAGTCTGTCAAGTGCTTAGGGGTCACAATTACTCACGACATATCTTGGAGAAAACATATTCGGGAAATATGCGGTGAAGCATACAGGATACAAAGCTTTATCTAGAGAGTATTCGGAAAATGTGATGAGAAAGTGAAAGAACGTTGTTATTTTTTAATCGTTAGGCCTCATCTGGAATATGCTGTTAGTGTATGGGATCCATACGAAACGGGGTTGATATCAGAGTTAGATCACGTAAGGCGAAGAGGAGCTAGGTTTGTGAAACGATGCTACGATAAGTTGGCTAGTGTGTCTTGACGGTTAGAAGAATTAGTATGGGAATAGCTGTCACTGCGTAGATTTTATTAGAGGCTTAATCTCCTAACTAAATTTCAGGAAAATCATTTCTCTGACGTCGTAAAAAACATACTATTAATCCTCTCGTACTACGGCAGATTAGATCGCGCCAATAAAATTAGAGAGCTAGATTGTAGAACCGATAGGTATAAAATGTCAATTTTTCCGCGTACCATTCGGGACCATAACAGCTGTGATCGTCGTCATGAATAGTTCGAATTGTCACAATAGGCAGACAGTAAATCTTTTTCTTTATATTCTTTACCTTCTTATTTCTGCATGATGTAAATATTGATGTTCTTATTTAAGCATGATATTTTGAATATGTAGTAGTAGACTTTGTACCTCTTGCACGTTAGAACGATTGACTATAGAATGTTTCTTGGTTAGTAGATTGATAATTGGAGCATTGCATGTGTGGTACGCTGGTTTCAATCTACTTTCGGTGTTCTATCGTATCATTCATGCATGCCAGGTGTGGAAGCACCCCCTGCCACACACCCTTAGGGTGGCTTTCAGGGTATGACGTGGATGAAGATGTAGATGTAACTAGTGTAGAATACCGTAGATTAGGATTCGTAAAAAGTGTTCTAGGCAAACTCGACTAGAGAGTACGAGAAAGAAGCTATTTTACACTTGCCAGGCCTCTTTTAGAATATGCCGCTAGTATATGGGATCCGTACGAGGAAGGTTTGATAAAAGAATTAGAGCGTGTGCAAAGGAGATCCGCTAGATTTGTTAAAGGCCGTTATGATAATTGCATAAGTGTGACGAGTTTAATAGAAGAACTGGGATGGGAATTACTATCAGAACTCAGGTTAAAATTTAGGTTACACCTTTTAAGAAAATTAGAAACAGATTTGTTCACAGACGACGTTAGATATGTATTAATAACCCCTGCATATTACGCTAGGTTTGATCATATTAACAAGATTAGAGAGATGGATTGTCGTACCGATAGATTTAATGTCATTTTTCCCGCGCACCATATAAATATATAAAAAATAGGTGAAATATAGTAAGAGTAGTCTGTAGTGCATGATGCATGTAATAACAACCAAAAATCCCTCTCTCATTATGTAGATACTAACTATCTAGCTGCATGTGACCCTGTTCTCTAGCATGTCTTCCTTAAATATCCTACTTGTATGGCAATAGTGCATGTTTGGTGATCATCACCCCCTGCCACACACCCCCGTGGTGGCTAATTTAATGCTAATTTAAAGCCCGAGTTCAATATTTAGTCACGTGTGTCTTTAGAATAACAACTTATATATTTATACGGCCTTGAGGACCAAGAAACTGTGAGTAAATTGAGATTGTTATTGAATGTTCCGAACGACGAGGGAAATGATTGATTTAAACCCAAAGAATAAATTATATTAAAGTAAAAATAACTTTTGTATAGTCGGAAAATAATGAAATAAAAGAAATATAACTTTTTGAATAAATAAAACTCAACTAGTCCACTTCGACGATTTCTCCTTCCTCTTGGTGGCCGGGAACGTTCACTTGCATACAGGTGAGGGGGTGTCCACGGTTTGGCGGCCTCGACCGGCTTACTGCGCTCACTTCAGCTAAAAAGACTTGATTTTTCGTATACACATTTTAAAATTCAACCAGCGTCCCCCAGTGGCAGCCACACGAATCCCACAAACCCGTGTTTTACGGGCAACCAAGATAAACATCAACGGTTACCGAAGATACCACCCAAGTCCAAGATATTGACGTCAACGACCTGATACCCTCGCCGATGCCCCAAGAAGAGAGACTTATGGCAGGGCCTTAGAAATAAAAAAGGCAATAATAACTACAATATAGAAAATGGAGGACAGAATGGTTAATCGATGCAAACAATGCTTTCAACGGAAAAGGATTACATTCACAAGGGTCTACGCTCAATCCTACCACCTCGCCTCTCATCTCCACGAAACTGAATAATTTACGTATATTTGATACGTAGAAATGAAAACATTCATTACCTTTGAGGAAGTCTGGGGCTAAGAAGGGGAATTTTTTTTGATCTGATGCATTTACTTCAAAAATAACACTCTTTCGCCAAAAATATATGCAATAAACCCCCTTGCTACGAGACTTACCGGCGTTTTCAAAGAAAGCAGAAGTCGTATTCTATTTGTTTGCAATGTGAAACATATTTGAATTTAAAACGTCAAATCAAATAAATTAACCGTCATAATCTATTCCACTAATTTAATGAATTATTGTCACAAACAGAAATTAAAATGTCATGCGTAGGTACATATTACTGACGGATGGCCGAAAGCTTGAGAAAAGACGCAGGGAAATAATATCTTTTTCTAAGAGAACGGTAATTTAGCTCATTTCATCTACATCTACGTAATGCCCTGCGAGCCACCACGAGGGTGTGTGGCAGGGGGTGAAGATCACCAAACATGCACTATTGCCATGCTAGTAGCGATTCATGCGATGCCTATTGATTGTTTTCTTGATTGATCACTATTGATTGATCAACTGTTTCAGGTCATCATGTAGTGAAGAAAATCCTAATAGGCTAATATAAGTATTTTACCGAAGTAACCATTTCTCACATTCACTATTGTGACCTTCTATCATTTCATACAAGAAGCTATTTGAATGCCTGCAAAGAATGTTTCTTGTCATAAAACAGTGAAAATCCTAGTGGGTTAATTTTAGTATTTACTGGTGTGACAATCTCTTGATTTTATTCCGAATAGAGCAAGGGGAACATTACTTCTATACCTACGAGACACCAGGAAAGTGACTCAAGTCAGTGAACGAGGGGAAAACGCACCAAATATTCAACGATTGCCACAGAGATCAAACACGACAGGCAACCCCCGTAAAAGATATTTAAATGGACGATATGGCTAAATACGAGTCCAAACCCGAAAGTTCTAAAGTGCTAAGTTGACCATCATGCTAACATACAGTACATGGGTTTATGTTTCCAACATTTGTAGTACCACAAATAATATTTAGGTATCACTCGGTTTCATTATTGATGTATAACCAACCCTATGAGACATTTCCAGCGCAATGAGGCGATCGTAACAGCAAGAACTTGAAGCTCACGGTTACGAAATTTAGTTCACAGATTGAAAATCAGTCACCTATTCTTACCTCGAAAGTCATGCTGACACTTGTGTAATAAAAATAGACGAAGTTTGCGTACAATACATTGGTAACCTATGCAGACCGGGGACAGGAAAAGCTATTGGGAGCTGGGTGTGTTCGCTCCAATGTATTCCCTCACTTCCCTTCTCCCAACCTCATTCTCTTCACTAACCCAGCCGCTATTTGCCGCAAGAAATTCAACTCAGAAATTATTCCAATTTCGTGAGGATCCCAAACAGTGGAACTAAGTTTCAAGGGGCTTCGCGTCATCAACGCTCAACCAAAAACAACCGTCTCACAGCATGCTGAACAAAGGAGAGTGACAAAGGAGAAAGAACACGTAACGGCAAATCAGGCAGAAATACCAAGCGAAGTGCATAGAGATATGACAGCAGAAAAGAACGCGCATTACATTTACACCAATTACAGTCCTATGTACACGGCAGTAATATTGCTTGCTAACCCCACGTACGAGCCATACCTGTGTGTTGCAGTGGACTGATAATTCAATATGTCGCACACATGACGTCTTCCTCACGTTGCGAAAACATTTTGCGCTTAAGCTGTGGGCCATGGTATATTGTCATGACGCCGAGACTCACTGGAAAATTTCTACAAGCAATAGTCCGTTTCTTGGTTAAACATGAATTGTAGATTCCGATTTTTATATACACCATGAAGGATCCTCATTCATTACTTTTATAGCAAGAGGGACCAATCAAGTCACTGACTTAATTGGTAGTCTGACATTGAACTGTCAATCAATTACTACGTAAATTTAGCTCAGTATTAGTAAAAGTTCGCCTTAACTAAGAGTAACTTTTAATTTAAAACTCACCATATATCTCGCTCCTCCTAGCAAACGTCTGATTGAAATGGACTCGCGGCTCCGGAGACCGTTTCACTGCCGGAATTCTGTGAGACAGGTGTGAATGGATCCTCGACATAGCTTTATGAAAAAAACTCAACCTGCAGAGTGATACTCGGCGTCTCTCAATCGTTGACAACGCCCATATATTCTTTTCAACATCAAAAGTGCATACCGCATGGACCATAGAGATTCAACATCGAGACTCTTGACTCTAATGGTGACACTAACTTTCGAAACCGCGACAAATGCATGTTTCATCTAGATTAACCAATTCAACATGATTGAGGATCCACCTCAGCCTACTTTTTGTATTAATTTAGCACTGTATGTTAGCTCAAACATTTAGGGCGCACCCTCGGTAGGGCGCTTAGTAAGTTCAGGAAAGTTTTTCACAATGCAACCTTATGCGCCATAAACCACAGAGCTACCATGGATTGCGGTATAATCAAGAGGTTTTTCAACTTAATCGCGGCATTAAATCTGAAGAGGGATTGATTTCTTTTATGTGAATGCTGAGCGTTTCATTACGTGAATAGTTTTGCATTTCTACTATTTGAAGATATTACAGGTGAACCAAAACACACGTATTAAGAGTTTTGCATTCTTAGTGGCATGAAAGTAAAAATGCTGTTATATCTCGGGAAGTTGAAAAATGCGTGTAGGAGGAGGAAACTTGTTCCATCTATACACATTATTAGTGTTATGGAGGCGAAGCAGGGAGTAACACAATGATAAGAGCACGCTTAGTGTCAGAAGTACTTTCCAGGGACCTCTCTTGTGTTATTAATTTTGCATTAAGTTGGGCCATTAAGGTAGCCGGTCACAGGTTTTACCTTTTCCCTGGTATAATAAATAATACGAGTTTAGCAATTAAGATATAAGAACTATTGGGATGCCAACAGGCTTTAGCCAGTGTTTCGTTAACTGGGACCTGCTTGGGTTCTCCTTAGAAAAACACTGTGGTAATAGATTTGTTGTAAGACATTTCATTGTTAGACAATAAGTCAATATCACCGTATAATTATGAAAACATTTACTCATGTTGAATATTCCGTCGCACTTGATTAAGTTGAAGATGTATTGTCCGCAGTCAAATGTATATATCAATGGATTTAACTGAATCCTGATATCCTCATGTTTTGTGTAATAATTATTTTATTGACTAGCCGAAAGTACACCCGTCTTTTTACACTAGAGCACCGATTATGTCGTTTACATGAAAATTCATTTGTTATGTGTTACGCGGCTTATGGCTGTGAATAAAATAGATAAATGTTATTAAATAGACTTTTTTACATTAATTACCATACCACTGCTACCTAGTTTTCCGGTTTGTCAACAAGAATACCACAGAAACTGCGATGTGTCAGTGAATACTATGAAAGGCCAAGTATAATTTTCTTTAAGTATATATGACGGACGTATGACCGACTACATTATCATATGAACACTTTTGAAAGCATTCTTTGAAAACATGCTTTGTACAGTGCATTTATCAAGTGACCACGGATTACCTGCGTCAACTGTTTATCATTATAACTGCTGCCACTGAGAGACTGTTGCAACCCTCAGAAAAGGACGTAAAGAGCGTAGGGCACGTGAGAGCACAAGGGAGTAAGGGCATAGGGTGCAACCTATATGAATACGAACACGACCCAAGACAATGATGCTTACTTTCCGCACAGGAAGGTCCGGCTATTAGATCAAGGGCCCAACAACAAAATCAGAGCTCAGGTAATACCCGAGGATTAATTATGTTTATTGAACAAAATGGAATACATTCCATAGTGATTTAATATTTCCAGTTAATGGTTTTGTTTTCTATACATTAATATTAAATATTCTCCATTAAATTTCATATTATAACACCACCTCCCTTTTCAACCTCAACTGCCGTCTCAGATAATTTGATTCCTGGAAATGTTAAAAAACGAATTAATATTAAATAAATAAATAAGTAAAATATTTAAAATATTTCCCGCCTTAGGTGACCACTTGTTCACATTCCGGAGGACCGAAAAATATGACGAAGAAAATAGTTAGAAAAAATAATTTCAATTTTAGATTTTAATCCGGGATTCTGTATAAATTAAGGACAAGGAAGAAAATGTCATTCCGATATAACGAATAAGCACAACAATGTTTGGAGGGCTCCTCATTCCACTTAACTCCAGAACATAGGTAATCAACACGGGAGCCACTCTTCGGACAACACTCCTTTCTAAAATTATGAATAAATCGCGCCGGCATTGATAAAAAATTTAGATAATGGCGAAAAAATTACTAAATAAAATCTACCGGTGTAGAAAGTCGAGGTGTTCAAAATATAAAATGCGGCGCGTAAAATTTAAAAAATTTCCCGAAGTAACATTTGGGATAAAAATTAATTAGCCGGGGATTGAAACAAGCTAATGACTGAATTGTGTGATCAGCCGGAAATTATAGAAATTTGACCCCGGCCATAAGAAGAAAAAAGAAAACGTGAAATAGCACTAAAATTACGAATCCACTACAGTACTAATTATGATGTCTGACGGTTTCGGTTGTCCGACCACAAAGATGCGTCCTCGAATTGGTTGTCCGAACTCCGCCCGCATATTCCCGAAGAGGTACTCTGCGATGTATCTCTGGTCAGGTCCCTGCCGGGCTCTGATATGTAGCGTTTTGATGATGGTATCATCCAATATCTCTCTTACCCATGGATCGTTGCAACATAGGAGGAGGAAGGCATGAGAAATTGTCAATATATCCACCTGTTCCGCGGTCGGCAAGATACCAGCGCATAATTCTGAGGAGTCAGGTGGCAAATATCCCACCAATTCCTGTTGGAAATGTGTATTAACTCCAAGGACTCTCTCTGTTCTCTTACCTTAGATTTTAAAGGGTACTACTTCACCCTACCAACCCGTAAAACAAAATCAAGTTTTACGATTAAGAACGTGTTTAATGCTTCATTTCTCTGCTGTGGCTCCAAGAGGGATGCGTCCAGCGCGTAGATATATTCAATAAAATCTTTTATTTGGCGCCCTAGCATTTGATCCACCTTGAACCCCGTGTGAATTACTAGATAGTCATAACTTAGGACCTCCGACATCACAACTGGTATCCAGCCCCCCAGATGGAACTCCGTCCCTCGCACCCACCCACCGGCGACATGGAGCGCCGATAACTTGCGAGGGTAGTTCTCAGCCCAATTCACGTCACAATACGGTCGGCGAGATCGAGAAACTTACTATATAGTGAACATCCTTACTTTACGCCCGCTTAGAGCGGCATTGTCTGCGTGTCGCCTTATTTGTCCTAACGGTCGTGCGTGTGCTAGAAATGATGGTAATCTCTGATTTCAATTTAACAAATTGTGCTTTTATTTTCGCGAACGCACGTGTCCACACGTGAAAAGCTCAACACTGACTCGTGCGCCGTAGTGACATCGCTTATACATACAGAGAAGTGGTGAAGCTATATTTTCTCGACGGCACCTCTCAGGCAACACCCCCCCAGTCCATGCCGCTAGATCAACTTAAACATTTGACGATGAAGGCGATGGGATCCTCCGTCTAACACGTGCACCCTACTACATATCTTCATTTATGTGGAATAGCTTTTCGGGGGAACCTAGCTTCGTCAGAATTCCGGAAGTATGACCTTAAGGCGCCGAGCCAAAGGAATTAAATTGGTCAAGGAATGTGACGCAAACCTGGCAACGCTTCCTGTGAAATTCTCCTAAAATATTTGGAATCACAAAACTTTTGTTCATACCATCCTTCCTGAAGGCAGATTCCCTTCTGCTCGACCGACACCGGGCCTGTTCTCTCTGTCCTTCAGAGCGATCCGGGCGCTCTTTTAAAAGATTTTCCCGGTCCGGGTGTCCTACCAAATACCAGGTATTTGGCCCATTCGTGTAACTGAAAGGTAGTCCCGCATGATGTGGCTTCTTTGTCCGCATAGCGAGCTCGGAATAGGAAATAAAATACTTCCCAGGAGCAGAATTTCTTATGTGACCCAAACTCTTTTAGATTTCTCCTGCGGCGAACGGTCTAAATAAACCATCACGATCGTAGTCCAGGTCGGGCATGCATATTAGTGTCGATCATATTCATAGGAAAGGAAACGTTTGAAAAGTTTTAGTTATTAAAAATGTTGCAAAAATATTTATTAACTGTACCATTATCGATTCCGCGCTGCCCTTCAACACATGGACTATGGCATGTTTTTCGTTTTTACTACAAAATAGTTAAATTGTTTTCACTTTCCTTTAGTATCCTCGTACCATTCCATATCGGGTCTAAATACGCTGCGAGCCGGCACGCGACCCGTTCCGATTTCCTCTTTCCAGTCCTCGCTCACTATCAAATCCCCTCTGCTCTCCCTCTCATACGTAGGGGGGGATTCCTCGGCTCCCTCCTTACTCACCTCCTCTCTCGTAACTCCGTCTCTTCTTCCTGTAATTGTTTTGCACCACGCGGCGACGGCCTCTTCAAAAGCACCCACCCCCATCCGCTTGTGGTCTCGATATCCTCAATCCACCGCCGTTGTTCCTCCAGCCACCCGTCTAAATTGACCGTCAACATTCCCGCGGGAGCGCCTTTCGATGACGATGAGTTCCCACCGTCTTCTTCTAGGGCTCTGTCAGCGAAATGAATAAGGCTGTTGACCGGCCCCGATCTCCTTTGATTCCTTCTACTAGGTGGGATCCCTTGGCTGAGTGTCGTACTGGGAGTACTCCCAATCCCCTCTCCCGTCACCGTCTCCCCTTCTCCTTCCTCTTCTTCCTGGTTGCGATCGTCTGACGAGCTGCGTGGTCCCACTCGTGGACTGCCGGGCTCCTCCAGCCCCACTTCTTCCCCGCCGTCGCCTACCGCGTTCCCCCGCCCCGGTTTAAGAATTTGGGGTTGGCCCCCGCTTCCAGCGGCCGCATGGTGATTTGCGTGGGGAAACATCAAGGCTGTGGATTGTCCCAGGTTATCGCCGTCCACTCTTCGCGTCTTTCTGCCTTGAAGTGCGCCTCGCCAGCAGGCGGCCAGTTCTCCACAGGGGAGCTTGCACAAAGTTGGAAATGTCACCCAACGCCAAGATATTGACGTCAATGACTTGATATCCTCGCCGATACCCCAATGAGAGAGACTAATGTGTGGGCCTTGGAAATAAAAAAAGGAGTAATAACTGCAATATAGAAAATCGAGGACAGAGTGGTCAAGCGAAGCAATTATTGCTTTAAACGAAAAAGGATTACATTCAGAGGGATCTACGCTCTATCCTACCACATCCCCTCTCACCTTCACGAAACTCAATAATTAACGTATATTTTGATGCGTAGAAATGGAAACATTCATTAACTTTGAGGAGGTCTTGGGAATAGAAGGGGAACGGTTTTTTATATCTGATCCATTTACTCCAAAAAGAACATTCTTTGCCAAAAATATGTGCAAGAAACTCCCTTGCTACCAGACTTACCGGCTTTTTCAAAGAAAGAGTTGAAGCCATTTTCTATTTGTTTGAAATGCGAAACGTGTTTCCTTTTAAAATGACTAATCAAATAAATAATTATTCATTATCCATTCTACTGATTTATTTAATTACTAGCATAAGCAAATAAATTATAATGTCATGCATGCATAATACTGAAAGATCACCATGAGCTTGAGAGAAGACGCAGTAAAAGAACTTCTTTTTCCATTATGTACTATAATCCAGCTCATTTGCGCGATAACTTTAGATAATTTTTACCTAAATATTTGGGCACCATCTCTTCATAAATTGAGTCAGTTTCTCCAAACGTAGAACTTGCGTTTAATATATTTTACTTTGTATAGTTGCATTTGAAAAAAGCTATTTATTTGTGATTTGGTTTGCGATAAAAATTCTTTTCTGAATCAAAACAGTCAACTTTGTCTGGTGAGTAGCTACAAAGTCTTCAGCAGTAGCTAACCTAATCTCTCTAAATCCTGTGAAATACTGAGAGCATTAAATGGAAGTGACTGCAGTAATAGTAACTTACGGATAAAAATATGAACGCTTTACAAGAGTTTGACAGATTTCTGGCAATGCACATCACTTCTGAGCACACCAATTAAGTCTTAATAACGGTTTACAAGACTCTGAGCTGCCACACGGAGGAGGAAGTGGAAGAAATACGATGACAAAAGTAGCATGAGTTACAAAGGAAAACGTAATTGTTCCAGGAAAACCAGAATTGGCGCTAACGTTATTCTTCTATATAAATCATCACAAACCGTGGATTATTCTGATGATATTTATGTCCTAGGAAGATTATTAGTATTATCAGTAAAGGAATCCTTGTGGAAATTGGAAACAGCTTCTAGGGCAATCTTACGGGCAGTAGATTTTAAATGGTCGCGTTGAATGAGTGGTGCGCTGGTTTCAATGTAGTTTCGGTGTTCTGCCGTGTAATTCATGCATGCCTGGTGTGGAAACACCCCCTGACATACGCCCTTTGGTTAGCTTGCAGGGTATGACGTAGATATAAGGGTTATCGAAAATATACCACGGTAGTGATGCAAAGCAGAAAGCAGAGAAACTAAGTTCAGCAAAGAAAAAGAGACAAGCCATTACCTTGGAGACTAAACATTCGAGATTATAAACAAGTTTACCTATTTGGGCTAAAATGTCCCCTCGGGAAATGGTTCGAGCATAGAAACGAAAAATTAATACATGCAGTGATCCGCACTTTCTTCCTGCTGCTAAATTTTAAATACATAAGTTTACACAGGAAAGCCAAGATGTAACCATACATATAGCACTCATCTGCACAGTACTGCCATAGGGCAATGAAACCTGGAAGACGATTAATTCTGCAGAGCTGCTCGACATTTGTGTACATCTCATACATCGTGGAAATTTCACATACAAAGCATATGTGGCACTGCATTAAAGAAACTAGGTTTTGTTAAACTTATAATAGGAAGATCCTCGGATGAAAAGGTCAAAGAGAGTTGCTACTTCATTTCCGGTTGGGCCACACCTCGAATACACCGCGAGCGTTGGGGACCCTGGCCAAATAGTTTTTACCAAACAAATTAATAAAATACAAAGGAAAGCAGCGCGCTTTGTTATAAACTGCTACGAGCGTACATATGTGGACCCCAAAAGTTAAGGGGTCTACGTGACATTAAAAAAAAAAGTTAGGTACATAAATGGGATGTGAAAATATAAATGTTTTAGGTGGTAAAGGGATCGAAGTGATTTTCTTGACAGGTGATGCTATCTAGGGTAATGCCTCTTAACTACTTAGTGGGTTGTACCAAACATTTTCAACTTTGACTTAAGTTTTCTAAAAACAACGATTTTGTTACTCAGACACCATGACTTCTGGGGTCCTCATATAGTGTCTCACGACTTTTAGAGGGATTAAGGTGGGAGCCTCAAGAGACTCAGAGGCTACACGCTAGGTTGAGGTAGCTTGAGAGATTCAGAACTGAACGACATAGAGAATATTATCATGACTCCTCATTATATCTCTAAGTCAGATAGACGCGATAAAATATGAGAGATACACTGCGGAATAGATAGGTAAAATAACTCTTTCTTTCAGCAGACATTAAGCGATCACAATAAAAACAGAGCTCATTAAATAAACGATTGAAGTCATCACTAAATACACTCCTATAATTCACGTCATCATATCATCTCAAAAAAACGTACACCTTTACACGGCTGGTGACCTAACCCTGCCACACGCCCAAGCGGTGGTTCACGGGGTATTATGCAGATATAGATGTGAGAGGAAAGTTTGAAAAAATCTATAAGCCTCTGTAGAGCGAAGATACTTGGAGTATCCGCAATAAATACTGAATATACAATTTAGACTAAAGGATGGAGACGAGTGGAGAGCGGGGCGACAAATGGTACAAATTCAAAGGATTACGGGAGAAATTAATAGGAATTTTTAAGAAAGAAGGTAGCAAAAAAGTTGAGAATGCAGTTTGAGAGAAGTATGCAATCTTACGCATAACACGATGTACAACGCTGTTATTGGTAGAAAGCTGGCTGACAGACGACATCTCGGAGAGTGAAATTGTTCCAAATCGTTCAGTGTAAAAAGGACAGATCCAACCAAAGTGGAGACTGAATACGGGCAGTAATACACCAAGAGAGAATTCGTTCAAGAGGCCAGCCTGGAGTGTTTGTAGTTATCAGATACATTCCTTTATCAAGTAAAATTTTTACGCGCACGCACTAAAAGCCACATAACACTTAAATCAATTCAACTGTCTAACTCAAAAGACAAATAAATGGGATTGTGTTCAGCGATTTCATAATAGGTGGAGATTTCAATGCCTCCTCTTTAGATAGGAGGTAGCAACACACCTGCGGGAGAGATAAAGACTTCCACGCAGTCTGCTAAACATGCTCTCATAAAATGGTACTCATCACACTAGTACAATAACGAAGTAAGGGGACTGTATTCCTGATTTAATAGAAGCACATGCATCACCAGTTTACAAAGATGATTCCGTCGAGGAAACTTAAGACCGTTGAGTAAATAACGCAATGTTTTCTTCAAATATCAATAAAATTTTTAAACAGAGATGAAGCCTACCAAATGAAAAAGACTGATTTCGATGTGAGCTAAATTAACCTAAAATTTATTTTGTCAATACTCACGCGTAAACCTATACACTGATAAAACTTTCCCTTCATTCATTCGCTCGGCGGTCGGATAATACATCCCTAGAAATATAAAAAGAAGAGAGCACCGAACAAAGACGGCACATACCAGACGGCATTTAGAATAGCCACGAAGAGTAAGCTGCACCAATGCGTCATTATATGGACGACAAGTAATGTAGCACGACGAAACAATAAAAAATTGTAAACATATGACCATTATTGACCGTCGTTAAAATATTGAAAGATACACTTTGAGAATCCGCTTGACGGATGCGTGTCAGAACGCTTTCATAGAATTTAAAAGAACACTAGTAGTAAATTTACAGGACACAACAAAAAATACTCGGATACTAGCAAGGGAAGTGCAAGGCAATATATATTAAAAGATAAAAATAAACTAAAAGAGGGGAAATATCAACAAGTGTTTTGGGCACAGCATATTACTTATAAATACTTAAACAGGATAAACTCATATTTTAAAAGCATTTTTACAAAATTAATGTAGAAAACATCCGTCGTAGTAAAAGACCATTTGCGGTGAGCTTTAAAATTGGTTGGGTAAGAAGAAAACTATTTTTATTCAATTACAGAACAATTATGAAATGGTGTGCATGGGGATGTGTTAGCCAGCGCTCCCTCTAATGAGGTCAATGGCGGATTAGGGTAACAGGGAAGTATTATAGGCCCACTTTTACTGACTTTATATGCTGCCGACATCCGTGAAGTAGTCGAGAGAAGTTCCAATCATTTGCATAAGATAAGATTCAATAGAAATTGTCTCCCTCGGGTGTTCTTGGGAAAGAGCTCTCTAACGTCTCTTTGTTTTATTTTTTTGCCGCAAATACCCTTAGTCCGACGCTATCAAACCTATACTTCGTTTTTGAAAAGCTATAGTGTATCCTATAAATGGATAATGGAAGCAAGGATAGGTCGTTCGTAACAGTTGGCGTGAATTAAAAGTGGCATGGAAGGGAGAAAAGACATTACTCCTCTTAAGCAGTGTCACAATCTTTAACTTCATACTTCTTAAAGGAGCGGATTTTACTATCAAAGCCCATAAACCTAGACACTAAAATATCCATTCAACCGTCTTCTCAGCCAAAACGTAGGGGCATATATTTTCCAGGAGGAAGATGAATATTAAGACGTACACGCAAATGTCGATCATACCATTATCCAAACGACAATATTAGTTAATAGAAAAATTTTAACGGCTTATCACAGACTATGGAGAAAAGGCAGACTTGCGTATGCCATAAATAACGCTTATTAACGCATCATCACCTCACTGACCGAAACGGACTGGGCTGAAAACAGAAGCCAGGTTGATGACGCGACGGCGGGGGCAACACTAAAGATCGCGGGTATGAATCATTTCTCAGGCATGAATTCCGTTCACCTAAGTGATAAGGCTATATTACGCGATATTGGCAGTGCCCAAAACCAAATGCAGTCATTCCAAATCCGAAGCGGATATGTTTAAGCTGGCTGGGGCAGTATTTGTGAACCATACAGTTCATAATTTATTTTAGTTAATTTTCATGTGAGTCGGAAAAAATTCTCCAACCACATTTCTCTCAAGTGCATCTGTCTATGCAAAGGAAATCACCTTGCGTGTGGTAATAAAAATTATGAAATAATCCTATTATAAAATTTTAGATTCATTTGAAGCATTGTATTTACGGCCAAGGGGAGACATGACCATATCCAACGATCAATAATAAAATTTAAAGTTTAAAGTAAAATTAATCACAAATACGTGTTGTTTAGTTGTCATGATGGCTTGATATTTACCAGCCACTATTATAATACTATGAAACGTATTATCTCGCCTTTAACGGGAAAATCTTTTCGTATAGAATCGCATCATTTCGAAAAATATTTCAACTGCCATCAGGCTACACGTAAAAAAAGGATATAAGCCAAATTGGTAACAAGCAATTTTTTCACTATAATCCATCCTCCTGAGACTTCGGGGAAAAATGGCTGCAATAATAAGAAAAGTCGAATGTAGTGACATAAGTAGATGGCAAGTCTTATGTTCATTTACAATTTTATTCACTTTCTCATATTGTCATGAACACATTACGATATGATAAAAAAGGATTTAAATTAAGAGCCTTAAAAACATGAGAAATAATTTTCAGGACTCAAGAGTAGAAAAAGAATTGTCAATCGGTCTCTTTAAATAAAATGATTTCTAGGACACAAAGGAAGTCACATATTACGTCCTTCTTCGAGTATATCAGGTCTCAGATGGCTCTACATATTGCTAACGAGTATATGTACGCTAAGTTTCACGTAAACCTTAAACTAAAATGGCCCAACCACCTTAAAGGGAAAAAGTAAGTCACCAACTGAGCCTCGTCGATACGGTCTCCGTCCGCACACTTCCGCCGAAGGAGCGTCAGTAAAGGTGGACTCATCAGTAATGATATCATGCCCAACGTAAGAAATGCCAGCGAATTATTGCGGAAGATATATAAAAAGTTTCTTAGAGCTTTTTAGAGATCCGTTTACATAAGGTAAATCAACAAAATTGGTGAAATGATTGCTCACCAAACGTCTATATTACCACACTTTTGTAACAACAAAAATTCGACATATCTCACTTCTCTTGAAATCTAAATGGTTGGATACATTTTTCGAATTCAATCGAAAAAATATTTAAAATGAATGTCTCTCGGAAATAGAAAGATTTAAGTATATTCTTCCCTCACTTCGAGGCGAAGCAATAAATATTGATAAGGGTTTGCCTATATCCGACAACAACAATAGAACTGCATGCGAATTACTTTACAAAAATGTCATGTTTTATTTATGTGCGTCTTTTATAATGTGTTCTTTTAAAGACGCATGTTACTAAATATTGCACTCAGGCTTAAAATTATCTTTACAGCATTTAGGGCTTCGCCTGAAAGTGAGAAGAGAAGATACTGAAATAGTTCAATTTGCAAGAGACATTCATGTTGGAAGTTTTTTCGATTGCATTCGAAAAATATACCCAACCATCATGACCTCAAGAGAAGTGTGATTTATCGAATCAGGGAAATCTCAATGGCGTAGTATAAAACGGCGTGGCGGCTGGAGGAGCAGCATTACTTCGAACGTTGCATTTTCTTCTGATCTCAATGGCGTCTTAATTCCTGCCTTCACGTCACCATCAATTTCCGATATTTCATCGGAATAGAGTCCGACAGCCTCATCATTGATTTCGGTGGTTTCGCCGATGCATAGCTTTTCTACAAGCTGCGGAAAATTAATATACTTTTGTTCCACTTGTTCGAAGTAGGAACGTTATTTTTCTCTTTTTTGTTTGGGTAGTCGAGTAACATAGGGAGGTATAAATTGTTCGACATAATCTTTTATTTGATAAGATATAATTTTTACTAGCTTTTCTTGGCGTAAGAAAGCAGTATAAAGCATGGCGATAGGTTTTTATGTGCGCGAGGACAAAAATCAGCTGTTTGTTGGGTTATTGCGTGAGTGCACGGAGCGGGTGGAGTGCAGCGGCCGACCTTGGAGATAGCAGCACGAGCATTGGGCGGCGAGTGATGAACGCGTATGCACGAGGAGAAGGGGAGGTATAAGGGAGGTTCAGGGCTTTGAGAGAATTGAATGGGCTTTGAGGTACTCAGTGCGTAGGAAATTTCCCCTTCTAATTTCCACCGGAAAGCTCGCGCATTTGCTATATGTCGGCCCCGGCGGCGGCGGGGTAAAGTCCTCGCCTGCTAACCCGAGGGTCGCGGGTTCGAGTCCCGCCTGGGTAGAATATTATCTGCCCGGGACATGGGTGTCTGTGCTTCGTCCGTTGTTACTGTTGTTCACCCGACGTAAAATGACCTAATGTGCTGTATTCTGTGCTAAAATAAATAAATAAATAAATAAATATATTACGATGTATATCGAGTTATATATTAAACAGATACGATAAGAGAGACATTAATCTTAGGCACAAAAATAACATATTGAAAAATAAGGTAAAAAGGAACAGTCATGAAAACAAATGGCACTGATACTTGAAAGCCTGAGTGCAATATTTGGTAAAATGCGTCTTTAGAAGAACAACGTAAATATATCCGGCCCGAAGGACCAAGAAACTGTGAGTAAATTGATATTGGAATTGAATGTTCCGAAGGACCAGAGAAAAGATTGATTTACACACAAGGAACAAATTCTATTAAATTAGAAATCACTTTGATACTGTAGGCAAATAATGAAATAAAAGAAATAAAACTGTTTTAATAAAAAAAACTCCACTAGTCCAGTTCGGCGATTCCTCCTTCCTCTTGGTGGCCGGAAAAATTCACTTGCATACAGGGGAGGGAGTGATCACGGTTTGGCGGCCTCGAGCGGCTTACTGCGATCACTACAGTTAACAGACTTGATTTTTCGTGTTCACTTTTCGCAATTCAACCAGTGCCTCCCAGTGGCAGCCACCCGAATCCCACTAACCCGTGTTTTACGAAACATCAATATTCCATACCCCTATTTTTCGCTACGCAAAGGGAGGCACATTTTACAAAACAGTGGTGCATGATGAAAAATATAGTAGAACTTAATACAATCTGCATATTCGGTAAACATCTGAGAGGTCAAAGGTATCTCCAATTAATCGGTGGTTTTTGCATGGAATTCCTTAAAGAGACAATGGAGAGAAAGAGGTTATTCGAAATATGAGGCACTAAATTCCTTCCCAGTAGAGCAATTACAATAAGGATCAAGGAGCGTAGAACCAAAATTGGACTAGGCAACCAAGATAAAAATCAATGGTTGCCGAACATGCCACCCAAAGCCAAGTTAATGACGTCAACGACCTGATATCCTCGCCGATACCCCAATAAGAGAGACTAATGTGTGGACCTTGGAAATAAAAGGGGCAATAATAAGTGCAATATAGGAAATGGAGGACGGAGTTGTTTTTCGAAGCAAACCTTGCTTTCAACGAAAAAGGATTGCATACAGAAGGGTCTACGCTCAATCCTACCACCTCTCATCTCATCTCCACCATTCTAAATAATTTACGTATATTTTGATGCGTAGAATTGGAAACATTCATTAACTTTGATGAAGTCAGCGGCTAAAGAGGGGAACCTTTTCTTTAATCTGATGCATTTACTCCAAAAAGAACACTCCTTTGCCAAAAATATGTGCAAGACACTCCCTTGTTACGAGACTTACCAGCGTTCTCAAAGGAAGAGCTGAAGCCGTTTTCTATTTGTTTGCAATTACAAACATGTTTGCTTTTAAAACGACTAATCAAATAAATTAATCATCATAATCTATTCCACTGATTTATTTAATTACTAACATAAGCGTAGAAATTAAAATGTCATGCATGCATATTACTGAAAGGTGGAAAAAGCTTGAGAAAGGACGCAGGGAAAGAACGCCTTTTTCTTAATGTGCGGTAATCAAGCCCATTAGTGCGGTAACTATTGATTACTTTTACCTGAATATATGGGCACTAACTCGTTACAAATTCAGTCAGATTGCTTAAAATTTAGGGCGCGTGTTTAATATATTTTTCTTTGTATATGTGCATTTGAAAAAAGCGATTTCCTTGTATTTTTTGCAATAAAGATTCTTTTCTGAATTAAACCAGTCAACTTAGTCAAGTGAGTAGCCACCGAGTCTTCAGCGGTGGCTAACCTAATCCATCTAAAAGTTGTAAATACTTTATCCTTTATAAGTCATTTTCAACGAGGTGCGCCGCTTTCTTTTATTTTCTGTTTGTTTTAGATTCAATCTTTCTAGGAGGGTCCTAGATGCTCAAGGGTGGCGTCGCCAGAGAAAAGGCGTACCTCTCGCTTACTTTTCTTCCAAAATATTTCCCACTGAACGCGAGATAAATCCTAGTTTCATTCAGGTTTACAGCATGCGTGTTTTTTCGGGATACTAGACTCCGATTAAAACGGTTCAATTTACCCATATTTGAAATGTGGCGTATCCTGTCCCCTCAGGCTTATCCTGTTTATGCAGAACCAGGGATTTATTCGTGTGCTCTAATACAAAGGTATACAGAAATGGGACTTATGCTTATCAAGATGTCCCGGAGGAATTTATACCAATCTGCATTAAATTTCATGTCCAGAGAGAAGTGGGAAAGTAAGAATTGTGCAATATGGGACATCATTCTGCATCCTACGGATCATAATCGACCTTCCGTAAACTATTAATTCTCTCAAAAAAGGTTTTCAATATTGTGCAATGAATCCAGCTAACGTTTGACAACACCACGCAGGTAACTCCTTGCAAGCCTGGAAAAACTGTTTCAGGTCATCATGTAGTGAAGAAAATCCTAATCGCTTAATATAATTATTTTACCGACGTGACCATTTTCATATTTACTAATGTGATCTTCTATCATTTCATGGAGGAATTTTTTGCATGCCTGCAAGTAAATCTTCATGCGATGACACTGTCAAAATCCTAGAGGGTTAATTTTAGTATTTTCCAATGTGACAATCTCTCGATTTCATTCAGAATAGAACAAGGGGAACATTACTTCTATACCTACGAGACTCCAGGAAAGTGGTTCGAGTGAGTAAACGGCGAATATGCACCAAATATTCAATGATTGTCACAGAGATCGCACACGACACGCAACTCCTGTAAAAGATATTCAAACGGACGATATGGCTAAATACGAGTCCAAACCCGAAAGTTCTTAAGTGCTAAGTTAACCAACATGCTAACATACAGTACAAGGGTTTATGTTTCCACCATCTTTAGCACCACAAATAATATTTGGGTATCACTCGGTTTCATTATTGATGTAGAACCAACCCTATGAGACATTACCAGCGCAATGAGGCGATCGAAAGAGTAAGAACTTAAAGCGCACGGTCACTAAATGTAGTTCACAGATAGCAATTCAGTCCATTGTTCTTACCTCGAAAGTTTTGCTAACACTGGTGTATTTAAAATGTACTAAGTTCGTACAATACGTTGGTAACCCATGCAGACCAGGGTACAGGAAACGCTACCGAGAGCCGGGTGTATTCGCTCCTATGTGTACTCCATCACTTCTCTTCCGCCAACTCCATTCTCTTCACTAACCCAGTAGCTCGTTGCCGCAAGAAATTCTACTGCGAAATTATTCCAATTTCGTGAGGACCCCCAGCACTGTAACTTAGTTTCAAGGGGCTACGCGTCATCCACGCTCAACAGAAAACAACCGTCACGGTACGCTGAACCGTGTACAATCTGCTCTCGCTCATCGTAGAGGAGTGAGAAAGGAGAATGAACACGTTCCGGCAATACAGGCAGAAATACCAAGCGAAGTGTATAGAGATACGACTGCTGAAGAGAACGCGCGTTACATTTACACCAATTACATTCCTATGTACACGGCAGTAATGTACTAGCTAACCCTACGTACGAGCCACACTTGCGTGTTGCATAGGACTGATAATTCCATACGTCGCAGCCATGACGTCTTCCTTACGTTGCGAAAACATTTTGCTCTTAAGTGGTGGATCATGGTGTATTGTCATGACGCCGAGACTCACTGGAAACCTTATAAAAGAAATTGTCCGTTTCTTGATTAAACATGAACTGTAAATACCGATTTTTATATACACATTTAAGGATCCTCATTCATTACTTAATAGCGAGAGGGACCAATCAAGTCCCTGGTCTAAATAGTAGTCTGAGATTGAACTGTCTATCAATTCCTACGACAATTAATCTCAGCAATAGTTAAAGTTTGCCTTGATTAAGAGTAATTTTAATTTTTAAAAACTCGCCATACATCTCGCTCCTCCTGGCAGACGTTTCATTTAAATGGACTCGCGTCTCCGCAGACCGTTCCACTGCGGAATTTTGTGAGAGAGGCATGTATTTGAACAAATCTTTGACATAGCCTTCTGAAAAACACTCAAACGTGCAGAGTGAATCCCTGCATCTCTCAATCGTTGTCTGAGCCCAGATAATCTTGGAAAGTTAGAAAGTGGATAATTCCCCCAAATAAGAAAAATTAAAACCTTAACTAGAAGTCCATTTCTTCAGCGGTAGAGGCAGCAAAATATACCAAATTGTTAGTCACATTATTGCAAATGGACCCTATGCACCATGAATACATTCATATTTACGCATTTCTGTTGCGAGATTCATTTTCTGAAAGTTTGCAGTATACATGTCTACCATCGAAAAAAGTTATTTCCGGCCAAATGTAATAACGTATGAAGTATTATATGCAGTTATGAATACAAATTTACAAAACTGTAGATTAACACACTTACTGATTAGCCAAACTTCAGAAAGCACTATTAAAAATAATCACTCGCTAAAACTGAACTTGCGAAATAAATGAATGAATGACTTAAAGATCAGGAGTACATTCAATGAAGAGGGTTAGTGTGTCTATATAATGTAGGGAATAATATTTTCATCTTTATTCTAGTACTAGTTTTTTGAAGTATATATTACAACGAAGTACTATACAACTATTATATTACCATATTGATAAGAAAAGCATTTAATAATTCTAAAGGGTAATAGCAGAGCACTTGATAGTTTGAAACGACTTTCTTCCCCGTTTCCGTATTATAAGCGAACTTATAAAATTGTACGTGTTCTCTTTCCAAGGATATCTTGTCAAACGTTCCCATTTGACGGACCGGGGCGATTTAACATCGAGACCCTTGACTCGGATGGCAATACTTTCGAAACCGCGACAAATGCATATATTTCGTCTAGGTAGACCAATTCAACATGATTGTGCATCCGTCTCATTCCACTTTTTTGTATTAATGTAGCACCGTCTGTTATTTCAAACATTTTATATTTTTCTAGCGATTATAAAAATATTTTTCTCTCAGTTTGCCTAATCTTATCCCTTTGTGATATTTGCCGAACGCGTCTTCCAGAATTCCAGTCCCTTCCAGTCACGCAGTAAGTACAACAGCCGTGTTCAAATCCGCTATAATGCGCACTTCGCACCCATATCTGCTCGTTTCCATTGTCATTTTTCCGGATATATCCTCACGTATTTCGGTTCTATTCCATAGGGAGCACCCTCGGTATGGCACTAGGGAAGTTCAGGAAAGTGTTCCACAATGTAACCTTATGCGCCATAAACCACAGAGCTACCATGGATTGCGAATGTAATCAGGAGGTTTTCCAACTTAATCACCGATTGGAATCTGAAGAGGGATTAGTTTCTTTTATGTGAATGCTGAAAATTTCATTCCATGAATAATTTTTCATTTCTTTTTTTCGAAAATATTACAGGTAAACATAAAACACGTGTTAGGATGGGAATCGCTACCACAGCGTAGATTAAATTATAGGCTTAACCTCCTTACTAAATTTCAGGAAAATTATTTCTCTGACGACGTAAAAACGTACTATTAACCCTCTCGTACTATGGCAGATTAGATCGCGCCAATAAAATTAGAAAGCTAGATTGTAGAACCGATAGGTATAAAATGTCATTTTTTTCCGCGTACCATTCGGGACCATAACAGCTGTGATCGTCGTCATGAATAGTTCGAATTGTGACAATAGGCAGACAGTAAATCTTTTTCCTTATATTCTCTACTTTCTTATTTATGCATGATGTAAATATTGATATTATTTATGCATGAATATTTGAATGTGTAGTAGTAGTCTTTGTATTCCTTGCATGTTGGAACAATTGACGATAGAATGTTTCTTGGGTATTAGATTTTAAATTGGCGCTTTGCATGTGTGGTATGCTGGTTTCAATGTTGTTTCGGTGTTCTATGTATTATTCATGCATGCCTGGGGTGGAAGCATCCCCTGCCCCCCCCCTTTTGGATGGCTTGCAGGGTATGACGTAGATGTAGATGTATAAAGAGTTTAGCTTTCTTCGTGGCATGAAAGTACAAATGCTGTTATATCTCGGGAAGTAGTAAAATGGGGTAGGAGGATGAAACTGGTTTTATCTATGCTCATCATTAGTGCTATTGAGGCGAAGCAGAGAGCAACACAATGATAAGAGCACATTTAGTGTAAAAAATACTTTCTTCTCTCTTGTGTTATTAATTTTGCATTAAGTTGGGCCATTAAGGCAGCCGGTCACAGGTTTTACGTTTTCACTGGTATAATAATACGAGTTTAGCAATTAACATATAAAAACTATTGGGATTTCAAAAGGCCTTGGCCATTGTTTCGTTGACTGGGACCTGCTTGGGTTCTCCTTAGAAAAATACTGCGGTAATAGATTTGCTGTAAGACATTTCATTGTTAGCCAATAAGTCAGTATCATCGTATAATTATGAAAACATTTACTCATGTTGAATATTTCGTCGCACTTGATTAAGTTAAAAATGTTTTGTCCGCACCAAAATGTATCAATGGATTTGACTGAATCCTAATGTTTTGTATAACGATTGTTTTTTTGACTAGCCGACAGAATATCTGTATTCTTATACTAAAGTACCGATAATTTTGTTTATATGAAAAATCCTTACTAAGAGTTACGCGCATTATGGCTGTGATTAAAATGGAATTCAATTCACTTTTTACAATAGTTATCCTTTAAACGCCCGGCGAGCCCCTAGGGCCACGGAAATAAGCTCCACTCGGTGCCGAGCGTGCCCGTACGGGCCCGTTAATTTGGATCGGCTCTAACTTAAATGATTTTCAATTTAGGGGGGCGAAATAGTCTAGAATTGTAGACAGATGTCTTTTTAATACAGTGATGTTGTTTATAGATTTAAATAGACAGCATATTTTTATGATTTAGGTATGTAATTGAAATCGCGAGGTGCTAATTTTTCTCACAACAAAACATTGCGGCAAGTCACATTTGGATACGCTCTCAATCTGTTGTTTACCTTGCACGTATGAACTATTACTTTTAATTTCTGTTTTTTTACGTGCACAGATAAAAATAAATATTACTAGTCTTGTGCTTGGTATTAAGCGGTCAAACCTTCGTAAACTCTGGCGGTGGCCAAAGTGTTGATGGCTCACTGCGACCTCATTTCCTTCCCTAGAAAACGCCTTCCCTCAGGGGCAGTATCGAAAATATGTCTTCTCACTTTGAGAAAAGACTTTCCTGTTGGGAGGGGAGCAGCGCCTTTGAAGGCCGAAGCTCCCATTCCAGGCCAGGCCTCCAGATAGGCTATCGACAGTTTTCGTTAGTGCTACCGACGAAAAATTGTTAAGCGGGCATAGAGAAAGCGATTTGTCGGTACCTGTCTCTTTCGATAACCTATCGATGTCGTTTAGTCTCGCTGTCGAGTAAGAGAAAGCCCATGGGTGGAAAGGAGGATTTGGGAAAACCAAGAACCTTCTCGCTCTCTCGGTACCCCGGTGCCGCCCGCACGTGTGCAATAAAGGAAGTGACAATATGCACCCCTTCTAAGTTCCGCTATATTACTCCACCATATTTCGAATGAACTCGATCTGAACTTCATTCCGTCAGTTTTCTGGTCGTTGCGCTTTCTTGTCCGTGTGTCCGCTCATTTTACTAGGAGATATAGATTTTATGAGGGGAATTGTGAATTGTTTGAAAAGAACTCATTCACTTCCCGTATCAAGTCCATACTTCCTTTATTGCATAATATTTGAATATATATTTGCCATATATATTTATACTTTCTAGTGAGTTACTGTTCTTAGACATGGCTCAAAAGCGGAAATGATCCGTGATAGAGAGAACAGGAAGTTTTTTTTTCGGATTCCGTTGCCGAAGCCGGACACAGACGGACCTCGTCGGAAGACGATGCAGATCTACTCGCACCGCAGGATGAGACGGAAACTTTGCCACGCAATGCTCAATATGAGCTTGAATGGACGAAATCAAAACAGCAAGCAAGGGACGACCAGAAGACTAAAGAAATTTCCTGCTGTGGTACGGTAAGACGAAGCCGAAAAGGCATGCCACCAAATTTTGACTGTCAGAGAGCTGAAATGAAGGAGGGATATTGACGGGTGCGCGTGAGAAATTACTTTATAGGCATTGAATGGACAGATAAAACGAACGTATCCATGATGATAAACATTCACTGTCCGTCTGGAGATGGTAGTTTCTGCAATGAACAAGGGAAAGTTTTGAAGTCGGCTATATGCACACATGGGCTACGTAGACAAAGGGGATAGGATGGGAACGAGCTACGATACTATTGGTAGTAGTAGTATCCTTAGGATAGGCTTAGCTTATATTAATCGTAGCTGGAAGTGGATGAAAAACCTCTTCACTCGCCTATTCAACGTAACAGTCCTAAAGGGCACAGTGTTGTTTACGTCTTGAGGGGGCCAGATGAATCATCGGCAGCTTCGGGTTTCTCTGATAAGGAAAAGGTTTGAGGCCTTGCTCTTCCCCCTCACACCTCATGGAGGAGGCGGCCCAGTAGCACGATTGAAAGAGGATTCCGTCGCAAGGAGGCGAAGGAAAATGCACAGGCCAGTGAACGGAAGCCGCCTAATGTGTGGTGTGTGCTGAGAAGTCTTTGAACACGCGTACCATCACGAAGAGCGGAGTGTGCAAAGTAGTACTAAGCACCTATAACCGACTCCAGGAGCATCAGAATAATGTATATACATTTTCATAATCAAATAAATTAGCATGATTAATATATTCATAGAAAGCATTTCCAAAATATATTTCCTATCGTATCTTTCCACTATATACCTCTGAATAAAATTTTCTCTCACTTCAACTTTGTTCCAAGAAAAAAATGAATTCATTAAATCGTTTATAATTTGAACCCGGCTAAGAACTTTTATTGAAAGATAAATGTACCATTTGGCTAACGCTCTTTACTTGAACAAATTATCGTAAATAGTTGTCGAGATATTGACGTTTTTCGTGTCAAGAACAAGAACAATTTAAAGAGCCAAAATTAAATCCGGCAGTGCTGGTCGACTATTAGACAATCATACAAAGGGTACTAAAGGTTATCATACCACTCCTACCTAGTGTTTCGGTTGATCAACACTAAGGTCCACAGAAGCGGCGATGTGTCTATGAATACTGTGAAGACCAAGACATGTTTTGGACAGTGCATTTATCAAGTGACCACGGATTACCTGCGTCAACTGATCATCATTATAATTACTGCCACTGGGAGACTGCTGCAATCCTCAAAAAAGGACAAAAGTGCGTAGGGCACGTGAGAGCACAAGGGCGTAAGAGCATAGGGTGCAATCTATATGAATAGGAACACAACATAAGCCTCTATGATGCTTACTTTCCGCACAGGTAGGTCCGGCAATCAGATCAAGGACCCAACAACAAAATCAGAGCATAGGTTATACCCGAGGATTAATGATTTTTATTGAACAAATCTGGATACATTCCATAGTGACAATATTTCCAGTTAAATGAATTTGTTTTACATACATAAATATTAAATAATATCCATTAGATTTCATTTTACAGCACCTTCCTTTTCAACCTCTTCTGCCGTCCCAGATGACTTGCTTCCTGGAAATGTTAAAGAAACGAATTAAATATAAAATAAATGAATAAATGGGTAAAAAATTTAAAATATTTCCCAACTAGGGCGAACACGTGTTCACAATTATTCATATAATACCCTGAGAGCCACCGCATGGGCGTGTGGCAGGGGGTATTAGGTCACCAGCCGTGTAAAGGTGGAAGTTTCTGGAGATGGAATAGTGTATTTATTGGAGCGCAACTTTTACTGTGGTCGCCTGTTGTTAGTGGAAAGAAAGTTCTAGTACCTATCTGTTTGGCAGTGCCCTGCTAAAAAATTCCTAAGAAGCTGTTCTGTAAAACGTAAGGAACACTACGTAAATTGATTTATCATTCAGAACCAGTTCCTTCAAGGATCTGTACGGAACATGAGAGCCAGACCCTACAGAACATGCATTCTGTAGAGTTATTTTTCGCAGGGCAAAATAACTCCTTAACAAGCTGTTGTGTAGAACTTCGGCAACGCTACGGAAATGCGAGAGGTTTCAGATGACCCAGTTCTTTTTCGAAGGACCTGTATGGGAGTCGTAGGAAATTCCACAGAACGTTCTAAGGAATTCTGCAGAACGTCGTAGGGAATTCCGTAAAATGGCGTTTCAATACTTTAAAGAATATCTACAAAACTTTTAAAGAAATTCTGTAGAAGTATTACGAGGAAACTATACAGAACTTTTTAACAGAGTGAATCTTTCTTATTAACCGCATCTGTCAAACCTAGAGATGTAGTGATGAGTCATGATAACATTCCCAATGTCGCTCTAAATAGTATGTTATGAATTTATCAAGTAAGCTAGGCCTAGCGTGTAGACTCCGTGTTCTTAGGGGCTACCAAATTAATCCCCTTAAAAGTTGTGAGACAATATATGTATGGTCGTACCAGTTCCGGAGAACCGAAAAGACACGGCGAAGAAAACAGTTAGAAAAATTATTATAAATGTTAAATTTTAATCAGGAATACAGTTGAAAGGAAGTATAAGGACAAAAATGAAATTACGAGAAAAAAAAGCGTAAAAAATATTTCGAGGGTTCCTCATTCCACTGAACCCTAGGACCGAGGTAGGGTACACGGGAGCCACTCTTCGGAGAACACCCCTTTCTATAATTAAGAATAAATCACGCCGGTATTGATCAAAAATTTAGAAAATGGGGAATATATCACTAATTAAATTTATATCACGCGGTGCAGAATGCCAGGATGTCGCAATTAAAAAGGCGGAGCGTAAAATTTAAAAAAACCCCGACGTAAAGAGACATGATAACAATAAATTAGCCGGGGATTAAAATAACCTAATGACTGGAATGTGTAAAGTGCCGATAATTATAAAAAGTGTCCCCGGCCACAACAAGAAAAAACGTGACAATCATAAATAAATATATAAATTAATAACAAAAATTACCAATCCACTACAGTACTAGTTTTGATGTCTGACGGTTTCGGTCGGCCGACCACAAGGATGCGTCCTTGAATCGTTATCACCCGAACTCC
Source organism: Ceriagrion tenellum (assembly GCA_963169105.1). Classification (NCBI taxonomy): domain Eukaryota; kingdom Metazoa; phylum Arthropoda; class Insecta; order Odonata; family Coenagrionidae; genus Ceriagrion; species Ceriagrion tenellum. The sequence continues at coordinate 101,295,816 of OY720638.1, read as the reverse complement.
GCCCGAATACTGCCGGAGAGTTACTCTGCGATGTGTCTCCCATCTGGTCCCTGCCGGGTTCTGATATATAACGTCTTGGTGATGGCATCATCCAATGTCTCTCACACATGGATCCCTGCAACATAGGAGGAAGACATGAAACATTGTTAATATATACGTATGTTCCGCGGTCGGGAAGATGCAAGCGCATAATTCCGCGGAGACAGGTGGCAAATAACCCACCAATCTCTGTTGGGAATGTGTATTATCTCCAAAGGCGCTCTGTTCTCTTACCTAAGATTTGAAATCGCATTTCTTCCCCCTGCCAGCCCGTAAAATAAATCAAGTTCTACTGTTAAGAACGTGTTTAATACTTCAGTTCTCTGCTGTAGCACCGAGCGAAATGCGCCCAGCGCGTAGATATTTTCAATTAAATTTTATATTTGGCGCCCTAGCATTTGAAGCACCTTTGAACCCCGTGCGAATTACTAGATAGTCATAACTTTGGCCCTCCGACATCACAACTGATATCCCGCCTCCCAGAGGGAACTCCGTCGCTCCCACCCGCCCACCGGGGACGTGGAGCGGCGCGGAATAGCGATGGTTTAATCTCAACATATTTCAATCCGCAACGAGAAACTACCCAGAGGACATCCTTACTTGACGCCCGCTTTGGGCGGCATTGTCTGCGTCTCGCCTTTTTTGTCCTAACGGTCGTTCGTGTTCCCGAGTATATGTCTTCATTTATGTCGATTAGCTTTAGGGAAGCACCTAGGTTCGTTAGAACTCCGGAAATATGGCCTTGAGGCATCGAGCCAAAGCCATCAAATAGGTAAAGGAATGAGACGCAAACCAGGCCACGCTTCTTGTGGACATATTCCAAAATACTTTGAATCTCAAAACTTTTTTCCTTAGCATCCTTCCTGTATGCCGACTCCCTTCTCTTTGACCGACACCCGGCCAGTTCTCTTTGCCCATTCCCTCGAGCGATCTGCAGGAACGCCAGCGTAAAATGTCGCCAAGGTGGACCGACCTCCATTCTCCATTTGGTTCCAGGTGCCCTTTTAAAAGATTATCCCCGTCTCCTAAATGCTCAGAAATCAGCAAACATTGAAACAACACTGAAAGGTAGTCCCGCAGAATGTCAAAATAATAAAATCCCAGGCCGTTTGTAAGAACACAGACCGGGACAAATAGAAATGACCGGGAAATGAAAGAAAATGATGCAATATAATAATGTGCAAGATGTGATTATAATCGACATAGGGTAAAAGCTAGCTCTGAGGCGGCAACCCCTGAAAACTGAGCTGAAATGCAGCCAACGACAAGACGTCGTCCCGCATGATGCGGCTTATGTCCGAGTTGAGAGCTCGAAGTAGGTAATAAAATCCTTCCCCGGAGAAGAATCACTCACACGCCCCTATCTCCTCTACATTTTTCCCGCGGAGAATAGTCGTAATAAAGCATGATCGTCGTCGAGGTTGAGCATACATTATTGTCGAACATATTCCTGGGGGAAGGAACGTTGAAAAACTTATCGTTATTGAAATTGTCATGAAAAATTTATATATTATACATTAGTTAATTCTTCGATGCAGAGTGTGTCCTCCAACACCTCGTCCATGGCACGCTTTTCTTTTATCCCATGCAACAGTTAAATTGTCTTCACTTTCTTTTCCCTCCCACGTACCAATCCATAACGGTTCTAAACACGCGGAGAGCCGGCAAGAGACCCATTCCTATTTCCATATTCCCCTCAGTAGTCACTATAAAATCCCCATTTTCCCCCCTCTCCATCTACGGAGGGGTGAACTACTCGGCTCCTTCCTTTCCCTCCCTCTCTCTTCGAACTCCCGCACCGTATCTTCCGGACGGCCTCGCGTCGGATATTGTTTTGCGCCACGCAGTGACGGGCTCTTTCAAAAGCCACCCACCCCTATCCGCAGAGGTTCTCAACCCACCGTCGTTGTTCCTCAAGCAGCCCGTCAAAATTGACCGCCACCTGTCAGGCGGGAGCGCCTTTCGATGACGACGGGTTCCTACCGTAATCTTCCATTGCCCGGTCAGCGGGATAAGGCTATTGACTCGCCCCGATCTCATTTGATTCCTCATTCTCCTAGGAGGGATTATTGGCTGACTGTCGCGCTGGGACAATACCCTCTCCCGTCACCCTCTCCCCATCTCCTTCCCCATTCTCCTGGTTGCGATCCCCGGACGAGCTGCGTGATCCCACTCGGACTACGGGGCTCCTCCAGCCCTACCTCTTCCCCGCCGCCGCCTACCGCGCTCCCCCGCCCCGGTTAAAAAATTTGGGGTGGGTTCTCGCTTCCAGCGGCCGCATGGTGATTTTTGCGGGGAAACTTCCAGTCTGTGGATTATTTCGGGCAATCGCCGTCCTCTGTTTCGCGTCGCTCTGCCTTGGATAACGCCTCGCCGGTAGGCGCCCAGTTCTCCAATAGAAGCTGGCACCAAGTTTAAAATGGGAGCGCGAATAACTCTTGTTCTCGCAGCTAAAGGAATAAATTCAACGTCCTCTCTAAGTCCATTACTAACGCCTTCCTTTCTGACAGTACCTTAACACTTGTCTCGGGATGTGCCTCGGTTAGCGTCATTTGCTGAGAACAGAGATAATCCAGAAAGAACTTTGTATATACAGACGCACTGTGTATCACCTGACATCCCTCTCTCCACCCGCCATCCACCAAAAAGATGACTCGTAGGATATTACGCAAATACATAAAACGATACAAGGTGGAATAAAAACAGGAGTTCAAAATACAAGTACCTTTTGACATTACGAGGCGATATGAAAAGAAGGGGTATAAATTTTCCAGGTTATGATGCGCATACTACATTAAGTTTTAAAAACAAGTGAAAATTACCTTTTTAGAATAATATGTACTGAATAAGATTTGAAGCCTCGAAGGCATAAGCTGATAAATGCAGCAACAACAAAACGTCTTATCCGATAAAGGTCAAATATGACTACAACTTATTTTATCCATATGAAGTCCTCAATTCAAATGGTAAAACAGTTAATATTTTGAAGAACTTCATTTTGAGGAAAACGGAAAAGCCAAGTGACATAGCCTCATTTATCCATATGAAAAGGGATTAGCGAAACTCTTAGATGACACAGTTTAGATACGAACACAATCCGAAGGTTTGACATAATATCCATGAAAAATGGTTCGTAGCTACTCAAAATACATACACATACTATAATCCTTATCACCAATTTCCGTCATTTAAATATCCGTCATAGTTATGGCGATTAACCCCAGGCTACTATGCTGCCTCGTCCTAGAATATATAATAGCATAATATACACTCACGGAAACTGATTTCCAACGAACGGAGGTATTTTTAGTGAGAACCAGAAGTAACTAATAAGCATAACTGGTCGATAACAGATTCCAAGTTCAAGAATTAATATCTATACACCTGAAGAATCACACCTGACCGTTGATCCACCTACGATTATTGGTAATTTTCGGTAGATGAAAGGTAAGAGGGAATTGCATTGATTTCCACGCCACCCAAGAGGTACAATGCTGGCGCGTTGGAACCCACTTCCGGCATTCGCTTTAAAAAAACGAAGGCCGATGGCCGGTCCATCACGCCGCTCTAGCAGATCTCGTTACAGATATCTGCAGAGAGAGAGAGACGTCATACTGTGCCATGTTACAGTGCCCTTCAAACAAGGGAAACACTGCCTCCGGATTAACGTAGATTATGACTAGGATAAATTTTCAATATTTCAGTTACTTATAAAAATTTGGAACAGAACTTTATAGTTTGATGTTTGAAGCGCGACAGAATATGAGGAACATGCACCTCGTTCTTCATACCCCATCGCGAATGTAACAAAATATTAAGCAATGCAATTCAGTGCTTGATACTTTATTACATAATACGCTTAACACCTTAGTACTATACGTCGTAATGTTTATGACGATGCCAAATCGTTATATACGTGTGTATTGTGTACCGGTAATTTTCACGCTTCCGTCACTAATAGCCTACCTAAATTTTCGTCGTCTGAAGTCACTTTATTCTCCCTCCAAGTATCTTTAAATGAGGTTTTTGTCCCTTAAGCCACATCGGTGGCCCTGCCACGAAGGAGGCCTTGTCTCGAGCTAACGCAGAACCCTACGCACTTCACCTGGGTGCGCGGAAGAGGTAGATAGATGGGCAAATACACGGATGCAAGCGATCCCTCGATCTACCTCCATGCGCACGGAGAGGAGACGAATCCCTACCTGGAATTTTTACTGCAAGGTCCACCGGTGGCAGTACTGCGTCGCTCTCCATCGCCGATCCCTCGACGCACACGCCATTTCACACACACAGCACTAACACACCAATCACTGGAATGACCATTGCACTATTTAATTCACACTCACTTTCTTCATCACAATTCAGACACTGATGTTGGAGAGCAGGATCTCCCAAGGGAAACGGCCGTCTTCCCCGGTAGAAGTTGTGGCGTAGAATTTTTGTTATGTACCGGGTGTTTAAAATGTATGTGTGCTGCCAACTGAAAAATGCGATTTCTTTGAGAGCATTCTTTGACCAAAACTGGTAGTGCTCGGGACAAAGTAATGAGATTGCAATTGAGGAAGCCATGCAGAAGAGAAAAAGAGACTGGTACTATTTTTAAAAGAGGTGAGACAACGTTTAAGAGGACTTAATTTCATTTGATGATAGCGAGATTCAGATAAATAGTTGAGATGAGACGAGAATCAAAGATGGATTTTTCAGTCTCTAGGAGAATGTGAAGGAGAACCTCAAACGAGCACACGAGTTACGATATAGTCATGTGTTTTCGAAGAATCACGCACTGCGTGAAATTTTCTCCAAGTATTTGGTAGCACTGCAAGACTCTCAAGCTTTGAGTAATAGGATGAAGTGGAATTTTCGTTTATGTCGTGATGACAGTCAAAAACCGAATAAGTTGACACGAGTGCACGCTTGGATTTGGTGTATCCCAAACGATAATGAAGGCTTGGATTATTTAAAACTAACAATTTAGCAGTAAAATACGAAATTGCCATCAATTAAAAAAAGCCTTTCGTCCCAGACCGTCAACACTGCGTTTCGCAGTAGATTTAATACCGTAGTAAAATGACTGAAGATATTTATGTCACTAGCCCAATTAAGTGTCCAATTCACATGTAATGCAAACGTTCCAGTTCAACATCAGGAATGCAAAGTTATAAGAAGCGAGAGATGACTATTTGGAACATCATTTCAAATTCATCGTCTAAGACAAAATTTAAATTAAGTTGATATAAACACAAACGCATTTGTGCATAAAACTGGAAGAAATGGACGAGGACATGACCAACGGACAAAGGGGGGAGAGATTTTGGAAGTTAAAGCAAGTGGAAAACCAATGGAATTACCAATTAAGTGAACATGAATGCAATAAAATATCGACAAAGCTCATTAAAATGTAGCACACGACGACATTTTTTACCAAGGAACAAGAAGAGGGCAAACAAAGCAATGCGAATAATTGTGAGTCTATGAATGATAATTCAGCAAGGAATTAATAACGATTGAAAATGAACCATCGAAACTACAGCAGTCGGTACGTGAAAGAGAGTGGTCTTGGATGGTGCCTGTGGGAGCATTTACCCCTGAAAAAGAAAAAAAAAAAGAGTCAATATTGAATCAATAGTCACATGTGTTGAGAGGCATTAATGATATATTGCATAAATGTATAACTCCCAGCGTTTAACAATGACAGCTTGATTAATGAATTCATAGCGCTCACACTTCGTCGATGCATTAGCCGTAGTGCAAGCACACAATAGGATAATTTCGTGCAATGAGAAATGTACTCTACTCTCTTTAAATACTTGCCTCTTCAAAGGTGGAAGACAACAGGCGTTCCTCGATGAAGACTTCTGAACTCGGACTTCGCCATGGTCACAACTGACAATTTTAAGGAACACCTCATACGCACACGCGAAGAGCACAACTCATTCATAATAGAAAGACGCAAAGACCAGCACTCGCCTTTTATACTGAGCTCCGTGGCGAATGAGGGGGTATGGTAGTAGGGGTTGGGGGGATTAGCGAAGGCCTTCTACGTGAGTAAGCCTAAGGCGACAGGTGAGGAGGTCACAAGGGATGTTTATTCGAGTAAAAGAGAGAGAGAGATATGATGGGGTGAAGCGAAAGTTTTGGCACCGTAAATTCAGAGTGAGCTAAGAAAGAGAAATGGCTAGTGGAATGGGAGGCAAATGGAATCGAATAGGCTACTCGATGCCCCGTCACTCAGTCGCCGGGACGAAGCTCACCACCCACGTCAACCTAAGCCCTGTGTATTCACGTGTAGCCGTACTTGACTTCCGAAATAAAAAAAATTTAGGTGCGGAGAGGCATATTTCTCTCGGGGTTAATATTGTGGCGCAATTGGCGAAATTGCAAGGAGTGGATGCAAAAAGGTACCTATGAATTCTTTGCGGAGGAAAATTCTAATGGAAGAACTACTTGATAGAAGACAATATCGAGTGAAGGAAAAATGAAAATTACTCCATTGGCAAAAATCCAACGTGGGCTCATTAAACACTATGTATATGGTTGTTTACGATGACAAAAAGTAGCTCTTGAGACTGAAGGAAGTTTTAGTTAAATTTTTTTTACATCTCGAGCGAGATATAAAAGCTCTATAAGTTATTTTCAAATTATTTCTCATGTCCAATTTTTAATTTGATTTCATCCTTTTTGCATTTTATCCTTCTCAAATTTCCATTTACCGTCTCATTACTTTTTGCTGTGTTTCTCTATTGTTATGATTTACCCAATTTCTTTTCAGTTGAATCTAATATTCAGGAGCTCTGGTGTTCAGGAATTAGATCGATAGACTTTAAATTGCAATCATTTTGGAAGATAGATAAAGAGAATGGAATTGGATGAATTTCCTAGGAGTGCAGAGCCAGGGTGGAAAGAAACCTGGAATGGCATTAGCCCACTCCATACGAAAGGTGACGCGAAGTCGACATTTAACGTCACTTGAAGCGCTCTTCATGTAAGGAGGCATTGGATCCCAATGACGAATCTCCTCCACTATTTGTAGAGGCATGAGCACCCTAAGAAAGTAAAATCAGCACTCGAACCACGGCACCAAAGCGTTTATCCACACATTATTGTTTCCTAGGTGATAAGCGGAAAAAAATAACTTCGGAGGCAAATTAAATTCATGGTCCTAGCCATCATCAAACCTCGTCTCTTCCGCTGTGTAAAAGAAAAATAAAAATGAAACGAGTTTGAAAAAGGTAAATCGATACAACTGAATTACCATCTACAATTACAAAATACCGTGCATACCACCTCTAGCGAGTGTGGCACGGGGTGATTCTACACCAGGCATGAAGCCCATATCCCAGCTGAATCCGAACCGCGCACGTTCCCCGGAATGTCAGGCTCAGGCCAAAAGCAGTCAGGAAGAAAATTAGCGGTCAGATCAGAAACTAGGACAGTGCTCAGGGACGAACATGCTACCATGATGTACGTTACTTAACATATTTTATGCAACACCCTCGCATACACGGTATTGCTATCCATAATATTCTTCTTTCTACTGTAATCTTCGCTCTTATACTTTCTTCGAAGCCGCAACTGCCCCTCCCTGCTCTCGAAACCACTCATTCCCTACCCTATCTCTGCTTGTATTTCCCATTGTCCATCACACATCCTCATTTCTACGACGCCAATTTCTTTTCATGTCTCTTCTTCATGGGCCGAGTATCGAAAAAATTAGTTGCGATGTTTGGTTATAAATAGTTATAACCAAAATGAACTATATTGTACCTTATTCAAGTCGACAAAACAGCGACTAATATGGTGTTATCAAGGCCCTTAAAAAATTTGACAAAACGGTAAATCTCACGAACATACCGAACAATAGAGGTATGCTACAAATGCTACAGGAACTATTTTCATTTTTTATATTTTGCAATTAATGAAAAAGATGCGGGAATCATAAAAAGCGTGATTCTAGTAAAACTTTGCAGATTAAGAAAGATGCATTGGGGAGAAAATACTAATAAGCTACTCAACCTGTCGAAAAACCTACTTCAAAGTCATACTGGCAGCTCTTATGGTCTCCTCACGACCGCAGGGAAAAAGATATTTTAGGCCTTTCAGCTCTGCAGTGTATTTACCTAATGGAACGAATCTTTATTCGAGTACCATCTGATGGAATTACTCATTTTCCACCTCCAGCCACACGGAGTCTGATATCGTTCTCCTCGACCACCTTTCGCGCTCCATGTTCGTGGTTGATTATTAGGCCCCGGCTGAAGCGGACGTGGATGCCAAGGAGGTGGGTAAACGGACGAAATATCAAGACCCGCTATTTCAGCTTCGGCAGATGTACCTTGGTCGCCGTTAAATTAGTTGTAGATATCAATCATGGGTGATCTCGGTGGAGTTAGGATTCGCTGTTAGAGAGCATTGAGTGTATTCATTGAAAATATAAGCATATTCACAAAACATGGAATTAAATTTAAAAATTAATGTTTGCCCCATATTTTGTTGATTGTAGCATTATCTCGATTCCACGAACATAAAGAAAAATGCTTGGAATCAACAGGACTAGGCGCCAGGAAATTACAAGCTTGAAGTATACGTTGAGGCGAGGAGAGGGCAATGGCAAGTGGTATGAGAGGAGCTGGTGAGATGTCGGGATGTGATGTGGAGGAAAAGGATGGGAGGGGGAGGAGGGCGAGAGGAGAAGAAGGGGGCTGGGAGGCGGAGGGGCAGGAAAGGGAGGGGCGTGGGGGGAGGGGAGGTAGAGTGGCGAGGAAGGAGGAGTGTTTCCTTGGACGTCGGGATGGGCAGTGTTGGGATGCGGGGGAGGAAATTCCTCTGCCGGAGAGGCCAGGAGGGGAGGGAAGGGGGAGGAGCGACGGGAGACGGCTTTACGCGATACTTCCTTGGCAAGACTCGAGTGCATTGAGCGAGGACGCCATAGCTGACAGAAAACTAACGGTCTTTGATTCACACCCAACTGCCGTCCGCACTGAGTGATCATCAACATTTGTCTCTACTAATCAGCAGAGTTAATTTCAGAACTCATTTGGGTCAAAAAGTTTCAAATCATCGAAATAAGCCATAGAATGTTGGAAAAAACTTTTTTAATTTTGGAAGTAAACAAAACTAAGCTTAGAGCAACAAATGAAAGAGTAACTTTGTTTCCTTCCACAGATTTATTTTCTTGCTACAACATGTTTCGACAGAGCAGTGTCATCATCAAGTACTCACTCAGTAAAATTCTTCACATATATAGGTATACACATATCTTAAGGGGTTCGGGGGAAGGTAGAATGGGGAGGTGAGGAGGGTAAACCAGGGGAGAGATGAGGGATGGCGGTCGGCATAGGAATCTGGAAAACCCGTGAGAGGACACGTAAGTGGTGGGTGGTTGGTTGGATGGGGGGTGGGTTGACGTAGTGTGGATCGTGGAGATATAGGGATTTAAGGTAGCTGTGGTAAATCAGCATGTGGGGAGTGGGGTGGAGGGATCCGTGGTTTCAGATTTTCCGTGAAGGATAGAGAGATTTCCAATAGATGGAAAGTTTTTCAAAAAGGATATCGTTGAGTGAAAGATCCTTCTTCGTATTCCTTCTAATTTCAAGCTCCTCCTTTTCACGACCATCTTTCTCCATTTTTTCTCTATGCGTAATATCTCCAATACGAAGTCGCTGCTATGGTTTTTCGTACTAAGGAACGTACTAAGTTTGAAAATGGGACTAATGGAACACACTAAGCTTAGAGATTGCTTAAGAGAGAGTTAATATATAGACGTTAACTTCAACATAACTGGGGTTGAACGTGAGAGCTCACTAGTTTGGCATAAGTAATAATATGATCAATCTTCAATGAAGGATGAAAACAAACATTGTAGAATACCAATGCAACGCTTTTCATATCATTGGAGTTGAATTTATACCTCATCTTTCGAAGAATATTTCGTTTTACAGGAGATGAGCTCAAGGATAATATAAGAAAAATTAAAACATACTGTTGAGAAGACAAAAATGTTGCCCAAGACCGACGCTAAGTCCGCGGTCACTCGTCATCAACATTTCGACGGTTCGGAGAATATTCTTGGGTCGATCCCTGGGTCGGCGACCTGACCGAGGGTGTGCTCCTCCCTCCCCTTCAAGGGGGGGTGAGCGGTCCCTTAGCAGGGCCATTCCCTGCTAAGGCAAGGGCCACGTCCGCATTTCCTTCGACGGAACAATTGTGTTCGCGGCCTTCATCGTCACCCTTTCGCAGGCGTTTCGGGAGGAAGCCCGTACCCTGGAGGCGACCCCCGCGTCAGCATCCTGTCCGAAGGTTGCTTCCTCCCCCCTTGTCCATAGGGCGCGTGGGGTTGCGTCGCTGGCGCGAGAGTAGGCAGTCGATAATTGGACGTCGAGCGATTATCTTCGCCGAACACAAACCGACACCGAAGGAAGACCCTGAAGCCGTCAGTCAGCCGCGACGGACCTCGACACGACGGCACCAGAGACAAGACCGGACCTATTCCCGTCCCTTCCGAGCCTCCTCTAGCACCAGGGACCCAGAGCCACCATTGAGATGAAGTTATTCAAGATCAGTTCCACCAGTCGGCTTCTTATTGACTTGAACGGAGCGGAGTAGTACCCAAGTAGGGCCGCACGACAATACTACTGGATAGAAAAAAAGAGAGGTTGACCATTAAATATCCTCAAAGTATTTGTTCCTCAAATGCTCTGCTAATAATTTTTCTTCGATCAGCCAATGAGCAGTGTTGGATTTATTTTATTTCTTGAAGACTAATTGACTTTGATGTAGTCCCTTGTTTCGGAACCGGAAATCTTTAAGATTTCGCATATGTTTCCCCTTCATCTCCAGCATGAATATCCTGTAAAAAAGTTGCCGTAGCGATCGTCCTCTCGCCGTTGCAACCCCTCCCTGTACATATAAAGCGCATTACGAAAGAGCATTATAGCCATTTACCAATTCGACACCATTCATTTTCCTCATTTTACTTCATTTTCAAGTGGCGGATCCTCGAAAAGAAAGAAGCAAACCTTGCGCTATTGTCACACTCAACTTTCATGAGCCACTGCTTATTCGTTGAATTATGCGCGTATAATTTGTGCAACACTCGACATCTTCCTGATGAACCGTGCCCCTGGTCCCTCCTCCACCCCTTCCCCCTTTGTTGAAGGAACCCGGCTCGGGAATCGACTCGGCCTTTCCACTGTGGGCGAGACGAGGGCGAGTGTCATAAGGGCTGGGACAAGAGCCCCGCGGTATGAATATAGGGGATATGCCACGGACTGGGGATTTTGTTGTTGGCCTCTGGAGGTCGGAATGGTCGCAGCAGAGCCGAGGGGACTCGACGCCCCTGCGCCTTCATCACCATTATATAGTTTTGTAGGGTTAGAGAAATACACTGCAGGGTATTTCTCCCGTGCAAGTGACGGGAAAATCGATAAAACTGGATAAAATGGGCAACTGGGTAATGAAAAATGGGTAAAAAAATGGGAAAATCGATAAAATGACGGTGATGACATGTCACTTGAGAAATACCTCATGAACACTCACGAGAGAAATACCCTTCAGGGTATTTGTCTCGTGCAAGTGACATGTCATCACCCTCACTCTCTATTCATGCCGCTCGTTCGTAATCCAATACTTATCCAAAATTCGGATTCTAACTGCTTCCTATTCGTCGAAGATATCGTCGGAGTGTGTCGTGTTTCTCTACAAGCGAGGGACCCCTTCGATCATGCTTAAGAAAAGTAACAGCCGATCAGACGAAGGGATAGCAAGCAACTTAAAATAATTTTCCACGTCATTCATGACACATATCGGATTGTGGTCAGCCCTCCCCTAAATATGGGTTTATTGAAACTTATATTACTATTTATTGAGACTTATAGAAAGTACCGCCACGAAGGGCATTCCTAATCTGGCCTGTTCTCGACGTCTCTACTGCGTGGTAAGTTGTCCAACTCGACCCTCCAAGCACAATTCCCGACGTGCCGTCTCCTCCCTTGACTCCGTCACCTGCGTGGAGAGTTGTCGGCATTGATACCCCTAGCACTCTTCCCGACGCAATATTTCTTCTTTCTCCGAGCTTATCAAATGAGTCAATTCCCCACGAACACGTTCCACCTCAATTTTTGTCTACTAGCTCAGATTTTGAAATAAACTTTATAAATGGTCCATCCATAGCTTCTTCTTTCTCTTCCATCTCCTACACCTCCACCTCCTTTTCCCTACTGTCACTTCTACTTTTCACTCCTTCTCCTCTTCCTCCCTTCTCCCTTTCTCCGCCGTCTTCTCCTCCCTTCTCCTCCACTTCATCCTCCTACCTTCTCCTGTCCTCCTCCTCTAGCCATTTCAATATCTTCATATTCACTACGGAGCAAGCCATGCTTATACTCATCTATTCTATTGTGACGGCCGGGCAGATGTCTCTTAACACGCCCACACCTCCTTCCAATTCCTCCAATAATTAACCCTTAGAGACCCGGGGAGCGCTATCGCGCTCATCCTGTCTCTCGCGAAAAGTGCCAGGAGCGCGATAGCGCTCCTCCTGTAATGTCACTCTTAGATGCTGGTATTTCACTGATTGTTCACAAATGGCACCTAAATGCAGATTACAGATGCAGATTTTGTAACAAAATTCTTCAAATAATATATTAAAAAGGTTATACCACATATACGAGAAAGAAGCTATTTTACACTTGTCAGGCCTCATTTAGAATATGCCACTAGTATATGGGATGCGTACGAGGAAGGTATGATTAAAGAATTAGAGCGCGTGCAAAGGAGATCTGCTAGGTTTGTTAAAGGCCGTTATGATAATTGTATAAGTGTTACGAGCTTAATAGAAGAACTAGGATGGGAATTACTATCAGAACGCAGGTTAAAATTTAGGTTAAACCTTTTAAGTAAATTCGAAACCGATTTGTTCTCAGATGACGTTAGATATATATTGAGAACCCCTGCGTATTATGCTAGGTTTGATCATATTAACAAGATAAGAGAGATATATTGTCGTACCGATAGATTTAAAATGTCATTTTTCCCTCGTACTATAAAAGAGAACAATAGGCAGCGTAGCAAAGGGATAGGTAAGTGAAATATAGTTAGTGTAGTCTGTAGTGCATGATGCATGTAATAACAACCAATAATCCCTTCCTTATTATGTAGATACTAACTATCTAGCTCCATGTGACCGTATTATCTAGCATGTCTCCCTTCATTATCCTACTTGCATGTCAATAGTGCATGTTTGGTGATCTTCACCCACTGCCACACACCCTCGTGGTGGCTCGCAGGGTATCACGTAGATGTAGATATAATAAAGTTTTCCTTGAGTTTTTGTCTATTTACCTTCACTTGTATTTGAGACAATTTTTTCCTAAACTAATGCAAAATCAGCAAAAATGCCTCTGCAATTTTATCGGAGTACCTAGAAAATCGGTTGGCACTCAAAGGGTTTAAATCCATCAGACTGTTAGCTCCAACGCATTTTTTAGCGTTTAATTTTTTTCTCTATAAAACTCCTCGCTATTGCAGACTAATTCCAACCCTGTGTCCCGCAGTGCGGTCGCCGTAATTCCCTCGATCATAATCCTAATTTCCGGACAATTTATCACTTCCTTCCTCTCTCCGTTAAAAAATCTCGATGCGACTCAAAAAACGTTCAAAATTGCCCCTTCCTCCATCTGTGGTTCGCTCTTCTCTTTCTCTATCTCCACCCTTCCATTCCTCTTCTCCATTCTCCGCTTGACACGGTGGGACTTATGAAGTACCGTTCCGCTAATAGTTTTCCTTCTTCGATTCGTAGGCCCCATTGGCGTTTTCCACCACCAAAGAGTTAACTGGGAACCCTGCCTCCGACCGGTATCCTCCCGCTATATTGTACCGACGTGACCGGCGATCAGCTGGGCGCTCTCCCCGACCGCCCCTTCGCTCGTAGCCGGGTGTGACATACGGCCATCGCGCTGGTGGACTGCGAGATCCCCCACCTCCACCTCCTCCCCGCAGTCGCCTTCCGCGTTCCCCCGCACCCGGGATAAGAACTTGGGGTGTGTTCCCGCTCCCAGCGGCCGCGTGGTGCGAGAAACTTCCAGGCGGAGTATTATCCGGGGTAATCGGCGCCCTCTCCTCCGCGACTTTCCGCCTTGTGGTGCGCATCGCCGGTGGGAGGCCAGTTCATCTCCTCAAAGGAGTTTGTAATAAATTGTAAACAGAAGTGAGAATCAGCCGTGTTTTCGCTGATGAACGTAATAAATTTTTCGTCTCGTGAAATTTCACTACTTTCGCCTCCTTTTCTGACAGGAACTTCATATTTGTCCCGGGATATCTCTTTGAGAGCGGCAACATTTCCTGAGGAATAATGCTCCGGTTCCATGACGAAAGAATATCCATTGCAGTCGCTATGTATATCGCTTGCTATCCCTCTCTCTCCCCGCTATTCACCTTTGAGGGGGCTCATTGTGTATAGCGTAAATACAAACAACGTCGCAAGGGAGATGAGAGATCAATATCGTAGTACCCGTAATATTTTGAGGAGAAATGAAAAGATGGGGTCAAAATTACCCTTTGAGAATGAAATGAAAAGATGTGGTCAAAAATCATCCTTTGCCGTTTTTCTAGGTTGTAATGTGCATAGTACCTGACATTTTTAGAATAAGTGAAAAAAACTTTGTAGAATAATCGCTACATTTTATGACGAAATTCACGGAGTTCTAACCTGATAAATGTAGAGATAAAGAAATGGTGTAACGTGAGAAACGAAAATGGTCTAAAATGACCCCCACCATACTTTTAACGTTCAAAGTGGAAAATAATATTCCTTAATTATTGCATATATAATTCCAATAAGTCAAATTGTTAGAGTTAAGATAATGCACAACTTCCACATTTTGAGAACATTTTTAGGTAACGAGGAAATATTCCATTCCATTGCCACGTTTTCCTCATCGAGTCATAGCCTCATGTATCCATGCAAAAGGGATATATTAACTGCTTTGTTTTGGATGGACCGGAGTAAAAATATGAGCAGTCGCCGAGAGTAATATTTTTAACCTTCAAAATACTGGTTAACAGCTACTTTATTATTTATACCAGCTATAGTCCGAACGGCGAACCTACAATCATGAAGCTAAATGCGACATAAATTTATTAATAGTAAATTTCCGTAGCGTAAAGAACAAACGGGCCGAAGTTGAGCATATATTTGAAAATGCAGACATAGTAATTGGAACAGAGAGCTGGCTTGCAGAGGATATTTACGATAGCGATGTTTTTCCGACAGGATATAATATCTATAGACGTGATCGACGCGATAGGAATGGCGGCGGAGTATTCATAGCAGTTAAATCGTGTTTGTAGGCATTACACATATTAGACGACAATGGAATAGAGAGCGTTTGGTGTACCATTAAGCAACGAAACAAAAGAAATATGCATATATGCTCATTTTACAGGCCACCAGATTCCATAATCGACGTTTTATACATATTAGAGACTCAATTAACGTCCTTTACCTCGAAAGATGACAAAAGCGTGGTATTATCGGCGGCGATTTCAACCTCCCGGCTATAAATTGGAAAACCAATAGCGCTGAACTAAGTTCCAGGAAGCTTCATATAATCGAGACCCTACTTAATACACTTTCAAACCACTCTCTTACTCAAATATTAAGCGAAATTACGAGAGGGAATAAAATATTAGACATTTTAGCTGTTAGTCACCCTGCAATGATTAAACACGTCGATATCCTCGAAGGCATAAGTGATCATAAAGTAATTTTTACCATTTTGAAAACAACAGTTGATACCACTGTAAAACCCAAACGTAAGGTCTACTTCTTTGAAAAATGCGACTACGTAAAATTCGGAGAGACGTTAGAAGCTTCATTCACGAAATTTGTAGCCACAATGAAGAACGAGAGCACCGAAGTATCATGGAGATATTTTTTTGGAAATACCACGTAAAGGAATCGATGAATATATTTCATACAAATTCAAACGGGAGAGTAAAGAACCTCGTAGGTATAACCACGAAATAAGGCGAGAGACAAAGGTAACTACAAAATCTATATAAAAATTCTATTGAGTTAAGTAACAAAACAACGGAGCTTGCGGCGAGAGAAATATACGTTGCTCGACGCTCAAAAACGAAGAAAATAATGTGCGATACTCTACGAAACTTCAAGGATAAAAATCCTCGGTGAATTGCTAGATAAAAACCCTAAGTCATTCTGGTCTTAAGCGAGAGTGCTCCAGGGCGAATCTTCGACAGTAGAGTCTTTACTGGATACAAACGGCAAATTGGTCACCAACAGTATCGACGAAGCCTATTTATTAAACCACTACTTTGAAAAAGTATTAACTAAGGATGACACAATACACAATTTAGTCATTCCTAACTTTAACGAGCCGATAGCTGACATAACAATTCAACGTGATGGAATAATTAAACAACTGCGTTCAATTAAAAGAAACAACTCCCCAGGTCTAGAAGGAATACCTGCACGCGTGCTGAAGGAGTTAGCGCCACAGATTGCACCATTCTTAGAAATTATATTTAACAAATCATTATCCGAAGGCAAGGTTCCTCAAGACTGGAAAATAGCCAACGTCACTCCGATACACAAAAAAGAAAATAGAAGTGACCCAGGAAATTACCGGCCTATATCGCTATCATCACTTTTATGCAAGATCCTCGAGCACATTGTCGTTAGTAA
Source organism: Ceriagrion tenellum (assembly GCA_963169105.1). Classification (NCBI taxonomy): domain Eukaryota; kingdom Metazoa; phylum Arthropoda; class Insecta; order Odonata; family Coenagrionidae; genus Ceriagrion; species Ceriagrion tenellum. Next base: position 101,279,078 of record OY720638.1, on the reverse strand, counting down.
TATTATGACATTCCTGGATAATCGTAATTTCTGACATGGCAGTCAGCACGGCTTCCGTAAGGGAAGGTACTGCGAAACACTACTTGTGCTCTTCCTTCATGATATCCTAAAATCAGTTGAATCAATTCAGAAAGTCTACGCGATATTCCTTGGTTTCAAGAAGGCATTCGACAAGGTTCATTACCGAAAACTCATGTATAAATTGCAATCATGCGGAGTTAATAGAAAAATAGTGAATTGGATAAGTGACTTTCTCAGTGATCGAAAACAAAAAGTAGTTATTGATGGTTTTAGCTCTGATATGGTTGAAGTCACATCTGGTGTTCCTAAGGGAAGTGTGATCGGCCCAGGAGTGGGGGTTCGAATTACATATCAGCAAATTCACCACAGTTCATTTCAAACGAAAATCATCACAAAAATGCCATACCTTTACTGTGGGTGGAGTAAACATCAAATTTTCAGACACAGTAAAATATATCTTGGAATTACCTTAAAACCTGATATATCGTGGGGATTACACATTCGAAACATATGTGGCGCAGCATTAAAGAAACTAGATTTAGTTAAACGTATAATAGGAAGGTCCTCTGATGAAAAAGTAGAAGAGATCAGATGCTACTTCGCTCTGGTAAGGCCACAACTTGATTACGCCGCGAGCTTTTGGGACCCTGGCAAATTAGATTTAACCAAAAAATTAATAAAAATTAAAAGGAAAGCAGAGTGCTTCGTTAAAAACTGCTACGAGCGTACATATAGCGTCTCACAAATTTTAGAGAGAGTAAGGTGGGAGACCCTAGAGACTCAAGAGGCTACACGCTAGGCTAAGGTTGCTTGAGAAATTCAGAACTGATATTTTTCAGAGCGACATAGATTATATTACCATGACGCCTCACCACATCTCTAGGTCTGACAGATCCAATAAAATAAAAGAGATACACTCCTGAACAGATAGGTACAAAAACTCGTTCTTTCCATGAACAATAAGCAACCAGAATAAAAATTAAGCTCCACTAAATACACTCCTATACTTCATGTCGAAATTTCATCTCCAAAAAAACTTACACCTTTTCACGACTGGTGACCTAACACTCCCTGCCAAACGCCCATGCAGCAGCTCGCAGGTTATTGGGTTGATGTAGATGTAGTCCACATCTCCCATATCTGTTATTTGAATCGCCATGGTGAATTACCCCACGCTACTATTCTACCTTGTCCTAGATTTATTTCTTAAAATTAACGTTCTAATGACCGCAATTCTGAAATCTTTTAAAGACATTTTTTTCTCTGAATAGTTATTGTACATGAGATAACTATTAACTTGAATTACATGGAAAATATGTAAAGCAACTTTAAAGTACCATCTGAGAGATTTTCTTTCTAAAGGATAATATGCCATTAGTTGATCAGCCCTATCCACGCCCCCCATGTACGTGTTGTACTTGATAACCATTTGTGGTCTGCTGGTGGTTTTTCCTCCTCTCAAATTGACATGGAAGGGGTCACCATTGAATTCTGACGACACCATGAGGACATCTCGTTTGTCGGTCCACTTAAGCACACATACACCATCAGAGGTATATTGGAGTACTGATTCGCCCCTCTTTAGCTTCTTACTTAGCACGTGAGGAGGATTATTTCTTCTGTTTCTCCTTAGTGTCCCTGTGGTGTAAGTGTCTTTTTTGAGTAACTCACTAGATAATTCCACGGAGCTATAATAATTGTCCATGTATAGACTGTGCCCACAGAAAAGAAATCTATCCATTAATTTTCGGACAACTTTGTTTGCATGTCCCCTCCCTCCTACATCAGGATCCTTTGCCCCAGTGTAAATTAAAACATCTTGGACTAGTCCATTCGGCTCGGAAAGCATATATAATTTGATGCCATGTTTATGACGCTTGTTTTGTATATACTGGCGAAAAGATAACCTTCCTCGCCATAGCAACATGGACTCATCAAGGCAGAGCTCCTTGCCTGGATAATAAACTTCTTTCATCCTTTGACTAAATAAATTCAAAAGGGGTCGAATTTTATATAAGGGATCACTTGGTTTTGGATCTCCTTCTCCAGGGTTCCTGCCAAAATGCATGCACCGGAAAATGAGTTGAAATCGGTCTCGGGACATAGTGCCGTAAAAGCAAGGAAAATCAAAGATATTTTCCAACCTTCTCCAATAATCTGGGAGGGATGGCAATCTCACAATCCCCATTAGGTATATAAGACCTAAAAATGTCTCCAATTCCCCACGAGTGAGATCCCGATACTCAGTTATCCTAGCCCTAGGGTACCGATTTTTATTTAGCAAGTCGTTGGCATGCAGGTTAGTTTGTTGGATGACAAGGTCAAAAAAATCATCGTTTGCTAATAAGGAAAAATAGTCAAATGGATCGCTTCCAATATTGCCTACAGAGAGCCCTGAATTTTTTAAAAAGGGGATTTCGCGGCGATCGGGTACGTGGTCCACATAAACAATGGGGGTTAGTGCCGCTGGAGCTGGAAGAGCACTCCCGCGATGCTCTTCAGCAGGCAGCTGTTCCACCAGAGTTTCCCTACCGGCGTCATCCCAACTGTCATCAGACGACTCAGTCTCGTCGTCTTCATCCGGAGGATACCAGCTCTCGTCATCTGGACTATCTGCATTTTCCTCGTCTGATTCTAACAAATGCCTCAGCATTTCATCGTCCGTTAGCGGTTTTCTCCCGATATCGTCTAACTTTCTCTTTTTCTGTGTCCCCGAAGTTGAGGGACTTTGTTCATCAGACATTCTGTAATAATTATTAAAGGTTTAAAAGTTATTTAGCTTTTAAGTAGCGACAAAATAATGATTAACAATGACTTATGATAAAAATCATGCAACTATAAATCCTCAGGTGCACGAGTGTCTCTCCGGAAAACAACCAGAAATATTGAACCACACAATGCACAAACAAATTGTAATTTTGATACGTGAATAGAAATCCATACCATTATATGCATGTGAAATAGTGTTACGAAGTAACCTTGGAAGCAGAAGGACAATATGATACGCTTTGACAAACTTGACCTAATAATTGCAGCGGAAAATATTTCCTTCAGTTAGCATATACTTGCCACATCAGCGTAAGCCTCAACTAACGCGTATATAATAAATTGTAAGCTCTTCTGCAGTCAGAAAAAGCTGTATGCAATCACCAGTTGAACCGACATTAGTACAGGAAATGCGTAAATGCGTCTGTTCTAGATTTAACGGAAACAAAATGTACAAACTTTTATACAAGGTTTATACAATGGATATGGCTCGAACAAATAATATTTTATTTATGCAGACAGGGTTTGCTTACTTTCTTTTCTGATTAAAATAGCTCCATTTGGTCGAAATGAAATATGTACGTTGCCTCATAGCTCAAACCAACCTTCGGCGAGATGACCCATTGAGTGGCAATGCTTCATTACACAGATATACTTGAGTACTTTTTAGGCGGCAGTAGTTGTATGTTTTATGATGCGAGATAATATTTAAAGCCCTAATTTAACAAAGACTCATACAAAAACGGTCCTATTATTTTGAAAACAGCAATTAAATACATATGTTTCTCTCATCTGCCGTGTAAGTAGCTAAATAAATGCACAATACTGAAATATTAAATAGAACAAGGCCCTACGGTACATTTGGTAAAATCAAATTTCGATTGTGGAGAGAAAATACATGCAACTTCTAATTTAAATACTAAATAAAAATTTATTGAAGTACATACCTTCAAAAGTGCAGATAACCTGGAGATACGAACAACGCCAGCAGGAAAGTATGCGGATGCAATCGAAAGACGTCCCCAGTGGAGACTGTACGAAGGGCGAGATTCACAAAAAGTGCAAAGAAACTGTCCTTCTCCACTGCAGGCACACAACTAAATGCTTGCATGCATTTCTCGTAAGAATGTGAAACATGCTTATAAAAATAGCCATGGCAGGCGACACAGCGACCTGCAGTCTATTCCTCGGTGCCATAAAACGACCCTTTTCGCTTAGCTTACCACTTGGGAAAGGGAGCGACAATGTAATAAACCAGCTGCTTCCAGGCAAGTTCTGTTGGAAGAGGTTTCGATAATGCATATGCCTAAAGTGTAAATCTGCCAATATACTTCCTGTAGCCACAGTCTAAGCCCTATGGAAAAATCCCTCCCAAGAGCCCCGCCCTCCTGGCGGGGGTGTTGCGGTCACACAAACGTTTGGGTTGCAAGGGTTGCTGAAGGGGACAAGTACCGTTGTTGCCCAGCGTCTCCCGCCTTTGAAAGTTCGAAAGATTCGCCACATTAGTTACGTACAAGTCTAATTATTTATTACTGTACTGTAACATTCTTTAAAGAGAAGCCCAATGAAGTCTCAGAAATGAGGGTCCCGAAATTCGATTATCTACTGCAACAATTTTTTCAATTCCAACTTCTTCCAAAAAGGACAAATAGGAAGGCTTTCTGAGCTACTCAACCATTATCACCCGTTGATAGGGAAATGGTGGTCTTTATTATTCCTCCCTTGTTACATTTACAACAACCTACAGTATAAATGAGAAAAATGTGAATAAATGTATGTTCCCTTATATAACCATTAAAAACATTCCCCTGCTAAGAAAAGATGCAGGGAATGGCTTCATAAATGTGCTGAAAAAATATTCTGGTAAAGTATCCTAAGATATAACAACGTAATGTAAATATGAAATTGAAAAACTAACTAGAAAACACTTATAGGTTATTCAAATACCAATGTCTAACGTGTATATAGTAACGTATTTTTTAATACGAAAATATTTTTCGTCGAAGAAATAGAATAAAGATTTTGACAAAATATTGATTCAAAGAATAAGAATAGAATAGAAAACCGAATGAATAACCTTCAAATAGGATACAATTTAATGGAGATATTAGATAGAATAAAAGAAGAAATCACAGTGAATACATTTTGAAAAGGCAAAAAATAATTCAAATATAAACGTTATCTATAAATGTACACTATTGTGAAAAATGTAAACGGTGCATTCAAAAACGGAAAGCATGTCAAGGTCGCTAAATCCCGTGCATATGCGGGAAACCATCACAAGAGAAGACGGGACTGAGCGGAGTTACGTCGGAAGCGATTGAAAGACATAGGCCGGCGTGGCATCAGTGTGATGCCACCCGCCTGTAGGCGGGACCTACGCTGGGCATCAATGCTATGCCATCCGCACTCAAAGGGGTAAATACAAGCATAAAATAAATACAGTCACTGCAACTTTCTAATTTCAGATGCACGGAGCTATTCTTAGAAGAATTTAAATCCCCAGGAAGCGACCAACAAGAATTGCTAATCAATATCAGATTCGTAGTTTCAGAATTTGTACACCTATACATGCAGAACCTTACCTGTCCGCTGATCCTACTATGATAATTGAAGATTTTCGGCAGATGTAAGGTAAGAGGGAATTGCATTGGTTTCCACGCCACCCAAGAGGTACAATGCCAGCGCGTTGAACCCACTTCCGGCATTCGTTTAAGAAAAAACGAAGGCCGATGGCCGGTCCATCACGCCGCTCTAGCAGATCTCATTACAGATATCTGCAGAGAGAGAGACGTCCTACTGTGCCATGTTACAGTGCCCTTCAAAACAAAGGAAACACTGCCTCCGGAAAAAGGAAGAATTAGACCAGAATATAAATTTAAAATATCTTAGAAATTTATGGTAATTTGAGAGGTAGGAATTGAATAGTTACATGGAAACTGAGCGACAGAATACGAAGGATCTAGGTACTCTCCGTTCTTCATACCCTACCACGAATTTAACAAATTATTAAGCAATGCAGTTCAGTTCTTGACACTCTATTACATAGCGAAATATCACGCTCACCGCCTATGACTTATTCATATTTACACTTATGACGATGCCAAAACCATAGTTCGCGTCTATTGTGAATCGATAATTTATACCCTTCAGTCATCAATTGACTGCCTAAATTTTCATCACCTAAAGTAACTATATTCTCCCTCCAAGTCTCTTTAAGTAAAGATTTATCCCCTTAAGCCACATCAGTCAAGTAATTGAAGACCTGTATTGAAAAATGTATCTAAATTGCACACCTGATAGTATTTCAAAGTCCGTGAGGCAGGGGTCCAGCTCTTAATTGTATCAGCCGCCGTGTAAGTGGCGCATGCTAGGATTTTGATTGAAATGGAGACTTTTGTCATTTACAATTTTCCTTTCAACTTAATTTTTTTATTTTACTTCACCACTCTCCCTTTTTCGGGAGCCATTATTGCAACCTTGCCTACTTCTGCAAGGCACTCAATATTATCTTAAAATTCAGAGCCTGCAACATAAGTACGGGTCTCCAGCATAAATCAGATGAAAAGGTTAACGACAAACGTATAGTAAAGTGTAAAAGAATGGAACATGATTATCGCCAATATCAAGGAACTAGTGATGTAATTTGACAGCAGCGCATATGTACTGAAATCATGGCAAGGGGGGAGTTGCAAGAGAAGTGAGGAACAAAACTTAGTTATCATGCAAGAATGTTGGACCACAAAATTAATCCATGGATTCATTTTCAATGTCTCCTTGCTATTTGAAACATCTGTGGAAAATCGTTCTCTTAACATTCCTGTCTCTGTAAACATCCAGTTTTCCTTCCTATAGATGCCATACCTTTACATTCATCTTTAATTCCACATAATGTCTACCACCTACTATTTCTTCCAGAATTCCTATTTTCTTTCTTCATCATCTCCTCTTTCCCTGAGTTATCTCCATTTATGTCCTCTTCAACATTCCGTCTCCTTACAAAACATTCTCCATTCATCCCTTCTGTGTACTCCCAAACTTCCCTAACAGCTTCCTTGCCCCACAAACCATATCACTTACCTCATCCTTGCCACATAGCTCACCATTTCCATCCTCCTCCTAGCTCATAACTCAAATGCCTCAAGAAATTACTTCCTTCACAATGACAAATGTTACTAACTACTGAGAGCCACGTTCTATACTTCAACCAGCCCTTTCTTAACATCGCTACTCAACCCTTTGAATTTCTTCTCTCTGTGTATGCATATTGAACTAGGGTAATTTAACATGGTGTGCCCCAACAATTAAACCGAATTTCTTACAAAATACCATCCAGATACATGAAATACCTGACCTGCCTTCTTACATCTAGCAAATGTCATCACTTTCAAATTCTTAGAAATCATCTTCACCACATTTCCTTCAACAGAACTTATAATGAATTGATCATTTACTGTAATTTCATGGATGACTGAAAAAATTAGACCTGATCTTCTTCAGATCTCACTGATTTTTTAGATTCCTCTTCTGCTTCCACCATCTCTCCCCACGACTTCCTCTTTTTTTCTTCAGAATATATATTAAAAAGCAAATGAAACAGTAAGAACAACAAATGAACCTCTGTCCTATCATTGCCATCCTGATTCTCCATCAGCTACCCTCCCCTGTATCATCTGATTCATGTACAGATTACAACTGAGAGGACCATCCCTTCAATCGTTCCCTCATGACTTTAGAACTCCATTATTTTCCCTAAGTTCACCTCAGCGAATGCCTTCTCATAATCTACCTAGCAAGCTAAAGCATCCTGCCTATACTCAAGGTTAGTTTTCAGAATGGTCCTCATCGTTCCGATATTGTCCAACATTACTGATCCTCTCATACATCCTATCTTACCTAATGGTCATCTTTCTTACTCTCATTACTACTTCTGGTATGCATTTGCCATCCCAGCAGCATTCAATTTATGTTCCCTAGAACTACTTTGGCCACACTGAATATTGAGCTTACTGTCCAGAAGTCCTCTTCCATTTCCTCCGTGCTCCTCTTCAGAATTGGAACTATTGCTGTGTTTTCGAAGTTCTCAACCCAATCTCCATCCTCATGTATCTAAAAATCATGCAGATGAAGTTTTTCTCTTCTGGTGTTTCCTATTCTATGCAATATCTGCAGTAAAGATATCTAGTACAAATGCCTCATTCCTTTCCAGGGCTCATAGCACTATTTTGATAATACTAAACACTTCCATGCCATCTTTGTCACATTCATCTTCCCTTGTTGTACCTGGGGTACAGGGATATATTTTTTTACAATCAAGCTGTTCAACATACTCCCTTCCACCTCTCTTGAATCTCTTTGGATCCGATGATTATCATCCCCGTCCATTGTGTCTGCACTGCAATTCAATGCCCTTGATGCCACCCTTCAGTTCCTGTTCTTTCCATTGTACTGCATCTGCACTCCCCTCTGCCTGACATTTATATAAGAAGATAAAATGATCACGCCACCATTATCCTCTTATTTTATTTGTGTCTTTTTGAAGCCTGTTATTTAATTCTTGGTATTTTTTCTTCTCTACCTCTAAGTTCACACCTACCGATTCCCTTCTCTCCCACATCACATATATAACTTCTCCAAGATTCTCAGTTCCCTAATATGTACCCATGATTTTAACAACCTACACTTTATAATTCTTTTTTGTTATCCCACCCAATTCTCTGTATTTTACTTTCGTACCCTCTTACACCTTCTAATCTCTATGCGATTACCACAGCTATTTATGAAGATATAAATTCAGTTTTCATACGAGTCAGCATCAGCCCCTATATGTGCGAGTTAAAGCACCGCTCCTGAATGTGTCAAACCATAGTAGTCTATTTGGAACTTAAGTGTGTCTCCTGGCTTTTTCTAAATTTACCTATGTCAACGACAAAGTATGAAGTACATTTTTAATATTACTATATTATTTCAATAACAAAACTCTACAGCTTCCTCACCATATTCTTTTTGCTTGACTTGATAATAATCGCCAACCTCTTGCCCATATCTTCCATCATCTGTCACTGATGCATTCCAATCCCCCATTACTACTTAGTACTTAATATCTATTTCCCTTTTATTTCCCCGAGTCGATTGTATTCAGAATGTTGTTCTTCAGTCTGATGAACTGGTACATATACAAACCTGAATTACTACAACATTTATTTGGTCTACCTTTACCTCAATGACCATAATCCTATAAATTATCTGCTGTGGACACACTATATTTCTGAAAAATGTTAGTTTACATTGCTCATGGAAATGCACGCTGCCTTCCATCCTGCCTATATTTTGTGCAACACCGGTAGCTGGTCATACAAAGCGGTAATAAACTTAGTTTTTCTCTTGGGATGTACATGGCAGCACAGATGGAAGATCTGGATATGACTCTTCATGGCATTGAAACGGCTTTGAGAACTCTTTCCTAAATGGAAAAAAAATGAAACCTTATGCAATATTTTGAGGAATAAGACATGAAGTAAATAGAAAGAAGAGGAGGCATCTGAAGCTGGAGGTAGGGATGGCGTTCTGCAATGTGGGGAATAAAAGCATTCATCATGGCACAACAAAAAAGATAAATAACTAGCAGCACCTCACAGCAAAAAAGGCATTCGATAAACAGAATGCACTGCCTATCTTGAAGAATGAAAGCACTTCGTCAAGAAATATATCTGTCCTATTCTTCTCAATGTCAATGAGACATGGGTAATGAATGCAGTAGAGAAGATAGATATATTTTCGCATTTGGTTTGGGTACGGGAGAAAATATTATGTGGATCGATTGACCAATGAACAAAGAAGAATGCAATGAAAACAAAAATTGCACTTTTCCACAGGTTTCAATGACAATTTGATGCTCTTAAGCTGAAGGAGCCACCATCAAGAATGAGATATAGATGGGGTAATGCTGAGAAGTGTAGGAAAGAGTTAATCTTATGATGAAAAGAAAATGAGGGTGAACTTAATCAGGTATATTTAAAGACGAAGAGTGACAAACAAAGACAGCTACTGAAGGAAGACTGCATTGGAGAAACTGCAGAATAAGACATCAATAAGATAAAATTTGGGAATATTCCAACGGATGATGAAACGATGAAATGTGTAGGGATGTAGATGTTTGCAGGCATAAGCCTTTAGTGGAAAACTGCTTTGAACCAAAATATGATGATTATGGTGATGATATAGACATAATTGAAATGTCACTGGAAGATTGTATATCATCACCAAGCATAGTAAGTTTTCAAAGCTAATACCATGGCTTCTCTGGAAAACTGAGATATGCAATCTGAGAGAAAACAAAGCCATCTGCTTAGAATGAGTGTAAATTCTCCACTGTGAAAGATTGTTCCACGATGAAATGAATTGCATATGACCAAAATTTACGTTCCTTTGACCCATTGAGGGAAGATACTAAAAGCCCTGACAATACAGATCATCAAAATGTGCCTAAAATGATGTTTATCATTCATGTAAATCATACAGATTTTGACTTGAGAAAGTAACTTTTTCAGTTTAAGTTTTCATATTCTCATGCTTTTTCAGGTTTTTCAGGTCCTTATTCTTTGTCCAAACACATTTTCTAATGGGACCTGATTAATGCTCCTTGTTTTCATCACTGGAGCAACAGAGTTGAACTCCTCTCACAACATGAACACTGCCCTTATAGATGTTAACCCCTCCTTTCTAGAAGGTGGCTTCACCTTCAAATTTTTCCATTAAAAACTTGTACTCCTGGATACAGCTTTCCATTCTTTTCATAGTACCACATGAGTACTTACATAAGAAACAGGCTGTGTTATAGATCTATTTGTGCTTAGATCCTCGTACTGATGTCTTGAAGCTGTCAAATAAGTCATCCATGTCTTCTAAGAAGGATGCAGTGGCAATGGCTTTACCTGGCAAGTAAGCTTAAAAGAAAGAGATGAAAATACATAATATCATAATGGACAGACTTCTCAAATATTAGAATTCAGCAACAGTTATTTCCCACCTTTACTTGAATTTTGCTACATGAGACTTTAAAATTGCTGTCATTAGATACCCTTACCTTTTTGGAAATGCCCACCACAGTTCATCCGACCCAGACTGACATTCCATTAAAAATATAGGCCACTATTAGGATATAAATAATCCCCTTCAGGTTAGAAGCCAGAACCCCTGCTTGAGTGATTTACACCTATGCCCTAGTGATTTAAATCTGTGTGTACTTGGAGTACTACCCAATTTGTGATTCATTGTAGCTTTCCATCACACATTAAATCAAAATGATAACTCAAGCCACAAACTTGCAATTATAACCTAACACTATGTGAGCACCCTGCCTTGATACAAATACAACAGTTTTTAAGTAAGTTATTGAGATGACAAATAATAGTTTCATTTTTTATTAGATGTTGAATAAGATAAAAAATGAAAAGGACTGGTACATAGTTTGCAGGCACCCTAAAAAAAATAATCTGAAGGTACCATCTATCATAAAACCCCAAATGCATGGTTAGCACAGTTCCCCATTAGGGAATGGTGCGATGGGTGTTTGTGTAATTTATGATGTGAGTTTATATCATTGTACGTAATGTATTGTGCATTTATCACATTTGACTTCAATATATATTTTTCATTTAAAGTTTTTGGTCACTCAATGTTCTACTCTAGTTTTTTGGTCCTTCTGTATTTTTACGGACTCACTGTATGAAGGTATATCTATACACACTAAGATCTGTGTACGCTTTGGAATGAGCAATAAACAATCTATCTAATATTGGGAGTCTTATTAGTAAGCGATTGTAATGAAATATGGGACGAATGTGAAAGAAAGAAAGGAGGCATGACCGTGAAGGGCATTACAGATGAAATTATTTAAAGAGAGCCATATTAAAAGTCCTAACAGCAGTAACTAAGCAGTAGCCAAGGCGTAACAGTGGCTGCTACCCCATAAGAAACTGAGGTCATAGGTATGTGTGCATGTACGTATGTTTTCAATGATGCACTTGCTAAATAGCCTATGAAAGGGTATGTCAGTGGGGTGGGTTGAGTACTGGCATAACATCCTGAAGGTTTAGGTTCAATTCCTGGCTGGGGCAAAGATATTTTTATAAGTTCTCAAGTTTCTGTCTAGATGTCATGGGATGAACATCTTAAGAGCATTACTTCGTCCTTTGAATGGAGTGTTGTTCATCATCCCACGGATCTAACCCTAGCGGGTCAAGGGACAGCGATTGCCGGTCATTGGCCGTCAAGACAAGAATAACCTCTCCAGGAAATGTGGATACCCAATTCATTTACCTAAAACCATTCTGGTTGCTTGGTGAGTTATTGTGCATTGCAAATTCCTACACCTCAATATTCTAGCTGAACTGCTCGACTTGCTCTATTTTTGTACCCTTGCACATACCCTTACCCTTGTTGAATAGTCATTAATATTTTCATTTGGATTGACTGGTTTGATCAAACCAAATACTCTCCCTATCTTGCATAATTAATTTCATAGATTTTCCATATTAACACTCTCTTTTACAGTGACGGTTAGCAATTCATACATGCATGTTTTGCAATGCATAAATGAAGTTGTGTGTCAAAAATATTTTGTTTGTTTTAGGAGTAAATACTCAATAAAATTTACCCCTTTTCAGTGTCCAGATATACAATGTGGAGTTGTTTTAGTTGGATCTAACTGTAGGCCATAAAGATCTCAAATCATACTTAGTGATGTAAAATGAGTTAAATGGCCTAGCATTCTATGATAATAAGTGTTTTTTAGTGTGATTTATGATGTTCATCTATTCAATAGAAAAACACATAATCACCATTACCTCATAAAGTGAACCTGTATTTTACCAGATAGGTACTACAATATCAATACTATTACATTGTGCTAACATTTTACAATTATTTATCATTATTCACATGCTTGTTCCTTATTGTATCTATTTTTTGATTTTCAGATGAGAACAATGGGTGAGGGCTGCCTCAAGTGATAAACTTGCCACATATCCAGTTGCAAATCAAGCCTGTGAATATATTCCCAGTACTTCAGTAATATACAGTACCAACCTTCCAGCATGAAACTAGGAGAGATAGCGATGCTAGAATTTAATTTGCCTGATACTTCCCTTGTATTTTCTGCAGAACCTCCTCAAAATCTCACTAAGACCATACCAAATCCTTCATATCCCAAGGGATTTCTTCTTTCCATTCAATCAATGTCTTCAGTAGAAATTTTGCCTTCAACCTCACAATTCTCTATGAATTCCCTCCCATCTTTATCTCAGTATTATCCTCTAGACTGACCCCCATCTGCCCCATTGCCTGTTGCTTCCTGGACTCCATTCACTGAATTCATCGGTGCATTTTCTGCATTAGACATTCCATCGTCTCACTTAATGACTGCTATACAAGCGAAAACCCACGGGTGAGACAATCCCTTCAGAAAGAGGTAACTTTTCAGCAGTCAGAACTTTACCCCAAGGAAAAAGAAAATACTGTGAGCTATACAAATAAAATCCCAAAAATTTCTGCTTGAGAAAGATCATTGATTTATTGCAATAATGATGCATGTGGGATTAGTTTTTGCCGAAGATTTTCGCGGCGATTAAGTATTCCATTTTGCAGGTTTCCAGGATTCGTCGGGGTTGACATCTAGAAAGATGGTGTCATTTCGCCTACTCTGCTGTAGGCATCCTCAGGCTAGGCTGAAGATCAGGCTGCTCTTCAGCCTGACCTGAGGACGCCTTCAGGAGAGTAAGCGAAACGTTGCCATCTTTCAGATATCAAAGCACACGAATTCCGGAAGCCTGCCTAATGGAATACTTATGGGAAATAGGTTTCATGGAAATATGATGACGATCAACGAGTCTCTCCGGTCAATACTCAATTTTCCTCAAAATAATTACTGTTCCTGTTAAGGAGGTTAGGTGATTATTCACCCTAAGTAACTTTCTGGACTTCAGCTTTAAAAAGAATTAAAGGTAAATCTTGCAAATTGAGGCAATTAAAAAAATACGGGAAGGAATTAGTAAAAAAACTTCATTTCCTACAAATTTCCCACCTTAAAAGCACTGCAATTCACAATTAAAGGTTCATCTCAATTTGAAAGGCTGGAGATAGACAAGGGAGGATATGGCAATTCATATATCCCTTATTTAAGTGCCCTTGAGCCAAGGCCCATTTCAGGACATTTTACCACCTTCAAAGTAAGAGAACGCAGTCTACATTGTTAAATGATATAAGCTTCCCACCTAGATGCAACTCTCCCATTCCTTCTAATCTTTCCTCTGATAGGAACTTGAAAAAGAGATCAGTAGATATTGCTCCCAAGTTCCTTAGTGTTTAATGAGATGCCTATCAAACCAAATATGCAGTACAATAGGCAGTTTGGTGGGATTGATGGTTTAGAGGAAGATGGTAAAATCAGATCAAACAACATGCCCAACCAAGTTCTTGTCTTCTTTGTCCAAGGTGCATTTAACCACTGAAAACTGCCATGGTCAAATCACTTGAATAATAGTCATACGTCTGCAGTAAAATGAGTGAATTAATTGGGATATGCTCATTTAATTGGCAAACATTGATTTAACAATTTGTGCTACTGTCTGGAAGCCAAGGTTAAGGCATCGAAAACTTAACTGTGCTTGGTGATGATAAACAATCTTCCAGTGACATTTCAATTGTGTCTATGTCCTCACCATAATCATTATATTTTGGTTCAAAGCAGTTTTCATCTAAAGGCTTATGCCTGCAAACATCTACATCCCTACACATTTCTTCGTTTCATCATCAGTTTGTATTTTCCCAAAATTTATCTTATTAATGTCTTATTCTGCCGTTTCTCCAATGCAGTCTTCCTTCAGTAGCTGTCTTTGTTTGACACTCTTCGTCTTTAAATATGCCTGATTAAGTTCACCCTCATTTTCTTTTCATCATAAGATTAACTCTTTCCTACACTTCTCAGCATTACCCCATCTATATCTTGTTCTTGAAGGTGGCTCCTTCAGCTTAAGAGCATCAAATTGTCATTGAAACCTGTGGAAAAGTGCAATTTTTGTTTTCATTGCATTCTTCTTTGTTCATTGGTCGATCAATCCACATAATATTTTCTCCCTTACGCCAAACCAAATGCCAAAATATATCTATCTTCTCTACTGCATTTGCCCATGTCTCATTGTCATTGAGAAGGATAGGACAGATATATTTCTTGACGAAGTGCTTTCATTCTTCAAGATAGCCAGTGCATTCTGTTTATCGAATGCCTTTTTTGCTGTGAGGTACTGCTAGTTGTTTATCTTTTTTGTTGTGCCATGATGAATGCTTTTATTCCCCACAATGCAGAACGCCATCCCTACCTCCAGCTTCAGATGCCTCCTCTTCTTTCTATTTCCTTCATGTCTTATTTCTCAAAATATTGCATAAGGTTTCATTTTTTTTCCGTTTAGGAAAGAGTCCTCAAAGACGTTTCAATGCCATGAAGAGTCATATCCAGATCTTCCATCTGTGCTGCCATGTACATGCCAAGAGAAAAACTAAGTTCATTACCGCTTTGTATGACCAGCTACCGGTGTTGCACAAAATATAGGCAGGATGGAAGGCAGCGTGCATTTCCATGAGCAATGTAAACTAACATTTTTCAGAAATATAGTGTGTCCACAGCAGATAATTTATAGGATTATGGTCATTGAGGTAAAGGTAGACCAAATAAATGTTGTAGTAATTCAGGTTTGTATATGTACCAGTTCATCAGACTGAAGAACAACATTCTGAATACAATCGACTCGGAGAAATAAAAGGGAAATAGATATTAAGTACTAAGTAGTAATGGGGGATTGGAATGCATCAGTGACAGATGATGGAAGATATGGGCAAGAGGTTGGCGATTATTATCAAGTCAAGCAAAAAGAATATGGTGAGGAAGCTGTAGAGTTTTGTTATTGAAATAATATAGTAATATTAAAAATGTACTTCATACTTTGTCGTTGACATAGGTAAATTTAGAAAAAGCCAGGAGACACACTTAAGTTCCAAATAGACTACTATGGTTTGACACATTCAGGAGCGGTGCTTTAACTCGCACATATAGGGGCTGATGCTGACTCGTATGAAAACTGAATTTATATCTTCATAAATAGCTGTGGTAATCGCATAGAGATTAGAAGGTGTAAGAGGGTACGAAAGTAAAATACAGAGAATTGGGTGGGATAACAAAAAAGAATTATAAAGTGTAGGTTGTTAAAATCATGGGTACATATTAGGGAACTGAGAATCTTGGAGAAGTTATATATGTGATGTGGGAGAGAAGGGAATCGGTAGGTGTGAACTTAGAGGTAGAGAAGAAAAAATACCAAGAATTAAATAACAGGCTTCAAAAAGACACAAATAAAGTATGAGGATAATGGTGGCGTGATCATTTTATCTTCTTATATAAATGTCAGGCAGAGGGGAGTGCAGATGCAGTACAATGGAAAGAACAGGAACTGAAGGGTGGCATCAAGGGCATTGAATTGCAGTGCAGACACAATGGACGGAGATGATAATCATCGGATCCAAAGAGATTCAAGAGTGGTGGTAGGGAGCATGTTGAAGGGCTTCATTGTAAAGAAATATATCCCTGTACCCCAGGTAAAACAAGGGAAGATGAATGCGACAGAGATGGCATTGAAGTGTTTAGTATTATCAAAATAGTGCTATGAGCCCTGGAAAGGAATGAGGCAGTTGTACTAGATATCTTTACTGCAGATATTGCATAGAATAGTAAACACCAGAAGAAGAAAACTTCATCTGCATGATTTTTGGATACATGAGGATGGAGAGAGGGTTGAGAACTTCGAAAACACAGCAATAGTTCCAATTCTGAAGAGGAGCACGGAGGAAATGGAAGAGGACCTCTGGACAGTAAGCTCAATATTCAGTGTGGCCAAAGTAGTTCTAGGGAACATAAATTGAAAGCTGCTGGGATGGCAAATGCATAGCAGAAGAAGTAATGAGAGTAAGAAAGATGACCATTGGGTAAGATTGGGTGTATGAGAGGATCAGTAATGTTGGACAATATCGGAACGATGAGGACCATACTGAAAACTAACCTTGAGTATAGGCAGGGTGCTTTAGCATGCTAGGTAGATTATGAGAAGGTATTTGCTGAGGTGAACTTGGGGAAAATAATGGAGTTCTAAAGACATGAGGGAACGATTGAAGGGATGGACCTCTCATTTTTAATCTGTACATGAATCAGATGATACAGGGGAGGGTAGCTGATGGAGAATCAGGATGGCAATGATAGGACAGAGGTTCATTTGTTGTTCTCACTATTTCAATTACTTTTTAATATATATTCTGAAGAAAAAAAGAGGAAGTCATGGGGAGAGATGGTGGTAGCAGAAGAGGAATCTAAAAAATCAGTGAGATCTAAAGAAGATCAGGTCTAATTTTCTCAGTCATCCATGAAATTACAGTAAATGATCAATTCATTATAAGTTCTGTTGAAGGAAATGTGGTGAAGATGATTTCTAAGAATTTGAAAGTGATGACATTTGCTAGATGTAAGAAGGCAGGTCAGGTAATTCACGTATCTGGATGGTATTTTGTAAGAAATTCGGTTTAATTGTTGGGGCACACCATGTTAAATTACCCTAGTTCAATATGCATACACAGAGAGAAGAAATTCAAAGGGTTGAGTAGCGATGTTAAGAAAGGGCTGGTTGAAGTATAGAACGTGGCTCTCAGTAGTTAGTAACATTTGTCATTGTGAAGGAAGTAATTTCTTGAGGCATTTGAGTTATGAGCTAGGAGGAGGATGGAAATGGTGAGCTATGTGGCAAGGATGAGGTAAGTGATATGGTTTGTGGGGCAAGGAAGCTGTTAGGGAAGTTTGGGAGTACACAGAAGGGATGAATGGAGAATGTTTTGTAAGGAGACGGAATGTTGAAGAGGACATAAATGGAGACAACTTAGGGAAAGAGGAGAAGATGAAGAAAGAAAATAGGAATTCTGGAAGAAGTAGTAGGTGGTAGACATTATGTGGAATTAAAGATGAATGTAATGGTATGGCATCTATGGGAAGGAAAACTGGATGTTTACAGAGACAGGAATGTTAAGAGAACGATTTTCAACAGATTTTTCAAATAGCAAGGAGACATTAAAAATGAATCCATGGATTAATTTTGTGGGCAAACTTTCTTGCATGATAACTAAGTTTTGTTCCTCACTTCTCTTGCAACTCCCCCCTTGCCATGATTTCAGTACATATGCACTGTTGTCAAATTACATCACTAGTTCCTTGATATTGGCGAAAATCATGTTCCATTGTTTTACACTTTACTATATGTTTGACGTTAACCTTTTCATCTGATTTATGCTGGAGAACCGTACTTATGTTGCAGGCTCTGTATTTTAAGATAATATTGAGTGCCTTGCAGAAGCAGGCATGATTGCAATAATGGCTCCCAAAAAAGGGAGAGTGGTGAAGTAAAATAAAAAATTAACTTGAAAGAAAAATTGTAAATAACAAGAGTGTCCATTTCATTTAAAATCCAAGCATGCGCCACTAGAACGGTGGCTAACACAATTAATAGCTGGACCCCTGCCTCACAGACTTTGAAATACTATCAAGTGTGCAATGTAGGTACATTTTTCATTGCAGATTTCCAAGTACTTGACTAAGTTCCTATTATTTTCATTATATGGTAAGGAAGCATTAACATATTTACCTGGAATCCACACTGCTTTTTAAATGTGAATGCTCTGATAATCGAATTGATTTATTCAATTAGAAAAAGAAAATATTGAGGTGAAAAATTTGGAGAATGTCATTTTTGCTCTGTTGTAATTGGGTTCCACATACTGACAGGTGACACTGATTAAGTCACTGTCTTGACTGTTCTGCCGTTATTTTAATCCATTTGGTTATTCTACTCTCACCCATAGCGTCAATATATATTGCCAAGCCCACAAGTACACCACTTTCATATATTTCCATTGTTGGAGCATTTGAGCCTCATTCTTTCTTCACCCGCACATTACTAATCCTTATCATTCTACTTTTCCCACAAGCACTTCAGATGTGCCCTAATCCCAATGCATTTAGACTTTTTCTACTCTCACCCTGACGCATACTGGCTTTGTTGCCCTCTAATAACGTTAGGGGAGAACTTTCTTACTCTGCGATTTTTGCCCCTCTAGGCAAATACTAATTCCTAGAAATGCACCACCTACCATTTACAACCTTACTACATGCATTAGCAGTCCTAATATTTTGTTCATCTTTCCTTTCATCTTTCGCAAGCACCTGCCAAGATACCTAAAATTGTCTACTAGTTTAATTAATTTCATATTTACCCTCTTTGCACAATTATTTATATCAATCTCTCCATCAAGACTGCTTTTAGGGTTTTAGGCACATATATCCTCTAACCATGCTCCTTTCTGCTTCAAAGAAAGTTGCATCTCACCCTCAGGTCTGTTTTCATATCAATTTCCCAACTCATCTCAATTCTAATCGCACTTCTCATTCCAGGTTCAAATTTGCTGTTTCTTTTGCCATATCCATCTCTAAATGGGCCAACCCTTAACAGCTTCTGCCTCCCATCATGGCTTTGTCCACCCAAGGATATTCTTTGACTGTTTGCATTGATTTAAGTAAGAATGGGTATTATTACCTGCCTTTGAAGTTCTACTGCCTAAAGGGTGTTTGGCAGGGGCAGTACCCATGGAGCTTTCCCTGGTTATGGTCGTGGCGTTCTACCAGTCAGTTGGTGCACTTTTTTTCAAGTATACCACTAGAGAAACCGAAGCCTAGTTATATTCTAGGCCTGCCTTCACTCTTCAATTCAAACTTGCTGAGCATTTCTTTTGTTGGAGTAATTCACCTGTTAATGGCTTTGTTAAATGGCTATTTTAGTCCAGTTTACAGATGAAATCATTTATTCATCCTATTACTCAAGTGTCTTTCCTGCTAACCCCCCAGGGCTAATAGTGGAGGAGATTTGTCAATAACATCCAATGCCTCCCTGGATGACACATGAAGAGCGCTTCAAGTGCAGTCCATCTGCCTTCATCCATTGGATTAGATCCTGAATCTACATATTTATAATAATACCTCTTACATTGATGTACTTATCGCCAGTTTTTGGAGAGGAGTGAACATAATTTCATTTGAAGTGGTCACGGTAGTATACACTCCTATTGCATGATAGGAACAATAACAACTTAGGATATATATGACATAATATCAGCTAAATGAACTCGCAAGGACATAGCTGGATACATTAAGAGTCCGTACAAATACAGAATAACCATGGTTTACTCCCTCAATCATTTCAGCTTGAGAAGGACCAGTGATTTATTGCTATAATAATACATAATGAATAAGGTTTTGTGGAAATGTGATGACAATCAACAAGTCTCTCCAGTCAATAGGTACTCAATTTTCCTCAAAATATTTATTGTTCCTGTTAAGGCGGTTAGGTGCACATTCACCCTGAGTAACTTTCTGGACTTGAGTTTTGATCATTGGGTAATTAATGTGGTGCTGCTTGTACCCTGTCAATTTACAGATATAAATCTACTGGTTTAATGATGAAAGTGAACTTATTTAAGATAAATTGATATTTTAGGGAAAAACTGCTCATAATACAGTCTTTGAACAACTTAGAGACCTGCTGAACCACTGACAAATGTTCTCATTTCAACCTTGCATGGCTACCACAATCTGTAAGAAGTAATTTGGTTATTGATGCTAGCTCAAGTAGACTTGATATTTAAAAAATTTCCAAAATGGTGCCCTATCCTAATTCCTTTCATAGTACCCTAACCTTGTTATTGCAATAATATTTATATTTTATGTATATATAAGTATTGCAATCCCCAATTTAGCCCGACCCAGGAAAAAAGCTCTATATTAAAAATGATTTTTAATGACTTCTATGCTAACAATGCTTTCAATTTTATGGAAAATTATCACAAGTAAGATCACTAAATCACAGGGGCACCCTGAAATGCTATCTCTTGCCTGTCCTCAAACCCATGCACAGCTTCGATGATTCAAACCCATGGACCCCATCCATTTCCCCAACCTCGTGTCCCAAGCCTCTGGAGCTGTGTATGCTAAGACAAACAAGTTTAGGTCGGGCTCAAAGACACAAAGTACAAGGACTATGAGAGCACAATTTCCCCGTAAAAAATAAAGAAAGGTTGTGTATTCTATACCTTACTTCCAATCATACCCCTACACACAGCTTTGATGATATGGAGTCATCAACCCCCCTTTGAGTCACTCACCTCACATCTCTGGAAGGCCTAGGAGAGGCTTTCACGTTAAAAATTTATGTCATATCACAAAATGTTTTACCACTAATTAGCCGGCTACCACAACAAAACATAATATGTTAAAATCTTCAAATAAAATACAGCACTAGTATGCACTGCAGGAAATGTTACTTTGACTAAGAAAAACTGACTAGATAGAAACATGACATGTGAGCATAAGTTAATACCAGCAGAGTAAAAATAATAGTGAACCTTGATCTTCACTTGCATTCATCATGGGTCAGAAAAATAAAATGAGTAAAAGTCTGTCTTACCATAAAATATTTTTAATCCGACATTAATCATCATCACTGCTGCTGCAAGTAGTACTGCTTTCTTCTCTCAAGTTTATGACAATAGGGTCTGTGAATTCCTCCACCATCAGATCCTTTATCCAATATTACTTTAACTTCTTTCATGTGCTCTACAGCATTCTTCCTTGCCAATACTGGTACCCGCTCTGGAGCTTGAATACATTGCTGAAATACATCTTTAATTTTACGAGTAATTTTGTTTTCTGCAACCCAGTTTTTGACCCATGCCCAATTCAATTCAATTATATTCACAATGTGTGACTGAATCATCAATAGTTTCACCCTTTTCCACTAATCACCTTTCTTTGCACTGTCAAAGAACTTCTATAATTAGTGATATTATCTTAATCATGTGTTCTCAAATGCTTCAGTCTTCTGTTTGCACAATTTAACTCATCGGAACTTTCTGTTCTTAGATTTCACTGTCTAGAGACTTTTTTGTCCAAGGCATCAGGCTAGCATTGAATTTGAAGCTAAACTGAAGGAGGAAATGACCAATAGAAACATCTTTTCCTCAGTGCCGAAGAGGTAAACACTTATTGTGGGAGAGAAGAGTAAGGGGCACCATCTGCCCCTACTGAATTGTTGCATCTTTCTCCCAGCATCCAGCTAACAATGTCAACCCCACCTCAGCCTCAACCTACAAACAACAACATAACCTACTCATTGGAGAGGCCTACGTCAAGGCCATATTTTTTTTTAAATCAACACTAAATAGCAATTATACCAAGTATAAGACCCAGTTGATTTTTAATCATGAAATGACAGAAGAGATATTCACTAAAAATGCACCCTTTGAGGACTAGGGACTGGAAACACCTCCTTTAAGGTGGTTGGGGCATGATTTTTTTCTAGTCATAAATGAGACTAGACAAGAAGAAGCATGAAGCATTTGTTGCACATTGTAACATGAATGGCAAAATAATATTATTTTATGTAACTGAAATTTCCAGTCATTTACCGAGTAAGCATATACAACCCTAACTTGGCTCATATTTACATGTCATATGGCGAAAACAACTTCACAATTGAATAATTTTTTGCAATACCTATACTGTGAATCTTACTATTGTAAGAAATTGAGATATAATTACAAATAGTTGAGAATTAATAAAAACTACAAACTCTTTCATTTCTGTCAAGATCTTTGCATTACAAATATCTCTTGTCATATGTCAAGGTGTACCTACATACCTGAACCATTTATCATGAAAAATGGCTGGTATTTTTTGTCAAGCATCTCAAAAAGTAGTATGTTAAGTGGTGTATATTTTGTGACACCTACTCATTTGGAAATGTTAGATATCTCTCTTCATGTTGATACAAAATTTATTGATTTTAATTTGACTTAACATCTCTTCCTAAGTTTACTAATGCATTATCACATCTATGAGTTGAAGCCACTAAGTTAATACCAAATTCTTAAGTGGTTAAATCAATCCTCAACTAAATCCTACTCAAGGAGTAAAGCCCTTAACCAGCTGCAGTTACAACAGGAACCATAAGAATATTTCAAGAAAACTAATGGTCACCTGGTTCTAGAAAAGCACAAGCAAGCTCAATTCAATGATCAAAGAGCCATGTTTTGCACCATGACTGATTTTTCAATCTCATTCCTGCAAGATCCTGAGGTAAAATATGCATCTGCACAATATTTAGTTCCAACGTCTTTCAATGAACAACAGGATAAGGAAAAATTTAGACACTGCAAATTACTAATAGTGAATTTTAAATAGTCAGGGTGGCTAAGAAAACAAAATCATACATTCATTGGTAAAATTACAATTAACATGGAACCACTTATGGTTACTGCATACCCATGAAGATGCTGAGGCACTTGTGAAAATGAGAGGTGGGAGGAAAATCTCCAGTAAATGTTTAGGAGGCAAAATATTTGTCACACACAGGTCGAAGGATGGACACACCATAACCTATTTTCATATATCAATATCAAAATGATCTTGCATGAGCACTCGTTCACAACCTGACACTTTCAGCTCTTATGGATCACAAAAAATGATAAAAAATACTCAAGCTATGGTCATGAGAGGAGGGTGATATCAATTTGCATTTCCTGAATGAATGAAAATGCATTTTTTGCTGAAAAGTAGATAAAAGACCTCTCAGGTCATTGCGCATTCCTTTGTAACTTTTGACTGCACGTTCCAGAGGGTTAACATAGTCATCAACAAAATACTTCACTGGCATTGAAGTGTGCATATAACAGTAAATTTTTACAAGTTAAGTATTAATATTTCTATTTCAAATATTAAACATATAATTCTACAAGACATTATCTTAAACTTTTGATGGGCCAATTTTTCTCCTTCAGTTTTTATATTTTCCATATTTTTGCTTTATTTTTTATTTTAATTATTGTAGTATTAATTAATACTACATATACTTTTGTTTTTATTTGCTAATTTTTTCTTTATTTTTTCTCATCTTTTTTTTTAAGGCCCAATTAACACAGCCATTGAACACAAAGAAACTAACTTAGAATGTATGGAATATTACACCATTAATGTATTATTGTTAAACCTAGATAGTCACCATCCAACAAATGGAATACAAAATACAGGGTGTCTGAAAAGTTCCATGCTAGAGGAATTTCATTTTTTTGGCAATAATAAAAAATAGTCAAAAGTAATACTTCAAATATATCATGCACATTTATGTGTACCCCTGTCATATGACTTATCACACACCCTGTAGTTAAATGACAATTATATACCTACATTTTACAGTAATTGTTCACATATATTACTTAGTTGACAATGTCATTTGGATTGGTATATAAAATGATTTGCATATTGGATTTTTAGATAAACTCACTTTATACATTACCACTGGAAACTGACACAAAAACAGCAAAGAAAGCAGTTATTACACTCATGACTTCATCATATGTAAACAGCATTGACTTTTGGCAAACATAATGCAATTTCAGAAAGAATAAGTCATTGTTCCAGTCCTTAACAATGAAATAAATATCAGGAGTACAGTGAATGAGCAAATATTCAACACAGGTGGCTTTGGGTGACTGGACTGCCATGTTTGTCAATATGAGGCACCAGGTTGCACTGTCAATACATCAGACAATTTCACATTAATGAGAAATGACACTGATAAATCAGGATGGTGCTGTAAATGTATCCCCACTTAGTTCTTAGTCCACACATGTATTTTGATGGTTGAGGCCTTGAAACAAGTCATTCCCTGACAGAAGCCACTGGAACTGTAGTTAACAGTAGGCTGAGTAGATCATACTCAAGAAGCCCATACATGCACATTCACCTTCATGATTGAACTCGGTCCAAAATCACTAAGTCATAGTTCCTCATAACTGGGATGACGGGTGATGGTGATGCACAGGTCTAATTCACAAGTCTACCCACAGTCAAGCTTTCACAATTGAGGAGTCTAGCCTCCTGAGGCATAAAAGAAGCCTCACCAGATTAGGGCATTAAAATGAAGCCGAATCCTTTCTTCAACCACAACTCTTGAGCACCTCGCTATAGTTCACTCTATGTACCAATTAGACCACAAAGAAAACCCAGTCACCCTTACCAATCAACTTGAACTGCAAGGCCATAACACAGGGCCAATTACAAAGTGCATCATCATTACAGCAGCACCCATCTCATTCACTGCACTCAATGCATTTTATGAGACTTTTTGAAATTTATTGTCATGCTAACTCAAAAATGAAACCAAGGATATTTATGTAAGCCACTGGTATAGGAATTGAGGCTGGAGGGTCTGATACATTAAGCCAAAGCCTTCCAAATATATCTCCAGCAATGAAAACTATTGTTTATGTGTTTAATTGTACAAAAATCTTAAATACAAGGGATTCACTCATAATTATGATTAATTACATACCTAATTTATTTAAGATGACTGAATCGTTTTTGGATCTTAGATAGTTAGTAGACAAGGTGGAAACACAAAACACTGTAATTAATGATAAACGGGAGTCAACTGGCCACAAAAAAATGTATGCACCAAGTGCAATGATGGGTTTGCAAACCACCAAATTAAATAAATCATATGTCCTCAACTCAATGTCACACACACACACACACTCAAACACACAAGTTAATTCAAAATATGATTCATGAAGATGTAAAGGGACATGTTAACCCTTTCACTGCTCTCTTTATACATCAACAATTGGCTTAGCAAAAAGGGCACGCGGGGATGGCCCCATCTTTGGACACATCGCCCACTCCCCGGTGTACGAGTCTTTCCGCATCTTTCGGGGCACCCCCTCCAATCGGGGCGGGCGAATGCTCGACACCACGGGGTCTGCCGGGTCTGGGGAGCCCGGTGCTCTGCTCTGCAGTGG
This sequence comes from Ceriagrion tenellum, assembly GCA_963169105.1. Lineage (NCBI taxonomy): Eukaryota > Metazoa > Arthropoda > Insecta > Odonata > Coenagrionidae > Ceriagrion > Ceriagrion tenellum. The sequence continues at coordinate 101,253,299 of OY720638.1, read as the reverse complement.
ATCGGGTCCCATTTCTATCTAAATCTACTTATTACCCTGAAAGCCACCTCATGGGTATTTCTCAGGGCTTGGTAGAGCTTAGGTTAATGACCCCTTTGCCAAAAACAGTAAAAGTCAAAGGCTCAACATTTACAAATGCCATATATTCCATGACATGGCATGTTTTCAAAGACAATGTACATGTCTTTTTGGTCTTTCATTGATCTTATCCAGTCCAATCCACTCTCAACATTTGAGCAAAATCCCAAGAGAGTGCACATAATCCAGGACAGGAAACATACTTAACTGAGGGTGTTTCAATACCCAATAAAAATGATTGAGCAGTTATAACATTTAGCAGCTCCAATAAATGAGGACTTCCACACACACTTTCTGAGGCTGTTTACAGGAATTTACTTCCGTGCCAGGGACAACCTCAGAGGGCAGACACACAACCCATAGAAGGCCTTTCCCACCAATTTTACAGCCATGTTCAAGAACACTTATAAAGCCTTCTTACAGCATTTACTCAGCCACTAACTCGGAAAACAGTGAGGCAAAAATGCCAGTTGAGGCATATGTTATGAAGAAGGGAATGAAATATGTAGAAGTTGAGTCCCGTTCCCCATTAATTACATGTTAAAGCCATTGAGCTCAATCAAAGTTTTCATAGATAGTATTGCTCAGATCACAATGAACAATCAAGACACAAAAAATGACTAACAGTACACCTAATACACGTTCATGCTCATTCACTTGAGCAATGCAGATTCACAAAAAGTCTCATAAAACACATTCAACTATTTTTCATGGTAAGTGAAAGTTTCTCTTTCAAGTATATCATTACATTATCCTTTGAACAACATGACAATTGGAACATTTTGCACGGCAGGAAATAAGATATTTTACACTTATATTGGACATGACAAAATGGGGAAGTACCATAGTAACACAGAACAATGTGATTCCAGCGTTGTTTAACTTTCACACTTTCTTTCAATAGCCAATTCTTAAAGCAGACTTAAGTCAGAAGAAAAATCCAAGGCTTTCCCGACATATGATGACATTTAAGGGTACTTGGGCTTTCCACCAGGTCAAACTCTCCATTTTGGCCTACATTTGGATGAACGAGTCACCCATTGTCATCAGGGCATGATCTTGGCCAACATTTCAATGAATGAGTTGTCCATCATGCCCTGATGATGACCCCATTCATTGAAACGTTGGCCAAGATGGAGAGTTTGACCCAGTGGAAAGCCCGAGTAACCTTTAATGACCGATTTAAGTCTAATTAACATTACAACACTTCATCTTGCCTGAGGTAATTACCATTTAAAGCTGAAAATGTTAGGATTTTGAGCTTCCAGCTGTAAGTCAGAAAGAAAAACAAAAAATACGATACACCCTGTACAATAAGATGCACCTTATTGACTTGATAATGTGATCTTCCTTCGGTCTTCATCTTATGGGCTGAGGGTTTCTTTATCTTTATGATAAAATTTAACCAGAATTATTGCAGTGCATCTAATGGACTTGGAGGTATGGTAATATTTTCATCAGGGATTATAAGAGCCTACATGGCAGAACCACATTTTAAACCAAACCTCTTTCAATAGGACACTGAGACACATAGGGTCATGAGAGATTTGTGATACATTGAGAGCATGTGCTAGGAAATAAGGTGTGCCAATCCTTCATAGAAAAAATAAGGTTTGCATCAAGGTAGGTCAGGGACTAAATAATGGTAGGGTCGCAATTCAAAGTCTAAGCTTCAACAATACATTAATTGGACTGTAAAAAGTCCATTTAAAAAGTTTGTTGCAGGAGGGTATTCAGTACTTCCACAAGTAGAGAGAGCTTAAAACTTCTCCATGATGGCTTTAAATTTCTTCTGACCAATCAAATCTGATTCCACATTTTTATTAAGAATTCTTGATCTTCCTTCACAATTTAGTAAAATGCTATAGGAACACTTTCTAGCCACTCTTAAGCAATCACCCATTTAATAAAGCATAAGTTACCCAAAGAAAAAAGACAAGTTAAATTCTATTGACTCATCTAACCTGCCTGATAAGCCTGCAGTCAAAAAAGGGGGAATGTGTGTTTTATATCCACCATGAAAGTTATTTTCAAATTCCTTACTGAAGAGAAATGGCATATTTGTACATCAGGATCAGAAAGGATTGAGATATTAAATATTTGGAAATGTATGTCTTGTTGGAAGTGAAATCATTGATAGACTTCCCTAGGTCAATAAGAAGGAGTTCCAACAGATTACTCTGCTAGAAGATTAGTTTCTACCTTTAAATTAAGCACACTGTTAATGCTTTTGAATGAACTTCTCATCTAATTATCACTTTGAGACCTAGGTCTCTGCAGTCATAAAGGTACTCAAAGTTAATTTATTTTCCTTGTTTTTACATAACAAGATATGATGTTGCAACCTAATCTTGTTCAAACCAAGCATAATAAGTGATTAACTTTGGAACCAGATTGCCTTTATAAATTAAAGATACTTCAGACATTCAAGGTGTCAAATATGCATCAATGATAATGGTATTTTAAAGGATTGATTTTCATGAAAACCTAATGTCTGCTGATAAATTAAACGGAACTTTTACAGCAATCAATGACAGTTGCATACAAGCCGAAACATGATGATCAAAGGAATTCTGGATAATTATCAAATATCCTAGAGGAGGAGAGTTTCTTAAAAGCCAGAGTATGACATTCTAACCCACTAATCCACCCCCTTTCAGCACTTAATGGTTAAATTGCCATTACCTGCGTATATGCATATTTCTTCAACAACAATTTGAAGTGGCATGTTTTCCTCAGATTGGCTATTATGCAATGAAATATAGTATATGAATAACATATGAGACTATAACTGAAAGGTGCATCACCTATTTTGTCTTCTGTGCTTAGGAAGAACAAAGAGTAGACAGAAGATGTAGTATACATAATACATACAATAATTATTGCCTACAAAGTTGTGAAGTTGGTGATCAGTCAAATTCATCACCGTCAGTTTTAGGTACTGTGTGCAAGTTGCCAACATACTTCTCATTGATAGTTATGATTCACTGGATATTTCAAACTTCAAAAGTGTAAATGTAAAGCAGGATGAGAATACATTTTTAGTGCTCAAAAACTTCTTGGCACCTGAAGAAAATATTACAAATCAAGGGAGAACGGATGTTTCAGGGGTGTATAAGTGAGGCTTCACCATGGTTTTGAAGTTCTTTCTACAGCACTAAGATGAATATAATATCTAAGTGTAATGTTTATCTACTTCATTGAATATTTTCCCATTTTCTATCAGATATAGGTACTATAAATATTGTTCAATTTCACAAAATTTTAACAAATAAATTTAAAAAAATACTTTTCAATAAATGGATCTTCTACTTCCCATGCATATGATTTAGGCACCAAGAACAGCACTTAGAATTGGAAGCAAGTTAAGCTTAAGGCTTGTCTATTGAGGACCCTAGGGCTGAGGATCCCCAAGAGTGGAGCCTTTGCCTAATCATTCATATCTAATAGAATCTTGTCATAGCCAGAGTCAAGAAAATATTAGCCCAAAAATTAGGAACTCCAATGCCAATCTACTAAACCTTGAAAGCAATCAATATCCTAACCAAAATAATATTTCCATCAAAGATCAGTGACCAGGATTGCTTTGAAGTTCTTCACAACATTTTCAGGGCAAGCTAGGCATCTGCTGAGAACCTGACAATGACAATGGTTTAGAAGACCTGTATCCTCACGTCGAAATTATACCAAGGATTTTCTCAACAAAGCTAGCATCCAACTGCTCAGCGGAAAGATCATTTTCTGTCCTCCGTAGAATAAAGAACTATCTTAGGTTACATAAACACTTGAACTGGTGCGCAATTTTATCTATTGAATCGGACATTATGAAAAGGTTGTGATGATATAATTGACTTGTTTGCTGCCACACAGATACAAAGAAAACAGATTGGAACATAGCTAGCATCCTGCGTCTGCGTTGTACTATGTACAAATATACTTTTAACAAGTTTCTTTTATAATATAGTGTTGAAGCAAATGTTACAATTGTGTATGTCGTATTTGCTAGAATATTGTCAAATATATTATATACAAAAATACTTTTATCAAGTTTCTTTTATAATATAGTGTTGAAGCAAATGTTACAATTGTGTATGTCGTATTTGCTACAATATTGTCTCTTTTAATGGTAATAATTTATTGTTCATACTTAATATACTATTTGTAATATTTGTAATAATTATATTTAGTTTCACCCAGTATTTCGTTTTTTGTGTTTTACTTTGCATTTTGATATGAGGTTAAATCTACTGGAAAGCATGAGTAATGTAGGTAAAGGTTAACATAAATAAACAATAGTAATAGGGAGAAGGAGACCAGGGGGGTGTGCAGGGGGGAGGGTGGCGCTATCTGAATAGCCCAGGGGCGGCAAATTTTCAAATCCGCCTCTGCTTGTTTTTTATTTAGGTTTGCAAAATTCACTATTATCATAGAAGCCTTTTTGAAATATTGGCACTTTTTAATTCTTTACATTCCTCTTTTTAAAAATTATTTGGACAGATAAATGACTGCAAGTGCTAAAAAAAATGGTCGCATGACCAAGCATCACATCTAATCAACTTGGGTTATATCCTATGTGTCTTTTGCCTAATATATTCCAATTATTCATTTCATTATAATTTCCACTGCTCATTGGCGATGAACTAATCATTTTTGGTTCTAGAACTCTGTCTATGGTGGTTATATGCACATTGAAGTATCTCTAGCTAAGATGTCTCCTAGTGATCTTTTTTTGACCAGAAAAATGCATTCTGATAGACATAATAATGCTCTTTGTTTAAATTGTCCTCTTAAATTTTTCATATAATCAGTGACATTCAACTGTTTTATATTTGATGAGTTGCCTTTTCTGTACCGCAACGTGTTCTGTCTGTGAATAAAGCTAGATCGAAGAACATGTCTCGATCTAAGTTTGTTATCCGTCCAAATCCTGTCAATCTCGATTTTAATATTTATACCACCACTAATCTTTAACAGGATATGGGCCCAGGAAATATTAATAATTATTTGTGATTGATGGCTTATGATAATTATGGATTGAGGAACTGTATCTTTGTGTTGACCCGGCATCATGGCTCTGTCTGACTCGGGACCTGGTCCTTCCGGCTTCGGTATCGCCAAATTGAAAGGGCGAGAAGACTTCAAGAACTGGGAATTTGCAATGACAAATTACTTCCAACGTCAAGGCCTGTGGGATGTCGTTCAGGGTAACGATGACGACAAAGATCTTGGATCGAGACGAAGAGATCAACGTGCGTTGGGAGACATCTGCCTCATGGTTGATGCTCAGAATTACCAGTATGTGCAAGGGGTGAAGACTTCAAAGGAAGCTTGGAAAGTACTCGCTGATAAATTCGAGACCAAGGGACATTGGAGGTATGTGCATCTTGTTTGAAATTTGAGTCAGTCAAAGTTTGAAGATTTTGCCAAGATGGAGGCATACCCAGCACATATCACTTCCATCGGTCAGGAATTGAAATCCATGGGTGAAGAGATCAAGGATAAATACTTGATCGCAATGATCTTCCAGGGATTACCTACGGACTATGACAGTATTGTAATGATGGTCTGTGCCTGTGAGGGGCAGATGGATTTAAATACAGTGATAGCCAAGTTGCTGGATGATAGCCTGAGAAGAGACGTGACTTCAGGGGACTCGTCTGAAAAGTCTGCCCTGTACGCAAAGAGAAAGGCGTCTGGGAGAAAAGGCAAGACTGGCAAGAATTTTCAATTTAAGTGCTGGAGATGTCATGAGGTGGGGCATGGAATAAAAGATTGCCCAAAGCCGAAAGACTCACCGCCCGTGCTAGCTGAATTTGAAAAGAAGAAAGAAGATGACAACAAAAAGACTGCGAAAGATAGTGGGAAGAAAAAGTCTGGTGATGGAAAGAAAACATTTCTATGTGCATTATCTGCTAGACGTGATAATAGTACTTCAATTATTATTGATTCTGGAGCAGAAGGTCTCATGTCGCCCGACAAAAATATTTACGAAAACTATCGTAATGCTAGTTGTGATCAGTGTGTGTTAGTTGGTGATAATGGTAGATTAAAAATTGCTGGTACAGGTGACATGAAACTGTCTTCTAATGGTGTCATTGATAATATTTCAGATGTTTTGCATGCACCTGGACTTAGTTCTACGTTGTTATCTGTTAGCCAATGTACTGATCGTCATATTAATGTTGTTTTAACGAAAAAAGAATGTCAATTTGTTGACGCTGAGGATTGTGTCATAACTGGATCTGTGTTGGGCACCGGAACTAGGGTAAATGGCCTCTATAATCTAGACAACAAACCAGCCGCTAGATCAGCATTTGTAGGTAATGTGAAAAATTACGACCTTTGGCACAGAGGGCTAGGGCACGTAGGTACTCCAAAGTTGAAATATCTGTTTGAGCATACAAATGATGTGAAATTTTCAATAGTGAATAATGATATGTGTGAAGCTTGTGCAATAGGAAAACAGTGTCGACAAAGTTTTTGTCGATCTGTATGTCCTAGAGTGTCCGAAATTTTGGATCTCGTGCATACTGACCTGTGTGGACCATTACCAGAGAGTTACGGAGGTGCCAAGTATGTATTGACAATCACAGATGATTATTCAAGGTTTGTTAATGCTTATTTTTTGGTTTCCAAATTGCAGACCAAAGATAGAATTAAGGAGTATATTGTTGAGAATAAAACTCAAAAGGGTAAAACTGTGTAAGTTTTTAGATCAGACAACGGTGATGAGTTTCTCCACAAAGATTTGTGTTTCATTTTTAAATCTAAGGGAATTTTGCAACAAAGGTCTGTAAAGTAAACGCCTGAGCATAATGGAGTGGTTGAAAGGCAAAATCGCTCAATTTTTGAGGCTACTAGGACCATGTTATTTAATGCTAAATGCTCAAAGAGATTGTGGGCAGAGGCAATAAACACTGCAGTTTATGTACAGAACAAAGTGCCTCACAATGGCTGTAATAATTCAATTCTAGAAGAATTGTTGATGGGTAAGCCTGTTAGATATTCTCATTTAAAGGTATTTGGGTGTGACGCCTATGTGCATATTCCTAAACAAGTCAGAGGTGATAAGTTAGAGCCTCGGAGTAAACTTATGGTTTGTGTTGGCTATGATGTGCAAAGTAAAGGTTATAGGCTGTTTGATCCCGAAAAACCAAAGAAAATATCTGTAGAGCACAGCGTTAAATTTAATGAACAGAAATTTTCAGCCTGTTCTGTAAATGTGAATGATGGCGTGAGTGAAATTGTGTATTTACCCGTTCTTGATCTCATTGAAGATAATGATGCAATTGAGGTCCCTAGAGTGGAAAATGAGGATGACCAAATTAATGTAAATGAAAATGATAATCAGAATCAGAGGAGATATCCTATGAGAGATAGAGTGAAAAAGAATTTCGATGATTATGTAATGTATGCTGCATACCTATATGCTACTGCTGTTTTTGATGACCATGTAGAACCTACTTGTGTAAGTGAGGCTTTGAGTGGTAAAGATTAGCGAAAATCCATGGAGGAAGAACTCAAATCTTATTTCACTAATGATGTGTGGGATCTTGTCGTATTACCAGAAGGGAAAAATGTTGTTAAATGTAAATGGGTTTTTAAGATAAAGAGAGACTGGAATGGAAATGTTGATAAGTTTAAAGCAAGGCTTGTGGCTGTTGGGTGTACACACAAGTATGGGATAGACTTCCATGATACTTTTGTGCCTGTAGTCAGATATAGTACGCTGCGACTGTTATTTGCATTGTCAGTAAAACTTGATCTGAATGTTCACCATGTAGACATATCAACAGCTTTTCTGAATGGTGATCTCAAAGAGGATATATACATGTCACAGCCTGAGGGTCTAAATGTGGTTGAAGGAAAAGTATTAAAGTTAAAGAAGGCAGTTTATGGGCTTAAGCAAGCGAGTAAAAGTTGGAATGAAAAAGTTCATGTACTTCTTGAGGATATTGATTTCAAGCAATCTGAGTATGAACCATGTGTATATGTTTGGAAGCAAGGTGGCAAACTTGTGATTGTAGCACTCTATGTAGATGATTTTTTCATTTTCTTTAATGATAAGACTCAAACTGAGAAATTGAAGACTGTGCTGTCTAAGAATTTCTGCAGCAAAGATTTGGGTGAAATAAATGAATGTTTGAGTATGAGAGTTGTGAGGACTGAGAATAGTTTTAGAATTGACCAAAGAGGTTATTGTGAAAAGCTATTGTCCAAATTTGGTATGTTAGATTGTGTACCTGTTAAAACTCCCATTGAGTGTGGTTTATTGCTAAGTAAATGTGAGAAATGTGATACTGGATTTCCCTAACAGGAATCAATAGGAGGATTATTGTATTTATCTCTTTGTACTAGGCCTGACATAACCTATGCTGTAAATTACCTGAGCCAGTTCTGTAATTGTTATGGCAAGGAGCATTGGAATGCAGAGCTGAGGATATTGAGATAATTGAAGGGTACTATAAATCTGGGTATTCAGTATAGTAAGAATGAGAATGACATTGTTGGATATTGTGATGCATCTTTTGCTAATGATTTCTCTGGTAGAAAATCTGTGTCTGGATATTACGTTATTGACTTACATATAGAGTGCAGAAAAAAGTCATATCAATATTACTTATTAATGTAATTCTCTATTCCTCACATTAAGTATCATCTCCTCAATGTTATCCATTGCCATTAATGTGCTACGGCTGCTCAAAATGGTATGTGCATCAAAAATGAACACGCACACTTTCACTCAGTTAGAGTGACACAAATAATGGTTGCTGTATCACAGATAATTCAATGCAACATTTCTGATGCCTTCTTCATACACCCAACATGAAAAATTTGAGATATTCTGACAGTATTTTAGCAATAATATCAGCCCAGCATATGAGGTAATTACTTATAAACATTTGAAATACGTGCACCCTTCTAATCTAATATGTAGTTTCTTTCCCACATCCAAAATTGTCATCCCCAAAAGTAGACAATTATTCAAGGGGCACGATACATAAAATAGCCATTGATAAATGGATCTTGAAAATGACTGAATTATTATTAGTCATCAAAATGTACAATGATACAATTCAATCAAGCAGACCATAGCTATCTTTTAGAAAGGAAGAGCAAACCCACAGGGTGCTTTGAATTCTATAGAAAGTAAAACATCTTAAAAAGAGGGGAATGGGTCTGCATAAGGAAAGAGTGATTTCAGTTACTGAATACTGTTTGAAAAAATCATGGACTCCACAATAACATGACACCTAGTTAAAAACACATGGAAAAATGGTAAAGGTTATTTCATGAAAAGGTATAATAAAAGGCTTTTGTTTTGGGTGTGGTATCCATGACACCACTCCTCATTAGACACCATTCTGTTTGTAGTATGTTGCCATCTATTTGAAAGATTTTCTTCTTATTTTTTCAAACAAATTTCAATTCTTCATTGATGGTTAACACATTCCATGCGGGTGACACCTTAAGATGTCACTAGTTTCACCCATGGGTGGCGGGTGAAATCGTAAGATGTCACAGGCTGTTTCACGTTTCATTAATTTTGTTCTTGCTCGCGAATGAGGCCAGGTGCCTTTTTTAGACGCTTACTAGCAATGTGCATTCCAGTATTTCTAAATACTCTGTTCTTGACTACCAACATTTTTTGTCTAATTGTCACTAGCTTGGTTCTAAGGTTAGTTGTGCCTAATTATAATACTCTGCGTTACATATTGGAGGGTTACCATAGGTAATGAATACAATACCACTTCGATGACACTGCTATCTCCAGCTCAAAGGTCAAGATATCCAGGTGGCCACTCATTCCTGGGATGACCTTTAGATCATGCAGATAGTGTGAGTGGCTGGAATTTCCAGACATGAGGATCTTGGCCACAGTTTACAATGCCCCATACAACAAGAGAGGTAGGTTCATCTTGATGCTGTTGTCATTTTTTCCACGAGACCTGGGCTGAGGAATAAAAGAAAGTCCTATAGAAACTTCAGTTTCACCAAGCATCACCATTCTGAGGAAAAAATGTTTCCACAGGCTACATTAGGTACAGATATTTTTGCTATTTTAGAGTAGACAACGTTCTTTTTCTATTTTATTATTTACCCAAACCACACTGTTTGTTTTGTTGAATTATTTTATTAGGATGTATGGTAAACTTCTACATTATAAGGTTACCCATAAGCTTTATGTCCTCTAATTTTTTCCATATAATTTTTACATTTTGACTTCATAGATTTCTGTGTGCCTAAGTATCCACACACATTTGCATTATTTTTTAATTTAAAAAATGCCTTTTGGTTGACTAAAACTTATAACTAAGTACTTAGCGGGAAACTATCATGTGTGTCAAAGCCAAAACTGATATATGTATTATGAGTAATCAATGGGTATTTATGAATTATATTTCACAAATAAAGCTCATGTGAACATTGACAGACCCTTAAACATGATTAAAAATTTACCTGAAGACAAACCCATTATCCAAAATTAACTAAACCTAATAATCTTAAATAATACATTTCTCATTTTCTCAGTGATGTTTCTAAAAATGTGTCATGTTCTAAAAATGCAGGTGGGGTTCATGTGTTGGATTAAGCACCCTGAGTAAGATATGGCTTCGCATAAACGTCCTGGAAATTGGCCTCATTAAAAGATATCACTTTTCCAATGATAAGAATATCTTCCACTTCCAAGTCACTCCTTAAAATATTTGCCTAATTGTAACTTATATATTCCATAGGGAATGAAGCAGGTGTGTTCAAGTGATTTTTTGTAAGGGAATTTTCAACTCTTGGCATAAATGCACCCACGCGATTGACTTTGTACCATATCATTTATACATGCAATTATTAGAAACTCCCCTTTCAACGCTAAGGCATAAATTGTGATACCTTCCCGGATTTTTGTTCATTTTTTCATACTCAGTGTTTTGCATATATTTTACGTTCAGAACGATGAAATAAGACACTTGTCACGAAAAATTTTAATGTTCGAAGCCAATGTGTTGTAATTATGACTGAACGTTCTAGAAAGTCCTGTGCAACCTAATGCAAATCTAAGAATGAATGAATTTTTGCTATGATTATTTTGTTCAAAACCGTTTACCACTCTGTTGTCTCAGCTGTCTTCCAAGCTGGACTCCTTTCACCCCCGACCGTGACATTGTTCTGTCATGCACTTTCCTCCTTGTTACCCTTGCTTACCCCTCAGCAAGGGATCCCCACCCTCGGTCTCCATGTTAGCCTGTCGCCAATGCCTGCCATTCATCCACACTTAGCTTTCCTTCAGGCAAGTGTGATTGTTGTGTGGGTTGCATGCATTTTCAGCATTTCCCCGTCGTCGATTTTACGTCTAATAAACGAATAACAAACCTTAATTGCCGTTAAGCTCATCATTTCATGAGTATATCCAGTTTGTTGCACTGATATCAATAAAATTTTATAGAATACCATTTATTTTGAAAACTTTAAAAGAAAATTCCTCATTTGGAAGTACATCTGTCTTTTTGCTCAGTATTTTGATCATTATAATACTAAATACAAAATTTTAGCCCAGGAATGGGATTGCTAGCATCTTTAATTGAGAATTACTATAGTAAGCCATTGGCTGCATTCATAAATGTACAAAATTCCTACAGTCATTTTTAAAACTTAAAATCACCAACGATAATCATAATCATAAAAATACATCTGCCTAGAAATTTGTTTTTAAAACTAAAATCAATATTAAAATAATTTAAATATTTGATGTTCCTGTGATAATTTATGAAGCAAAGTACAGCACAAAATTATGGGTTTCCCTCACAAGCTGCGCAATTTGTGGGATTGTCCGTCCTAATCCCTCGCTTGGCACTCTTGGCATTTTCAATTTTGCGTTGTCTATTTCATATTGATGTTGGTAATATCACCAAATTTGCAGTGTTCTACAATTGACAAAGGTATTCCAATGCATCCACACCACAGAAAAGTTGTCTTCAAGAAAATATATCGTTACATTCATGGAAATATGTATCGGTTTAGGGGTGGTTGGCAAAGTATTTTTGGGAAGAAAGGATAAGTGGACGGAAGGAGATTGAAGGGGGAGAGAGAAGTTGGGTTCAAAGGGCTGCTGGCGGTTGTGTGTGACTCCCCATGGGGCCAGGGATGGGGGAAGTGCTCAGAGCATTGACCACGCACTAGTCACAGAAAGAGTTGGCCAATGGTGGGGGTGTATGGTGGGTCTCCGTAAAGAGTGAAGCGAGAGGAAGGATTAGCTCAGGAGAGGCCTAAGAGCAGGTTTTGCAATGACTGAATCACTAGGGCTGGCCTGAAGGAAGGCTGCGTGTGTATGAACAGCAGGCATTGGCGAATGGCTAGCACGGAGACCAAGGGTAGGGATCCCTTGGTGAGGGGTAAGCGAGGGTAACAAGGAGGAAAGTGCATGAAAGAACAATGTCACGGTTGGGGGTGAAAGGCGTCCAGCTTGGAAGACAGCTGAGACAACAGAGTGGTCAACGGTTTTGAACAAAATAATCATAGCATAGATTCATTCAATCTTAGATTTGCATTCGGAATGATTAAGGGACAGTCCTTATCAGCTGTTCTAGGGTATCAAAAGTACTATTGAAAAGAGAAATGTCGAACACAGAAATGCATTCATAAGTAAAAAAGGGAAGTTGAAGTTTCTCATCGAAGTGTGCACTGATTCTTTTATAAACAACTGTCAATGAACAATATGGAACCAGCTGAGGGATGACAGTTTTCAAGTTATCTACAATGCCAGTTCTACAATAAAACAAAAATTTGAACAAATACAACAGAGTAGTAGTAGTTGACTATATTATATTTCACAGGGAAGGGTTTTCCCTGTATTTGACATATGAGTAACTTAAAATGAAATGATTATAGTACATTGTACTTTAATTTTTTTGTTTCTCAAACACTTTTTCACTCCACCATTACGGTTAATTTTTTTACATTCAAATTTTAATTTACAACATCTAATTTAGCACATACAGCATTTATAGTGGTTGTGAAATTGGAGGTGCACCACTAAGAAGTTCATTAAATCGAAAGATCAATTATTTAGATGCATTATCAAATCCCCAAAAAATGTACTAGCGAATTGTTCAAACTCGATCCTCTTTATCAAAAAAGTTTGATCTGTTTGCAGTTTTTCCTACTTTGGGAATTGCCTTCACTCATTGTTAGATTGAACTTATCAAATTATGCTTAATTTTCGAGCATGTGGTACCACCCAAGTGAGCATTAGAAATATGAATAAGTGAAAAGATGGTCTTCGTCACTTTACTACATTCTTACCCTCATTTGTGGCAAAGTAGCTTCCTCTGCACCGCAATGAGGAAGATGGTTCTGGTGAATGGGCATGACAATGTCATTTTTTTTCTAAGAACCTCCCATGACCCCATGTGTGCATGGTCGTGTGTGTCGCAAGGCGTGCCCTAAGGTGAGGGAGGGCTATGTTTTAGTGCAACGAGTTAATAAAGGTCCATCTGGCATCAAAGCGTTGAATGTGATTCATTCTTGAAATTTCAGTTAGTTACAGAAGAATTTATCATGGTTACGTGCTGGAGAATTTACATTTAGGCCCATTAATTGCTTATCACTTTTACTTGCAATTTCTGGTAGGAACCACAGGCGTTATCAACTTCTGGATTCAAATGAAAGTATTTGATTGGACTGTGATTTTTTAATATGATCGTCTACTCAGAAATTAAGATATAAATAATTTGTAGATTGGTACTTTGATTCACTAAGTAGAGAAGGTAACACAGGCATTGTTGAGTTCCATGTGGATTCTTTAAATATGGTCCATTCAAATATTTGAAGTTTGCTCTGTTTGCAGTAGTACCTACTTAGAAAATTGCCTTCACTCATTGTTATACTGAACTTATCAAATAATGCTTCATTTTTCCAGCACTTGGTCATGCCCATGTGAGCATTTGAAATATGAATAAGTTATAAGATGGTACTTCGTTCACATTACTGCATTCTTACCTATATTTGTGGCAACGTTTCTTCCTCCTTACTGTAATAAGGAAGAGACTTCGGGTGACTGGGCGTGACAATGTTATTTTTATTCAAAGAACCTCCCATGACACCATGTGTGTGTGGTCGTGTGTGTCGTAACGTGTGGCCTAAGGTAAGGGTGGGCGAAGTTTTAGTGCAACGAGTTACCAAATGGCCCATCTGGCATCATAGCCTTGAATTGAGTACCATCTTACCAAGTACCATCTTATAACTTATTCATATTTCAAATACTCACTTGGGGGTGACCACATGCTCGAAAATTTTGCATTGAATGATAAGTTCAGTCTAACAATGAGTGAAGGCAATTTTCAAAGTAGGTACTACTGCAAACAGAGCAAACTTCAAATATTTGAATGGACCATATTTAAAGAGTCCACATGGAACTCAACAACGCCTGTGTTACCTTCTCTCCTTAATGAATCAAAGTACCATTCAGAAAATCATTTATATCTTAATTTTTGAGCACGTGGTCATATAAAAAATCACTGTCCAATCAAATACCTTCATATTAATCCAGAAGTTGATAACGACAGTGGTTCCTACCAGAAATTGCAAGTAAAAGTAACAAGCAAATAATGGGCCTAAATATAAGTTCTCGAGCACATAACCAAGATAAATTCTTCTGTAACCATCTGAACATTTCAAGAATGAATTACATTCAATGCTATGACGCCAGATGGACCTTTTAGTAACTCGTTGCACTAAAACTTAGCCCTCCCTCACCTTAGGCCACGCCCTATGATACAAACACTTACACATGGGGTCATGGGAGGTTCTTAGAAAAAAAATGACATTGTCATGCCCATTCACCAGAACCATCTTCCTCATTGCGGTGCAGAGGAAGCTACTTTGCCACAAATGAGGGTAAGAATGCAGTAAAGTGACGAAGTAGCATCTTTCAACTCACTCATATTTTTTATGCTCCCTTGGGAGTGACCATGTGCTCGAAAATTAAGCATTGATTGATAATTTCAGTCTAACAATAAATGAAGGCAATTTTCAAAGTAGGAAAAACTGCAAGAAGAGCGAACATCGAATATGTGATTGGAACATATTTATAGAGTCCACATGGATTTCAACAAAGCCTGTTTTACCTTCTCTCCTCTAGTGAATCAAAGTACCAATCTACAAATCACTGATGTCTTAATTTCTGAGCACGTGATCATATCAAAAATCACAGTCCAATCAAATACTTTCATATTAATCCAGAAGTTGGTAACGTCAGTGGTACCTACCAGAAATTGGAAGTAAAAGTGACAAGATATTGATGGGCTTAAAGGTAAGTTCTCCAGCATGAAACCATGATGTATTCTTCTGTAACCAACTGAACATTGCAAGAATGAATCACATTTAACGCTATGACTCCAGATGGGTCTTTTAGTAACTCGCTGCACTAAAACTTAGCCCTCCGCCACCTTAGGCCACGCCTTATGACTCACACGACCATACACACATGGGGAAATGGGAGGTTCTTAGAAAAAAAATGACTGTCACTCCTAGTCACCAGAAGTCTCTTCCTCATTAAGGTAAGGCGAAAGCAACTTTGCCACAAATGTAGGTAAGAATGCAGTTATGTAAACGAAGTATGTACCATCTTTAAGCTTATCCATATTTTTAATGCTAAAAAGGGCGTTACCACGTGCTGTAAAATATTCATTGAATGATAAGTTCAGTCTAACAATAAGTGAAGGCAATGTTCAAAGTAGGTACAACTGCAAACAGACAAACATAAAAAATTTGTATGGACCATATTTCATGAGTTCACATGGAACTCAACAACGCCTGTGTTACCTTCTGTCCTTAGTGAATCAAAGTACTGATCTACAAATCATTTATATCTTAATTTCTGAGCACATGATACTATCAAAAATCACAGTCCAATCAAATACTTTCATATAAATGCAGAAGTTGGTAACGCCAGTGGTTCCTACCAGAAATTGCAAGTAAAATTGACAAGCAATTAATGGGCCTAGATGTAAGTTCTCCAGCACGTAACCATGATATATTCTTCTGTAACCAACCGAACATTTCAAGAATGAATCATATTCAACGCTATGATGCCAGATGGACCTTTTAGTAACTAGTTGCGCATAAGCTTGGCCCATCCTCACCTTAGGCCACGCCCTACGATACAAACACACACATGAGGTCATGGGAAGCTCTTTGAAAAAAAATTACATTATCACGCCTTGTCACCAGAAGCCTCTACCTCATTACGGTAAGGAGGAAGAAACTTTGCCAAAAATATAGGTAAGAATTTCCAATCAAATACTTTCATTTTAATCCAGAAGTCGATAACGCCAGTGGTTCCTACCAGAAATTGCAAGTAAAAGTGACAAGCAATTATTGGCCTAAATGTAAGTCCTCGAGCATGAAACCGTGATATTTCTTCTGTAACCAACCGAACATTTCAAGAATGATTCACATTCAACGCTGTTTCGCCAGATGGGCCTTTGGTTACACGTTGCACTGAAACTTCTCATCGTGAATAATAGAAGCAAACAATTAAATGACGATTACTTGAGATTTCTCTAACGTGGTAACGGCATCCGCATGCAGTCGCGTTAAATATAGTATTCATAATCTATCCCAACTCATTAATTACAAATGGGCATTTTCCTCGATGGTTAATGTAGGTACTAAGCGTGTTGAACACTGGGTGATCGATGATTAAGAGTAAAATTTGCGTCACTAACCTTTTCATGCCCAAATAGTCTGCATTGCCGCAATATTCCACCAAAACCCTCAATTTCCGAGACTACGTCTTCAGCCGTCATTGCTGCAAGCATCCCCGAGGGAAAAAGGACATGACTCACGAGCGTGAGGAAGCACCTTGAGATGGTTGCGAAGACCACTACGAGAGGGCAGCAGTCGTATTTCCGGCATTTCAAAGAATTATTTATGGATTATTACACCGATTTAAAATAAAATCTCATTCGTAATCCTCAAGAAAATGCCAAACCTATTTGTATTTAGTTTATCTCCCTTAAGTTAACTGACATTACGACGGAGGTGGTTTTGTATATTTCGTTTCAACAAAGAAAATTCACGATGGGAATGAGTGAAATCCGCAACTGAAGCTGTTTATTTCTGAAATCAGAATATCTCCACGTGTTAACCGGCTATTATAGGCCAGGCAGAATTTTCTCCTCGACTGATAAGTGCACCAACACGAATCACGTGATATTTGGACGATTTACGCGGCAATTCAAAGAGGCACATGATCACCGCGAGTACCAGTCGACTCTCACTTTACTTTCGCTTACGCAGGGCCGCCCACAGGGGGGATGGATGGCGCAAGTTGCACCATAGAAAAAAATTTAGGGGGGAATAAAAAGTTCAGGGGGGATTTTTAGAATGCATTAAGAAATTCACTAAATGTAAATATTTTTACCCGTTTGCAGTAATTTATATCGGTATCGAAAGGTTATAACGATAAATGTACGTCAAGTGTTAAGTGTAGGATAGTAAAACATCGTGCTGTTATAGAGTCATTCAGCCAGCCGAAAGCTTCTTTTATTTCGGTCGCGTCTCTCTATACTCTTCCTTGGCGGCCGCACCGCGCCATCGTCAAGGCCACCATATGATTCCCGAACGCATTCCAGTACCATAACTGACTCAGCATCCCTCCAGTCTTTTTCCTGCCCACTCCTCCAAACATCTGCCAACGGGTCCGGTGCGTAGCCATGGGGGACTTGGGGGTTAAAACCCGAAAGTTTTCGACGGTGAGAAAAAAGAGAAAATAAGAGAGGAAGGGAAAAGGAGAAAAAAGAGGAGAGAAGAAGAGAAGGGAGAGAGAGAGTGTATTATAACACAAATACTTAACACTTTCTTTCGCTTGACCGTCTTCGCTTGACCGACTTTCGCTTAAAAATTCGCTCGAGAAAACTACTACTACCGAGACATGCATGTGTGGAATGGTAAAGTATTCTTCGTTTTATGGCGAGTCTTTTAGTTTTTAGCCCTGTCGTTCGTCCAAGCGTTGCGGCGCAGCCGCGTGTCGCGTATCGTGGCTTGTAGTGAGTGGTAGCTTCTTGCCGTGGACGAGGCCCTAGGAAAACTGGAATTTTCTTCACCCACGATCAAACATGAGAGGTTTCGTCTTCGACCGCAAGCTTCGGAACTTGGTGGATACTTTTTTCAACGCAAATTTGCAGATGTAGGCGACAGTGTTTCGATGCAGTGACTGGGTCTCAAGATGATGGCAATATGGTGCAGAAAACGAAAAAGTATCTTGCCGATTTCAAGTCGTTTGGCCGGTTAAGGGGCGGATCCGCCACCTGCTATGTAGGAAATGCTTCAATTGCAGCCCTCCTTCTGTCTGACAAAAGGGAGACTTCATCTCGATGAAAGGACAAGGGTGCAGAAACGAACTCCAGATGATTATAAAATCAAAAGAAAATCAGGGTCAAATATTCACGCCGTAGGAAACTGACCGCATTTAAGGGCTAAGGGAGAGTAATATCAAGAAAGCGTGGTCAAAGTCAGTGAAGTAGCCTCAAAGGACATCCATCTCTTACTGCCGGCTTTAACGTCGTCCAAACAAGGAATCGAAAGAAATTTTCCCGCTTTGTTTATTTTCCGCTTCATTTATTTTGTTTCATTCTTTCTGCTATGTTTTGACGTCACATTTCGGTCTCAAAAAATAAAATTTCTCGGCTCCTCACTGCCAGTCTGTGATTGGCTTTTCCTCTTTCGCCACGTTTTCCGTCGTGTGAACCAAACTTCACTCAGCTATATCAGGAAAGAGAATTCTCTTCGTCATTGTTATTTCGTTTGGCCAGTGAATAAGTTATCAACCCGTTGCTCGATATCATAGCTAATAAACGCAAGTAAATTGTGCTGATGGTGAAGCATAAACTTGAATGAATTCACAGAATAGAAAAATGAGAACCTGGGGTATAACTATCCAGAGATTATGGCATTGACATATAAATGGTACGCGACATTAAAAAATGTAAAACCAAATTCATGGAGTATGCTAAGAATTGTCACCCTGCTGCAGGACTTTCAAAGCACTAATCCATCAAAAAAATCTTAATTGAACATTGATCATTGATTTGCCCAGAGATGAGCTGAAGGCTCATCTCTTTCTGGGGCTATTGTGAAAGAGACAGCTAAGTCGAAAAAAATTGGCATTGGAAGGTGAGTTTAATGCTTCATATGGGTGGCTCACCAGTTTCAAAGAGAGGCATGGCATTAGTGAACTTAGTATTCAAGAAGAACGACTTAGTGCCAACATTGCCACTGCCAACCTACTTCGGGAGGAATTTCAATAATTTATGATAGAGGAACATCATGAATCTCATCAGATTTACAATGCTGACGAGACCGGTCGCATTGGAAATGTTTGCCGTCAAGAACCCATGCATGTGTGCGAGAAACCCGTGCTCCTGGTCACTAATCCATGAAAGAACGATTGACCGATTGAAAGATTGATTGAATGCTCTCTGGTGCTCCTTGTTTGCAGACAACATTGGGTCTGGGAAGAGAAGTCATGAACGAGGTAGCCAACTTGTCAATTCAAAATTATGCCAGAGGAAAGATGCTAAGGAAATGTTTTCACGCCACCAGAACCCTCAACTCTACAATGACGCAAGGGTGTCTGTGGCTCATTTCAATATGTTGCATTAAAATTCAATCTCTGCCCAAATCGATTCCGCCCTCAAGCGGAAGGTAATGTGAAGATTATCCTTGTTCTGAAGTGATATGATTGTAACATGTCTTGAAATGGCTAAGAGATACTTTAACGCTATTTTACTGTTTCAGGTCGAAGAGGGAATAGGGAAAGAGTCAAACCCATAATAGAGACAGTAATATTTTGCGGTCGGGAGGGTTTGCCGTTCGTCGCCATAAGGAGGCAGGTGAACAAGAGAAAGTAACTAAGGATGGCAAATTTCGGGATTTACTCAGACTCAAAGTTAACAGTAATGACACGGCTATTGCTGTACATTTGGAATCAGCTGATGAGAATGCTAAATACACATCACCTGAAATTCAACATGAAAAATTAGCTCTTGTCGAGATACTTTAGCTTAACACTCAGTGGAAGAGATCAACCAATCAAAAGGGTTTTCAGTGTAAGCAGACGAAACCACAGATGCCTCTAAAACAGAACATCTGTTACTTGAAAAATTATGAGGTGAAAGAGGTCCTCCTAATTTTTGTTCCTGTCACAGATTTAAGAGAGATAGCACACGGTCATGCCACCATCAATATTCAAATCAGTATTATCATAGACATAAAATACATATTTGGGTAGAGCTAAGACGGTGATAGTTCAATGAGCCCCCTCTTTCAGGGTGTACAAACTTACATCCGAGCTAAGAATTCTCTTGCTATGTTCACTGTAGTTCTCACAGCTTCAATCTTGCAGTTTCTGATGCAAGTGGTTTTCCAATCATTACGAATTGCATGGCTGTTGTGGCGTCCGCGTACGACTTCTTCAAGTATTCTAAGAGAAACAATGAATTGCAGAAGTCAACTGGATTGTTGAAGCCTCAAACTAGACCCACTTGCTCGAAGAAACTTTGTGCCATTCGTTGAGTTGAGTGACGCGATTCAGTACCCACCTTCATTGAACTTCTCAGCCCTGTTATACAAGCTCTGTATCAGGTCATATCAAACTGGACTAACAAGGATTCAATCTCGGCTGCAAGTACGCTGCATAGGTCCATTCAAGACGCAGGGTTTCTCATTGCTGTGCATGATGTTGCCGAGGTTTTTGCTATCAGCCTCCCCTTGAGTCGCCAACTTTAGACCAAAACATGGATTTTGTTCGGGCAATGTATTTTGCTGACACTGCCCAAGGTATATACCTTGTAGAAAATGTGAGACGATGCTACTGAGCATTTTCACAAGGTTTCCACCAGAGTTCAGCAAGTAGCTACAGATACCTACTCGACTCTAGTTTTTCCTTGCTTTTATTAATAACTCTCACAGTTATGTGCTTTCGCTATACTTTGCTTTGCGTAGCAACACTGTGAAAACGGATATTTGAATTCCAAAGGTCCGTATTCACCGTTATTGCCTCATTACTGTACCTCGGTTATGCTGTGCGGTAAAGATATGATTAATGTCAGTAACCATATTATTCACATTTTTTCATTTATCGCAATTCTCTTTTATAAGAGAGCAATGCATTGATACAATACAATAAAAAGCTTGCATTCATATATGACTAAGTGCACCTTTTATTACCTCGCTATTCGCCGCCTCTTCCTTTTCTTTCTTGTTTCAATTCTTTGGGAAGTTCTTACCATTCATCTTCTCAATGTAATGAGGCGAATTAAGCTAGGGGGCGGGACGGGGGGAGAGTTGCTGGTTTTGGGGGGGAATGCGCCATCAGCATTGGGGGGAATGCGCCATCAGCATTGGGGGGATGGGCACCCCTGCGCTTACGAAGGAAATCTAACCGAGGGTTAGTAATCAGATATGTATTTCATCTTGAACCGAGCATGTACGAAAGTAAAATCGCCGATTCAGGATAATTGACCCGGCAGCCAGACCGCAAAACTCTAAATTGTCACCGCTTTACAAAAATTTAACTGTCTTAGTCACCACGAATGGTGATAAAATAAATCTTCTGATTTAATGCACGCTAAATTTGTAGTTTTTGTGAGCTATACGTACCCATCAGTGTCCCAATAGGATTTCCTGCATTACCTCTTTTGTACATCGGAAACTTAATTATTAAAAATAAATATTTATCGGCTTCATTTCCCTACACAATTTTCTTAAGATTTCATTTGCTACTTAATTCTTTTAAATACCTGGTTTGAAAAGGGCAGATCGACCACGAGCTAAAACTTCAAACTGGAACAATGTGGGAAACTATTTAACGTTCCCGCGCAAAAACGGTTGCGCCGGACTGTCCTAGACCAGGAACATGGATGCCTTGGGGCTATGCGAGGAGAGATGGAAGGACAGCGGAGACTATTGGAGTGATAGTTACAGAGGATTCTATAGTAGAGGACATGAGAATCAACGTAGGGTAGCTATAGTATTGAACGCACAATTGGGGATGAGGGCAATAAATATTGAACAGAGCAACAGCACACCGACTAGTGCTAGAAATAAAAACACGCCCAACACAATTCGTAATAGACCAGGTCTATAAGCCCACAAGGAACTACGAAGTGGAAGAGGTGGATGCGGTGTATAAACAGCTATAGGGGATAATCAGAGAGTTCCCAGACAAGAAAACCTAATAGTAATGGGCGACTGAAACTCAATAGTGGGGGAAGAGAGAGATGGGTATGAAGTCGGAGGGTATGAATTAGGAACGAGAAATGATCGCGATGAGACGGAGGTTAATTTTTGTTGGAGAAATACATTAGTTGTGACAAAAACCTGGTTTAAACAACATCTTAGGCAGAGATACACATGGAAAATGGCGGGAGTCACTGAGAGATATCAAACTCATTACATCATGGTTCGGAAAAGATTTAGGAATACTGTGAAGAACTCGCGTAGCTATCCGGGGGCTGAAGCAGACTTGAATCTTAATTTATTTACAATGATATGTGATCATAGATTCAAAAGGATTAATACAGTAGGAGAATCAACGGACGGAACTTGGAGGCTTTGGTAGGGGAAAGAGGAGTTAATATGAAGAGCAAGAGAATATAATACGGAATGAATGAATGAATATAATATGGTAGGGAATATAAGTGAAGCAAAGGAAATTGGAACAATAGAGGAAAAATGGGAGAGTATAAAAATAGACTCAGAGCGGCGGAGAAAACAATAGGATTACTGGATATGAGGGGCGGAATGAGCAGTGGGCTACAATAGGAAATGAGTGGGAAAACGGAGGACAGAAGGAAGTGAAAAAACACCAACACTGAACTAGGTAAGACGAAGCAAAATGAGTTAAATCATCAACTCCGATGAATAACCAATCGAGCGAAGGAAAACTGGTGGTGAAAGCACTGCGAGGAACTTCTAAAGCAGCAATAAGATGGAGAAAAGGGTGCGTTATATGATTAAAAAAAGTTGCAATCGAGCGGTGAGAGATAGAAAACTGTACCAAAGTTTAAGAGCAGAGCAGGTAGGATATTAACCGGGCAAGAAGATATTCAAGGTACGTGGAAAGAATATGTGGAGAAGCTCTATGACAGTGATAGTAGACCGGCTAATTTGTAAATGGATGATGAGGGAACACTACATGAAGATAACCTCTGGCCAATAATACTCCACAGTGATATAGAGAAAGCATTAAAAGAAATGAAGGCCAGAAAAACTGTAGGAGTAGATAACATACCTTCGGAGCTGCTAAAGAATTTAGGAAAGAAAGGGAGGCCAACTTTTTTCTAAATGAAATCACTTAGAGAAAGCCACAAACTATAACCAGAATATTTTCGCTTACTTTGTGGATTTCGGGAAGGCTTTTGACGGTATGGAAAGTGTGCTGATTCCTATTCCGAAAAAGGAAGGAAGCGTCAGAATGTGAGTAATATGGAACAATTACTTTGATTTCGTATGTAACCAAAGTTGCACTTAAAATAATCAATTAAATGTTGGAGAGCAAGGCTAATTTCCACTTTGGTGACGACTAGTTTGCGTTCCGGTAAGGAAAGTTAACCCGAGATGTAATTTCGATGGTGAGAACACTTATTGAAAGCAACATAGTATAACCAGGATATTTTCTCTTGCTTCGAAAATTTCAAAAAGGTGTTTAACCGAGTGAGCGCAATTATAGGTCGCGGGGTTAAGCAAAAGTTCCCTTTGTTCACTTTGCTTTGCAACATTTATGCTGAGAAAATGGTCAGAGAGGCATGGAAAAATTGCATAGATGTGGGGAATCAAGGTGGGAGGGCAGTCAATACAGATAATTAAGAACGTGGGCGACCAGGCGCTGATTATTCTATCTTCGAGGGGATTAAATCCTTTATTACCTTCAACGACTATATACACCAGGAAAGCCTTAGGTCTTATTTTATTAGATACTTTAGAAATTCAGCAAGTAAATTCGGAATTAAGACATCATAAGAAAATAAAAGTATATAATTTCTCTAGGACAAAGAAAGCGAAGCTGGCGATTAAAGTAGGAGGACACTAACTCGAGCAAGTAGAACATTTTAATTACTTGGGCAGTACGTTTGAAGAAAACGGGCATAGTAGCAAAGACATGAGGAGAATAGCGTTAGCTAAGGAGGCGTTTAGTAATAGAAGGGAGTTGATGATGTGGACCTTAGGCAAGGACGTGAAGAGGAGGCTGGTAAAGAGCTCGATAGGGAGCGTAACGTTGTATGGAAAAGAAACGTGGACCCTCAGAAAGGAGGACGAGAATAGGCTGCAGGTGATTGAGATATGGGTATGGAGAAGGCGAGGCGGACTGAAAGGGAGACAAGCGAGGAAGTGCTTGAGATGGTGGACGTGGAAAGGAAACTTCTTAATGAAGTCCGGGATAGGCAGTCTTGTGGAAGTAACGAGGGGCGTTAAGTTGCACAAGAGTGTGATACAGGGAAGAATGTTGGTCAATGTGAGGTCAGGGAAGGGGAAAACGGTGAATTGGTTTCATAAACGGGATGGAGAACTGTTCATCGTATGCTGATGCGATGAATGTAGTACTACATGTAGATAAGTCATAAAAATGTAGAAAACCAGGAGGAGATTCTCAGACTCTCGCAAAAACCTACCCTTTACCGATAGAGTATTCAAAAGAAATCACTTTTATAAGTCACGAACAATGCTGAAACATAGCCGCGGATCTCACCTACCGCCTTACGAGAGGGATCGAACTAGAGGATCTTAGCGTGACATAAGGCCCAAAACTCAGAGCTCGGAGACATTCAAAATGAGGGCCCACGCCGGCGTGGCCCTTAATGAGAACGTAGCAGATAAAGAGTTTCTGCGGTCTACATTCAGTGCCCTCAACCCTCAACTTTGGTAGAATTAAATTGGCGTTACACTTTAAAACATTGAGTAGAACATAGATATTTCGAGGTGCATAATTTACATTTCGATATAACATACACATTCACGTTCATACTTACTGATGTAAGTATGAATGGGAATTTCACATTGCGTCATGTATAGCGGTGAATTGCATGCCGAAATGGATTATCGCGAGATGGTAATTAATCCCTACTCTAATTCGGGTACTGTTATACAGTGAATTGAGAATAACATGCAGTTGTAAATTGTTTCCTTGCTTCCCCGTGTGAACATGACTATAGGGTATCCCCCTGGAATTTAAGGCCAATGGTCCCAGCAGTGTTAATCCCCTCTTTTTCTCTGAAGTTCCGAATGTGTTCAGGATATCAATGAAATACGAAACAAATATTAATGGCACGCAAAGAATTAAAATCGTCCAATCTTATTGTTATTGCTTCCAATTAAAAGTCACTGTTTTAAGGCACCCGAGTCTTTAATTTTGCTATCAAATTAAGAAAAATGAATTTTACCCACAAATTCCGTCATATTAACGATAGCAATCATGAACAGTGACGACTAACTACAGCACAATAGCTTCTGCGAAATGTCATTTCACAGATATGAAAGTACGGAAACCACGGAGAGACAAACGAGCGAGAATAAAATTTAAAGCTGATGGGTTTCCTAGCTCACGTGATTACCATGGACAGCTATATACGGGGGCGTAAGGTAAAATATTATGGACCTTGATCTAGAACATCCAATACCACTAAAAGTTAATAACATGCTGCAATGAACACAAGAGGCGGGTAAGCAAACCTTCAAAGGGCTTGGGTGCTGTTCAGCCGTTGGAGAAATGTTCACCAAGACCACCGTTAAGTTTTCTCAGTTCACTTAATCCATTTTCTTAGGATGTCCATCAGAAAAAGACAGTTGTCACGCACGCAGTCACTGGTCAAGTCAAAGAACCTTCCCCCAACCGTTCCTATGACATGAGTGAGCAAAGATTACTGCCCCTGGGGAGCGGCTAGAAGAGCAGGGTAAAAATCATGGGGAGGTGGGAGGATCCTTGGAGCCGAAGGTGTGTGTGGACTGGCTGGCCAACCCCGAGGTAGAGTTCAAAGGAACGACGCGACGCGACGCAGGAAGAAAATACATTAAGTAGAATGTTATACCAGAAATCAGGATGTTAGAATAAGTACTGTCCTAAAACCTACCAATCAGTTGGAAGAATACTGGTGAAATATGTACAATGACGCCTATGAATATAAAATACTAGCCTTTTCATTCGGTGTTATTCAGTTCACTCTAATAATTCAACTATATTTTATAAAACAATATAAAATCTCAAATTTCATAATTAAAAATGAGTTCTTCTCTGTGAAAATATACAGGCCAATGAATTCGTACGTGAACAAGACATTGATTTCAAGTTGCATAAATGTCATATTGAATTGAAAGAAGCCATAAATTCGTAGTTTTCGACGGAAATACCCATTGCTTCCAGTGTATTTCGTTTGTACTTGTGCCACGTACGTGTAACAGTGAGCATTTCCAAGTTGAAATTCAAACATTCCCTATTCAAATCATTGGTAGGCTGAAAAAATTACCTAAGGAGGACAGTACGCCCTCAATATTTATTTTATTAAACTTAACAAAACTCCCTGAAAGGTAATCATATTATTAACCTTTTATATCATTGTTTACTTGAAAATCTTTTCCCTTTAAAAATGAGTCACGAAACGTTAAACGTCACGGTGTTATATGATATCAGAAGGAATTGCAGCTGCAGCTTCATCGTAGAAATCAATACTAAAAATAGTTATGATAAAGTTCTTATCTTATAGTACTCCACTACTCGCCATTTCTATCGTTTCCTTATGGATTAACGGTAAATCTTTTGCCTTGAACTTCCTTTATGAATGAAAAAAAGGTATTTAGGTCATCTAATGACTGCTATGGAACAGTCATAAGAAAACCTAAACGTTTTTTTAGTTTCTCTTCAAATCCACGAACGGATTCCGAATCGCTTCTTTTGTCGCGGATTTTCAAAGCTTTTATGGTTCTTTTATGAAATTATGATTGACGGTGGACGCATCTGTGCAAAGATTCTCATTTTGGCTTGGCATTCTTTCTTTCTGCTTCATGATTTTCTCTATTCTCCATTGTATATACCATCTTCGTCTGGTGCTCCTTAATTTTTCTTTGCTAGCGATGAACTTTCGTCAAGCGGAACAAATCTTGAATGGCATATGCTCAAAAGGCAGAAGGCTTGGGGAGGAAGAGGGAGGTAGTCACGGTAAGGGAGAAGGCGGTTATACAGTAGGATGACGTGAGGGAGGGTGGAGGTAGGGGGAGGTGGAGAAGTGTGGCCAAAGAACATAGGGACGTGGGAATCGCGGGTGCAGTCCGATAGCTGGAGGGGTCAGTTTTCCGGAAAGGATTGGAGTGGTTTGCGGGTACGATTGCTCATCACAGATGGGTGTGTTGGGGTTTGACAAGCGTCTCCTCATCTCAATTTGTTCGAGACCAGGTGATCTACTTTGAGCTACAGAATTCACTCCAAAGTTTCAGACTTCAATTCGTGAAAGATTACAATATTCATACTTAAAGAATATCAGGTAAGTCGGGGGAGAAGAGGAGATGGAGTGAGTGATTGTGGGAGGGAAGTGTCTCGGCGGATTAGCAGAGAAAAGGGGAGGGAGCGGGTATAAGATGGGAAGCAAAAGCGGAAATTTTCAGGATTCTCAATTCATACGAAAAGCAACATACATCGAATTATTACCCCACGGGCCACCTTAGTGGTGTAAGGCAGGGGGTCGATTATCACCAACATGCACTAAAATGTACCATCAACTTTCACAGACATACACTGAGCTACAGGCATGATATCAATGCCAGTGAAACTATTTGAATTGATGAATATTGCAACTATATAAACGAGATCTAAGAGTCACACGGGAATCATGCAAAACGTGGTGTGGGTGCTACGCTGCAAAAACAAGCATTTTGGAACAAACCAACTAATCAGCTACATGACCTGCTGAATAATCGACATAAAAGTCTCATTGATAGCAATTCTCTCATATAGATCGCGGGAAAAACTACATTTTAATTCTGCAGCCTATTTCCCTATTCCTATTCTCATGATATGATCTACACAAGTATGCTAGAGTTCGTAAGATGTAAAGAGCGTCGTCATAAAATATTATTATGCAAATGATGGATGTTATAAAATTGTTACTGCGTTATCTCAGCTAGTCGCCGCAGGGAAAGCAGGGGGTGTGAAGACTCTGATAGCCATTACATGGGGAATGGGGAAAAGAAGGAGTAACGCCCATTTACATGCAATTCACCTTCTTCAGAGGTTAATTGCATGTAAACTATATTTATAACGTTAAATTCACACTATTTAGATTATTATCTTGTTGTAATGATGTTTATATATGATTAGACAAAGGAAAATCTAATTCAGTCAATTACATATGAACTTTAAGCCTCCTATTTTCTTCATTAATCGATAGGAAATAATTTTGCTAAACAATGATTTTCCTTATCATTATTTCGTGTCTTCAAAAAGTTTTTAAGAAGCTTTACTACAGAAAAATGCCACCTCGAATTTAATGCTTCCCGGGGAAGATTTCAGGCCGGCGCAATAGGCTAAGTCACTTGAAGGATACCTGGATAAAATGGGAATGGGATGGGAGGAGGATTAGGGAAATTAATGAAAAGAAACAACCGTTCGTAAGCGTACACCAATGTCAGATATCGATGCATATTCGGGAGGAAACTTCCCGCATTCTATCACTCATCGGTTTCCATCCATTCTCATCACTCAACACACTTCAACACCGCCGAGCACTCGAGAAAGGTCATTCCAGATGAATGAATGTTTTATGAGCCCCACCCCGAGTACTATTTGATGATCAATTAAATTACCCATGTGAGTAATATCGGCATGTTGATAAGCCAGGGAGGTTGCCCCACGCATGGACGATATTACTGTGGCTTTAACATTGTAATATTTGCTAAATATTTAGCGGCGCAGATTTTCCCCATTGGCCAAACTGAACGTGAACGACAGCAATAAACAGTTGGAACAATGACGATATGCTCGATACTCTCCATTCTGCATCACCATGGTTTAAGCTAATAGGATACGAATTGCTAGAGCTATTATGACGTTAATGTCTACTTCTTGTTACGATTTGATGACTTTTTCATATTGATGCACACCACTTTTAAGGCCCTTAGTTCGCGAGGGAAAAATACTTTCATATTCTTCCCATCTCTAGTGTGCCCTAGAACTTGGTTTTTCTTCTCATCCTTGCACCTACTCCTTGAACACCGCCCCACTCTCGCTTGGAGGGGAAGGACCGGCGACTTTTTTCAGACAGCAATAAAGGAAATCCTTACGCCGGGAAAGAGACCCTTCCTCACCCCCCCACTTTGCCTAGCTCTCGGCGGACACCGAGGAAGAGACGGGAAATTGACCTCCCTTCGGCCCCCGCTTTAAAAGACCGGCCGCGCCGTTTCCAAGAGACTCATCGTGACCTCCTTCGCTCATATTTCTTCCCCCCACCCAACACTCGCTCGCCGGGAAGGATACCAAGAGGTATTTATAAACTCCAAACATCCATGGTCTGCTCTCGAAGGGGACAGTGGGCTTTCGACCCTCACTCACTGCCTGGAAGTCCGAGTCGCTCCTGAGACATTTATGTCGTCGGCTCTCCCACTACGACGGCACAACGCACTGCTCAGACACAGAAGAATGCCTCTCCAGTGCAACTGCGTTCCTTCTCCCAAGCCATAGAAATAAAGGGAAAATAATGGGGAGACGAAGGAAACGAGTCGAAGGAGTGCGAGGAAAGTTCCTTGTCTGGAATAGAATTCATCAGAAATGACCACGACTACAGAAAGACGTGGTCGTGAACTGACCCCCACCAAAGGTCGGAGGCATACACCACCAATTCATTCCCGTTTCCATTGCTCTAGTCAAGCCTGAGACTGGTTACATTTGGTAATGGAAACAGTAGTTTGCGCCAACTGAGGTAGATGCCGTGGTAATTTATAACCGTGGTCGGCTGACCCAGGTTAGAGGGTAACTCGGGTCGGAAAGCGGAACTATAACGCTGGCTGAACACGTACCAGTAAGTGACGAACGTCCTGAGTTGAAAATACATATTTACATGTTTTTCGCTTAAGTTTTTAATTCCATGCCGTAAATATAAGATATGTGTTGAAATTGAGACGTAATTGTTAAAATACATATGTTGCATCATTTATATTTCTGCATGTATGGCTATTTCTACGATATAAAAACATGAACACAAGTCAAATGTGATCCAAGAATTTTATTCAATGTTCTTGAACAGTTATTAACATTTACACTAATTTTCTCACCATTACTTCTCGAACCACCTCGAATAAAATTTTTGTAGTACGCAATGCCCAATAGATCTTTGATTTATGACATTTAAGCGACATTTTTCAGAGCGACATAGAGAATATAATCATGAATCCTCACTCCATCTCTAGGTCTAACAGATGCGATAAAATAAGAGAGGTACACTTCCGAACATATAGGTGCAATAACTCATTCTTTCCGCGAACGATAAGTGATGGCAATAAAAATTGAGCTCCACAAAATACACTCCTATTATAGATGTCACCATTTCATCTCCAAAAATACATACACCTTTACACGGCTGGTGACCTAACGTCCCCTGCCACATTCCCATGCGGCGGCTCGCGGGGTATTATGTAGATGTAGATGTAAACATTTCCACCATTAAAATATTCAACATTACTACAAGTCAGAGGTCAGCTTTCCTGCCATTGGCTGGTATTCTTTTATTTAATCCGAACAAAATCGACGTATTCAGAATACACTCAGCGTTCCACGTCCAGAAATTACATTGATTTAAGTAATGATGAGGTTGGGCGTGATGTATACTGCAAGAGCGTGGTGGAAAAAATTTTTACCTCAGAAATTGGCGAGGTGAAAGAAGTAATGAATTTATTCATGAAAGATGAAAGTAGAAAGCTGTATACTCTAGTATTTACGAGCCCTCCGTAGGAAAAAAAAAGGCAGTCATGCAGTCAATTAAATCTTGCGGAAAACGCAATCATCACAGACATTACAAGCGAGGCGAATGGCTAATAATGATGAAATGTTAATAAGCACAAAAACAAAGGCTACTCTGCCCAAGTCGGATACTCGGTTATCTCCTGAAAACGAGAGAAAGAGATTCGCGGGGCGCCCCAGAGAGCATTTTCTCCCATCCGTAGTCTGTAGAGAATCTCTCTATGAGAAAGGAGAAACACGAGGAGGCGGGAGAATACGAGTAGCCCGATCCAAGTGTGTAACACGGCGAAGAGCCTTCCGGCGCCCCGGATGGGAGGTTTAAAGACCTCCCCCTTGGTAGGCCTACAGAAATTTTTCTCCTTCAGAGATTACTATGCATTACGACAGTATTTTACGAAAAGACCAATTGCATCAGAGTATTCCCAATGTTCAACTTCTATTTGAAAAATAACAAATCTCCCGTCCACATGAATGAATTCTGAATTTTTGGCACATATAATCGAATTTGAGCATAATATCCGAATTTATCGTTTTCGAATTGGAGGAGCAATGAGGGCGTGTGCTTCTAATATGCTCTCTCATTTATTTGTTCGTATATTGCATGCGAGTGGTTATCACATTTTATCCACTTATACAAGTGTACTCCCGAGACGACTTCATCGCCGAGTAGCCTTTCATCTACATATCACCCTGCAAGCCACACCAATGGCGTTTAGCATGGGAGCCCTTCCATCAATCGGTGTTAATCGTGGTCTCAGGAGCAAAGAACTTCCTAATCTTTGAGACTACTGTGGGCACCTTCCGATCCTTACTCGGGAGGAGAAAGACCCCACTACGTCCCCGTTCTATGCCACTCAGGGCCCACTTACATGAAACACGACGACCGACGTCCGATCACCGTCTATCTCCACCTCCTTGCCTGGTCCACCAATGCGACGGGCAGAGTCCGCCACGTCCGTGAAGCAAACCTCGTGGACGTCGTTCGCCCAGTCGTCGAGCACCTCGCCGCACAAATATAAATTCTTTGCAGGGAATTTCCTGGTGAGAATATCCAGCAGGAAGGCGTGGACGAAGAGAATGGACCTCTACGCAGATATTCTGTAGTTAACCAACCACGTACCGTCAAAGCGAGGCGCGGAGAACGAGCACCGTACTCTTCGCTGACGGCAATCGTCGTGACGAAGACGCCGACACCTCCAGCGATGCGAGATGAATTACACGTCGATAAATTCATGGACTCATCGCCGTCGATGATCGATGAAAATCATCGAAATAGAACCATTTCCGCGAATATCATCATCAACCATCGATAGGCAAAATCTTTCGTTGGACAAGGTTATTTCCAATTGCTCCGGGTGAATTAAGAGTAAGATAATGGACGGAAAATATTCAAAGCCACTAGAAAAACGGAAAATACTCCCTTGGACTGCATTCAGTGAAAGTTTAAGAGAGACATGGATTTTATAATTTTAACTTTTTAGAGTATCTTTAGAAGTGATAGATGCGTCAAATAAGGGAAATAGTATTCTGGACTGATGAAAGAAAATGTTTCCTTTTCCCCTGAAAAATTAGTCACTGCAACAACAACTTTGCTAGATTTAGAGGTATTCCGTTGACATGCAGTTCACCAGTGTACTTTTACTCTACCAAATTCATCATCTCATTCCATCCCTTTACGTGGCTGGTGTCCCAATATTCTCTGCCACACATCTTTGGGGCGTCTCTCTGGTTAGTATGTAGATATGGATCATCATACACAAAATATCGCGCTGCGCTAGCTAAGAATACCTCCGAGGAAGATTTGGAGACTTTCCTGGAGGATTTTTAAGGGGAAGTTTTAATGGTGAGGAGGGTTATTCGGGCTTCCCCCGGGTCAAACTCTCCATCTCGGCCGACGTTTCGATGAACTCGACTCGTCCATCGTCATCAGGGCATGTTTTGCATCGTCAACTGGTCCAGCTAATATACCATTTGTCATATGGTCATACCTTTAAATGACACGATGAGACTCCTGGAAGCGAAATTTGATAGAGACACGGTGAAACTCTTTCACCACGCATTGACGACTACGTATTTCAAATACGACGGAGAGTTCTACGAGCAAGCTGACGGTGTGGCAATGGGATCTCCGTTTTCTCCATTTATAGCCAACTTTTTCATGGAGGACTTCGAGGAAAAGGCCCTCTCATCAGCTCCTCTACGGCCGAAATATTTCTTCCGGTACGTAGGTGATACGTTCATAGTCTGGCCGCACGGACCGGTAGCGCTCAATCACTTCCTGGACCACATGAATGGTCAAAATCCCAACATCCAATTTACGTTGGAGACCGAAAAAGATAACAGGATACCACTCCTCGATATTCTCATATATCGTACAAAAAGACGAATACATTTATAAAAAAGTCCCCACCTTTACCAATAGAATCTCCATTAAATATTAAGACTTATGCGTTTTACCAGAAGACAATGCCGAAACTTATTAATCCCAAAAAATTAGCGCATCATCATTTAATGAAGTAATTCATTCAATAAGTCATTCATCATTCAGAAAGTACAAATACCTATTGGGAATTGCGATAAGTAAATGTAAGGTTCAGTTTGAGTTACACTTTATTTGGAGACAAAAAAGGGAAACACGTACTACTTAACAATACACATCCGTAGATGGTAACCTAGAGAGATGAAAATATCAATTGCCATAGAATATTCAATAAACAGAAATGAGAGTTCAATGAATTATTCTGCAAACTATAGCAATTTTTCTTTTTCAGTTTCTTTTAACATTAAGGGTGACGTGATAAATGAATGATAGTAAGAGTAATATGCATGAAACAATCTATTTAATAGTGGTAATGATAAAATTTTGTGCAATATTTAAATTTCAAATGGTAAATTTGCATAGTTATAAGTAATTAAACATTCCATATTAAATTTCTGCATGTTTCATAAAATCATGATCACAAGAGATGAAAACCCATTCATACTTGTTGAAGTTTGACTTAAAAAAACACGGGTTTGTTGAATAATACCCCCTGCAAAAATTATTCAACTTTGAACATGTACATTTTTCCTTCAACAGACTTAGAGCGATTATTTCCCGTGCTAGAGTTATCTAATTGAACAATAATGGAAAATTACAGACTTAATAAGAAGGGTCCTATAGTATGTGGCCTACAATACAAATATCCATTGCATCTTGAGAGTAAAGTATTTTCCGAATGATATCGGAGTGTATTGACGAGGCACATTACCTCTTCCCCTCTTTGCCCGGGCAGTGACAGTCTTCACTCAAGAAAAATGAACTGTAATCAGACAAAGGTATACTCACCTCTAAATGAAAACTTGCCAACTTGAATAAGAAAGATTTTTAAGTCCCGAGTCGAAGTCGATGTGACAACAAGGTCGAACCACGACCCCTTCGCGGGAGAGCAATAAACAAGTGGAAATAAAAAATGGCCTTCCTCCCCACAGCTGGTGAGGGAGGATGAGGGAGAAGAGGCACAGCAGGCGATATTTGACCTGCGAAAGGATTGTCCCAAGGGGATGGGGAGGGCACAGGCATATCTGTTCGCTTAATGTGTGGGCGAGAATAAGGGAATGGTCCGTTTCGGTCGCTCCGAGATCTCTCGTTGACTGCAACTGCTGGAAGACGCGGAGAGCCCAGTCTTCGTCTTTATCCCCTCTGCTCGTTCCGTTTCTTTTGAATATTGAATTCATACGGTCATTAACAAGGATGTAAAAATTTTGAAGAATAAATGTATTCGCATTATCTGGAATTCTATATGAGCTCTGGCTGTTGAAATCATGAATATATCAATGGCCACTGCTCTTTTCTGGCGGCGATGCCCCGCTCCCTCTGTCTCCAGTCGCTCCTCCTCCTATCTCTTCCCTCCCTTCTCGGCCAACGCACTAGGATTCCCCAACCCCAACTCGCCGTCTCATTCGCCCGACAATTCTCTCGCCTTTCTTCGCTTCGTGTTCCCGCCCTCCCCTCCTTCCTTCCCCTCCCCATCTAGCCTCCCTCTTCCTCTCGCCCCCACCCATTTTTTGCTTCTCTCCTACTGCCGACACGCCCTCCCCTCTTTCCCCATTCCACCTCCCTGCATTGCCCACATTCCAGTTTTCGGTGAACTAAGAAGATTACTCCGGTGATTTGGAATGTTTTTGGCAATGTGAACTTAATTGTTTGCTCTGCTCTGTATAATGTTTCAATTCTTAGCCTTATCTATAGCTTTCGATGGCAAGGCGTATTGTTTTTACATTTATGAACTCGGAAATTTTCTCAGATGATCTGAAATGGTGAGGCTACAAATGACTTCCGATGATTCCTAAAGTTTTTCCTTGATTATATCTGATGTTTAATTGAGAAGCGAGAATAAAAAAATATTTTTCACCTTTTCTATTTTCATATTATTTGAGCTTCACAGTTTTCCCCAGTGATGTTTCAGTTCGCATTGATGTATATCACATTCTTTAAACTTATGTCCGAGCTTCACTTTGGTAAATTTTGAAGATTACTTTGGTGATGTTGAAATTTACTTTTTAAAGTAAAAAATCACAAAAATTATCTCCATGTTCTACATTTGTGATCTCCTTTGTTGATTTTGGTATTTTAGAGATATGTAATGGTCAACCCTCCTTTTTCTATCCATTAGTACGTTATAGTTTTCTTTTTATTACTATGAGCTCATCTCCTGTAAAAGGAAATATCCTTCGACAGAGGTGATCTAAATTCAACTCCATTGATATTGAAAGCGTTGCATTGGTATTATTCAATGCTTGTTTTCATCCATCATTAAAGATTGATCATATAATTACTTCAGCCAAATTAGTGACCTCTCTCGTTTAACCCCGGTTATGTTTAAGTTAACGTCTATGCATTTAACTCTCCCTTAAAAAATCTCTAATCTTAGCACGTTCTCCATTAGTTCCATCTCTACGCTTAGTACGTTCCTTAGTACGAAAAACAATAGCAGTAACTTCATACCGGAGATATTGCACCTAGAAAAAAATGGAGGAAAATGGACAAAAAGGAGGAGCTAGAAATGAAACGGGACATAAAGAAGGATCTTCTACTCAGCGGTATCCTTTTTGAAAACCTTCCTCCTACTGGAAATCTCTTTATCCCTCTCGGAAAAACTGATACCACTGACCCTCCCACCCCACTCCCCTCATGCTGATAACTCGCAGCTACCTTAAATCCCTATACCTCAAGGATCAACACCATGTTAACCTACCCACCACCCACCCACTACTTATGTGTCCTCTCAAGGGTTTTCCAGATTCCTAGCCCGACCGCCATCCCTCATATCTCCCCTGTTTTTCCCTCCTCTTCTCCCGATCGTACCTTCCCCCAAACCCCTTATGATATGTACATACCTATATTTCTGGAGAATTTTTTTGAGTCTGTACCTGATGATGACACTGCTGTGTCGAAACATGTTGTAAAAGGAAAATGAATCTGTGGAAGGTAACCTAAGTAATACGAGTACTTCGGGGAGGCGGAGGCTCAATTGAGGTCATTTTGACCTCATTGATGTCGGCCTCGAAGGGGTTGTGGCTCGCTAACTTTCCCTTCCCTTTCCTTTTCCCTTTCCTTTTCCCTTTTTCCCACTGCCACCCTGACTTGGCGATAAGCAAGAGCTTCCGGCCGAGCGGGAGGCAGTTACCCTGCGGGAGGACCCGAATCCTCTCTGTCCCTTCACCTCTATCCACAGGGACTGACGGCCGTGTGGAGACCGAGGAGGAGATGGTCTCCAAGAAAGATCTCCTACGGTTGCTAAGCCTCCTCCTGATGAATCTCCACCCGAATGAGAGAACCACAGTCGCACAGCACCTTGACGACGCCGCACGGACCACCCTGGGATACACTGTGAAAACCGTGTATTCCTGGAATCACCAGCTGGCTGCAGCGACTCGTATTACAGAAGAGGAGCAAGGCTAAGAACATAGATATAGAATTAAATTATGCATCTATTCAATCTTTAATAATATATTTAATCAAAACTAATGATATATTTAAAGTAATCAAGCTAGTATAGTATATAAATTATATGACAAAGTGTCTTAAAATTATATTGCCTTGGCCTTCTGCCGCTATTGTAAATAAACCATCTGACGAAGTTATAGACATTATACTTAAAGGTTAACATATTACCATAAATAATACTGACAATTTGACGACCCGACTTGGCTTAACAAAAGGGTGATCTTGAACTTATCTTATTGCTCTCTATTGCCAATAAACATTATATTTAAATTTTCCCTTTCTCTTTACTTGCTGCACATTGTGTTTTATGAACCTGAATATTTACACCTACATTCCATTCCATCCCGTTGCAGACAACGCACCACAAGAGGACCGGTCGCAACATCTAAACCGGCCAACACAACGCCATTCAACGACAGCACACCGGACAACAGTACAATAAGAAGATAATCTCCAGCACTCCCACCCTAGACATAACATCACTTCTTCGCATTATATTTTAACACGGCGGTCTGCGTGGGGTTTTGCCGGTTTCCCTCACGTCCTCGGGCGAATGCCAGACCAACAGCCATCTCCGGAAGAAAAGAATTCCCGTTTTCTTAAATTCCAATCTGCTATATGCTTAAAATAATTTCTGTAAATATCAAAACATTGTTTCACTCGACCCCTGAAGAGGCGCATTAGCCTATAACAGGGTTGCCAAAGTAAATTTGTATATATTGAAATCGTTATCATTATATTTTTCGAACCATTATATTGTAAATGTCTACTTGACTAAGTAAACATATTTGAAGCACAATGTTCGTGGTTGGTTCTTCGGCCCCGGCTGAAACGGACGTGGATGTAAAGAAAATGGGGAAACGGGCAAAATATCAAGACCCGCTATTTCAGCTTCGGAAGACGTACCCCGGACATTGTTAAATTACTTGTACTAGTCATAGGTGAATTCGTAGGAGTCAGGGTTCACTGCTCGAGAGCATCTAGTGTGTTCATTTTAAATGTAAGTATATTCACTAAACCCGCAAGCAAGCTGTAAAATTATGGAATTTACCCTATTTCAATGATTACAGCAGTTTCTCGATGCCACGTATATAAAGAACATTGCTTGGAGTCAACAGTTGTAGGCGAAAGGAAATGACACGCTTGAAGTAAGCGTTACAGCGAGGAGAGGGCAATGGCAAGTGGTATGAGAGGAGCCTGTGAGATGTCGGGTTGTGATTTGATGGAAGCGGAAGGGAGGGGGAGGAGGGCGAGCGGAGAAGAAGGGTGCTGGGAGGAGGAGGGGCAGGAAGGGGAGGGATGTGGCGGGAGGGATGTGGCGGGAGGGAAGGTAGAGTGGCGAGGAAGGGGGAGAAAATCCGTGGATGTGGTGTTGGGCAGTTTGGGATGCGGGGGAGGGAATTCCTCTGCCGAAAGGACGAGGAGGGGGGAAGGGGGAGGAGCGACGGAAGACGGCTTTACGCGATACTTATGGGCAAGACTCGAGTGCATTGAGCGAGGGGGCCTTAGTCGACAGAAAATAAACGGTCTTTAATTCACACTCATCCGCCGTCCGCACTGAATAATCATCAGCATTGGTCTCTACTGATCAGAAGAGTTTATTTCAAAGCTCATCAGGGTCTAAAAATTTCAAATCACCGAAGTAAGCCATTGAATGTCGAAAAATTTACATATGTTCACATTCCCATATTTAACTTTGGATGTCAACAAAACTAAGCTTGGAGCAACAAATGAAAAAGTAACTTGGTTACCTTAAACAAATTCATTTTCCTTTTACAACATGTTTCGACACAGCAGTGTCATCATCAGGTACAGACTAAAAAATTCTTCAGAAATATAGGTATGTACATATCATGAGGGGTATGGGGGAAGGTACGATCGGGAGAAGAGGAGGGAAAAACAGTGGAGATATGAGGGATGGCGGTCGGGCTAGGAATCTGGAAAACCCTTGAGAGGACACATAAGTAGTGGGTGGGTGGTGGGTAGGTTAACATGGTGTTGATCCTTGAGGTATAGGGATTCAAGGTAGCTGCGAGTTATCAGCATGTGGGGAGTGGGGTGGGAGGGTCAGTGGTATCAGTTTTTCCGAGAGGGATAGAGAGATTTCCAGGAGGAGGAAGGTTTTCAAAAAGGATACCGCTGAGTAAAAGATCCTTCTTTATGTCCCATCTCATTTCTAGCTCCTCCTTTTTGTCCATCTTCCTCCATTTTTTTCTAGGTGCAATATCTCCTGTATGAAGTTACTGCTATTGTTTTTCGTACTAAGGAACGTACTAAGCGCAGAGATGGAACTAATGGAGAACGTGCTAAGATTAGAGATTTTTTAAGAGAGAGTTAAATGCATAGACGTTAACTTTAACATTACCGGGGTTAAACGAGAGAGCTCACTAATTTGGCTGAAGTAATTATATGATCAATCTTTAGTGATGGATGAAAACAAGCATTGAATAATACCAATGCAACGCTTTCAATATTAATGGAGTCGAATTTAGATCACATCTTTCGAAGAATATTTTGTTTTACAGGAGATGAGCTCATGGTAATAAAAGGAAAACTATAACATACTACTGGATAGAAAAAAGAGGGTTGACCATTAGATATCTCTATATTACCAAAATACCAAAGGAGATCTCCAAAGCAGAACCTTGAGATCATTTTTGTGATTTTTACTTTAAAAAGTAAATTTCAGCATCACCAAAGTAATGTTCAAAATTTACCAAAGTGAAGCTCGGACATCAGTTTAAAGAATGTGATATACATCAATGCGAACTGAAACATCACCGGAGTAAACTGCGAAGCTCAAATAATATGAAATTAGAAACAGTGAAAAACATTTTCTTATTCTCGCTTCTCAATTAAACTTCAGATATAATCAAGGAAAAACTTTAGGAATCATCGGAAGTCATTTGTAGCCAAACATTACAGATCACCTGAGAAATTTCCGAGCTCATAAATGTAAAAACAATACGCTTTGCCATCGAATGCTATAGATAAGACTTAGAATTGAAACATTATACAGAACGGAGCAAACGATTAAGTTCACATTGCCAAAAACCTTTCAAATCACCGGAGTAATCTTCTTAGTTCACCGAAAACTGGAATGTGGGCAATGCATGCAGATGGAATGAGGAAAGAGGGGAGGGCATGTCGGCAGGAGGAGAGAAGCAAGAAATGGGAGGGGGCGAGAGGAAGAGGGAGACTAGAGGGGGTGGTGAAGGAGGCGGGGAGGACGGGAACACGAAGCGAAGAAAGGCGAGAGAATTGTCGGGCGAATGATACGGCGAGTTAGGGTTGGGGAATCCTTGTGCGTTGGTCGAGAAGGGAGGGAAGAGATAGGACGAGAAGCGACTGAAGA
The DNA here is from genome assembly GCA_963169105.1 of Ceriagrion tenellum. Lineage (NCBI taxonomy): Eukaryota > Metazoa > Arthropoda > Insecta > Odonata > Coenagrionidae > Ceriagrion > Ceriagrion tenellum. The sequence continues at coordinate 101,212,880 of OY720638.1, read as the reverse complement.
CAGAGGAAGCGGGCCATCGCTGCCATAAAAGAGCAGTGGCCATTCATCTTTTCATGATTTGAACATCCAGAGAGCGAAGCGAACTTGGCCCATTAATTTTTTTCCCACTAAATGAATTCGGCAGTGCTGCAAAGAGTAACGGGTTACGCACCAGTTAAAACATTATTATCTCCTAATCAATCATTCATTTCTTTATAAAACTTGGTAAATGATGAAATATACATTTACCTATTCAATGAATTAGTCAACACCTGTAAGAACATCCTCCTTTAGGAATTATTGTATTACGAACATAGGAGGATTAATCGTGGATAACACCACATTTTAAAAGTTTATTTCTCGTAATCCCAGCCCAACAATTCATTAAAAACTAACAAAAATCGTTTATAAAACCATTAGCAAACAGAAATAATATATCGCATTTCTATAAACAATCTCCTTCAGGTACTGTACTATGACAAATATAGGCTAAATCCTCTTCGAAAACACTAAGGTTTAAACGTTTAGTTCTCCATATCCACAAGTAAGACTTCATTGAAACTATCACATTTTGTTAACAATAGTATTACCAATACAAACTAATACACAACATCTCTAAGAACGACTTCGTTTAGGCACTGCAATATCACGAACATATGCTAAATGTAAAGGGAAAACACAAAAGTTTAAACATTAATTTCTCCAAAACAAAATAACGATTTTTACGAAACGTACACATTTTGTTGAAAATACAATTCCAAATACAACGTATTAAATAGCATCTATAAGCAAACATTCGTTTAGGAACTACACCGTTACAAACACGGGCAAATTAATGGGGAAACGAACGAGAAGAATCTCAACGGAGACTAATGTTTAAAAATTTATTTCTCCCAAACGGAAGTATGTCATTTGAATGAAACTATTGCATCTCGTTCAAATAATCGTTTCTAATTACATCCTATAATCAGAATCACCATACACGACTTAGATTAGTAACTGAACTATTACGAACATATGCTAAAGCTAAACGAAAACACTAAAGTTTAAACAATAATTTCTACATTACATAATAAACGATTTTTACGAAACTATCATATTTTGTTAAAAATACTATTCTCAATACAATGTATTGAATAGCATCTATAAGAAGACATTCGTTTAAGAACTATACAGTTACAAACACGGGACAAATAAGTGGGAAAAGGAACGAGAAGAATCTCAACGGAGACTAATTTTAAAAAAATTATTCCTCACAAATGGAAGTATGTCATTTAAATAAAGCTACTGCATTTCGTTCATAAATTTGTTGCTAATGACAACCTATAATTAGAATTACAATAGACAACTTAGTTTAGTAGCTGTACAAAACACGAACATATGCTAAATGTAAACGGAAAAATCTAAAGTTTAAACATTAAGTTCTCCATAACATAATAAACGATTTTTACGAAACTATCACACATTGTTAAACATTCTATTCCCAATACAACGTATTAAATAGCATCTATAAGCAAACATTCGTTTAAGAATTATACCGTTACAAACACGGGACAAATTAGTGGGGAAAGGAACGAGAAGAATCTCAACGGAGACTAATTTAAAAAAATTAATTTCTCCCAAATGGATCATTTAAATAAAACTACTGGATCTCGTTTATATAATCGTTACTAATGAAATTCTATCATCAGAACATCAGTATAAAAATACTTTTCCCAATACAAGGTATTATATATCATCTATAAGCAAACATTCGTTTAAGAACTATACCGTTACAAACACGGGGCAAATTAGTGGGGAAAGGAACGAGAAGAATCTCAACGGAGCCTATGTTAAAAAATTTATTACTCCGAAATGGATTCATGTCATTAAAATATATTTACTGCCTCTCGTTTACATAACCATTACTAATGATAAGCTATAATCAGAATCACCATAGACGAATTTGTTTAGTAACTGTACTATGACGAACATATGCTAAATGTAAACGGAAAACACTAATGTTTTAACATTATTTTTTCATAAAATGATAAACGATTTTTACTAAACTATCACATATTAGTATAAATACTATTTCTAATACAAGTATTAAATAGCATTTATAGGCAAACATTCGTTTAGGAACTATACCGTTACAAACACGGGACAAATTAGTGGGGAAAGGAACAAGAAGAATCTCAACGGAGACTATTTTAAAAAAATGTATTTGTCCCAAATGGAAGTATGTCATTTCAATACAGCTACTGCATTTCGTTCATATAATCGTTACTAATGACAAGCTATAATCAGAATTACCATAGACGACTTAGTTTAGTAGCTGTACTATCACGAACATATGCTAAATGTGAACGGAAAACGCTAAAGTTTAAACATTAATTTCTCCATAACATAATAAACGATTTTTACGAAACTATTTCATTTTGTTAAAAATTCAATTCCCAATACAACGTATTAAATAGCATTTATAAGCAAACATTTGTTTAGGAACTATATCGTTGCAAACCCGTGACAAATTAGTGGGGAAAGGAACGAGAATAATCTTAACGGAGACTAATTTCTAAAAATTAATTTCTTCCAAATGGTAATATATCATTTAAATAAAACTAGTTCATCTCGTTCATATAATCGTTACTAATGACAAGCTGTAATCAGAATCACCATACACGACATAGTTTAGTAACTGAACTATTACGAACATATGCTAAAGGTGAACGGAAAACACTTAATTTTAAACATTAATTTCTACATAACATAATATACGACTTTTACGAAACTATCATATTTTGTTAAAATACTATTCCCGATACAACGTATTAAATAGCATCTATAAGAAGACATTCGTTTAAGAACTGTACCGTTAAAAACACGGGACAAATTAGTGGGGAAAGGAACGAGAAGAATCTCAACAGTAGTATATGGGGCACTTGAGCATTGGCCCCCTCCCCCTCTCCCCCACCACCCACACTTCCCCCTCCCACTTCTCCCCCTCCCATAGCGTCCCTTACCCCTTTTACCCCTACCTCCTGAGATTTTGGTGCATCCTCCCCCTCGCACAGCGTCCCCCACCCCCTTCCACCCCCCACTTTCTGAGGTTTGGGTCATTAGAGCATTGTCCCCTCTCCCCCTTCGCCCTCCCACCTCTCCCCATCCCACAGCGTCTTCCACCCCTTTCACCCCACCTTGTGAGGTTTTGGTGCATACTCCCCCTCCCTCAGCGTCCCCCACCTCTTCCACCCCACTTTCTGAGGTTTGGGTCATTTGAGCATTGGTCTCCTCCCCCACACCCTCTACTTCCACCCCCTACGGACCTTCCACCCCCCTGAGCTTTTGGGGCAATTGAGCATTGGTTGTCCCAACGCCTCATCCCACCCCTTTCCACCCCTAACACCCCCCACCTCCTCCTTAGCTTTTGGGGCATTTGGGCATCGGTTGTCCCAACACCCCGCTCCCCCACCCACGACCTCATCCTGAGGTTTGGGACGTTTGAGCATTGGTCCCTAGTCTTGCAGACGGGTGCGTAACTCAGTCACCCCTAGCCGTTAAGTGGTCCCTTTAACCGATGGGGGCAAGGAAAATGTAAACATATCTCAATTTTGGGATGCAAAAGAATGAATATCTTTGATAAAGGATATGTAGGTAATACTAAGTACAAGGGACAAGTGAGTAGTGGACCGATATTCTCCATGATGTTGCGATCAGAATGAAACCAAACACTAAATAAATCGGATGGTTTACCCCTGAATATTTTCATCCGACATACTGATGGCATGCATTGTTTGATTTGAAGTCATATTTCCCACTGATAGCGAAATCTTTTAAATGTTACGTACACGAATAGAATACTCAGCGTTACGGTATTAACACAAATAAAAAACTTCTTGCCTTTTCTTAAACATTTATTTCATTTATGTCGAGCAAATTATGAATTTCAGCACAAATATTTTAAATGCACTCGTCACACCTGCATATTTTTGTAATAATGTCATTGAGCCACGCATCGCTGGCGCTTTCACCTTCTTCACTTATGACGGAATATTGGGAACACATAATTTGCACGTTCCACTCATCAGGGGCACAACAAGTTTCTGCCAAGTATTCTTCTTTCACAATCACTGTGTCGGCACTCGAGTTTATTGTGTCACTTTCAATTTTTTCACTATTCACACTCCTAATGTCTTCATATATAATTTCCGCAGCACTATTCTGCTGCTGCTCCTCCATTTGTGGAAGTCCCTTCGGGGACAAGAACGATTCCGGAAAACTTATATCGAGTATCCTTGGAGATGAATTATTCTCCCCTATTCCGTTTACTGGTGTGGATGTCCTCGGGCTGATGTTCATAGAGTTCGCCAACGCCTCTTCTCTCTCCACTCTGGCTTTCTTCACCCACGGTGGTTGATCTTCAAAATCGGAATCCGAGTCGTAATCAGACAGGTTGGTCATCTGAGAATGCAAAAACATGAAGGTCATTTGAGGGATTTTTAAAAATTGAAATAAATGCTTTTATTGAATAGAGTTTAGTATGGAGACTTCAACTCACCGTATTACTTGCTGTTGCGGGTGGTTCGTCGAAGAAAAGTTTCCTCTTCACGTTTCTCATCATGATGAGTGGATTGGTCGGATTCTTGGAGAATATCTTGAATGTGCGAGTTCTATGCAGAGACGGGTAAGTGAGGAGCGAGCCCTTATATAGGTGTAAGGGCGAGGCTCCGCCTCCATCTTGAGGGGATGGCACAAGACAGCAGGAGGAGGGGGAAGGAGAGGGAGGATGTTTGGAAAAACAGACGCTTGTGGTGGACCCTTACGGCTTGTGATGGAGCATAAGATGCCTTGGGTGAGGGTGTTTTGGGGGGGGGGGAGGTTGTTTGGGGGAAGAAAAAGACGGAAGGACGCTAGGAAGGACGCTGAGAAGGAAGTAAAGACGCGGGAAAACTGTTGCGTGGGTTATTAGTCTAACGACTGCAGACCCTGGTGCATCGTGATTTAGCAACGTTCTTTTTGTGCTTCGTCTTTTTCTTGTAGCGAGTGCAAGTGGTAGTGGCAAAATCTGTTACAGCTTTCCTGCTATACGGAAATTATCCGAGTTATTTCTTCTTACGGTGAAAGATAAAGTGTGTGTGTGTGTGTGTGTGGTGTTTATCTACTTGTGAGAGGGAGAAAAGTAACTGATACAAGCGTCGAGGTTTGAATCCGAAAAGTGGTTACTCTCTTCAGGTGAGTGCTTTAAAGAGCATTTTTTTTCACATGAACTAGCTCTCCAATCGTTTTAGATATTTAGCTTTCCAATCGTTTTATTTAGCCATTCTGTTTTGCCTCTAAGGTAACACCGAGTGTGGGTTTTAATATTACAGGCAAACTTTGAGGTTTGAAAAGAAGTGACTTTGCTTTCATCCAAGTGCATTTAAGCTGTTATTTTTCCGGAATGGAGTCAATTTTTAAATTTGTGCCAGCTGAGGAGATCATCCGTGGTTTCCGCGCGGGAGCATATGAAACTTCTAGTCTGATGAGCAGTGCTTTGGATGGGCTGGTACACCGGATGTACGAGAAGGGTGAGCAGGTGGATATGGAAACATTAGTAGAGTTCATGAGTGCTGTAAAGGCTTCTGAGGGAAATACGTGTCACACAGGTGTTAACACCGATCTCCCAAGGGCAACTCCTCTGAACCCTCCTTTGGTTGCACCAATTTACCACCAAGTTGGCAGTAATCAAACTGTCTCTCCCTTACCTATCGATGAATTTCGTAGCAGCTTAGAGACGCCGCAGTTAGGGCGTATCTCCGACAATTGTGAAACTTCCCAAAGCGTTCCGTTAACACGGGAGGCAACAAATCTTTCAGGGTTCAGTCCTATAGCTGTAGCGCATGCAGGGCTTGATGATGATGTTTTTTCCCTTCATGTACGACCACCACCAGGGTTTGAAAAAAGTACAGCTGGAAATGCATTTCCTACTTTCATCGATGGTTTAGAAAATGTCAGTGCGGGGGGCAACATCTTAAGTGAATTACAGGGCTTTTCGAGTGTGGCTCCACAAATGTGTAATTCACCGCCAGGTGTTGACCTGGTGAAGACGGGTTGGTGGACTCACAGCTACTACAAAATGCTTACGAGTTCTTTTTATCCCGACCCATTGATAGCTTGCCCGATATCCAGGGAGATTTATTCATGAATAATGCAGGGGTTTAGAGAGAACTGAACATGGAAGAAGTTAAGGACGATTCCCCTCAAAGTACGGCTTTATCTTCGGAAGTGCACGACGTTTTAAACATATTGGAGGACTCTCCAAGGGTGGCTCCTCAACTGGGTAATTTGCCAACAAGCGTAGACATGGGGTTTGCATTGGATTCACAAGACCATCAAAATGCTTACGAGTTCATTTTTTCCGAGAATATTGATTTATTCGATATCCAAGGAGATTTATTTCCGGAATGTAATAGCAGAGACGGGATATCCACCGAATGTGGCCCTAATATTAAACAGATGGAGGGGGCATTATTACAGTTTAGCCAAGAGTTTTGCGCTCTTGAGGGTGACAATAACGTGAGGAAGGTGACCGGGGTTGAGCTGCGGATGGAACTGTCGCCTTTGTTGGACATCAGTATTCCCGATATTCACGTTGCTCCACTCACCCATCAGGAACCATCGTCATTGTTAGACATTAGTATACCCGACATTGGCGTTGCCGCTCTTATACCTCAGCCTTCATTCGCCGTAACCAATGAATCTCGCAACCCTCCAAATCAAATCGGAGGTAATGGAGAAGGAAAATACTTCACTATTTTAAGAGAAAACCGGTCTTTCCTCCGAAATTTTAGGCTCTGGGGGAAAGAGGTGGAAATTGTATTCAGCAGGCCATCCGAAAAATGTGACCCCCTTAAGTGGTATACTGATGCTTCTGAAGCTCTGCTAGATACTCTTAAAAGAGGAGTCAATCCTAATTCACGGGTCGGAATGACAATTAGGAATGACTTACATCCTGATAGGGACATAAACATTTCCTACAGGAGATCTCATCAGTTGGATCATGATGTCATTCTGAAGAGAGTGGAGACTGTAGTGCAATCTAATGAGACCTTCCTTATTGAAGGTATCATAAACATATCTTTTTCATATGTCGACGTTCCTGTTGGTGGTCGCAAGAGGCGTTCTCACCTGACGACGTTTGACACGTTCTGTCGATCCAAGAGATCAATCGTCGTGGTCGACAACGGTGATAATCTTTGCCTGCCCCGGGCGATACGCTTGGGTATCGCGCGAGATATTGAAACCGCTAACACTTTCAAAGTTTTAAGGCAGAGTAAAAACTTATTGAAATCGAGAGCCCAACAGCTCTGTAAGGACGCAAACGTGATAATTCCCAATGAAGGAGCAGGAATTGAAGAGATGAAAGCTTTTCAAGATGTACTACCCGAATTCAAAATAACCGTGTTTGGTGACCGCTGTGGTAGGGAGGTGATTTTTGAGGGCCCATCCTTCACAGTTAAAGGAACGCCAAGAAAATTTATTGATTTAATACACGGAGACAGGCACTTCAACCTCATTACGTCTGTGACAGGTACTTTTAACTGTTCATATTATTGCAGGTCATGCCGTCTGCCATATAATACAGTTATGGTGCACAAGTGCCCAGCTGAATGCGAAAAATGCTTGACATCTCCTTCTTGCGAGCCTGGTCCAACCATATCTTGTGAGGTGAGCAAGAGGTCATTTTACGGGGATGAATGTTTGAGAAAACATTTCTTAAAAAAAGGTGGTGCCAAATCAACGTGTGAAGGTTTTCGCTATTGCGCTTGCTGTTCCACAGTATATACCACCCTGAACAGGAAAAAGGCGCATGTATGTGGGGAAACATATTGTCATGTCTGTCATGATTACATGGCTACAGGACATGTTTGTTTCATGAGGGTGAAAAAGCCTCGAAAAACGCATGAAACCTTTTCGTTCGTTTTTTACGACATCGAGTGCACACAAGATGTGGAAATTGAAGGCGTACGAGACACTTTCCAGCACATCCCTAACCTTCTAATATCGGAGACATGCTGCAATGCCTGTATTGATGGAAATGATTCATCATATTCATGTGCACATTGCGGGCACCGCAGGAATATTTTCAAAGGCGATAACCCTGTACTAGAATTTATAAATTATTTAAGAAGCCTAGGTGGTAAAAAATTTGAAAACGTTACTTGTGTTGCTCACAATGCCCGGGGTTATGACAGTAACTTTGTGATAAAATCAATTTTGGAGCACACAGAATGGAAGCCAGAGGTATTAATGAATGGTGCGAAACTCCTATGTATATTTCAAGGGGTTGCGCTTCATCGACTCCTTAAATCTCATGCCTATGGCTCTTTCTAAAATGCCTGCCGCACTAGGGCTGCCTGCATTCCTGGCGAAGGGTTACTTCCCACATTTTTTCAACAGTAACAAAAATGCTGGGTACATTGGTGAACTTCCGGACCCTGAATTCTACGGAATCCATCAGATGACATCAGAGGAAAGAAAGAAATTTATGAGCTGGTATGAATACCTGAAGGATCAGGGTTACGTATTCATTATACAAGAGGAGATAGAGAAGTACTGCATGCAGGACGTGGAAATACTTCGGCGATCTTGTCTGAAATTTAGATCCTTATTTATGACCACAACAGGCGTTGATCCATTCAGGGACGCCTTAACAATCGCCAGCTCGTGTATGGAGGTATTTCGGCGAAAATATCTAAAACCGAATACCATTTCATGTATACCTCCTGGAGGGTATCGTTGGGCTGACACTCAGTCCTTTATGGGTGTCCTGTGGTTGCTGGGTGAAGAGAGAAAACGGAATGTGAAGATAAGACACGCCGGAAACGGAAGCGAAGTAAAGGTTTTGGGAAGAAAGGTAGACGGTTACCACGAAGATGAGAGTCGTAAGACCGTGTACGAGTTTCACGGGTGTTTCTTTCATGGTTGCCCCTCCTGTTACAAAAAACGCAACGAAGTAATAGGAAACAGTCCCAACGAAACACCAAGTACCAGGTACGAAAGCACCCAAAAGAAAATGTCTCCAATGCGGGAAAACGGATACCATGTAACTGAAATGTGGGAATGTGAGTTTGAACGGGAGGTTAACAATAATATTGATTTTTGCAAAGAACTGAAGAACAATCCTGTAATGGATAAAAGTCCGTTGAACCCGAGAGATGCTTTCTTTGGAGGGAGAACGAATGCGGTAAAACTGCATTATAAAGTAAACGAAGAAGTGAATGAGAAAATACACTACTATGACGTATGCTCTCTTTACCCCTTCGTAAATAAATATAAGAAATATCCCATCGGCCCCGTAAAGATATTTGTCGGAGAAGATTGTCCACCGATAGAGAGCATAGAGCGGCTAGTGAAGTGCTCCGTTTTACCTCCGGAAACATTATACCATCCTGTTCTTCCTGTGAGGGTAAACGGTAAACTCATGTTTCCTCTTTGCCGCTCGTGCGCTTCTAAGGAATCACAAGAAAACTGCCCACATACTTCTGAGCAAAGGATGATTACCAGGACATGGGTGAGTGATGAAGTGAAGCTTGCTGTCGAAATGGGTTATGTGCTTATAAAAATATTCGAAGCCTGGCATTACGAAGTCACCACTTATGATGCTCAAAGCGGAGAAGGAGGTCTATTTGCCCCCTATATTGATTGCTTCCTTAAAATGAAGCAAGAGGCTAGTGGATGGCCTGCATGGTGTTCTACACAACAGGAAAAAATCCACCTACATAGAGTCATTTCATGCCCGAGAAAAGATTAAGCTGGATGAGGATGCTATAAATGTAAACCCTGGACTGCGAGCTCTGGCTAAATTAATGCTCAATAGTTTTTGGGGGAAGTTTGGCCAACGGGAAAATTTACCACAGTGCTCGATTGAAAGAAACGGAGACTCCCTGTACGATCTAATCACCAATCCAAATGTGGAAGTCTCGAGAATACTCGCCGTAAATGAGGGAACTGTGATCGTCAGTTGGTCTTCTTTGGAGGAATCACTAAGGACTTCAGATTCCAAAAACAGTGTAGTTGCCTGCTACACCACGGCACATGCCCGCATCGAACTATACAGTTATTTAAGAAAGCTAGATCGTCGTGTAATTTATTATGACACTGACAGCGTAATATTTAGTCAATTGCCTGGTCAATGGATACCATCGGTGGGGGACTATCTCGGTGATATGACCAATGAACTGTCATCGTACGGGCCGGAGGCATACATCAATGAATTTGTATCGGGTGGTCCTAAAAATTATGCCTACAAGGAGAAGACGGGACCTGACGGCGAAGAGAAGACGGTATGCAAGGTGAGGGGTTAAGCATAAATTCTTCGAACGATAACAGGGTCTCCTTCGATTCGTTGAGGTCAATGGTCGTCGAAGAATCTCCACCGGTCATCGTGGATTACCCCAAACGAATAGCCAGGAAGAGACCGTTTACAGTCGTGTCGAGACCCGAACATAAGACCTTCAGAGTGGTTTATACCAAGAGGAAAAGAGTTGAGGGTTTTGACACGTTACCTTACGGTTATAAAAGTCCGCGAAGATGAGAAGGTCTAAACTGATGTACTCGGATTTAGAGTATTATGTACAGCAGTAGATACTGACAAAGTACCATAAATTAATTTTTTTGTAAATATGTGTACATATGTATATTATCAATAGTTATTTATTTTTCCCCTTCGAAAGACTACCACCTTGACGCGGTGGAGGGGCTTACAATGTTCCCACTCTTGAATCATTATGTGAGACGTGCGATGTTTCGGGAATATTACTAAGAGTAGTCTAACTTTTATATCTTCCAACGCCCGGTGTTGCTATAAAACAAGACGAAAGTGTTAGGAGCTCTTTCATTATTAGAATGGATTTAAGACTGAAACATCCGTTTTGCGCTCTAGTGGCAGGACCAAGTGCCTGTGGTAAGACAGTGTTTACAAGTCGTCTGATTCAATTCAGAAATCAAATGGTCAATGTATCATTTACCGATATAATTTGGTGTTATTCGGAATGGCAAGACTTTTATGAAACTTTAAAACCTCATGGTGTAACTTTTCATGAGGGTTTGCCGGACCTGAAAACTTTTCCATTTAAATCCACGGCTACTTTACTAATACTGGATGATCTTATGATAGAAAGCCATGGGAGTGTTGTAATTGATTTATTTTCCAGAGCGAGCCACCATCGAAATATTAGCGTAGTCCATCTTACACAAAATTTATTTCACCAAGGTAAAGGCGCTCGTGACATATCTTTAAACACACACTACTTAGTTTACTTCAAAAATCCAAGAGACGGAAGTCAAATTCTGACTTTAGCACGTCAAATTAATCCGAAGAAACCCAAGTTCTTACAAGAGGCTTATGAAGATGAAACAGAAAAGTCACATGGTTATTTATTTATCGACTTAAAACAGTCAACTCCTGACATCTTCCGGTATCGAACAGCGATATTTCCCGATGACGAGGAGAAGTTATTCTATGTTCCGAAAAAGTAGATCCTTTTGTATCACTTACATTGTGTATAATTAAAGAAACTCTGCGTCGTCCACATCAGTCAAAATGACGCAGAGGATAGTGAAACACGCTGATATTTTGAGGTATATCGCGCGTTGCAAGCCAGCAGTACGTAAAACGATTCTCAGAGCAGGAGACTGATCTGATACGTGTTATTTGTGAAATCGCCGACAACACTTTGAAAGGAAACATTAATTTGACCTCAGCAGACAAAAAACGGTTATCGAGGCATCGATCTGTATTACGTAAACTTGCGAACGGAAACGCTTGCTGGAAAAGGAAGAAAAAAATTATTGTACAGTCGGGAGGATTCATTTTACCCTTATTGCTGCCACTAATCGGGGTTGTACTCTCTAAACTTACTTAAGGATGGAACACGCGAAAAAAATGGTTCTTGTTCCGCAAGAAACTATTCAAAGAATGACGAACTCCGTTGTAGCGATGACTGACACAAATCAGACGCTCACGGCCCTTGATCGAGAAATGGAAAGGATTCTGCGCCTACCTATGAGATCCGATAGTGAGAAGTGGGCTTTGTACAAACAATGCTTGCATAGATTCTTGCATTTTGCGGGCGAAGAAAGAAAACATATACATCTCCCCTTGATGGAAGGAATCAAAAAAGAAAAATCAGAATACGATGAAAGTCGTGGTAATGACGTGGTAAAGCTAGGTAATGACGGGGCCATTCCTCTTCGATCCGAAGTTCTATCTTCGGTGCCGAAAAAATTCCAGAAGAGGGCGGAACTGTTGATAGATCGGCTTGCATCGTCAGAGAAAATTAGTTGGAGCCCCGACGGTACCGTATCTATTAAAGGTGCAGTGATTCCTGGTTCCAACATAACAGATCTGATCAGCGATGCCATGCGAGCGCGAAAAAATTTCTACCCTGTAGGTGTCCACGCATTCGTGTCACTTTTGTCAGAAATAAACGTACCTCGTGAATTTATAAGTAATCGTGAGCGCCTAAGCATCATTCTTCCGAATGTTGAGGTAGAGAATACATATCCTATAGTAAGCGGAGCAACCCCGAAGCGCAGGGCACAGGTTGTGACGAGAATACCTGGTTCCATTAAAGGAAGACCTTTCGATTGCTGGACTCCATATCGCTTTAAAAAATGAAAAGGCGTTTCAACACCATATTTTCAAATATTTATTTTGATCCCGCACATCCAGCTTCGTATGCGGGAGTGGAAAGACTTTGGAAAGCAGCGCCCGTGTCAATTTCAAAAGATGATGTCCAAAGCTGGCTGCAAGGTCAAGACACATACACTCTCCATACACCAATACGCAGAAAGTTTAAAAGAAATCGCTATCTGGTAGATAACATTGATGATTTATGGCAAGCAGACTTAAACGACATGAAGAAAATAAGAAATAAAAATGATGGTTTCAACTATATCCCTACTGTTATAGATGTTTTCAGTAAATATGCTTGGGTGATTCCTGTTCGATCAAAAACAGGCGTTGAAATAACGAAAGCTTTCGCTCGAATATTAGAAATATCAAAAAGAAAACTGCTCAAACTCATGACTGATAAAGGAACCGAATTTTTAAACAAAGCTTTTCAAGAATTTCTGAAAAATAAATCAATTGGGTATTACCATTCGAACAATCCGGACACAAAATCAGCAATTGTTGAGCGTTTAAATAGAACTTTGAAAGCCAAATTGTGGCGCTATTTTACTAAATACTCCACCATCAGGTATGTCGATGTCCTTCAGGATATCGTTGATGCGTACAATGATGCTTATCATACTACAATTAAGATGGCTCCGGCACAAGTAAATGAAACCAATGTTCTTCAAGCGTGGAAAAATACATACAAAGGCGTCGATATGAAGAATAAAAAAGCTGGGATGAAAGTAAGTGACTACGTCCGAATAAGTAGAGAAAACGTACCCTTTAGGAAAGGATACAAATCAAACTGGAGTGAAGAATCTTTGTAATCAAAAGAGTAATAAGAAGGAGACCGGTGGTTTATACAATAAAAGATTTACAAAACGAAAATGTCGAGGGCACATTTTATAAGCACGAGCTGCAGAAAATAAGATTATATTAAATCGCGAAGATTTATAATCGATAAAATACTGAAAACCAAGGGAAAAGGGATCAGAAAAGAGTTTTACGTCAAGTGGAAAGGATATCCTTCAAAGTTTAACTCTTGGGTACCAGCTTCATCCGTGAAAAACTGTAATGGACGGTGAATTTCACTTAACATTACCGAGCAATAGCTCCATGTTGAGCTACGCAGGTAATGCATCGACTAAATTTACAACGCTTCTACCAAAACGTATATCGCTGGAAGGGCTTTGGGAAGTTGGCCTTGTAGAAGTCCATTACCCGATGACTATCTCCAATGTTCACGGCAAACAGCGAGAATTCGCAGTAATCGATCGAACGGATACTAAGGTATTTCATAGAAAAATACCCTCCCGACATTACGAAAATATTGGCAGTCTCCTCTCCTCCTTGAACGAAGATCTATCAAAATTGCCCCTGGCACACGATGTAAAATTTTCGCTAAACGAGCAAAGCAAGGTTACAGTCAACACCAAAAGTAATGTATTAATATATCTGCCTGAAATAATGTCTTTACAGCTAGGGTTTGACCCGGAAATCGATATCGTGGTGGAGAAGATAGGGAAGCATGTGCCTTTCCTCGGGGCAGGACACCCTTCACAGCTCTACGTATACTGTGATATAGTCGAACCACAGATTATAGGTGATACGGTATCACCACTCTTACGTATCGTTAGTACAATGGCAAAAGAGAAAAAATACGGAAAGAATATTAGTCAAATTTTCACTCGACCTTATTATTTGCCCGTTTTAAAAAGAGAGTTTGAAACAGTGGAAATAGACTTAAGGAGTCACACGGGTGATCCTATACCATTTCATCACGGGACGTCAGTCGTGGTACTACATTTTCGTAAGCGGTTTAATCATGGTGAAAATTAATAATTATTCCGATCCTTATACGAGGTATTATCTCAGCCAGGTAGGGAATGGAGTCGGACCGCATCCCACGGCCTTATTCGCCACGGCCACCGCCTTCAAGGAAATACCGACGCCCCACATATGACCCCTCCGTGTTTCATGAAACCATTTCTGTTTTGGAGGAAGACAGCGCACCTGAAACACGACGTTCGGTGATTCGACGGCCGGAGCAACTCGGGATTTTAGAATGTGCATTTAAAATCAATTACAGTGACACAAAAAGAGTGACCATAGGACTGGACGTCAAGAATGGTTGTATGCCGTTCGCTACCATTGGCAAAGTGGGTGGCACGTGCATTAAGATGGACTATGGGGATTGGTGTGAATTATTGAATAACGAAAGCTTGATCGAATCTTACTTTTATAAAGACGTCGTTCCACATGCCATATCCATTGGGAAGTGCAACTTGAAATTCAAGACCATATTCGGGACCAAATCCAAAGTGCTTTACGAACCTGGTAGTGCTGATGAACAATCCAGCGTCCATCTCGCCAAATCTTCCTGGCACGGACTTTTAAACTATAAGGAGTGTGTTAAAATGCGCTGGGAAGAGAGAAACAAGTGGTCCACCTACGCTCAAAAGATTGTAGAACTATTCTTCGAGGTCGTGTATGGTACCTATCAGGAACAGCCGGAAGACGGAGAGATTGGGGAGAATCCTTCATGGGAATTTGTTTCCAGCTGTAACGTCAATATCACGGAGGCGGGCGTTCCTCCTTCTTCCCTGAACGCCGTAGCTCTGTGCGAGGAAATAAGTGCTATTCTAAAAACTAGCGAGGGAAAAACATTTATTCAAACGCTTGTTTCTAAGGGTGAATAATACATTTTAAGCCAAAACTGGTTACAGTACCTTCTGATTTTTAAAATGCAATGTAATCCTTTCTCTCAAAATCATTAGATGTACCATTATCTAAAAAATAAATTTGTCTTTCTTAAAAATTTGTAAAAAGTTTAAGTATTTAAAACTTAAAGGAAAGTGACACAATAAACACGAGTGCCGAGACAGTGATTGTGAAAGAAGAATACTTGGCAGAAACTTGTTGTGCCCCTGATGAGTGGAACGTGCAAATTATGTGTTCCCAATATTCCGTCATAAGTGAAGAAGGTGAAAGCGCCAGCGATGCGTGGCTCAATGACATTATTACAAAAACATGCAGGTGTGACGAGTGCATTGAAAATATTTGTGCTGAAATTCATAATTTGCTCGACATAAATGAAATAAATGTTTAAGAAAAGGCAAGAAGTTTTTTATTTGTGTTAATACCCTAACGCTGAGTATTCTATTCGTGTACGTAACATTTAAAAGATTTCGCCATCAGTGGGAAATATGACTTCAAATCAAACAATGCATGCCATCAGTATGTCGGATGAAAATATTCAGGGGTAAACCATCCGATTTATTTAGTGTTTGGTTTCATTCTGATCGCAACATCATGAAGAATATCGGTCCACTACTCACTTGTCCCTTGTACTTAGTATTACCTACATATCCTTTATCAAAGATATTCATTCTTTTGCATCCCAAAATTGAGATATGTTTACATTTTCCTTGCCCCCATCGGTTAAAGGGACCACTTAACGGCAAGGGGTGACTGAGTTACGCACCCGTCTGCAAGACTAGGGACCAATGCTCAAACGTCCCAAACCTCAAGATGAGGTCGTGGGTGGGGGAGCGGGGTGTTGGGACAACCGATGCCCAAATGCCCCAAAAGCCAAGGAGGAGGTGGGAGGTGTTAGGGGTGGAAAGGGGTGGGATGAGGCGTTGGGACAACCAATGCTCAATTGCCCCAAAAGCGCAGGGGGGTGGAAGGTCCGTAGGTGGTGGAAGTAGGGGGTGTGGGTGAGGAGGCCAATGCTCAAATGACCCAAACCTCAGAAAGTGGGGTGGAAAGGGTGGGGGACGCTGTGGGAGGGGAGAAGTGGGAGGGAGAAGTGGGAGGGGGGTGGAGGGGAGGGGGTGGGGGCCAATG
Organism: Ceriagrion tenellum; assembly: GCA_963169105.1. NCBI lineage: Eukaryota > Metazoa > Arthropoda > Insecta > Odonata > Coenagrionidae > Ceriagrion > Ceriagrion tenellum. The sequence continues at coordinate 101,196,409 of OY720638.1, read as the reverse complement.
CTCAAGTGCCCCATATAGTGCTTTCAACGGAGATTAATTTAAAAAAATTTATTTATCCCAAATGGAAGTATGTAATTTAAATAAAGCTACTCTGTTTCGTTCATATAATCGTTACTAATGACAAGCTATAATCAGAATTACCATAGACGACTTAGTTTAGTAGCTGTACTATCACGAACAATTGCTAAATAAAAAAGGAAAAATCTAAAGTTTAAACATTAATTTCTCCATAACTTAATAAAAGATTTTTAAGAAACTATCACATTTTGTTAAAAATTCTATTCCCAATACAACGTATTAAATAGCATTTATAAGCAAACATTCGTTTGGGAACTATATCGTTGCAAACCCGTGACAAATTAGTGGGGAAAGGAACGAGAATAATCTTAACGGAGACTAATTTCTAAAAATTTATATCTTCCAAATGGTAGTATATCATTTAAATATAACTAGTTCATCTCGTTCATATAATTGTTACTAATGACAAGCGGTCTAAATGTAAAAAAAGATGCAGTAGTTTTATTTTAATGACATAATTCCATTTGGGAGAAATAAATTTTTAAAAATTATTCTCCGTTGTGATTCTTCTCGTTCGTTTCCCCACTAATTTTCCCGTGTTTGTAACGGTATAGTTCTTAAACGAATGTTTGCTTATAGATGCTATTTAATACCTTGTATTGGGAATAGTATTTTTAACAAAATGTGATAGTTTCGTAGAAATCGTTTATTATGTTATGTAGAAATTAATGTTTAAACTTTAGTGCTTTCTGTTTACCTTTAGCATATGTTCGTAATAGTTCAGTTACTAAACGAAGTCGTCTATGGTGATTCTGATTAGAGCCTGTCATTAGTAACGATTATATGAACGAGATGCAGTAGTTTCATTTAAATGACATACCTCCATTCGGGGGAAATTAATTTTTAAAAATTAGTCTCCGTTGAGATTCTTCTCGTTCCCTTCCCCACTAATTTGTCCCGTGTTTGTAACGGTATAGTTCCTAAACGAAATATTGCTTATAAAATGCTATTTAATACGTTGTATTTGGAATAGTATTTTTAACAAAATATGATAGTTTCGTAAAAATCGTTTTTTATGTTATGGAGAAATTAATGTTTAAACTTTTGTGTTTTCCTTATACTATTAGCATATGTTCGTGATATTGCAGTGCCTAAACGAAATCGTTCGTAGAGATGTTGTGTATTACGTTGTATTGGTAATTCTTATGTTAACAAAATGCGATAGTTTAATAAGGTTGTACCTGTGGATATGGAGAACTAAACGTTAAACCTTAGTGTTTAAGAAGAGGATTTAGCCTATTTGTGTCATAATACAGTACCTGAAGGAGATTGTTTATAGAAATGCGATGTATTAATTCTCTTTTGAAATGGTTTTATCAATGATTTGTGTTAGTTTAAATGAAATCGTAAGCTGGAATTACGAGAAATAAACGTTTAAAATGTTGTGTTTTCCACGATTATTCCTCCTATGTTCGTAATACAATAATTCTTAAAGGCGGATGTTCTTACAGGTGTAGACTAATTCATTGAATAGGTAAAAGTATATTTCATAATATTACCAAGTTTTATAAAGATATGAATGAAGGATTAGGAGATAATAATGTTTTAACTGGTGCGTAACCCGTTACTGTTGGCAGCAATGCCGATTTCATTTAGTGGGAAAAAATTTAGTAGTCCAAGTTCGCTTCGCTCATCCAGAGCTAATATAGAATTCCAGATGATGAGAATTCATTTATTCTTCAAAATTTTTACATCCTTGTTAATGACTGTATGAATTCAGTATTCAAAAGAAACGGAACTAGCAGCGGGGATAAAGACGAAGACTGGGCTCTCCGCGTCTTCCAGTAGTTGTAGTCAACGACAGATCTCGGAGCGACCGAAACGGGTCATTCCCTTATCATTCTCGCCCACACATTAAGCGAACAGATATGCCTGTGCCCTCCCCATCCCCTTGGGACAATCCTTTCGCAGGTCAAATTTCGCCTGCTGTGCCTCTTCTCCCTCATCCTCCCTCGCCAGCTGTGGGGAGGAAGGCCATTTTTTATTTCCACTTGTTTATTGCTCTCCCGCGTAGGGGTCGTGGTTCGACCTTGTTGTCACATCGACTTCTACTCGGGACTTTAAAATTTTTCTTATTCAAGTTGGCAAGTTTTCATTTAGAGGTGAGTGTACCTTTGTCTGATTACAGTTCATTTTTCTTGAGTGAAGACTTTCACTGCCCGGGCACAGAGGGGAAGAGGTAATGTGCCTCGTCAATACACTCCGATATCATTCGGGAAATACTTTACTCTCAAGATGCACTCGATATTTGTGTTGTAGACCAAATACCATAGGACCCTACTTATTAAGTCTGTAATTTTCCATTATTGTTCAATTAGATAACTCTAGCACGGGAAATAATCGCCCTTAGTCTGTTGAAGGAAAAATGTACATGTTCAAAGTTGAAAAATAATATTTACAGGGGGTATTATTCAACAAACTCATGTTTTTTTAAGTCAAACTTCAACAAGTATGAATGGGTTTTCATCTCTTGTGATCATGATTTCATGAAACATGCAGAAATTTAATATGGAATGTTTAATTACTTATAACTATGCAAATTTACCATTTGAAATTTAAATATTGCACAAAATTTTATCATTACCACTATTATATAGATTGTTTCAAGCATATTACTCTTACTATCATTCATTTATCACGTCACCCTTAATGTTTAAAGAAACTGAAAGAGAAAAATTGCTATAGTTTGCAGAATAATTCATTGAACTCTCATTTCTGTTAATTGAATATTCTATGGCAATTAATATTTTCATCTCTCTAGGTTACCCTCTACGGATGTGTATTGTTAAGTAGTACGTGTTTCCCTTTTTTGTCTCCAAATAAAGTGTAACTCAAACTGAACCTTACATTTACTTATCGCAATCCCCAATAGGTATTTGTACTTTCTGAATGATGAATGACTTATTGAATGAATTACTTTATTAAATGATGATGCGCTAATTATTTTTGGGATTAATAACTTTCGGCATTGTCTTCTGGTAAAACGCATAAGTCTTAATAATTAATGGAGATTCTATTGCTACAGGTGGGGACTTTTTTAAAAATGTATTCGTCTTTTTGCAATCGGTAGATGTTACTGGGATTGAAATTAAATAGTAACACGAGATAAATATAAAACCATATTGTTAAGTTCATGCATTAGACTAGTAATAACAACGCGACTGTCCGTTATCCGTCGGTTTGAATTTCGGGTAGCTTTTCGCGTTCAAACGTACCGCGTGACAAGCGAAATTATCACGTGGTTTAGTTTTGAGGCCACAATCTCCTCCCTTTAAGGCTTTTTTGACCCCTCTCCTTATTTTGTCACTATGGGGAGGTGGTAGACGGAGAAAGATGGAGGTCAGTTGCCGGTGAGTCTAAATGTCTAAATTTTCATAAGGTACCTCAATTAGCCACAAGAGGCAGAACAATTCAGCGGTATACAGTGCAAGCGAATAGAGGATAATTTAGAGCGCTACATCTGCTATAACAGCGGCAACGGAAGGAACTCACTCCTGAAAAGCGTTCCGGCGTGTCCTGCTGTCGGTGTTTCTAGCGGTCGTTTGTTTTTGTTTGAAACGCAATTGTGTGAAGTCAATTTAAGCACTACCGGTTCAGCTGTCTGGTTTAGAAGAAAAACTCACTTATATATCGAAATAGGAAGACCGATTACTTTAATCATCACTCTAGAAATCGAAACTAAGTCCATGCAACTATAAAGAAAGTATATCGTTGAAAATGACGAAAAGGTGGTTTTGATGTGACTCTCTAAGGAATGAGAAATATTATTTAGAGCCTTTCATTATGGAAGATAATATATTTGAATGAAGCACGCTACTAATATTCAGCCATGGAAATTCAGAGGATGGTCATTATTTAGTTATGATTCAACGGCAATACATTTGAATACCTCACGCAAAAAACGAAAGGAGCCATTTTTCGTGATATCAACATCGGATATTTATCTTCCAATCGTAGTGAGTCTACTTTACGGAGCCTTTCTGAAACCTCTTGCTTTTTCCTTGTGCATGTACTATGTCATTGTGTACTAGATTTCAATTCTTTCTATAGATATTGTTCAAATATTTTTTTTCTCAGGTTGGTAAATGCTAAAAATCCGTTGGTTTCCCTCTTGCATTCTCTCGCACTATTTCCTCCTCGATCCGTTGGCGCCGCATTGCCAATTACACCCGGCCTTGTGCACTGAGTGAACTTTGAAACAACTTCTTTCACATGTTGTCTTCTATGACGAATTTGAAATAACGAACGTTCTTTGTCGATCCATTTCGCTGGAGATTTTCTACTCTATTCCAGTTAATTTCCTCTCAATCTTCTAATTTAGCACTAATCCTAATGAAGAACTGGGAGATTCGTATAATATCTTAGTTAGACTGAAGCACTGACTTAGACAGATTGAAGTCTGACTGACTTAGACAGATTGAAGACTGACTGACTTAGACAGATTGAAGCTATTGGACCAGTGTGACACGTGAAAATATCCTCCGTCGGTGACGCGGGCCCGCTTGCTACCCGCCGCCCCAGCTGCCATCGCCGGGGTTCTCCTCCTGTATCCTCTCCCGCACCTCTGCACCCATCCTCGGTGCGGACCCAGCCGACGAGGGTTCCTTTTTCCTGCTTCCTCTCCCGCACCCCTGCACCCATCCTCGGCACGAAACCAGCCGACGAGGAATCCTTTCCTTCCCTTGGTACGGACCCAGCTGACGGGGGTTCCTTACCCCTGCACTTCACACGAGAGCGGGCGCCGCGCCCCACGGATGGGATGCCAGCGGACCAGCCCAGAAGACGGACATACCGCAGGGAGCGGGTGCCATGGATCGCGGTGCTCGAGGCCTGCCGAACCCTCCGGGAAACGTCACCGGCTCTCCTCTGCCCTCTCGCAAGTCCGGAGGACCCCGCCGGCGCAGCGGACAGCACCCACGCCTCACCCCTTGACCTCCAGGTGCTCCACACCCCCGAGCAACCCGTCACTCCGAGGGTCGTGCGGAAGAGCTCTTCTGGGCGCCCCCGAGAAGGATCTCAGCAGTGGGACCTTCGGCCAATTTTCCCCCTTTTCTTCCCTGTACTCCTTCACCATTATGTCAATTCGGATTCGACCATGAGACCCCGTAGAAGCCAGGGTCGGATTCGGGCCGTAGCCTGCGTCCGTTAATGACTAGAATACCGTAGATGTAGCTTTGTGGGGAGTTTTGTGTTTTGATTTAAACTTTCTATGGGAGTTTTTGGACTAAGGTTTATTATGTGTGCCATTGGTTCTTTCATTGTATTTCTAAAGAACAATATGTCATGTTTCATAGAGTTGCTCAACGTTGAAATAAATGATTTTTGCTATTTTTAATAAAAGAGAATGATTCTTCCTCCTATGAACCTTACTCTCACTAACAGAAGTCAGACACTAGTAGGACTGCACCTCCACCTCCTCCCATTCCTGCTAACACCATGGGCAAATCTAAGGATCTCAAGGCCGAGGCCAAGGGTATCACAGTGGAGGATGCGTCCATGTGTACTCGAATAATCGCCCATGGTGTGGTATTTATTTCATGCAATTGGCAGAACTAAGCCTCTCTAGCTTTAAATAATAAGATCAAGTGAAATTTTCGTCGGGGTTCAAATGGGATAGTGCACGCGTAATACACTATGCTGATTCCAGATAGCATCGCTTAGCCTCTCCTGCCCACTCCTCATCCTCACTCCATGTGGCGGATATTCTGAGCAACCCTGACGAAGATTGGGTAACCATCCCCGGTGGGAAGGAGGGTCAGGGCTGACGAAGAAGGAAGAAATGGTCCTCCGAGAAGGGAGTTGGGCGTATGGCTGACAACCAAACCCCGGAAAAAATCATCGCTTCGAAAATACAATTGAAGCCTCGAAAAAAGGAATGATGTAGCAGATACAAACCAAGCAAACGGAAGGATATGATTTTTGGAGCATGGAATACTAGAAGTTTATACAAAACGTCTACGCAACACCCTGCGAGTCACCACGAGGGCGTGTGGCAGGGGGTGAAGACCACCAAACATGCACCACTGACACGCAACTAGGACATTCAATGGAGACACGCCAGAGAACAGGGCCACACGCAGCCAGATGGCCAGCATCCACTCAATAAGGAAGGGATTATTGTCATAATTCTGGGGGTAGGGATAAAGAAATCTGATCAATCTACTAACCAAGAAACATTCCATTGTCTGTTGTTCCGACATGCAAGGGATACAAAGACCACTAATACAGATTCAAAATATCATGCATAATTAAGAACATCAATATTTACAACATGCATAAATAAGAAGGCAGATAATATAAAGAGAAAGGTCCACAAACTAGCTATTCTCACTATTCATGACGATGATCACAGCTGTTATGGTCCCGAATGGTACGGGAAAAATGACATTTTATACCTATGATCACAGTGACACCCACCTTAGAAAGAGATCGGCGTATCCTCGAGAAACCCGGATCACAACTAATTTACCCCAATCGTCTCTGTTTCCTTCCACAGCTTCTGGTTGGAGACGACTGGACACGTTGGACAACGTCAGAATGAACCGGAGAAAAACTTGACGAATGACGGCGAACTCACGCGCATGGAGCTTCACGCTGAAGGTTGGTGGGAGGGGAGGCCGGAGACCGGAGTTGAGAAATCGGGGAAGAAGGGGGGAGGCCAATGGCGAGGCGTATCCCTTTTCCCCCCTTCCACTGTCTTGACGGAGAGGGGAAGGGAAGGGTGGGAAGGTTGGGAAGGGTAGGAAGGGTGCATGGGGAACCCCAGAAGCGGCAGGGGCCTCAATCCCTTCTCCTTTGGCATAAGGGGCGACCGTAAGGAATGTTCCCCCATCCCGGAGGGGCACTGTTCCCCGGAGGGGCACTTCTACTAGCTGAAATTGAACGTTACAACGCTGGCAATATTGCCGTTCAAGAGACTAAGTGGAAGGGTATCGGTACATTTGATACAAGACACCATACTATTTTCACAGTGGGAAAGATGATAATTAATATGAGTGCGGGGTTGCTTTCATCTACATCTACAACTACATACTACCCCGCGAGCCGCTGCATGGGCGTGTGGCAGGGGGTGGTAGGTCACCAGCCGTGTAAGGATGTAATATTTTTGGAGGTCAAATTGTGACATGTACAATGAGAGTGTATTTAGAGGAACTCAGTTTTTATTGTGGTCGCTTATTGTGCGCGGAAAGAACGAATTTTTGTACCTATCTGTTCGGCGGTGTATCTCTCTTATTTTATTGCATCTGTCAGACCTAGAGATTTAGTGAAGCGTCATGATAATATTTTCTGTGTCGCTCTGAAACACACCAGTTCTGAATTTATCAAGTCCCTTAAGCCTATCGTGCAGCCTCCGAGTCTCTAGGGGCTCCCACCATAGTCCCTGTAATAGTTCTGTAACACTATATGTTCGTTCGTAGCAGTTTTTAACGAAGCGTGCTGCTTTCCTATGTACTTTGTTAATTTTTTTGGTTAAATATTTATGACCAGGGTCCCAAATGCTCGCGGAGTCTTCAAGGTGTGGCCTAACCAGAGGGAAGTAGCATCTCTCTTTTACTTTTTCATCCTAGGACCTTCCTATTATACGCTTAACAAAACCTAGTTTCTTTAATGCTGTGCCGCATATGTTTTGTAAGTGTGTCTCCCACGATATATCTGAAGTTAAGGTAATTTTTGCGAATGCACGATGTGAATTACATATCTACATCATCTACATGCATTGATTGTGGATAAGAGATTAAAGGTAAGTTTCCTTAATTTTAAACCAATAAATGAAAGAATCTGCCTCCTGAGACAAAAAAAATCCTTAACCTATCAATCATGACCATCCATGCGGAAACGAAAGATAAAGACGAAATTACCAAAGAAAATTTCCTTGTAAAGCTAGAACAGTTGTTTGACAATATTCCAACGAATGATGTCAAGATAGTGATAGGAGACTACAACGCAATAATCGGAAGAGAAGAAAATCACCAAGATATAGTAGGGAACATAGCCTTCACACTAAAAGTAACGACAATGGAATACGCACCATTGAATTCGCTAGATCCAGATGCATGGAGGTAATATCGACTCGATTCCCTAGGAAAGACATCCACAAATGAACATGGACCACCCCGGATAACATACACCACAGCTAAATAGATCATGTACTAATTGAGAAAAGGGGATCTTCCAGTGTCACAAATGTAAGAAGTTTTAGATGGGAAAACTGTGAGTCAGATCACTACCTGGAATGCATGTATTTTAGATGTCGCATAACAAGCAAAAGGCGAAATGGACAACAGGCACTTCCAAAAATCAATTTAGAGAAAATGGACAGCCCTAACACCAGAAGAAGCTACCAAAAAGCATTGAGTGAAAACATAAAACATTGCAGTAAACTAAAGAGTACGTAAAACTCAGTAGAAGATGAATGGCAGCACCTTAAAAATACAATCTTGCATGCCGCAAAATCAACACTGGGGCACAAACCACACAATGAAAAGATTGAGTGGTTCAACCATGAGTGCACCGAGGCCATCCAGAAAAGAAATTCAGACAAGAAAATATTTGGAAAGGCCGATCAGAGACAAGAAATCAAAATATGAAGTATCCAGAAGGGAAGCCATTAGAATTGTAAAGAAAAAGAATAAAGCATACTCAATTCCATCATGCTGAGAGCTGAAGAAAATTTCAGAGTGAAAAATACGTGGGAAGCTAATTAGTTTTTAAAGAAAGGTTTCCTGCCCAGCACTAGCATATGTAGAGGACGCAATGGAGATTTGGTGACAGCCAAAGAAAAGGTGATGACTAGATGGAATTTTGATGAGCTACTCAATCCAAGCTCAAACATGAAAAATGCCCCACCAGATCCAAGACTAGAATCAGAGGCAGATGGAGAAGATACGATTGTACCACCATCCATAAAGGATACAATGAGAGCCATAAAAAAAGTTACAAAACAGTAAAGCACCAGGAATAAATAGATTATCTTCCTGGAGAAATTTTTTATATATGGTGAGGAACAACTAGCAACATAGGAAGAGTTTATAAGATAGGAAGGGTTTAAAATGTAGTCGTAATTCTCACCACCTGAGTCATGTGTGCACATCACCGCAGTATTGATCATCGAGTATTTAGCTGGTATTGACAGAAAGGATGGGAATATTTATTAGCCTAATAAATAATCGAACCCCTTCATTCTCGATCTCCTGACCAAGTCTCTGAGACATGGAGTTGTCCATATTTTGGCATAATCTTACTGGGTCCATTTCCCATTCGTCCTCCACCATTTTCCACATTGCATCTAAATTTGGGGTAATTTCGTTTGAGGGGGTCGAACAATGTTTGTTTCTCGCTTGTTCCTCACAATGAACGCCCAAATATTTCCTATAGGGTTGAGGGCTGGGTTCCGTGTAGCCCGCTCCATCTGAGTCACCTGGTTTGTTTTGAACCTTCTCTTATAATATAGACATTTGTGAATTCGCAAATATTTCGTTGAAATAGTTTCGGTTGAAAAATGAATATTAAAAAACATTTGAATAAACATAGTTCTCATTATAGCGGACAATTTGATTAATTCCGATAAATTGTAGTGAGAAATAGGATTTTTTTCATTTAAACACAAATAAAAGTTCAGCGGGAGAAATTCGAAGGCGAAACAGTTATTCTGGCAATTTCTCGACAGATATCTTTGTCTTTAAAAACCCACTTACCCGATTCCTCCTCGTAGGAGAAGGACAAGACATACTTGACGTCTAATAAGATTGTTTTGTCATCAAGAATTTACGAAGAGGACGCTATAAACTTGGAAAAATATCTCTGCTTGCGCTGTTTGCTCTGCTTGTCCATCCATTGACTCTTGTCTCAATGTAAAGTAGTGATCAGTAATCCTTAGCAAAGCTCCGGGTAGTTGTGGCCGGGGTAGTTTGCTGTTGTGAATGATGCAGATGTTTCAAATACTTGCTGCACAAGAAAGAAAAGGCTCGCCGCGCTTCGAAAGATGAGGAGTTACCCGTCGAATACTTGTGATGAAGTGCAATATGTCAAATACCATTTCTTCCCATTCTGTTAAACTACTGGTGTCCAAAACATGATCTATGGCAGAAAAGGTATCGCCCGCGACATAAAGGGAAAATATGCTCATATTAAAGGCATGTTGCGTCCCAAATCAATACCATGCGCTCTTCATACATTCTGAGGTTAAATGGATTAGTATTGGCGTAGCTTTGAATCGACACGGGGAAATCTGTTAAAATCCATAAGAGTTTCACAAGATTACTCGTTGCTATAACTCAGACTTAAGTCAGCTGGCCTAAAAGCCATGTAATTGTTAAACAAGGCACTTCAGCCCCTTGCAAATTGTTGCTCAATTAAAACACAGTTGAAATACTTAAAATACAATTTAAACAATGGAAAATATACGATGCATCAAGTGGATAAAATCTCTGAAAACTTTTTCATCGAGATTCAACGAACGACCATTTTTCCAATTTGTCAGAGTAGCTAGGATCGCACAATGGTTGGCTGATGAAGAAGAAGGATATGGGATCGGAATGAACACAAGAATGAGATCCTCAAACAGTGAACTGCTTCCTCCTTGCCGATTATGATTATAGCCTTCGTAGCAAGCAGCCAACGCATACTGAAAAATTATTTTAACAATTTATCGAATGCAGGAGTTGGTTTTAATTTTTTCCTGCGACACGCATATTTAAATTCTTTAATATGTGCAGTGCCCACTTAGTAAACAGGAATCTTATGCTTTCAAATGCTTGCTCAATCTCGGAAAAGATACATATTTAAGCACGATAATATTTATGGTAACTTTACGATGCGTCAAATCGATACAAAGCGCTACAATTAATCCATTCTTCATTCTACTCAGACTCTTATCTTCGACTGGTCAGTATTGCATTTTGCGCAATAATATATTAATGACGAGGACGCGTATAGAATTAGGAGGGCGAAGGAGAATGAAAGCATTGAACAGTTTACTTCTCCCTCGTCGCCGAAAATGCATTTATCCTGCGTACTGAGCAGGAAATTTCACCTGAAAATATATCTCAAAAATTGATTCGTTACGGGAGTTTTGTTTTTTTTTGTTTTGTTTTCAGGCGACTTTCATATTTCATTTCTTCAACATATACAGTATCCACTGAATTATCAGGAATCTTATGCTATCAAATTCCTAAACAATCTTGGACAAGAACATAAAATTAAAAAAACATTATAATTAGGGTAAATCTAGGTCGAACAAGTAAATAAAAAGCGCTAAAAACTACCCAATCTTGATTCAACTCACAAGGGGAGACTGCGCACCTTGCTACACCTTTTGAAATGCAATATTTTTTTATGTTGAGTGAAATGTCACATGCTGCTGGGAACACGTCGTGGATTGGTTGAATGAGCTGTAATTTTACTACAATTAATTATTTTTCATTCGTTTCTTTTTCCATGGCACATCTACATCTACGTCATACCCTGCAAGCCACCCAAAGGGTGTGTGGCAGGGGGTGCTTTCGCACCAGGCATGCATGAATGATAGGGTAGAACACCGACATTACACTAAAACCCGCGCACCACACATGCAAAGCGCCAATTAAAAATCTAATACCCAAGAAACATTCAATCTTCAATCGTTCCAACATGCAAGGGATACAAAGACTACTACTACAGATTCAAAATATCATGCATAAATAAGAACACCAATATTTACATCATGCCTAAATAAGAGAGCAGAATATATAATGAGAAAGATTTACTGCCTGCCTATGTCAATACTCGAACTATTCATGACGACGATCACAGCTGTTATGGTCCCGAATGGTACGCGGAAAAAATGACATTTTATACCTATCGGTTCCACAATCTAGCTCTCTAATTTTATTGGCGCGATCTAATCTGCCGTAGTACGAAGGGGTTAAAAGTATATTTTTTACGTCGTCAGTAAAATGATTTTCCTGAAATTTATTTAGGAGGTTAAACCTATAATTCAATCTACGCTGTGATAGCGATTCCCATCCTAATTCTTCTAACAGTCCAGACATACTAGCCAACTTATCGTAGCATCGTTTCACAAACCTAGCTCCTCTTCGCTGGACGCGATCTAACTCTGATATCAACCCCGTTTCGTATGGATCCCATACACTAACAGCATATTCCAGATGAGGCCTAACGATTAAAAAATAACAACGTTCTTTCACTTTCTCATCACATTTTCCAAGTACTCTCTTGATAAAGCCTAGCTTTCTATATGCTTGACCGCATATTTCCCTAATATGTTTTCCCCAAGATAGATCGTGAGTAATTGTGACCCCTAAGTGCTTAACAGACTCGGCGTGAATAGTTTCCGTATTATTAATTCTGTAAGCCCTACCTGGCCTATTTTTCTTTTTCCAAAAGCTGACTGCTACGCACTTTTTTATGTTTAGTTCCATCTGCCACTTTTCGCACCAAGCATGAATAGCAAGTAGGTCGATTGTTAACGAGTCGCTATCTTCGGAATTGTTAATATCCCTATACACACCTGCGTCGTCTGTGAAGAGTCTAAGCTTACTTTTAACGACGTTGCAAATATCATTTATGTACAAGAGAAATAAAAGTGGACCAATTACACTTCCCTGAGGAACACCCGATGTAACGCTAACGGTGGTTGACATGATACCGTCTATGACAACCCTTTGTTCCCGCCCATGTAAGAATTGATTAATCCAGCTAATAATGTTTTTATCTATTCCTTATGCTTATAGTTTTGAGAGCAACTTAACGTGAGGTACCTTATCGAAAGCTTTCTTAAAATCGAGGAATATCGCGTCAACTTGAACATTATTTTCACCCGAGAGCAAGATGTCATGAACGAAGAGGGCCAATTGGGTTTCGCAAGATCTACCCTTTCGAAATCCGTGTTGGTTATTTATTAATAATTCCTCCCTATCTAAATGACTCATAATGGAGCTTACGATTATGTGTTCAAATACCTTACAGGAAATGGATGTGAGAGAAATAGGCCTATAGTTACTAGGGTCTTCCCTGTCGCCGCTTTTGAATATAGGTGTGACATTTGCTACACTCCAGTCCTTAGGCACTACGTGATCTACTAAAGATTTGGTAAATATTAATTCTAAGTAAGGCCAATGTTTTATATACGCGAGCAGGTATTTGATCTGGACCGGGGGATTTGTTGGGGTTGATATTTTTTAGCTGCTGTTCTATGCCGCGACAATTTATAATAATTTCAGGCATTCATGTTTGGGAACGAACAGGCTGAGGATCGAAGAGATGTGGTGTATAAGTACTGAAAATGCTTTTGAAGAATGAGTTTAACGAATTGGCTTTTTGTAGACTGTTGGTTAGCTTTTCCCCATTGATATTCTTAAGCGTGTGTACTGTTGATTTATTTCCTTGAGTGTCCCTAACATACGACCAAAATGCCTTGGGATTATCGTTCAATTGTTCTCCCAGTAATTTACTTTTGAAATCAGCTAACGCCCTTCGGCACGCTTTTTTTGCTAAGAGTTTAGATATTTTGTAATTTTCGGTGACTGTGTATAGTTCTTCGGAGGATTTGTTATTTTTTGCCCTTTTTAACCTAGCATGACATGTTCTCTGGTGCTTTAATGTTTTTCTAACCTCCGCGTTATACCACCTAGGCTCTGCATTGGCTCTTTTCCATTTACTTGGTATGTATTTGCTAACTACTGATCGTCTAACGTTGAGGAAAGTATTCCACAAAACCTCAGTATTACTGTTGATACTTATTTTTTTGAAAATTAGTAAATGACTTTTGCAACTCTCGTTTCATGCCTTCGTAGTCAGCCTTATTAAACAAGTAGATTTTTCTTTGTGGATTATGTTTCTTGATCATGCTCACGGAAAAGTTAGCTTTAACTATCTTGTGGTCGCTTATTCCCTTATCCGTACCTATGTTTACAACCATGTGTGGAATATTTGTCGCTAAAAGATCAAGTGTATTTTTCCCTCTAGTTGGAGCAGTGACTAATTGATGTAGTGAGTGAGATGTGAATGTATACAGGAGTGACTCACAAAGGTCTTTGTCTTTCCCCCCAGTGATAAAACTGTACGTGTCCCAGTCTATGGACGGAAGATTGAAATCCCCACCGATTATAATATGACAGTCGTTTTTTTGAGTGGTTAATTTACTGAGTTGACTTTCTAGTTCTAATATTGAGGTTATATGGGTATCTGGTGGTCTGTAATATGCGCACACATAGATTGTTTTTGCTTTAGGATTTTGAATGGAGCACCATACGCTTTCTACCTGGTCGTCGGAAAATGACTCCCTCCTACTAATATAACAATCCTTCACTGCAATAAAAGCTCCTCCCCCGGTCCTTTCCACTCTATCTTTTCTATAAACTGTGAAATTTTTCGGGAATACTTCATTATCTGCGATTTCGTTGCACAACCAACTTTCCGTCCCTATAATTAAGTCTGCGTCAGTAGTTTCAATTAGATGGTAGAAGTCAGCTACTTTATTCCTTAAGCTACGGAAATTTACTACCACGACAGAAAAGGATTTATCAGTGAGCGTATTCCCGGAAAGTGTATTCTCATTACAACTAGCTTTCTTAGGTATATTCCAAGTTACATTACTGCTATTTTTTGAAACTGGCCTCTTACTGTTCTCTTTAGCCTTAACACTTTCTTGGATATTTTTTCTATTAAATATTGTTCGCGATGGTACCTGATTCGACCCATTAGCTGACCTACTCTCTGCCCTACCCTCTACATATAAACACTAGAGAAGGTACAGTCAGGTGGCGCAGTGGGTAGAGGCCCGGACTCGTTAGTTGAATGACGTATGTTCGATCCCACGCGGGTGAATTTTTGTGTCAATTCCAATTATTTTCGTTAGTTTCCGAATAATTTTCAATTGCAGTTCGTCTCATGCAGTGGCGTAGCTTGTGCGTGTGCCGCCCGGGGCGGTCCTTGAGTATGGCGCCACCGTCCCCGCGAAGAAATACATTTTGCAGAGTGACACTCTTTTATGTGACTCGTTAACGTACATAAAACTGAAAAGTTTTATGTACATTAACGAGTTTGTGTACAAATGTGACATTATTTTCACATGCTCAAATGTGTTATGATTTAGAGCACTGCGCTCAGTATAAATGTTAAACGATTTTAACGAAAAGCATGAATTAACATTTTGGACAGTTAAATAATAGGAACGCTCAGGACATGAGAATTCCATCGCTACCAAGAACAAAATTCTAAGACACCCCAGTTCTGAAATGCTAGCTTTTTATTTAACTGACAACAAAAGCTTTTGTGATTAAGTTACGCACCTGACACATAAGAAGTATATAGCAAAGGTATCTATCTAACAATTGCTTAAGTTTTTTATTTCAGAGATATTTGTTTGTAAGTTACAAAATACCGAAGTTGGAGCTCATCGAAAAAACTATCAAAAACTGGTAGTTTTTACGTTTAACCCGAAGTAAAAAAATATAAAAATGCGTTTCTAGAATTTTAAACTGGCATGAAATGACGCAAAATTAAATAAGAAAAATACTTGTATGATTGGTTTTTCTGTATGCCGCTTTGTTACTTCGTTATTCGTAACCAAACTCGAGTGCACATAATTTCTGCGCCGACAGCAGTCCAAATCGTCACGTCTTGCCACTGAACACTGTTATAGCCTACAGCAGACCCCATAGTGCAACCCCTCTTGGCAAGAAAGCGACGGATATAAAATGAAGAATGCGAGAATCATTACTTACTTATGAAGGAAAGGCCACAGGTTTTCTTGTACACGACTCTTGTACAAATAGGACTTGGGCAGAAGTAGGACACAAGAAAACTACAACGCTGATACCGTGTTGATACCTCTGCCTCCGATGGCGGACGTGCCAGTTTAGCAAAAGAATGCTTCTGTGAACTGAAAATGCATTAGTATTACAGCTTACAGTAGATCCCACAGTGAAACCCCACTTAGGAAGAAAGCGACAGACATAAAATAAAGAATGCGAGATTTATTACTTGCGTATGAAAAGAAGGCCACAAGTTTTCTCGTGCACGACTCAGTGATAGGACTTGAGCTGAAGTAGGACACCAAAAAACTACAACGGTACTGTGGATACGCTGATACCTCTGCCTCCGATGGCGGACGACAAACGAGAGATGTATGCGAATCGGATGATTGAGCGACCGGGAAACAAGAGCGCCTGTGCTTCGGACTTCATCCACCAGGTCGTAGACCAGTCGGTGACTGCTTGGCAACAATGGTGGAATAAAGCGACTCACTGCCGGACATCGCAAACGCTGTAACAGAGAGTTCCTCGACTACTTACTAGTAGTACTTTTTTAGTAGGTTTCACTCCACCCTGACAGTCCCTGCCAAGGTCATTCGCGGGGGCGGTCCCCTTAGCAGCACGTACCAGTATTGCCAAGTGTGCCCATCGAAATTATGACGAGTAATGAAAGAGAAACACAGAGATGTCTCCCAAACCATGTCACGTCAAAATCATTTCAAGTCTCACTCGACACAAAGAGTGGAATGATTGAATAATATATGAACTATACATTGAATGCTTCCTTCAATACGCGAACATATTTTATCCTCCAAATGAGATCATCATCTTATCCATCCTAATAGATCGTCTTGATATTTGTATAAAACATCAAGTCTAAATTTTAACAGTCGATCTGAGAGCATCTTCCATCTTAGTTGCTGCAGAAGGCTTGTAAAACTAATGGAACTATATTATTAGTGACTTTTAACATATCATGCCGAAAACTAGCTTCATAGTTTAATCTGATATCAGCACCACTTTCTTTAACTCGCTTCATCTGAAAATAGGGCGATAGTCTGTTAAAAATATATAATACTTGTCTTTTAGAGAAAAATTCATACAGTATGTTAAAAAAAGATGAAAAACTTAGATCCAAGTGATGACTAATGAAGCTTAATATCACAAGATTTGTGATACAAGTGACATGCCACAAATTCTACTATGTTTTGACAAATAAAACATAAAGAAAAAACTCAGTGTAGCAAACTAATGCTTCCGTGAATTAAAAATTTAATAGTATAATAGTTTTCTGCAGACCCCACAGTGCCGCCCCCTTAAAAGTGAGCGCCCGGGGCGCCCCCCCCCTGGAGTGTGTATAGTGATCATTTACATTCCGCCCCCCTGGAGTGTGTATAGTGATCAGTTACATTCCTTTAACAAATAAAACTTTTACGCGCTCGTACTTAAAGCCACATAAAACTAAAGTTAATTCAAATGTCAAACTCGAAAGACAAACAAATGGGATCGTGTTCAGGGATTTCATAACAGGTGGAGATTTGAATGCCTCCTCTTTAGATAGGAGATAGCAACACACCTGTGGGTAGTGGGTGGTTTTATTTCCAATAAGTATGCTATTCAACTAGTGGTCATCGTAATGATATCCACTCAGTAAGTAAAGCCAAAGAGTAATAACAGTTTAACGAAAGCCTCAGAAGGCTCAATTCTACCATTTTTATTTACATCCCAGTGGTACATACTCAGAAGCTCCGTAGAGAGATAAATTCAAGGACTTACATTATTTTTGGGTTCACAGATTTTCACATACCTATATCGTTTCACGTTAGTTACCCACACAAAATATTTAAACACTGAATATGGCATTCAAAACGAGTGAAAGAGTAGACACAAACTTTTAGCAGAAAGAAACAGACGCAAAAGCCACTGAGTCTTCGGCATGAAATGATATCGTATGCTTCTTACACTACCGTTGAACAATCCTTAATAAGGTCACCATGTACAGTCATACGTTTAATGACTTTGAAACAAGAATCTGAGATTAACCTCGCGCTTGAGACAGTTTCACCACATTGAAATACGAGCTCGTGCCGAGCCTTGCGAGGATTGGAATTCTTCTGTTCAGAGCATTCAGTGGCCAATAACAACGGTCGCTTCAAGATTTGCGTTCATTCTCAGTTGACAAAACCAACGTTGCCACACCTTTCTATTGGGTAACTATCCGGCGCATAAAATATGATTGATAAACGGTACATAAGATTTATCCGGCGGGTAGCAATATACGGCAGATAGTTACCGGCAAGTTTACCCGGAGATGGATCAACCGGCCCTAAGTCCCAGGCAATTCTGCTGTTGTTGACGGAGATGGGCTACCTCTTAAAAGGATTTAGGGCTTCGCCTCGAAGTCAGAAGAGAAGATACAGAAATCATTCAATTTCCGAGAGACATTCATTCTGAAAGTTTTTTCGGTTAAAACCGAATATCTGGGGCCACATCTCAGGTAGTCTCAAGTTGGGTGGGGCCAACCTCGCGGACGGTCCTAATCCCTAACCCTTCCTCGGACGCGGAGACCCATCGCCGACCTCTCCTCGACCCACGCAGCGGGGGTCTCCCTCCCCAAAATTAACCGTGCTCACTATTATTTAAACTTTTAAAACTACGTCATATAACAACAAATGAATCTTTTAATCGTACTCCCGATAATTGTACGAGTAAGTACATTTTTTAATCGTCGTCCTACGATGAAAATGAACAATTTTGCGAACATAGCTAAAAACGTGGTGATCCACTGCCGGAAAAATGGCAATATCGCAGTGGTAGGTGACGACTGGCTGCGGGAAATTTGAATGAGTTTTGAGTATGATTTTGTCATTTCCTCACTGTCTATATCCCTCTCAGCATTGCCATTTCTTCGCAGGCGAAGATACGTAACTTTATCATTGCTACATTGGTACCGCGAGTATGTTTGCAGTGATTGTAAATGGGTATAGCTTTTACAATTGACCTTATTGACATCGGTGAGTGATGAGAATCATAGCCCTTTCGAGACGGAGTAGTTCTCTCCTTAGCGCGATTGCTGGACTGAGCCCCAAGACACTCTTCTGTCCCCTCTGTACGGAGCATTTTTCAAGACGTCGGTTAAGAAGGGTCTCGCAGGTAATCACACACTCTCAGCTCCTACCCTTTTTAGACCCCTCTCAGCAGGGACTCCGCATTATCTCGGACTCTGGAGGTAGTTGGGCTCCCTCCTTCCCGGGTTTAAAACCCTCCCAGCGGCATTGGTTCGCGGTCAATTTAGGATTTATTTATACGTATTAGGTACATGGATAATTGCTGCTTGCTCTTAATTTGCGGAATTTGAACTGAATTCCTGGTTTTTTTCTGTGCTTTGTCAAATTTTAAACGAAGCTCCAACGTCAATATTAACGGATTTAATGCAGCAATCATTTCCATTCCGAAAATGTGCTCCTAAAATATTCTTATTTGATTCCAAAACCTTCCACAAACCTCAATACTAAATTGGAATACCTTCTTGGAAATGCATTAGTAGAGGTAAAAATTTCATTGTTAAAAAGCTCATTGTGTTCATAGCTAGGACTACCGTGGTATTTTTTGGAAAGTACGCGCCATCGCGGGCATACAGAACTCCTGTGGAGCTTCTCTGGAATTGCATCCATCAGTATAATTAGGGTTTTCTCCGAATATTTTAATGTCCCTCCTTTCATTTGGAAAATACGCTCCACCACGGGCTTACAGAACTCCTGTAGAACTTCTCTGGAATTGCATCCATTGGTATAAATACGTTTTTCTCGGAATAAGTTAATGCCTCTCTCGTTCAAATTCCCACAATTCTTTTTGAATATGAACTTCCTCTTCACTTCTGTCTCAGTCGTTCTTGGCTTCAGACGACTTCAGACAAAATATTGAAATATATTATTCCGAGTATGCATTATCAAGTGTTGTTATCATACTAAAATCGAGATTTCAGTTAATATTTATCGTAGAATTTCGTTTAAAAATTGTAAACGCTCATAAAAAGACAAAGAATTCGATTCTTAGTTTATAATTTTTGAGAAAGGAACAAATATAAATTTCGCAAAACGACTGAATAAACAATAGTATGACCGCGGTCCCTTGCCACAAAGAGGGGTATTATACGACGAGGGGTTCGAGTACCTGTCCCCGTTTTTCGAGGGTAAGGCCTAACCCCCGCTGCGTTGGGTCCTGAAACTAAGACTTCGGGTACCCGTAACCGTCATAAAATGGGGGGGAGCAAGAAGCCGAGTATTTTCGGCATTCGTTCCCTGGGTCAGGAAAATCTCTGCCGAATATTTTCGGCCTTCGTCTCCCTGGTCAAGAAACTTACTGCCGTATATTTCCGTCGTTAGTAGGGAAAGGGATAGTGTTAACCGATATGGTGCCGAGAAAATGCGTTCAAAGTCTTTTGCCCATTTTTCCCGATATAAGTACCCCCTCTAGCGTGCTAAGTGTTTAAACGAATAATATGCATGTTATTTATGCCCGCACATGTCGAGAACTAGCTTCACAAATGACTTAACCTTCACAAAATATGTAAAAGAAATCTCACGGATATCCGAATTTGAGGTGGGCGCCATCGTCATGTATTTATCATCGTCACAAAGTGATTCATTATAGCATATGTAATGATCATTTTTTTAGAATCTTACGGTCACCATTGGTTACCAATATCAATTCTAAACAGAGCGTCTGGCGTGTCAGGTTTGCAGTACGAGACGCGCGGGGAAAAGAGCTCTGTTCAAAAGCGCATGAGTTTTTTAATGATCGACCTATTTTCAATTTGAAGCATTTATTATTTTTCTAGAGATTAGTACTACGGCATTAATTGATAAAAGTTGAAACAATTTTTTTAACTTAATTTTAACTTTTAAAAAAATTAATTAACATGAATAGTGAATTGATGACGAAATATTAAAAATATTATGCCTTTTCGACAGATTGTTGGTGAAAAGAAGTTATTGATCATATCAATGAAAAGGATAGTATACCTCAGCAACAAATGAGCGAAGTTATCTCTATAATTGTACCTAAGAGGAACCAAATTATATAGATACAGTTGTAAAGCAATAAGTTAACGACTACAATTTTTAATTCGGCTTTTCATTCATAAAAGCTTGGATCTAATGGACAAAATCTAAACGGCACCCTCCTCTAATTCCAATGCATGAATACTGGGAAGCTGCTATGTTAATAATCGTATGTGACAAGAGGACGGATGGCATTATTTTACCATTTGTTATGGACGTGAAAGTGCTTCCTCCGGCATCCTGGTAAATACTAAGGACGCACATTCGCGTCTTTCAAGTTGAATGTGTTAATTGGTTATAAATATAGTTTGAAGGCACTTGTAGAGTCATAAATCATGATGGAAAATTAAAATATTCTCAGAAGAGAAATAAACTGACCATTTCCGTCAGCCTTTGTCGCTTTCTATTTCAGATAAAACGCGAACCACAAAGATAGATAAGATGTGTAAAGACTGCACCGCAAATCGACTTAATTCATCAGACACTATCACCATATACCTATCACTTGTCTGATAGGCAAAGACTTAATGCATCCGATGCATAACCTTTGGGTTAGGTATTAAAACCAAGCGATAAAACATAGCAGTCGTGGAGAAGTTCAGGAAAGAATCGCGCTAAAGTATTTCAAAAAACTAAAATTATACTACGTGATTTCTGGGCGTCTAAATTCTACATGAGCAAGGGAAAAGAATACATTCAGCCACTCTTGGTGGGATGGGGAAGGTGAGGAGGAAAGGGATATGGGTAGAAGTGTTTATGCATGGTATTGCAGAAGCATGGATCGGCGCTTGGCCCATGGGTGACCTTCGAGCACTGGTTTCTGCGGTTAGTTTTATAAAAAGGGCAAGAGAGTAAAAGTTTCCCCCGAACTCTAACCCGAGTTAATAACCATAATTGCTGGGCGTTGAAGAAACAGGGGGGGGGGATAGCTTAAGGGTAATGCATGGGACAGGCTTCTCTCGCAAAAATCCCAGAATGCTCAACTCGCAACCCTTAGAGACTTTAGAAAAGCTTATGACAAGGTTCCCCACTGTAAGTTACTCACGAAGTTAGCATCATACGGAATAGACAGTAATATAGTAGGCTGGACAGGAGACTTCTTACATGAACGCGTTCAAAGGGTGGTATTAGATGGTGTCAGCTCCGGCGAAGTAAAAGTCACATCAGGTGTTCCCCAGGGAAGCGTGATAGGTCCAATTTTATTTCTTCTGTACGTAAACGACTTAAATACAGTAGTAAAAAATAGCAAGCTCCGTCTTTTTGCTGATGATGCAGTAGTGTATAAGGAAATTAGGAATGAAGTGGACATCCAGTTTTAAGCTAAGGATTTAGATGCGATTGATGATTGGTGTGATAGATGGCAACTAGAATTAAATTTGAAGAAATGCGCGATTATGAATTTTTGGAAAAAGAATGGCCTTCCCCGGAATAATTATTGCATCAAAGAAAATAAAATATGTAACGTAGATTCAATTAAGTACTTAGGCGTCACCATCACTGAAGACATGTCATGGGGGAATATTATCATGGGGGAAGAATGTCATGGGTGACCATATTATCTAGCATTTCTCCATTAAATATCCTAGTTGCATGTCAACAGTGCATGTTTGGTGATCTTCACCCCCTGCCACACACCCTCGTGGTGGCTCGCAGGGTACCACGTAGATGTAGATGAAACATTTATGCCTGAAATTATTATAAATTGTCGCGGCATAGAACAGCAGCTAAAAAATATCAACCCCAACAAGTCCCCCGGTCCAGATCAAATACCTGCTCGTGTATATAAAACATTGGCATCAGACATAGCGATTTCTTAGAATTAATATTTACCAAATCTTTAGTAGATCACGTAGTGCCCAAGGACTGGAGAGTAGCAAATGTCACACCTATATTCAAAAGCGGCGACAGGGAAGAACCTAGTAACTACAGGCCTATTTCTCTCACGTCCATTTCGTGTAAGGTACTTGAACACATAATCGTAAGCTCCACTATGAATCATTTAGATAGGAAGGAATTATCAATAAATAACCAACACGGATTTCAAAAGGGTAGATCTTGCGAAACCCAATTGGCCCTCTTCGTTCATGACATCTTGCTCTTGGGTGAAAATAATGTTCAAGTTGACGCGATATTCCTCGATTTTAAGAAAGCTTTCGATAAGGTACCTCACGTTAAGTTACTCTCAAAACTATAAGCATATGGAATAGATAAAAACATTATTAGTTGGATTAATCAATTCTTACATGGGCGGGAACAAAGGGTTGTCATAGACGGTATCATGTCATCCACAGTTAGCGTCACATCGGGTGTTCCTCAAGGAAGTGTCATTGGTCTTTATTTTATTTCTCATGTACTTAAATTATGTTAGCAACGTCGTTAGAAGTAAGCTTAGACTCTTCGCAGAGGACGCGGTTGTGTAATGGGATATTATCTATTCCAAAGATTGCAACTCTTTAACAATCCACCTACTTGATATTCATGCTTGGTGCAAAAGTGGCAGATGGAACTAAACATAAAAAAGTGCGTAGTAGTCAGCTTTTGGAAAAAGAAAAATAGGCCAGGTAGGACTTACAGAATTAATAATACGGAAAGAATTAACGCCGAGTCTGTTTAGTACTTATGGGTCACAATTTATCACGACATATCTTGGGGGAAAATATATTCGGGAAATATACGGTCAAGCATACAGGAAGCTACATCTACATCTACGTAATACCCTGCAACCCACCACGATGGTGTGTGGCAGGGGGTGAAGATCACCAAACATGCACCATTGGCATGCAACTAGGATATTTAATGGAGACATGCTAGATAATAGGGTCACATGCAGCTAGATGGTTAGTATCTACACAATAAGAAAGGGATTATTGGTTGTTATTACATGCATCATGCACTACAGACTACTCTAACTGGATTTCACCTACCTATCCCTTTGCTACGCTGCCTATTGTTCTCTCTTATGGTACGCGGGAAAAATGACATTTTAAATCTATCGGTACGACAATCTATCTCTCTAATCTTGTTAATCTGATCAAATCTAGCATAATACGCAGGGGTTCTTAATATATATATATATATATATATATATATATATATATATATATATATATATATATATATATATATATATATATATATATATATATATATATATATATATATATATATATATATATATATAACGTAATCTGTGAACAGATCGGTTTCGAATTTACTTATAAGGTTTAACCTAAATTTTAACCTGCGTGTTGATAGTATTTCCCATCCTAGTTCTTCTATTAAACTCGTAACACTTATACAATTATCATAACAGCCTTTAACAAATATAGCGGATCTCCTTTGCATTCGCTCCAATTCTTATATCGTACCTTCCTAGTACGGATCATATATACTAGCGGCATATTATAAATGAGGCCTGACAAGTGAAAAATAGCTTCTTTTCTCGAACTCTCTCAACATATTTGCCTAGAACCCTTTTTACGAATCCTAATCTACGGTTTGCTACACTAGTTATTTCCCTGATGTGTATCCCCCATGGCATGCCTTCAGTGATGGCGACGCCCAAGTATTTAATAGATTCTACGTTAGATATTTTCTTTTCTTTGATGCAATAATTATTCCGGGGAAAGCCATTCTTATTTCAATATCTCTTCCTTTGTACTTTCCTCTATACTACGTTCATGAACTTCTTCCTGGTAATACTCTGGGGAATTATCCCGCTATTTTACCTTCAATTATGTTCAATTGTTTTACCTTCAAGCTTGGCTATATCAAGAGAATACTCGGAAAATGTGATGAGAAAGCGAAAAAACGTTATTTTTCAATCGTTGAGCCTCATCTGGAATATGCTGCCAGTGTATGGGATCCATATGAAGCGAGGTTGACATCGGAATTAGATCGCGTGCAGCGAAGAGGAGCTAGGTTTGTGAAACGATGCTACGTTAAGTTGGCTAGTGTGTCTGGACTGTTAGAAGAATTAGGATGGGAATCGCTAACACAGCGTAGATTAAATTATATACTTAACCTCCAAACTAAGTTTTAGGAAAATCATTTCTCTGATGACGTAAAAAACATACTATTAACCACCTCGTACTACGGCTTGTATCCCTTGCATGTTGAAACGATTGACCCGATGTCAATAAGGTCAATTGTAAAAGCTATACCTATTTACAATCACTGCAAACATACTCGCGCTACCAATGTGGCAATGATTTAGTCACGTATCTTCGCCAATATTCGCCTCGAAGAAATGGAAATTCTGAGAGCCAAATCATACCCGAAACTCATTCGAACTTCCCGCAGCCACCACCACGTTTTTAGCTATGTTCACAAAATTGTTCATTTTCATCGTAGGACGACGATTAAAAGATGTACTTACTCGTACAATTATCGGGAGTACGATTAAAAGATTCATTTGTTGTTATATGACGTAGTTTTAAAAGTTTAAATAATAGTGAGCACGGTTAATTTTGGGGAGGGAGACCCCCGCTGCGTGGGTCGAGGAGAGATGTCGGCGATGGGTCTCCGCGTCCGAGGAAGGGTTAGGGATTAGGACCGTCCGCGAGGTTGGCCCCACCCAACTTGAGACTACCTGAGATGTGGCCCCAGATATTAGGTTTTAACCGTTTTTTCGATTGAATTCGAAAGTTAAATCCAACCATTATGATCTCAAGAGAAGTGAGATATATCGAATGAGGGAAATCTCAATGACGTAGTATTCAACGGCGAGATGGCTGTAGGAGCAGTATTACTTCGAACATTGCTTTTTCTTCTGATCTCAGTAGCGTCCTAATTGCTGCCTTCACACTGCCATGAATGTCCGATATTTCATGAGAATAGAGTCCGAGAGCGTTATCATTGATTTCGGTGGTTTTTCCGATGTTACTTTTCAACAAGCTTGCTGAAAATGAATATACCCAATATTGTTCCACTTCCTCGAAGTAGGAACTTTTTTTTTTTTGTTCGGGGAGTCGAGTACCTGAGGGTGGGCTTTTATTTTAAGAAGTCTAATTTTGATTAGCTTTGCTTAATGAGAGATAGCAGCATAACGGTTTTTACGTGCGCGAAAAGTAAAATCAGCTGTCTGTAGAGTTATTGCGTGAGTGCACGGAGCGGGTGGAGACCACCTTGGAGATAGCAGCACGAGCTTTGGGCGGCGAGCGATGACCATGTAGCATGAGGAGGAGGGAGGGGTATAAGGGAGGCTCGTGGCTTCAGAAGAATCTAATGGGCTGTGAGTTTCCTAATACGTAGGAAACTCCCCGTCTGATTTCCACCGGAAAGCTCGGACAACTGTGAGTAAATTGAGATTGGTATTGAATGTTCCGAACGACGAGGGAAAAGATCGATTTAAACCCAAAGAATAAACTTCATTATGTTAAAAATTACCCTTATATAGTCGGTAAATAATGAAATAAAAGAAATATAACTATTTAAAAATAGAAAACTCAACTAGTCCACTTCGACGACTTCTCCTTCCTCTTGGTGGCCAGGAACGTTCTCTTGCATACAAGGGAGGGGGTGTTCAAGGTTTGGCGGCCTCTACCGGCTTACTGCGCTCACTTCAGCTAAAAAGACTTGATTATTTGCATACACATTTTAAAATTCAACCAGCGCCCCCCAGTGGCAGCCACACAAATCCCACAAACCCGAGTTTTACGGGTAACCAAGATAAAAATCGACGGTTGCCAAAGATGCCACCCAAGGTCAAGATATTGACGTCAAGAACCTGATACCCCCGCCGATGCCCCAAGAAGAGAGACTTATGGCAGGGCCTTAGAAATAAAAAAGGCAATTATAACTGCAATATAGAAAATGGAGGACAGAGTGGTTAATCGAAGCAAACAATGCTTTCAACGGAAAAGGATTACATTCAGAAGGGTCTACGCTCAATCCTACCACCTCGCCTCTTATTTCCACGAAACTGAATAATTTGAGTATACTTTGATGCGTAGAAATGGAAACATTCATTATCTTTGAGGAGATCTGGGGCTAAGGAGGGGAACTTTTATTGAATTTGATGCATTTACTCCCAAAAGAACACACTTTCGCCAAAAATATGTGCAATAAACCCCCTTGTTACGATACTTACCGGCGTTTTCATAGAAAGAGCAGAAGTCGTTTTCTATTTGTTTGCAATGCGAAACATTTTTGAATTTAAAACGTCAAATCAAATAAATTAATCGTCATAATCTATTCCGCTAATTTATTAAATTACTGGCATGAACATAGAAATTAAAATGCAATGCGTACATATTACTGACGGATGGCCGAAAGCTTGAGAAAAGACGCAGGGAAAGAATGTCTTTTACTAATTGTATGGTAATCTAGCTCATTTGTGCGATAAATATTGATTGTTTTTTTACCTCTATATTTGGGCACTAACTCGTTACAAATTGAGTCAGTTTTACAGAAAACGTAGAACGTGTATTTTGTATATTTAATTTATATATTGGCATTTGAAAAATGCTATTTATTTGTATTTTTTTGCAATAAAGATTCTTTTCTGAATTTATCCAGACAACTTAATCTATCAAGGAGCCACCGAGTCTTCAGCGGTAGCTTACCTAATCCCTCTAAAAGTTTTAAAATACTATATTTTTTCTATGCTGTTTTCAACGAGGTGTGCAGCTATCCTTTATTTTCTGTTAATGTTTCAGATTAAATCTTTCTAGGAGGGTCCTAGATGCTCAAGGGTGGCGTCGCCAGAGAAAAGGAGTACCTCTCGCTTACTTTTCTTCCAAAATATTTCCCACTAAACGCGAGATAAATCCTAGTTTTATTCAGGTTTACAGCATGCGTGTTTTTTCGGGATACTAGACTCCGATTAAAACGGTTCAATTTACCCATATTTGAAATGTGGCGTATCCTGTCCCCTCAGGCTTATCCTGTTTATGCAGAACCAGGGATTTATTCGTGTGCTCTAATACAAAGGTATACAGAAATGGGACATACGCTTATGAAGATTTCCCGGAGGATCTTATACCAATCTGCATTAAATTTCATGTCCAGAGAGAAGTGGGAAAGTAAGAATTGAACAACATGGGACATCATTCTGCATCCTACGGATCATAATCGACCTTCCGTAAACTATTAATTCTCTAAAAAAAAGTTTTCAATATTGTGCAATGAATCCAAATAACGTATGACAACACCACGCAGGTAACTCCTTGCAAGCCTGGAAAAACTGTTTCAGGTCATCATGTAGTGAAGAAAATCCTAATTGGCTAATGTAGGTTTTTTACCGATGTGACCATTTCTCATTTTCACTGAAGTGACCTTCTATCATTTCATACAGGAAGTTATTTGCATGTTTACAAGAAATGTTTCTTGTCATAATACAGTCAAAATCCTAGTGGTTTAATTTTAGTATTTACTAATGTGACAATCTCTCGATTTTATTGCGAATAGAGCAAGGGGAACATTACTTCTATACCTACGAGACACCAGGAAAGTTACTCGAGTAAGTGAACGGGGAGAATATGCACCAAATGCTCAACGATTGTCACAGAGATGGAACACGACACGGAACCCCCGTAAATGACATTCAAAAGGACGATAACGCTAAATAAGAGTCCAAACCAGAAAGTCCTAAATGATAAGTTGACCATCATGCTAACAGACAGCACATGGGGGTATGTTTCCAACATTTATAGCACCACAAATAATATTTAGATATCACTCGGTATCATTAAGGCAGTAAAACCAACCCTATGAGACATTTGCAGCGAGATGAGGTGATCGTAACAGCAAGAACTTAAAGCTCACGGTCACGAAATTTAGTTCACAGATTGAAATTCAGTCACCTATTCTTACCTCGAAGGTCATGCTGACACTTGTGTAATTAAAAGAGACAAAGATTGCGTACAATACATTGGTAACCCATGCAGACCAGGGCACAGGAAAAGCTACTGAGAGCTGGGTGTATTCGCTTCTATTTGTACTCCCTCACTTCCCTTCCACCAACCTCATTCTCTTCACTAACCCAGCAGCTCATTGCCGCAAGAAATTCAACTCCGAAATTATTCCAATTTCGTGAGGATCCCAAACAGTGGAACTACGTTTCAAGGGGCCTCGCGTCATCAACGCTCAACCAAAAACCACCGTCTCACAGCACGCTGAACCATGAGCACTCTGCCCCCACTCATCGCAGAGGAGTGAGAAAGGAGAAAGAACACGTTACGGCAACTCAGGCAGAAATACCAAGCGAAGTGCATAGAGATATGACAGCTGAAATGAACGCGCATTACATTTACACCAATTACATTCCTATGTACACGGCAGTAATATTGCTTGCTAACCCCACGTACGAGCCATACCTGCGTATTGCAGTGGACTGATAATTCAATATGTTGCAGACATGACGTCTTCCTCACGTTGCGAAAACATTTTGTGCTTGAGCGGTGGGCCATGGTATATTGTCATGACGCCGAGACTCGCTGGAAACTTTCTACAAGTAATTGTCCGTTTCTTGGTTAAACATGAATTGTAGATACCGATTTTTATACACACCATGAAGGATCCTCATTCATTACTTTCGGAGCATGAGGGACCAATCGAGTCCCTGGTCTAAATAGTAGTCTGAGATTGAACTGTCTATCAATTCCTACGTAAATTTAGCTCAGTATTAGTAAAAGTTCGCCTTAAGAGTAATTTTTATTTTTTTAAACTCTCCATGTATCTCGCTCCTCCTGGCAAACGTCAGATTGAAATGGACTCTCGGCTCCGCAGACCGTTCCACTGCCGGAATTCAGTGAGACAGGTGTTAATGAATCTTCGATATAGCTTTATGAAAAACACTCAACCTTCAGAGTGATACTCGGCGTCTCTCAATCGTTGACAAAGGCCATATATTCTTGGCAACTTAAAAAGTGCATACCGTCAACGATCTTTGACAACGATTGAGATGCGCCGAGTATCACTCTGAAGGTTGAGTGTTTTTCATAAACTATTTTGAAGATTCATTCACACCTGTCTCACTGAATTCCGGCAGTGGAAGGGTCTGCGGAGCAGCGAGTCCATTTCAATCAGACGTTTGCCAGGAGGAGCGAGATACATGGCGAGTTTTTAAAAATAAAAATTACTCTTAATCAAGGCGAACTTTTACTAATACCGAGATAAATTTACGTAGGAATTGATAAGACAGTTCAATCTCAGACTACTATTTAGACCAGGGAGCGATTGGTCCCTCATGCTATAAAAGTAATGAATATCCTACCTGCATGGCAATAGTGAATGTTTGGAGATCTTCACCCCCTGCCACACACCCTGGCGGCTCGCAGGGTATTACGTAGATGTAGACTAAGATATAGATGTACCGCATGGACCATAGCATTTCAACATCGAGACCCTCGACTCTAATGGCAACACTTATGTTTCGAAACCGCGATAAAAGCGTATGTTTCATCTAGATAGACCAATTCAACATGATTGCGCATCCACCTCAGTCTACTATTTGTATTTATTTAGCACTGTATGTTAGCTCATACATTTTATATTTTTCCAGCGATTATACATATATTGTTCTCATAGTTTGCCTAATTATATCCCTTTGTGATATTGTTCCGAAGGCGTCTTTCTGGATTCCAGTCCCTTCCAGTTTCGCGGTAAGTACTATCTATTACACGCACTTCGCAACCCAATCTGATTTTTCCATTGTCATTTTCCTGGACATGTCACGTATTGCGGTTCCATTACATAGGGCGCACCCTCGGTAGGGCGCTAAGGAAGTTCAGGAAAGTTTTTCACAATGCAAACTTAGTTGCCGTTAACCACAGAGCTGCCTTGGATTGCGGTTGTAATCAGGAGGCTATCCAACTTAATCGCAGATTTAAATCTGAAGAGGGATTATTTTCTTTCTTTCATTTCATTAATAATTTTGAATTTCTATTATTTGAAGATATTACAGGTGAACCAAAAGACACGTATAAAGAGTTTTGCTTTCTTAGTGGCATGAAAGTAAATATGATGTTATACCTCAAGAAGTTGCAAAATGGTGTACGAGGAAGAACCTGGTTTTATCTATACACATTATCAGTGTTATGGAGGCGAAGCAGGGAGTAACACAGTGATAAGAGCACGCTTAGAGTAAAAAGTACTTTCTAGGGACCTCTCTTGTGTTATTAATTTTGCATTAAGTTGGGACATTAAGGTAGCCGGTCACAGGTGTTACCTTTTCCCTGGTATAATAGAATGAGTGTATAATTAAATATAAAAACTATTAGGATCCCTTCAGACCTTAGCCAGTGTTTCGTTAACTGGGACCTGCTTGGGTTCCCCTTAGAAAAACACTGTGGTAATAGATTTGTTGTAAGACATTTCATTGTTAGACAATAAGTCAATATCACCGTATAATTATGAAATCATTTACTCATGTTGAATATTCCGTCGTACTTGATTAAGTTGAAGATGTATTGTCCGCACTAAAATGTATATATCAATGGATTTAACTGAATCCTAATATCCTCATGTTTTGTGTGATCATTGTTTTATTGACTAGCCGAAAGTACACCCGTCTTTTTACACTAGAGCACCGATTATGTCGTTTATATGAAAATTCATTTGTTATGTGTTACGCGGCTTATGGCTGTGAATAAATTAGATAAATGTTATTAAATAGACTTTTTTACATTAATTATCATACCACTGCTGCCTAGTTTTCCAGTTGGTCAACAAGAATACCACAGAAACTGCGATTTGTCAGTGAATACTGTGAAAGGCCAAGTATAATTTTCTTTAAGTATATATGACGGACGTATGACCGACTACATTATCATATGAACACTTTTGAAAGAATTCTTTGAAAACATGCTTTGTACAGTGCATTTATCAAGTGACCACGGATTACCTGCGTCAACTGTTTATCATTATAATTACTGCCACTGGGAGACTGTTGCAACCCTCAGAAAAGGACGTAAAGAGCGTAGGGCACGTGAGAGCACAAGGGAGTAAGGGCATAGGGTGCAACCTATATGAATACGAACACGACCTAAGACAATGATGCTTACTTTCCGCACAGGAAGGTCCGGCTATTAGATAAAGGGCCCAACAATAAAATCAGAGCTCAGGTAATACCCGAGGATTAATTATGTTTATTGAACAAATTGGTATACATTCCATAGTGACTTAATATTTCCAGTTAATGATTTTGTTTTCCATACGTTTACATAAAATATTCTCTACTAAATTTCATCTTATAGCACCTCCTTCCATTTCAACTTCCAATTTATTAAATAATTACGTAAAAAATTTAAAATATGTACCGCCTTAGGTGACCACTTGTTCACATTCCGGAGGACCGAAAAATATGACGAAGAAAATTGTTAGAAAAAATAATTTCAATTTTAGATTTTAATCCGAGATTCTGTTTAAATGAAGGACAAGGAAGAAAATGGCATTCCGATATAACGAATAAGCACAGAAATGTTTGGAGGGCTCCTTATTCCGCCAAACCCAAGGACATAGGTTATCAACACGGCAGCCACTCTTCGGACAACACTCCTTTAAAAAATTATGAATAAATCGCGTCGGCATTGATCAAAAATTTAGATAATGGCGAATAAAATACTAAATAAATTCTCCCGGTGAAGAATGTCGGGGTGTTAAAAATTGAAAAATCGGCGCGCAAAATTTAAAAAGTTTCCCGATGTAAAATTTGGGATAAAAATAAAGTAGCCGGGGATTGAAACAAGCTTATGACTGAATTGTGTGATCCCAAATGCTCGCGGCGTTTTCGATGTATGACCTAACCAGAGCGAAGTAGCATCTCTCTTAATTTTTCATACGAGGGCATGGGCGTGTGGCAGGGGGTGTTAGGTCACCAGCCGTGTAAAGATGAAAGGTTTTGAGAGGTGAAATGGTGACATGTATTATAGGAGTGTATTTAGTGGAGCTCACTTTTTATTCTGGTCACTTATTGTGCGCGGAAAGAACAAGTTTTTGTACCTGTAAGTTCGGCAGTGTATCTCTTATTTTGTCATATCTGTCAGACCGAGAGATGTAGTGAGGAGTCATGATAGTATTCTCTGTTTCGCTCTGAAATATATCAGTTCTGAATTTCTCAAGCAACCTAAGCCTAACATGTAGCCTCCGAGACGCTAGGGGCTCCCACCTTAATCCCTCTAAAAGTTGTGACGCACAATATGTACGCTCGTATCAGTTTTCAACGAAGCTTGCTGCTTTCCAATTCTTTTCATTTACGGTGAATCCAGGATATTTTACTGTAACTGAAGATTATATAATTACTCCACCCGAAGTATAGGTACCGCATAATCTTCATAATGAAAAGTTAACTTGTTTTGATTCTACACCTTACCAATTTGACCTTTCATTATGAAGAACAATACGTATTACCACTAAATTACGCCGGAATCAGTATCTTTATCACTCTTTAAAACAAAGTTGCTCTAAAATGTACCGCCAGCTTATTTCGGCAATTATATGTGCATGTAAGTCAAGCAACAAACATCTTTATAAAAATATTTTATATCAAATGAATGTATTTTCGGATTTAGAGAGGTAACATCAAATACATAGGTTATATATGCGTATCCATCTGATTTTCATCTAACATTCACATCCAAACAACCCTGCAAATCACTGCAGGGGCGAGTGGCAGGGAGTGTTAGGACACACAATTACACAACCTATGCAAAAATTTTATTAAGTCTTGTAACAAAACAATGGAACTTGCGGCGAGATAAATTTACGTCACCCAACGCTGAAAAACGAAGAAAATCATGCGGGCTAGGTTACAAAACTTCAAGGAAAAAGTCCTCGGTGAATTACTATATGAAAATCCCAAGTCATTCTGGTCTTACGCGAGAGAGCTCTAGGGCGAATCTTCGACAGAATCTTGATTGGATACAAACGGCATAATGGTAACTAACAGCATCGATAAAGCCAACTTATTAAAGCACTACTTCGAAAGTGTATTCACTATGGACGACACAATACACAAGTTGGACATTCCGGACGTTAACGAGCCGATGGCGGACATAACAATTCAGCGTGATGGAATAATTAAACAACTGCGTTCGATAAAAAGTAATAAGTCTCCACCAGTCTTAGAAATTACATTTAGCAAATCATTATTTGAAGGCAAGGTGCCCCAAGACTGAAAAATAGCCAATGTCACACCAATATTTAAAAAAGGAAATTGAAGTGACCCAGGAAAGTATAGGCCTATATCGCTATCATCACTTTTATGCAAGATCCTCGAACACATTGTCTTTAGTAATATTATGACATTCCTGGATAATCGTAACCTTTTACAAAGCAGTCAGCATGGCTTCCAAAATGGCAGGTCCTGCTAAACACAGCTTGCGCTCTTCCTTCATGATATCCTAAAATCAGATGAATAGAAAAAGCAAATCGACGCGATATTCCTTGATTTTAAGAAGGCATTTGACAAGGCTCCTAAAAAATCATTTATATAACATATAGTGTTACACAACTGTTAGAGGGATTAAAAAGGGAGCCCATAGAGACTCGCAGGCTGCACGCTAGGCTTAGGCTGCTAGCATTATTCAGAACTGTTGTTTCAGAGCGACACTGAGAGTATTATCATGACGCCTCACTACATTTCTAGGTCTGACAGATGCGGTAAAAAAAGAGATACTCTGCCGAACAGATATTTACAAGCACTCGTTCTTTCCGCGCACAATAAGCGACCACAATAAAAACTGAGCTCCTCCAAATACATTCCCATAGGAAAATCACCATTTCTCCTCCAAAAATTTTTCATCTTTACACGGCCGGGAAACTACCGCCCCCTGCCACAGGTCCATGCGGCGACTCGCGGGGTAGTAAGTAGATGTAGACTCCAGAATTGAAAGGAGGGGATGATACAAGGAAAAGATCCAATCTACAGGCGGCGGGGTCAGTGTGACAGAGGAGTGTCCTTAGGGATTGTATGGACAGATCGATCGCGGACCCCTTTTGAAATGTTACGTGTTGTACTCGAAGAAAAGCGGACGTGCTTTCTATCGGTTCGTGGTGGTGGTAATCCAAACCCTTTGACGGGCATTCCTGCCCCCTGTGCGCGACGCTTCCGATAACAGAAACGCAATGAATTGCCTCTGGAAATGTAAATATAGAAAAGAGGATACACAAAACTATTGAATAAGCTGAATTTGAATAAACTGAACTAAATTAATTGCTCAACGTCAATAAATGATTTGTCTAAATTATACCCGTATGGTATGCGCACGGTGATAGCAAGTTGGGAGAGAGCCTCCCATTTCTCATCATAGACCGGCACTTTTTTCCATTTGTGCAAAATACTCGATAGCCGAACAATGAAAGTAAAAAGGGATTGTTTTAGTCATGAGCAAATTATAGCAAATTGTGGTTAGTACAGTGAAATATTTTCTCTGGGGATATTGTCATAATTTCTTTCCTTATGAGGCACTAGGTGTTCTTTTGTTTACTGTAGAATCTTACGTCTGTTTGGCAATTGAATAATCGTGGATATGACGCTTGCGGGACAACAAAATGCTCCCCGTCTTCGAAGACCTAAAACTCGGGTGAGCGCAAAAACAACCGGCCGTTGAAACGCTCACGTTGATGAGCCATTTTATTCCAGACCAAGTCCATAGTTTCATTCACGTCGCGATGGGCCAAAGGCTGCCTCGACGGACAGACGTTTGCAAAGGCGCGTCCACTGCCTTTTCGGGAAAGATTGCTGCTGTGTGCACGGTTAGAGCCCGCTGAGGTAAGCGCGTATCATCCGTCAGCCCCGCCTTGTCGAGGTGCAAAAGCTTGATTCCGGAGGGGGTTCCCGGTGCTATGGCACGCCCCCGAATGGGGTCGTGCCTGGATCGGAGCGCCGCATCTCTGGTGACCAAAGGGGCTCTGGCTTCCTGTCTAGGGCCCTTAAATCGAATAATAGATGAACTTTGATGCATCAAATGTATTTAAACGAAAAGCACCATGTTCCATTCATAAAATATTCAAATTCCTTTTCATTTGGTAGTATTGTAAACCAGGAGACATGATAAATTTGAAAGGCTATATAATTTTAAAAATTACGGCGATTGATGCCACGAATTTCTCTCAGAGCAGTCACACCACCAAAAACTAGGATAACAAAAAAAGAATCACACGAGTAAATATAGTTTTGCTTCCAAAATATCATTTAAAATATGCCAGGTGATTGCAGCAGTCATCTTAAAAATGGCTTTATCCTCCGGATAAAAATTTATATACCCGGAGATGGATCAAACGACCCTAAGGGGAAAAAAGTCACTGACTTTATAATAGGTTAGACTGAGGACCCCTTGACTTATCAAATACCAGGTTTTGCCAGGTCGAAATTTCACTAGGTACCGACTTTTTGACTCCCTTCTAGCGTGAGCATACGCTTTTTTCTCTTCTTCGACGGACAGAGGTTAGGAGGGCGGGGAGGAAAACAAAGGCCTACCATCCGTCCGCTGCGTGGTTTCCGCAAAGACTTGAGTAAATAGACCTGTGACGGTGAGGATTCCATTCAACCCTCGTCCCATTTGCACAATTCTCTATACCACCATTCGCCTCTCCTCCTCCTCCCCCTTTTCCTCTTTCCCCGCCCTCCCTGCTTCACCCTCCAAATCCCTCTCTTTTTCTCTTCCCTCTCTCTTCCCTTTCCCGCTTTCTACCAACTCCCTTCTCTCGCTTCGGAGTTGCCGAGGAAGCGCCAGATACTCCCCGAGGACAATTCTTGCCTGCACGTGATTTTAAATTGGGGATGAAGTCGATGGAGCTAAAAAAAATCCCCAATACAACCACTACTGCTGATTCATAGAGCTTCAATGCCACGAAAATCGGCTGCATCCACAGGCACCACAACGCGCTCCCTCTGTTGTATATTTATTTCCCTCCACTTCCGACCCTTCCCCAACCACCCGATCGCGAACTCCCGCCACGACAGCGATCGCCCTCAACGCAACTACCCACCTGTTTGCTACGATTCCGTATTAGGCGGCAGAATGCTGACAAATTTTCTCCGTACAAATGCCTTTCCTGAAATTATAGTGCCACGAAAGTATTATGGTAGAAACGATCACTGGCATTAGATTAACGAAATAGACTGCGTAAACGATAGATTCTGCCTGATTTTTGACGACGTAAAAAACATACTCTTAACCCCCTCGTACTACGGCAGGTTACATCATGCCAATAAAATTAGAGAGATAGATTGTAGAACCGATAGGTATAAAATATCATTTTTCCCGCGAACTATTAGGGACCATAACAGCCGTGATCGTCGTCAGGAATAGTGCGAATAGTGAGATTAGCTAGATTGTAGATCTTGCTCTTTGTATTCTCTCCGTTCTAATTTATGATGTTCTTATTAATGCATGATATTATGAATCTATTGTAGTAGTCTTTGTATCTCTTGGATGTTGGAGCGATTGACGATAGACTGTTTCTTGGTTAGTAGATTATTAATTGGCGCGTTGCATGTGCGGTACGCTGGTCTCAATGTAGTTTCGGTGTTCTGCCGTATTATTGATGCTTGCCCGGTGTGGAAGCACCCCCAGCAACACGCCGAGGTAGCTAGCTGTGTAGCGAGTAGCATATTTGATCACTGTAGACCTTTTTTAGGATAGAGGGTAGGGCAGAGAGTAGGTCAGCTAGTGGATCGAATCAGGTACCATCGCGAAAAAAATTTAATGGAAAAAATATCCAAGAAAGTGCTAAGTCTAACGAGAACAGTAAGAGGCCAGTTTCAAAAAATAGCAGTAATCTAACTTGTAATATACCTAAGAAAGCTAGTTGTAATGAAAATACACTTTCCGGGAATACGCTTAGTGATAAATCCTTTTCTGTCGTGGTAGTAAATTTCCGTAGCTTAAGGAATAAAGTAGCTGACTTCTACCATCTAATTGAAACTACTGACGCAGACTTAATTATAGGGACGAAAAGTTGGCTATGTAACGAAATCGCAAATAATGAAGTATTCCCGAAGACTTTCAAAGTTTATAGAAAAGATAGAGTCGGAAGAACCGGGGGAGGAGTTTTTATCGCAGTGAAGGATTGTTATATTAGTAGGAGGGAGTCATTTTTCCGACGTCCAGGTAGAGAGCGTATGGTGCTCCATTCAAAATCCTAAAGCAAAAACAATCTATGTGTGCGCAATATTTTAGACCACCAGATACCAATGTAAGCTCAATATTAGGACAAGAAAGTCATCTCAGTAAGTTAACCATTCAAAAAAACGACTGTCATATTATAATCGGTGGGGATTTCAATCTTCCGCCCATAGAATGGGACACGTACAGTTTTATCACTGGGGGGAAAGACAAAGACCTTTGTGAGTTACTTCTGTATACATTCACATCTCAATCTCTACATCAATTAGTCACTGCTCCTATTAGAGGGAAAATACACTTGATCTTTTAGCGACAAATATTCCACACAAGGTTGTAAACATAAGTACGGATAAGGGAATAAGCAACC
This sequence comes from Ceriagrion tenellum, assembly GCA_963169105.1. Taxonomy (NCBI): domain Eukaryota; kingdom Metazoa; phylum Arthropoda; class Insecta; order Odonata; family Coenagrionidae; genus Ceriagrion; species Ceriagrion tenellum. The sequence continues at coordinate 101,158,074 of OY720638.1, read as the reverse complement.
ACAAGATAGTTAAAGCTAATTTTTCCGTAAGCATGATCAAGAAACATAATCGACAAAGAAAAACCTACTTGTTTAATAAGGCTGACTACAAAGGTATGAAGCGAGAGTTGCAAAAGTCATTTATTAATTAAAAAAAAAAAGTATCAACAGTAATACTGAGGTTTTGTGGAATGATTTCCTCAACGTTAGCAATCAGTATTTAGCAAATACATACCGAGTAAATGGAAAAGAGCCAATGCAGAGCTTAGAAGGTATAACGCGGAGGTTAGGAATACATAAAAGCGCCAGAGAATATGTCATGCTAGGTTAAAAAGGGCAAAAATTAACAAATCCTCCGAAGAACTATACACAGTCACCGTAAATTACAAAATATCTAAACTCGTAGCAAAAAAAGCGTGACGAAAGGCGTTACCTGAGTTCAAAAGTAAATTACTGGGAGAATAATTGAACGATAATCCCAAGGCATTTTGGTCGTATGTTAGGGACACTCAAGGAAATAAATCAACAGTACACACGCTTAAGAATATCAAAGGGGAAAAGCTAACCAACAGTCTACAAAAAGCCAATTACTTAAACTCATTCTTCAAAAGCATTTTCAATACTTGTACACCACATTTTTCGATCCGCAGCCAGTTCGTTCCCAAACATGTATGCCTGAAATTATTGTAAATTGTCGCGGCATAGAACATCAGCTAAAAAATATCAACCCCAACAAGTCCCCCGGTCCAGATCAAATACCTGCTCGCGTATATAAAACATTGGCATCAGACATAGCGTCTTACTTAGAATTAATATTTACCAAATCTTTAGTAGATCACGTAGTGCCTAAGGACTGGAGAGTAGCAAATGTCACACCTATATTCAAAAGCGGCGACAGGGAAGACCCTAGTAACTATAGGCCTATTTCTCTCACATCCATTTCCTGTAAGGTATTTGAACACATAATCGTAAGCTCCATTATGAGTCATTTAGATAGGGAGGAATTATTAATAAATAACCAACACGGATTTCGAAAGGGTAGATCTTGCGAAACCCAATTGGCCCTCTTCGTTCATGACATCTTGCTCTCGGGTGAAAATAATGTTCAAGTTGACGCGATATACCTCGATTTTAAGAAAGCATTCGATAAGGTACCTCACGTTAAGTTACTCTCAAAACTAGAAGAATATGGAATAGATAAAAACATTATTAGTTGTATTAATCAATTCTTACATGGGCGGGAACAAAGGGTTGTCATAGACGGTATCATGTCAACCACAGTTAGCGTCACATCGGGTGTTACTCAAGGAAGTGTCATTGGTCTTTATCTAATTTCTCATGTACTTAAATTATGTTAGCAACGTCGTTAGAAGTAAGCTTAGACTCTACGCAGACGACGCGATGGTGTATAGGGATATTAACAATTCCGAAGATAGCGACTCGTTATCAATCGACCTACTTGCTATTCATGCTTGGTGCGAAAAGTGGCAGATGGAACTAAACATAAAAAAGTGCGTATCAGTCAGCTTTTGGAAAAAGAAAAATTGGCCAGGTAGGGCTTAAAGGATTAATAATACGGAAATTATTCACGCCGAGTCTGTCAAGTGCTTAGGGGTCACAATTACTCACGACATATTTTGGAGAAAACATATTCGGGAAATATGCGGTCAAGCATACAGGATACAAAGCTTTATCAAGAGAGTACTCGGAAAATGTGATGAGAAAGTGAAAGAACGTTGTTATTTTTCAATCGTTAGGCCTCATCTGGAATATGCTGTTAGTGTATGGGATCCATACGAAACGGGGTTGATATCAGAGTTAGATCGCGTACAGCGAAGAGGAGCTAGGTTTGTGAAACGATGCTACGATAAGTTGGCTAGTGTGTCTTGACTGTTAGAAGAATTAGGATGGGAATAGCTGTCACAGCGTAGATTTTATTAGAGGCTTAACCTCTTAACTAAATTTCAAGAAAATCATTTCTCTGACGACGTAAAAAACATACTATTAACCCTCTCGTACTACAGCAGATTAGATCGCGGCAATAAAAGTAGAGAGCTAGATTGTAGAACCGATAGGTATAAAATGTCAATTTTTCCGCGTACCATTCGGGACCATAACAGCTGTGATCGTCGTCGTGAATAGTTCGAATTGTGACAATAAGTAGACAGTAAATCGTTCTCTTTATATTCTCTACGTTCTTATTTCTGCATGATGTAAATATTTATGTTCTTCTTTATGCATGATATTTTGAATGTGTAGTAGTAGCCTTTAATTCCTTGCATGTTGGAACGATTGACGATAGAATGTTTCTTGGGTGTTAGATTTTAAATTGGCGCTTTGCATGTGTGGTACGCTGGTTTCAATGTAGTTTCGGTGTTCTATTGTATCTTTCATTCATGCCAGGTGTGGAAGCACCCCCTGCCACACACCCTTTGGGTGGCTTGCAGGGTATGACGTGGATGAAGAGGTAGATGTAACTAGTGTAGAATACCGTAGATTAGGATTCGTAAAAAGGGTTCAAGGCAAACTCGACGAGAGAGTACGAGAAAGAAGCTATTTTACACTTGTCAGGCCTCATTTAGTATATGCCGCTAGTATATGGGATCCGTACGAGGAAGGATTGATAAAAGAATTAGAGCGTGTGCAAAGGAGATCCGCTAGATTTGTTAAAGGCCGTTATGATAATTGTATAAGTGTGACGAGTTTAATAGAAGAACTAGGATGGGAATTACTATCAGAACGCAGGTTAAAATTTAGGTTAAACCTTTTAAGTAAATTCGAAACAGATTTGTTCACAGACGACGTTAGATATATATTAATAACCCCTGCATATTACGCTAGGTTTGATCAGATTAATAAGATTAGAGAGATGGATTGTCGTACCGATAGATTTAATATGTCATTTTTCCCGCGCACCATATAAAAGAACAATAGGCAGCGTAGCAAAGGGATAGGTAGGTGAAATATAGTAGGAGTAGTCTGTAGTGCATGATGCATGTAATAAAAACCAAAAATCCCTTTCTCATTTTGTAGATACTAACTATCTAGCTGCATGTGACCCTGTTCTCTAGCATGTCTTCCTTAAATATCCTACTTGTATGGCAATAGTGCATATTTGGTGATCATCACCCCCTGCCACGCACCGCCGTGGTGGCTCGCAAGGTATTACGTCGATGTAGATAAATGTCCGAAATTTCATGAGAATAGAGTCCGACAGCGTTTTCATTGATTTCGGTGGGAAATCTCTTCTCTTCTCTTTTTTGTGCGGGAAATCGAGTCACAGAGGGGGGTGAAAATTGTTCGACAAAATCTTTTATTTTAACAAATCTAATTTTGACTAGCTTTTCTTAATGAAAGATAGCGGTTTTTACGTGCGCGAAGACTAAAATCAGCTGTTTGTAGAGTTATTGCGTGAGTGCACGGAGCGGGTGGAGAGCAGCGGCCGATCTAGGAGATAGCAGCGCGAGCTTAGGTCGGCGAGCGATGACCATGTACGCATGAGGAGGAGGGAGGGGTATAAGGGAGGCTCATGCTTCGGAAGAATCTAATGGACTATGAGTTTCCAAATACGTAGGAAATTTTCCCGTCTGATTTCCACCGGAAAGCTCTTACATATACAATATATTGCGATGTATATAGGTTGATACATCAAAGAGATTGGAGCACGATAAGAGATAAATTACTCTAAGGCACAAAAAAAAACATATTGAAAAATAAGGTAAGTGGGAACAATCATGAAAACAAATGGTAATGCTAATTTAAAGCCTTAGGTCAATATTTAGTCACGTGCGTCTTTAGAATAAGAACTTATATATTTATACGACCCGGAGGACCAAGAAACTGTGAGTAAATTGAGATTGTTATTGAATGTTCCGAACGACGAGGGAAACGATCGATTTAAACCCAAAGAATAAACTTCATTACATTAAAAGTTACCCTTATATAGTCGGAAAATAATGAAATAAAAGAAATATAACTGTTTAAAAATAGAAAACTCAACTAGTCCACTTCGACGATTTCTCCTTCCTCTTGGTGGCTGGGAACGTTCACTTGCATACAAGGGAGGGGGTGTTCACGGTTTGGCTGCCTCGACCGGCTTACTGCGCTCACTTCAGCTAAAAAGACTTGATTATTTGTATACACATTTTAAAATTCAATCAGCGCCCCCCAGTGGCAGCCACACGAATCCCACAAACCCGAGTTTTACGGGCAACCAAGATAAAAATCGACGGTTACCGAAGATACCACCCAAGTCCAAGATATTGACGTCAACGACCTGATACCCTCGCCGATGCCCCAAGAAGAGAGACTTATGGCAGGGCCTTAGAAATAAAAAAGGCAATAATAACTACAATATAGAAAATGGAGGACAGAATGGTTAATCGATGCAAACAATGCTTTCAACGGAAAAGGATTACATTCAGAAGGGTCTACGCTCAATCCTACCACCTCGCCTCTCATCTCCACGAAACTGAATAATTTACGTATATTTGATACGTAGAAATGAAAACATTCATTAACTTTGAGGAAGTCTGGGGCTAAGAAGGGGAATTTTTTTTGATCTGATGCATTTACTTCAAAAATAACACTCTTTCGCCAAAAATATATGCAATAAACCCCCTTGCTACGAGACTTACCGGCGTTTTCAAAGAAAGAGCAGAAGTCGTTTTCTATTTGTTTGCAATGCGAAAGATTTTTGAATTTAAAACGTCACATCAAATAATTTAACCGTCATAATCTATACCACTTATTTAATGAATTACTGTCACAAACAGAATTCAAAATGCCATGCGTACATATTACTGACGGATGGCCGAAAACTTGAGAAAAGACGCAGGGAAAGAATATCTTTTTCTAAGTGTACGGTAATTTAGCTTATTTCATCTACATCTACGTAATGCCCTGCGAGCCACCACGAGGGTGTGTGGCAGGGGGTGAAGATCACCAAACATGCACAATTGCCATGCAAGTAGCGATTCATGCGATCACGATTGATTGTTTTTTTGATTGATCACTATTGATTGATCAACTGTTTCAGGTCATCATGTAGTGAAGAAAATCCTAATCGGCTAATCCTAATCGGTATTTGACCAAAGTGACCATTTCTCATATTCACTATTGTGACCTTCTATCATTTCATACAAGAAGTTATTTGCATGCCTGCAAAGAATGTTTCTTGTCATAATACAGTGAAAATCCTAGTGGTTTAATTTTAGTATTTACTGGTGTGACAATCTCTTGATTTTATTCCGAATAGAGAAAGGGGAGCATTACTTCTATACCTACGAGACACCAGGAAAGTGACTCGAGTCAGTGAACGAGGCGAAAACGCATCAATTATTCAACGATTGCCACAGAGATCAAACACGACAGTCAACCCCCGTAAAAGATATTTAAATGGACGATAAGGCTAAATACGAGTCCAAACCCGAAAGTTCTAAAGTGCTAAGTTGACCATCATGCTAACATACAGTACATGGGTTTATGTTTCCAACATTTGTAGTACCACAAATAATATTTAGGTATCACTCGGTTTCATTATTGATGTATAACCAACCCTATAAGACATTTCCAGCGCAATGAGGCGATCGAAACAGCAAGAACTTGAAGCTCACGGTTACGAAATTTAGTTCACAGATTGAAATTCAGTCACCTATTCTTACCTCGAAAGTCATGCTGACACTTGTGTAATTAAAATAGACGAAGTTTGCGTACAATACATTGGTAACCTATGCAGACCGGGGACAGGAAAAGCTATTGGGAGCTGGGTGTGTTCGCTCCAATGTATTCCCTCACTTCCCTTCTCCCAACCTCATTCTCTTCACTAAGCCAGTAGCTCGTTGCCGCAAGAAATTCTACTGCGAAATTATTCCAATTCCGTGAGGATCCTCAACACTGGAACTTAGTTTCAAGGGCCTCGCGTCATCAACGCTCAACAAAAAACAAACGTCACGGTACGCTGAACCGTGTATACTCTGCTCTCGCTCATCGTAGAGGAGTGTGGAAGGAGAATGAACACGTTCCGGGAATACAGGCAGAAATACCAAGCGAAGTGGATAGAGATATGACAGCTGAAAAGAACGCGCATTACATTTACACCAATTACATTCCTATGTACACGGCAGTAATATTGCTTGCTAACCCCACGTACGAGCCATACCTGTGTGTTGCAGTGGACTGATAACTCAATATGTCGCAGACATGACGTCTTCCTCACGTTGCGAAAACATTTTGCGCTTAAGCTGTGGGCCATGGTACGAGGGTGGGTCAATAAGTTCGTGACTTTTTGAATTTCCCGCGTAGTCGCTATAATTACAACAATACCCTCGTTAGTTACCATCTATTAGTAAACAACTGTAAAATTCTGAGCTAGTTCCATCTTTTAGTTTGTGTTTAATACCCATTGATAGCTGACTACCTCGTGATTTGAGAGGAAAATGGAAAAAAGAGAATTTCGTGTGCTTATTAAACATTATTTTTTGCGGAAAAAAAACATCACTCAAACCAAGGATAAGCTTGATAAATACTATGGGGACTCTGCACCATCAGTTTCAATGATTAAGAAGTGGTTTACAGAATTTCGTTGTGGCCGTACAAGCACGGAAGATGCCGAACGTTCTGGACGCCCAGTTGAGGTCTCTACACCCGAAACAATTGAAAAAATTCACGATATGGTGTTGGCCGATCGGAGAATGAAATTGAAAGAGATTGTGGAAGCCATAGGCATCTCACATGGCTCAGTGGTTTCAATTTTGGAAGATCACCTGGATATGAGAAAACTTACCGCAAGATGGGTGCCGCGTTTGCTCACAATCGACCACAAACGCAATCGTGTGACAACTTCGCAGGAGTGTTTGGCCTTGTTTAACCGCAATATGGACGAGTTTTTGCGCCGTTTTGTAACTGTGGATGAAACATGGATCCACCATAACACACCAGAAACCAAACAGCAGTCAAAACAGTGGGTTTTTCGGGGTGAGTCGGCGCCAAAGAAGGCCAAGGTGGGTTTGTCAGCCAATAAAGTCATGGCGACCGTTTTTTGGGATGCACGCGGTATAATCCACATTGACTACCTTCAAAAGGGTAAAACAATCAATGGCGAATATTATGTCAACTTATTGGGTCGATTTAATGAGGATTTGAAAAAAAAACGACCGCAGTTGGCCAAGAAAAAAGTTCTTTTCCACCAAGACAATGCAAGGGTGCACACCTGTGCAGTGTCCATGGCAAAAATCCATGAATTGGGCTACGAATTGTTTCCTCATCCACCCTATTCTCCGGATTTAGTCCCGAGTGACTATTTCTTGTTTCCAAACCTGAAGAAATGGCTCGGCGGAAAGAGATTTGACTCCAACGATGAAATCATCTCACAAACAAATACGTATGTTCATGACATCGACAAATCTTATTTTTTGGAAGGTATAACAAAATTGGAAAAATGTTGGACCAAGTGTATAGAGCTCAAAGTAGACTACGTTGAAAAATAAAATAATTTTTAATCCAAAAACCTATGTTTGATTGAAAAAGTCACGGACTTATTGACCCACCCTCGTATATTGTCATGACGCCGAGACTCGCTGGAAAATTTCTACAAGCCATAGTCCGTTTATTGGTTAAACATGAATTGTAAATTCCGATTTTTATATTCACCATGAAGGATCCCCATTCATTACTTTTATAGCAAGAGGGACCAATCAAGTCACTGACCTAATTGGTAGTCTGACAATGAACTGTCAATCAATTACTACGTAAATTTAGCTCAGTATTAGTAAAAGTTCGCCTTAACTAAGAGTAACTTTTAATTTAAAAACTCGCCATATTTCTCGCTCCTCCTGGCAAACGTCTGATTGAAATGGACTCGCGGCTCCGGAGACCGTTTCACTGCCGGAATTCTGAGAGACAGGTGTGAATGAATCTTCGACATAGCTTTATGAAAAAAACTCAACCTGCAGAGTGATACTCGGCGTCTCTCAATCGTTGACAACGCCCATATATTCTTGGCAACTTCAAAAGTGCATACCGCATGGACCATAGTGATTCAACATCGAGACTCTTGACTCTAATAGCGACACTTACTTTCGAAACCGCGACAAATCCATCTTTCATCTAGATAAACCAATTCAACATGATTGTGGATCCGACTCAGTCTACTTTTTGTATTAATTTAGCACTGTATGTTAGCTCAAACATTTTATATTTTTCTAGCGAATATACAAATATTGTTCTCTCAGTTTGCATAATCTTATCCTTTTGCGATATTTTCCCGAAGGCGTCTTTCTGGATTCCAGTCCCTTCCGGTCTCGTGATAAGGACAGCCGTGTTCCAATCCGCTATAATGTGCACTTCGCACCCTTATCTGCTTTTTCCATTGTCATTTTTCCGGACACATCCTCACGTATTGCGGTTCCATTCCATAGGGCGCACCCTCGGTAGGGCGCTTAGTAAGTTCAGGAAAGTTTTTCACAATGCAACCTAATGCGCCATAAACCACAGAGCTACCATTGATTGCGGTTGTAATCGAGAGGTTTTTCAACTTAATCGCGGCATTTAATCTGAAGAGGGATTAATTTCTTTTATGTGAATGCTGAACGTTTCATTACGTGAATAGTTTTGCATTTCTACTATTCGAAGATATTACAGGTGAACCAAAACACACGTATTAAGAGTTATGCATTCTTAGTGGCATGAAAGTAAAAATGCTGTTATATCTCGGGAAGTTGCAAAATCGTGTACGAGGAAGAAACTGGTTTTATCTATACACATTATCAGTGTTATGGAGGCGAAGCAGGGAGTAACACAATGATAAGAGCACGCTTAGTGTCAAAAGTACTTTCCAGGGACCTCTCTTGTGTTATTAATTTTGCATTAAGTTGGGCCATTAAGGTAGCCAGTCACAGGTTTTACGTTTTCCCTGGTATAATAAATAATACGAGTTTAGCAATTAAGATATAAGAACTATTAGGATCACTACAGGCTTTAGCCAGTGATTCGTTAACTGGGACCTACTTAGGTTCTCCTTAGAAAAACACTGTGGTAATAGATTTGTTGTAAGACATTTCATTGTTAGACAATAAGTCAATATCACCGTATAATTATGAAAATATTTACTTATGATGAATATTCCGTCGCACTTGATTAAGTTGAAGATGTATTGCCCGCACTAAAATGTATATATCAATGGATTTAACTGAATCCTAATATCCTCATGTTTTATGTAATCATTATTTTATTGACTAGCTGAAAGTACACCCGTCTTTTTACACTAGAGCACTGATTATGTCGTTTATATGAAAATTCATTTCTATGAGTTATGTGCCATATGGCGGTGAATAAAATTCATAAATTTTATTCAATAGACTTTTTTACATTAATTATCATACCACTGCTACCTAGTTTTCCGGTTGGTCAACAAGAAGACCACAGAAACTGCGATGTGTCAGTGAATACTATGAAAGGCCAAGTATAATTTTCTTTAAGTATATATGACGGACGTATGACCGACTACATTATCATATGAACACTTTTGAAAGCATTCTTTGAAAACATGCTTTGTACAGTGCATTTATCAAGTGACCACGGATTACCTGCGTCAACTGTTTATCATTATAATTACTGCCACTGGGAGACTGTTGCCACACTCAGAAAAGGACATTAAGAGCGTACAAGGGAGTAAGGGCATAGGGTACAACCTATATGAATACGAACACAACCTAAGACAATGATGTTTACTTTCCGCACAGGAAGTTCCGGCTATTAGATCAAGGGCCCAACAACAAAATCAGAGCTCAGGTAATACCCGAGGATTAATTATGTTTATTTAACAAATTGGTATACATTCCATAGTGACTTAATATTTCCAGTTAATGATTTTGTTTTCCATACGTTTACATTAAATATTCTCCATTAAATTTCATATTATAGTACCTCCTTCCTTTTCAACCTCTTCTGCCGTCTCAGATGATTTGATTCCTGGAAATGTTAAAAAACGAATTAATATTGAATAAATAAATAAGTAAAATATTTAAAATATTTCCCGCCTTAGGTGACCACTTGTTCACATTCCGGAGGACCGAAAAATATGACGACGAAAATAGTTAGAAAAAATAATTTCAATTTTAGATTTTAATCCGGGATGCTGTTTAAATTAAGGACAAGGAAGAAAATGGCATTCCGATATAACGAATAAGCACAAAAATGTTTGGAGGGCTCCTTATTCCGCTTAACCCAAGAATATAGGTAATCAACACGGGAATTACTCTTCGGACAACACTCCTTTCTAAAATTATGAATAAATCGTGCCGGCATTGATAAAAAATTTAGATAATGGCGAAAAAATTACTAAATAAATTCTACCGGTGTAGAAAGTCGAGGTGTTAAAAATACAAAATGCGGCGCGTAAAATTTAAATAATTTCCCGATGTAAAATTTGGGATAAAAATTAATTAGCCGGGGATTGAAACAAACTAATGACTGAATTGTGTGATCAGCCGGAAATTATAGAAATTAGACCCCGGCCATAAGAAGAAGAAAGAAAACGTGAAAAATCACAAATAAATAGCACTAAAATTACAAATCCACTACAGTACTAATTATGATGTCTGACGGTTTCGGTTGTCCGACCACAAAGATGCGTCCTCGAATTGGTTGTCACCCGAACTCCGCCCGCATATTCCCGAAGAGGTACTCTGCGATGTGTCTCCGGTCTGGTCCCTGCCGGGCTCTGATATGTAGCGTCTTGATGATGGTATCATCCAATATCTCTCTTACCCATGGATCGTTGCAACATATAAGGAGGAAGGCATGAGAAATTGTCAATATATCCACCTGTTACGCGGTCGGCAAGATACCAGCGCATAATTCTGAGGAGTCAGGTGGGAAATACCCCACCAATTTCTGTTGGAAATGTGTATTAACACCAAGGACTCTCTCTGTTCTCTTACCTTAGATTTTAAAGGGCACATCTTCACCCTACCAACCCGTAAAATAAAATCAAGTTCTACGATTAAGAACGTGTTTAATGCATCATTCATGCATGCCTGGTGTGGAAGCACCCCCTGCCGCACACCCTTTGGGTGGCTTGCAGGGTATGACGTAGATGTAAATGTAGAAATGATGGTAATCACTGATTTCAATTTAACAAATTGTGCTTTTATTTGCGCGAACGCACGTGTCCACACGTGAACAGCTCAACACTGACTCTCGTGTGCCGTAGTGACATCGCTTATATATACAGAGAAGTGGTGAAGCTATATTTTCTCGACGACACCTCTCAGGCAACACCCCACCAGTCCATGCCGCTAGATCAACTTAAACATTTGACGATGAAGGCGATGGGATCCTCCATCTAACACGTGCACCCTACTACATATATTCATTTATGTGGAATAGCTTTTCGGGGGAACCTTGCTTCGTCAGAAATCCGGAAGTATGACCTTAAGGCGCCGAGCCAAAGGAATTAAATTGGTCGAGGAATGTGACGCAAACCTGGTCACGCTTCCTGTGAAATTCTCCTAAAATATTTTGAATCACAAAACTTTTGTTCTTACCATCCTTCCTGAAGGCAGATTCCCTTCTGCTCGACCGACACGGGCCTGTTCTCTCTGCCCTTCAGAGCGATCCGGGCGCTCTTTTAAAAGATTTTCCCGATCCGGGTGTCCTTCCAAATACCAGGGATTCGGCCTATTCGTACAACTGAAAGGTAGTCCCGCATGATGTGGCTTCTTTTGTCTGCATTGCGAGCTCGGAAGAGGTTATAAAATACTTCCCAGGAGCAGAATCTCTTATGCGACCCAAACTCTTCTAGATTTCTCCTGCGGCGAACGGTCTAAATAACCATCACGGTCGTAGTCCAGGTTGGGCATGCATATTAATGTCGATCATATTCATAGGAAAAGAAACGTTTAAAAAGTTTTAGTTATTCAAAATGTCACAAAAGTATTCATAAACGGTACCATTATCGATTCCGCGATGCCGAGAGGGGCCCTTCAACACATGGACTATGGCATGTTTTTCGTTTTTACTGCACAAGAGTTAAATAGTTTTCACTTTCCTTTAGCATCGTCGTACCATTCCATATCGGGTCTAAATACGCTGCGAGCTGGCACGCGACCCGTTCCGATTTCCTCTTTCCAGTCCTCGCTCACTATCAAATCCCCCCTGCTCTCCCTCTCATACGTAGGGGGGGATTCCTCGGCTCCCTCCTTACTCACCTCCTCTCTCGTAACTCCGTCTCTTCTTCCTGTAATTGTTTTGCACCACGCGGCGACGGCCTCTTCAAAAGCACCCACCCCCATCCGCTGGTGGTCTCGATATCCTCAATCCACCGCCGTTGTTCCTCCAGCCACCCGTCTAAATTGACCGTCAACTATCCCGCGGGAGCGCCTTTCGATGACGATGAGTTCCCACCGTCTTCTTCTATGGCTCTGTCAGCGGGATGAATAAGGCTGTTGACCGGCCCCGATCTCCTTTGAATCCTTCTACTAGGTGGGATCCCTTGGCTGAGTGTCGTACTGGGAGTACTCCCAATCCCCTCTCCCGTCACCGTCTCCCCTTCTCCTTCCTCTTCTTCCTGGTTGCGATCGTCTGACGAGCTGCGTGGTCCCACTCGTGGGCTGCCGGGCTCCTCCAGCCCCACTTCTTCCCCGCCGTCGCCTACCGCGTTCCCCCGCCCCGGTTTAAGAATTTGGGGTTGGCCCCGCTTCCAGCGGCCGCAGGGTGATTTGCGTGGGGAAACATCAAGGCTGTGAAGAAAGATCGAAGGCTTTCCCGGCGTATGGTATCGAGGAAGTTAATGCGGGTTTTCCATGCCCTGAAGACGATGAGCAACTCGGTCATCGAAACGTCGGCAGACATGGACAACCTGACCCGGTGGAAAACCCGCATTGACTTCATCAAGGCTGTGAATTGTCCCAGGTTATCGCCGCCCTCTCTTCGCGTCTTTCTGCCTTGAAGTGCGCCTCGCCAGCAGGCGGCCAGTTCTCCACAGGGGAGCTTGCACAAAGTTGGAAATAGGAAGTTGGAAATGTCACTCAACGCCAAGATATTGACGTCAACGACTTGATACCCTCGCCGATACCCCAATAAGAGAGACTAATGTGTGGGCCTTGGAAATAAAAAAGGAGTAATAACTGCAATATAGAAAATCGAGGACAGAGTGGTCAAGCGAAGCAATTATTGCTTTCAACGAAAAAGGATTACATTCAGAGGGATCTACGCTCTATCCCACCACCTCCCCTCCAATCTTCATGAAACTCAATAATTAACGTATATTTTGATGCGTATAAATGGAAACATTCATTAACTTTGAGGAGGTCTTGAGAATAGAAGGGGGAATGGTAGTGACTGCAGTAATAGTAACTTACGGATAAAAATATGAACGCTTTACAAGAGTGTGACAGATTTCTGGCCATGCACATCACTTCTGAGCACACCAATTAAGTCTTAATAACGGTTTACAAGACTCTGAGCTGCCACACGGAGGAGGAAGTGGACGAAATACGATGACAAAAGTAGCATGAGTTACAAAGGAAAACGTAATTGTTCCAGGAAAACCAGAAATGGCGCTAACGTTATTCTTCTATATAAATCAACACAAACCGTGGATTATTCTGATGATATTTATGTTCTAGGAAGATTATTAGTATTATAGCGTTGAATGAGTGGTGCGCTGGTTTCAATGTAGTTTCGGTGTTCTGCCGTGTAATTCATGCATGCCTGGTGTGGAAACACCCCCTGACATACGCCCTTTGTTTAGCTTGCAGGGTATGACGTAGATGTAAGGGTAAACGAAAATATACCACGGTAGTGATGCAATGCAGAAAACAGAGAAACGTAAGTTCAGCAAAGAAAAAGAGACAAGCCATTACATTGGAGACTAAACATTCGAGATTATAAACAAGTTTACCTATTTGGGCTAAAATGTCCCCTCGGGAAATGGTTCGAGCATAGAAACGAAAAATTAATACATGCAGTAATCCGAACTTTCTTCCTGCTGCAAAATTTAAAATACATAAGTTTACACAAGAAAGCCAAGATGTAACCATACATATAGCACTCATCTGCACAGTACTGCCATTGAGCAATGAAACATGGAAAACGACTAATTTTGCAGAGCTGCTCGACATTTGTGTACATCTCATACATCGTGGGAATTTCACGTACAAAACATATGTGGCACTGCATTAAAGAAACTAGGTTTTGTTAAACTTATAATAGGAAGGTCCTCGGATGAAAAGGTCGAAGAGAGTTGCTACTTCATTTCTGGTTGGGCCACACCTCGAATACACCGCGAGCATTGGGGACCCTGGCCAAATAGATTTTACCAAACAAATTAATTAAATACAAAGGAAAGCAGCGCGCTTTGTTATAAACTGCTACGAGCGTACATATGTGGACCCCAAAAGTCAAGGGACTACGTGACATTAAAAAAAATAAGTTAGGTACAGGAATGGGATGTGAAAATATAAATCTTTTAGGTGGTAAAGGGATCCAAGTGATTTTATTGACAGGTGATGCTATCTAGGGTAATGCCGCTTAACTACTTAGTGGGTAGTACCAAACATTTTCAACTTTGACTTAAGTTTTCTCAAAACAACGATTTTTTTACTTAGACCCCATGACTTCTGGGGTCCTCATATAGTGTCTCACGACTTTTAGAGGGATTAAGGTGGGAGCCTCAAGAGACTCGGAGGCTACACGCTAAGCTGAGGTTGCTTGAGAGATTCTGAACTGATATTTTTCAGAGCGACATAGGGAATATTATCACGACTCCTCACTATATCTCTTAGTCAGATAGACGAGATAAAATATGAGAGAGACACTGCCGAATAGATAGGTAAAAGAATTCGTTCTTTCAGCGCACAATAAGCGATCACAATAAAAACTGAGCTCATTAAATAAACGATTGAAATCATCACTAAATACACTCCTATAATTCACGTCATCATATCATCTCAAAAAAACGTACACCTTTACACGGCTGGTGACCTAACCCTGCCACACGCCCAAGCGGTGGTTCGCGGGGTATTATGTAGATGTAGATGTGAGAGGAAAGTTTAAAAAAATCTATGAGCCTCTGTAGAGCGAAGATACTTGGAGTATCCGCAATAAATACTAAATATACAATTTAGACTAAAGGATGGAGACGAGTGGAGAGCGGGGCGACAAATGATACAAATTCAAAGGATTACGGGAGAAATTAATAGGTATTTTTAAGAAAGAAGGTAGCAAAAAGGTTGAGAATGCAGTTTGAGAGAAGTAAGCAATCTTACGCATAACACGATGTACAACGCTGTTATTGGTAGAAAGCTGGATGACAGGCGACATTTCGGAGAGTGAAATTGTTCCAAATCGTTCAGTATAAATAGGACAGTTCCAACCAAAGTGGAGACTGAATACGGGCAGTAATACACCAAGAGAAAATTCGTTCAAGAGGCCAGCCTGGAGTGTGTGTAGTTATCAGATGCATTCCTTTATCAAGTAAAATTTTACGCGCACGCACTAAAAGCCACATAACACTTAAATCAATTCAATTGTCTAACTCGAAAGACATATAAATGGGATTGATTCAGGAATTTCATAATAGGTGGAGATTTCAATGCCTCCTCTTTAGATTGGAGGTAGCAACACACCTGTGGGAGATATAAAGACTTCCATGCAGTCTGCTAAACATGCTCTCATAAAATGGTACTCATCATACTGGTACAATAACGAAGTAAGGGGACTGTATTCCTGATTTAATAGAAGCACATGCATCACCAGTTTACAAAGATGATTCCGTCGAGGAAACTGAAGACCGTTGAGTAAATAACGCAATGTTTTCTTCAAATATCAATAAAATTTTTAAACAGAGATGAAGCCTACCAAATGAAGAGGACTGATTTCGATGTGAGCTAAATTAATCTAAAATTTTTTTTTCCAATACTCACGCGT
The DNA here is from genome assembly GCA_963169105.1 of Ceriagrion tenellum. Lineage (NCBI taxonomy): Eukaryota > Metazoa > Arthropoda > Insecta > Odonata > Coenagrionidae > Ceriagrion > Ceriagrion tenellum. Next base: position 101,142,165 of record OY720638.1, on the reverse strand, counting down.
AAACCTATACACTGATAAAACTTTCCCTTCATTCATTCGCTCGGCGGTCGGATAATACATCCCTAGAAATATAAAAAGAAGAGAGCACCGAACAAAGACGACACATACCAGACGGCATTTAGAATAGCCACGAAGAGTAAGCTGCACCAATGCGTCATTATATGGACGACAAGTAATGTAGCACGACGAAACAATAAGAAATTTTAAACATATGACCATTATTGACCGTCATTAAAATATTGAAAAATACACTTTGAGAATCGGCTTGATGGATGCGTGTCACAACGCTTTCATAGAATTTAAAAGAACACTAGTAGTAAATTTACAGAACACAACAAAAAATACTCGGATACTAGCATGGGAAGTGCAAGGCACTATATATGAACAGATAAAAATAAACTAAAATAGTGGAAATATCAACAAGTGTTTTGGGCACAGAATATTACTTATAAATACTTAAACAGGATAAACTCATATTTTAAAAGCATTTTTACAAAATTAATGCAGAAAACATCCGCCGTAGTAAAAGACCATTTGCGGTGAGCTTTAAAATTGGTTGGGTAAGACGAAAACGATTTTTATTCAATTACAGAACAATTATGAAATGGTGTGCATGGGAATGTGTTAGCCAGCGCTACCTCTAATGAGGTCAATGGCGGATTAGGGAAACAGGGAAGTATTATAGGCCCACTTTTACTGACTTTATATGCTGCCGACATCCGTGAAGTAGTCGAGAGAAGTTCCAATAATTTGCAGACGATAACATACAATAGAAATCGTCTCCCTCGGGTGCTCTTGGGAAAGAGCTCTCTAACGTCTCTTTGTTTTATTTTTTTGCCGCAAATACCCTTAGTCGAACGCTATCAAACCTATAATTCGTTTTTGAAAAGCTATAGTGTATCCTATAAATGGATAATGGAAGCAAGGATAGGTCGTTCGTAACAGTTGGCGTGAATTAAAAGTGGCATGGAAGGGAGAAAAGACATTGCTCCTCTTAGGCAGTGTCACAATCTTTAACTTCATACATCCTAAAGGAGCGGATTTTACTATCAAAGCCCATAAACCTAGACACTATAATGCCCATTCAACCGACTTCTCAGCCGAAACATAGGGGCATATATTTTCCAGGAGGAAGATGATTATTAAGACGTACACGCAAATGTCGATCATACCATTATCCAAACGACAATATTAGTTAATACAAAAATTTCAACGGCTTATCACAGACTATAGAGAAAAGGCAGACTTGCGTATGCCATAAATAAAGCTCATTGACGCATCATCACCTCACTGACCGAAACGGACTGGGCTGAAAACGGAAACGGAAAACGTCACCAAACTTCTATATTACGACATTTTTGTAACAACAAAAATTCGACTTACCTCACTTCTCTGAAAATCTAAATGGTTGGATAATGGTCCGATTTCAGTAATGATATCATGCCCAACGTAAGAAATGCCAGCGAATTATTGCGGAAGATATATAAAAAGTTTCTTAGAGCTTTTTAGAGATCCGTTTACATAAGGTAAATCAACAAAATTGGTGAAATGATTGCTCACCAAACGTCTATATTACCACACTTTTGTAACAACAAAAATTCGACATATCTCACTTCTCTTGAAATCTAAATGGTTGGATACATTTTTCGAATTCAATCGAAAAAATATTTAAAATGAATGTCTCTCGGAAATAGAAAGATTTAAGTATATTCTTCCCTCACTTCGAGGCGAAGCAATAAATATTGATAAGGGTTTGCCTATATCCGACAACAACAATAGAACTGCATGCGAATTACTTTACAAAAATGTCATGTTTTATTTATGTGCGTCTTTTATAATGTGTTATTTTAAAGACGCATGTTACTAAATATTGCACTCAGGCTTAAAATTATCTTTACAGCATTTAGGGCTTCGCCTGAAAGTGAGAAGAGAAGATACTGAAATAGTTCAATTTGCAAGAGATATTCATGTTGGAAGTTTTTTCGATTGCATTCGAAAAATATACCCAACCATCATGACCTCAAGAGAAGTGTGATACATCGAATTAGGGAAATCTCAATGGCGTAGTATAAAACGACGAGGCGGCTGGAGGAGCAGCATTACTTCGAACGTTGCATTTTCTTCTGATCTCAATGGCGTCTTAATTCCTGCCTTCACGTCACCATCAATTTCCGATTTATCAGCGGAATAGAGTCCGACAGCCTCATCATTGATTTCGGTGGGTTCGCCGATGCATAACTTTCCAACAAGCTGCGGAAAATTAATATACTTTTGTTCCACTTGTTCGAAGTAGGAACGTTATTTTTCTCTTTTTTGTTTGGGAAGTCGAGTAACAGAGGGAGGTAGAAATTGTTCGACATAATCTTTTATTTGAAAAGATATAATTTTTACTAGCTTTTCTTGGCGTAAGAAAGCAGTATAACGCATGGCGATAGGTTTTACGTGCGCGAAGACAAAAATCAGCTGTTTGTTGAGTTATTGCGTGAGTGCACGGAGCAGGTGGAGTGCAGCGGCCGACCTTGGAGATAGCAGCACGAGCTTTGGGCGGCGAGTGGTGAACGCGTATGCACGAGGAGAAGGGGAGGTATAAGGGAGGTTCAGGGCTTTGAGAGAATTGAATGGGCTATGAGGTACTCAGTGCGTAGGAAATTTCCCCGTCTAATTTTCACCGGAAAGCTCGCTCATTTACTATATATTGCGATGTATATTGACTGATATATCAAACAAATTAGAGTACAATAAGAGAGACATTAATCTTAGGCACAAAAATAACATATTGAAAAATAAGGTAAAAAGGAACAGTCATGAAAACAAATGGCACTGATAATTGAAAGCCTGAGTGCAATATTTAGTAAAATGCGTCTTTAGAAGAACAACGTAAATATAACCGGCCCGAAGTACCAAGAAACGGTGAGTAAATTGATATTGGATCGAATGTTCCGAAGGACCAGAGAAATGACTGATTTACACACAAGGAACAAATTCTATTAAATTAGAAATCACTTTGATACTGTATGCAAATAATGAAATAAAAGAAATAAAACTGTTTTAATATAAAAAAAACTCCACTAGTCCAGTTCGGCGATTCCTCCTTCCTCTTGGTGGCCGGAAACATTCACTTGCATACTGGAAAGGGAGTGATCACGATTTGGCGGCCTCGAGCGGCTTACTGCGATCACTACAGTTAACAGACTTGATTTTTCGTGTTCACTTTTCGCAATGCAACCAGTGCCTCCCAGTGGCAGCCACCCGAATCCCGCTAACCCGTGTTTTACGAAACATCAATATTCCATACCCCTATCTTTTCGCTACGCAAAGGGAGGCACATTTTACAAAACAGTGGTGCATGATGAAAAATATAGTAGAACTTAATACAATCTGCATATTCGGTAAACATCTGAGAGGTCAAAGGTATCTCCAAATAATTGATGGTTTTTGCTTGGAATCCCTTAAAGAGACAATGGAGATGTAGAGGTTATTCGAAATATGAGGCACTACATCCGATCCCAGTAGAGCAATTACAATAAGGATCAAGGAGCGTAGAACCAAAATTGGACTAGGCAACCAAGATAAAAATCAATGGTTGCCGAACATGCCACCCAAAGCCAAGTTAATGACGTCAACGACCTGATATCCTCGCCGATACCCCAATGAGAGAGACTAATGTGTGGGCCTTGGAAATAAAAAGGGCAATAATAAGTGCAATATAGGAAATGGAGGACGGAGTTGTTTTTCGAAGCAAACCTTGTTTTCAACGAAAAAGGATTACATACAGAAGGGTCTACGCTCAATCCTACCACCTCGCCTATCATCTCCACGAAATTAAATAATTTACGTATACTTTGATGCGTAGAAATAGAAACATTCATTAACTTTGATGAGGTCAGCGGCTAAAGAGGGAAACCTTTTCTTTAATCTGATGCATTTACTCCAAAAAGAACACTCCTTTGCCAAAAATATGTGCATGAAACTCCCTTGTTACGAGACTTACCAGCGTTCTTAAAGAAACAGCTGAAGCCGTTTTTTATTTGTTTGCAATGCGAAAGATTTTTGCTTTTAAAACGACTAATCAAATAAATTAATCATCATAATCTATTCCACTGATTTATTTAATTACTAACATAAGCGTAGAAATTAATATGTCATGCATGCATATTACTGAAAGGTGGCAAAAAGCTTGAGAAAGGACGCAGGGAAAGAACGCCTATTTCTTAATATGCGGTAATCAAGGTACCTGAATATTTGAGCACTAACTCGTTACAAATTGAGTCAGATTGCTCCAAATATAGGGCTCGTGTTTAATATATTTTTCTTTGTATATTTGAATTTGAAAAATGCTATTTCCTTGTTTTTTTTGCAATAACGATTCTTTTCTGAATTAAACCAGTCAATTTAGTCTATTGAGTAGCCACCGAGTCTTCAGCGGTGGCTGACCTAATCCATCTACAAACTGTGAAATGCTATATTCTGTATAAGCCATTTTCATCGAGGTGCGCCGCTTTCTTTTATTTTCTGTTTGTTTCAGATTCAATCTTTCTAGCAGGGTCCCAGATGCTCAATTGGGTGGCGTCACCAGAGAAAAGGAGTAACTCTCTCTTACTTTTCTTCCAAAATATTTCCTACTAAACGCTAAATAAATCCTAGTTTATTTGAGGTTAACAGCATGTGTGTTCCTCGAGATACTAGACTTTAAATAAAACCGTTCAATCCATCTATATTTTAAATATGGCGTATCTTGTCCCCTCAGACCTATCCTGTCTACGCAGAACCAGGGATTTGTTCGTGATCTCTAATACCAAGGAATACAGAAATGGGACATACGCTTATCAGGATGTCCCGGAGGATCCTGTAACACTCTACATTAAAGTTCATGTTCAGATGGAAGTGGAAAAGTAAGAATTGTACAACAAGGGACATAATTTCTGCATCCCACGGAACATGACCGACCTTCCGTAAGTTATGAATTCTCTCAAAAAGATTTTCAATATTGTAACATGAATCCGACAAACTTTAAACAAATCCTCGCAGGTAACTCCTTGCAAGCCTGGCAAAACTGTTATAGGTCATCATGTAGTGAAGAAAATCCTAATCGCTTAATATAATTATTTTACCGACGTGACCAATTCTCATATTTACTAATGTGATCTTCTATCATTTCATGGAGGAATTTTTTTGCATGCCTGCAAATAAATCTTCATGTGATGATACTGTCAAAATCCTAGTGGGTTAATTTTAGTATTTTCTAATGTGACAATCTCTCGATTCCATCCCGAGTAGAGCAAGGGGAGCATTACTTCTATACCTACGAGACACCAGGAAAGTCAATTGAGTGAGTAAACGGCGAATATGCATCAAAAATTTAATGACTGTCACAGAGATCGCACACGACACGAAACTCCTGTAAAAGATATTCAAACGGACGATATGGCTAAATACGAGTCCAAACCCGAAAGTTCTTAAGTGCTAAGTTAACCAACATGCTAACATACAGTACATGGGTTGATATTTCCACCACCTATAACACCACAAATCATATTTGGGAATCACTCGGTTTCATTATTGATGTAGAACCAACCCTATGAGGCATTTTCAGCGCAATGAGGCGATCTATAGAGTAAGAACTTAAGGCTCACGGTCACTAAATGTAGTTCAAATACAGACATTCAGTCACTTGTTCTTACCTCGAAAGTTATGATAACACTGGTGTATTTAAAATGTACTAAGTTCGTACAATACATTGGTAACCCATGCAGACCAGGGTACAGGAAAAGCTGCTGAGAGCTGGGTGTATTCGCTCATATGTGTACTCCATCACTTCTCTTCCGCCAACTCCATTCTCTTCACTAACCCAGTAGCTCTTTGCCGCAAGAAATTCTATTGCGAAATTATTCCAATTTCGTGAGGATCCTCTACAGTGTAGGTTAACTTAACGGTTAGGCTTGAAACTAAGTTACAGTGTAGCGCAAGGGGCTACGCGTCATCCACGCTCAACAAAAAACAACCGTCACGGTACGCTGAACCGTGTACACCTGCTCTCGCTCATCGTAGAGGAGTGAGAAAGGAGAATGAACACGTTCCGGCAATACAGGCAGAAATACCAAGCGAAGTGTATAGAGATACGACTGCTGAAGAGAACGCGCATTACATTTACACCAATTACATTCCTATGTACACGGCAGTAATATACTAGCTAACCCTACGTACGAGCCACACTTGCGTGTTGCATAGGACTGATAATTTCATACGTCGCAGCCATGACGTCTTCCTTACGTTGCGAAAACATTTTGCTCTTAAGTGGTGGATCATGGTATTTTCTCATTACGCCGAGACTCACTGGAAACCTTATACAAGAAATTGTCCGTTTCTTGGTTAAACATGAACTTTAAATACCGATTTTTATATACACATTTAAGGATCCTCATTCATTACTTTAATAGTAAGAGGGACCAATCAAGTCCCTGGTCTAAATAGTAGTCTGAGATTGAACTGACTATCAATTCCTACGACAATTAATCTCAGTAATAATTAAAGATCGCCTAGATTAAAAGTAATTTTCATTTTTAAAAACTCGCCATACATCTCGCTCCTCCTGGCAGACGTCTGATTGAAATGGACTCGCGGCTCCGCAGACCGTTCCACTTTGGAATTTCGTGAGAGAGGCATGTATTTGAATAAATCTTTGACATAGCCTTATGAAAAACACTCAACGTGCAGAGTGAATCCCTGCATCTCTCAATCGTTGTCTGAGCCCAGATATTCATGGAAAGTTAGAAAGTGGATAATTCCCCCAAATAAGAAAAATTAAAACCTTAACTAGAAGTCCATTTCTTCAGCGATAGGGGCAGCAAAGTATACCAAATTGTTAGTCACATTATTGCGAATGGACCCTATGCACCATGAATACATTCATATTCACGCATTTCTGTTGCGGGATTCACTTACTGAAAGGTTGCAATATACATGTCTACCATCGAAAAAAGTTATTTCCGGCCAAATGTAATAACGTACGAAGTATTATATTCAGTTATGAATACAAATTTACAAAACTGTAGATTAACACACTTACTGATTAGCCAAACTTCAGAAAGCACTATTAAAAATAATGACTCGCTAAAACTGAAATTGCGAAATTAATGAATGAATGACATAAAGATCAGGAGTACATTCAATGAAGAGGGTTAGTGTGTCTATATAATGTAGGGAATAATATTTTCTTCTTTATTCTAGTACTAGTTTTTTGAAGTACATATTACAACGAAGTACTATACAACTATGAATTTGACATATTGATAAGAAAAACATTTAGGAATTCAAAAGAGTAATAGCAGAACACTTGATAGTTGGAAACGACTTTCTTCCCCGTGTCCGTATTTTAAGCGAACTTATGAAATTGTACGTGTTCTCTTTCCAAGGATATCTTGTCAAACGTTCCCATTTTACGGACCGGGGCGATTAAACATCGAGACCCTTGACTCGGATGGCAATACTTTCGAAACCGCGACTAATGCATATATTTCGTCTCGATAGACCAATTCAACATGATTGTGCATCCGTCTCATTCCACTTTTATGCATGAATGTAGCACCGTCTGTTATTTTAAACATTTTATATTTTTCTAGCGATTATACAAATATTTTTCTCTCAGTTTGCCTAATCTTATCCCTTTGTGATATTTGCCGAACGCGTCTTCCAGAATTCCAGTCCCTTCTAGTCTCGCGCAAAGTACAGCCGTGTTCCAATCCGCTATAATGCGCACTTCGCACCCATATCTGCTCGTTTCCATTGTCATTTTTCCGGACATATCCTCACGTATTGCGGTTCCATTCCATAGTGCGCACCCTCGGTATGGCAATAGGGAAGTTCAGAAAAGTGTTCCACAATGCAACCTTATGCGCCATAAAGCACAGAGCTACCATGGATTGCGACTGTAATCAGGAGGTTTTCCAACTTAATCGCCGATTGGAATCTGAAGAGGGAATAATTTCTTTTATGTGAATGCTGAACATTTCATTCCATAAATAATTTTTCATTTCTACTTTTCGAAAATATTACAGTTAACCATAACACACGTATTAGGATGGGAATCGCTACCACAGCGTAGATTAAATTATAGGCTTAACCTCCAAACACAATTTAAGGAAAATCATTTCTCTGACGACGTAAAAAACGTACTATTAACCCTCTCGTACTATGGCAGGTTACATCGCGCCAATAAAATTAGAAAGCTAGATTGTAGAACCGATAGGTATAAAATGTCCTTTTTTCCGCTTACCATTCGGGACCATAACAGCTGTGGTCGTCGTCGTGAATAGTTCGAATGGTGACAATAGGCAGACAGTAAATCTTTCTCATTATATTCTCTACTTTCTAGTAGTCATTGTATTCCTTGCATGATGGAACGATTGACGATAGAATGTTTCTTGGGTAGTAGAATTTGAATTGGCGCTTTGCATGTGTGGTACGCGGGTTTCTATGTAATTTCGGTGTTCTACCGTATCATTCATGCATGCCTGGTGTGGAAGCACCCCCTGCCACACACCCTTTGGGTGGCTTGCAGGGTATGACGTAGATGTAGATGTGTAAAGAGTTTAGCTTTCTTCGTGGCATGAAAGTTCAAATGCTGTTATATCTTGGGAAGTAGTAAAATGGTGTAGGAGGATGAAACTGGTTTTATCTATGGACATCATTAGTGTTATGGAGGCGAAGCAGAGAGCAACACAATAATAAGAGCACATTTAGTGTAATAAGTACTTTCTTGGGGCCTCTCTTGTGTTATTAATTTTGCATTAAGTTGGGCCATTAAGGTAGCCGGTCACAGGTTTTACGAGTTTAGCAATTAACATATAAAACTATTGGGATGCCTACAGGCTTCAGCCAGTGTATCACCATAGACAAAATAACTGGGAGCTGCTTGGGTTCTCCTTAGGAAAATACTGCGGTAATGGATTTGCTGTAAGACATTTCATTGTTAGAAAATAAGTATCATGGTATAATTATGAAAGCATTTACTCATGTTGAATATTCCGTCCCACTTGATTAAGTTAAAAATGTTTTGTCCGCACTAAAATGTATCTATCAATGGATTTAACTGAATCCTAATATCCTCATGTTTTGTGTTATCATTATCTTATTGACTAGCCGAAAGTACACCCGTCTTTTTACACTAGAGCACTGATAATTTTGTTTTTATGAAAAATCATTTCTATGAGTAATTTGCTTTATGGCTGTGATTAAAATGGAATTCAATTCACTTTTTACAATAATTATCCTTCAAACGCTTGGCTAGCCCTTAGGGGCACGGAAATAAACTCCACTTGGTGCCGAGCGTGCCCATACGGGCCCGTTAACTTGGATCGGCTCTAACTTAAATGATTTTCAATTAAGGGGAGCGAAATTTTCTAGAATTGTAGACAGATGTCTTTTTAATACAGTTATGTTGTTTTTAGATTTTTATAAACATATTCTTATGATTTTGGTATATAATTGATCTCGCGAAGTGATAATTTTTCTCACAACAAAACATTGAGATCGCATCCAAATGCCACTTGCCGCAATCTGTTATTTACCTTGCACATATGAACTATTACTTTTAATTTGTTTTTTACGTACACAGATAAAAAATAAATTATATAGCTAGTCTAGTGTTTGGTTTTAAGCGGTCAAACCTTCATAAACTTTGGCGGTGGCCCAAGTGTTGATGGCTCACAGCGACCTTATTTCCTTCCCTAGAAAACTCCTTCCCTCAGGGGCAATATCGAAATTATGTCTTCTCACTGTGAGAAAAGACTTTCCTGTTGGGAGGGGAGCAGCGCCTTTTAAGTCCAAAGCTCCCATTCCAGGCCAGGCCTCCAGATAGGCTATCGACAGTTTTCGTTAGTGCTACCGACGAAAAATTGTTAAGCGGGCATAGAGAAAGCGATTTGTCGATATCTGTCTCTTTCGATAACCTATCGATGTCGTTTAATCTCTCTGTCGAGTAAGAGAAAGCCCATGGGTGGAAAGGTGGATTTGGGAAAACCAAGAATCTTGTCGCTCTCTCGGTACCCAGGTGCCGCCCGCACGTGTGCAATAAAGGAAGTGACAATATGCATCCCTTCTAAGTTGCGTATTATTACTCCACCATATTTCGAATGAACTCAATCTGAACTTCATTCCGTTTCTGGTCATTCAGTTTTCTGGTCGTTGCGCTTTCTTGTCCGTGTGTCCGCTCAATATACTAGGAGATATAGATTTATTGAGGGGAATTGTGAATTGTTTGAAAAGAACTCATTCACTTCACATATCAAGTCCATATTTCCTTTATTGCATAATGTTTGTATATATATTTGCCATATATATTTATACTTTCTAGTGAGTTACTGTTCTTAGACATGGCTCAAAAGCGGAGATTCTCCGTGATAGAGAGACCAGGAAGTTTTTTTTCGGATTCCGTACCCGAAGCCGGACACGGACGGACCTCGTCGGAAGACGATGCAGATCTACTCGCACCGCAGGATGAGACGGAATCTTTGCCACGCAATGCTCAATATGTGCTTGAATGGACGAAATCAAAACAGCAAGCAAGGGACGACCTGAAGACTAAAGAAATTTCCTGCTGTGGTACGGTAAGACGAAACCGCAAAGGCATGTCACCAAATTTTGACTGTCAGCGGGCTAAAATGAAGGGGGGGATATTGACGGGTGCGCGTGAGAAATGACTCGATAGGCATTGTATGGACAGATGAAACGAACGTATCCATGCTTATAAACATTCACTGTCCGTCTGGAGATGGTAGTTTCCGCAATGAACAAGGGAAAGTTTTGAAGTCGGCTATCGTAGAAGACTACAGTGCACACATGGGCTAGGTAGACAAGAAGTCCTTATACACGCGTACCATCACGAAGAGCGGAGTGTGCAAAGTAGTACTAAGCACCTATAACCGACTCCAAGAGCATCAGAAAAATGTATATAAATTTTCATAATTAAATAAATTAGCATGATGCATATATTCATAGTAAGCATTTCCAAAATATATTTCCTGTCGTATCTTTCCACTAAATACCTCTGAATAAAATTCTCTCTTACTTCAACTTTGTCCCAAGAAAAAAATGAATTCATTAAATCGTTTATAATATGAACCCGGATAAGAACTTTTATTTAAAGATAAATGTAATATTTGGCTAACTAACGCTTTTTATTTGAACAATTTATCTTAAATAGTAGTCGACATATTGACGTTTTCCATGTTAAGAACAAGAAAAATTTAAAGAGCCAAAATTAAATCCGGCAGTGCTGGTCGACTATTGGACAATCAAACAGGGTACTAAAGGTTATCATACCACTCCTACCTAGTGTTTCGGTTGATCAACACTAAGGTCCACAGAAGCGGCGATGTGTCTATGAAGACTGTAAAGATCATGTATAATTTTCTTTACGCATATATGACGGACGTACGACCGACTACATTATCATAAGAACACTTTTGAAAGTATTCTTTGTAGACATGTTTTGGACATCGCATTTATCAAGTGACCACAGATTACCTGCGTCAACTGATTATCATTATAATTACTGCCACTGGGAGACTGATGCCATCCTCAAAAAAGGACAAAAGTGCGTAGGGCACGTGAGGGCACAAGGGCGTAAGAGCATAGGGTGCGACCTATATGAATAGGAACAAGACATAAGCCTCTATGATGCTTACTTTCCGCACAGGTAGGTCCGGCAATCAGATCAAGGGCCCAACAACAAAATCAGAGCATAGGTTATACCCGAGGATTAATGATTTTTATTGAACAAATCTGGATACATTCCATAGTGACAATATTTCCAGTTAAATGAATTTGTTTTACATACATAAATATTAAATAATATCCATTAGATTTCATTTTACAGCACCTTCCTTTTCAACCTCTTCTGCCGTCCCAGATGATTTGCTTCCTGGAAATGTTAAAGAAACGAATTAAATATAAAATAAATGAATAAATGGGTAAAAAATTTAAAATATTTCCCAACTAGGGCGAACACGTGTTCACAATAATTCATATAATACCCTGAGAGCCACCGCATGGGCGTGTGGCAGGGGGTATTAGGTCACCAGCCGTGTAAAGGTGGAAGTTTCTGGAGATGGAATAGTGTATTTATTGGAGCGCAACTTTTACTGTGGTCGCCTGTTGTTAGTGGAAAGAAAGTTCTAGTACCTATCTGTTTGGCGGTGCCCTGCTTAAAAATTCCTAAGAAGCTGTTCTGTAGAACGTAAGGAACACTACGTAAATTGATTTATCATTCAGAACCAGTTCCTTCAAGGATCTGTACGGAACATGAGAGCCAGACCCTACAGAACATGCATTCTGTAGAGTTATTTTTCGCAGGGCAAAATAACTCCTTAACAAGCTGTTGTGTAGAACTTCGGCAACGCTACGGAAATGCGAGAGGTTTCAGATGACCCAGTTCTTTTTCGAAGGACCTGTATGGGAGTCGTAGGAAATTCCACAGAACGTTCTAAGGAATTCTGCAGAACGTCGTAGGGAATTCCATAAAATGGCGTTTCAATACTTTGAAGAATATCTACAAAACTTTTAAAGAAATTCTGTAGAAGTATTACGAGGAAACTATACAGAACTTTTTAACAGAGTGAATCTCTCTTATTTTACCGCATCTGTCAAACCTATAGATGTAGTGAGGAGTCATGATAACATTCCCGATGTAGCACTAAGAAGTATCAGTTCTGAATTTATCAAGCAAGCTAGGCCTAGCGTGTAGACTCCGTGTCCTTAGGGGCTCCCAAATTAATTCCCCCAAAAGTTGTGAGACAAAATATGTATGGTCGTACCAGTCCCGGAGAACCGAAAAGACACGGCGAAGAAAATAGTTAGAAAAATCATTTTAAATGTTAGATTTAAAACCGGAATGCTGTTCAAAGTAAGTAGAAGGACGAAAATGAAAATATGAGAAAAAAAATAAGCGAAAAAATTTACCTAGGGTTCTTCATTCCACTGAACCCTAGGACCGAGGTTAGGTACACGGGAGCCACTCTTCGGAGAACACCCCTTTTTATTATTAAGAAGAAATCGCGCCGGTATTGATCAAAAATTTGGAAATGGGGAATATATCACTAATTAAATTTATATCACGCGGTGTAGAAGGCCAGGATGTTGAAATTAAAAAGGCGGCGCGTAAAATTAAAAAAACTCCCGATGTAAAGGGTCAGGATAACAAATTAGCCGCGGATTAAAACAAGCTAATGACTGGAATGTGTAAAGTGCCGTCAATTATAAAAAGTGTCCCCGGCCACAACAAAAAAAACGAGACAATCATAAATAAATATATTAATTAATAACAAAAATTACCAATCCACTACAGTACAAGTTTTGATGTCTGACGGTTTCGGTCGACCAACCACAAAGACGCGTCCTTGAATCGGCATCACCCGAACTCCGCCCGCATACTCCCGGAGAGGCACTCTGCGACGTGTCTCCCATCTGGTCCCTGCCGGGTTCTGATATATAACGTCTTGGTGATGGCATCATCCAATCTCTCTCACCCATGGATCCCTGCAACATAGGAGGAAGACATGAAACATTGTCAATATACACATGTTCCGCGGTCGGCAAGATACCAGCGCATAATTCCGCGGAGTCGGGTGGCAATATCCCACCAATCTCTGTTGGGAATGTGTTTTATCACCAAGGGCGCTCTGTTCTCTTACCTAAGATTTTAAATCGCATTTCTTCACCCTGCCAACCTGTAAAATAAATCAAGTTCCACTATTAAGAACGTGTTTAATACTTCAGTTCTCTGCTGTGGCGCCGAGAGAGAGGCGCCCAGCGCGTAGATATTATCAATTAAATTATATATTTGGGGCCCTAGCATTTGAACCACCTTGAATCCCGTGTGAATTACTAGATAGTCATAACTCTGGCCCTGCGACATCACAACTGGTATCCCGCCCCCCAGAGGGAACTCAGTCGCTCCCACCCGCCCACCGGGTACGTGGAGCGTCGCGAAATAGCGATGGTTGAATCTGAACATATTTCAAGCCGCAAGGAGAAACTTCCCAGAGGATATCCTTACTTGACACCCGCTTTGGGCGGCATTGTCTGCGTCTCGCCTTCTTTGTCCTATTGGTCGCTCGTGCTCCCGAGTATGTGTCTTCATTTATGTCGATTAGCTTTAGGGAAGCACCTAGGTTAGTTTGAACTCCTGAAATATGACCTTGAGGCACCGAGCCTAAGACAAGCCGTAAGAAATTCTCCATAGGAAAACCGAGCCTAAGCCATAAGAAATGAAATAAAATGATGCAATATAATAACAATGAAGTGCAAGAAGTGCTTATAATCGACATAGGGTAAAATCTAGCTCTAAGGCGGCAACCCCTGAAAACAGCTGCGATGCAGAAAACGACACGACGACGTCGGCCCGCATGATGCGGCTTGTGTCCGAGTTGAGAGCTCGAAGTAGGTAATAAAATCCTTCCCCGGAGAAGAATCACTCACACGCCCCTATCTCTTCTACATTTCTCCCGCGGAGAATAGTCGTAATAAAACATGATCGTCGTCGAGGTTGAGCATACATTATTTTCGATCATATTCCTGGGGGAAGAAACGTTGAAAAAATTATCGTTATTGAAATTGTCACGAATAAGTTATATACTGTACATTAGTAAATTCTTCGATGCAGAGTGGGGCCTCCAACACCTCGTCTATGGCACGTCTTTCGTTTTTCCCATGCAACAGTTAAATTGTCTTCACTTTCTTTTCCCTCCCACGTACCATTCCATATCGGTTCTAAACACGCGGAGAGCCGGCAAGAGACTCATTCCTATTTCCATTTTCCCCTCAGTAGTCACTATAAACCCCCATTTTCCCCCTACCCATCTACGGAGGGGTGAACTACTCGGCTCCCTCCTTTCCCTCCTCCACTCTTCGAACTCCCGCACCGTCTGTTCGGGACGGTCTCGCGTCGGAATTAGTTTTGCGTCACGCAATGACGGGCTCTTTCAAAAGCCACCCACCCCTATCCGCAGAGGTTCTCAACCCACCGTCGTTGTTCCTCAAGCAGCCCGTCAAAATAGACCGCCACCTGTCAGGCGGGAGCGCCTTTCGATGACGACGGGTTCCCACCGCAATCTTCCATTGCCCGGTCAGTGGGATAAGGATGTTGACTCGCCCCGATCTCATTTGATTCCTCATTCACCTAGGTGGGATTATTGGCTGACTGTCGCGCTGGGACAATACCCTCTCCCGTCACCCTCTCCCCATCTCCTTCCTCTTTTTCCTGGTTGCGATCCTCGGACGAGCTGCGTGACCCCACTCGTGGACTACGGGGCTCCTCCAGCCCCACCTCTTCCCCGCCGCCGCCTACCGCGCTCCCCCGCCCAGGTTAAAAAATTTGGGGTGGGTTCTTGCTTCCAGCGGGCGCATGGTGATTTTTGCGGTGAAACTTCCAGTCTGTGGATTATTCCGGGGAATCGCCGTCCTCTGTTCCTCGTCGCTCTGCCTTGGATAACGCCTCGCCGGCAGGCGCCCAGTTCTCCAATAGAAGCTGGCACCAAGTTTGAAATGGGAGCGCGAATAACTTTTGTTCTTGCAGCTAAAAGGAATAAATTCAACGTCCTCTCAAATCTCATTACTAACGCCTTCCTTTCTGACAGTACCTTAACAGTTGTCTCGGGATATGCCTCGGTTAGCGTCATTTGCTGAGAACAGAGATAATCCAGAAAGAACTGTGGGTATATACAGACGCACTGTATATCACCTAACATCCCTCTCTCCACCCGCCATTCACCATAAAGGTGGCTGATAGGGTATTACTCAAATAGTTAAAACGATACAAGGTGGAATAAAAACGGGAGTTCAAAATCGAAATGCCTTTGACACTACGAGGCGAAATGAAAAGAAGGGGTATAAATTACCCTTTGCCATTTTTCCAGGTAATGATGCACATACTTTTAGTGTTAAAAATTAGTGAAAACTATCCTTTAAGAATAATCTGCACTTAATAAGATTTAAAGTCTCGAAGGCATAAGCTGATAAATGCAGCAACAACAAAACTGCTTATCCGATAAAGGTCAAATATGACACCAACTTATTTTATCCATATGAAGTCCTCAATTCAAATGGTAAAACAGTTAATATTTCGCAGAACTTCATTTTGAGGAAAACGGAAAAGGCAAGTGACAGCCTCATTTATCCGTATGAAAAGGGATTAGCGAATCTGTTTTAGATGAAACAGTTTAGATACGAACACAACCCGAGGGTTAGATTTAATATCCATGCAAAAATGGTTCGTAGCTACTCTAAATACATACACATACTATAACCCTTATAACCAAATCCCGTCATTTAAATATCCGTCATAGTTATGGAGATCAACCCCAGGCTACTATGCTGCCTCGTCCTAGAATATATAATAGCATTATATACAATCACGGAAACTGATTTCTAACGAACGGAGGTGTTTTTAGGGAAGGCCAGAAGTAACTAATAAGCATAAGTGGTCGATAACAGATTCCAAGTTCAAGAATTAATATCTATACTCCTGAAGAATCACACCTGACCGTTGATCCACCTACGATTATTGGTAATTTTCGGTAGATGAAAGGTAAGAGGAAATTGCATTGGTTTCCACGCCACCCAAGAGGTACAATGCTGGCGCGTTGGAACCCACTTCCGGCATTCGCTTAAAAAAAACGAAGGCCGATGGCCGGTCCGTCACGCCGCTCTAGCAGATCTCGTTACAGATATCTGCAGAGAGAGAGAGACGTCATACTGTGCCATGTTACAGTGCCCTTCAAACAAGGGAAACACTGCCTCCGGATAAAAGTAGATTGTGACTAGGATAAATTTTCAATATTTCAGTTTTCTATGAAAATTTGGAACAGAACTTTATAGTTTGATGTTTGAAGCGCGATAGAATATGAGGAACATACATCTCGTTCTTCATACCCTATCGCGAATGTAACAAAATATTAAGCAATACAATTCATTGCTTGATACTTTATTACATAATACGCTTAACACCTTAGTACTATACGTCGTAATGTTTATGACGATGCCAAATCGTTATATAGTGTGTATTTTGTACCGGTAATTTTCACGCTTCCGTCACTAATAGCCTACCTAAATTTTCGTCGTCTAAAGTCACTTCATTCTCCCTCCAAGTATCTTTAAGTGAGGTTTTTGTCCCTTAAGCCACATCGGTGGCCCTGCCACGAAGGAGGCCTTGTCTCGAGCTAACGCAGAACCCTACGCACTTCACCTGAGTGCGCGGAAGAGGTAGATAGATGGGAAAATACACGGATGCAAGCGATCCCTCGATCTACCTCCATGCGCACGGAGAGGAGACGAATCCCTACCTGGAATTTTTACTGCAAGGTCCACCGGTGGCAGCAATGCGTCGCTCTCCATCGCCGATCCCTCGAAGCACACGCCATTTCACACACACAGCACTAACACACCAATCACTTGAATGACCATTGCACTATTTAATTCACTTCCACTTTCTTCATCACAATTCAGACACTGATGTTGGAGAGCAGGATCTCCCAAGGAAAACGGCCGTCTTCCCCGGTAGAAGTTGTGGCGTAGAATTTTTGTTATGTACTGGGTGTTTAAAATGTATGTGTGCTGCCAACTGAAAATGCGATTTCTTTGAGAGCATTCTTTGACCAAAATTGGTAGTGCTCGGGACAAAGTAATGAGATTGCAATTGAGGAAGCCATGCAGAAGAGAAAAATAGACTGGTACTATTTTTAAAAGAGGTGAGACAACGTTTAAGAGGACTTAATATCATTTGATGATAGCGAGATTCAGATAAACAGTTAAGATGAGACGAGAATCAAAGATGGATTTTTTAGTCTCCAGGAGAAGGTGAAGAAGAATCTCAAACGAGCACACGAGTTACGATATAGTCATGTGTTTTCGAAGAATCACGCATGGCGTGACATTTTCTCCAAGTATTTGGTAGCACTGCAAAACTCTCAAGCTTTGAGTAATTGGATGAAGTGGAATTTTCGTTTATGTCGTGATGACAGTCATAAACCGATTAAGTGGACACGAGTGCTCGATTGGATTTGGTGCATCCCAAACGATGATGAAGGGTTGGATTACTTAAAACTAACAATTTCGTCGTGAAATACGAAATTGCCATCAATTAAAAAAAAGTCTATCGTCCCAGACCGTCAACACTGCGTTTCGCACTAGATTTAATATCGTAGTAAAATGACTGAAGATATTTATGTCACTAGCCCAATTACTTAAGTGTCCAATTCAAATGTAATGCAAACGTTCCAGTTCAACATTAGGAATGCATTAGGAAATTATAAGACACGAGGAATGACTATTAGGAATATCATTACAAAGTCATCATCAAAGACATTTAAATTGAGTTGATATGAAACGCATTCGGTGCATAGAACTGGGTGAAATGGACGAGGACATGACCAACGGACAAAGGGGGAGAAATTTTGGAAGATAAAGCAAGTGGAATACCAACGGAATTACCAATTGAGTGAACATGAATGCAATTAAATATCTACAAAGCTTCATTAAAATGTAGCACACGACGACATTTTTTACCAAGGAACAAGAAGAGGGCAAACAAAGCAATGCGAATAATTGTGAGTCTTTGAATGATAATTCAGCAAGGAATTACAAACGATTGAAAATGAACCATCGAAACTACAGCAGTGGGTACGTGAAAGAGAGTGGTCTTGGATGGTGCCTGTGGGAGCATTTACCCCTGAAAAAGAAAAAAAAAAAAAGAGTCAATATTGAATCAATAGTCACATGTGTTGAGAGGCATTAATGATATATTGCATGAGTGTATAACTCCCAGCGTTTAACAATGACAGCTTGATTAATGAATTCATAGCGCTCACACTTCGTCGCTGTATTAGCCGTAGTGCAAGCACACAATAGGATAATTTCGTGCAATGCGAAATGTACTCTACTCTCTTAAAATACTTGCCTCTTCAAAGGTGGAAGACAACAGGCGTTCCTCGATGAAGACTTCTGAACTCGGACTTCGCCATGGTCACAACTGACAATTTTACGGAACACCACATACGCACACGCGAAGAGCACAACTCATTCATAATAGAAAGAAGCCAAGACCAGCACTCGCCTTTTATACTGAGCTCCGTGGCGAATGAGGGGGTATGGTAGTAGGGGTTGGGGGGGATTAGCGAAGGCCTTCTACGTGAGTAAGCCTAAGGCGACAGGTGAGGAGGTCACAAGGGATGTTTATTTGAGTAAAAGAGAGAGAGAGATATGATGGGGTGAAGCGAAGGTTTTGGCACCGTAAATTCAGAGTGAGCTAAGAAAAAGAAATGGCTAGTGGAATGGGAGGCAAATGGAATCGAATAGGCTACTCGATGCCCCGTCACTCAGTCGCCGGGACGAAGCTCACTACCCACGTCAACCTATGCCCTGTGTATTCACCTGTAGCCGTACTTGACTTCCGAAATAAGAAATTTTAGGTGCGGAGAGGCATATTTCTCTCGGGGTTAATATTGTGACGCAATTGGCGAAATTGCAAGGAGTGGATGCAAAAAGGTACCTATGAATTCTTTGCGGAGGAAAATTCTAATGGAAGATCTACTTGATAGAAGACAATATCGAGTGAAAGAAAAATGAAAGTTACTCCATTGGCAAAAAGCCAACGTGGGCTCATTAAACACTATCTATATGGTTGTTTACGATGACAAAAAGTAGCTCTTGAGACTGAAGGAAGTTTTAGTTAAATTTTTTTTACATCTCGAGCGAGATATAAAAGCTCTATAAGTTATTTTCAAATTATTTCTCATGTCCAATTTTTAATTTTAATGCATCATTTTTGCATTTTATCCTTCTCAAATTTCCATTTCTCGTCTCATTACTTTTTCCTGTGTTTCTCTATTGTTATGATTTACCCAATTTCTTTTCAGTTGAATCTAATATTCAGGAGCTCTGGTGTTCAGGAAGTAGATCGATAGACTTTAAATTGCAATCATTTTGGAAGATAGATAAAGAGAATGGAATTGGATGAATTTCCTAGGAGTGCAGAGCCAGGGTGGAAAGAAACCTGGAATGGCATTAGCCCACTCCATACGAAAGGTGACGCGAGGTCGACATTTAACGTCTTATCCGAAGGATGTGGGCGGAAGGACGGCACTTGAAGCGCTCTTCATGTAGGGAGGCATTGGATCCCAATGACGAATCTCCTCCACTTTTTGGTGAGGCATGAGCACCCTAAGGAAGTAAAATCAGCACTCGAACAACGGTATCAAAGCGTTTATCCACAAATTATTTTTTCCTAGGTGGTAAGCGGAAAAAAGAGCTCCGGAGGCAAATTAAATTCATGGTCCTAGCCATCATCAAACCTCGTCTCTTCCGCTGTGTAAAAGAAAAATAGAAATGAAACGAGTTTGAAAAAGGTAAATCGATACAACTGAATTACCATCTACAATTACAAAATACCGTGCATACCAACTCTAGCGAGTGTGGCACGGGGTGATTCTACACCAGGCATGAAGCCCTTATCCCAGCTGAATCCGAACCGCGCAGGTTCCCCGGAATGTCAGGCGCAGGCCAAAAGCAGTCAGGAAGACAATTAGCGGTCAGATCAGAAACTAGGACAGTGCTCAGGGACGAACATGCTACCATGATGTACATTACTTAACATATTTTATGCAACACCCTCGCATACACGGTATTGCTATCCAAAATATTCTTCTTTCTACTGTAATCTTCGCTCTTATACTTTCTTCGAAGCCGCAACTGCCCCTCCCTGCTCTCGAAACCACTCATTCCCTACCCTATCTCTGCTTGTATTTCCCATTGTCCATCACACATCCTCATTTCTACGACGCCAATTTCTTTTCATGTTTCTTCTTCATGGGCCGAGTATCACAGCCGTGGATCAGGTCTGGACTTACAACTGATTTAAAAGCCCTTCCCTATGTGTTCCTTCCGATACGATTATCGAATTACTACCCTATAATCCTTCCCCAGCTCATCCATCCTGATTGAGCCCTGAAGTTAATCTCCTACTATAAAGTTACTTTAAAGTCTTACATTATTCCATATAATTCTACCCTTAAATGATGGTATTTATTGGAAGACAGAGAAAATCTTATGTACTGCGCGCGTGGGTCCCTATTAAACTTTAGAGTTTTGTTCTTCACATTCGCTGAAGTCCGATTCTTCTTCGTCCCATGTATTATCGATTCTCATTCTTCACCTCTTGCACATTATCCATCCCTTCGTGTGCTAGGAAAAATATATCTTATGGTTATAGGTTTTTAGGAGACAGTCAATGAACGAGGGAGGTATAGATTTAAAATGGAAGGGTATAAGCTAAGGACAAGGAATATGGGACAAGACGCGTACGACATTTGAAGACTGAGGGAATGATTTATAACTGACATGTAATTTAAGGATCGCCTCAGGCGTTGAAAAATGCAGGGTCACACTGTGAAGCAGAACTATGACTGCAATAGGATGACAGTGTTAGATACGCGAAACGGGATTTCGGGGATAACACAGGCGCTTGTTTACATAAAAATTTGTAACAGATGAAAATTAATGCTGTAATAAAAAGGTTAAGTAGAAGTTGGCAGATGGAGAGGTGGAACGTAGAAGCGTTGAAACAGCTCAAAAGGTGGGAATAAAGGATAACCTCTGCCCCGGTCTACTCGACAGTGAAACAGAAAAGTCATCGCAAAAAAATAATTGAATCATACCAGTGGGTTTTGATTTCCGTCGGAGATACGGAAGAATTTCAGCAATGAGGCAACACGGCCACTTATGATACTAATTTGTAGGAGAATTGAGGCGGGAGTATGGCCTGAGGATTTCATGAAATTAGTACCAAACCAGGAAAATATAATTACGTCCGAATGAGTAGATTACAGAGTTTAGGGAACGAACCTCTTAAGCAATGGCAACTTAAGGTTTAGAATGGGGAAGGCTATCATGAGTGCACCAATGGTGATGAAAATACTGCTGGAAATACAGATCTAATAATCAAGACAACATAGTTGCTTTGGGGATTTTTTAAATGCCAATTGGCAGGGCTGATTGAAAAAAACAAATGTAGATACCCCTGAAAAAGAGTAGATGGGCAATATAATAGACTAATCCGACATTTATTCAAGACACAAATGACGCAACGGACTGATATTCAGGGTGGATAGTTATAGACCGCGCGGTATATCAAGACTGCCCGCCGTCACCTTTCAATTTAACTTACGGTAAGAGAAACATGGACAGAGATAGATGTGGACATATAAGTATGAAGTCAGCAGATAAAGACTTAGATTCACAAACCATCAGGCACGAAAAAGTCGAAGTGAAAAGCAAAGGGATTAAGCTTTGATAGATAAATAATACAATAAGTGCCTCAAATACTGAGTGAAGATAATAATTGGGAATAAAAGTAATGAAATTCTCTGGGATAGCATTGCGAGGATAGTCTTTGAAGGACGGAGACACGAGCTGGACAGAGTCGAAGAATGTAGTTAATGTGGTAGTAGTATCTGGCAATAAAATGGGGGTATTTGGTAGCAGGGAAAAAAGACGATTGCACTCGCGAAAAAAGGGTGCCTCAATAGGAGAGGTTGATTACGGGAACCTATAATCAGGGTGTAAGGTTGGATAAGAAATTTATATAGATTATAGCGTTTTGAGACGCAAAAATCTCAGCTCAGAGAGAACAGAAAGAGAATAGACAGCAGGCATTCGAGATGTGGGAGTGTCGGGAAAATAGAAATTGTACGTTGGAAGGAACGCATTAATGAACGAGGAAGTGCTTTAAATGGTAGGTAAGGCGAAGACATTTATAGAGGAGATAATTAGGAGGCATAGAAGGACATGTGAAGAGGTGATAAGGTCCGCAAGGATGTCGGATGCCATAATAGAAGGAAGGATATCGGTTATGTGGGGAAGGATACTGCCTGATGTGATGGGGATATATCTACACCTCCAGCGTAGCGTAGGTTCCGAAACTCACCGTCAGCTCTGCGTGTCTAGGACATCTCGGGGGGGCCATCTTCGCGCAAGCCGTCTTGGCGCAGGACTGCATCGGCTCAGGGATGATTCGGCGCGGGGTTGTTTCGGCGCAACCAGCTTTTGGGTGACTGATCGGCTAACGACGAGTCTAAAAGTTTTGATAGGACACTAAATGCAAAAGATATGTAAAGAAATTTTTTCATGCAACAAAATATGTGAATATGACTACAAATAAAGATCAGTAAAAATAACAAATACTTCCTTGGGCATCCATGCGTTTTATCTACATATTCCTATTTCGCAGGGACATGCGGGGACCATGCGAAAAGTGATGTTAGTACTACGTGGAAGATTGAGAAACACGATTTGGGAAGAAATTAACTAATCAGCTACACCACCTGCCATCTACTCAGCTTCAAAGTCTCATCGGCCGAAATTATGGTCACTTATCGATCGCGGGAAAAATGACAATTTACACCTCTCTGTTCTGCAGTTTATTTCCCAAATTATATTCACCAGATCTGATCTACTGTAGCATGTTGGGAATCGTTAGATATTAATTACTTCGTCGGAAAATAAAATGGTTTTGAATTTACATAAATCATAATGCCGTATTATTAATCGACGGTCTCAAAGCGATCCCTATACTAGTTAATGCGTGAGGCCAGTCAAACAACAAGATTGTCATAACTGCCTATAACTCTCCTTGCTGATCATCTCAGCTCGCATTGAAAATTTTTATCGGCCTATTTTACGGGGATCCAAATACGACGCACTCATTAACTATTAGCTTAACCAGTTATTTTCCGAATATGTTTGTTCCATGACGGATTACAAGTTAGTTTTCCAAAGTCTAAGTAAAACTAACTTACTAACTTGAACTGGAATACGAGCTCTATTTCTGGCGTGGAATCACCTCCTGCCACGCGCCCTAGTGGTGGCTTGACAGTATTTCGTATATGTAACTTTGGAATGTCAGAATATGTTTTTACCCTTACGAAATTCCAGCGGCTCTGGCATATCTATATCTACAAACTACCCTGCGATCCGCCGCATGGGAGTATGGCCGAGGTTGTTGGGACACCAGCCGTGTAAAGATGTAAAAAAAGAGGTTTTTGGAGGTAAAGTTTACCATCGGATTGTTTGCAGTGCTGCTCCAGTTTTATTATAGTCTCTTATTGAGCGTGAAAAAAATAAATTCCATCCATATTATTCATATTGTAAGCGAAAGAACGGGATAAAGTTTAATTTAAAAGAACGAATATTTCGTTAACTGACGTAGGTTCGTTGACTACTTGAATTAGAGAGCGGTGTTGAAGTGCTTTGACTAACGCCTCACTTATATCACAATTCCTTGAACTTATTTCTACGATATTCGTCTTCCAATTTACAGCAGGGAGTTTGAAATCTCCACAGATCACTATCACGCTTTTGTTATCTTCCGAGGTAAATGACGATACATTTGTTTCTGATTGGTGACAAACATACATTTTTGAGTTCGGAGACCTATAAAACTAACAAATGGTTTTCATCCGTTTGCTTGGGCCGCAGAAACAATTACCCACTCTCGAAGACCTGAGGTCCAAAAGCGCTCATTTTATAGAATAATTGAATTGTTGTGGAGTGCATTCATGGGTTGTAATAGGATAACACTTGTAGAACAGATATATGATAGCCCAAAAGCATTTTCATCATACGTTAGCGTAAGGGAATTTAAAGGCATAAGATCTACGGTAATTCCACTGAGGAACGATAAAGGTGACATATTTGCAAACAGTTCGGACGAAGCTAATTTTTTTAACTCATACTTACATAGGTACTCGTACATTAATTGCCCAAAGCTTATATGTATAAAGGAAGCGTGTCGGGTTAAATGTGGAATTGCACCAAAAAAAGATACACGAAAGAAACCGAAATTTCAAAATATGCTTGAACTCTACATTAGTGTTGCACTTATTTTCAGAATTGAGAAATTTTATGTTTATCATGTCTTAAGATGATCATTGTGGAGTGTTGACGAGTTAAAGTATCGTCATTCTTAGTCATCACCGACCCGTTCCCAACGGCCCCAAAATACTTCGAAGCTAAATATGCGGTACGTGAAAAGTAATGAAAAATTTGTCCGATGAGACTTCACCATTGCATTTTACTCAAGAATTCTAGTTTCCGCCCGAAAAACGTATATTTAGCTTCGAAATAT
Source organism: Ceriagrion tenellum (assembly GCA_963169105.1). Taxonomy (NCBI): domain Eukaryota; kingdom Metazoa; phylum Arthropoda; class Insecta; order Odonata; family Coenagrionidae; genus Ceriagrion; species Ceriagrion tenellum. Next base: position 101,116,994 of record OY720638.1, on the reverse strand, counting down.
TTAGGGTCATTGGGGTACGGGTCGCCGAAAACTTAGAGTGACGAAACTATAATACTTTAATTAACACTCCGTATCGATCATTTTAAACGGTGAACAAAAGCTTATCGCAATTCTTAAAAATAAGCGGCAGCTTAATCTACATGGAATTCATATTTCATAAACTATGAAGTATCGGTAGACAAAATGCAAAGTTAAACTCCCCAAACGGACGAGTAACAACCAACTCGGAACAAACCGACGCATCTACCAAATAGGACCACAAGAAATATGAAAACAGTGTACCAAAGGATTTCATTAGTTAAATGAGTACGTCCTGAATTATGACAGTGGTCATGCTTTAATAAATGATTTACTTATAGCAAGAGCATTTCAATCAAGGACTTAGATTACATGAATAAAACTTGTCCGTAATCCAAACGCTCCAGTAGCAACATGGGAAGAAATATTACCTATTACTCAGAGGTGAGAATTTGTACATTTGAGTGAACAACGGCTTACTCGAATGTTCTCATTTAATATAATTCTAAAAGTAAAGAAAAAATAAAACGTATGACTGAGACGTGAAGTAATAGCGTGCTTCCTTGGAATCTTTCCATGACACGAAAAGAAGATTACATATAATTTAACTTTCTCATATTATGCCCATAATGTGCATCCTTGGAATCGTTCTATTACACTAAAGGAAATATAACGTAAAACTCATCATTCTCAGAGAATTATAAGTTCAAGGTAAAATATAATTCGTAAGAAATTTACTCTACACGAGAGGGTTGTATCAAACTTTCAGCGAAGCATGTCCTCTGACACCCACTACCAGTGCGATGAAATCGTTCGGAAATAAACTGGCAGTACTGATCCATGATAAATATATAGTCCTTCAGTATCATAGGGCAACACAAATGCCTACACGCATCCGTAAAATGGATGGATGCTACCACCAAAATATATAACATCGGAAATATTCTCGTTACATTATCAGCGGTTAACGATGACCGTCATCTTAAAATATGTTAAGCCAAGCACTAAGATTGAGGATTGTTCCTTTAACAGACAGAACGTGTCATCAAAGTTATCGAAACATTCATATAAGTAGTCAAAAGTAATCGCATACTTGCCTAAATATTATGATCCAAGAAATGGATTAGTAGTTGCCGAGCAAAAAATAGGAACAAACATAATAGCAGTGACATATTTCGTCTAATTGATTAATAGAAACAGTAAGCTTTTTCATTAAAAACAAATCGCTCCTGCAGTACAGTGCCTACAAAATACTGCTTAAACTATTTAATTTCATTGACAAACGAGATAAGTAAATAACAATTACTCATATGCAATTAGTTTACCCAACGGGAAACAAAAATGTAATGAGAAATAACCACCACACAATTTCTCCACTCTTACCATAAAGCACGTACTTATAAACAACCAAATAAATTGCGGCTCGTGAGAAAAGAATAGCAACTTGTATGTAAAACTCGAGTTCCTTGAGGTGGGTAAGTGGCTCTCTTCATTAGAAAACGCTATACATCTACATATATGAAATAACGTGCAAGCCAGCACTACAGTGTGTGGCACGGGGTGATTCAACACCAGGCATGCAGCACTCATCCCAGGTCAAATCAGAACCGCGCACGTTCCCCCGAATCCCAGGTGCAGGCCAAAAGCAGAAGTAGAAGAACATACTACCATGCTATACACTACTCATGATACAGCTACTGTTTAGTATAATTAATACGACAGATAAATAGCATTACCAGGTACTAAAACATGCGAGAGTGTATCATGCCGGAGAATGAATGCGAGGTTAGAATCTAAAATTCAATTTATGATATTTAGCACTATTGAAAAAACCTGTTTAACTTAGTCAGTATCCTAGAACTGATCTATCGCAACTATTATGGTCCCTTATTGTACGTGGAAAAAAATGACATTTTTAAATCTATCGGTTCTGCAGTCAATTTCCTTAATCTTATTCCTGTGATCGTTCCTACCATAATAGTTTGGCTCTATAGCAAAATATGTTGAACGTCCGGCAAAAAATAGTCTACATCAAATTTTCGTAAAATTAAAAAAAAATATTTTATCTATATTTTTATCTTTGATCGGATAGAGGTTCTCACCCCAATTCCCTCAATAATTTAGTAACACTACTATGTTTAAGAAAAAAGTTTTAACAAATCTGCCGGCTCTCCGCTGTTTGCGATCTGTCTGAAACTAGTCCTAATTCGTTAGGGTCCCATATACTAGCGGCGCGCGTACTCTAAGTGGCGTCTCACGAGAGAAAAAAGACATTGATCCTTTACTTTCTCGTCACACTTCCCTAGTATTAATTGGTAGTATTAATTCCCTAGTATTAATTAAAAATTAATGTATGTCCCCTATTTCGTTGATTGTAGCATTACCTGGATGCCACGAACATAAAGAATATTGCTCGGAATCAACAGGACTAGGCGCCAGGAAATGACACGCTTGAAGTATACGTTGAGGCGAGGAGAGGGCAATGGCAAGTGGTATGAGAGGAGCTGGTGAGATGTCGGGATGTGATGTGGAGGAAAAGGAAGGGAGGGGGAGGAGGGCGAGAGGAGAAGAAGGGGGCTGGGAGGTGGAGGGGCAAGAAAGGGAGGGGCGTGGGGGAGGGGAGGTTAGAGTGGCGAGGAAGGGGGAGTGCTTCCTTGCACGTCGGGATGGGCAGTGTTGGGATGCGGGGGAGGGAATTCCTCTGCCAGAGAGGCGAGGAGGGGAAGGAAGGGGGAGGAGCGACGGGAGACGGCTTTACGCGATACTTCATGGGCAAGACTCGAGTGCATTGAGCGAGGACGCCATAGCCGACAGAAAACAAACGGTCTTTGATTCACACCCAACTGCCGTCCGCACTGAATAATCATCAACATTTGTCTCTACTAATCAGCAGAGTTAATTTCAGAGCTCATTTGGGTCAAAAAGTTTCAAATCACCGAAGTAAGCCATAGAATGTCGGAAAAACCTTTTTGCATTACCATAGTTAATTTTGGAGGTAAATAAAACTAAGCTTAGAGCAACAAATGAAAGAGTAACTTTGTTTCCTTCCACAGATTTATTTTCTTGGTACAACATGTTTCGACAGAGTGGTGTCATCATCAAGTACTCACTCAGTAAAATTCTTCAGAAATATAGGTATACACATATCTTAAGGGGTTTGGGGGAAGGTAGGACGGGGAGGTGAGGAGGGAGGAACAGGGGAGAGATGAGGGACGGCGGTCGGCATAGGAATCTGGAAAACCCGTGAGAGGAGACGTAAGTGGTGGGTGGTTGGTTGGATGGGGGATGGGTTGACGTGGTGTGGATCCTGGAGGTGTAGGGATTTAAGGCAGCTGTGCTTAATCAGAATGTGGGGAGTGGGGTGGAAGGATCCGTGGTTTCAGATTTTTTCCGTGAGGGATAGAGAGATTTCCAGGAGGTTGAAAGTTTTTCAAAAAGGATATCGCTGAGTGAAAGATCCTTCTTTATATTCCTTCTTATTTCAAGCTCCTCCTTTTCACGACCATCTTTCTCCATTTTTTCTCTATGCGTAATATCTCCAATACGAAGTCGCTGCTATGGTTTTTCGTACTAAGGAACGTACTAAGTTTGGAATTGGGACTAGTGGAACGCACTGAGCTTCGAGATTGCTTAAGAGAGAGTTAATATATTGACGTTAACTTCAACAAATTGGGGTTGAACGTGAGAGCTCACTAGTTTGGCATAAGTAATAATATGATCAATCTTCAATGACTGATGAAAACAAACATTGTAGAATACCAATGCGACGCTTTTCATATCATTGGAGTTGAATTTATATCTCACCTTTCGAAGAATATTTCGTTTTACAGGAGATGAGCTCAAGGATAATATAAGAAAAATTAAAACATACTGTTGAGAAGACAAAAATGTTGCCCACGACCGACGCAAAGTCCGCGGTCACTCGTCATCAACATTTCGACGGTTCGGAGAATATTCTTGGGTCGATCCCTGTGTCGGCGACCTGACCGAGGGTGTGCTCCTCCCTCCCCTTCAAGGGGGGGTGAGCGGTCCCTTAGCAGGGCCATTGCTCCAAGGGCCGCGTCCGCATTTCCTTCAACGGAACAATTGTGTTCGCGGCCTTCGTCGTCACCCTTTCGTCGGCGTTTTGGGAGAAAGCCCATATCCTGGAGGCGACCCCCGCGTCAGCACCCTGTCCGAAGGTTGCTTCCTCCCCCCTTGTCCATTGGGCGCGTGGGGTTGCGTCGCTGGCGCGGGAGTAGGCAGTCGATAATTGGGCTTCGAGCGAAGATCTTCGTGGACCAGAGACCGACACCGAAGGAAGACCCTGAAGCCGTCAGTCAGCCGCGACGGACCTCGACGCGACGGCACCAGAGACAAGACCGGACCTATTCCCGTCCCTTCCCGGCCTCATCTAGCAACAGGGACCCAGAGCCACCATTGAGATGAAGTTATTAAAGATCAGTTCCACCAGTCGGCTTCTTATTGACTTGAACGGAGCGGAGTACCCAAGTAGGGCCGCACGACAATACTACTGGATAGAAAAAAGAGAGGTTGACCAATAAATATCCTCAAAGTATTTGTTCCTCAAATGCTCTGCTAATAATTCTGCATCGATCAGCCAATGAGCAGTGTTGGATTTATTTTATTTCTTGAAGACTAATTGACTTTGATGTAGTCCCTTGTTTCGGAACCGGAAATCTTTAAGATTTCGCATACGTTTCCCCTTCATCTCCAGCACGAATATCCTGTAAAAAAGTTGCCGTAGCGATCGTCCTCTCGCCGTTGCAACCCCTCTCTGTACATATGTATAAAGCGCTTTACGAAAGAGCATTACAGCCATTTACCAATTCGACACCATTCATTTTCCTCATTTTACTTCATTTTCAAGTGGCGGATCCTCGCAAAGAAAGAAGCAAACCTTGCGCTATTGTCACACTCAACTTTCATGAGCCACTGCTTATTCGTTGAATTATACGCGTATAATTTGTGCAACACTCGACATCTTCCTGATGAACCGTGCCCCTGGTCCCTCCTCCACCCCTTCCCCCTTTGTCGAAGGAACCCGGCCCGGGAATCGACTCGGCCTTTCCACTGTGGGCGAGACGAGGGCGAGTGTCATAAGGATCGGGACAAGAGCCCCGAGGTATGAATACAGGGGATATGCCACGGACTGGGGATTTTGTCGTTGGCCTCTGGAGGTCGGAATGGTCGCAGCAGAGCCGAGGGGACTCGACGCCCCTGCGCCTTCAACACCATTATATAGTTTTGTAGGGTTAGAGAAATACACTGCAGGGTATTTCTCCCGTGCAAGTGACGGGAAAATCGATAAAACTGGATAAATTGGGCAACTGGGTAATGGAAAAATGGGTAAGATGGGTTTAAAAAAATGGGAAAATCGATAAAATGAGGGTGATGACATGTCACTTGAGAAATACCTCATGAACACTCAAGAGAGAAATACCCTTCAGGGTATTTCTCTCGTGCAAGTGACATGTCTTCACCCACACTCTGTATTCATACCGCGCGTTCGTAATCCAATACTTATCCAAAAATCGGATTCTAACTGCTTCCTATTCGTCGAAGATATCGTCGGAGTGTGTCGTGTTTCTCTACAAGCGAGCGACCCCTTCGATCATGCTTAAGGAAAGTAACAGCCGATCAGACGAAGGGATAGCAAGCAACTTAAAATAATTTTCCACGTCATTCATGACACATATCGGATTGTGGTCAGCCCTCCCCTAAATATGGGTTTATTGAAACTTATATTACTATTTATTGAGACTTATAGAAAGTACCGCCACGAAGGGCATTCCTAATCTGGCCTGTTCTCGACGTCTCTACTGCGTGGTAAGTTGTCCAACTCGACCCTCCAAGCACAATTCCCGACGTGCCGTCTCCTCCCTTGACTCCGTCACCTGCGTGGAGAGTTGTCGGCATTGATACCCCTAGCACTCTTCCCGACGCAATATTTCTTCTTTCTCCGAGCTAATCAAATGAGTCAATTCCCCACGAACGCCCTCCACCTCAATTTTTGTCTACTAGCTCAGATTTTGAAATAAACTTTATAAATGGTCCATCCATAGCTTCTTCTTTCTCTTCCCTCTCCTACACCTCCACCTCCTTTTCCCTACTGTCACTTCTACTTTTCACTTCTTCTCCTCTTCCTCCCTTCTCCCTTTCTCCGCCGTCTTCTCCTCCCTTCTCCTCCACTTCATCCGCCTACCTTCTCCTGTCCTCCTCCTCTAGCCATTTCAATATCTTCATATTCACTACGGAGCAAGCCATGCTTACACTCATCTCTTCTATTGTGACGACCGGGCAGATGTCTCTTAACACGCCCACACCTCCTTCCAATTCCTCCAATAATTAACCCTTAGAGACCCGGGGAGCGCTATCGCGCTCCTCCTGTCTCTCGCGAAAACTGCCAGGAGCGCGATAGCGCTCCTCCTGTAATGTCACTCTTAGACGCTGGTATTTCACTAATTGTTCACAGATGGCACCTAAATGCAGATTACAGATGCAGATTTTGTAACAAAATTCTTCAAATAATATATTAAAAAGGTTATACCACATATACGAGAAAGAAGCTATTTTACACTTGTCAGGCCTCATTTAGAATATGCCGCTAGTATATGGGATCCGTACGAGGAAGGTATGATTAAAGAATAAGAGTGCGTGCAAAGGAGATCAGCTAGGTTTGTTAAAGGCCGTTATGATAATTGTATAAGTGTTACGAGCTTAATAGAAGAACTAGGATGGGAATTACTATCAGAACGCAAGTTAAAATTTAGGTTAAACCTTTTAAGTAAATTCGAAACAGAGTTGTTCACAGATGACGTTAGATATATATTGAGAACCCCTGCGTATTATGCTAGGTTTGATCATATTAACAAGATTAGAGAGACAGATTGTCGTACCGATAGATTTAAAATGTCATTTTTCCCTCGTACTATAATAGAGACCAATAGGCAGCGTAGCAAAGGGATAGGTAAGTGAAATAAAGTTAGAGTAGTCTGTAGTGCATGATGCATGTAATAACAACCAATAATCCCTTCCTTATTATGTAGATACTAACCATCTAGCTCCATGTGACCCTATTATCTAGCATGTCTCCCTTAAATATGCTACTTGCATGTCAATAGTGCATGTTTGGTGATCTTCACCCCCTGCCACACACCCTCGTGGTGGCTCGCAGGGTATCACGTAGATGTAGATATAATAAAGTTTTCCTTGAGTTTTTGTCTATATACCTTCACTTGTATTTGAGACAATTTTTTCCTAAACTACTAAAAAATCAGCAAAAACACCTCTGCAATTTTATCAGAGTACCTAGAAAATCGGTTGGCACTCAAAGGGTTTAAAATCCATCAGATTGGTGGCTCCAACGCATTTTTTAGCGTTTAATTTTTTTCTCTGTAGAACTCCTCGCTAATACAGGTTAATTCCGACCCTGTGTCCAGTAGTGCGGTCGCCGTAATTCCCTCGATCATAATCCTAATTTCCGGACAATTTATCACTTCCATCCTCTCTCCGTTAAAAAATCTCGATGCGACTCAAAAAACGTTCAAAATTTCCCCTTCCTCCATCTGTGGTCCGCTCTTCTCTTTCTCTATCTCCACCCTTCCATTCCTCTTCTCCATTCTCCGCTTGACACGGTGGGACTTATGAAGTACCGTTCCGTTAATAGTTTTCCTTCTTCGATTCGTAGGCCCCATTGGCGTTTTCCACCACCAAAGAGTTAACTGGGAACCCTGGCTCCGACCGGGATCCTCCCGCTCTATTGTACCGAAGTGACCGGCGATCAGCTGGGCGCTCTCCCCGACCGCCCCTTCGCTCGTAGCCGGGTGTGACATACGGCCATCGCGCTGGTGGACTGCGAGATCCCCCACCTCCACCTCCTCCCCGCAGTCGCCTTCCGCGTTCCCCCGCACCCGGGATAAGAACTTGGGGTGTGTTCCCGCTCCCAGCGGCCGCGTGGTGCGAGAAACTTCCAGGCGGAGTATTATCCGGGGTAATCGGCGCCCTCTCCTCCGCGACTTTCCGCCTTGTGGTGCGCATCGCCGGTGGGAGGCCAGTTCATCTCCTCAAAGGAGTTTGTAATAAATTGTAAACAGAAGTGAGAATCAGCCGTGTTTTCGCTGATGAACGTAATAAATTTTTCGTCTCGTGAAATTTCACTACTTTCGCCTCCTTTTCTGACAGGAACTTCATATTTGTCCCGGGATATCTCTTTGAGAGCGGCAACATTTCCTGAGGAATAATGCTCCGGTTCCATGACGAAAGAATATCCATTGCAGTCGCTATGTATATCTCTCTCCCCGCTATTCACCTTTGAGGGGGCTCATTGTGTATAGCGTAAATACAAAAAACGTCGCAAGGGAGATGAGAGACGAGAGATCAATATCGTAGTACACGTAATATTTTGAGACGAAATGAAAAGATGGGGTAAAAATTACCCTTTGAGAATGAAATGAAAAGATGGGGTCAAAAATCATCCTTTGCCGTTTTTCTAGGTTGTAATGTGCATAGTACCTGATGTTTTTAGAATAAGTGAAAAAAACTTTGTAGAATAATCGCTACATTTTATGACGAAATTCACGGAGTTCTAACCTGATAAATGTAGAGATAAAGAAATGGTGTAACGTGAGAAACGAAAATGGTCTAAAATGACCCCCACCATACTTTTAACGTTCAAAGTGGAAAATAATATTCCTTAATTATTGCATATATAATTCCAATAAGTCAAATTGTTAGAGTTAAGATAATGCACAACTTCCACATTTTGAGAACATTTTTAGGTAACGAGGAAATATTCCATTCCATTGCCACGTTTTCCTCATCGCGTCATAGCCTCATGTATCCATGCAAAAGGGATATATTAACTGCTTTGTTTTGGATGGACCGGAGTAAAAATATGAGCAGTCGCCGAGAGTAATATTTTTAACCTTCAAAATACTGGTTAACAGCTACTTTATTATTTATACCAGCTATAGTCCGAACGGCGAACCTACAATCATGAAGCTAAATGCGACATAAATTTATTAATAGTAAATTTTCGTAGCGTAAAGAACAAACGGGCCGAAGTTGAGCATATATTTGAAAATGCAGACATAGTAATTGGAACAGAGAGCTGGCTTGCAGAGGATATTTACGATAGCGATGTTTTTCCGACAGGATATAATATCTATAGACGTGATCGACGCGATAGGAATGGCGGCGGAGTATTCATAGCAGTTAAATCGTGTTTGAATAGTACCGCACACATATTAGACGACAATGGAATGGAGAGCGTTTGGTGTACCATTAAGCAACGAAACAAAAGAAATATGCATATATGCTCATTTTACAGGCCATCAGATTCCATAATCGACGTTTTGTCCATATTTGAAACTCAATTAACATCATTTACCTCGAAAGATAACAAAAGCGTGGTATTATCGGTGGGGATTTCAACCTCCCGGCTATAAATTGGAAAACCAATAGCGTTGAACTAAGTTTCAGGAAGCTTGATATAAACGAGGCCCTACTTAATACACTATCAAACCACTCTCTTCTTCAAATATTAAGCGAAATTACGAGAGGGAATAAAATATTAGACATTTTAGCTGTTAGTCACCCTGCAATGATTAAAGTAAAATTCGGAGAGACGTTAGAAGCTTCATTCGCGAAATTTGTAGCCACAATGAAGAACGAGAGAACCGAAGTATCATGGAGATATTTTTTTGGAAATTCCACGTAAAGGAATCCATGAATATATTTCATACAAATTCAAACGGGAGAGTAAAGAACCTCGTAGGTATAACCACGAAATAAGGCGAGAGACAAAGGTAAAGACAAAATATATATAAAAGTTCTATTGAGTTAAGTAACAAAACAACGGAGCTTGCGGCGAGAGAAATATGCGTTGCTCGACGCTCAAAAACGAAGAAAATAATGTGCGCTACTCTACAAAACTTCAAGGATAAAAATCCTCGGAAATTACCGGCCTATATCGCTATCATCACTTTTATGCAAGATCCTCGAACGCATTGTCGTTAGCAATATTATTACATTCCTGGATAATCGTAATTTCTTACATGGCAGTCAGCACGGCTTCCGTAAGGGAAGGTACTGCGAAACACAGCTTGTGATCTTCCATCATGATATCCTAAAATCAGTTGAATCGACTATGAACGTCTACGCGATATTCCTTGGTTTCAAGAAGGCATTCGACAAGGTTCATTACCGAAAACTCATGTATAAATTGCAATCATGCGGGGTTAATAGAAAAATAGTGAATTGGATAATTGCCTTTCTCAGTGATCGAAAACAAAAAGTAGTTATTGATGGTTTTAGCTCTGATATGGTTGAAGTCACATCTGGTGTTCCTAAGGGAAGTGTGATCGGCCCAGGAGTGGGGGTTCGAATTACATATCAGCAAATTCACCACAGTTCATTTCAAACGAAAATCATCACAAAAATGCCATACCTTTACTGTGGGTGGAGTAAACATAAAATTTTCAGACACAGTAAAATATCTTGGAGTTACCTTAAAACCTGATATATCATGGGGATTGCACATTCGAAATTTATGTGGCGCAGCATTAGAAGATACTAGATCTTGTTAAACGTATAATAGGAAGGTCCTCGGATGAAAAAGTAAAAGAGAGATCCTACTTCGCTCTGGTTAGGCCCCACTTCGAATTCGCCGCTAGCATTCGGGATCTAGGTCATAAAGATTTAACAAAAAAATTAACAAAAGACAAAGAAAAGCAGCACGCTTCGTTTAAAACTGCTACGAACAAACATATAGTGTTACACAACTGTTAGAGGGATTAAAAAGGGAGCCCATAGAGACTCGCAGGCTGCACGCTAGGCTTAGGCTGCTATCATTATTCAGAACTGTTGTGTTTCAGAGCGACATAGAGAGTATAATCATGACACCTCACTACATTTCTAGGTCTGACAGATGCGGTAAAGAAAGAGATACTCTGCCGAACAGATACTTACAAAAACTCGTTCTTTCCGCGCACAATAAGCGACCACAAGAAAAACTGAGCTCCTCCAAATACATTCCCATAGGACATATCACCATTTCTCCTCCAAAAATTTTACATCTTTACACGGCCGGTGAACTACCACCCCCTGCCACACGTCCATGCGGCGACTCACGGGGTAGTATGTAGATGTAGACACCAGAATTGAAAGGAGGGGATGATACAAGGAAAAGAAAGAATGAGAGGACAAAGGAGAATAGCATGCCAATGTGGTGACTTGGGCTGTGCCATGATCTGATTTCGTCAAAATTACTCTTAGTGAGTGGTGAGAATGAGCCTCTGTACCAATCAAATCGGCAGTGGACATCTTTATTTCTTGCTTCGGCCAGATCTGTATATGAAGAGCGTGGTGAAAATAAAATCTTTAGGTGGCTCCCGGCCCAGTCCTCTCATTAACTGTTCTATTACTCCCATTGTCTATTAGCCTTTTTTATCGACACTTATAATTCTCCCTTGTCACAGCCCACATAGAATACGGCGCCAGTGTTTGATATCTACATGAGGTAGTCTTAGCAACAAAGTTAGAACACGTGCAGAGAAGATCGGCAAGATACGTGAAAGGCCGTCTGTGATGATTGTCTCGTTAGTGCTACTGACCTCTTTCATAAACCAGGATGGGAATCGCTTTCAGATCGTCGATTGGAAATTAAACTCTATCTTATATATAAATTCAAAAACGAATTATATTCCAACGAAGTTATCAATATATAACGAACTCCAACAGAATACGGTAGATCAGATCATGAGAACAACATAAGGGAAATAGATTGTGGAACAGAGAGGTTTAAAATGTCGTTTTTCCCGCGATCGATAAGGGACCATAATGGATGCGTTGAGACTTCAAAGTAGGTTAGTAGACAGGTATTGTAGCTGATTAATTCATATACCCCCTAATGCAAGTTTCTAAATCTGCCGAGTAGTGCTACACCATGTTTTGCAAGTTTCCCGCATGACTTCTGAGTCTCGTTTTCATAGTTACATTATAGATTAATTTAGTAGTTTCTGTAGCATTTGTAGTATACCCGTTATTTGGTTCATGTTAGTGAAAGTAAATTTCTTCACGGTGGTTCATGTTGGTTATAAGTCATCCCACGCCAAACACCCGTGTGGTGGCTAGCAGGATAGTAAGTAGATGTAGGGCTGGCTTACCTTTGTATTTATTCTCTTCGTTATTAAAATCTCTCCGACTCCCAAATGCACGCGACGAAATCCAGATATGGTCGATTCAGAGCTAAGTAGGATCTGTTTTTAACTCTTCGCCGGAGAACCTTCCCGCTATCAACTACATTTGAATTTGACCAACTTAATTGCTCAGCTCTCAATTTCCCTTTTCTTCTCGAACAATCAGCCAAGATTCTAAGGCATTCTGCCAATCCGTTACGCGTATTGCACTACGTTTTATTGATTCACCAAAGTGATCAAAGTGAACTCTTTATATCGTCTTCAAATGGTATTTATTGCCTTCTTTAAAAACAAGCATTCAGTCTCTCTTCTATCTCATAGCGCGCGTGGCAATTCGTCAACACTTTTTTAACAGCCACAAAAGAAATAACTATTCACATGCAACAAATTTTTATCCATTCCTTTCATATCGAAGTTTTGAGTGTTTTACCTTTGCATTGTAAGAATATTACGTCATATTTTCTTTATATAGCAAACACGATCGCGTTAGTGCGCAGGGATATCCTGCGAAATGAGGGAGGAAGGTTGTTCAGCGTGGATAGTCGGAAAACCTATCCAATCTACATCTACAGCTATGAAATACCATGCAATCCAAAACACGGGATGATTACACACCAGGCATGCAGCACTTATCCCGGATTAGATCAGTACAGCGCAAGTTCCCCCGAATGTCAGGCGCAGGCCAAAAAAGTCAGGACCAGAGTGATACGTAGAAAAGCATGCTATATGCTGTACACTAATCCAGCTACAAATGTTTAGTTTTATTAATGTGACAAATAAATGGCACTACAAGATACTTAAACGTGGAAGAGTAAATCATGCCGGAGATTGCATGCGAGGTTAGTAACTAATAATCATGTTAAGAAATTTAGCACAACTTAAAGAACCTATTTAACGTAGTCAGCATCCTAGAACTGATCTATCGCAACTACTATCGTCCCTTATTGAATTTGGAAAAAACGAAATTTTAAATCTATCGGTTGTGCAGTCTATTTCCTTAATCTTATTCCTGTGATCGTTTCTACCATAATAGTTTCGCTCTAGCAAATTATTTTGAACGTCCGGCAAGAAATTGTCTACATCCAACTTTCGTAAAAGATTTAACCTATATTTTTCCCTTCGATCTGACAGAGATTCCCACCCTAATTCCCGTCACAGTTTAGTAACTCCACTATTTTCATCATAACAATTTATATCAAATCTAGCTGCCCTCATCTATATTTGAACCATATGTATCCAATTGCTGCCAACACAAGCGCATCGATAAGGGGGATGATTCACCTCTTCCAGCCCATCCCATTCAACCCGTCTCACAATGAGGCCTCAATACAGGGCCTCTGTAAAAGTCATGAAGATGAGTGATTTCAAACAGCGAGAATACGAGCGCGAGAGCCTCGAGCTTTTTTTTCCCCCTCCGCTCTCTCTCCTCTTCCACATATGTATATTAATTTTGTAGCGTGTCAGTCATTCTGTATCCGTTTTGTTTCTTTCTCTGTCAGTTATTGAGCTAGAAGAGTGAGGTTTAGTGCGTTGCATGTGGAATCTCTGTCTTCATGATTTGGTAGTAGTTTTGGATTTTTATTGGGCGTGTGGCAGGGGGTGTTGTATCACTACCCGTGCAAAGGTGTAAGATATTTGGAAATGAAATGGAGACATGAATTAAAAGGAGTGTATTTAGTTAGTTTTTATAAGATCCAAATGAGCAGCTGCATGGGCGTGTGGCAGGGGGTGTTAGGTTACCAGCCGTGCAAAGGTGTAAGTTATTTGGAGATGAAATTGATCATTTTTAGGTTGTGGTTGCAACAATCAGATGCCAACCAAGGGAGAAAGGCCAGAGTGGAAGAGTGTTAAGGTTGAAATAAATGAAACCCACAGTGCTCTCCTATTCAAATGGCTTTAAAAACAACAAAGGAGAACAGTGTATGAAATAAAATACATTTTCACCAAGGAGATATTTTTAGACTAGGACACTTATCACTAGAGCCCCAGAGCTATCAGCTCTAGGGCGGGTATACACCCCCGAGGGTCGATTATGTAACTGTCATAGGCGTCATAACTATTGTTCGTATGACGGGGGCGTCATAGCTATGACGGCTAGCGAAAAGTAGCGATTATGTACATGCCATAGCCGTCATAACCCCGTCATAGCCGTCACATAGTACGACGCTTGAAAACCCCCGTCTTAAGCGTCATAAGGTCGTGGGAAGGTATTTACATCAACTACGAAGGATATAAAACCAAATATCGGCAATATTTCATTGAAAAATAGTAAAATATCATCGTATTATCTCTTAAAAATGTGGAATTCAAAAATTTTACATAGAATATGATTCTAGTCTTGAGTGCACACGTTAAATTTTGCGCGAATACAAGTAAAGTATTTTGTTAAACATCATAGAAGATATGTGCACACGTGACAACCATGAAATTATACCACATTAGTAATTTTGTCACCGACTGTAGAAATCTATATGTTTTTTAACTGTAGATAGCATTAGAATAGTTGTGGAATTTTCTTTGGGTAATCGCGATATTATGTTGTGCATGAGTTACTATTCAATGCTGAATTCTGACTCACACGATGAATTGCAAAGGTAGGTAGGTACTCTAATATGTTACTTCAGTATGATTTCTGAATTATTCGACGGATTTCTCATTTCGTTTTAAAATATGAAACTTAACTTCATTGCAATTATAACACATGTCACACAAGAACGATTATCAAAAAATTGTAAATGATGTGTGTGGACTTTACTCCCGTGAACTCTACTCATTTGCGCGTATAATCATACAATTACAACTTTCAAACTACACGTATTGCATACGGACGATTATGGAAACTCAGGATAGATTGCAGCCGGTGGGCCATAATCTAAACTGCATACCTCTTCAAAATAATACCGTATTTTATTTCAAACATTGACCCACTATTTACTTCGAGACCTCTCTCCGGGTTCCTTCAACGCATGCGATGAATGTTGGACAAATATATCCCTATTATGCAATTGGTTTCAACTTACGGGTACCGTAGTAGTACCATAGTAGCTGCTAATCATATTTCACAATATTAGCTTGTAAACTTAATTTATATAAGGAACTTGGCGACACAAAGTATCCATTTATTTTCAAGCATTAAACACGATCGTTTGTTGTTTACATGAGTAGATACTTAAAAGAATCCTTGGATGTTTGTTGTGGTTTGTTCATATTTGGGAAACGATAGTTTCCACGGTTGCCATTAGTCAATTTTTTGAATGGGTGGAGGGGATATGTCGGTGATTTCCATTGGCTCTTCTCGTTTATGAAGGGCTACCAACGTACAAATAGCTAAGTTTGGTTCCCTGTCACTACGTAGCGTCATAAGCCTTCTGACGCTCGTTTATACGATCGCTCGAGCGTCATAGCCGTCATAAGTTGCCCGTCATAGCTATCACCCTTATGACACCTATGACATTTATATAATCGACTCGCTGCTCACGGAGTGAGCAGGTTAGCTACCTGCTAGTCTTATGTTAAATGTTGTAACCAAACAACTGTGTTATGAGGTGGTTTATTGGATGATTATTGGTGGATTGGGAGTGTGAGCCGTATCCCAGCAGTGCGTACCCAGGGACGCGGGAACAAAGTAAATATTGAAAAAAAAGAAGGGCGAGAGGGGATGGCCGCGATTGTTAGAGAGGAGAGAGATCGAGTGTGTTTCTTGGGAGTGTGAATCACGGAAGATTCTAGGGAAACAAAAGGAGTGTCACAATAAGTATAAGTAGTATATATCGAGTCTAAGGAGGAGAAGGTGTCGAGTGAGTGTTTCTTGGGAGTGTGAATTACGAGAGATACTAATAAATAAATAAGAAAACGAGTGTTACAATGTGGTCAAAAAAGTACCTGCAGCTTGGCTAAGGATTGACCCGTGAAACAGTGCTTCCGGGAGAACGAGTAGCCTTTCGTTCTCAGCGACGGTAAATTCAGTCGAAAACAGCCGTTGAAGTCACTCGTTGATGCGCAATTGGACTCCAGATTAATGTGTAGTCTCCTAATCCCTACGGATGGGCCGAAAATTGCCTCGATGGGAAGAGAGGGTAGGAGTGGATGGGAGCGCGGGGCGGGGGTGGGGGGAGGGGGGGGGGAGCGAAGGTCTGTCATTCTCTTGCCGTTTGGTTTCAGTGAAGGATCGAGTAAACAAGCGTGCAGAGATGAGGATTTCATTCGACCCTCGTCCATGCGCGCAATCTCTTACCATCCTCTCTCCCACTCCTCCCCCCTCTCCGTTCCCTCCCTCTTCCCCCTCCCTCGTCTTCTTCTTTCCTTGCTCTTCCGCTTCCCACTTTCTACCAACTCCCTACCCATAACACCCCCAATTTTCAATCACTTGCAGGCTAGAACTGTCGTCCGGGAGTATACTACTTCTCTCCGCTCAGGCCTGTGCAAGTACCCACGGAAGAACAACATCCAATTATGAATTATTGGCGATACAAATTAATATAAAATGTATTCCAAAATATGTATCTTTCTCTGTAATACAATATATCACTATATGTCATTTTCACATACGAAGTATGAAGTCGTAACAAAACACCCGATACGGGAGAATTCATAAGGCCTAATATTTTATTTGGGGCATGATTGTCAAGAAATTGTAGCTGATATATAAAATTAAGATCCATTTAAGACGTCAATTATTACTACAGTCAATTTGTACGCGCGTAGATATATATATATATACTTTCATTGACCACTAATCATATACTATTCCGTTGGCATTATCGTATATGTTTTATACATACATTATCTTTGACGATAAAATTAGACATTTTGCAATAAATCATTGAAAAGATCTTGATATAGGTACCCTTATATTATGCCATAGTATCATATAATGGAACACACTTTTAAGCCGATGTGGATTACCTCTACGGGAACAAAGTTTACTGAGTAGAAGTGACTTGCTATAAATAATGAAGGTCATTGCTTTATGAATTAAAGTTAGATCATAAATTGCATCATTAAAACTGCGTATAATATGCTGGGGGTTTGTATTTTATAGACTTAATTGTTCCGAGATTTTCAATTGCTATCCCCGCAACCGCGGCGGATGTTACTGCTCTATTGTTTATGACGTCACATCGTCCGTCCTTCGATGTGAATCCAGCTTTAAGCCCCTTACTACACTCCTCAATCGCACTCGTCCCTTGATATCCTCCCTCACAACTCTTCTTCCAGTTCCGCGAGAAGGGAATCGGGGAAGAGGGAAGTGTGTTCGATGGCGGAAGTGCAATGGAATGCCAGTCGAGTACAACTTCCTCACTTTGAGCCATAAGCCATGCGGGGATTCCTTTCGAATGGGAAAAGGTTGCTCCTTTATCACCACCAACTTCATACCTTGACACTCTCTTTGGTTTTGCCTCGATCTTTTCCCCTTTCAACCGACGGCGGAATGAGGAACGAGTTTGCCCTCATCAAATGGAAAAGAATGCTTCGCCTCATAAGTTAATGCAATGTATTATTACGCAGCTAGCATATGGGACCCTTACGAAGTAGGACTAGTATCCGATATAGATCGAATAAGCGGGGGGCAGCTATATTTTATTTAAAAAATTATGACAAACATAGTAGTATTACTACATTGTTGAGGGAATTAGGGTGGGTACCTCTATCCAATCGAAGGGAAAAATATAGGTTAAATCTTTTACGAAAGTTTGATGT
This sequence comes from Ceriagrion tenellum, assembly GCA_963169105.1. NCBI lineage: Eukaryota > Metazoa > Arthropoda > Insecta > Odonata > Coenagrionidae > Ceriagrion > Ceriagrion tenellum. Next base: position 101,099,076 of record OY720638.1, on the reverse strand, counting down.
AAACTTTTTTCTGCCGGAGGTCTTACATATTTTGCTAGAGCCAAACTAACCTCGTATGCAATATCCGGCATGTTATACTCTTGAATGTTTTAATACCTTTAGTGCAATTCATTGGTCGTATTAACAATACTAACCAGTAGTTGTATCTTGAGTAATGTACAGCATGGTAGCATGGTCCTCTACTTATCACTCTCCTGGTTTCTGGTGTCGCTGCGCACCGTTCTCCCGACTGCGTCTGGCCTGCGCATGGCTTCCGGTGGATCGTACGCGGTTCTGATTTCAACTGGGATGAGTGCTGCATGCCTGTTGTGGAATCACCCTGTGCCACACACCCTAGTGGTGGCTTGCACGGTATTTCGTAGATGTAGATGAGATGAACAATGACGGAAATATATGTGTCATTCAAGCAGTGTATATATTTTGTTTTGTTTCGAGCATCCACCTTCATCAATAAATGCTGTTTGGTGAACAGAGTATGTAAACAGAAAATATCAGCAAGATACGCGAAAGGCCGATATGATGGCATTCTTAGTGCTACTGACCTCTTGAAACATCTGAGATGGGGTTTGCGTTAAGACCGTCGATTCAAAATTAAACTCAATCTTTTACGAAAAAAATGATTCGATTTACTTTTCCGACGAAGTTTTTAATATTTTACGAACTCCAGCATGCTACAGTAGATCAGATCATGAGAATAAAATTATGGAAATAAACCACAGGTTTAAAATATCGTCTTTCTCTAAGTCGAAAAGAGATCTTAATGGTGGCCAACGAGGCATTTTAGTAGAACGGTTGACAGGTAATGTAGCGGATAAATGGATGTGCTCCTTAATGCTTCATTTTATGGCAAATAAATTCAGGCTTCACTTTGTAGAACCTCTCCATATCGGAAATAAAAATATTCTAGTATTGGTCCACTAAATAGATTTATTCTTTACGACCGGAGTTTCGTCACATTATGACATCTACAGGTCTAAGATGTCATTGATGCCGAGTGCTGGTACCTGAAGATGTCATTATGTGACGTGACCCGGGTCGTAAAGAATAAATCTATTTAGTGGACCAATACTAGAATATTTTGATTACCGCTTGTACCTTAATATACCGCTTAGTTCTAACATTATGTTTTGCATGTCCCCCGCATGCCTCTTGGGTCACATTTACGTAGTTGCATTATAGATTAATCTAATAGAGTCCGTAGAATTGGTAGCATATCTACAGTGTAGTACATATTGATAATAAATCACCTCCTGCCAAATATCCTTGAGGTAGCTTGCAGGGTAATATGTAGATGTACATCCACAGTATTCAGGCCGTTTTATGCTACGAAATTCATCGCACCATCTGATGCATGCATGGTTGTTCATTAATAATTGCGTTATGTAAAGCGGTTAATTGCCAGAAAGCACGCGTGGTTGCATAAACGAGATACTAGAAAAGTTGAAAATAAAATATTGAAAAAATTGAAAAATTTATTAAAAATGAAAAAATTTACAAAAAAAGAAAATTTTATTCAATAAACATAGTAACGTTACTAAATTGTTGAGGGAATCAGGGTGAGAACCTCTATCCGATCGAAGGGAAGAATATAGGTTAAATCTTTTACGAAAGTTTGATGTAGACTTTTTCTTGCCGGACGTTCAAAAAATTTTGCTTGAGCCAAACTATTAGGGCAGAAACGATCACAGGAATAAGATTAAGAAAATAGACTACAGAACCGATAGATTTAGAACGTCATTTTTTCCACGCACAATAATGAATCATCATAGTTGCGATTGATCAGTTCAAGGATGCTGACTAAGTTAAATAGGATTTTTCAGTAGTGCTAAATATCTTAACATGATTATTAGCTGCTAACCTCGCATGTAATCGCCGGCATGATATAATCTTCCATGGTTTCGCACCTTGTAGTGCTATTTATCTGTCGCTTTAGCAATGCTAACTAGTAGTTTTATCTTGAGTGGTGCACTGGATGGTATCATGTTCTTCTGCATATCAATCTCCGAGTTTCTTGTCCTACTGAACACCGTTGTCCTGACTGCTTCTGGGCTACGCCTGGCTTCCGGGGGAACGAGCGCGGTTTTGATCTAATCTGGGAAGAGTGCTGCATGCCTGGTGTGGAATCAGCTCGTGCCAAACACCCTAGTGGTTGGTGGTTTGCACGGTATTTCGTAATGTAGACGTAGATGAGAAAACAATTCTGTGAAGATGTGCCTCGTGAAAAACGACCTTAAGAGGAGAGAGATTACGGTCGCTTGCGACTCAATCCTTCTTTCACAGAAAATGAGTCCTCTTCATAATGCAAAAAAATGTACAAGCCCGCCGGGTGTCCACGCCCGGGTCGTAGAAGCTCTAACAAATATCCGGGGGTATGCCGCGTGCATGAATTTTTCAGTTGGGTTTTGGGAAAAATATGAAGTATACGTGAATTTGGTTATTTAAGTCGCTCTCGAGCGACCTGACAAATGTTCATGAACACCACATCTCTTTTTATCCAGCTAATCTGCATATCATTACCGTCTTAGTAATCAATATACAGATGAAGATAGGGTTTCCCCGAGGGTGACGATAGTTTACATCTACATCTAATTAATACCCTCCATGCCAACACCAGGGTATTTTGCAGGGGGTGACTTATCACCAACATGAACTACAGTAAGGAAATTTACTTTCACCAACATACACCACATAATGGGTATGCTACAAATGCTACAGAGACTACTTGAATAGTCTAAACTACTTGGCAGATTTAGAAACCTGCATTAGGGGTTATATGAATAAATCAGCTACAATACCTGTCAACTAACCTACTTTGAAGTCTCAACGCAGCCATTATGGTCTTTTATCGATCGCGGGAAAAACGACATTTTAAACCTCTCTGTTCCACAAACTATTATTCGTATGTTATTCTCATGATCTGATATACCGCACTCTGTTGGAGTTCGTTAGATATTGATAACTTCGTTGGAATATAATTCGTTTTTGAATTTATATATAAGATAGAGTTTAATTTCCAATCGACGATCTTAAAGCGATTCCCATCCTGGGTTATGCAAGAGGTCGGTAGCACTAACGAGACAATCATCACAGACGGCCATTCACGTATCTTTCCGATCTTCTCTGCACGCGTTCTACTTTTCCTCTGTTTACCTTCTTTTTTACTTTACTTTTCAGTTACTCTGATTTATGCTAACCTCATGTGGATCCCAAACACTGGCAGCATATTCTAAGTGGGCTCTGAAAGCGAAGTGAAGTATTTAAAATCTTCATCTACAGGAGAAAGTACCGAGAATGACTTCTCCTATCGAATCCCTAACCACGATTACAAATCTTTACGAACAGTAAGAAAGTACTGACGATCCACCTCGTCAGAGTTCATCTCATGTGTGAATAATTATCATATTACGACGCATACGTGATACAAAGTAAAATAAGGATTTCAACTAGTAACTACGCACATTTATTACAGCCGAAGTGTGATATTGTTACACTTACATCTGCATCAACGAAATCCCGTGCAAGCCACCACTACGGTGTGTGGCACGGGGTGACTCCACACCAGACATGAAGCCCTCACCACAGCTGAAATCCGAATCACCGCGTACGTTCCCCGGAATGCCAGACGCAGGCCAAAGGCAGTCAGGATGACAATACGCGGTTAGACCAGAAACTAGGAGAGTTATGCATGGACGAACATGCTACCACGCAGTACGCTACTTAAGATACGACTACTAAACATAATTAGTGCGACATAAAAAATAGTGTACTAAACCATGCAAGAGCTATATCATGCCGGAAATTGCAAGCGAGGTTAGTAACTAATAATGATGTAAGGATAATTATCATAAGTGCAAAAATCTATTTTACCTTATCATGGTCAAAGTATCCTTGAACTGATCTCTCGCAACCATTATGGTCTCTTATTGTACGCGGAGAAATGAAATTTTAAATATACTTCATACCCTGCAAGCCACCCAAAGGGTGAGATCATACATCACCCAAAGGGTGTGTTGCAGGGGGTGCTTCAACACTAGGCATGCATCAAAAATACGGCAGAACACCGAAACTACATTGAAACAAGCGTACCGCACATGCAACGCGCCAATTAAAAATCTACTAACCAAGAAACAGTCTATCGTCAATCGTTCCAACATGCAAGATATATAAAGACTACTACTACAGATTCATAATATCATGTATTAATAAGAACATCATAAATTAGAACGCAGAGAATACAAAGAGCAAGATCTACAATCTAGCTAATCTCACTATTCGCACTATTCCTAACGACGATCACGGTTGTTATGGTCCCTAATAGTTCGCGGGAAAAATGATATTTTGTACCTATCGGTTCTACAATCTATCTCTCTAATTTTATTGGCATGACCTGCCGTAGTACGAGGGGGTTAATAGTATGTTTCTTACGTCGTCAAAAATCAGGCAGAATCTATCGTTTCTGCAGTCTATTGCGTTAATCTAATGCCAGTAATCGTTTCTACCATAATACTATCGTGGCACTATACTTTCAGGCAAGGCATTTGTACGGAGTAAATTTGTCAGCATTCTGCCGCCTAATACGGAATCGTGGCAAACAGGTGAGAAGTTGCGTTGAGGGCGATCGCTGTCGTGGCGGGAGTTCGCGATCGGGTGGTTGGAGAAGGGCCGTAAGTGGAGGGATGTATACAACAGAGGGAACGCGTTGTGTTGCCTGTGGGGGCAGTCGATTTTCGTGGCATTAAAGCTCTATGAATCAGCAGTAGTGGTTGTATTCGGGATTTCTTTTCAGCTCCATCAACTTCATCCCCAATTTAAAATCACGTGCAGGCAAGAATTGTCCTCGGGGAGTATCTGGCGCTTCCTCGGCAACTCCGAAGCGAGAGAAGGGAGTTGGTAGAAAGTGGGAAGGGAAAAAGAGAGGGAAGGGAAAGAGAGGGAATTGGAGGGAGAAGCAGGGAGGGCGGGGAAAGAGGAAAAGGGGGAGGAGGAGGAGAGGCGAATGGTGGTATAGAGAATTGTGCAAATGGGACGAGGGTTGGATGGAATCCTCACCGTCCCAGGTCTGTTTACTCAAGTCTTTGCAGAAACCACGCAGCGGAGGGATGGTAGGCGTTTGTTTTCCTCCCAGCCCTCCTAACCTCAAGGGAGTCAAAAAGTCGGTACCTAATAAAATTTCGACCTGGCAAAACCTGGTATTTGATAAGTCAAGGGGTCATCAGTCAAACCTATTATAAAGTGAGTGACCTTTTTTCCCCTTAGGATCGTTTGATCCATCTCCGGGTATCGTGATTTTATCCGGGGGATAGCTTATCCTCCGGATAAACCTAAGGAAGGCGTTTATCACTCCTTCCTCTGGATAAATTTTTATCCGGAGGATAAAGCCATTTTCAAGATGACTGCTGCAATCACCTGGCATATTTTAAATGATATTTTGGATGCAAAACTATATTTACTCGAGTAATTCTTATTTTGTTATCCTAGTTATTGGTGGTGTGACTTCTCTGAGAAAAATTCTTTTTTTGTTATCCTAGTTATTGGTGGTGTGACTGCTCTGAGAGAAATTCGTGGCATCAATTGCCGTAATTTTAAAATTATATAGCCTTTCAAATTTCTCATGTCTCCTGGTTTACAATACTACCAAATGAAAAGGAATTTGAATATTTTATGAATGGAACATGGTGCTTTTCGTTTAAATACATTTGATGCATCACAGTTAATCTTTCATTCGATTTTAGGGCCCTAGACAGGAAGCCAGAGCCCCTTTGGTCACCAGAGAAGCGGCGCTCCGATCCAGGCACGACCCCATTCGGGGGCGTGACATAGCACCGGGAACCCCCTCCGGAATCAAGCTATTGCACCTCGACAAGGCGGGGCTGACGGATGATACGCGCTTACCTCAGCGGGCTCTAACCGTGCACACAGCAGCAATCTTTCCCGAAAAGGCAGTGGACGCACCTTTGCAAAAGTCTGTCCGTCGAGGCAACCTTTGGCCCATCGCGAAGTGAATGAAACTATGGACTTGGTCTGGAATAAAATGGCTCATCAACGTGAGTGTTTCAACGGCCAGTTGTTTTTGCGCTCACCCAAGTTATAGGTCTTCGAAGACGGGGAGCATTTTGTTGTCCCGCAAGCGCCATATTCACGATTATTCAATTGCGAAACAGACGCAAGATTCTACAGTAAACAAAAGAACACCTAGTGCCTCAAAAGGAAAGAAATTATGACAATATCTCCAGAGAAAATATTTCACTATAATAACCACAATTTGCTACAATTTGCTCATCGCTAAAACAATCCCTGTTTACTTTCATTGTTCGGCTATCGAGCATTTTGCAAAAATGGAAAAAAGTGCCGGTCTATGATGTGAAATGGGAGGCTCTCTCACAACTTGCTATCACCATGCGCTTACCATACGGGGATAATTTAGACAAATCATACATTGACGTTGAGCAATTAATTTAGTTCAGTTTATTCAAGTTCAGTTTATTCAATAGTTTTGTGTATACTCTTTTCTATATTTACATTTCCAGAGGCAATTTACTGCTTTTCTGTTATCGGAAGCGTCGCGCACAGGGGGTAGGAATGCCCGTCAAAGGGTTTGTAATACCACCACCACGAACCGATAGAAAGCACGTCCGCTTTTCTTCGAGTACAATACGTAACATTTTAAAAGGGGTCCGCGATCAATCTATCCATACAATCCCTAACGACACTCCTCTGTCACACTAACCCCGCCGCCTGTAGATTGGAAGACCTATAGTTTCATACCCAGGGGATACACAAAGACATATGTGAGTCCTTGGTGTACACTTTTTCATCAAACGCACTACTTCAGATTGATAGGGCACCTAACTGAAGAGATTATATTCCTGACTACATATTACTGGCTACAAATATACCACATCAAGTGAATCTCTCTATTTCCGAGAGACATTCATTTTGAATATTTTTTCGATTGAATTCGAAAAATATATCCAACCGTTTGGATTCCCAGAGAAGTGAGATATGTCAAATTTGGGAAACCTCAATGACGTGGTATAAAACGTAGTAAAAAAAATCGAGGCCGCTGGAGGAGCAACATAACTTGGGACAGTGCATTTTCTTATGATCTCAGTAGTGTCATAATTGCTGCCTTTACGTCACCAAAAATTTCCGATGTTTCATCGGAATAGTCTCCGACAGGCTGATCATTGATTTTGGTGTATTCATCCCCGAAATGTTACTTTTCAAGAAGCTTCTAAAAATTAATATACTCTTGTTCCACTTCCTCGAAGTAGGAACGTTATTTTTCTCTTTTTTGTTCGGTGAGTCGAGTAACAGAAGGAGATAGAAATTGTTCGACATATTCTTTTATTTTAACAAATCTAATTTTGACAAGCAGTTCTTAGCGAGAGAAACCAGCATAACGCATGGCGATAGGTATTTACGAGCCCGAAGACTAAAATCAGCTGTTTGTAGAGGTACTGCGTGAGTGCGCGGAGCGGGTGGAGAGCGGCGGCCGACCTTGGGTGTGGTCCATAAGTCGCTACGGAACGCCACAATCACTCACGCTCCAAACGCTTCCAAAAAGCGGTCCACTGTCGCTCCCACCGTTCCCAAGTTTTCGCCTGTGGACCGGTTCTGTAGCGTTTGTAGCGAAGTGTCATTGCGGAGAATGTTTTCGGCAATATGAATGAGGGCGAAAGGTTCGCAGTTGTGGCCATTATTCAGGCGGTGATGGCCCCACTGCCATATATTTATGAACAATGGGAAGAGGAACAAGTGATAATATTAAATGGAAGAGACCGGAGGCAAAAAATTCCCCTAATTGAGGGCTATGTGGAGAGGATTGTCCCTTCATTTTCAGCGTCCGAGTTCCAGGCGTCTGAAATACTTCAGGTAAATATATTATTAATTTGTTTCAGAATGTGTGGGGATTAACTTACACCTTATCGCGTAACACTTACGGTAATAGATTGAAAAAGTTTTGCACGCTCTCAATGCATTTTCTTGTACGATGGGTCGTCGTTTTCTGATCGATGATAATTGACCTTCCGTTAACAAGTTACTACCAATTATGTCCATTGTAAAATAGACGATACTTATCTCGGTAGATGAGTAACTGAGGGTACAAAAGCCTGTTTCACTTAAGACTATGGTTTATTATTGTAAAGTCAATCACCCTGTAATTTATCTTTATTACTATTGTTGCATTGGTTCTTATGCTTTCAAATTCTAATGTTTAGAGTGCTGCCTGAAACGTTTGACTACCTTGCAAGGGAGTTGGGGCCATCTCTCGGCAAGATTGGTACGTATGGAAGAGAGTTCATTACAGCAGAGAAGCAGCTGATGATCTCCTTGTGGCGTCTAGCCACTCCAGACTCTTACAGGTATGTGCTTGGTATGATACAATTTTTCACCTAACCGCTTCATTCGTCTTCTTCAATTATACCCTTATCAGCTCAATAGTTGCTTCAGTTGAATATTATATTTCATAACACAGGTTATGATATTTTCCAGGTCAATTAGCCAACGATTTGGGGTGGGGAAAGCCACAGCTATGAGGACTGTTAGGCGGGTGACACGCCTATTGTCTAGGATGGCTCGTAGGTTTATTGTGTGGCCAAGTAATTAAGACGTGGAGAGGATAGTCAATCGTTTTTCTCGGGGCAGTGGCTTCCCTGGAGTTTTAGGGGGCATTGATGGAACACATGTTAATATCCCTGCTCCTAAAGAGAACCCGGAGGCCTACGTCAACCGGAAGGGTCAGCATTCCATTAATCTCCAGGTTCGGAATAATATTTGTAACAATTTAAATTGATGATGAACTTAATGTATTAAAGGACTTGCATATGTCCATATCACTGTGCAGTATCCATAAGTGAAGTTAAATCTGTGGTTCAATTCACTACATTTCTACGACTTTTTTCAGGCTGTAAGTGACCACATTGGACTCTTTATGCATTGCTATGTAGGAAATGTAGGCTCCGTCCATGATGCACGGGTCTTTCGACTATCAGTGGTGGAGGACTATCTAGCAGACCCCATGAAATTCCCGAATGGCACACACCTCCTAGGTGATGCAGCTTATATGCATCCCCAGCTCCTGACCCCATATGCTGACAATGGCCATTTGACATTACGTCAGAAGAACTACAATTTCTGCCATTCGTCAGCACGAATGGCCATTGAGAGTGCGTTTGGCCTTTTGAAGGGCCGATGGAGGTGCCTCCTCAACAAATTAACAATGCAAAAGGCCGAAGACATCCCCATAGTTATAATGGCGTGTTGTGTACTACACAACATTTGCATGAGGCGAAGGGATGAGCTGCTGGCATTAGCCATTGGTCAGCCAGAAGACAACCACCCAGCAGTGGAGAGAGCTGGAGAGGGCAGAGGGGCAGGCAATGCCAAAAGAAACCTCATATGTGCCCAGCTCCAGATGAGGGAGGTGTAAATAAATTCTATTTGTAAATATGTAGATATTTGATAACAGAAATGATAAAGTAACTTTTCTTCCAAAGACTTATTTTCATTGCATTGATTTGTATCTTGGTAACAGATGGAAGATGTCCATAACAGCTAGTCTTCTCTATTTCACTCAGTAATATCAAGTTCTAGATATAACTTTTGTATTTAAATTTTGATTCAAATAAAACTAAATATACCTTGAGTGAGGACTTTTTTGATCTAAGCCAAACCTTTTACTTAACCCTCAACTGCTATCATTGGGTCTATTTTGATCCGACGTCATTCATTTTTTGTTGTGCTAAAAAGGCTGTGATGTGATCCTAGAGGGTGGGGGAGAGCGAGCCAGTTACACTTGAGACAGTCGGGGTGATGGTTGTTGTTTACGAGCAATTTGAAAAACCTGGGCGAAAAAGACCTGAGGAGTGTGTACGTGGCCAAAAACCACGATAGTAGTTAAGGGTTAAAAATTGCCTTGACCTTGGGGATAGCCCTTCCCTGAATTAAAACTTCTCTTGCAAATAGATATAACTTACAATCAAGATTTATAAAGGTGCTGTAGATTTCAACCCCTTGCTTGATACCAGTGGAGTACCTCCAAGAAGAGCTCTTTTTCTTGATGTTTGTGGAGGATTAACTTCCATATAACATACACAGTATGTATGCTTATGACGTGTTATACCTACAAGGCTCATCTTTATATCTAAAGCCAAAAATGATTCGTTTAACAGAGGGGATTAATAAGTTATTTGATGTAAAATCAAGCAAAAAAAGATTTGACTGCCATGATCTCCGACTGCGACATTTTTGTTCAATTAATTTACTCTAGCCGGCACGAATTATATTTGTTCCATCTCAAATCGTCCATGTGCCTGTCTGAAATAATGAAAAGTACAATGAGAAAGAAAAGCAAAATGAGGAAGAAAGAGGTAGGTGACGCCACAGCAATGTTGACAAACTATATACTCCTGCAGTACCCCTGCTGTAGTTCAATGAGAATTCTCATGCCACCCTTAAGTTCAGTCTTAATGAGTTCAATGATACTCACTGAAGATGGGAAAGCAACAAGTATCTTTAATTACCATCCAGCACAACTTGCTTGGTAGGATCTCAACAAACTTGGCAGGACTGGTCTACGATGCAACCTGATGGAGCATGTTTCCCCAGATCATAACATGAAATGGAGTGGGAAAGCTTACAAAATGGAAAAAGTCAAAGACCTTTATTTAAATTACTCCTTTATTATTTTTTCCGAATGACAAACTATGGTTTTCTGAAATTTTGGAGCAGCTTAAGAAGCCTATCTTGCCTCTCCATGGCCTCCTTGTGCAGCCTCTTCCACTGCTCCCTACAGCGCCTCAGCTCCTCCCTGATGTCCACATTGCTTGGTCTCCCTGTAAATACAGAATGGAAATAACTCCTAAATCTTTGACACAGTGCAACCTTTCAAGTGGTTTATTGTCCCTGTAATAGTTATGGATAATAGGATTTTTGCTTTTATAATATGAAACTATGCTACATTTTTCAAAATTAAGACACATGCCATTGTTTTGGCACCATGAAGTTAGACAAAATTTGACCACATCAAAAGCCAGATCTATATCAATTATGCAACATCCTGGCATTCCAGGAAGTACTCATGGATGTACTCATCTGCCAAAAATTTGAAAAGGAAAGTCTTTGGAAGTCTACGGGGACTTAACGTCCTGAAAGAGCCCATAGACAAAGGAAGCTTACGTTTTCTTCCTCTTGGCGGTGTATCCACGGGAGACAGATCCCCACTGCTCCCCGAGCTGCATCCCGACACATCACTTGCCGAGCACAGTGTCTTCACTGGAGCCACCCAAGGCTTTTCTCTGAACAAGCCATCCAGCATCTAAAAGGCAAAGGTGAGAAACCAACAGATGATGCTATACTTCAGAAGACACTTGCAGGAATTAAATAATAGAAACATGGAAATTAGAATACAATTAGCACATTGAGCGACAACACCATGTAGTTATGACAAGTATCTTCCACAGTTGACTTAATTCTCGAGGTTACCATTAAGGATTTCAAGAGTGCAAAAGACTAGTGAAAAGTAGAGGGCAATAAACATGCTCAAATGAAACATTCACTAGATCCATTTCACAAATGCCTGCAGTGGATCAGCAATGATTCGTAACTCAAGTGCATCATTCTCATTCCCCGATTTGAGTCAATTCCTCAGAGAAGGAAAAAGAGTGAAGAGGTCAGTTTTAAAGAATCACACGCTAAGCACTCTCTCACAACACAGCATCTAACAGGTGAAAATACTACCAAAAGAATGAAGAGCTAAGTTACATGCGATTACAAATATAATGCCTCTCAGTTGACAGCATTTAATCACCTCAAAATAGGGCCAGTTTTTTCTCCCATTGCCACTTTTGCTATTATGGTCCTTGATAGCTTTATACGTCTTCTTGAGGCCATTTATTTTTGATTTGCATTGTAGCCCTGAGGCCACAACTCCCTTCTCAGCCAACTTCTTGGCCACCCTCTCCCACACCTTCTTGGCTGTCATCCTCCCCGAGGACATGCAAGGCTCCTCCTCCTTATATGTCTGAATAAGGAGGAGTATGGCTGCATGCCCCCAGCGAAATGAGTCTTAAATTAAATTAAAAGAAAGGTTTAACAAAAAACTTGCTATTAGGGGACATTTCAACTCTCATTTGGATCTCTCAAGTCTAATGGCCAGTAGCAGATATGACACACACACATTCCACTGAGTTATGGGATCCATAAGCCACACAGACCATCCAGTTAGTGTTACAAACATTAGAGAAATTTGATGTTTCCGCAGCACATGGAATGGGGTCAGAGCAGCATAAGTAGCAAAGATGGGCGAAAAGCAAAGAGCTGCTAGAATTACTTGCTTTAAGTTTAGAGACCAATGACCAACTAGTTTTTTCTTTCTGATATAATTATTATCTGCATGAGCAATTACACACAGGATAAAAGATCAATTTAATCCATCAGTGAAAGATCAGATCAAAAGACAGAAGTATTCAACTACTGGTTGATTAATTACGGAAGCGGTAATGTGTTCCTGCAACCCATATATTTTACTAAATTCAGACCCTCATGATTCTAATGGCCATTAACTCCACAAATAAATGATCTCGCAACCAGCCAAAAGTCATGCAACGTATGTCACACAAACATGTATCACACATCAAAAGTATAATTAAAACACAAAATACAGACACGTAAAGAAGAACACGCACAACAAATTTCCGGACGCTTCGACGATGTCGTCTTCGTCGGCGGAATGGGCGCATTCATATGTAAACACACAATTCTAAGGAAATTTGTTTTAAATGAACTTAATACTTAAGGAGGGAAAGAACGAATTCATAGAAGATAATGATCAGGCGCGAAAGGGATACACGAAAGGGCCAACTGAAAATTCCTGGATACTATGAGAATAAACCCATGATTATGAAAGGTCTATTTATATATATAGCTATAACTGGATAATAAGATACTTGAACAAAACCACCGGAAGTTAGAGCGAGACTTACCATCTTCTTCATCGCCATGTGGCTGGGTGACGCCACCTTTACCACTTTCACCGGAGCACCCTAAAATATGTTTATAAACGAATAGTTAATCACTACCGCAGAATAAATTGTTTCTAATGACAACAAAATCGAATAAACAGTTAATGTGCGTGAGACATGCATTCGATGTGAGAAAGCATTACTCCACTAATTTGAAACATTCACATAAACTTCACTAATAACTCATGTATTCTATTCCACTTCAAACAAATAAAATTCGAACCACCGGAAGTTAGAACGAGACTTACCATCTTCTTCATCGCCATGTGGCTAAGTGACGCCACCTTTACCACTTTCACCGGAGCACCCTAAAATATGTTTAAAAACGAATAGTTAATCACTACCGCAGAATAAATTGAATATAAAGAAAACGAAATCGAATAAACAGTAAATGTGCGTGAGACAGGCCGTCGATGTGAGAAAGCATGACTCCACTAATTTCAAACATTCACATATAATTCACTATTAATTGTTATATTTCATTCCACTTTAAACAAAGGAAATCCAAGAAAATAAGAAACAAAGGCATGGCCGTTCGATAACATACCCCGAAGTTTCACCTCTTCCAGCAACCTCGTTGCAAATACCACGTCTGAATGAGACGAAGTCCGAGTACAGAAAATATAACGCTAAAGATGCATATTAAGCGAAAAAAAACATGCATAAAAAACAAATCATCAAATAAAATCAGTTCTTACCTTCCTGCGCTTTTCGAAAAACGTGGTCGTCCACCTCCACGGAATACATCTTCCCCTCTGCCTCATCGAACAAACCCAAATTGACCATACTTCTGCTTCAATTTTCCGCCAAGAAATGACTCGCTCCAGCCGATCCTTGTTTCAACCGTGAGCGTTGGGAGCGTGGCGGGAAAGAAGGTGATGACATTTTTCGTGACGTCAGAGTGTATATTGTAGCGCTCCGGAGCAACTTACGGACCGCTCGGAAGCTCGCTACAAACGGTCCGGAGAATTGAGAACACAGGGTTGCAATAAATCACTTTATTGATCAGTAATAACAAACAAATTTTCATTAATGAGTATTAAAATATACATATGATATCTGGAATTGCCTTTGAATCAAATAGCAAGCATATAGCTACAAAAACGTAAACATAGACGTAATTTGATTAAATTATTTGTCACCTGCTTACGTTTCTCCTTAATTTTGTCTAATGTATACAGTTGTGGCAATAGCAGAGGACTGAGACATCAGTACAAAACGTTAACGATCGCAGAAAGGCGCATGTTGTGAAAAATTTTGACGCCATCGCATTGTGGAAGTGTTTGTCTGAAACATACTGCGTTCGATCTGCGTGGAAACTGCAAAACATCACAATTACCCACTAAAATTAATTGGAAATTCACGGAGGGAAAAATCTATAAGTTAATAGTTATATTGTACTTCATCACTGGAATAAAATACCATTATGGAATCATAGTCATTACCTTTCAGTTCCCTTCCTTTTCCTAAACTACGTTTTCCACTTCTTGCCTTACTCGCAGGCTTCAGGTTAGCCAGGAATTCACCACGCTGCCTTCACTTTTTGAACTTCGCCAAACGATCTACTCAGCACGCTCACGTGTACAAAACTAACAAGCAATAATGGCCGATTCATGGATTCGTCAACCCCTAACGATTTTTTTTGTCACCATGTAGCGCCACTAGCACGACGCGTTACACGCAGCGCTGTGGCAGCGCGTCCGCAACTTGCGGATGCTGCGCTACAAACACGAGCTGCGAATGCTCTTTAGATGTGTTTCTCGACAATTCGCTCTATGAGAGCGCTACTGAGCCGCTGCTGACGCGCTTCAGTTGACATGTGCTGCACTTGCAGCGCTGACATCCTTGTGAAGCGCTGCTGCAGCTATGTGTGTTTACTGGGACACTTTCAAACCACTCTCTTACTCAAATATTAAGCGAAATTACGAGAGGGAATAAAATATTAGACATTTTAGCTGTTAGTCACCCTGCAAGTCGATATCCTCGAAGGCATAAGTGATCATAAAGTAATTTTTACCACTTTGAAAACAACAGTTGATACCACTGTAAAACCAAAACGTAAAGTCTACTTCTTTGAAAAATGCGACTACGTAAAATTCGGAGAGTCGTTAGAAGCTTCATTCGCGAAATTTGTAGCCACAATGAAGAACGAGAGCACCGAAGTATCATGGAGATATTTTTTTGGAAATACCACGTAAAGGAATCGATGAATATATTTCATACAAATTCAAACGGGAGAGTAAAGAACCTCGTAGGTATAACCACGAAATAAGGCGAGAGACAAAGGTAACTACAAAATCTATATAAAATTCTATTGAGTTAAGTAACAAAACAACGGAGCTTGCGGCGAGAGAAATATACGTTTCTCGACGCTCAAAAACGAAGAACATAATGTGCGCTACTCTACGAAACTTCAAGGATAAAAATCCTCGGTGAATTGCTAGATAAAAACCCTAAGTCATTCTGGTCTTACACGAGAGTGCTCCATGGCGAATCTTCGACAGTAGAGTCTTTACTGGATAGAAACGGCAAATTGGTCACCAACAGTATCGACAAAGCCTAATTATTAAACCACTACTTTGAAAAAGTATTCACTAAGGATGACACAAAACACAATTTAGTCATTCCTAACTTTAACGAGCCGATAGCTGACATAACAATTCAACGTGATGGAATAATTAAACAACTGCGTTCAATTAAAAGAAACAACTCCCCAGGTCTAGAAGGAATACCTGCACGCGTGCTGAAGGAGTTAGCGCCACAGATTGCACCATTCTTAGAAATTATATTTAACAAATCATTATCCGAAGGCAAGGTTCCCCCTGACTGGAAAATAGCCAACGTCACTCCGATACACAAAAAAGAAAATAAAAGTGACCCAGGAAATTACCGGCCTATATCGCTATCATCACTTATGCAAGATCCTCGAGCACATTGTCGTTAGTAATATTATGACATTCCTGGATAATCGTAATTTCTTACATGGCAGTCAGCACGGCATCCGTAAGGGAAGGTACTGCGAAACACAGCTTGTGCTCTTCCTTCATGATATCCTAAAATCAATTGAATCCACTAAGAACGTCTACGCGATATTCCTTGGTTTCAAGAAGGCATTCGACAAGGTTCATTACCGAAAACTCATGTATAAATTGCAATCATGCGGAGTTAATAGAAAAATAGTGAATTGGATAAGTGACTTTCTCAGTGATCGAAAACAAAAAGTAGTTATTGATGGTTTTAGCTCTGATATGGTTGGAGTCACATCTGGTGTTCCTAAGGGAAGTGTGATCGGCCCAGGAGTGGGGGTTCGAATTACATATTAGCAAATTCACCAGAGTTCATTTCAAACGAAAATCATCACAAAAATGCCATACCTATAATGTGGGTGGAGTAAACATCAAATTTTCAGATACAGTAAAATATCTTGGAATTACCTTAACACATGATATATCGTGGGGATTGCACATTCGAAACATGTGTGGCGCAGCATTAAAGAAACTAGGTTTTGTTAAGCGTATAATAGGAAGGTCCTCGAATGAAAAAGTAAAAGAGAGATCCTACTTCGCTCTGGTTAGGCCCCACTTCGAATACGTCGCTAGCATTCGGGACCTTGGTCATAAAGATTTAAGAAAAAAATTAACAAAATACAAAGAAAAGCAGCACGCTTCGTTAAAAACTGCTACGAACGAACATTTAGTGTTACACAACTGTTAGAGGGATTAAAAAGGGAGCCCATAGAGACTTGCAGGCTGCACGCTAGGCTTAGGCTGCTAGCATTATTCAGAACTGTTGTGTTTCAGAGCGACACAGAGAGTATTATCATGACGCCTCACTACATTTCTAGGTCTGAAAGAATCGGTAAAAAAAGAGATACTCTGCCGAACAGATACTTACAAAAACTCGTTCTTTCCGCGCACAATAAGCGACCACAAGAAAAACTGAGCTCCTCCAAATACATTCCCATAGGACATATCACCATTTCTCCTCCAAAAATTTTACATCTTTACACGGCCGGTGAACTACCATCCCCTGCCACACGTCCATGCGGCGACTCACGGGGTAGTATGTAGATGTAGACACCAGAATTGAAAGGAGGGGATGATACAAGGAAAAGAAAGAATGAGAGGACAAAGGAGAATAGCATGCCAATGTGGTGACTTGGGCTGTGCCATGATCTGATTTCGTCAAAATTACTCTTAGTGAGTGGAGAGAATGAGCCTCTGTACCAATCAAATCGGCAGTGGACATCTTTATTTCTTGCTTCGGCCAGATCTGTATATGAAGAGCGTGGTGAAAATAAAATCTTTAGGTGGCTCCCGACCCAGTCCTCTCATTAACTGTTCTATTACTCCCATTGTCCATTAGCCTTTTTTATTGACTCTTATAATTCTCCCTTGTCACAGCCCACATAGAATACGGCGCCAGTGTTTGATATCTACATGAGGTAGTCTTAGCAACAAAGTTAGAACACGTGCAGAGAAGATCGGCAAGATACGTGAAAGGCCGTCTGTGATGATTGTCTCGTTAGTGCTACTGACCTCTTTCATAAACCAGGATGGGAATCGCTTTCAGATCTTCGATTGGAAATTTAACTCTATCTTATATATACATTCAAAAACGAATTATATTCCAACGAAGTTATCAATATCCTACGAACTCCAACAGACTACGGTAGATCAGATCATGAGAATAACATAAGGGGAATAGATTGTGGAACAGAGAGGTTTAAAAAATCGTTTTTCCTGCGATCGATAAGAGACCATAATGGCTGCGTTGAGACTTCAAAGTAGGTTAGTAGACAGGTATTGTAGCTGATTAATTCATATACCCCCTAATGCAAGTTTCTAAATCTGCCGAGTAGTGCTACACCATGTTTTGCAAGTTTCCCGCATGACTTCTGAGTCTCGTTTTCATAGTTACATTATAGATTAATGTAGTAGTTTCTGTAGCATTTGTAGTATACCCGTTATTTGGTTCATGTTAGTGAAAGTAAATTTCTTCACGGTGGTTCATGTTGGTTATAAGTCATCCCACGCCAAACACCCGTGTGGTGGCTAGCAGGATAGTAAGTAGATGTATATGTAGGGCTGGCTTACCTTTGTATTTATTCTCTTCGTTATTAAAATCTCTCCGACTCCCAAATGCACGCGACGAAATCCAGATATGGTCGATTCAGAGCTAAGTAGGATCTGTTTTTAACTCTTCGCCGGAGAACCTTCCCGCTATCAACTACATTTGAATTTGACCAACTTAATTGCTCAGCTCTCAATTTCCCTTTTCTTCTCGAACAATCAGCCAAGATTCTAAGGCATTCTGCCAATCCGTTACGCGTATTGCACTACGTTTTTTTTATTCACCAATGTGATCAAAGTGAACTCTTTATATCGTCTTCAAATGGTATGTATTTCCTTCTTTAAAAAAAAGCATTCAGTTTTATTTCTATCTCATCGCGCGCGTGTCAATTCGTCAACACTTTTTTAACAGTCACAAAAGAAATAACTATTCACATGCAACAAATTTTTATCCATTCCTATCATATCGAAGTTGTGAGTGTTTTACCTTTGCATTGTAAGAATATTACGTCATATTTTCTTTATATAGCAAACACGATCGCGTTAGTGCACAGGGATATCCTGCGAAATGAGGGAGGAAGGTTGTTCAGCGTGGATAGTGGACCAGAGTGATACGTACAAAAGCATGCTACCATGCTGTACACTAATTAAGATACAAATGTTTAGTTTTATTAATGTGACAAATAAATAGCACTACAAGATACTTAAACATGGAAGAGTAAATCATGCCGGAGATTGCATGCGAGGTTAGTAACTAATAATCATGTTAAGAAATTTAGCACAACTTAAAGAACCTATTTAACGTAGTCAGCATCCTAGAACTGATCTATCGCAACTACTATCGTCCCTTATTGAATTTGGAAAAAACGAAATTTTAAATCTATCGGTTGTGCAGTCTATTTCCTTAATCTTATTCCTGTGATCGTTTCTACCATAATAGTTTCGCTCTAGCAAATTATTTTGAACGCCCGGCAAGAAATTGTCTACATCCAACTTTCGTAAAAGATTTAACCTATATTTTTCCCTTCGATCTGACAGAGATTCCCACCCTAATTCCCGTCACAGTTTAGTAACTCCACTATTTTCATCATAACAATTTATATCAAATCTAGCTGCCCTCATCTATATTTGAACCATATGTATCCAATTGCTGCCAACACAAGCGCATCGATAAGGGGGATGACTCACCTCTTCCAGCCCATCCCATTCAAACCGTCTCACAATGAGGCCTCAATACAGGGCCTCTGTAAAAGTCATGAAGATGAGTGATTTCAAACAGCGAGAATACGAGCGCGAGAGCCTCGAGCTTTTTTTTCCCCTCCGCTCTCTCTCCTCTTCCACATATGTATATTAATTTTGTAGCGTGTCAGTCATTCTGTATCCGTTTTGTTTCTTTCTCTGTCAGTTATTGAGCTAGAAGAGTGAGGTTTAGTGCGTTGCATGTGGAATCTCTGTCTTCATGATTTGGTAGTAGTTTTGGATTTTTATTGGGCGTGTGGCAGGGGGTGTTGTATCACTACCCGTGCAAAGGTGTAAGATAATTGGAAATGAAATGGAGACATGAATTAAAAGGAGTGTATTTAGTTAGTTTTTATAAGATCCAAATGAGCAGCTGCATGGGCGTGTGGCAGGGGGTGTTAGGTTACCAGCCGTGCAAAGGTGTAAGTTATTTGGAGATGAAATTGATCATTTTTGGGTTGTGGTTGCAACAATCAGATGCCAACCAAGGGAGAAAGGCCAGAGTGGAAGAGTGTTAAGGTTGAAATAAATGAAACCCACAGTGCTCTCCTATTCAAATGGCTTTAAAAACAACAAAGGAGAACAGTGTATGAAAAAAAATACATTTTCACCAAGGAGATATTTTTAGACTAGGACACTTATCACTAGAGCCCCAGAGCTATCAGCTCTAGGGCGGGTATACACCCCCGAGGGTCGATTATGTAACTGTCATAGGCGTCATAACCATTGTTCGTATGACGGGGGCGTCATAGCTATGACGGCTAGCGAAAAGTAGCGATTATGTACATGCCATAGCCGTCATAACCCCGTCATAGCCGTCATATAGTACGACGCTTGAAAACCCCCGTCTTAAGCGTCATAAGGTCGTGGGATATGAGTATTTACATCGACTACGAAGGATATAAAACCAAATATCGGCAATATTTCATTGAAAAATAGTAAAATATCATCGTATTATCTCTTAAAAATGTGGAATTCAAAAATTTTACATAGAATATGATTCTAGTCTTGAGTGCACACGTTAAATTTTGCGCGAATACAAGTAAAGTATTTTGTTAAACATCATAGAAGATATGTGCACACGTGACAACCATGAAATTATACCACATTAGTAATTTTGTCACCGACTGTAGAAATCTATATGTTTTTTAACTGTAGATACCATTAGAATAGTTGTGGAATTTTCTTTGGGTAATCGCGATATTATGTTGTGCATGAGTTACTATTCAATGCTGAATTCTGACTCACACGATGAATTGCAAAGGTAGGTAGGTACTCTAATATGTTACCTCAGTATGATTTCTGAATTATTCGACGGATTTCTCATTTCGTTTTAAAATATGAAACTTAACTTCATTGCAATGATAACACATGTCACACAAGAACGATTATCAAAAAATTATAAATGATGTGTGTGGACTTTACTCCCGTTAACTCTACTCATTTGCGCGTATAATCATACAATTACAACTTTCAAACTACACGTATTGCATACGGACGATTATGGAAACTCAGGATAGATTGCAGCCGGTGGGCCACAATCTAAACTGCATACCTCTTCAAAATAATACCGTATTTTATTTCAAACATTGACCCACTATTTACTTCGAGACCTCTCTCCGGGTTCCTTCAACGCATGCGATGAATGTTGGACAAATATATCCCTATTATGCAATTGGTTTCAACTTACGGGTACCGCATAGTAGCTGCTAATCATATTTCACAATATTAGCTTGTAAACTTACTTTATATAAGGAACTTGGCGACACAAAGTATCCATTTATTTTCAAGCATTAAACATGATCGTTTGTTGTTTACATGAGTAGATACTTAAAAGAATCCTTGGCTGTTTGTTGTGGTTTGTTCATATTTGGGAAACGATAGTTTCTACGGTTGCCATTAGTCAATTTTTTGAATGGGTGGAGGGGATATGTCGGTGATTTCCATTGGCTCTTCTCGTTTATGAAGGGCTACCAACGTACAAATAGCTAAGTTTGGTTCCCTGTCACTACGTAGCGTCATAAGCCTTCTGACGCTCGCTTATACGATCGCTCGAGCGTCATAGCCGTCATAAGTTGCCCGTCATAGCTATCACCCTTATGACACCTATGACATTTATATAATCGACCCGCTGCTCACGGAGTGAGCAGGTTAGCTACCTGCTAGTCTTATGTTAAATGTTGTAACCAAACAACTGTGTTGTGAGGTGGTTTATTGGATGTTTATTGGTGGATTGGGAGTGTTAGCCGTATCCCGGCAGTGCGTAACCAGGGACGCGGGAGCAAAGTAAATATTGAAAAAAAGAAGGGCGAGAGGGGATGGCCGCGATTATTGTAGAGAGGAGAGAGATCGAGTGAGTGTTTCTTGGGAGTGTGAATCAAGGAAGATTCTAGGGAAACAAAACGAGTGTCACAATAAGTATAAGTAGTATATATCGAATCTAAGGAGGAGAAGGTGTCGAGTGAGTGTTTCTTGGGAGTGTGAATTACGAGAGATACTAATAAATAAATAAAAAACGAGTGTTACATTGTGGTCAAGAAAGTACCTGCAGCTTGGCCAAGGATTGACTCGTGAAATAGTGCTTCCGGGAGAGCGAGTAGCCTTCCGTTCTCAGCGACGGTAAATTCAGTCGAAAACAGCCGTTGAAGTCACTCGTTGATGCGCAATTGGACTCCAGATTAATGTGTAGTCTCCTAATCCCTACGGATGGGCCGAAAATTGCCTCGATGGGAAGAGTGGGTAGGAGTGGATGTGAGCGGAGGGGGGGAGGAGGGGGGAGCGAAGGTCTGTCATTCTCTTGCCGTTTGGTTTCAGTGAAGGTTCGAGTAAACAAGCGTGCAGAGGTGAGGATTTTATTCGACCCTCGTCCATGCGCGCAATTCTCTTACTATCCTCTCTCCCACTCCTTCCCCCTCTCAATTCTCTCCCTCTTTCCCCGCCCACCCTGCTTCTTCCCCCTCCCTCGTCTTCTCCGTTCCTTGCTCTTCCCCTTCCCACTTTCTACCAACTCCCTACCCATAACACCCCCAATTTTCAATCACTTGCAGGCTAGAACTGTCGTCCGGGAGTATACTACTACTCTCCGCTCAGGTCTGTGCAAGTACTCACGGAAGAACAACTCCCAATTATGAATTATTGGTGATTCAAATTAATATAAAATGAAATCCAAAATATGTATCTTTCTCTGTAATAGAATATACCACATTATGTCATTTGCACATATGAAGTGTGAAGTTGTAACAAAACACCCGATACGGGAGAATTCATAAGGCCTAATATTTTATTTGGGGCATGATTGTCAAGAAATTGTAGCTGATATATAAAATTAAGATCCATTTAAGACGTCATTTATCACTACGGTCAATTTGTACGCGCGTAGATATATATACTTCCATTGACCACTACGAATATACTATTCCGTTGGCATCATCGTATATTTTTTATACATACATTATCTTTGACGATAAAATTAGACATTTTGCAATAACTCATTAAAAAGATCTTGATATGGGTAACCTTATATAATGCCATAGTATCATATAATGGAACACACTTGAAGAACACACTTTTAAGCCAATGTGGATTACCTCTACGGGAACAAAGTTTATCGAGTAGAAGTGACTTGCTATAAATAATGAAGGTCATTGCTTTATGAATTAAAGTTAGATCATAAATTGCATCATTAAAACTACGTATAATATGCTGGGGTTTTGTATTTTATAGACTTAATTGTTCCGAGATTTTGAATTGCTTTCCCCGCAACCACGGCGGATGTTGCTGCTGTATTGTTTATGACGTCACATCGTCCGTCCTGCGATGTGAATCCAGCTTTAAGCCCCTTACTACACTCCTCAATCGCACTCGTCCCTTGATATCCTCCCTCACAACTCTTCTTCCAGTTCCGCGAGAAGGGAATCGGGGAAGAGGGAAGTGTGTTCGATGGCAGAAGTGCAATGGAATGCCAGTCGAGTCCAACTTCCTCACTTTGAGCCATAAGCCATGTGGGGATTCCTTTCGAATGAAAAAAGGCTGTTCCTTTATCACCACCAACTTCATACCCTGACACTTTCTTTGGATTTGCCTCGATCTTTTCCCCTTTCAACCGACTGCGGAATGAGGAACGAGTTTTCCCTCATCAAATGGAAAAGAATGCTTCGCCTCATACGTTAATGCAATGTATTATTACGCAGCTAGCATAGGGGCCCCCTACGAAGTAGGACTAGTATCCGATATAGATCGAATACAGCAGAGGGCAGCTAGATTTGTTAAAAATTATGACAAACATAGTAGTGTTACTACATTGTTGAGGGAATTAGGGTGGGTACCTCTATCCAATCGAAGGGAAAAATATAGGTTACATCTTTTACGAAAGTTTGATGTAAACTTTTTTCTGCCGGAGGTCTTACATATTTTGCTAGAGCCAAACTAACCTCGTATGCAATATCCGGCATGTTATACTCTTGAATGTTTTAGTACCTTTAGTGCAAGTTATTAGTCGCATTAACAATACTAACCAGTAGTTGTATCTTGAGTAATGTACAGCATGGTAGCGTGGTCCTCTACTTGTCACTCTCCTGGTTTCTGGTGTCGCTGCGCACCGCTCTCCCGACTGCGTCTGGCCTGCGCATGGCTTCCGGTGGATCGTACGCAGTTCTGATTTAAACTGGGATGAGTGCTGCATGCCTGTTGTGGAATCACCCTGTGCCACACACCCTATGTAGTAGCTTACACGGTATTTCGTAGATGTAGATGTAGATGAACAATGACGGAAATATATGTGTCATTAAAGCAGTGTATATAATTTTGTTTTGTTTCGAGCATCCACCTTCATCAATAAATGCTGTTTAGTTACCAGAGTATGTACACAGAAAATATCAGCAAGATACGTGAAAGGCATCTACGATGGCGTTCATAGTGCTATTGACCTCTTGAAACATCTGAGATGGGGTTTGCTTTAAGACCGTCAATATAAAATTAAACTCAATCTTTTACGAAAAAAAGATTCGATTTACTTTTCCGAAGAAGTTTTTAATATTTTACGAACTCCAGCATGCTACGGTAGATCTGATAATGAGAATAAAATTATGGAAATAAACCACAGAACAGGGAGGTTTAAAATACCGTCTTTCTCTAAATCGAAAAGAGATCTTAATGGTGGCCAACGAGGCATTTTAGTAGAACGGTTGACAGATAATGTAGCGGATAAATGGATGTGCTCCTTAATGCTTCATTTCAAGACAAATAAATTCAGGCTTCACTTTGTAGAACCTCTCCATATCGGAAATCAAAACATTCTAGTATTGGTCCACTAAATAGATTTATTCTTTACGACCCGAGTTTCGTCACATTATGACATCTTCAGGTCTAAGATCTCATTGATACCGAGTGCTGGTACCTGAAGATGTCATTATGTGACGAAACCCCGGTCGTAAAGAATAAATCTATTTAGTGGACCAATACTAGAATATTTTGATTACCGCTTGTATCTTAATATACCGCTTAGTTCTAACATTACGTTTTGCATGTCCCCCGCATGCCTCTTGGGTCATATTTAGGTAGCTGCATTATAGATTAATCTAATAGAGTCCGTAAAATTGGTATCATATCTACAGTGTAGTATATATTGATAATAAATCACCTCCTGCCAAATATCCTTGAGGTAGCTTGCAGGGTAATATGTAGATGTACATCCACAGTATTCAGGCCGTTTTATGCTACGAAGTTCATCGCACTATCTGATGCATGCATGGTTGTGCATTAATAATTGCGTTATGTAAAGCGGTTAATTGCCAGAAAGCACGCGTGGTTGCATAAACGAGATACTAGAAAAGTTGAAAATAAAATATTCAAAAAATTGAAAAATTTATTAAAAATGAAAATAATTACAAAAAATGACAATTTTATTCAAAGACTACAAGGAAAATGTGACGAGAAAGTTAAGGAGCGATGTTAGTTTTCTCTCGTGAGACCCCACTTGGAAAAGGCCGCTAGCATATGGGAACCTACTACTACAGATTCATAATATCATGCATTAATAAGAACATAGATAAGAACATAATAAATTAGAACGGAGAGAATACAAAGAGCAAGATCTACTATCTAGCTAATCTCACTATTCGCACTATTCCTGACGACGACCACGGCTGTTATGGTCCCTAATAGTTCGCGGGAAAAATGATATTTTATACCTATCGGTTCTACAATCTATCTCTCTAATTTTATTGGCATGATGTAACCTGCCGTAGTACGAGGAGGTTAAGAGTATGTTTTTTACGTCGTCAAAAATCAGGCAGAATCTATCGTTTCTGCAGTCTATTTCGTTAATCTAATGCCAGTGATCGTTTCTACCATAATACTTTCGTGGCACTATACTTTCAGGCAAGGCATTTGTACGGAGTAAATTTGTCAGCAATCTTCCGCCAAATAAAGAATCGTAGCAAACAGGTGAGAAGTTGCTTTGAGGGCGATCGCTGTCGTGGCGGGAGTTCGCGATCGGGTGGTTGGAGAAGGGCCGTAAGTGGAGGGATGTATACAACAGAGGGAGCGCGTTATGTTGCCTGTGGGGGCAGCCGATTTTCGTGGCATTGAAGCTCTATGAATCAGCAGTAGTGGTTGCATTGGGGATTTTTTTTAGCTCCATCGACTTCAACCCCAATTTAAAATCACGTGCAGGCAAGAATTGTCCTCGGGGAGTATCTGGCGCTTCCTCGGCAACTCCGAAGCGAGAGAAGGGAGTTGGTAGAAAGTGGGAAGGGGAAGAGAGAGGGAAGGGAAAGAGAGGGAATTGGAGGGAGAAGCAGGGAGGGCGGGGAAAGAGGAAAAGGGGGAGGAGGAGGAGAGGCGAATGGTGGTATAGAGAATTGTGCAAATGGGACGAGGGTCGAATGGAATCCTCACCGTCACAGGCCTGTTTACTCAAGTCTTTGCAGAAACCACGCAGCGGAGGGATGGTAGGCCTTTGTTTTCCTCCCCTCCCTTCTAACCTCTGTCCGTCGAAGGAGAGAAAAAAAGCGTATACTCACGCTAGAAGGGAGTCAAAAAGTCGGTATCTAGTAAAATTTCGACCTGGCAAAACCTGGTATTTGATAAGTCAAGGGGTCATCAGTCAAACCTATTATAAAGTGAGTGACCTTTTTTCCCCTTAGGGTCGTTTGATCCATCTCCGGGTAACGTGATTTTATCCGAGGGATAGCTTATCCCACGGATAATCCTAAGGAAAGCGTTTATCCCCCATCGTTTTAGCTTTATCCGCCGATTAAATTTACCCGCTACTCCTTCCTCTGGATAAATTTTTATCCGGAGCATAAAGCCATTTTCAAGATGACTGCTGCAATCACCTGGCATATTTTAAATGATATTTTGGAAGCAAAACTATATTTACTCGTGTGATTCTTTTTTTGTTATCCTAGATATTGGTGGTGTGACTGCTCTGAGAGAAATTCGTGGCATCAATCGCCGTAATTTTAAAATTATATAGCCTTTCAAATTTCTCATGTCTCCTGGTTTACAATACTACCAAATGAAAAGGAATTTGAATATTTTATGAATGGAACATGGTGCTTTTCGTTTAAATACATTTGATGCATCAAAGTTCATCTTTCATTCGATTTAAGGGCCCTAGACAGGAAGCCAGAGCCCCTTTGGTCACCAGAGAAGCGGCGCTCCGATCCAGGCACGACCCCATTCGGGGGCGTGACATAGCACCGGGAACCCCCTCCGGAATCAAGCTTTTGCACCTCGACAAGGCGGGGCTGACGGATGATACGCGCTTACCTCAGCGGGCTCTAACCGTGCACACAGAAGCAATCTTTCCCGAAAAGGCAGTGGACGCACCTTTGCAAACGTCTGTCCGTCGAGGCAACCTTTGGCCCATCGCGAAGCGAATGAAACTATGGACTTGGTCTGGAATAAAATGGCTCACCAACGTGAGTGTTTCAACGGCCGGTTGTTTTTGCGCTCACTCGAGTTTTAGGTCTTCGAAGACGGGGAGGATTTTGTTGAACCGCAAGCACCATATTCACGATTATTCAATTGCCAAACAGACGTAAGATTCTACAGTAAACAAAAGAACAACTAGTGCCTCAAAAGGAAAGAAATTATGACAATATCCCCCGAGAAAATATTTCACTATACTAACCACAATTTGCTACAATTTGCTCATCACTAAAACAATCCCTGTTTACTTTCATTGTTCAGCTATCGAGCATTTTGCACAAATGGAAAAAAGTGCCGGTCTATGATGAGAAATGGGAGGCTCTCTCCCAACTTGCTATCACCGTGCGCATACCATACGGGGATAATTTAGACAAATCATTCATTGACGTTGAGCAATTAATTTAGTTCAGTTTATTCAAGTTCAGTTTATTCAATAGTTTTGTGTATCTACTTTTCTATATTTACATTTCCAGAAGTATCTTATTGCGTTTCTGTTATAGGAAGCGTCGCGCACAGGGGGTAGGAATGCCCGTCAAAGGGTTTGGAATACCACCACCGCGAACCGATAGAAATCACGTCCGCTTTTCTTCGAGTACAACACGTAACACGGCGGATTCTCACTCCTGTTTACAATTTTTTACTAACTCCTTTGAGGAGATGAACTGGACTCCCACCGGCGATGCGCACCACAAGGCGGAAAGTCGCGGAGGAGAGGGCGCCGATTGCCCCGGATAATACACCGCCTGGAAGTTTCTCGCACCACGCGGCCGCTGGGAGCGGGAACACACCCCAAGTTCTTGTCCCGGTGCGGGGGAACGCGGAAGGCGACTGCGGGGAGGAGGTTGTGGTGGGGGATCTCGCAGTCTACCAGCGCGATGGCCGTATGTCACACCCGGCTACGAGCGAAGGGGCGGTCGGGGAGAGCGCCCAGCTGATCGCTGGTCACGTCGGTACAATATAGCGGGAGGATCCCGGTCGGAGGCAGGGTTCCCAGTTAACTCTTTGGTGGCGAAAAACGCCAATGGGGCCTACGAATCGAAGAAGGAAAACTATTAGCGGAACGGTACTTCATAAGTCCCACCGTGTCAAGCGGAGAATGGAGAAGAGGAATGGAAGGGTGGAGATAGAGAAAGAGAAGAGCGGACCACAGATGGAGGAAGTGGCAATTTTGAACGTTTTTTGAGTCGCATAGAGATTTTTTAACGGAGAGAGGAAGGAAGTGATAAATTGTCCGGAAATTAGGATTATGATCGAGGGAATTACGGCGACCGCACTACTGGACACAGGGTTGGAATTAGTCTGTAATAGCGAGGAGTTTTATAGAGAAAATAATTAAACGCTAAAAAATGCGTTGGAGCTACCAGTCTGATGGATTTTAAACCCTTTGAGTGCCAACCGATTTTCTAGGTACTCCGATAAAATTGCAGAGGCATTTTTGCTGATTTTGCATTAGTTTAGGAAAAATTGTCTCAAATACAAGTGAAGGTAAATAGACAAAAACTCAAGGAAAACTTTATTATATCTACATCTACGTGATACCCTGCGAGCCACCACGAGGGTGTGTGGCAGTGGGTGAAGATCACCAAACATGCACTATTGACATGCAAGTAGGATATTTAAGGGAGACATGCTAGATAATATGGTCACATGGAGCTAGATGGTTAGTATCTACATAATAAGGAAGGGATTATTGGTTGTTATTACATACATCATGCACTACAGACTACTCTAACTATATTTCACTTACCTATCCCTTTGCTACGCTGCCTATTGTTCTCTTTTATAGTACGAGGGAAAAATGACATTTTAAATCTATCGGTACGAAAATCTATCTCTCTAATCTTGTTAATATGATCAAACCTAGCATAATACGCAGGTGTTCTCAATATATATCTAACGTCATCTGTAAACAACTCTATTTCGAATTTACTCAAAAGGTTTTACCTAAATTTTAACCTGCGTTCTGATAGTAATTCCCATCCTATCTCTTCTATTAAATTAGTAACACTTATACAGTTATCGTAACGGCCTTTAACAAATCAAGTGGATCTCCTTTGCACACGCTCTAATTCTTTTATCAAACCTTCCTCGTACGGATTCCATACACTAGCGGCATATTCTAAATGAGGCCTGACAAGTGTAAAATAGCTTCTTTCTCGTAATTTCTCATCGCATTTGCCTTGAACCCTTTTTACGAATCCTAATCTACGGTTTCCTACACTAGTTATTTCCCTGATGTGTTTCCCCCATGACATGTCTTCAGTGATGGTGATGCCTAGGTATTTAATAGATTCTACGTTAGATATTTTCTTTTCTTTGATGCAATAATTATTCCGGGGAAAGCCATTCTTTTTCCAAAAGTCCATTATCGCGCATTTCTTCAAATTTAATTCAAGCTGCCAACTATCACACCAATCATCAATCGCATCTAAATCCCCAGCTTAAGACTGCCTGTCCTCTCCATTTCTTATTTCCTTATACACTACTGCATCATCGGCCAAAAGACGGAGCTTGCTATTTTTTACTGCTGTATTCAAGTCATTGAGGTAGAGAAGAAGTAAAATTGGACCTATCACGCTTCCCTGGGGAACACCCGATGTAACTATTACTTCGCCTGAGCTGACACCATCTAATACCACCCTTTGAAAGCGTTCATGTAAGAAGTCTCTTACCCAGCCTACTATATTACTGTCTATCCCGTATGATGCTAACTTCGCGAGTAACTTACAGTAAGGAACCTTGTCAAACGTTTTTCTAAAGTGAAGAAACGCTGCGTCTACCTGTACGTTACCTTCTCCAGAAACTAAAATATCGTGAACAAAAAGACCTAATTGAGTTTCGCAAGACCGTCCTTTTCTGAACCCATGCTGGTTTGTTATTAATAAATCCTGGCTGTCGAGGTGTCCCATTACTGATGTAACTATTATATGCTCTATAATTTTACATGATAGTGACGTTAATGATATTGGTCTATAATTACATGGCTGTTCCCTATCTCCGCTTTTATAAATTGGGGTCACGTTTGCTATCTTCCAGTCTTTGGGAACCGCGTGTTCCTCGAGGGATTTGTTAAATATTACTTTAAGATACGGAGCCATTTCGAGAGCTAATTCTTTATAAACACGAGCTGCAATTTCATCAGGACCTGAGGACTTGTTCGGGCTAATGTTTTTTAGTAAGGATACGATTCCGCTACAAGATATATCGATCAAACACTTCCTCGAAGTAGGAACGTTATTTTTCTCCTCTTTGTTCGGTAAGTCGAGTAACATTAGGACATGGAAGTTGTTCGATGTATTCTTTTATTTTAACAAATCTAATTTTGACTAGCAGTTCTTAGCGAGAGAAACCAGCATAACGCATGGCGATAGGGATTTACGTGCCGGAAGACTAAAATCAGCTGTTTGTAGAGGTACTGAGTGAATGCGCGGAGCGGGTGGAGAACAGCGGCCGACCTTGGAGATAGCAGCATGAACTTCGGGCGGCGAGGGAAGAACACATACGAAAGAGGAGGCTCAGCGCTTTGGGAGAATGGAATGGGCTGTGAGTTCCTCAATGTGTAGGAAGTTTCCCCGTCTAATGTCCATCGAAAAGCTCGTACATTCACAATATATTGCCATGCATATAGATTGATATATCAAAGAGATTAGAGTACGATAAGAGATACATTAATCTAAGGCACAAAAATAATATATTGAAAAATGTGGTAAATGGGAACAATCATGAAAACAACCGGCACTGATAATTTATAGCCTTAGTTCAATATTTTGTCACATGCATCTTTAGAAGAATAACTTATATATATATACGGCCCGAGGGACCAAGAAAAGGTGATTGAATTGAGATTGGTGTTGAATGTTCCGAAGGACCAGGGAAATGATAGATTTAAACGCAAAAAAACAAATTTTATGAAATTAGAAATCAAATTTATACTGAAGGCAAATAATAAAATAAAAGAAATATAACTGTTCGTACAAAAAAAACATCAACTAGTCCAGTTCGGCGATTTCTCCTTCATCTTAGTGACCGAGAACGTTCACTTGCATACAGGGGAGGGGGTAAACACGGTTTGAGGGCCTCTAGCAGCTTACTGCGATCACTACAGCTAACAGACTTGATATTTCATGTGCACATGTTACAATTTAACCAGCGCCCCCAGTGGCAGCCACCCGATTCCCGAAAGCGCGTGTTTTACGAAACGTCAATAATCCATATTCCTATAACTAGGCTACGCAAAGGGTCGCACATTTTATAAAACAGTAGTGCAAGATAAAAAATATAGCAGGACTTAATACAATCTCAAATATGGTAAAAATCTGAGAGGTCTAAGATATCTCCAATTAATTAGTAGTTTCTGCAAGGAAATCCTTAAAGAGACAATGAAGACTGAGAGAGTACACGAAATATGATGCAGTACATTCAATCCCAGGAAAACAATCAGAATGAGGAGAAAGGAGCTCAGAGCCAAAATTTGACAGGGTAACCAAGATAAAAATCAACGGTTGCCCAAGATATCACCCAACGCCAAGATATTGACGTCAACGACTTGATATCCTCGCCGATACACCAATAAGAGAGACTAATGTGTGGACCTTGGAAATAAAAATAAGGAGTAATAACTGCATAATAGAAAATCGATTACAGAATGGTTAAGCGACGCAATTATTGCTTTCAACGAATAAGGATTACATTCAGAAGGATCTACGCTCTATCCTACCACCTCCCCTCTCATCTTCACGAAATTCAATAATTAAAGTATATTTTGATGCGTAGAAATGGAAACATCAACTTTGAGGAGGTCTTGGGAATAGAAGGGGAACGTTTATTTTAAATCTGATGCATTTACTCCAAAAAGAACATTCTTTGCCAAAAATATGTGCAAGAAACTTCCTTGCTACGAGACTTACCGGCTTTTTCAAAGAATGAGTTAAAGCAATATTCTATTTGTTTATAATGCGAAACATTTTTGCTTTTAAAATGACTAATCAAATAAAAAATTATTCATAATCCATTCCACTGATTTATTTAATTACTAGCATAAAAATAGAAATTATAATGTCATGCGTGCGTATTACTGGAATAAATACGATGACAAAAGTAGCATGAGTAACAAAGGAAAACGTTATTGTTCCAGCTCTCACCACTAAGAGGTGAAACCTGGTAACTAGTTCAAACCTACAGAAGCAGGGTTAGGGCAAACGAGGAGGGGAGGAAGTCCCACCGAAAAGTAATTCAAACAATCGTAAGAAACAATTTGATTCGAAACCTCATTGGAAACCACGAGTATATGATTGGAAACACAGATCTGAACCTAGAAAATGGAAACGAAACATGACTCTAGGTTCATGGACCCATGAAGTGTATACAGGAGCGGTGTTTTATAGGAGAACCTGACCGAAATATGGAAATCTAAAATCTTCTCACGGGAAGTGCAAAGGACCGGATGAAAGGAGTGGTATTCATTCGGCAAAAAACTCACAGTGTGGAAAAGCCGTCAACAGTCTACGGCCGAAAATACATTAACAGGATTGAATTTGGAGTTGTTTTCATGATAGACGAAGAATGACCATATTATCTATGATTTCTTATTCAATAAATGAGAATAATCCGCCTTTTGAGATGTAAAACAAGATTATTTAATTATTAATGCATTATTAGGGTTCTTTTATCATTGCCCGTGACGTCATGAATGTCACTCGAATAAAAATATGGATCTACTAAAGAAAGCTTTTACCACAAGCTTGGACAAACATAGAATTTGGCATTACTCTTTAATCCATACCATAGCAGAGGCATTTAAGAAATGTTTACAAAGTATGCTAGATAGGATACAGGCAAAGTCGGACCTCCCCGGATGGAATTTATCATAATCAAATACATCACGCCTTGATTGACAAAGATCTAAGGTGATAGAAGTTTTATATCTATATGCTACCCTGCGATCCGATGTAGAGTCGTGAGGCAGAGGTTGCTAGGGCACAAGCCATGTTAGGTGTGAAGGGGAAGATCATAGTGAGGTTAAATGGTAATGTGGGCCATGCAGGTTAGTCCAACGTGTTAGAGTATCTATCTTAAAATTTTTAGAGTATAATATGGAACTGTGACAATTGTTTGTTGATTTAAAACAAGCCTTTGGAAGTATGGACAGAAACAAATTAAATACACTCATGATCATACCACCGAAATCAGAAAGGCTTCAAAGCCATGATGATGGCCACCCAGTGTCATGAGTGGACGGAGATTTAGCAAGTGTTTCAAATACTTCAAGGGCTAAAACATAGAGATGAATTGGCACCAATATATTTAACGATTAGAAAAAATAGAATTGGCACTAACGTTATTCTTCTATATAAATCAACACATCGTAGATTTTTCTGATGATATTTATGTCCTAAGAAGATTGTTAGTATTATCAGTAAAGGAATCTTTATAGAAATTGGATACAGCTTCTAGGGCAATCCTAAGGGTAGTAAATTTGTAATTGGCGCGTTGCATGTGTGGTGCGCTGGTTTCAATGTAGTTTCGGTATTCTGCCGTGTAATTCATTTATGCCTGGTGGGTAAACACCCCCTTTCATACGCTCTTTGGGTATGACGTAGATGTAGATGTAAGGGTAAACGAAAATATACCACGGTAGTGATGCAATGCAGAAAAGAGAGAAACTAAGTTCAGCAAAGAAAAAGAGACAAGCCATTACCTTGGAGACGAAACATTCGAGACTATAAACAAGTTTACCTATTTGGGCTAAAATGTCCCCTCGGGAAATGGTTCGAGCATAGAAACGAAAAACTAATACATGCAGTAAACCGCACTTTCTTCCTGCTGCTAAATTTTAAATACACCATTTTACACAGGAAAGCCAAGACTTCACTAAAAATGTAGCACTCATATGCACGGTACTGTCATACGGCAATGAAACATGGAAGACGACTAATTCTGCAGAGCTGCTAGTCATTTGTGTACATCTAATACATCGTGGGTATTACACATACAAAACATATGTGGCACAGCATTAAAGAAACTAGGTTTTGTTAAGTATAATAGGAAGGTCCTCGGATGAGAAGGTCAAAGAGAGTTGCTACTTCACTTCTGGTTTGGCCACACCTCGAATATACCGCGACCATTGGGGACCCAGGTCAAATAGATTTTACCAAAAAAATTAATAAAATACAAAGGAAAGCAGCGCGCTTTGTCATAAACTGCTACGAGTGTACATATGTGGACCCCAGAAGTCAAGGGGTCTACGTGACATTAAAAAAAATAAGTTAGGTACAGGAATGGGATGTGAAAATATAAATCTTTTAGGTGGCAAAGGGATCCAAGTGATTTTCTTGACAGGTGATGCATTCTAGGGTAATGCCTCTTAACTACTTAGTGGGTTGCACCAAACATTTTCAACTTTGACTTAAGTTTTCTCAAAACAACGATTTTGTTACTTAGACCCCATGACTTCTGGGGTCTTCATATAGTGTCTCACGACTTTTAGAGGGATTAAGGTGGGAGCCTCAAGAGACTCGGAGGCTACACGCTAGGCTGAGGTTGGTTGAGAGATTCAGAGCTGATAGTTTTCAGAGCGACATAGAGAATATTATCATGACTCCTCACTATATCTGTAAGTCAGATAGACGCGAGGAAATATGAGGGAGACACTGCCGAATAGATAGGTAAAACAATTCGTTCTTTCAGCGAACAATAAGCGATATCAATAAAAACTGAGCTCATTAAATAAACGATTGAAATCATCACTAAATACACTCCTATAATTCACGTCATCATATCATCTCAAAAAAACGTACACCTTTACACGGCTGGTGACCTAACACCCCCTGCCACACGCCCAAGCGGTGGCTCGTGGGGTATTATGTAGATGTAGATGTGAGAGGAAAGTTTGAACAAATCTATGAGCCTCTCTAGAGCGAAGACACTTGGAGAATCCGCAATAAAAACTAAATATACAATTTAGACAAAGAACTTAGTTCACCTACCAACATCAAGCCAATAAGACTTTGAAGGACAGGGCGTGTCCTGTAGATCGCCGAGGAACAGGCAGCTAAAATATTCACTGGGCAGATGAGAGGGAATAGAACAGAGGGAAAATCAAGGGCTAGGTGGGAAGGCACTTTCAAAAAGGATGCACGTGAACGATTAAGGGCAAAGAACTCAATGTTACTGGCACTGGATAGAAAAATGAAGGAAGAAAATTAGAGACGTTAAGACTCAACTTGTACAGAGATGAAACAATGGAAACGAGTGGAGAGCGGGGCGACAAATGGCACAAATTCAGTGGATTACGGGAGAATTTAATAGGAATTTTTAAGAAAGAAGGTAGCAAAAAGGTTGAGAATACAGTTTGAGAGAAGTACTCAAAAGGAACCAAATACTAACATAAGGCAAGCAACAAGGGAATAATGGGCGTATAGCAGCGGATGGTTGACGTAGTGTAGTACATAATTCTCCGTTGACAGTTTTTTTAACAAAGACAATTCCGAATTTATGGTGTGCGAATATTACTATTGACGGGATTGATTATAAATCTTCCCAGAATAGATGAAAAGTATGAAGCTATAGCCCTTGGAGTAGTCAATTGATGTATTAAATAAATTAGACACCATAACTTCACCATCTTACGCACAGCACGATGTACAACGCTGTTATTGGTAGAAAGCTGTCTGACAGACGACATCTCGGAGAGTGAAATTTTTCCAAATCGTTCAGTATAAAAAGGACAGATCCAACCAAAGTGGAGACTGAATACGGGCAGTAATACACCGAGAGACAATTCGTTCAAGAGGCCAGCCTGGAGTGTGTATAGTTATCAGATACATTCCTTTATCAAGTAAAATTTTTACGCGCACGCACTAAAAGCCACATAACACTAAAATCAATTCAATTGTCTAACTCGAAAGACAAACAAATGGGATCGTGTTCATGGATTTCATAATAAGTGGAGATTTCAATGCTTCCTCTTTAGATAGGAGGTAGCAACACACCTGTGGGAGAGATAAAGACTTCCACGCAGTCTGCTAAACATGCTCTCGTAAAATAGTACTCATCATACTGGTACAATAACGAATTACGGGGACTATATTCCTGATTTAATAGAAGCACATACATCACCAGTTTAAAAAGATGATACCCACGAGGAAACTTGAGACCATTGAGTAAATACCGCAATGTTTTCGTCAAATATCAGTAAAACTTTTAAAGAGAGATGAAGCCTACCAAATGAAAATGACTGATTTCCATGTGAGCTAAATTAATCTAAAATTTAATTATCAATGCTCACGCGTTTACCTATACACTGATAAAATTTCCCTTCATTCATTCGATCGGCGCACAGTGGGACGAAAGCGAAAAAAGCTGGCCAAAACCTCCAAAGTCTTTTTTTTGAGTCCGGAAGTTGAAACTTTGCGCAATTATTGCCAACAGATTGGTGCATATGATGGCGCATTCAATTTTTCATAGGTAAATTGCGCTAACAAAATAAATGACCTCGAAGTTGAACAAATTTTGCATAAATCGCCCGTATTAAATTTATTCCAAAAATCGCCGTATTCAAGATAATGGTGAACCTTTTCTAGCAAAGTTATATATTTTAAACTTATCAGCAATGTAAAACAGTTCTTTCTCTTTAATTATCATCTACTTGCATGGCTAAATTGTTGTATTTTTCAGAGATACGTTACAAAATGGCGGACCCTGGTTTTCGTCAATTTTTTGTCTTTATGTAGTAATATAAAAAAATGTACATCTATGTACATTGAGATATTTACATCACAATTGCAACAAAGCTTTAAGAGTTTAAATCCGAAGAAATCATCTGCGACCGTTTGCGACGCCGAAAATAAAATTGAGTTTTCGATCGTGCGGCCCTGCGATCGAGCTGCGCGCTGGCTACGGGGACGTCGTTCTTGAAAGGTGTTGGAAAGGGCAAACACTGAACCTTTTTTATCAAAGTTATGTAATAAAAGCTGAAGCTTATTAGTAAAATAATTCCTTGTAATTTATTATAACCTATTTTCATGACTACACTGTAATATTAGTCGTCCATACATAACAAAATGGCGGACCCTGGTTTTCGTCAAAGTTTTGTCTTTATGTGGTTAGATAAAAAAATGGACATCGACTGACACTGAGATATTCACACCACAATTGAAGCAAAGCTTTCAAAGTGTGAGTCCAAAGAGATCATCTGCGACCGTCCGCGATAACGAAAATAAAGTCCATTTTTCGATCGCGGGCCCCAGTACGGAGCTGCCCGCTGGCTACGGAGAATGCTGTGACTGTTTATATTGGAAGGCGAAACTGCTCTATAACCTTCGTTATGGATATAATAAGTCATATCGACTTAATAGGCCGTATAATTAGTTTAATCTTTTTTCTTGTTATTGACTTATTAATTATATGTCATTACTAAATACCTGGATAGCACTTGAACATACCTCGTGTAATAACAACTTTGTTACTCGGAATTAGATGAAGAATTTTCCTCTTCGCTTCCAGAATCCAACATTTCCTGCTCGGCTTCTTTTAGTATGAGTAAACTCCTCACTTTAATTGTCATGCTCTTGGTCTTCTTCGTCAATAATTTTCTGGAGTTGGAAATCAATGGGTCCGAGGTTAGGAGGATTGTGCGGAATAAGTCCTCGTTGGCTGCCAACCTTTCTGCTGAAGATTTCTCTATATTTTCTGGCATCCTTGTTCCGTGACTCTATAGCCTCTTCTGATAATTGGCCCAGGGGAAGAATCACCGCCTTTACTATTTCTACTCCGTGTATTAGTACCTTGTGTACTGTGGGAGGCATGTAAAACCACGGATATAGCTTCACGTACATTTCAGCAGTTTCCCAACAATAATTATTAAATTTTCCTTCATTAATTGGTAGGCCACTTGAAACTGCCTTCAATATCGTCGAAAACCTCTTTATTAGGTCTTAGTTGATTCCTGAAATTTAATCCATAGGACTTTATATGAATGATATCAGGGGAAAACACAGCCGCTGCCAGGAACAACAGTAAAGGTTTAAAAAAATCATCTGCTTATTCCATCTAAAATTAATTTAGAGGCTAGTACCTGTGATTTCAGATGCCAGTGTTGGATCTTCAAAGAATTTTCGAGCAGTATTTCCGTCATTTGTAGTTCCAGATCCTTGCTTCGTCACATCTACAACCAAGCCCATCTTTTCTTCAAATCCCTTTTGCAAAATAACTTTTTTGTCTCTTAGTTGTTTTTTTTGCTCTCTACGGGCTTCAATGAGATTATCGTATTAAGTTCGTCGTCTTCATGAAGTAAAACAAATTTAGCATTGTATGTTCCTCACCTACCTGCCATTGTGTAAAATCCATTCGATATGAAACATGTAGAAGACATTCAAAAAATCTAATGTAACAGTGTAATGTAGAAATTCCAAACGCTAAATTGGCTCTATTCACTAGTCATTCTCTAATCTCTTGAAGTTTATTCATTTCGGAGATCTTGGCACCGCAGACGTAACATGTCATACTTCCACTCTCAGTCAAAACATTGCCAACCTAAGTAAATTAATTCGTTTGTATCAACAATGACATTGTATAGCATCTACATTATTTAACATTACCTCTTACCTTTCCGTTAACTATAGTTAGCAGCATTCAGAACCCGATGGTGTAATTTCCCACATAAATCGGCCTTAATTTTTCAATTTGTGTCTTAAGGTGCTTCTCTTCTGCCTTCGCAACTTCCTTTGTTTCCTTAATCCACTCTAGGCAAATAGGTCTGCAAAATCTCGTGGATGATGCCCGAGGATTTTCCCAAATTATTTCACGTTAGATAAATCGAAGACGTCGAAGAATAAACTAAGGAGAGTGTATAGAATTGTATTGGAGTAAGAATAAACTGTACTGCTTTCAAATTTTACCTGTTTCATCGTTTAAAAGACGAAGAGGTACCAAGGAGCTCATAAACAAAAATTCCTCTGACCTGGGCTCTCGTTGCCACCTCTTTTTATATAGGGAATGGCCTGAACTTCCGTCGAAACCGTATTTGCAAACTAGAGTGCACTTAAATTCGCGTGTGGAAGCAGGGGCAGCTGTGACGCATGCCAGGATCCGTGACGCAGTGTGAGAGAGAAGACTTTTCATATTTACTTCGCACTTAATTTATGAAATTTCTATGCCGTCCGGATAGGCGGCATTTTTAGCACGCTTCACTGTGTGGTAGCCTGGGTATAATTTATGGCCGTGGCTTTCAGCAATTTTCCGTAGACCAATATATTGGTTTTTGGTTAGCTACATTGATATGATTACAGAAAGAGCCTCCTCTTCCGACATCTTAGTGGGGGCTGATATAGGTTTCTTCCATTTCGTTAGTACTCTCCGTGCTCTGGT
This sequence comes from Ceriagrion tenellum, assembly GCA_963169105.1. Taxonomy (NCBI): domain Eukaryota; kingdom Metazoa; phylum Arthropoda; class Insecta; order Odonata; family Coenagrionidae; genus Ceriagrion; species Ceriagrion tenellum. The sequence continues at coordinate 101,059,439 of OY720638.1, read as the reverse complement.
TTGAGTGGTCGTGGTTACTTCTTTGACTAGTTTGGAGGCCGCCTCATCTCCTTCCTCTCTTAATGTCATCGATGCTGCATATGACAACGTTGCTGCTGCATATGACAACGTTGCTGCCGAGTATGAAGACCGAAGACTTTTTTCTAAGACTAAGGCAGTTTTCCTTCTTTTAGATCTTTTGCTGAAAACATTGAAAGATTTTTCCCAGCGTCACCCTGGGCCTAGTAAGATAATATGCAATCATCCTTTACATGCACAATTCAGGTCAAATAACAACTCCGTGCGGCTAATAATCAGTAATACTTACAAGAAGTCGTGGAAGTGCTCGGTAAACAATGGAGTACGATTTCCGGTACATTAATAGGAGCATTCAGCCATTTTTTGTTCCGGCTCAAAAACCTTTCATTACTTCTAGAACTCGCTTCCCATTTCTGCTGGTAGTACAGGAAAAATAATAGCCTGAGGAAATCACTGAGGGCAATTGTGGCGTCAACGTAGCCTTTTACATAAAATTATTGAGTCAGATAATGCATTAAATATTCGTGCCTGTCAGTGATGGATTGATGTCCAGAATTAACATTTTTTTTATGAAGCATTAGGCGAGAAACATCGAGGCCAGACATATTTGTATGTATGCATCGAATTCGTATACACAGAATATCTATTTCAGGCGATCGGTCACACAAGGAAAATACATGTAAGATAAAAAACGGATCAGTTCCGGATAGCTTTCCTAGGTTCAAAAATTATTACAAGACTAAAAATGAAGAGCACCAAATAAAAACACCAATATGACCTAAGTTGGGTGAATAAATCTACGACACCATCGACGCAGCTAGAAAACCAATGAAGTTGCAAGGAGAACTCTCAATCCAACGCGTGTGTATCCGAGAAAAAAACCAAAGCTTAACTATCCTCTTTCACTGTATATGGAGAACTGAATGCGCCCATGCATTTCTGTCCGGAAACGGAACATTCTGAAAATAGCAAGAAAGGACCGCACACAAGGTCCGCGGGGTCATAAAAAGACCCTTGTCGCGAAGCCCAACTCGGCGAGGGCGGAGGGGGCAATTAGGCGCCAGCTGTGGGGCTGGCATGGTTGAAAATACCTTTTCTTCTCCCATAACGTTAGTAGTGGCCTAGGAAATATGCTATACCCTTTCAGGGACTAAAATACATAAATGGAGAATTGTTAAGGTTAGAGCCTTGCTTGCATAGTAGGCAAGTGGTCAAAATGGTAAATCGGCCAACAGTATGAATTGTGGAGGAGATTGTCTATCCCCTAGTGGCATCATATCCACGTAATACGAAGTCGAATAACTAGAACTTATTATATCCGTAACGAAGGTTATAGAGCAGTTTCGCCTTCCAATATAAACAGTCACAGCATTCTCCGTAGCCAGCGGGCAGCTCCGTACTGGGGCCCGCGATCGAAAAATGGACTTTATTTTCGTTATCGCGGACGGTCGCAGATGATCTCTTTGGACTCACACTTTGAAAGCTTTGCTTCAATTGTGGTGTGAATATCTCAGTGTCAGTCGATGTCCATTTTTTTATCTAACCACATAAAGACAAAACTTTGACGAAAACCAGGGTCCGCCATTTTGTTATGTATGGACGACTAATATTACAGTGTAGTCATGAAAATAGGTTATAATAAATTACAAGGAATTATTTTACTAATAAGCTTCAGCTTTTATTACATAACTTTGATAAAAAAGGTTCAGTGTTTGCCCTTTCCAACACCTTTCAAGAACGACGTCCCCGTAGCCAGCGCGCAGCTCGATCGCAGGGCCGCACGATCGAAAACTCAATTTTATTTTCGGCGTCGCAAACGGTCGCAGATGATTTCTTCGGATTTAAACTCTTAAAGCTTTGTTGCAATTGTGATGTAAATATCTCAATGTACATAGATGTACATTTTTTTATATTACTACATAAAGACAAAAAATTGACGAAAACCAGGGTCCGCCATTTTGTAACGTATCTCTGAAAAATACAACAATTTAGCCATGCAAGTAGATGATAATTAAAGAGAAAGAACTGTTTTACATTGCTGATAAGTTTAAAATATATAACTTTGCTAGAAAAGGTTCACCATTATCTTGAATACGGCGATTTTTGGAATAAATTTAATACGGGCGATTTATGCAAAATTTGTTCAACTTCGAGGTCATTTATTTTGTTAGCGCAATTTACCTATGAAAAATTGAATGCGCCATCATATGCACCAATCTGTTGGCAATAATTGCGCAAAGTTTCAACTTCCGGACTCAAAAAAAAGACTTTTGAGGTTTTGGCCAGCTTTTTTCGCTTTCGTCCCACTGTGCGGCGGTCGGATAATACATCCCTAGAAAAATAAGAGAGCACCGAACAAAGACGGAACATACCATACGGCATTTAGAAATGCCACGAAGAGTAAGCTACACCAATGCGTCATTTTAATGACGACAAGTAATGTAGCACGACGAAACAATAAAAAACTTTTGCATATTTGTCGTATGCTGACTGTCATTAAAATATTGAAAAATATACTTTGAGAATCCGTTTGAAGGATGCGTATCACAACGCTTTCATAGAAGTTAAAAGAACACTAGTAGTACATTTACAGAACACAACAAAAAATACTCGGATACTAGAGTGGGAAGGGCAAGGCAATATATATGAACAGTTAAAAAATAAACTAAAAGAGGGGAAATATCAACAAGCGTTATGGGAACAGAAAATAACGTATGAATACTAAAAAAGGATCAACTCATACTTTCAGAGCATTTTTACAAAATCAATGCAGAACATATCCGTCGTGGTAAAAGACCATTTGCGGTGAGCGTTAAAATTGGTTGGGTAAGACGAAAACGATTTTTATTCAATTACAGAACCAAAGCCCGGCAACCTAGAGACTAAAATGCCCATTCAACCGTCTTCTCAGCCGAAACATAGGGGCATCTATTTTCCAGAAGGAAGATGATTATTAAGACGTACACGCAAATGTCGATCATACCATTACCAGCACGACAATATTAGTTAATGAATAAATTTAAACAGCTTATCACAGACTATGGAGAAAAGGCAGACTTGCGTATGCCATAAATAAAGCTCATTGACACATCACCATGCGTGACGCAATAAAAATTATGACATAATTCTATTTTAAAATTTTAGTTTCATTTGAAGCATTGTATTTACGGCCAAGGGGAGAGACGACCTTATCCCACGATCAAATAATTAAATTTAAAGTTTAAAAGAAAATTAATCACAAATACGTGTTGTTTAGTTGTCATGATAGCTTGACATTTGTCAGCCACCATTATAATAATATGAAACGTATTCTTTCGCGTTTAAGGGGAAAATCTTTTCGTGTTGAATCGCATTATTTCGAAAAATATTTCAACTGCCATCAGGCTACACGCAAAAATAGCATATAAGCCAAATTGGTAACATGCAATTTTTCTACTATAATCCATCCTCCTGAGACTTCGGGGAAAAATGGCTGCAGCAATAAGAAAGGTCGAATGTAGTGACATAAGTAGATGGCAAGTCTTATGTTCATTTACAATTTTATTCACTTTCTCATATTGTCATGAACACATTACGATATGATAAAAAAGGATTTAAATTAAGAGCCTTAAAAACATGAAAAATATTTTATTTCAAGAGTAGAAAAATAATTGTCAACTTGAAGGACATTCGGTCTCTTTAACTAAACTATTTTTAGGACACAAAGGCAGTCACATATTACGTCCTTCTACGAGGAGATCAAGTCTCAGATGGCTATACATATTGTTAACGAGTATATGTTCACAAAGTTTCACGTAAACCTATGCGTAAACGAAAATGGCCCAACCACCTTAAAGGGAAAAAGTAAGTCACCAACTGAGTCTCGCCGATACGGTCTACGACCGCACACTTTCGCGTCAGTAAAGGTTGACTTATCAGTAATGATATCATGCCCAACGCAAGAAATGCCAGCGAATTTTAGCGGAAGATATATAAAAAGTTTCAGATGCTTTTTAGCAATCCGTTTACATAAGGTAAGTCAACAAAATTGGTGAAATGATTGCTCACCAAACGTCTATATTACGACATTTGTGTAATAACAAAAATTCAACATATCTCACTTCTCTGGAAATCTAAATGGTTGGATATATTTTTCGAATTCAATCGAAAAAATATTCAAAATGAATGTCTCTCGGAAATAGAAAGATTTAAGTATATTCTTCCCTCACTACGAGGCGAAGCCGTAAATATTGATAAGGGTTTGCCTATCTCCGACAACAACAACAGAATTGCCTGGGACTTACTTTACAAAAATGTCTTGTTTTATTTATGTGTGTATTTTATAATGTGTTCTCTTAAAGACGCATGTTACTAAATATTGCACTTAGGCTTTAAATTACCTTTACAACATTTAGGGCTTCGCATCAAAGTGAGAAGAGAAGATACTGAAATAGTTCAATTAGCAAGAGACATTCATGTTTTTTCGATTGCATTCGAAAAATATACCCAACCATTATGATCTCAAGAGAAGTGTGATTTATCGAATCAGGGAAATCTCAATGGCGTAGTATAAAACGGCGAGGTGGCTGAAGGAGCAGCATTACTTCGAACATTGCATTATCATCTGATCTCAATGGCGTCCTAATTCCTGCCCTGTCGATGTGACGACAAGGTCGAACCACGACCTCTTCGCGAGAGAGCAATAAACAAGTGGAAATAAAAAATGGCCTTCCTCCCCACAGCTGGCAAGTGAGGATGAGGGAGAAGAGGCACAGCAGGCGAAATTTGACCTGCGAAAGGATTGTCCTAAGGGGATGGGGAGGGCACAGGCATCTGTTCCCTTATGTGTGGGCGAGAATGATAAGGGAATGGTCCGTTTCGGTCGCTCCGAGGTCTCGCGTTGACTGCAACTGCTGGAAGACGCGGAGAGCCCAGTCTTCGTCTTTATCCCCTCTGCTCGTTCCGTTTCTTTTGAATACTGAAATCATACGGTCATTAACAAGGATGTAAAAATTTTGAAGAAAAAATGTATTCTCACAATCTGGAGTTCTATATGAGCTCTGGCTGTTCAAATCATGAAGATATCAATGGCCACTGCTCTTTTCTGGCGGCGATGGCCCTCTTCCTCTGTCTTCAGTCGCTCCTCCTCCTATCTCTTCCCTCCCTTTTCGACCAACGCACAAGGATTCCCCAACCCTAACTCGCCATATCATTCGCCCGACAATTCTCTCGCCTTTCTTCATCTTCGTGTTCCCGCCTTCCCCTCCCTCCTTCCCCTCTCCCTCTAGACCCCCTCTTCCTCTCGCCCCCTCCCATTTGTTGCTTCTCTCCTCCTGCCGACACGCACTCCCCTCTTTCCTCATTCCACCTCCCTGCATTGCCCATATTCCAGGTTTCGGTGAACTAAGAAGATTACTCCGGTGATTTGGAATGTTTTTGGCAATGTGAACTTAATTGTTTTCTCTGTTCTGCATAATGTTTCAATTCTAAGCCTTTTCTATAGCTTTCGATGGCAAAGCGTATTGTTTTTACTTTTATGAGCTCGGAAATTTTCTCAGATGATCTGTAATGGTGAGGCTAGAAATGACTTCCGATGATTCCTAAAGTTTTTCCTTGATTATATCTGAAGTTTAATTGAGAGGCGAGAATTAAAAAAAAATTTCACTGTTACTTATATCATATTATTTGAGCTTCGCAGTTTACTCCAGTGATGTTTCAGTTCGCATTGATGTATATCACATTCATTAAACTGATGTCCGAGCTTCACTTTGGTAAATTTTGAAGATTACTTTGGTGATGTTGAAATTTACTTTTATGAGTAGAAAATCACAAAAATGATCTCCATGTTCTACTTAGGTGATCTCCTTTGTTGATTTTGGTAATCTAGAGATATCTAATGGTCAACCCTCCTTTTTCTATCCAGTAGTATGTTATAGTTTTCCTTTTATTACCATGACACGTACAGTTTTATCACTGGGGGGAAAGACAGAGAAAGGGAATAAGCGACCACAAGATGGTTAAAGCTAATTTTTCCGTGAGCAGGATCAAGAAACATAATCCACAAAGAAAAATCTACTTGTTTAATAAGGCTGACTACGAAGGTATGAAACGAGTTGCATAGGTCATTTACTAATTTAAAAAAAATAAGTATCAACAGTAATACTGAGGTTTTGTGGAATACTTTCCTCAACGTTACACGATCAGTAGTTAGCAAATACATATCAGGTAAATGGATAAGAGCCAATGCAGAGCCTAGATGGTATATGGCGGAGGTTAGAAAAACATTAAAGCACCAGAGAACATGTCATACTAGGTTAAAAAGGGCAAAAATTAAGAAATCCTCCGAAGAACTATACACAGTCACCGAAAATTACAAAATATCTAAACTCTTAGCAAAAAAAAGCGTGCCGAAAGGCGTTACCTGAGTTCAAAAGTAAATTACTGGGAGAACAATTGAACGATAATCCCAAGGCATTTTGGTCGTATGTTAGGGACAATCAAGGAAATAAATCATCAGTACACACGCTTAAGAATATCAAAGGGGAAAAGCTAACCAACAGTCTACAAAAGCCAATTCGTTAAACTCATTCTTCAAAAGCATTTTCAATACTTATACAATACATCATTTCGATCCGCAGCCAGTTCGTTCCCAAACATGAATGCCTGAAATTATTATAAATTGTCACGGCATAGAACATCAGCTTAAAAATATCAACCCCAACAAATCCCCCGGTCCACACCAAATACCTGCTCGCGTATATAAAACATTGGCATCAGACATAGGCCCTTACTTAGAATTAATATTAACCAAATCTTTAGTGGATCACGTAATGCCTAAGGACTGGAGAGTAGCCAATGTCACACCTATATTCAAAAGCGGCGACAGGGAAGACCCTAGTAACTATAGGCCTATTTCTCTCACATCCATTTCCTGTAAGGTATTTGAACATAATCGTAAGCTCCATTATGAGTCATTTAGATAGGGAGGAATTATTAATAAATAACCAACACGGATTTCGAAAGGGTGGATCTTGCGAAACCCAATTGGCCCTCTTCGTTCATGACATCTTGCTCTCGGGTGAAAATAATGTTCAAGTTGACGAGATATTCCTCGATTTTAAGAAACCTTTCGATAAGGTACCCCACGTTAAGTTAGTCTCAAAACTATAAGCATATGGAATAGATAAAAATATTATTAGTTGGATTAATCAATTCTTACATGGGCGGGAACAAAGGGTTGTCATAGACGGTATAATGTCAAACACAGCGTTACATCGGGTGTTCCTCAGGGAAGTGTAATTGGTCCACTTTTATTTCTCTTGTACATAAATGATATTAGCAACGTCGTTAAAAGTAAGCTTAGACTCTTCGCAGACGACGCAGGTGTGTATAGGGATATTAACAATTCCGAAGATAGCGACTCGTTAACAATCGACCTACTTGCTATTCATGCTTTGTGCAAAAAGTGGCAGATGGAACTAAACATTAAAAAGTGTGTAGCAGTCAGCTTTTGGAAAAAGAAAAATGGGCCAGGTAGGGCTTACAGAATTATTAATACGGAAATTATTCTTTAAATAGCCTTTAAAATCCTACTTACCCGATTCCCCCTCGTGGGAGAAGGACAAGGCATACTTGACGTCTGATAAGATTGTTTTGTCATCAAGAATTTACGAAGAGGCCGCTATAAACTTGGAAATATCTGCTTGCGCTGTTTGCTCTGCTTGTCCATCCATTGACTCTTGTCTCAATGTAAAGTAGTGATCAGTAATCCTTAACAAAGCTCCGGGTAGTTGTGGTCGGGGTAGTTTGCTGTTGTGAATGATGCAGAGGTTTCAAGTACTTGCTGCACAAGAAAGAAAAGGCTCGCCGCGCTTCGAAAGATGAGGAGTTACCCGTCGAATACTTGTGATGAAGTGCAATATGTCAAATACTACTTCTTCCCACTCTGTTAAACTACTAGTGTCCAAAACATGATCTTTGGCAGAAAAGGTATCGCCCGCGACATAAAGGGAAAATATGCTCATATTAAAGGCATGTTGCGTCCCAAATCAATATCATGCGCTCTTCATACATTCCGAGGTTAAATGGATTAGTATTGGTGTAACTTTAATCGACACGGGGAAATCTTTTAAAATCCTTAAGAGTCTCACAAGATTACTCTTTGCTATAACACAGACTTCAGTCAGCTGGCCTAAAAGCCATGTAATTGTTAAACAGGGCACTTCCACCCCTTGCAAATGGTTGCTCAATCAAAGGGCAGTTGAAATACCTAAAATACAATTAAAGTAAGGGAAAATCTACGATGCATCAAGTGGATAAAATCTCTGAAACTTTTTCATCGTGATTCAACGAACGACCATTTTTCCAATTTGTCAGAGTAGCTAGGATCGCACAATGGTTGGCTGATGAAGAAGAAGGATATGGGATCGGAATGGAGAACAAGAATGAGATCCTCAAACAGTGAACTGCTTCCTCCTTGCCGATTATGATTATAGCCCGCGTAGTAAGCAGTAAACGCATACTGAAAAATTACTTAAGCAATTTATCGATTGCAGGAGTTGATTTTTATTTTTTTCCTGCGACACGCATATTTTAATTCTTTAATATGTGCAGTGCCCACTAAGTAAACAGGAATCTTATGCTTTCAAATGCTTGCTCAATCTCGGAAAAGATACATATTTAAGCACGATAATATTTATGGTAACTTTACGATGCGTCAAATTGATACAAAGCGCTACAATTAATCCATTCTTCATTCTACTCAGACTCTTATCTTCGACTGGTCAGTATCGCATTTTGCACAATAATATATTAATAACGAGGACGCGTATAGAATTAGGAGGGAGAAGGACTATGAAAGCATCGAACAGTTTCTTTCTCCCTCGTCGCCGAAAATGCATTTATCCTGCGTACTGAGCACGAAATTTCACCTGAAAATATATCTCAAAAATTGATTCGTTGCGGGAGTTTTGTTTTTTTTTGTTTTGTTTTCAGGCGACTTTCATATTTCATTTCTTCAACACATATAGTATCCACTGAATTATCAGGAATCTTATGCTATCAAATTCCTAAACAAACTTGGATAAGAACATAAAATTTAAAAAACATTATAATTAGGGTAAATCTAGGTCGAACAAGTTAATAAAAAGCGCTAAAAACTACCCAATCTCTATTCAGCTCACAAGGGGAGACTATGTACCTTGCTACACCTTATGAAATGCAATATTTTTTTTATGTAGAGTGAAATGCCACATGCTGCTGGGAATACGTCGTGGATTGGTTGAATGAACTGTACTTTTACTGTAATTAATTATTTTTCATTCGTACAGTGACAACCCAAAGAATAAACTTCATTATATTAAAAATTACCCTTATATAGTCGGCAAATAATGAAATAAAAGAAATATAACTGTTTCAAAATAGAAAACTCAACTAGTCCACTTCGACGACTTCTCCTTCCTCTTGGTGGCCGGGAACGTTCACTTACATACAAGGGAGGGGGTGTTCACGGTTTGGCGGCCTCGACCGGCTTACTGCGCTCACTTCAGCTAAAAAGACTTGATTTTTCGTATACACATTTTACAATTCAATCAGCGTCCCCCAGTGGCAGCCACACGAATCCCACAAACCCGTGTTTTACGGGCAACCAAGATAAAAATCGACGGTTACCGAAGATACCACCCAAGTCCAAGATATTGACGTCAACGACCTGATACCCTCGCCGATGCCCCAAGAAGAGAGACTTATGGCAGGGCCTTAGAAATAAAAAAGGCAATAATAACTACAATATAGAAAATGGAGGACAGAATGGTTAATCGATGCAAACAATGCTTTCAACGGAAAAGGATTACATTCAGAAGGGTCTACGCTCAATCCTACCACCTCGCCTCTCATCTCCACGAAACTGAATAATTTACGTATATTTGATACGTAGAAATGAAAACATTCATTACCTTTGAGGAAGTCTGGGGCTAAGAAGGGGAATTTTTTTTGATCTGATGCATTTACTTCAAAAATAACACTCTTTCGCCAAAAATATATGCAACAAACCCCCTTGCTACGATACTTACCGGCGTTTTCAAAGAAAGGGAAGAAGTCGTTTTCTATTTGTTTGCAATGCGAAACATTTTTGAATTTAAAACGTCAAATCAAATAAATTAATCATCATAATCTATTCCACTAATTTATTAAATTACTGGCATGAACATAGTAATTAAAATGTAATGCGTACATATTACTGACGGATGGCCGAAAGCTTGAGAAAAGACGCGGGGAAAGAATGTCTTTTACTAAGTGTATGGTAATCTATCTCATTTGTGCGATAAATATTGATTGTTTTTTACCTCTATATTTGGGCACTAACTCGTCACAAATTGAGTCAGTTTTCCAGAAAACGTAGAACGTGTATTGAGTATATTTTAATTGATATATTGGCATTTGAAAAATGCTTTTATTTGTATTTTTTTGCAATAAAGATTCTTTTCTGAATTTATCCAGTCAACTTAATCTATCAAGGAGCCATCGAGTGTTCAGCGGTAGCTTACCTAATCCCTCTAAAAGTTTTAAAATACTATATTTTTTCTATGCTGTTTTCAACGAGGTGTGCGGCTATCCTTTATTTTCTGTAAATGTTTCGGATAAAATCTTTCTAGCAGGGTCCTAGATGCTCTAGGGTGGCGTCGCCAGAGAAAAGGAGTACCTCTCGCTTACTTGTCTTCCAAAATATTTCCCACTAAACGCGAGATAAATCCTAGTTTCATTCAGGTTTACAGCATGCGTGTTTTTTCGGGATACTAGACTCAGATTAAAACGGTTCAATTTACCCATATTTGAAATGTGGCGTATCCTGTCCCCTCAGGCTTATCCTTTTTATGCAGAACCAGGGATTTATTCGTGTGCTCTAATACAAAGGTATACAGAAATGGGACTTATGCTTATTAAGATGTCCCGGTAGATCTTATACCAATCTGTATTAAATTTCATGTCCAGAGAGAAGTGAGAAAGTAAGAATTGAACAACATGGGATATTATTCTACATCCTACGGATAATAATCAACCTTCCGTAAACTTTTAATTCTCTTAAAAAAGGTTTTCAATATTGTGCAATGAATCCAACTAACGTTTGACAACACCACGCAGGTAACTCCTTGCAAGCCAGGAATAACTGTTTCAGGTCATCATGTAGTGAAGAAAATCCTAATTGGCTAATGTAGGTTTTTTACCGATGTGACCATTTCTCATTTTCGCTGAAGTGACCTTCTATCATTTCATACAGGAAGTTATTTGCATGCGTACAAAAAATGTTTCTTGTCATAATACAGTCAAAATCCTAGTGGTTTAATTTTAGTATTTACTAATGTGACAATCTCTCGATTTTATTGCGAATAGAGCAAGGGGAACATTACTTCTATACCCACGAGACACCAGGAAAGTTACTCGAGTAAGTGAACGGGGCGAATATGCACCAAATGCTCAACGATTGTCACAGAGATGGAACACGACACGCAAACCCCGTAAATGATATTCAAATGGACGATAAGGCTAAATAAGAGTCCAAACCCGAAAGTTCTAAAGTGCTAGGTTGACCATCATGCTAATAGACAGTACATGGGGGTATGATTCCAACATTTATAGCACCACAAATAATATTTAGGTATCACTCGGTATCATTAAGGCAGTAAAACCAACCCTATGAGACATTTCCAGTGAGATGAGGTGATCGTAACAGCAAGAACTTAAAGCTCACGGTCACGAAATTTAGTTCACCGATTGTAATTCAGTCACCTATTCTTACCTCGAAAGTCATGCTGACACTTGTGTAATTAAAATAGACGAAGTTTGCGTACAATACATTGGTAACCCATGCAGACCAGGGCACAGGAAAAGCTATTGGGAGCTGGGTGTATTCGCTCCAATGATCCTCACTTCCCTTCTCCCAACCTCATTCTCGTTACTAACCCAGCCGCTATTTGCCGCAAGAAATTACTCTCCGAAGTTATTCCAATTTCGTGAGGATCCAAAACAGTGGAACTACGTTTCAAGGGGCCTCGCGTCATCAACGCTCAACCAAAAACAACCGTCTCACATCACGCTGAACCATGAGCACTATGCTGCCGCTCATCGCAGAGGAGTGAGAAAGGAGAAAGAACACGTTACGGCAAATCAGGCCGAAATACCAAGTGAAGTGCATAGAGATATGACAGCTGAAATGAACGCGCCCTACATTTACACCAATTACATTCCTATGTACACGGCAGTAATATTGCTTGCTAACCCCACGTACGAGCCATACCTGCGTATTGCAGTGGACTGATAATTCAATATGTTGCAGACATGACGTCTTCCTCACGTTGCGAAAACATTTTGTGCTTGAGCGGTGGGCCATGGTATATTGTCATGACGCCGAGACTCGCTGGAAACTTTCTACAAGTAATTGTCCGTTTCTTGGTTAAACATGAATTGTAGATACCGATTTTTATACACACCATGAAGGATCCTCGTTCATTACTTTTAGAGCATGAGGGACCAATCGAGTCCCTGGTCTAAATAGTAGTCTGAGATTGAACTGTCTATAAATTCCTACGTAAATTTAGCTCAGTATTAGTAAAAGTTCGCCTTAAGAGTAATTTTTGTTTTTTATAACTCTCCATGTATCTCGCTCCTCCTGGCAAACGTCTGATTTAAATGGACTCTCGGCTCCGCAGACCGTTCCACTGCCGGAATTCAGTGAGACAGGTGTGAATGAATCTTCAACATAGTTTATGAAAAACACTCAACCTTCAGAGTGATACTCGGCGTCTCTGAATCGTTGACAAAGCCCATATATTCTTGGCAACTTAAAAAGTGCATACCGTCAACGATCTTTGTCAACGATTGGGATGCGCCGAGTATCACTCTGAAGGTTGAGTGTTTTTCATACACTATGTTGAAGATTCATTCACACCTGTCTCACAGAATTCCGGCAGTGAAACGGTCTGCGGAGCCGCGAGTCCATTTCAATCAGACGTTTGCCAGGAGGAGCGAGATACATTGGGATTTTTTAAAAATAAAAATTACTCTTAATTAAGGCGAACTTTTACTAATACTGAGATAAATTTACGTAGGAATTGATAAGACAGTTCAATCACAGACTACTATTTAGACCAGGGAATCGATTGGTCCCTCATGCTATAAAAGTAATGAATATCCTACTTGCATGGCAATAGTGCATGTTTCGTGATCTTCACCCCCTGCCAAACACCCTCGTGGCGGCTCGCAGGGTATTACGTAGATGTAGACTAGGATGTAGATGTACCGCATGGACCATAGCATTTCAACATCGAGACCCTCGACTCTAATGGCAACACTTATGTTTCGAAACCGCGATAAAAGCGTATGTTTCATCTAGATAGACCAATTCAACATGATTGCGCATCCACCTCAGTCTACTATTTGTACTTATTTAGCACTGTATGTTAGCTCATACATTTTATATTTTTCTAGCGATTATACAAATATTGTTCTCACAGTTTGCCTAATCATATCCCTTTGCGATATTTTCCCGAAGGCGTCTTTCCGGATTCCAGTCCCTTCCAGTCTCGCGGTAAGTACTATCTATTGCACGCACTACGCAACCCAATCAGATTTTTCCATTGTCATTTTCCCGGATATGTCACGTATTGCGGTTCGATTACACAGGGCACACCCTCGGTAGGGCGCTAAGGAAGTTCAGGAAAGTTTTTCACAATGCAAACTTAGTCGCCGTTAACCACAGAGCTGCCATGGATTGCGGTTGTAATCAGGAGGTTATCCAACTTAATCGCAGATTTAAATCTGAAGAGGGATTATTTTCTTTCTTTCATTTCATTTATAATTTTGAATTTCTACTATTTGAAGATATTACAGGTGAACCAAAAGACACGTATAAAGAGTTTTGCTTTCTTAGTGGCATGAAAGTAAATACGATGTTATACCTCAAGAAGTTGCAAAATGGTGTACGAGGAAGAAACTGGTTTTATCTATACACATTATCAGTGTTATGGAGGCGAAGCAGGGAGTAACACAGTGATAAGAGCACGCTTAGAGTAAAAAGTACTTTCTAGGGACCTCTCTTGTGTTTTATTTTACATTAAGTTGGGCCATTAAGGTAACCGGTCACAGGTGTTACGTTTTCCCTGGTATAATAGAATGAGTTTAGAAATTAAATTTAAAAACTATTAGCATCCCTTCAGACTTTAGCCAGTGTTTCGTTAACTTAGAGCTGCTTGGGTTCTCCTTAAAAAAAAACTGTGGTGATAGATTTGTTGTAAGACATTTCATTGTTAGACAATAAGTCAATATCACCGTATAATTATGAAAACATTTACTCATGTTGAATATTCCGTCGCATTTGATTAAGTTAAAGATGTATTGTCCGCACTAAAATGTATATATCAATAGATTCAACTGAATCCTAATATCCTCATGTTTTGTGTAATCATTATTTTATTGACTAGCCGAAAGTACACCCGTCTTTTTACACTAGAGCACCGATTCTGTCGTTTATATGATTATTATATATCATTTGTTATGTGTTAAGCGGCTTATGGCTGTGAATAAAATAGATAAATGTTATTCAATAGACTTTTTTACATTAATTATCATACCACTGCTGCCTAGTTTTCCGGTTGGTCAACAAGAATACCACAGAAACTGCGATTTGTCAGTGAATACTCTGAAAGGCCAAGTATAATTTTCTTTAAGTATATATGACGGACGTATGACCGACTACATTATCATATGAACACTTTTGAAAGCATTCTTTGAAAACATGCTTTGTACAGTGCATTTATCAAGTGACCACGGATTACCTGCGTCAACTGTTTATCATTATAATTACTGCCACTGGGAGACTGTTGCAACCCTCAGAAAAGGACGTAAAGAGCGTAGGGCACCTGAGAGCACAAGGGAGTAAGGGCATAGGATGCAACCTATATGAATACGAACACGACCTATGACAATGATGCTTACTTTCCGCACAGGAAGGTCCGGCTATTAGATAAAGGGCCCAACAACAAAATCAGAGTTCAGGTAATACCCGAGGATTAATTATGTTTATTGAACAAATTGGTATACATTCCATAGTGACTTAATATTTCCAGTTAATGATTTTGTTTTCCATACGTTTACATTAAATATTCTCTATTAAATTTCATCTTATAGCACCTCCTTCCATTTCAACCTCCAATTAATTAAATAATTACGTAAAAAATTTAAAATATTTACCGCCTTAGGTGACCACTTGTTCACATTCCGGAGGACCGAAAAATATGACGAAGAAAAAATTTAGAAAAAATAATTTCAATTTTAGATTTTAATCCGGGATGCTGTTTAAATTAAGGACAAGGAAGATAATGGCATTCCGATATAACGAATAAGCAAAAAATGTTTGGAGGGCTCCTTATTCCGGTTAACCCAAGAATATAGGTTATGAACACGGGAGCCACTCTTCGGACAACACTCCTTTCAAAAATTATGAATAAATCGCGTCGGCATTGATAAAAAATTTAGATAATGGCGAATAAAATACTAAATAAATTCTCCCGGTGAAGAATGTCGGGGTGTTAAAAATTGAAAAATCGGCGCGCAAAATTTAAAAAGTTTCCCGATGTAAAATTTGGGATAAAAATTAAGTAGCCGGGGATTGAAACAAGCTTATGACTGAATTGTGTGATCCCAAATGCTCGCGGCGTATTCGATGTATGACCTAACCAGAGCGAAGTAGCATCTCTCTTAATTTTTCATACGAGGGCATGGGCGTGTGGCAGGGGGTGTTAGGTCACCAGCCGTGTAAAGATGAAAGGTTTTGAGAGGTGAAATGGTGACATGTATTATAGAAGTGTATTTAGTGGAGCTCACTTTTTATTCTGGTCACTTATTGTGCGCGGAAAGAACAAGTTTTTGTACCTGTATGTTCGGCAGTGTATCTCTTATTTTGTCATATCTGTCAGACCGAGAGGTGTAGTGAGGAGTCATGATAGTATGCTCTGTTTCGCTCTGAAATATATCAGTTCTGAATTTCTCAAGCACCCTAAGCCTAACATGTAGCCTCCGAGACGCTAGGGGCTCCCACCTTAATCCCTCTAAAAGTTGTGACGCACAATATGTACGCTCGTATCAGTTTTCGACGAAGCTTGCTGCTTTCCAATTCTTTTCATTTACGGTGAATCCAGGATATTTTACTGTAACTGAAGATTATATAATTACTCCACCCGAAGTATAGGTACCGCATAATCTTCATAATGAAAAGTTAACTTGTTTTGATTCTACACCTTACCAATTTGACCTTTCATTATGAAGAACAATACGTATTACCACTAAATTACGCCGGAATCAGTATCTTTATCACTCTTTAATACAAAGTTGCTCTAAAATGTACCGCCAGCTTATTTCGGCAATTATATGTGCATGTAAGTCAAGCAACAAACATCTTTATAAAAATATTTTATATCAAATGAATGTATTTTCGGATTTAGAGAGGTAACATCAAATACATAGGTTATATATGCGTATCCATCTGATTTTCATCTAACATTCACATCCAAACAACCCTGCAAATCACTGCAGGGGCGAGTGGCAGGGAGTGTTAGGACACACAATTACACAACCTATGCAAAAATTTTATTAAGTCTTGTAACAAAACAATGGAACTTGCGGCGAGATAAATTTACGTCACCCAACGCTGAAAAACGAAGAAAATCATGCGGGCTAGGTTACAAAACTTCAAGGAAATAGTCCTCGGTGAATTACTATATGAAAATCCCAAGTCATTCTGGTCTTACGCGAGAGAGCTCTAGGGCGAATCTTCGACAGAATCTTGATTGGATACAAACGGCATAATGGTAACTAACAGCATCGATAAAGCCAACTTATTAAAGCACTACTTCGAAAGTGTATTCACTATGGACGACACAATACACAAGTTGGACATTCCGGACGTTAACGAGCCGATGGCGGACATAACAATTCAGCGTGATGGAATAATTAAACAACTGCGTTCGATAAAAAGTAGCAAGTCTCCACCAGTCTTAGAAATTACATTTAGCAAATCATTATTTGAAGGCAAGGTGCCCCAAGACTGAAAAATAGCCAATGTTACACCAATATTTAAAAAAGGAAATTGAAGTGACCCAGGAAAGTATAGGCCTATATCGCTATCATCACTTTTATGCAAGATCCTCGAACACATTGTCGTTAGTAATATTATGACATTCCTGGATAATCGTAACCTTTTACAAAGCAGTCAGCATGGCTTCCAAAATGGCAGGTCCTGCTAAACACAGCTTGCGCTCTTCCTTCATGATATCCTAAAATCAGATGAATAGAAAAAGCAAATCGACGCGATATTCCTTGATTTTAAGAAGGCATTTGACAAGGCTCCTAAAAAATCATTTATATATTCTATTCATGCGGAGTTAATAAAAAATAGTAAACTGGATAAGGGACTTTCTCAGTGATCGAAAACAAAAAGTAGTTATTGACGGTTTCAGCTGTGATATGGTTGAAGTCACATCCGGTGTTCCTCAAGGAAGCATGATTGGACCTCTTTTATTCATTACTCATATTAATGACCTAAGTTCTAGAATTAGCAGTAAATTAAGATTATTTGCACACGATACAGTAATCTACCTTGAAATAAGCGAAGACGCGGATTTTGAAGTTCTGTCATCTGACCTTAACAACGTTCATTCATGGTGCCAGGAGTGGGGTTTAGAACTAAATATTATTAAGTGCACCACTGTTCACATCCTGTGAAAGTCATTACGCAAAACCCATACCTACACCGTGGGTGAAGTAAACATCAAAGCTACAAATACAGTAAAATATCTTGGAATTACCTTAACTTCTGACATATCGTGGAGAACACAATACAAAATATATACGGCACAGCATTAAAGAAACTAGGTTTTGTTAAGCGTATAATAGAAAGGTCCTCGGATGAAAAAGTAAAAGAGAGATCCTACTTCGCTCTGGTTAGGCCACACTTCGAACACGCAGCTAGCATTCGGGAACTTGGTCATAAAGATTTAACAAAAATATTAACAAAATACAAAGAAAAGCAGCACGCTTCGTTAAAAACTGCTACGAAAAATCATATAGTGTTACACAACTGTTAGAGGGATTAAAAAGGGAGCCCATAGAGACTCGCAGGCTGCACGCTAGGCTTAGGCTGCTAGTATTATTCAGAACTGTTGTTTCAGAGCGACACTGAGAGTATTATCATGACGCCTCACTACATTTCTAGGTCTGACAGATGCGGTAAAAAAAGAGATACTCTGCCGAACAGATATTTACAAGCACTCGTTCTTTCCGCGCACAATAAGCGACCACAATAAAAACTGAGCTCCTCCAAATACATTCCCATAGGAAAATCACCATTTCTCCTCCAAAGATTTTTCATCTTTACACGGCCGGGAAACTACCGCCCCCTGCCACAGGTCCATGCGGCGACTCGCGGGGTAGTAAGTAGATGTAGACTCCAGAATTGAAAGGAGGGGATGATACAAGGAAAAGATCCAATCTACAGGCGGCGGGGTCAGTGTGACAGAGGAGTGTCCTTAGGGATTGTATGGATAGATCGATCGCGGACCCCTTTTGAAATGTTACGTGTTGTACTCGAAGAAAAGCGGACGTGCTTTCCATAGGTTCGTGGTGGTGGTAATCCAAACCCTATGACGGGCATTCCTGCCCCCTGTACGCGACGCTTCCGATAACAGAAACGCAAATAAATTTCCTCTGGAAATGTAAATATAGAAAAGAGGTTACACAAAACTATTGAATAAGCTGAACTTAAATAAACTGAACTAAATATATTGCTCAACGTCAATGAATGATTTGTCTAAATTATCCCCGTATGGTATGCGCACGATGATAGCAAGTTGGGAGAGAGCCTCCCATTTCTCATCATAGACCGGCACTTTTTCCATCTGTGCAAAATGCTCGATAGCCGAACAATGAAAGTAAACAGGGATTGTTTTAGTCATGAGCAAATTATAGCAAATTGTGGTTAGTGTAGTGAAATACTTTCTCTGGGGATATTGTCATAATTACTTTCCTTTTGAGGCACTAGGTGTTCTTTTCTTTACTGTAGAATCTTACGTCTGTTTGGCAATTGGATAATCGTGAATATGGCGCTTGCGGGACAACAAAATGCTCCCCGTCTTCGAAGACCTAAAACTCGGATGAGTGCAAAAACAACCGGCCGTTGAAACACTCACGTTGATGAGCCATTTTATTCCAGACCAAGTCCATAGTTTCATTCACTTCGCGATGGGCCAAAGGTTGCCTCGACGGACAGACGTTTGCAAAGGCGCGTCCACTGCCTTTTCGGGAAAGATTTCTGCTGTGTGCACGGTTAGAGCCCGCTGAGGTAAGCGCGTATCATCCGTCAGCCCCGCATTGTCGAGGTGCAAAAGCTTGATTCCGGAGGGGGTTACCGGTGCTTTGTCACGCCCCGAATGTGGTCGTGCCTGGATCGGAGCGCCGCTTCTCTGGTGACCAAGGGGCTCTGGATTCCTGTCTAGGGCCCTTAAATCGAATGAAAGATGAACTTTGATGCATAAAATGTATTTAAACGAAAAGCACCATGTTCCATTCATAAAATATTCAAATTCCTTTTCATTTGGTAGTATTGTAAACCAGGAGACATGATAAATTTGAAATGCTATATAATTTTAAAAATTACGGCGATTGATGCCACGAATTTCTCTCAGAGCAGTCACACCACCAAAAACTAGGATAACAAAAAAAGAATTACCGAGTAAATATAGTTTTGCTTCCAAAATATCATTTAAAATATGCCAGGTGATTGCAGCAGTCATCTTGAAAATGGCTTTATCCTCCGGATAAAAATTTATCCAGAGGAAGGAGTAGCGGGTAAATTTAATCGGCGGATAAAGCTAAAACGATGGGGGATAAACGCTTTCCTTAGGTTTATCCGGAGGATACGCTATCCCCCGGATAAAATCACGTTACCCGGAGATGGATCAAACGACCCTAAGGGGAAAAAGTCACTCACTTTATAATAGGTTTGACTGATGACCCCTTGACTTATCAAATACAAGGTTTTGCCAGGTCGAAATTTTACTAAGTACCGACTTTTTGACTCCCTTCTAGCGTGAGTTTACGCTTTTTTTCTCTTCTTCGACGGACAGAGGTTAGGAGGGCGGGGAGGAAAACAAAGGCCTACCATCCGTCCGCTGCGTGGTTTCTGCAAAGACTTGAGTAAACAGACCTGTGACGGTAAGGATTCCATTCAACCCTCGTCCCATCTTCAAAATTCTCTCTACCACCATTCGCCTCCCCTCCTCCTCCCCCTTTTCCTCTTTCCCCGCCCTCCCTGCTTCTCCCACCAATTCCATCCCTTTCCCTTCCCTCGCTCTTCCCCTTTCCACTTTCTACCAACTCCGAGGAAGCGCCAGACACTCCCCGAGGACAATTCTTGCCTGCACGTGATTTTAAATTGGGGATGAAGTCGATGGAGCTAAAAAAAATCCCCAATACAACCACTACTGCTGATTCATAGAGCTTAAATGCCACGAAAATCGGCCTGCCCCACAGGCAACACAACGCGCTCCCTCTGTTGTATATTTATTTCCCTCCACTTCCGACCCTTCCCCAACCACCCGATAGCGAACTCCCGTCACGACAGCGATCGCCCTCAACGCAACTACCCACCTGTTTGCTACGATTCCGTATTAGGCGGCAGAATGATGACAAATTTACTCCGTACAAATGCCTTGCCTGAAAGTATAGTGCCACGAAAGTATTATGGTAGAAACGATCACTGGCATTAGATTAACGAAATAGACTGCAGAAACGATAGATTCTGCCTGATTTTTGACGACGTAAAAAACATACTCTTAACCTCCTCGTACTACGGCAGGTTACATCATGCCAATAAAATTAGAGAGATAGATTGTAGAACCGATAGGTATAAAATATCATTTTTCCCGCGAACTATTAGGGACCATAACATCCGTGGTCGTCGTCAGGAATAGTGCGAATAGTGAGATTAGCTAGATTGCAGATCTTGCTCTTTGTATTCTCTCCTTTCTAATTTATGATGTTCTTATGTATGCATGATATTATGAATCTGTAGTAGTAGTCTTTGTATCTCTTGGATGTTGGAGCGATTGACGATAGACTGTTTCTTGGTTAGTAGATTTTTAATTGGCGCGTTGCATGTGCGGTACGCTGGTCTCAATGTAGTTTCGGTGTTCTGCCGTATTATTGATGCTTGCCCGGTGTGGAAGCACCCCCAGCAACACGCCCTTTGGGTGGCTCTCAGGGTATGATGTATATGTATATTTAAAATTTCATTTTTCCGCGTATAATAAGAGACCATAATGGTTGCGAGAGATAAGTTCTAGGATGCTTTGACCATGACAAGGTAAAATATATTTTTGCACTTGTGATAATTATCCTCATATCATTATTAGTCACTAACCTCGCATGCAATTTCCTGCATGATATAGCTCTTGCATATTTAGTACATTGTAGATCTATTTTTTATGTCTCACTGATTATATTCAGTAGTCGTATCTTAAGTAGCATACTGCGTGGTAGCATGTTCGTCCATGCATCACTCTCCTAGTTTCTGGTCTAACCGCGTATTGTCATCCTGACTGCTTTTGGCCTGCCTCTGGCATTCCGGGGAACGTGCGCGGTGATTCGGATTTCAGCTGTGATGAGGGCTTCATGCCTGGTGTGGAGTTACCCCGTGCCACACACCGTAGTGGTGGCTTGCACGGGATTTCGTTGATGCAGATGTAAGTGTAACAATATCACACTTCGGCTGTGATAAATGTGCGTAGTTTACTAGTTGAAATCCTTATTTTACTTTGTATCACGTATGCGTCACAATATGATAATTATTCACACATGAAATGAACTCTGACGAGGTGGATTGTCAGTACTTTCTTACTGTTCGTAAAGATTTGTAATCGTGGTTAGGGAGTCGATAGGAGAAGTCATTCTCTGTACTTTCTCCTGTAGATGAAGATTTTAAATACTTCACATCGCTTTCACAGCCCACTTAGAATATGCTGCCAGTGGTTGGGATCCACATGAGGTTGGCATAAAAACAGAGTAACTGAAAAGTAAAGAAAAAAAAAAGTAAACAGAGGAAAAGTAGAACGCGTGCAGAGAAGATCGGAAAGATTATGGTCTCTTATTGTACGCGGAAAAATGAAATTTTAAATATACATATACATCATACCCTGCAAGCCACCCAAAGGGTGGGTTGCAGGGGGTGCTTCAACACCAGGCATGCATCAATAATACGGCAGAACACCGAAACTACATTGAGACCAGCGTACCGCACATGCAACGCGCCAATTAAAAATCTACTAACCAAGAAACAGTCTATCGTCAATCGTTCCAACATCCAAGAGATACAAAGACTACTACTACAGATTCATAATATCATGCATACATAAGAACATCATAAATTAGAACGGAGAGAATACAAAGAGCAAGATCTGCAATCTAGCTGATCTCACCATTCGCACTATTCATGACGACGATCACAGCTGTTATGGTCCCTAATAGTTCGCGGGAAAAATGATATTTTATACCTATCGGTTCTACAATCTATCTCTCTAATTAAATTGGCATGATGTAACCTGCCGTAGTACGAGGGGGTTAAGAGTATGTTTTTTACGTCGTCAAAAATCAGGCAGAATCTATCGTTTCTGCAGTCTATTTCGTTAATCTAATGCCAGTGATCGTTTCTACCATAATACTTTCGTGGCACTATAATTTCAGGAAAGGCATTTGTACGGAGAAAATTTGTCAGCATTCTGCCGCCTAATACGGAATCGTAGCAAACAGGTGGGTAGTTGCGTTGAGGGCGATCGCTGTCGTGGCGGGAGTTCACGATCGGGTGGTTGGGGAAGGGTCGGAAGTGGAGGGAAATAAATATACAACAGAGGGAGCGCGTTGTGTTGCCTGTGGGGCCAGCCGATTTTCGTGGCATTGAAGCTCTATGAATCAGCAGTAGTGGTTGTATTGGGGATTTTTTTTAGCTCCATCGACTTCATCCCCAATTTAAAATCACGTGCAGGCAAGAATTGTCCTCGGGGAGTATCTGGCGCTTCCTCGGCACCTCCGAAGCGAGCGAAGGGAGCTGGTAGAAAGCGGGAAGGGGAAGAGAGAGGGAAGGGAAAAAGAGAGGGAATTGGAGGGGGGAGGAGGGAGGGCGAGGAAAGAGGAAAAGGGGGAGGAGGATGAGGAGAGGCGAATGGTGGTATAGAGAATTGTGCAAATGGGACGAGGGTTGGATGGAATCCTCACCGTCACAGGTCTGTTTACTCAAGTCTTTGCAGAAACCACGCAGCGGACGGATGGTAGGCCTTTGTTTTCCTCCCCGCCCTCCTAACCTCTGTCCGTCGAAGAAGAGAAAAAAAGCGTAAACTCACGCTAGAAGGGAGTCAAAAAGTCGGTACTTAGTAAAATTTCGACCTGGCAAAACCTTGTATTTGATAAGTCAAGGGGTCATCAGTCAAACCTATTATAAAGTGAGTGACTTTTTCCCCTTAGGGTCGTTTGATCCATCTCCGGGTAACGTGATTTTATCCGGGGGATAGCGTATCCTCCGGATAAGCCTAAGGAAAGCGTTTATCCCCATCGTTTTAGCTTTATCCGCCGATTAAATTTACCCGCTACTCCTTCCTCTGGATAAATTTTTATCCGGAGGATAAAGCCATTTTCAAGATGACTGCTGCAATCACCTGGCATATTTTAAATGATATTTTGGAAGCAAAACTATATTTACTCGGTAATTCTTTTTTTGTTATCCTAGTTTTTGGTGGTGTGACTGCTCTGAGAGAAATTCGTGGCATCAATCGCCGTAATTTTTAAAATTATATAGCATTTCAAATTTATCATGTCTCCTGGTTTACAATACTACCAAATGAAAAGGAATTTGAATATTTTATGAATGGAACATGGTGCTTTTCGTTTAAATACATTTTATGCATCAAAGTTCATCTTTCATTCGATTTAAGGGCCCTAGACAGGAATCCAGAGCCCCTTGGTCACCAGAGAAGCGGCGCTCCGATCCAGGCACGACCACATTCGGGGCGTGACAAAGCACCGGTAACCCCCTCCGGAATCAAGCTTTTGCACCTCGACAATGCGGGGCTGACGGATGATACGCGCTTACCTCAGCGGGCTCTAACCGTGCTCACAGCAGAAATCTTTCCCGAAAAGGCAGTGGACGCACCTTTGCAAATGTCTGTCCGTCGAGGCAACCTTTGGCCCATCGCGAAGTGAATGAAACTATGGACTTGGTCTGGAATAAAATGGCTCATCAACGTGATTGTTTCAACGGCCGGTTGTTTTTGCGCTCACCCGAGTTCTAGGTCTTCGAAGACGGGGAGCATTTTGTTGTCCCGCAAGCGCCATATTCACGATTATTCAATAGCCAAACAGACGTAAGATTCTACAGTAAACAAAAGAACACCTAGTGCCTCATAAGGAAAGAAATTATGACAATGTCCCCGGAGAAAATATTTCACTATACTAACCACAATTTTCTATAATTTGCTCATCACTAAAATAATTCCTGTTTACTTTCATTGTTCGGCTATCGAGCATTTTGCACAAATGGAAAAAAGTGCCGGTCTATGATGAGAAATGGGAGGCTCTCTCCAAACTTCCTATCACCGTGCGCATACCATACGGGGATAATTTAGACAAATCATACATTGACGTTGAGCAATTAATTTAGTTCAGTTTATTCAAGTTCAGTTCATTCAATAGTTTTGTGTATACTCTTTACTATATTTACATTTCCAGAGGCAATTTATTGCGTTTCTGTTATCGGAAGCGTCGCGCACAGGGGGTAGGAATGCCCGTCATAGGGTTTGGATTACCATCACCACTAACCGATAGAAAGCACGTCCGCTTTTCTCCGAGTACAACACGTAACATTTTAAAAGGGGTCCGCGATCAATCTATCCATACAATCCCTAACGACACTCCTCTGTCACACTAACCCCGCCGCCTGTAGATTGGAAGACCTATAGTTTCATACCCAGGAGATACACAAAGATATATGCGAGTTCCTGGTGTACACTTTTTCATCAAACGCACTACTTCAGATTGATAGGGAACCTAACAGATGAGATAATATTCCTGACTACATTTTACTGACTACATATATACCACATCAATTGAATCTCTCTATTTCCGAGAGACATACATTTTGAATATTTTTTTGATTGAATTCGAAAAAGATATCCAACCATTTAGATTTCCAGAGATGTGAGATATGTAAAATTTGGGAAACCTCAATGACGTGGTATAAAACGTAGTAAAAAAAATCGAGGCCGCTGGAGGAGCAACATAACTTGGGACAGTGCATTTTCTTATGATCTCAGTAGTGTCATAATTGCTCCCTTTACGTCACCAAAAATTTCCGATGTTTCATCGGAATAGTCTCCGACAGGCTGATCATTGATTTTGGTGTATTCATCCCCGAAATGTAACTTTTCAACAAGCTTCTAAAAATTAATATACTCTTGTTCCACTTCCTCGAAGTAGGAACGTTATTTTTCTCCTTTTTGTTCGGTAAGTCAAGTAACATAAGGACATAGAAGTTGGTCGACATATTCTTTTATTTAAACAAATCTAATTTTGACTAGCAGTTCTTAGCGAGAGAAACCAGCATAACGCATGGCGATAGGGATTTACGTACCAAGACTAAAATCAGCTGTTAGTAGAGGTACTGCGTGAGTGCGCGGAGCGGGTGGAGAACAGCGGCCGACCTTGAAGATTATTATGAGATTCGGGCGGCGAGGGAAGAACGCATACGAAAGAGGAAGCTCAGCGCTTTGGGAGAATGGAATGGGCTGTGAGTTCCTCAATGTGTAGGAAATTTCCCTGTTTAATGTCCATCGAAAAGCTCGTACATTGACAATATATTGCGATGTATATAGATTGATATATCAAAGAGATTAGAGTACGATACAAGAGACATTAATCTAAGGCATAAAAATAATATATTGGAAAATGTGGTAGAAGGGAACAATCATGAAAACTAATTGCACTGATAATTTAATGCCTGAGTTCAATATTTAGTCACATGTATCTTTAGAAGAACAACTTATATATATATCCGTCCCGAGGGACCAAGAATCGGTGATTGAATTGAGATTGGTATTGAATGTTCCGAAGGACCAGGGAAATGATTGATTTAAACTAAAAAACCAAATTATATTAAATTAGAAATCACTTTTATACTGTAGGCAAATATTAAAAAAGAAAATAAATATAACTATTAAAACAAAAAACTCAACTAGTCCAGTTCGGCGATTTCTCCTTCATCTTAGTGACCGAGAATGTTTACTTGCATACAGGGGAGGGGGTAAACACGGTTTGAGAGTCTCGTGCGGCTTACTGGGATCATTACAGTCAACAGACTTGATATTTCATGTGCACATTTTACAATTTAACCAGCGCCCCCCAGTGGCTGCCACCCGATTGCCGTAAGCGCGTGTTTTAAGAAACGTCAATATTCTATATTCCTATAACTAGGCTACGCAAAGGGTCGCACATTTTATAAAAAAGTAGTGCAAGATAAAAAATATAGCAGGACTTAATACAATCTGCAAATATGGTAAAAATCTGAGAGGTCTATTATATCTCCAATTAATTGGTAGTTTTTGTATGAAATTCTTTAAAGAGACAATGGAGACGGAGAGAGTACACGAAATATGATGCAGTACATTCAATCCCAGGAAAAGAATCAGAATGAGGAGAAAGGAGCTCAGAGCCAAAATTTGACAGGGTAGCCAAGATAAAAATCAACGGTGCCCAAGATGTCACCCAACGCCAAGATATTGACGTCAACTACTTGATATCCTCGGTCTCTGTACTCTTGTCCCGAGGATCGATCGAGGACCACTGGTTTGGAGCCGACTAGAGGGCAGAAACCAGAGGCTGCGTTGCTTCTGCGCGGACTTATGAGCCTCCTTCGTCAATCTTCGGCCGGCAATCCGATCATGTTTGAACCCTCTGAACTGTTCTGGTGTCCATTACACGGCCGAGGCAGCTAGCTGTGTAGCGAGTAGCATATTTGATCACTGTAGACCTTTTTTAGGATAGAGAGTAGGGCAGAGAGTAGGTCAGCTAGTGGATCGAATCAGGTACCATCGCGAAAAAAATTTAATAGAAAAAATATCCAAGAAAGTGTTAAGTCTAACGAGAACAGTAAGAGGCCAGTTTAAAAAAATAGCAGTAATCTAACTTGTAATATACCTAAGAAAGCTAGTTGTAATGAAAATACACTTTCCAGGAATACGCTCATTGATAAATCCTTTTCTGTCGTGGTAGTAAACTGCCGTAGCTTAAGAAATAAAGTAGCTGACTTCTACCATCTAACTGAAACTACTGACGCACACTTAATTATAGGGACGAAAAGATGGCTATGTAACGAAATCGCAAATAATGAAGTATTCCCGAAGAATTTCAAAGTTTATAGAAAAGATAGAGTCGGAAGAACCGGGGGAGGAGTTTTTATCGCAGGGAAGGATTGTTATATTAGTAGGAGGGAGTCATTTTTCCGACGTCCAGGTTCGAGAGCGTATGGTGCTCCATTCAAAATCCTAAAGCAAAAACAATCTATGTGTGCGCATATTTTAGACCACCAGATACCAATGTAAGCTCAATATTAGGACTAGAAAGTCATCTCAGTAAGTTAACCACTCAAAAAAACGACTGTCATATTATAATCGGTGGGGATTTCAATCTTCCGTCCATAGAATGGGACACGTACAGTTTTATCACTGGTGGGGGGGAAGACAAAGACCTTTGTTAGTCACTTCTGTATACATTCACACCTCACTCTCTACATCAATTAGTCACTGCTCCTATTAGAGGGAAAAATACACTTGATCTTTTAGCGATAAATATTCCACACAAGGTTATATACATAGGTACGGATAAGGGAATAAGCGACCACAAGATAGTTGAAGCTAATTTTTCCGTGAGCATGATCAAGAAACATAAATCGACAAAGAAAAACCTACTTGTTTAATAAGGCTGACTACGAAGGAATGAAGCAAGAGTTGCAAAAGTCATTTATTAATTTAAAAAAATAAGTTTCAACAGCAATACTGAGGTTTTGTGGAATACTTTCCTCAACGTTACACGATCAGTAGTTAGCAAACACATACCGAGTAAATGGAAAAGAGCCAATGTAGAGCCTAGAAGGTATAACGCGGAGGTTAGGAATACATTAAAGCACCAGAGAACATGTCATGCTAGGTTAAAAAGGGCAAAAATTAACAAATCCTCCGAAGAACTATACACAGTCACCGAAAATTACAAAACATCTAAACTCTTAGCAAAAACAGCGTGCCGAAAGGCGTTAGCTGAGTTCAAAAGTAAATTACTGGGAGAACAATTGAACGATAATCACAAGGCATTTTGGTCGTATGTTAAGGACACTCAAGGAAATAAATCAACAGTACATACGCTTAAGAATATCAAAGGGGAAAAGCTAACCAACAGTCTACAAAAAGCCAATTACTTAAACTCATTCTTCAAAAGCATTTTCAATACTTGAACACCACATCTTTTCGATCCGCAGCTAGTTCGTTCCCAAACATGTATGCCTGAAATTATTGTAAATTGTCGCGGCATAAAACATCAGCTAAAAAATATCAACCCCAGAAAATCCCCCGGTCCAGATCAAATACCTGCTCGCGTATATAAAACATTGGCATCAGACATAGCGCCTTACTTAGAATTAATATTTACCAAATCTTTAGTAGATCACGTAGTGCCTAAGGACTGGAGAGTAGCAAATGTCACACCTATATTCAAAAGCGGCGACAGGGAAGACCCTAGTAACTATTGGCCTATTTCTCTCACATCCATTTCCTGTACAGTATTTGAACACGTAATCGTAAGCTCCATTATGAGTCATTTAGATAGGGAGGAATTATTAATAAATAACCAACACGGATTTCGAAAGGGTAGATCTTGCGAAACCCAATTGGCCCTTTTCGTTCATGACATCTTGCTCTCGGGTGAAAATAATGTTCAAGTTGACGCGATATTCCTCCATTTTAAGAAAGCTTTCGATAATGTACCCCACGTTAAGTTGCTCTCAAAACTAGAAGCATATGGAATTGATAAAAACATTATTAGTTGGATTAATCAATTCTCACATGGGCGGGAACAAATGGTTGTCATAGACGGTATCATGTCAACCACCGTTAGCGTTACATCGGGTGTTCCTCAGGGAAGTGTCATTGGTCCACTTTTATTTCTCATGTACTTAAATTATATTAGCAACGTCGCTAAAAGTAAGCTTAGACTCTACGCAGACGACGCGGTTGTGTATAGGGATATTAACAATTCCGAAGATAGCGACTCGTTAACAATCGACCTACTTGCTATTCATGCTTGGTGCGAAAAGTAACAGATGGAACTAAACATAAAAAAGTGCGTAGCAGTCAGCTTTTGGAAAAAGAAAAATAGGCCAGGTAGGGCTTATAGGATTAATAATACGGAAATTATTCACGCCGAGTTTGTCAAGTGCTTAGGCGTCACAATAACTGTGCTACGATAAGTTGGCTTGCTACGATAAGTTGGCTTACTACGATAAGTTGGCTAGTGTGTCTGGACTGTTAGAAGAATTAGGATGGGAATCGCTATCACAGCGTAGATTAAATTATAGGCTTAACCTCCTAAATAAATTTCAGGAAAATCATTTTACTGACGACGTAAAAAACATACTATTAACCCCTTCGTACTACGGCAGATTGGATCGCGCCAATAAAATTAGAGAGCTAAATTGTAGAACCGATAGGTATAAAATGTCATTTTTTCGTACCATTCGGGACATTAACAGCTGTGATCGTCGTCATGAATAGTTCGAGTATTGACAATAGGCAGGCAGTAAATCTTTCTCATTATATTCTCTACTGTCTTATTTATGCATGATATAAATATTGATGTTCTTATTTATGCGTGATGTTTTGAATCTGTAGTAGTAGTCTTTGTATCCCTTGCATGTTGGAACGATTGAAGATCGAATGTTTCTTAGGTATTCGATTTTTAATTGGCGCTTTGCATGTGTGGTATGCGGGTTTTAATGTAATGTCGGTGTTCTACCATATCATTCATGCATGCCTGGTGCGAGAGCACCCCCGCCACACACCCTTTGGGTGGCTTGCAGGGTATGACGTAGATGTAGATGTAGATGAATAACTCACGACATATCTTGGAGAAAACATATTCGGGAAATATGCGGTCAAGCATACAGGATACAAAGCTTTATCAAGAGTGTACTCGGAAAATGTGATGAGAAAGTGAAAGAACGTTGTTATTTTTCAATCGTTAGGCCTCATCTGGAATATGCTGTTAGTGTATGGGATCCATACGAAACGGGGTTGATATCAGAGTTAGATCGCGTACAGCGAAGAGGAGCTAGGTTTGTGAAACGATGCCACGATAAGTTGGCTAGTGTGTCTGGACAGTTAGAAGAATTAGGATGGGAATAGCTGTCACAGCGTAGATTAAATTGTAGGCTTAACCTCGTAACTAAATTTCAGGAAACTCATTTCTCTGACGACCTAAAAATCATACTATTAACCCTCTCGTACTACGGCAGATTAGATCGCGCCAATAAAATTAGAGAGCTAGATTGTAGAACCGATAGGAAAATGTCAATTTTTCCGCGTACCATTCGAGACCATAACAGCTGTGATCGTCGTCACGAATAGTTCGAATTGTGACAATAGGCAGACAGTAAATCTTTCTCTTTATATTCTCTACATTCTTATTTCTGCATGATGTAAATATTGATGTTCTTATTTATGCATGATATTTGGAATATGTAGTAGTAGTCCTTGTACCTATTGCATTTTGGAACGATTGTCGATTGAGTGTTTCTTGGTTATTAGATTGTTAATTGGCGCGTTGAATGTGTGGTACGCTGGTTTCAATGTAGTTTCGGTGTTCTATCGTATAATTCATGCATGCCTGGTGTGGAAGCACTCCCTGCCACACACCCTTTGGGTGGCTTGCAGGGTATGACGTGGATGAAGATGTAGATGTAACTAGTGTAGAATGCCGTAGATAAGGATTCGTAAAAAGGGTTCTAGGCAAACTCGACGAGAGAGTACGAGAAAGAAGCTATTTTACACTTGTCAGGCCTCTTTTAGAATATGCCGCTAGTATATGGGATCCGTACGAGGAAGGTTTGATAAAAGAATTAGAGCGCGTGCAAAGGAGATCCGGTAGATTTGTTAAAGGCCGTTATGATAATTGTATAAGTGTTACGAGCTTAATAGAAGAACTAGGATGGGAATTACTATCAGAACGCAGGTTAAAATTTAGGTTAAACCTTTTAAGTAAATTCGAATCAGAGTTGTTCACAGATGACGTTAGATATATATTGAGACCCCCTGCGCTATATGCTAGGTTTGATCATATTAACAAGATTAGAGAGATAGATTGTCGTACCGATAGATTTAAAATGTCATTTTTCCCTCGTACTATGAGAGAACAATAGGCAGCGTAGCAAAGTAATAGGTAGGTGAAAAATAGTTAGAGTAGTCTGTAGTGCATGATGCATGTAATAACAATCAATAATCCCTTCCTTATTATGCAGATACTAACTATCTAGTTCCATGTGACCTTACCTTCTAGCATGTCTCATTTAAATATACTAGTTGCATGTCAATAGTGCATGTTTGGTGATCATCACCCCCTGCCACACACCCCCGTGGTGGCTCGCAAGGTATTGCGTCGATGTAGATAAATGTCCGATATTTCATGAGAATAGAGTAGGACAGCGTTTTCATTTATTTCGGTGGTTTTGCCGATGCATTACTTTTGAACAAGCTTGCTGAAAATGAATAAAATATTGTTCCACTTCCTCGAAGTAGGAACGTTACATTTTTTTTTGTGCGGGAAGTCGAGTAACAGAGGGAGGTGAATATTGTTCGACAAAATCTTTTATTTTAACAAATCTAATTTTGACTAGCTTTTCTTAATGAGAGATAGCGGCATAACGGTTTTTACGTGCGCGAAGGCTAAAATCAGCTGTTTGTAGAGTTATTCCGTGAGTGCACGGAGCGGGTGGAGACCACCTTGGAGATGGGAGCGCGAGCTTCGAGCGGCGAGCGAAGACCATGTACGCATGAGGAGGAGGGAGGGGTATAAGGGAGGGTCATGGCTTCAGAATAATCTAATGGGCTGTGAGTTTCCTGTGTTTTTTTGATTGATCACTATTGATTGATCAACTGTTTCAGGTCATTATGTAGTGAAGAAAATCCTAATCGGCTAATATATGTATTTTACCGAAGTGACCATTTCTCATATTCACTATTGTGACCTTCTATCATTTCATACAAGAAGTTATTTGCATGCCTGCAAAGAATGTTTCTTGTCATAATACAGTGAAAATCCTATCAAAGTTAATTTTAGTGTTTACTGGTGTGACAATCTCTTGATTTTATTCCGAATAGAGCAAGCTGAACATTACTTCGAAACCTACGAGACACCAGGAAAGTGACTCGTTTCAGTGAACGAGGCGAAAACGCACCAAATATTCAACGATTGCCACAGAGATCAAACACGACAGTCAACCCCCGTAAAAGATATTTAAATGGACGATATGGCTACATGCGAGTCCAAACCCGAAAGTTCTAAAGTGCTAAGTTGACCATCATGCTAACATACAGTACATGGGTTTATGTTTCCACCATCTATAGCACCACATATCATATTTGGGTATCACTCGGTTTCATTATTGATGTATAACCAACCCTATGAGACATTTCCAGTGAGATGAGGTGATCGTAACAGCAAGAACTTAAAGCTCACGGTAACGAAATTTAGTTCACCGATTGAAATTCAGTCACCTATTCTTACCTCGAAAGTCATGCTGACACTTGTGTAATTAAAATAGACGAAGTTTGCGTATTATACATTGGTAACCCATGCAGACCAGGGCACAGGAAAAGCTATTGGGAGCTGGGTGTATTCGCTCCAATGTATTCCCTCACTTCCCTTCTCCCAACCTCATTCTCTTCACTAACCCAGCCGCTATTTGCCGCAAGAAATTCAACTCCGAAATTATTCCAATTTCGTGAGGATCCCAAACAGTGGAACTAAGTTTCAAGGGGCTTCGCGTCATCAACGCTCAACCAAAAACAACCGTCTCACAGCACGCTGAACCATGAGCACATTGCTCCCGCTCATCGCAGAGGAGTGAGAAAGGAGAAAGAACACGTCACGGCAAATCAGGCAGAAATACCAAGCGAAGTGCATAGAGATATGACGGCAGAAAAGAACGCGCATTACATTTACACCAATTACAGTCCTATGTACACGGCAGTAATATTGCTTGCTAACCCCACGTACGAGCCATACCTGTGTGTTGCAGTGGACTGATAACTCAATATGTCGCAGACAAGACGTCTTCCTCACGTTGCGAAAACATTTTGCGCTTAAGCTGTGGGCCATGGTATATTGTCATGACGCCGAGACTCGCTGGAAAATTTCTGCAAGTAATTGTCCGTTTCTTGGTTAAACATGAATTGTAGATACCGATTTTTATATACGCCATGAAGGATCCTCATTCATTACTTTTAGAGCATGAGGGACCAATCGAGTCCCTGGTCTAAATAGTAGTCTGAGATTGAACTGTCTATCAATTCCTACGTAAATTTAGCTCAGTATTAGTAAAAGTTCGCCTTAAGAGTAATTTTTATTTTTTTAAACTCTCCATGTATCTCGCTCCTCCTGGCAAACGTCTGATTGAAATGGACTCGCGGCTCCGGAGACCGTTTCACTGCCGGAATTCTGTGAGACAGGTGTGAATGGATCGTCGACATAGCTTTATGAAAAAAACTCAACCTGCAGAGTGATACTCGGCGTCTCTCAATCGTTGACAACGCCCATATATTCTTGGCAACTTCAAAAGTGAATACCGCATGGACCATAGTGATTCAACATCGAGACTCTTGACTCTAATGGCGACACTTACTTTCGAAACCGCGACAAATGCATGTTTCCTCTAGATAGACCAATTCAACATGATTGTGGATCCGCCTCAGTCTACTTTTTGTATTAATTTAGCACTGTATGTTAGCTCAAACATTTTATATTTTTCTAGCGATTATACAAATATTGTTCTCTCAATTTGCATAAACTTATCCCTTTGCGATATTTTCCCGAAGGCGTCTTTCTGGATTCCAGTCCCTTCCAGTCTCGTGATAAGGACAGCCGTGTTCCAATCCGCTATAATGTGCACTTCGCCACCTTATCTGCTTTTTCCATTGTCATTTTTCCGGACATATCACGTGTTGCGGTTCCATTCCATATGGCGCACTCTCGGTAGGGCGCTTAGGAAGTTCAGGAAAGTTTTTCACAATGCAACCTTATGCGCCATAAACCACAGAGCTACCATGGATTGCGGTTGTAATCAAGAGGTTTTTCAACTTAATCGCGGCGTTAAATCTGAAAAGGGATTAATTTATTTTATGTGAATGCTGAACGTTTCATTACGTGAATAGTTTTGCATTTCTACTATTTGAAGATATTACAGGTGAACCAAAACACACGTATTAAGATTTTTGCATTCTTAGTGGCATGAAAGTAAGAAACCTGTTATATCTCGGGAAGTTGCAAAATGCGTGTAGGAGGAGGAAACTTGTTTCATCTACACACATAATTAGTGTTATGGAGGCGAAGCAGGGAGTAACACAATGATAAGAGCACGCTTAGTGTCAAAAGTAATTTCCAGGGACCTCTCTTGTGTCATTAATTTTGCATTAAGTTGGGCCATTAAGGTAGCCAGTCACAGGTTTTACGTTTTCCCTGGTATAATAAATAATACGAGTTTAGCAATTAAGATATAAGAACTATTAGGATCCCTACAGGCTTTAGCCAGTGATTCGTTAACTGGGACCTGCTTGGGTTCTCCTTAGAAAACCACCGTGGTAATAGATTTGTTGTAAGACATTTCATTGTTAGACAATAAGTCAATATCACCGTATAATTATGAAAATATTTACTTGTGATGAATATTCCGTCGCACTTGATTAAGTAAAAAATGATTTGTCCGCACTAAAATGTATATATCAATGGATTTAATTGAATGGTAATGTCCTCATGTTTAGTGTAATCATTGTTTTATTGACTAGCCGAAAGTACACCCGTCTTTCTACACTTGAGCACCGATTATGTCGTTTATATGAAAATTCATTTGTTATGTGTTACGCGGCTTATGGCTGTGAATAAAATAGATAAATGTTATTAAATAGACTTTTTTACATTAATTATCATACCACTGCTACCTAGTTTTCCGGTTGGTCAACAAGAATACCACAGAAACTGCGATGTGTCAGTGAATACTGTGAAAGGCCAAGTATAATTTTATTTAAGTATATATGACGGACGTATGACCGACTACATTATCATATGAACACTTTTGAAAGCATTCTTTGAAAACATGCTTAGTACAGTGCATTCATCAAGTGACCACGGATTACCTGCGTCAACTGTTTATCATTATAATCACTACCACTGGGACACTGTTGCTACCCTCAGAAAAGGAGAGAAACGAGCGTAGGGCACGTGAGGGCACAAGGGAGTTAGAGCATATGGTGCAACCTATATGAATAAGAAAACAACCTAAGACAATGATGTTTACTTTCCGCACAGGAAGGTCCGGCTATTAGATAAAGGGCCCCAACAACAAAATCAGAGCTCAGGTAATACCCGAGGATTAATGATGTTTATTGAACAAAATGGAATACATTCCATAGTGATTTAATATTTCCAGTTAATGATTTTGTTTTCCATACATTAATATTAAATATTCTCCATTAAATTTCATATTATAGCACCACCTCCCTTTTCAACCTCAACTGCCGTCCCAGATAATGTGATTCCTGGAAATGTTAAAAAACGAATTAATATTGAATAAATAAATAAGTAAAAAATTCAAAATATTTCCCGCCTTAGGTGACCACTTGTTCACATTCTGGAGGACCGAAAAATATGACGAAGAAAATAGTTAGAAAAATAATTTCCATTTTAGATTTTAATCCGGGATTCTGTATAAATTAAGGACAAGGAAGAAAATGGCATTCCGATATAACGAATAAGCACAAAAATGTTTGGAGGGCTCCTTATTCCGCTTAACCCAAGAACATAGGTAATCAACACGGGAGCCACTCTTCGGACAACACTCCTTTCTAAAATTATGAATAAATCGCGCCGGCATTGATAAAAAAATTAGATAATGGCGAAAAAATTACTAAATAAATTTTACCGGTGTAGTCGGGGTGTTAAAAATACAAAATGCGGCGCGTAAAATTTAAAAAAATTCCCGATGTAAAATTTGGGATAAAAATTAATTAGCCGGGGATTGAAACAAGCTAATGACTGAATTGTGTGATCAGCCGGAAATTATAGAAATTTGACCCCGGCCATAAGAAGAAAAAAGAAAACGTGAAAAATCACAAATAAATAGCACTAAAATTACAAATCCACTACAGTACTAATTATGATGTCTGACGGTTTCGGTTGTCCGACCACAAAGATGCGTCCTCGAATCGGTTGTCACCCGAACTCCGCCCGCATATTCCCGAAGAGGTACTCTGCGATGTGTCTCCGGTCTGGTCCCTGCCGGGCTCTGATGTGTAGCGTCTTGATGATGGCATCATCCAATATCTCTCTTACCCATGGATCGTTGCAACATAGAAGGAGGAAAGCATGAGAAATTGTCAATATATCCACCTGTTCCGGGGTCGGCAAGATACCAGCGCATAATTCTGAGGAGTCAGGTGGCAAATATCCCACCAATTTCTGTTGGAAATGTGTATTAACTATAAGGACTCTCTCTGTTCTCTTACCTTAGATTTTAAAGGGTACTACTTCACCCTACCAACCCGTAAAATCAAATCAAGTTCTACGATTAAGAACGTGTTTAATGCTTCAGTTCTCTACTGTGGCTCCAAGAGGGATGCGTCCAGCGCGTAGATATATTCAATAAAATCTTTTATTTGGTGCCCTAGCATTTGATCCTCCTTGAACCCCGTGTGAATTACTATATAGTCATAACTTTGGGCCTCCGACATCACAACTGGTATCCAGCCCCCCAGACGGAACTCCGTCTCTCGCACCCACCCACCGGCGACATGGAGCGCCGATGACTTGCGAGGGTTGCTTCTCAACCCAATTATCGTCACAATACGGTCGGCGAGATTGAGAAACTTACTAGTGAACATCCTTACTTTACGCCCGCTTAGAGCGGCATTGTCTGCGTGTTGCCTTATTTGTCCTAACTGTCGTGCGTGGCCTGGGTTGTCATGGGTTGTCGAGACCTATTGAGGGGTGGGACGTACTCACATTTTAACAAGAATTGGTCCGATTTGACCCTTCATGGGTCTGGTGATCCCCACCCCTATGACGTACGTCGGCAGACCGCACGGCGGCAACCCGTAAAGTGGGTCAGAGAGACACCCCATCCCAAATATTTGGGCAACGGGCTCTCTCGGTCCACAGAGATGTGCGGTAGGCTCTTGCGAAAGCGGAGCCGACGGTAACTCGTCTTTGTTGTTTGGGGGAACCAAACTAACACGAGCACTTCGGGGAGGCGGAGGCCCAATAGAGGTCCTTTTGACCTCTATCCGCCTCATTGGTGTCGGCCTCGAAGGGGCTGTGGCTGCGCTAACCTTCCCATCCCATCTCTTCCTTCCACCTCTTCCAAGTCCCTGGGTATAAGCGAAAGCTTCCAGACCGGGGACGGAAGTTGTAGTCCTGCGGCGAGAGCCGAAACACCTGTCGTGCGTGTGTTAGATATGATGGTAATCTCTGATTTCAATTTAACAAATGGTGCTTTTATTTGCGCGAACGCACGCGTCCACACGTGAACAGCTCAACACTGACTCTCGTGTGCCGTTGTGACATGGCTTATATATACAGAGAAGTGGTGAAGCTATATTTTCTCGACGGCACCTCTCAGGCAACACCCCCCCAGTCCATGCCGCTAGATCAACTTAAACATTTGACGATGAAGACGATGGGATCCTCCGTCTAACACGTGCACCCTACTAAAGTGCGTTCCACATTTTGTTGACAGTATGGGCTCTTATGGAGATTCGTTTCCCATGTTAATCCCCATAAGGCTGGAGATGCGCTGTTGCCAACAGCAGCAGAAAAATTAATATTGCACTATCCAGTTTATCATCATCTCTTTTAATGCAAAGAGATATACTACATTTATTGGTCGTAATAGTTTTTCCATAAAATTTATAATAAAAGTTATAAAAAACATTTTCATTAATTTACGCAACAAAAGCGGCTCTTTTGACTTCTTCACTCCATTGTGGGCAAACCGTTTATCAACCTGGATTGAAACTTATACAAAACGTTCCGTATTCTTTTTATTTCAATAAAGATGTACATCAATTAGAAGTTAATTCAGCTGAAATTTTGTTATACTGATGTAAATATCGTAAGGACTAAAAAGTTAGGTTTTTGTAAGGTAAAAAGTAATCGCCTGCTAACTTACGTTCCTTAAGTTTTAGGTCCGTATATTCTGCGTATAAAATTTGAAGAAAACTATTAATTTGTTTTTAGTCAAAAAATCATTTATTTATCTCAATTGTGAAGAAAGCTACAACGTTTTGATCTTAAGAAAAATTATTACAGCGCCACACGGCACCGCCGAGGCGCGCTGCTTGCTGTCTTGCTAACTAACACAGCGCAGACGGGAGATTCTTCGGTGGAAACCGGGATTTATATCTTTATATAAATGCTTACTAAAATGCATGTAATTCTTCGTTAGATGTTTTTTTTAAGGAGAGTACTCATATGTTGTATTATAAATATTTATATTTCAACACAATGACATACGTAAGCCTATCCCATGAACCTTTTGACGGCTTTGAAATAAGACGCAAGTTTCGCCTTTACGAGTCTTGCCGTTGGAAACATGAAAGAAATTATTCCATAATCCGCACGAGGGGCATTCCTATTCGGTGTAAACCCTTAAGGAAAAGGGCACTCTAGGTTTTTCAGAAGTTCCGTTAATAGGGTGCCATAAAACATCTGCACGGGAAGCAACCCCAGCGGAAGGGGCTCGGAAATGAATTAGCGAAGACGTTCAGTGTCTTGTAGGATTTTTTTGAGTGAACAAGTGGTGTGTAGTCTGCTGTGTTTATCAGAGCTGTGGAGTATTTTTCATCAATATCTGCTGTAAGGTGCCCTATCACCATGTCCGATGCGAAGAGGAGGAGAAAAGGGGGGAAGCTGAGAAGCCGTGAAAGAGAGCTGGTGTTCAACGTCTTCTCATACTTCAACAAATCCCTCAGTATAACTGAAGCCTGCCGTGAAACTTAGAAGGCTGGTCTCAGTCCACTATTTAAAGAGTGAGAAAGGAAGCGTCCCGTGGTCCATTGGTGACACCTTCAAAGACTAAAAAAGTTAGACAGCCTTACAAGAATTCGAGAGCGTTGATTCACGATGATTTTGTGAGATCGGGAGTTCGAAGAAAAGTACATGAATTTTTCATGAAAATATTCCTCCGACTTTAAAATCTATTTTAAGCTCAGTCAACATGGACAAAGATCTTCCAAATTTCAAGAGGACTACATTATATCGCCTTATTGTAGACATAGGTTTCGTGTACGAACGCAGGGGAAAAAGAAGCATTTTAATTGTAAGGGATGATATTATTCGTTGGTGAAATAATTATTTAAGGCAGCTAAAACAATATCGTTGTGAACAAAGGGTTATTGTTTTCACAGACGAAACTTGGATCAATGTCGGACAAACAGTGAACATGACTGGGCGCGACAAAAAAATAGAAACTCCTCGTCAGGCTTTCCTTTCTGGACTTACAACCGGGCTGAAGGCCCCCACCTCCCGAGGTGGACGCTTTGCAATTATACATGCAGGGACGGAGAAAGGGTTCATAGAGGGAGCAGCACGTGTTTTTTTATGCAAGAAAAACACCATGGATGAGCATGACGAAGTTGATGGCGAGTGTTATGAGAGCTGGTTTGAGCACTCACTTCTCTCAAACATACCCGAAGGCACAATTATAGTTGTAGATAATGCATCATACCATTCGAGGAAGTTGGAATCCTTACCTACCACAAGCTGGAGGAAAAATTCCATTAAAGAGTGGTTGGTTAGCAAAGGAATTAGCTTTGATGAGGACAGCTTGAAAAGAGATCTTTTATTTGTGGTGAATCAAGTACGGGAAAAATATGAAAAATTTAAGATAGATGAACTAGCGAAGAGTTACCGCTGTAGAGTGCTAAGACTACCACCATATCATTGCGAATTGAATCCAATTGAAATGGTTTGGGCTCAAGTAAAACATTACGTTGGGGTGAAGAAAACCACTTTTAAGAAGAAAGAAGTAGAAAAACTCATCGCAGAAAGCTTTGATGCCATCACTTCCGAAAATTGGAAAAACTATGTCGAGCACGTGAAGAAAGTGGAAGAAGACATGTGGCATGCAGACAATTTGCAAGATGACATCGAAGAGTTAATTATTCGTCTGACATCGTCTTCATCCTCTCAGTCGCCATCTCCCTCAACGGAGGACGAGCTACAGCCGAGAGCCGAGCCGGACGAGCACATCGCGCTACATGGAGGGTTTGGAATATCTGTCGGACTCATGAACAAGAAGGTATGGTGACATTTTGTTTTGATAATAGTTAATCTTTTTATGTTTCGGCTGATTACAGTGCTATTATACAATCTGCTTTAGACAAGAATTTTTTATGGAGACTTGAAAGCGTAGAGTTTATCATCATTGCTGTATAAGCGACACATAAGTTCATTGAAAAAGTCAAACTCATGAAGAGGACCGCTCTTAAAAAAAAACTCGAGTATAATTCCTAGTGCATGCGTGTATTGGCATCGCGTCATATTATTTTCCTTAAAATTTGCCAGAGAGGTTCTCACTTGATCGGTCTTAGAATTTTAAAAATAAAAAATAGAAGTAAATCTAAATACCTTAGCTGGTTTAAAACAAGGGGAAAATAATTCTTCGGCGGTAGCGGATCATTTTGCTAACATTTTTACGTATACTTACACTATCATTTAGTTGTAGGCGTTGTTTTTCATCTCCTAGCATTAGTGGAAAGTGTTTTGGTAAAATATAAAAAAAGCAAATTTCGAACAGGTAATTGAGGATATGCGATACATTTTCACGCAGGACGTTATTGTTCCAAAATTAATCGTTGGAATACCGGAGAAGGGCAGTAGGAAGCAGCGGCAATTGATTGTTCTTTCAAGGATTTCGCCTGGCGTCTTCCCCTTCAATAGGTTGCATTGAATGCTTGGGAGCTGGATAGGGTTTCAACGAAAGGGATAGCTTCTGTGTCAAGTCACCCGCGGTGTCCTTCCCGTTGGTTTCCGCCTGTGGGGCCCTGTGGGCTCCATTGTGCGAGGAGTGGGAGGGACCCGCCTAAAGAAAAATGTATGTACAAAAGAACCTGGACGTCAGACCTCAGGCCTGGGCACTCTAGGGACAACTTACATACAGGAATGGGCAGGGGGCTTAAGAAGGGTCGCAAGTAGAAGGGAATCCGGT
Source organism: Ceriagrion tenellum (assembly GCA_963169105.1). Taxonomy (NCBI): domain Eukaryota; kingdom Metazoa; phylum Arthropoda; class Insecta; order Odonata; family Coenagrionidae; genus Ceriagrion; species Ceriagrion tenellum. The sequence continues at coordinate 101,017,837 of OY720638.1, read as the reverse complement.
AGACTCGCGAATCCTCGAAAGGAGGAAAATACGGCAACCAGATTGGAAATGGATGGATGGAATTGGGGATGGTTCGTTTGTTACGATTGTGGTAAGGTAAGGGGAAACGAGGCTTAAGGAGTGTTGTGTATTATTTGCTTATTGTCTCAAAGGAAAATAGAAATTACTCCACAGAATATGGTAAATATTGAGTGCTCTTTTTTATTTTAGCGGCTTCAAGGCTCAAAAGGCTCCGAGCTGGGGCAAACTGCCCCCCTTGCCCTACCTCTGGGCGGCCCTGCGTATGCGACTGCAGAGGGAAACGAATCATTCTTATTAAAAGGGACGATTTTTATACAATTACTATACAATTAATGTAGACAGCTAAAAATTATCGTGGAAAAAGTTTTTGCGCTCACAGACGACATATGGATCAATATTAAGCTATTTGCAGACATGACTTGGAGTAAGAAAGAAATAAGAAACGCTCCTCAGTCTTCGTCAGCGCGTCAAGGAAGTAGAAATAGCTGTTGCATGCAAAAAAATTGCAGGATCATTAACTTCATTGAGGAGAATGATTGCATCGATTGGTGCTAGAAAATAATCCACAAAACATTGTAAACAACGACTGTCACTTTTTTAATATTCTTTACTCGAGGCCCCAAAGACACTACCCCATGAAGTGTTCCGTTCAAAAATTACAGTGAAACGGTAAGAGTAGGCCCTACTTTTCACCTATGGGTTAGTTGTTTCTCATGTACAAATCCCTTGATATAACCAAATTGATTAACCATAGATTTCCCCTTCTTCAGAATTGAATTTTCCTCAAATTCCTGGGACATTCTCTGGATAAATACTTCCATCGATAAAAATTTCCATTAAAACTTATAAAATTTTCCATTCATATTCTAATAAATAGTATGTCTTTTCTCTTCATAATTCCATTTCTATCAATCTTTTTTCGTTCCCGATTCCCGAGTCGGAGGTGCGTGCTGACGATGTGCGACGAAAATCCAATGGACGTAAAACAGAACAAGATATTCGTGACCACTTAAATTTAATTATTTACCAGTGGCTGATTCCTACGTTCATTCGTACTCCTTCACTCAGAAAAAATATATTTAAATGGTCTTTTATGATGGGATTAATGCATGTTTACAGTATAAACATATAAAAATTATGATTGCGCGCTGTGGTATTGAATTATAGAATTTAATAATCCCTATTTACGACGCATAATATCGAATCAAACATATATCGGAACGACGTGAATAGAGGGCCTCCATTATTTCTTTTTAAATTTGACATTTTGGCGCGGTGTTATGAGTGGTGGCCCACACCATCAGGATGCCGGATGACGGAGCGTAGGTTTGGCAACACTGTACTCCATAACGCCTGTTCTGTCAACTAAATGTGGAACGCACTATACAGATCTTCATTTATGTGGAATAGCTTTTCGGGGGAACCTAGCTTCGTCAGAATTCCGGAAATATAACTTTGAGGCGCCGAGCCAAAGGAATTAAATTGGTCAAGGAATGTGACGCAAACCTGGCCACGCTTCCTGTGAAATTCTCCTAAAATATTTGGAATCACAAAACTTTTGTTCCTACCATCCTTCCTGAAGGCAGATTCCCTTCTGCTCGACCGACCCCGGGCCTGTTCTCTCTGCCCTTCAGAGCGATCCGGGCGCTCTTTTAAAAGATTTTCCCGATCCGGGTGTCCTTCCAAATACCAAGGATTCGGCCTATTCGTACAACTGAAAGGTAGTCCCGTATGATGTGGCTTCTTTTGTCCGCATTGCGAGTTCGGAAGAGGTAATAAAATACTTCCCAGGAGCAGAATTTCTTATGCGACCCAAACTCTTCTAGATTTCTCCTGCGGCGAACGGTCTAAATAAACCATCACGATCGTAGTCCAGGTTGGGCATGCATATTAATGTCGATCATATTCATAGGAAAAGAAACGTTTAAAAAGTTTTAGTTATTCAAAATGTCACAAAAATATTTATAAACGGTACCATTATTATGGCATGTTTTTCGTTTTTACTACACAATAGTTTTCACTTTCTTTTAGCATCGTCGTACCATTCCATATCGGGTCTAAATACGCTGCGAGCCGGCACGCGACCCGTTCCGATTTCCCCTTTCCAGTCCTCACTCACTATCAAATCCCCACTGCTCTCCCTCTCATACGTAGGGGGGGATCCCTCGGCTCCCTCCTTACTCACCTCCTCTCTCGTAACTCCGTCTCTTCTTCCTGTAATTGTTTTGCACCACGCGGCGACGGCCTCTTCAAAAGCACCCACCCCCATCCGCTGGTGATCTCGATATCCTCAATCCACCGCCGTTGTTCCTCCAGCCACCCGTCTAAATTGACCGTCAACTATCCCGCGGGAGCGCCTTTCGATGACGATGAGTTCCCACCGTCTTCTTCTAGGGCTCTGTCAGCGGGATGAATAAGGCTGTTGACCGGCCCCGATCTCCTTTGATTCCTTCTACTAGGTGGGATCCCTTGGCTGAGTGTCGTACTGGGAGTACTCCCAATCCCCTCTCCCGTCACCGTCTCCCCTTCTCCTTCCTCTTCTTCCTGGTTGCGATCGTCTGACGAGCTGCGTGGTCCCACTCGTGGACTGCCGGGCTCCTCCAGCCCCACTTCTTCCCCGCCGTCGCCTACCGCGTTCCCCCGCCGCGGTTTAAGAATTTGGGGTTGGCCCCCGCTTCCAGCGGCCGCATGGTGATTTGCGTGGGGAAACATCAAGGTTGTGGACTGTCCCAGGTTATCGCCGCCCTCTCTTCGCGTCTTTCTGCCCCAAGTGCGCCTCGCCAGCAGGCGGCCAGTTCTCCACAGGGGAGCTTGCACAAAGTTGGAAATAGGAAGTTGGAAATGTCACCCAACGCCAAGATATTGACGTCAACGACTTGATATCCTCGCCGATACCCCAATAAGAGAGACTAATGTGTGGGCTTTGGAAATAAAAAATGGAGTAATAACTGCAATATATAAAATCGAGGACAGAGTGGTCAAGCGAAGCAATTATTGCTTTCAACGAAAAAGGATTACATTCAGAGGGATCTACACTCTATCCTACCATCTCCCCTCTCATTTTCACGAAACTCAATAATTAACGTATATTTTGAGGCGTAGAAATGGAAACATTCATTTACTTTGAGGAGGTCTTGGGAATAGAAGGGGAACGGTTTTTTATATCTGATCCATTTACTCCAAAAAGAACATTCTTTGCCAAAAATATGTGCAAGAAACTTCCTTGCTACCAGACTTACCGGCTTTTTCAAAGAAAGAGTTGAAGCCATTTTCTATTTGTTTGCAATGCGAAACGTGTTAGCTTTTAAAATGACTAATCAAATAAATAATTATTCATTATCCATTCTACTGATTTATTTAATTACTAGCATAAGCATAGAAATTATAATGTCATGCATGCATAATATTGAAAGATCGCCATGAGCTTGAGAAAAGACGCAGTAAAAGAACTTCTTTTTCCATTATGTACTATAATCCAGCTCATTTGAGCGATAACTTTAGCTAACTTTGACCTAAATATTTGGGCACCATCTCTTCATAAATTGAGTCGGTTTCTCCAAACGTAGAACTTGCGTTTAATATATTTTACTTTGTAGAGTTGCATTTGAAAAAAGCTATTTATTTGTGATTTGGTTTGCGATAAAAATTCTTTTCTGAATCAAAACAGTCAACTTTGTCTGGTGAGTAGCCACAAAGTCTTCAGCAGTAGCCAACCTAATCTCTCGAAATCCTGTGAAATACTGAGAGCATTAAATGGTAGTGACTTCAGTAATAGTAACTTACGGATAAAAATATGAACGCTTTAGGAAGTGGAAGAAATACGATGACAAAAGTAGCATGAGTTACAAAGGAAAACGTAATTGTTCCAGGAAAACCAGAATTGGCGCTAACGTTATTCTTCTATATAAATCAACACAAACCGTGGATTATTCTGATGATATTTATGTCCTAGGAAGATTATTAGTATTATCAGTAAAGGAATCCTTATGGAAATTGGAAACACCTTCTAGGGCAATCCTGCGGGCAGTAGATTTTAAATGGGCGCGTTGAATGAGTGGTGCGCTGGTTTCAATGTAGTTTCGGTGTTCTGCCGTGTAATTCATGCATGCCTGGTGTGGAAACACCCCCTTTCATACGCCCTTTGGGTATGACGTAGATCTAGATGTAAGGGTAAACGACTAAAAACCACGGTAGTGATGCAATGCAGAAAACAGAGATACTAAGTTCAGCAAAGAAAAAGAGACAAGCCATTACCTTGGAGACGGAACATTCGAGATTATAAACAAGTTTACCTATTTGGGCTAAAATGTCCCCTCGGGAAATGGTTCGAGCATAGAAACGAAAAATTAATACATGCAGTGATCCGCACTTTCTTCCTGCTGCTAAATTTTAAATACATAAGTTTACACAGGAAAGCCAAGATGTAACCATACATATAGCACTCATCTGCACAGTACTGCCATAGGGCAATGAAACATGGAAAACGACTAATTTTGCAGAGCTGCTCGACATTTGTGTACATCTCATACATCGTGGGAATTTCACATACTAAACATATGTGGCACTGCATTTAAGAAACTAGGTTTTGTTAAACTTATAATAGGAAGATCCTCGGATGAAAAGGTCAAAGAGAGTTGCTACTTCATTTCCGGTTGGGCCACACCTCGAATACACCGCGCGCATTGGGGACCCTGGCCAAATAGATTTTACCAAACAAATTAATAAAATACAAAGGAAAGCAGCGCGTTTTGTTATAAACTGCTACGAGCGTACATATGTGGACCCCAAAAGTTAAGGGGTCTACGTGACATTTAAAAAAATAAGTTAGGTACAGGAATGGGATGTGAAAATATAAATCTTTTAGGTGGTAAAGGGATTCAAGTGATTTTCTTGACAGGTGATGCTATCTAGGGTAATGCCTCTTTAATACTTAGTGGGTTGTACCAAACATTTTCAACTTTGACTTAAGTTTTCTCAAAACAACGATTTTGATACTTAGATCCCATGACTTCTGGGGTCCTCATATAGTGTCTCACGAATTTTAGAGGGATTAAGGTGGGAGCCTCAAGAGACTCGGAGTCTACACGCTAGGCTGAGGTTGCTTGAGAGATTCTGAACTGATATTTTTCAGAGCGACATAGAGAATATTATCATGACTCCTCATTATATCTCTAAGTCAGATAGACGCGATAAAATATGAGAGATACACTGCGGAATAGATAGGTAAAATAACTCGTTCTTTCAGCGAACAATAAGCGATCGCAATAAAAACTGAGCTCATTAAATAAACGATTGAAATCATCACTAAATACACTCCTATAATTCACGGCATCATATCATCTCAAAAAAACGTACACCTTTACACGGCTGGTGACCTAATCCTGCCACACGCCCAAGCGGTGGTTCGCGGGGTATTATGTAGATGTAGATGTGAGAGGAAAGTTTGAAAAAATCTATGAGCCTCTGTAGAGCGAAGATACTTGGAGAATCCGCAATAAATACTAAATATACAATTTAGACAAAACGATGGAGACGAGTGGAGAGCGGGGCGACAAATGATACAAATTCAAAGGATTACGGGAGAAATTAATAGGAATTTTTAAGAAAGAAGGCAGCAAAAAGGTTGAGAATGCAGTTTGAGAGAAGTAAGCAATCTTACGCATAACACGATGTACAACGCTTTTATTGGTAGAAAGCTGTCTGACAGACGACATCTCGGAGAGTGAAATTTTTCCAAATAGTTCAGTATAAAAAGGACAGATCCAACCAAAGTGGAGACTGAATACGGGCAGTAGTACATCAGGAGAAAATTCGTTCAAGAGGCCAGCCTGGAGTGTGTGTAGTTATCAGATACATTCCTTTATCAAGTAAAATTTTTACGCGCACGCTCTAAAAGCCACATAACACTTAAATCAATTCAACTGTCTAACTCGAAAGACAAACAAATGGGATTGTGTTCAGGGATTTCATAATAGGTGGAGATTTCAATGCCTCCTCTTTAGATAGGAGGTAGCAACACACCTGTGGGAGAGACAAAGACTTCCACGCAGTCTGCTAAACATGCTCTCATAAAATGGTACTCATCATACTGGTACAATAACGAAGTAAGGGGACTATATTCCTGATTTAATAGAAGCACATACATCACCAGTTTACAAAGATGATACCCACGAGGAAACTTGAGACCATTGAGTAAATACCGCAATGTTTTCGTCAAATATCAATAAAATTTTTAAACAGAGATGAAGCCTACCAAATGAAAAAGACTGATTTCGAGGTGAGCTTAATTAATCTAAAATTTAATTTTCAATACTCACGCGTAAACCTATACACTGATAAAACTTTCCCTTCATTCATTCGATCGGCGGTCGGATAATACATCCCTAGAAATATAAAAAGAAGAGAGCACCGAACAAAGACGGTACATACCAGACGGCATTTACAAATGCCACGAAGAGTAAGCTACGCCAAAGCGTAATCATAACGACGACTAGTAGTTTAGCACCACGAAACAATAAAAAACTTTTACATATTTGTCGATTGCTGACTGCCATTATAATATTGAAATATACACGTTGAGAATCCGTTTGAAGGATGCGTGTCACAACGCTTTCATAGAATTTAAAAGAACACTAGTAGTACATTTACAGAACACAACAAAAAATACTCGGATACTAGCATGGGAAGCGCAAGGCAATATATATGAACAGATAAAAATAAACTAAAATAGTGGAAATATCAACAAGTGTTTTGGGCACAGAATATTACTTATAAATACTTAAACAGGATAAACTCATATTTTAAAAGCATTTTTACAAAATTAATGCAGAAAACATCCGTCGTAGTAAAACACCATTTGCGGTGAGCTTTAAAATTGGTTGGGTAAGACGAAAACGATTTTTATTCAATTACAGAACAATTATGAAATGGTGTGCATGGGGATGTGTTAGCCAGCGCTACCTCTAATGAGGTCAATGGCGGATTAGGGTAACAGGGAAGTATTATAGGCCCACTTTTACTGACTTTATATGCTGCCGACATCCGTGAAGTAGTCGAGAGAAGTTCCAATCATTTGCATAAGATAACATTCAATAGAAGTCGTCTCCCTCGGGTGCTCTTGGGAAAGAGCTCTCTAACGTCTCTTTATTTTATTTTTTTGCCGCAAATACCCTTAGTCCGACGCTATCAAACCTATACTTCGTCTTTGAAAAGCTAGGGTGTATCCTATAAATGGATAATGGAAGCAAGGATAGGTCGTTCTTAACAGTTGGCGTGAATTAAAAGTGGCATGGAAGGGAGAAAAGACATTACTCCTCTTAGGCAGTGTCACAATCTTTAACTTCATACTTCTTAAAAGAGCGGATTTTACTATCAAAGCCCATAAACCTAGACACTAAAATATCCATTCAACCGTCTTCTCAGCCAAAACATAGGGGCATATATTTTCCAGGAGGAAGATGATTATTAAGACGTACACGCAAATGTCGATCATACCATTATCCAAACGACAATATTAGTTAATAGAAAAATTTAAACGGCTTATCACAGACTATGAAGAAAAGGCAGACTTGCGTATGCCATAAATAAAGCTTATTAACGCATCATCACCTCACTGACCGAAACGGACTGGGCTGAAAACAGAAGCCAGGTTGATGACGCGACGGCGGGGGCAACACAAAGATCGCGGGTATGAATCATTTCTCAGGCATGAATTCCGTTCACTTAAGTGATAAGGCTATATTACGCGATATTGGCAGTGCCCAAAACCAAATGCAGTCATTCCAAATTCGAAGCGGATGTGCTTAAGCTGGCTGGGGCAGTATTTGTGAACCATACAGTTCATAATTTATTTTAGTTAATTTTCATGTGAGTCGGAAAAAAATTCTCCAACCACATTTCTCTCAAGTGCATCTGTCTATGCAAAGGAAATCACCTTGCGTGAGGTAATAAAAATTATGAAATAATCCTATTATAAAATTTTAGATTCATTTGAAGCATTGTATTTACGGCCAAGGGGAGACACGACCATATCCCACGATCAAATGATAAAATTTAAAGTTTAAACTAAAATTAATCACAATTACGTGTTGTTTAGTTGTCATGATGGCTTGATATTTGTCAGCCACCATTATAATACTATGAAACGTATTCTTTCGTGTTTAACGGGAAAATCTTTTCGTATAGAATCGCATTATTTCGAAAAATATTTCAACTGCCATCAGGCTACACGTAAAAAAATGGATATAAGCCAAATTGGTAACATGAAATTTTTTCACAATAATCCATCCTCCTGAGACTTCGGGGAAAAATGGTTGCAATAATAAGAAAGGTCGAATGTAGTGACATAAGTAGATGGCAAGTCTTATGTTCATTTACAATTTTATTCACTTTCTCATATTGTCATGAACACATTACGATATGATAAAAAAGGATTTAAATTAAGAGCCTTAAAAACATGAGAAATAATTTTCAGGACTCAAGAGTAGAAAAAGAATTGTCAATCGGTCTCTTTAAATAAAACGATTTCTAGGACACAAAGGAAGTCACATATTACGTCCTTCTTTGAGTATATCAGGTCTCAGATGGCTCTACATACTGCTAACGAGTATATGTACGCAAAGTTTCACGTAAACCTATAAACGAAAATGGCCCAACCACCTTAAAGGGAAAAAGTAAGTCACCAACTGAGCCTCGTCGATACGGTCTCCGACCGCACACTTTCGCAGAAGGAGCGTCAGTAAAGGTGGACTCATCAGTAATGATATCGTGCCCAACGCAAGAAATGCCAGCGAATTATTGCGGAAGATATATAAAAAGTTTCAGATGCTTTTTAGAGATCCGTTTACCTAAGGTAAATCAACAAAATTGGTGAAATGATTGCTCACCAAACGTCTATATTACGACACTTTTGTAACAACAAAAATTCGACATATCTCACTTCTCTTGAAATCTAAATGGTTGGATATTTTTTTCGAATTCAATCCAAAAAATATTCAAAATGAATGTCTCTCGGAAATAGAAAGGTTTAAGTATATTCTTCCCTCACTTCGAGGCGAAGCAGTAAATATTGATAAGGGTTTGCCTATATCCGACAACAACAATAGAACTGCCTGCGAATTACTTTACAAAAATGTCATGTTTTATTTATGTGCGTCTTTTATAATGTGTTCTTTTAAAGACGCATGTTATTAAATATTGCAATCAGGCTTAAAATTATCTTAACAGCATTTAGGGCTTCGCCTCAAAGTGAGAAGAGAGGATACTGAAATAGTTCAATTTGCAAGAGACATTCATGTTGGAAGTTTTTTCGATTGCATTCGAAAAATATACCCAACCATCATGACCTCAAGAGAAGTGTGATTTATCGAATCAGGGAAATCTCAATGGCGTAGTATAAAACGGCGAGGCGGCTGGAGGAGCAGCATTACTTCGAACGTTGCATTTTCTTCTGATCTCAATGGCGTCTTAATTCCTGCCTTCACGTCACCATCAATTTCCGATATTTCATCGGAATAGAGTCCGACAGCCTCATCATTGATTTCGGTGGTTTCGCCGGTGCATAACTTTTCTACAAGCTGCGGAAAATTAATATACTTTTGTTCGACTTGTTCGAAGTAGGAACGTTATTTTTCTCTTTTTTGTTTGGGAAGTCGAGTAACAGAGGGAGGCATAAATTGTTCGACATAATCTTTTATTTGAAAAGATATAATTTTTACTAGCTTTTCTTGGCGTAAGAAAGCAGTATAACGCATGGCGATAGGTTTTTATGTGCGCGAAGACAAAAATCAGCTGTTTGTTGAGTTATTGCGTGAGTGCACGGAGCGGGTGGAGTGCGGCGGCCGACCTTGGAGATAGCAGCACGAGCTTTGGGCGGCGAGTGATGAACGCGTATGCACGAGGAGAAGGGGAGGTATAAGGGAGGTTCAGGGCTTTGAGATAATTGAATGGCCTTGAGGTACTCAGTGCGTAGGAAATTTCCCCGTCTAATTTCCACCGGAAAGCTCGCGCACTAGCTACATGTCGGCATCGGCGGCGGCGGGGTAAAGTCCTCGCCTGCTAACCCGAGGGTCGCGGGTTCGAGTCCGGCCTGGGTAGAATATTACCTGCCCGGGACATGGGTGTCTGTGCTTCGTCCGTTGTTACTGTTGTTCACCCGACGTAAAATGGCCTAATGTGCTGTATTCGGGGTAGTGAAAATAAATAAATAAATAAATATATTGCGATGTATATTGACTGATATATCAAACAGATTAGAGTACGATAAGAGAGACATTAATCTTAGGCACAAAAATATCATATTGAAAAATAAGGTAAAAAGGAACGGTCATGAAAACAAATGGCTCTGATAATGTAAAGCCTGAGTGCAATATTTAGTAAAATGCGTCTTTAGAAGAACAACGTAAATATATCCGGCCCGAAGGACCAAGAAACGGTGAGTAAATTGATATTGGAATTGAATGTTCCGAAGGACCAGAGAAAAGATTGATTTACACACAAGGAACAAATTCTATTAAATTATAAATCACTTTGATACTGTAGGCAAATAATGAAATAAAAGAAATAAAACTGTTTTAATAAAAAAAACTCCACTAGTCCAGTTCGGCGATTCCTCCTTCCTCTTGGTGGCCGGAAACATTCACTTGCATACAGGAGAGGGAGTGATCACGGTTTGGCGGCCTCGAGAGGCTTACTGCGATCACTACAGTTAACAGACTTGATTTTTCGTGTTCACTTTTCGCAATTCAACCAGTGCCTCCCAGTGACAGCCTCCCGAATCCCGCTAACCCGTGTTTTACGAAACATCAATATTCCATACCCCTATCTTTTCGCTACGCAAAGGGAGGCACATTTTACAAAAGTGGTGCATGATGAAAAATATAGTAGAACTTAATACAATCTGCATATTCGGTAAACATCTGAGAGGTCAAAGGTATCTCCAAATAATTGGTGATTTTTGCTTGGAATCCCTTAAAGAGACAATGGAGATGTAGAGGTTATTCGAAATATGAGGCACTACATCAGATCCCAGAAGAGCAATTACAATGAGGATCAAGGAGCGTAGAACCATAATTGGACTAGGCAACCAAGATAAAATAAACGGTTCCCGAAGATGCCACCCAAGGCCAAGTTAATGACGTCAACGACCTGATATCCTCGCCGATACCCCAATAGGAGAGACTAATGTGTAGGCCTTGGAAATAAAAAGGGCAATAATAATTGCAATATAGGAAATGGAGGACGGAGTTGTTTTTCGAAGCAAACCTTGCTTTCAACGAAAAAGGATTGCATACAGAAGGGTCTACGCTCAATCCTACCACCTCTCATCTCATCTCCACGAAACTATATAATTTACGTATATTTTGATGCGTAGAAATGGAAACATTCATTAACTTTGATGAGGTCAGCGGCTGAAGAGGGGAACGTTTTCTTTAATCTGGTGCATATACTCCAAAAAGAACACGCCTTTGCCAAAAATATGTGCAAGAAACTCCCTTGTTACGAGCCTTACTAGCGTTCTCAAAGGAAGAGATGAAGCCGTTTCTATTTACAAATGAAAAAACGACTTCGTTTTCTTCCACTGATTAATTTTTTTTGGTACGACATGTTTCGACACATAGAGGTCATTTTCAAGTACAAAAAATTTTAAAATTCAAGCAAATATATACCTGGAAAGGTCTTGGGGGAGGTTGGAGAGGGGTGGAAGAATTGGTGTTAGGAGGGGGGGGAGAGGAAACCCGGAGAGAGGTGAGGGGTGGCGGTTATGGTGAGAATTAGGGAAAACCCTTAGGAGGACCGTGTTGGTGAGAAAGGTGGGGGCGGGGGATGGAAGGTAGAGGGAGGGGTGGGTTAACTTGGAAAGGGTCGTTAAGGTGGAGGTGGGTTATCAGCGGGTGTGGAGTAGGGTGGGAGGGATCTGGGTGTTCGTCTTTCGGTGAGGTTTAGAGAGACTTGTAGGAGGGGAGCAATTCTTTCAAAAAGGATGTCGTTAAGTAATTGACATTTACTCGTGTTCCTCCTTATTTCTAGCTCCTCCTTTTTGTCCATCTTCCTCCCTTTTATCTCAAAGTGTAGTATCTCCGGTTTGAAGTCGCTCTCGTGGTTCTCTTCCCAGAGATGTTTGGCGAAATGGGACTGCGACAGGTTGCAGTTCCGGTAACATCTCTTATGTTCCTCGATTCTTCTCTCGAATGTACGCCCTGTCTGCCCAACATATGCAGCACCACAGTCGTTGCACTTTAATTTGTAAATGCCACTTCTTTCAAAGGTTGCACTTGGTCTTTTGTGTTACCCAGGAATTTTTTGAGGTTTTCACCGTTATAAAATGTCACTCTATACTGTTGTTTTGGAAAGAGGTTTCCTATTTTTTCAGAGATCATGCCATAATATGACAATTTACACCATCGAATCTTTTCCTTTTCCATTATTCCATTTTCCATTTCCATTCATTCATTTCCATATTTCAAACATTTTATATTTTCTAGCGATTATACAAATATTTTTCTCTCAGTTTGCCAAATCTTATCCCTTTGTGATATTTGCCGAACGCGTCTTCCAGAATTCCAGTCCCTTCCTGTCACGCGGTAAGTACAGCCGTGTTCAAATCCGCTATAATGCGCACTTCGCACCCATATCTGCTCGTTTTCATTGCCATTTTCCGGACACATCCTCACGTATTGCGGATCCATTCCATAAGGCGCATCCTCGGTATGGCACTAGGAAAGTTCAGGGAAGTGTTCCACAATGTAACCTTATGGGCCATAAACCACTGAGCTACCATGGATTGCGAATGTAATCAGGAGATTTTCCAACTTAATCGCCGATTGGAATCTGAAGAGGGATTAATTTCTTTCATGTGAATGCTGAACATTTCATTCCATTAATAATTTTGCATTTCTACTTTTCGAAAATATTACAGTTAACCATAACACACGTATTAGGATGGGAATCGCTACCACAGCGTAGATTAATTTGTAGGCTTAACCTCCAAACATAATTTAAGGAAAATCATTTCTCTGACGACGTAAAAAACATACTATAAACCCTCTCGTACTACGGCAGATTAGATCGCGCCAATAAAATTAGAGAGCTAGATTGTAGAACCGATAGGTGTAAAATGTCATTTTTTCCACGTATCATTCGGGACCATAACAGCTGTATCGTCGTCGTGAATAGTTCGAATTGTGACAATAGGCAAACAGTAAGTCTTTCTCATTATATTCTCTACTTTCTTATTTATGCATGATGTAAATATTGATGTTCTTAATTATGCATGATATTTTGAATGTGTAGTAGTAGTCTTCGTATTCCTTCCAAGTTGGAACGATTGACGATAGAATGTTTCTTGGGTAGTAGATTTTAAATTGGCACTTTTCATGTGTGGTACGCGGGTTTCAATGTAATTTCGGTGTTCTACCGTATCATTCATGCATGCCTGGTGTTGAAGCACCCTCTGCCACACACCCTTTGGGTGGCTTGCAGGGTATGACGTAGACGTAAATGTATGAGAGTTTAGCTTTCTTCGTGGCATTAAAGTACAAATGCTGTTATATCACGGGAAGTAGTAAAATGGTGTATGAGGATGAAACTGGTTTTATCTATGCACATCATTAGTGTTATGGAGGCGAAGCAGAGAGCAACACAATGATAAGAGCACATTTAGTGTAAAAAGTACTTTCTTGGGCCCTCTCTTGTGTTATTAATTTTGCACTAAGTTGGGCTATTAATGTAGCCGGTCACAGGTTTTACGAGTTTAGCAATTAACATATTAAACTATTGGGATGCCTACAGGCTTTAGTCAGTGTATCATCATAGCCAACATAACTGGAACCTGCTTGGGTTCTCCTTAGAAAAATACTGCGGTAATTGATTTGCTGTAAGACATTTCATTGTTAGACAATAAGTCAATATCACCGTATAATTATGAAAGCATTTACTCATGTTGAATATTCCGTCCCACTTGATTAAGTTAAAAATGTTTTGTCCGCACTAAAATGTATCTATCAATGGATTTAACTGAATCCTAATATCCTCACGTTATGTGTAATCATTATTTTATTGACCAGCCGAAAGTACACCCGTCTTTTTACACTAGAGCACTGATAATTTTGTTTTTATGAAAAATCATTTCTATGAGTTATGTGCTTTATGGCTGTGATTAAAATGGAATTCAATTCACTTTTTACAATAGTTATCCTTTAAACGCCTGTCTAGCACTTTGGGGCACGGAAATAAGCTCCACTCGGTGCCAAGCGTGCCCGTTAACTTGGATCGTCTCTAACTTAAATGATTTTCAATTAAGGGGAGCGAAATTTTCTAGAATTGTAGACAGATGTCTTTTTAATACAGTTATGTTGTTTTTAGATTTTTATAAACATATTTTTATGATTTTGGTATATAATTGATCTCGCGAATTTTTCTCACAACAAAACATTGAGATCGCATCCATATGCCACTTGCCACAATCTGTTATTTACCTTGCACATATGAACTATTACTTTTAATTTGTTTTTTACGTACACAGATAAGAAATAAATAATATAGCTAGTCTAGTGTTTGGTTTTAAACGGTCAAACCTTCATAAGCTTTGGCGGTGGCCAAAGTGTCGATGGCTCACTGCGACCTCATTTCATTCCCTAGAAAACGCCTTCCCTCAGGGGCAGTATCGAAATTATGTCTTCTCACTGTGAGAAAAGACTTTCCTGTTGGGAGGGGAGCAGCGCCTTTGAAGGCCGAAGCTCCCATTCCAGGCCAGGCCTCCAAATAGGCTATCGAAAGTTTTCATAAGTGCTACCGACGAAAAAATGTTAAGCGGGCATAGAGAAAGCGATTTGTCGATATCTGTCTCTTTCGATAACCTATCGATGTCGTTTAATCTCGTTGTCGAGTAAGAGAAAGCCCATGGGTGGAAAGGTGATTTGGGAAAACCAAGAACCTTCTCGCTCTCTCGGTACCCCGGTGCCGCCCGCACATGTGCAATAAAGGAAGTGACAATATGCACCCCTTCTAAGTTGCGTATTATTACTCCACCATATTTCGAATGAACTCAATCTGAACTTCATTCCGTCTCAGTGTTCTGGTCGTTGCGCTTTCTTGTCCGTTTGTCCGCTCAATTTACTAGGAGATATAAATTTTATCAGGAGAATTGTAAATTTTTTGAAAAGAACTCATTCACTCCACATATAAAGTCCATATATCCTTTATTGCATAATATTTGAATATATATTTGCACATATATATTTATAATTTCTAGTGAGTTACTGTTCTTAGACATGGCTCCTAAGCGGAAATGATCCGTGATAGAGACACCAGGAAGTTTTTTTTTTCGGATTCCGTTGCCGAAGCCGGACACAGACGGACCTCGTCGGAAGACGATGCAGATCTACTCGCACCGCAGGATGAGACGGAAACTTTGCCACGCAATGCTCAATATGTGCTTGAATGGACGAAATCAAAACAGCAAGCAAGGGACGACCTGAAGACTAAAGACATTTCCTGCTGTGGTACGGTAAGACGAAACCGCAAAGGCATGCCACCAAATTTTGACTGTCAGAGGGCTAAAATGAAGGGGGGATATTGACGGGTGCGCATGAGAAATGACTCGATAGGTATTGTATGGACAGATAAAACGAACGTATCCATGCTGATAAACATTCACTGTCCGTCTGGAGATGGTAGTTTTTGCAATGAACAAGGGAAAGTTGTGAAGTCGGCTATCGTAGAAGACTACAGTGCAAACATGGGCTACGTAGACAAAGGGGATAGGATGGGAAGGAGCTACGATACTATTGGTAGTAGTAGTAGCCTTAGGATAGGCTTAGCTTATATTCATCGTAGCTGGAAGTGGATGAAAAATCTCTTCACTCGCCTATTGAACGTAACAGTCCTAAAGGGCACAGCGTTGTTTACGTCTCTAGGGGGCCAGATGAATCATCGGCAGCTTCGGGTTTCTCTGATAAGGAAAAGGTTTGAGGCCGTGCCCTTCCCCCTCACACCTCATGGAGGAGGAGGCCCAGTAGCACGATTGAAAGAGGATTCCGTCGCAAGGAGGCGAAGGAAAATGCACAGGCCAGCGAACAGAAACCGCCTAATGTGTGGTGTGTGCTGAGGTGTCTTTGAACACGCGTACCATCACGAAGAGCGGAGTGTGCATAGTAGTACTAAGCACCTATAACCGACTCCAGGAGCATCAGAATAATGTATATACATTTTCATAATTAAATAAATTAGCATGATTAATATATTCATAGAAAGCATTTCCAAAATATATTTCCTATCGTATCTTTCCACTAAATACCTCTGAATAAAATTTTCTCTTACTTCAACTTTGTTCCAAGAAAAAAATGAATTCATTAAATCGTTTATAATTTGAACCCGGCTAAGAACTTTTATTGAAAGATAAATGTAACATTTGGCTAACGCTCTTTATTTGAACAAATTATCGTAAATAGTTGTCGAGATATTGACGTTTTTCGTGTCAAGAACAAGAACAATTTAAAGAGCCAAAATAAAATCCGGCAGTGCTGGTCGACTATTAGACAATCATACACAGTGTACTAAAGGTTATCATACCACTCCTACCTAGTGTTTCGGTTGATCAACACTAAGGTCCACAGAAGCGGCGATGTGTCTATGAATACTGTGAAGAACAAGACATGTTTTGGACAGTGCATTTATCAAGTGACCACGGATTACCTACGTCAACTGATCATCATTATAATTACTGCCACTGGGAGACTGATGCAATCCTCAAAAAAGGACAAAAGTGCGTAGGGCACGTGAGAGCACAAGGGCGTAAGAGCATAGGGTGCAATCTATATGAATAGGAACACAACATAAGCCTCTATGATGCTTACTTTCCGCACAGGTAGGTCCGGCAATAAGATCAAGGGCCCAACAAAAAAATCAGAGCATAGGTTATATCCGAGGATTAATGATTTTTATTGAACAAATCTGTATACATTCCATAGTGACAATATTTCCAGTTAATGAATTTGTTTTACATACATAAAAATAAATAATATCCATTAGATTTCATTTCAAGGCACATTCCTTTGCAACCTCTTCTGCCGTCCCAGATGATTTGCTTCCTGGAAATGTTAAAGAAACGAATTAAATATTAAAGAAATGAATAAATGGGTAAAAAATTTTAAATATTTCCCAACTAGGGCGACCACGTGTTCACATTCATTCACGTAATACCCTGAGAGCCGCCGCATGGGCGTGTGGCAGGGGGTATTAGGTCACCAGTCGTGTAAAGGTGTAATTTTCTGGAGATAGCATAGTGACATTTATTATACGAGTGTATAAATTGGAGCGCAATTTTTACTGTGGTCGCCTATTGTTGGTGGAAAGAAAGAGTTCTTGAACCTATCTGTTTGGCAGTGACCTGCTAAAAAATTCCTAAGAAGCAGTTCTGTAGAACGTAAGGAATACTACGTAAATTGACTTTTCATTCAGAACCAGCTCCTTTAAGGATCTGTACGGAACATAAGAGCCAGACCCTACAGAACTTACGTTCTGTAGAGTAAATTTTTGCAGGGCAAAATAACTCCTTACAAGCTGTTCTGTAGAACTTCGGCAACGCTACGGAAATGCGAGAGGTTTCGGTTGACCCAGTTCTTTTTCGAAGGATCTGTATGGGGAGTCTTAGGAAATTCCACAGAACGTCCTAAGGAATTCTGCAGAACGTCGTAGGGAATTCCGTAAAATGGCGTTGCAACAATTTGAGGAATATCTACAAAACTTTAAGAAATTCTGTAGAAGTATTACGAGGAAACTATACAGAACTTTTTATCATAGTGAATCTTCCTTATTTACCGCATCTGTCAAACCTAGAGATATAGTGATGAGTCATGATAACATTCCCAATGTCGCTCTAAATAGTATGTTATGAATTTATCAAGTAAGCTAGGCCTAGCGTGTAGACTCCGTGTCCTTAGGGGCTACCAAAGTAATTCCCCCAAAAGTTGTGAGACAATATATGTATGGTCGTACCAGTTCCGGAGAACCGAAAAGACACGGCGAAGAAAATAGTTAGAAAAATTATTATAAACGTTAGATTTTAATCCGAAATACAGTGGAAAGTAAGTATAAGGACGAAAATGAAATTACGTGAAAAAAAATAAGCGAAAAAAATATTTCGAGGGTTCCTCATTCCACTGAACCCTAGGACCGAGGTAAGGTACACGGGAGCCTCTCTTCGGAGAACACCCCTTTCAATAATTGAGAATAAATCGCGCCGGTATATATCAAATTTTAGAAAATGGGGAATATATCACTAATTAAATTTATATCACGCGGTGTAGAAGCCCAGGATGTGTAAATTAAAAAGGCGGCGCGTAAAATTAAAAAAACTCCGATGTTAAGAGACAGGATAACAATAAATCAGCCGGGGATTAAAATAAGCTGATGTCTGGAACGTGTAAAGTGCCGATAATTATAAAAAGTGTCCCCGGCCATTACAAGAAAAAAACGTGACAATCATAAATAAATATATAAATTAATAACAAAAATTACCAATCCACTACAGTACTAGTTTTGATGTCTGACGGTTACGGTCGGCCGACCACAAAGACTCGTCCTTGAATCGGTATCACCCGAACTCCGCCCGAATACTCCCGGAGAGGTACTCTGCGATGTGTCTCCCATCTGGTGCCTACCGGGTTCTGATATATAACGTCTTGGTGATGGCATCATCCAATATCTCTCATCCATAGATCCCTGCAACATAAAAGGAGGAAGACATGAAACATTGTTAATATATACATATGTTCCGCGGTCGGGAAGATGCAAGCGCATAATTCCGCGGAGACAGGTGGCAAATATCCCACCAATCTCTGTTGGGAATGTGTATTATCTCCAAAGGCTCTCTGTTCTCTTACCTAAGATTTGAAATCGCATTTCTTCCCCCTGCCAGCCCGTAAAATAAATCAAGTTCTACTGTTACGAACGTGCTTAATACTTCAGTTCTCTGCTGTAGCACCGAGAGAAATGCGCCCAGCGCGTAGATATTTTCAATGAAATTTTATATTCGGCGCCCTAGCATTTGAAGCACATTTGAATCCCGTGGGAATTACCAGATAGTCTTAACTTTGGCCCTCCAACATCACAACTGGTATCACGCCCCCCCAGGGGGAACTCAGTCGCTCCCACCCGCATAACAGGGATGTGTAGCGTCGAGGAACAGCGATGGTTGAATGTCAACCGATTTCAAGGCGCAACGAGAAACTTCCCCGAGGACATCCTTACTTGAAACCCGCCTTGGGCGGCATTGTCTGCGTCTCGCCTTCCTTGTCCTATTGGTCGCTCGTGCTCCCGAGTGTGTGTCTTCATTTACGTCGATTAGCTTTAGGGAAGCACCTAGGTTAGTTTGAACTCCGGAAATATGACCTTGAGGCACCGAGGTAAAGCCATTAAATATGTAAAGGAATGAGACTAATACCAGGCCACGCTTCTTGTGGACATATTCCAAAATACTTAGAATCACAAAACTTTTTTCATTAGCATACTTCCTGTATGCCGACTCCCTTCTCTTTGACCGACACCCGGCCAGTTCTCTTTGCCCATTCCCTCGAGCGATCTGCAGGAACGCCAGCGTAAAATGTCGCCAAGGTGGACCGACCGCCATTCTCCATTATTTCCAAGTGCCCTTTTATAAGATTATCCCCGTCTCCTAAATGCTCAGGAATCAGCAAACATTTAAACAACACTGAAAGGTAGTCCCGCAGTATGTCAAAATAATAAAAGCCCTGGCCGTTTGTAAGAACACAGATCGGGACAAATAGAAATGACCGGGAAATGAAATAAAATGATGTAATATAATAACAATGTGCAAGATGTGATTATAATCTATATAGGGTAAAAGCTAGCTCTAAGGCGGCAACCCCTGAAAACTGAGCTGAAATGCAGCAAACAACACGACGACGTGATGCGGCTTAAGTCCGAGTTGAGAGCTCGAAGTAGATGAGAAAATCCTTCCCCGGAGAAGAATCACTCACACGCCCCTATCTCTTCTACATTTCTCCCGCGGAGAATAGTCGTAATAAAACATGATCGTCGTCGAGGTTGAGCATACATTATTGTCGAACATATTCCTGGGGGAAGAAACGTTGAAAAACTTATCGTTATTGAAATTGTCATGAAAAATTTATATATTATACATTAGTAAATTCTTCGATGCAGAGTGGGGCCTCCAACACCTCGTCTATGGCACGTTTTTCTTTTTTCCCATGCAACAGTTAAATTGTTTTCACTTTCTTTTCCCTCCCACGTACCATTCCATATCGGTTCTAAACACGCGGAGAGCCGGCAAGAGACGCATTCCTATTTACATATTCCCCTCAGTAGTCACTATAAAACCCCCATTTTCCCCCTCTCCATCTAAGGAGGGGTGAACTACTCGGCTCCTTCCTTTCCATCCTCTCTTCAAACTCCCGCACCGTCTCTACCGGACGGCCTCGCGTCGGAAATCGTTTTGCGCCACGCAGCGACGGGCTCTTTCAAAAGCCACCCACCCCTATCCGCAGAGGTTCTCAACCCACCGTCGTTGTTCCTCAAGCAGCCCGTCAAAATTGACCACCACCTGTCAGGCGGGAGCGCCTTTCGATGACGACGGGTTCCCACCGTAATCTTCCATTGCCCGGTCAGCGGGATAAGGCTGTTGACTAGCCCCGATCTCATTTGATTCCTCATTCTCCTAGGTGGGATTATTGGCTGACTGTCGCGCTGGGACAATTCCCTCTCCCGTCACCCTCTCCCCATCACCTTTCTCTTTTTCCTGGTTGCGATCCTCGGACGAGCTGCGTGATCCCACTCGTGGACTACGGGGCTCCTCCAGCCCTACCTCTTCCCCGCCGCCGCCTACCGCGCTCCCCCGCCCCGGTTAAAAAATTTGGGGTGGATTCTCGCTTCCAGCGGCCGCATGGTGATTTTTGCGGGGAAACTTCCAGCCTGTGGATTATTCCGGGCAATCGCCGTCCTCTGTTCCGCGTCGCTCTGCCTTGGATAACGCCTCGCCGGCAGGCGCCCAGTTCTCCAATAGAAGCTGGCACCAAGTTTGAAATGGGAGCGCGAAAAACTTATGTTCTCGCAGCTAAAAGGAATAAATTCAACGTCCTTTCAAAGCTCATTACTAACGCCTTCCTTTCTGACAGTACCTTAAAACTTGTCTCGGGATATGCCTCGGTTAGCGTCATTTCCTGAGAACAGAGACAATCCAGAAAGAACTCAGGGTATATACAGACGCACTGTATATCACCTGACATCCCTCTCTCCACCCGCCATTCACCATAAAGGTGGCTCATAGGGTATTACGCAAATAGTTAAAACGATACAAGGTGGAATAAAAACGGGAGTTCAAAATCGAATTACCTTTGACACTACGAGGCGAAATGAAAAGAAGGGGTATAAATTACCCTTTGCCATTTTTCCAGGTTATGATGCGCATACTATATTTAGTTTTAAAAATTAGTGAAAAGTACCTTTTTAGAATAATCTGTACTTAATAAGATTTAAAGCCTCGAAGGCATAAGCTGATAAATGCAGCAACAACAAAACTGCTTATCCGATAAAGGTCAAATATGACTCCCAACTTATTTTATCCATATGAAGTCCTCAATTCAAATGGTAAACAGTTACTATTTTGCAGAACTTCATTTTGAGGAAAACGGAAAAGCCAAGTGACATAGCCTCATTTATCCATATGAAAAGGGATTAGCGAAACTGTTCCTGATGACACAGTTTAGATACGAACACAACCCGAAGGTTTGATTTAATATCCATGCAAAAATGGTTCGTAGCTACTCTAAATACATACACATACTATAACCCTTATAACCAATTCCCGTCATTTAAATATCCGTCATAGTTATGGCGATCAACCCCAGGCTACTATGCTGCTTCGTCCTAGAATATATAATAGCATAATATACACTCACGGAAACTGATTTCCAACGAACGGAGGTGTTTTTAGGGAGAACCAGAAGTAACTAATAAGCATAACTGGTCGATAACAGATTACAAGTTCAAGAATTAAAATCTATTCACCTGAAGAATCACACCTGACCGTTGATCCACCTACGATTATTGGTAATTTTCGGTAGATGAAAGGTAAGAGGGAATTGCATTGATTTCCACGCCACCCAAGAGGTACAATGCTAGCGCGTTGGAACCCACTTCCGGCATTCGCTTAAAAAAAACGAAGGCCGATGGCCGGTCCATCACGCCGCTCTAGCAGATCTCGTTACAGATATCTGCAGAGAGAGAGAGACGTCATACTGTGCCATGTTACAGTGCCCTTCAAACAAGGGAAACACTGCCTCCGGATAAAAGTAGATTATGACCAGGATACATTTTCAATATTTCAGTTAGTTATGAAAATTTAGAACAGAATTTTATAGTTTGATGTTTGCAGCGCGACAGAATATGAGGAACGTACACCTCGTTCTTCATACCCTGTCGCGAATGTAACAAAATATTAAGCAATGCAATTCAGTGCTTGATACTTTATTACATAATACGCTTAACACCTTAGTATTATAACTCTTAATGCTTATGACAATGCCAAATCGTTATATAAGTGTGTATTGTGTACCGGTAATTTTCACGCTTCCGTCACTAATTGCCTACCTAAATTTTCGTCGCTTAAAGTCACTTTATTCTCCCTCCAAGTATCTTTAAGTGAGGTTTTTGTCCCTTAAGCCACATCGGTGGCCCTGCCACGTAGGAGGCCTTGTCTCGAGCTAACGCAGAACCCTACGCACTACACCTGGGTGCGCGGAAGAGGTAGATAGATGGGCAAATACACGGATGCAAGCGATCCCTCGATCTACCTCCATGCGCACGGAGAGGGGACGAATCCCTACCTGGAATTTTTACTGCAAGGTCCACCGGTGGCAGCACTGCGTCGCTTTCCATCGCCGATCCCGCGACGCACACGCCATTTCACACACACAGCACTAACACACCAATCACTGGAATGACCATTGCACTATTTAATTCACTTTCACTTTCTTCATCACAATTCAGACACTGATGTTGGAGAGCAGGATCTCCCAAGGGAAACGGCCGTCTTCCCCGGTAGAAGTTGTGGCGTAGAATTTTTGTTATGTACTGGGTGTTTAAAATGTATGTGTGCTGCCAACTGAAAATGCGATTTCTTTGAGAGCATTCTTTGACCAAAATTGGTAGTGCTCGGGACAAAGTAATGGGATTGCAACTGAGGAAGCCATGCAGAAGAGAAAAAGAGACTGGTACTATTTTTAAAAGAGATGAGACAACGTTTAAGAGGACTTAATTTCATTTGATGATAGCGAGATTCAGATAAATAGTTATGATGAGACGAGAATCAAAGATGGATTTTTCAGTCTCTAGGAGAATGTGAAGGAGAATCGCAAACGAGCACACGAGTTACGATATAGTCATGTGTTTTCGAAGAATCACACATGGCGTGACATTTTCTCCAAGTATTTGGTAGCACTGCAAAAGTCTCAAGCTTGGAGTAATAGGATGAAGTGGAATTTTCGTTTATATCGTGATGACAGTCCTAAACCGATTAAGTTGGCACGAGTGCTCGATTGGATTTGGTGTATCCCAAACGATGATGAAGGGTTGGATTACTTAAAATTAACAATTTCGCAGTGAAATACGAAATTGCCATCAACTAAAAAAAAGCCTATCGTCCCAGACCGTCAACACTGCGTTTCGCACTAGATTTAATATCGTAGTAAAATGACTGAAGATATTTATGTCACTAGCCCAATTAAGTGTCCAATTCACATGTAATGCAAACGTTCCAGTTCAACATTAGGAATGCAAAATTATAGGACACGAGGAATGACTATTAGGAATATCATTACAAAGTCATCATCAAAGAGAACATTTAAATTGAGTTGATATGAAACGCATTCAGCGCATAAAACTGGGTGAAATGGACGAGGACATGACCAACGGACAAAGGGGGGAGAAATTTTGGAAGATAAAGCAAGTGGAATACCAACGGAATTACCAATTGAGTGAACATGAATGCAATTAAATATCGACAAAGCTCATTAAAATGTAGCACACGACGACATTGTTTACCAAGGAACAAGAAGAGGACAAACAAAGCAATGCGAATAATTGTGAGTCTACGAATGATAATTCAGCAAGGAATTACAAACGATTGAAAATGAACCATCGAAACTACTGCAGTGGGTACGTGAAAGAGAGTGGTCTTGGATGGTGCCTGTGGGAGCATTTACCCCTGAAAAAGAAAAAAAAAGAGTCAATATTGAATCAATAGTCACATGTGTTGAGAGGCATTAACGATATATTGCATAAATGTTTAACTCCCAGCGTTTGACAATGACAGCTTGATTAATGAATTCATAGCGCTCACACTTAGTCGCTGTATTAGC
Source organism: Ceriagrion tenellum (assembly GCA_963169105.1). NCBI lineage: Eukaryota > Metazoa > Arthropoda > Insecta > Odonata > Coenagrionidae > Ceriagrion > Ceriagrion tenellum. Next base: position 100,993,421 of record OY720638.1, on the reverse strand, counting down.
CGTAGTGCAAGCACACAATAGGATAATTTCGTGCAATGCGAAATGTACACTACTCTCTTTAAATACTTGCCTCTTCAAAGGAGGAAGACAACAGGCGTTCCTCGATGAAGACTTCTGAACTCGGACTTCGCCATGGTCACAACTGACAATGTTACGGAACACCACATACGCACACGCGAAGAGCACAACTCATTCAAAATAGAAAGACGCAAAGACCAGCACTGGCCTTTTATGCTGAGCTCCGTGGCGAATGAGGGGGTATGGTAGTAGGGGTTGGGGGGGATTAGCGAAGGCCTTCTACGTGAGTAAGCCTAAGGCAACAGGTGAGGAGGTCACAAGGGATGTTTATTCGAGTAAAAGAGAGAGAGAGATATGATGGGGTGAAGCGAAGGTTTTGGCACCGTAAATTCAGAGTGAGCTAAGAAAAAGAAATGGCTAGTGGAATGGGAGGCAAATGGAATCGAATAGGCTACTGGATGCCCCGTCACTCAGTCGCCGGGACGAAGCTCACCACCCACGTCAACCTATGCCCTGTGTATTCACGTGTAGCCGTACTTGACTTCCGAAATAAGAAATTTTAGGTGCGGGGAGGCATATTTCTCTCGGGGTTAAAATTGTGACGCAATTGGGGAAATTGCAAGGAGTGGATGCATAAAGGTACCTATGAATTCTTTGCGGAGGAAAATTCTAATGGAAGATCTACTTGATAGAAGACAATATCGAGTGAAAGAAAAATGAAAGTTACTCTATTGGCAAAAAGGCAAAGTGGGCTCATTAAACTTTATCTATATGGTTGTTTACGATGACAAAAAGTAGCCCTTGAGACTGAAGGAAGATTTAGCTAAATTTCTTTTATATCTCGAGCGAGATATAGAAGCTCTCTAAATTATTTTCAAATTTTTTTTCATGTCCAATATTAAATTTGATTTCATCCTTTTTGCATTTTATCCTTTTCAAATTTCCATTTCTCGTCTCATTACTTTTTGCTGTGTTTCTCTTAAAATGATTTACCCAATATCGTTTCAGTTGAATCTAGTATTCAGGAGCTCTGGTGTTCAGGAAGGTGACCGATAGAGTTTAAATTGCAATCATTTTGGAAGATAGATAAAGAGAATGGAAATGGAAGAATTTGCAAAGACTGCAGAGCCAGGGTGGAAAGAAACCTGAAATGGCATTAGCCCACTCCAAACGAAAGGTGACGCGAAGTCGACATTTAACGTCACTTGAAGCGCTCTTCATGTAAGGAGGCATTGGATCCCAATGACGAATCTCCTCCACTATTTGTAGAGGCATGAGCACCCTAAGAAAGTAAAATCGGCACTCGAACCACGGCACCAAAGCGTTTATCCACACATTATTGTTTCCTAGGTGATAAGCGGAAAAAAATAACTCCGGAGGCAAATTAAATTCATGGTCCTAGCCATCATCAAACCTCGTGTATTCCGCTGTGTAAAAGAGAAATAGAAATGAAACGAGTTTGAAAAAGGTAAATCGATAAAACTGAATTGCCATCTACAATTACAAAATACCGTGCATACCACCTCTAGCGAGTGTGGCACGGGGTGACTCTACACCAGGCATAAAGCCCATATCCCAGCTGAATCCGAACCGCGCACATTCCCCGGAATGTCAGGCGCAGGCAGGAAGAAAATTAGCGGTCTGATCAGAAACTAGGACAGTGCTCAGGGACGAACATGCTACCATGATTTAGATTACTTAACAACTTTTATGCAACACTCTCGCTCACACGATATTGCTATCCCATAATATTCTACTTTCTACTGTAATCTTCGCTCTTATACTTTCTTCGAAGCCTCAACTGCCCCTACCTGCTCTCGAAACCACTCATTCCCTACCCTATCTCTGCTTGTATTTCCCATTGTCCATCGTACATCCTCATTTCCACGACGCCAATTTCTTTCCATGTCTCTTCTTCATGGGCCGAGTATCACAGCCCTGGATCAGGGCTGGACTTACAACTGATTTAAAAACCCTTCCCTATGTGTTCCTTCCGATACGCTTATCGAATTACTACCCTATAATATTTCCCCAGCTCATCCATCCTGATTGAGCCCTGAAGTTAATCTCCTACTATAAAGTTACTTTCAAGTCTTACCTTTTTCCATATAATTCTACCCGTAAAAGATGGTATTTATTGGAAGACAGAGAAAATCTTCTGTTCTGCACGCGCAGGTCCCTATTAAACGTTAGAATTTTTTCTTCACCTTCGCTGAAGTCCGATGTTTCTTCATCCATTGTATTATTGATTCTCATTCTTCCCCTCTTGCCCAACATCCATCTTTTCGTTTGTTAGGAAAAAAAAACCTGATGGTTATAGGTGTTTAGAAGATAGTCAATGAACGAGGGAGGTATAGATTCAAAATGGAAGGGTTTAAGCTAAGGACAAGAAATATGGGACAAGACGCGTACGACATTTGAAGACTGAGAGAATGATTTATAACTGACATGTAATTTAAGGATCGCCTCAGGCGTTGAAAAATGCAGGGTCACACAGTGAAGTAGAACTATGATTGCAATTGGATGACAGTGAAACAGAAAAGTTATCGCAAAAAATTAGTAGCGATGTTTGGTTATAAAGAGTTATAACCAAAATGAACTATATTGTACCTTATTCAAGTCGACAAAACAGCGACTAATATGGCGTTATCAAGGCCCTTGAAAAATTTGACAAAACGGTAAATCTCACAAACATACAGAACAATTGAGGTATGCTACAAATGCTACAGAAACTATTTTCATTTTTTATATTTTGCAATTAATGAAAAAGATGCAGGAACCATAAGAAGCGTGATGTTAGTAAAACTTTGCAGATTAAGAAAGATTCATTGGGGAGCAAATACTAATAAGCTACTCAACCTGTCGAAAATCCTACTTCAAAGTCGCACTGGCAGCTCTTACGGTCTCCTCACGACCGCAGGAAAAAAGATATTTCAGGCCTTTCAGCTCTGCAGTGTATTTACCTAATGGAACGAATCTTTATTCGAGTACCATCTGATGGAATTACTCATTTTTCACCTCCAGCCACACGGAGTCTTATATCGTTCTCCTCGACCACCTTTCGCGCTCCATGTTCGTGGTTGATTATTCGGCCCCGGCTGAAGCGGACGTGGATGTCAAGGAGGTGGATAAACGGACGACATTTCATGACCCGCTATTTCAGCTTCGGCAGATGTACCCTGGTCACCGTTAAATTAGTTGTAGATATCAATCATGGGTGATCTCGGTGGAGTTTGGGTTCGCTGTTAGAGAGCATGGAGTGTATTCATTGAAAATATAAGCATATTCACAAAACATGGAATTAAATTTAAAAATTCATGTATGTCCCCTATTTTGTTGATTGTAGCATTATCTCGATTCCACGAACATAAAGGATTATGCTTGGAATCAACAGGACAAGGCGCCAGGAAATTACACGCTTGAAGTATACGTTGAGGCGAGGAGAGGGCAATGGCAAGTGGTATGAGAGGAGCTGGTGAGATGTCGGGATGTGATGTGGAGGAAAAGGAAGGGAGGGGGAGGAGGGCGAGAGGAGAAGAAGGGGGCTGGGAGGCGGAGGGGCAGGAAAGGGAGGGGCGTGGGGGGAGGGGAGGTAGAGTGGCGAGGAAGGGGGAGTGTTTCCTTGGACGTCAGGATGGGCAGTGTTGGGATGCGGGGGAGGAAATTCCTCTGCCGGTGAGGCCAGGAGGGGAGGGAAGGGGGAGGAGCGACGGGAGACGGCTTTACGCGACACTTCATTGGCAAGACTCGAGTGCATTGAGCGAGGACGCCATAGCTGACAGAAAACTAACGGTCTTTGATTCACACCCAACTGCCGTCCGCACTGAGTGATCATCAGCATTTGTCTCTACTAATCAGCAGAGTTAATTTCAGAGCTCATTTGGGTCAAAAAGTTTCAAATCACCGAAGTAAGCCATAGAATGTCGGAAAAAACTTTGTACATTACCATAGTTAATTTTGGAAATAAACAAAACTAAGCTTAGAGCAACAAATGAAAGAGTAACTTTGTTTCCTTCCACAGATTTATTTTCTTGGTACAACATGTTTCGACAGAGCAGTGTCATCATCCAGTACTCACTCAGTAAAATTCTTTACATATATAGGTATACACATATCATAAGGGGTTTGGGGGAAGGTAGGATGGGGAGGTGAGGAGGGAAAACCATGGGAGAGATGAGGGACGGCGGTCGGCATAGGAATCTGGAAAACCCGTGAGAGGACACGTAAGTGGTGGATGGTTGGGTGGATGGGGGGTGGGTTGACGTAGTGTGGATCGTGGAGATATAGGGATTTAAGGTAGCTGTGGTGAATCAGCATGTGGGGAGTGGGGTGGAGGGATCCGTGGTTTCAGATTTTCCGTGAAGGATAGAGAGATTTCCAGGAGGTGGAAAGTTTTTCAAAAAGGATATCGTTGAGTGAAAGATTCTTCTTCGTATTCCTTCTAATTTCAAGCTCCTCCTTTTCACGACCATCTTTCTCCATTTTTTCTCTATGCGTAATATCTCCAATACGAAGTCGCTGCTATGGTTTTTCGTACTAAGGAACGTACTAAGTTTGAAAATGGGACTAATGGAACACACTAAGCTTAGAGATTGCTTAAGAGAGAGTTAATATATAGACGTTAACTTCAACATAACTGGGGTTGAACGTGAGAGCTCACTAGTTTGGCATAAGTAATAATATGATCAATCTTCAATGAAGGATGAAAACAAACATTGTAGAATACCAATGCAACGCTTTTCATATCATTGGAGTTGAATTTATACCTCATCTTTCGAAGAATATTTCGTTTTACAGGAGATGAGCTCAAGGATAATATAAGAAAAATTAAAACATACTGTTGAGAAGACAAAAATGTTGCCCACGACCGACGCAAAGTCCGCGGTCACTCGTCATCAACATTTCGACGGTTCGGAGAATATTCTTGGGTCGATCCCTGGGTTGGCGACCTGACCGAGGGTGTGCTCCTCCCTCCCCTTCAAGGGGGGGTGAGCGGTCCCTTAGCAGGGCCATTGCTCCAAGGGCCACGTCCGCATTTCCTTCGACGGAACAATTGTGTTCGCGGCCTTCATCGTCACCCTTTCGCAGGCGTTTCGGGAGGAAGCCCGTACCCTGGAGGCGACCCCCGCGTCAGCATCCTGTCCGAAGGTTGCTTCCTCCCCCCTTGTCCATAGGGCGCGTGGGGTTGCGTCGCTGGCGCGAGAGTAGGCAGTCGATAATTGGACGCCGAGCGATTATCTTCGCCGAACACAAACCGACACCGAAGGAAGACCCTGAAGCCGTCAGTCAGCCGCGACGGACCTCGACACGACGGCACCAGAGACAAGACCGGACCTATTCCCGTCCCTTCCGAGCCTCCTCTAGCAACAGGGACCCAGAGCCACCATTGAGATGAAGTTATTAAAGATCAGTTCCACCAGTCGGCTTCTTATTGACTTGAACGGAGCGGAGTAGTACCCAAGTAGGGCCGCACGACAATACTACTGGATAGAAAAAAAAGAGAGGTTGACCATTAAATATCCTCAAAGTATTTGTTCCTCAAATGCTCTTCTAATAATTTTTCTTCGATCAGCCAATGAGCAGTGTTGGATTTATTTTATTTCTTGAAGACTAATTGACTTTGATGTAGTCCCTTGTTTCGGAACCGGAAATCTTTAAGATTTCGCATATGTTTCCCCTTCATCTCCAGCATGAATATCCTGTAAAAAAGTTGCCGTAGCGATCGTCCTCTCGCCGTTGCAACCCCTCCCTGTACATATAAAGCGCATTACGAAAGAGCATTATAGCCATTTACCAATTCGACACCATTCATTTTCCTCATTTTACTTCATTTTCAAGTGGCGGATCCTCGCAAAGAAAGAAGCAAACCTTGCGCTATTGTCACACTCAACTTTCATGAGCCACTGCTTATTCGTTGAATTATGCGCGTATAATTTGTGCAACACTCGACATCTTCCTGATGAACCGTGCCCCTGGTCCCTCCTCCACCCCTTCCCCCTTTGTTGAAGGAACCCGGCTCGGGAATCGACTCGGCCTTTCCACTGTGGGCGAGACGAGGGCGAGTGTCATAAGGGCTGGGACAAGAGCCCCGCGGTATGAATATAGGGGATATGCCACGGACTGGGGATTTTGTTGTTGGCCTCTGGAGGTCGGAATGGTCGCAGCAGAGCCGAGGGGACTCGACGCCCCTGCGCCTTCATCACCATTATATAGTTTTGTAGGGTTAGAGAAATACACTGCAGGGTATTTCTCCCATGCAAGTGACGGGAAAATCGATAAAACTGGATAAAATGGGCAACTGGGTAATGAAAAATGGGTAAAAAATGGGAAAATCGATAAAATGACGGTGATGACATGTCACTTGAGAAATACCTCATGAACACTCACGAGAGAAATACCCTTCAGGGTATTTGTCTCGTGCAAGTGACATGTCATCACCCTCACTCTCTATTCATGCCGCTCGTTCGTATTCCAATACTTATCCAAAAATCGGATTCTAACTGCTTCCTATTCGTCGAAGATATCGTCGGAGTGTGTCGTGTTTCTCTACAAGCGAGCGACCCCTTCGATCATGCTTAAGAAAAGTAACAGCCGATCAGACGAAGGGATAGCAAGCAACTTAAAATAATTTTCCACGTCATTCATGACACATATCGGATTGTGGTCAGCCCTCCCCCTAAATATGGGTTCATTGAAACTTATATTACTATTTATTGAGACTTATAGAAAGTACCGCCACGAAGGGCATTCCTAATCTGGCCTGTTCTCGACGTCTCTACTGCGTGGTAAGTTGTCCAACTCGACCCTCCAAGCACAATTCCCGACGTGCCGTCTCCTCCCTTGACTCCGTCACCTGCGTGGAGAGTTGTCGGCATTGATACCCCTAGCACTCTTCCCGACGTAATATTTCTTCTTTCTCCGAGCTAATCAAATGAGTCAATTCCCCACGAACGCCCTCCACCTCAATTTTTGTCTACTAGCTCAGATTTTGAAATAAACTTTATAAATGGTCCATCCATAGCTTCTTCTTTCTCTTCCCTCTCCTAAACCTCCACCTCCTTTTCCCTACTGTCACTTCTCCTTTTCACTCCTTCTCCTCTTCCTCCCTTCTCCCTTTCTCCGCCGTCTTCTCCTCATTTCTCCTCCACTTCATCCTCCTACCTTCTCCTGTCCTCCTCCTCCTCTAGCCATTTCAATATCTTCATATTCACTACGGAGCAAGCCATGCTTATACTCATCTCTTCTATTGTGACGGCCGGGCAGATGCCTCTTAACACGTCCACAGCTCCTTCCAATTCCTCCAATAATTAACCCTTAGAGACCCGGGGAGCGCTATCGCGCTCCTCCTGTCTCTCGCGAAAAGTGCCAGGAGCGCGATAGCGCTCCTCCTGTAATGTCACTCTTAGATGCTGGTATTTCACTGATTGTTCACAAATGGCACCTAAATGCAGATTACAGATGCAGATTTTGTAACAAAATTCTTCAAATAATATATTAAAAAGGTTATACCACATATACGAGAAAGAAGCTATTTTACACTTGTCAGGCCTCATTTAGAATATGCCGCTAGTATATGGGATCCGTACGAGGAAGGTATGATTAAAGAATTAGAGCGCGTGCAAAGGACATCTGCTAGGTTTGTTAAAGGCCGTTATGATAATTGTATAAGTGTTACGAGCTTAATAGAAGAACTAGGATGGGAATTACTATCAGAACGCAGGTTAAAATTTAGGTTAAACCTTTTAAGTAAATTCGAAACCGATTTGTTCTCAGATGACGTTAGATATATATTGAGAACCCCTGCGTATTATGCTAGGTTTGATCATATTAACAAGATAAGAGAGATATATTGTCGTACCGATAGATTTAAAATGTCATTTTTCCCTCGTACTATAAAAGAGAACAATAGGCAGCGTAGCAAAGGGATAGGTAAGTGAAATATAGTTAGAGAAGTCTGTAGTGCATGATGCATGTAATAACAACCAATAATCCCTTCCTTATTATGTAGATACTAACCATCTAGCTCCATGTGACCGTATTATCTAGCATGTCTACCTTAAATATCCTACTTGCATGTCAATAGTGCATGTTTGGTGATCTTCACCCACTGCCACACACCCTCGTGGTGGCTCGCAGGGTATCACGTAGATGTAGATATAATAAAGTTTTCCTTGAGTTTTTGTCTATTTACCTTCACTTGTATTTGAGACAATTTTTTCCTAAACTAATGCAAAATCAGCAAAAATGCCTCTGCAATTTTATCGGAGTACCTAGAAAATCGGTTGGCACTCAAAGGGTTTAAAATCCATCAGACTGTTAGCTCCAACGCACTTTTTAGCGTTTAATTTTTTTCTCTATAAAACTCCTCGCTATTGCAGACTAATTCCAACCCTGTGTCCCGCAGTGCGGTCGCCGTAATTCCCTCGATCATAATCCTAATTTCCGGACAATTTATCACTTCCTTCCTCTCTCCGTTAAAAAATCTCGATGCGACTCAAAAAACGTTCAAAATTGCCCCTTCCTCCATCTGTGGTTCGCTCTTCTCTTTTTCTATCTCCACCCTTCCATTCCTCTTCTCCATTCTCCGCTTGACACGGTGGGACTTATGAAGTACCGTTCCGCTAATAGTTTTCCTTCTTCGATTCGTAGGCCCCATTGGCGTTTTCCACCACCAAAGAGTTAACTGGGAACCCTGCCTCCGACCGGTATCCTCCCGCTATATTGTACCGACGTGACCGGCGATCAGCTGGGCGCTCTCCCCGACCGCCCCTTCGCTCGTAGCCGGGAGTGACATACGGCCATCGCGCTGGTGGACTGCGAGATCCCCCACCTCCACCTCCTCCCCGCAGTCGCCTTCCGCGTTCCCCCGCACCCGGGATAAGAACTTGGGGTGTGTTCCCGCTCCCAGCGGCCGCGTGGTGCGAGAAACTTCCAGGCGGAGTATTATCCGGGGTAATCGGCGCCCTCTCCTCCGCGACTTTCCGCCTTGTGGTGCGCATCGCCGGTGGGAGGCCAGTTCATCTCCTCAAAGGAGTTTGTAATAAATTGTAAACAGAAGTGAGAATCAGCCGTTTTTTCGCTGATGAACGTAATAAATTTTTCGTCTCGTGAAATTTCACTACTTTCGCCTCCTTTTCTGACAGGAACTTCATATTTGTCCCGGGATATCTCTTTGAGAGCGGCAACATTTCCTGAGGAGTAATGCTCCGGTTCCATGACGAAAGAATATCCATTGCAGTCGCTATGTATATCGCTTGCTATCCCTCTCTCTCCCCGCTATTCACCTTTGAGGGGGCTCATTGTGTATAGCGTAAATACAAAAAACGTCGCAAGGGAGATGAGAGACGAGAGATCAATATCGTAGTACACGTAATATTTTGAGACGAAATGAAAAGATGGGGTAAAAATTACCCTTTGAGAATGAAATGAAAAGATGGGGTCAAAAATCATCCTTTGCCGTTTTTCTAGGTTGTAATGTGCATAGTACCTGATGTTTTTAGAATAAGTGAAAAAAACTTTGTAGAATAATCGCTACATTTTATGACGAAATTCACGGAGTTCTAACCTGATAAATGTAGAGATAAAGAAATGGTGTAACGTGAGAAACGAAAATGGTCTAAAATGACCCCCACCATACTTTTAACGTTCAAAGTGGAAAATAATATTCCTTAATTATTGCATATATAATTCCAATAAGTCAAATTGTTAGAGTTAAGATAATGCACAACTTCCACATTTTGAGAACATTTTTAGGTAACGAGGAAATATTCCATTCCATTGCCACGTTTTCCTCATCGCGTCATAGCCTCATGTATCCATGCAAAAGGGATATATTAACTGCTTTGTTTTGGATGGAGCGGAGTAAAAATATGAGCAGTCGCCGAGAGTAATATTTTTAACCTTCAAAATACTGGTTAACAGCTACTTTATTATTTATACCAGCTATAGTCCGAACGGCGAACCTACAATCATGAAGCTAAATGCGACATAAATTTATTAATAGTAAATTTTCGTAGCGTAAAGAACAAACGGGCCGAAGTTGAGCATATATTTGAAAATGCAGACATAGTAATTGGAACAGAGAGCTGGCTTGCAGAGGATATTTACGATAGCGATGTTTTTCCGACAGGATATAATATCTATAGACGTGATCGACGCGATAGGAATGGCGGCGGAGTATTCATAGCAGTTAAATCGTGTTTGTAGGCATTAAACATATTAGACGACAATGGAATAGAGAGCGTTTGGTGTACCATTAAGCAACGAAACAAAAGAAATATGCATATATGCTCATTTTACAGGCCACCAGATTCCATAATCGACGTTTTATACATATTAGAGACTCAATTAACGTCCTTTACCTCAAAAGATGACAAAAGCGTGGTATTATCGGCGGCGATTTCAACCTCCCGGCTATAAATTGGAAAACCAATAGCGCTGAACTAAGTTCCAGGAAGCTTCATATAATCGAGACCCTACTTAATACACTTTCAAACCACTCACTTACTCAAATATTAAGCGAAATTACGAGAGGGAATAAAATATTAGACATTTTAGCTGTTAGTCACCCTGCAATGATTAAACACGTCGATATCCTCGAAGGCATAAGTGATCATAAAGTAATTTTTACCATTTTGAAAACAACAGTTGATACCACTGTAAAACCCAAACGTAAGGTCTACTTCTTTGAAAAATGCGACTACGTAAAATTCGGAGAGACGTTAGAAGCTTCATTCACGAAATTTGTAGCCACAATGAAGAACGAGAGCACCGAAGTATCATGGAGATATTTTTTTGGAAATACCACGTAAAGGAATCGATGAATATATTTCATACAAATTCAAACGGGAGAGTAAAGAACCTCGTAGGTATAACCACGAAATAAGGCGAGAGACAAAGGTAACTACAAAATCTATATAAAAATTCTATTGAGTTAAGTAACAAAACAACGGAGCTTGCGGCGAGAGAAATATACGTTGCTCGACGCTCAAAAACGAAGAAAATAATGTGCGATACTCTACGAAACTTCAAGGATAAAAATCCTAGGTGAATTGCTAGATAAAAACCCTAAGTCATTCTGGTCTTAAGCGAGAGTGCTCCAGGGCGAATCTTCGACAGTAGAGTCTTTACTGGATACAAACGGCAAATTGGTCACCAACAGTATCGACGAAGCCTAATTATTAAACCACTACTTTGAAAAAGTATTCACTAAGGATGACACAATACACAATTTAGTCATTCTTAACTTTAACGAGCCGATAGCTGACATAACAATTCAACGTGATGGAATAATTAAACAACTGCGTTCAATTAAAAGAAACAACTCCCCAGGTCTACAAGGAATACCTGCACGCGTGCTGAAGGAGTTAGCGCCACAGATTGCACCATTCTTAGAAATTATATTTAACAAATCATTATCCGAAGGCAAGGTTCCCCAAGACTGGAAAATAGCCAACGTCACTCCGATACACAAAAAAGAAAATAGAAGTGACCCAGGAAATTACCGGCCTATATCGCTATCATCACTTTTATGCAAGATCCTCGAGCACATTGTCGTTAGTAATATTATGACATTCCTGGATAATCGTAATTTCTGACATGGCAGTCAGCACGGCTTCCGTAAGGGAAGGTACTGCGAAACACAGCTTGTGCTCTTCCTTCATGATATCATAAAATCAGTTGAATCGACTAAGAACGTCTACGCGATATTCCTTGGTTTCAAGAAGGCATTCGACAAGGTTCATTACCGAAAACTCATGTATAAATTGCAATCATGCGGAGTTAATAGAAAAATAGTGAATTGGATAAGTGACTTTCTCAGTGATCGAAAACAAAAAGTAGTTATTGATGGTTTTAGCTCTGATATGGTTGAAGTCACATCTGGTGTTCCTAAGGGAAGTGTGATCGGCCCAGGAGTGGGGGTTCGAATTACATATCAGCAAATTCACCACAGTTCATTTCAAACGAAAATCATCACAAAAATGCCATACCTTTACTGTGGGTGGAGTAAACATCAAATTTTCAGACACAGTAAAATATATCTTGGAATTACCTTAAAACCTGATATATCGTGGGGATTACACATTCGAAACATATGTGGCGCAGCATTAAAGAAACTAGATTTTGTTAAACGTATAATAGGAAGGTCCTCTGATGAAAAAGTAGAAGAGATCAGATGCTACTTCGCTCTGGTAAGGCCACAACTTGAATACGCCGCGAGCTTTTGGGACCCTGGCAAATTAGATTTAACCAAAAAAGTAATAAAAATTAAAAGGAAAGCAGAGTGCTTCGTTAAAAACTGCTACGAGCGTACATATAGCGTCTCACAAATTTTAGAGAGAGTAAGGTGGGAGACCCTAGAGACTCAAGAGGCTACACGCTAGGCTTAGGTTGCTTGATAAATTCAGAACTGATATTTTTCAGAGCGACATAGATTATATTACCATGACGCCTCACCACATCTCTAGGTCTGACAGATCCAATAAAATAAAAGAGATACACTCCTGAACAGATAGGTACAAAAACTCGTTCTTTCCATGAACAATAAGCAACCAGAATAAAAATTAAGCTCCACTAAATACACTCCTCTACTTCATGTCGAAATTTCATCTCCAAAAAAACTTACACCTTTTCACGACTGGTGACCTAACACTCCCTGCCAAACGCCCATGCAGCAGCTCGCAGGTTATTGGGTTGATGTAGATGTAGTCCACATCTCCCATATCTGTTATTTGAATCGCCATGGTGAATTACCCCACGCTACTATTCTACCTTGTCCTAGAGTAAATACAAGCATAAAATAAATACAGTCACTGCAACTTTCTAATTTCAGATGCACGGAGCTATTCTTAGAAGAATTTAAATCCCCAGGAAGCGACCAACAAGAATTGCTAATCAATATCAGATTCGTAGTTTCAGAATTTGTACACCTATACATGCAGAACCTTACCTGTCCGCTGATCCTACTATGATAATTGAAGATTTTCGGCAGATGTAAGGTAAGAGGGAATTGCATTGGTTTCCACGCCACCCAAGAGGTACAATGCCAGCGCGTTGGAACCCACTTCCGGCATTCGTTTAAGAAAAAACGAAGGCCGATGGCCGGTCCATCACGCCGCTCTAGCAGATCTCATTACAGATATCTGCAGAGAGAGAGACGTCCTACTGTGCCATGTTACAGTGCCCTTCAAACAAGGGAAACACTGCCTCCGGAAAAAGGAAGAATTAGACCAGAATATAAATTTAAAATATCTTAGAAATTTATGGTAATTTGAGAGGTAGGAATTGAATAGTTACATGGAAACTGAGCGACAGAATACGAAGGATCTAGGTACTCTCCGTTCTTCATACCCTACCACGAATTTAACAAATTATTAAGCAATGCCGTTCAGTTCTTGACACTCTATTACATAGCGAAATATCACGCTCACCGCCTATGACTTATTCATATTTACACTTATGACGATGCCAAAACCATAGTTCGCGTCTATTGTGAATCGATAATTTATACCCTTCAGTCATCAATTGACTGCCTAAATTTTCATCACCTAAAGTAACTATATTCTCCCTCCAAGTCTCTTTAAGTAAAGTTTTATCCCCTTAAGCCACATCAGTCAAGTAATTGAAGACCTGTATTGAAAAATGTATCTAAATTGCACACCTGATAGTATTTCAAAGTCCGTGAGGCAGGGGTCCAGCTCTGAATTGTATCAGCCGCCGTGTAAGTGGCGCATGCTAGAATTTTGATTGAAATGGAGACTTTTGTCATTTACAATTTTCCTTTCAACTTAATTTTTTTATTTTACTTCACCACTCTCCCTTTTTCGGGAGCCATTATTGCAACCTTGCCTACTTCTGCAAGGCACTCAATATTATCTTAAAATTCAGAGCCTGCAACATAAGTACGGGTCTCCAGCATAAATCAGATGAAAAGGTTAACGACAAACGTATAGTAAAGTGTAAAAGAATGGAACATGATTATCGCCAATATCAAGGAACTAGTGATGTAATTTGACAGCAGCGCATATGTACTGAAATCATGGCCAGGGGTGAGTTGCAAGAGAAGTGAGGAACAAAACTTAGTTATCATGCAAGAATGTTGGACCACAAAATTAATCCATGGATTCATTTTCAATGTCTCCTTGCTATTTGAAACATCTGTGGAAAATCGTTCTCTTAACATTCCTGTTTCTGTAAACATCCAGTTTTCCTTCCTATAGATGCCATACCTTTACATTCATCTTTAATTCCACATAATGTCTACCACCTACTATTTCTTCCAGAATTCCTATTTTCTTTCTTCATCATCTCCTCTTTCCCTGAGTTATCTCCATTTATGTCCTCTTCAACATTCCGTCTCCTTACAAAACATTCTCCATTCATCCCTTCTGTGTACTCCCAAACTTCCCTAGCCGCTTCCTTGCCCCACAAACCATATCACTTACCTCATCCTTGCCACATAGCTCACCATTTCCATCCTCCTCCTACCTCATAACTCAAATGCCTCAAGAAATTACTTCCTTCACAATGACAAATGTTACTAACTACTGAGAGCCACGTTCTATACTTCAACCAGCCCTTTCTTAACATCGCTACTCAACCCTTTGAATTCCTTCTCTCTGTGTATGCATATTGAACTAGGGTAATTTAACATGGTGTGCCCCAACAATTAAACCGAATTTCTTACAAAATACCATCCAGATACGTGAAATACCTGACCTGCCTTCTTACATCTAGCAAATGTCATCACTTTCAAATTCTTAGAAATCATCTTCACCACATTTCCTTCAACAGAACTTATAATGAATTGATCATTTACTGTAATTTCATGGATGACTGAAAAAATTAGACCTGATCTTCTTCAGATCTCACTGATTTTTTAGATTCCTCTTCTGCTTCCACCATCTCTCCCCACGACTTCCTCTTTTTTTCTTCAGAATATATATTAAAAAGCAAATGAAACAGTAAGAACAACAAATGAACCTCTGTCCTATCATTGCCATCCTGATTCTCCATCAGCTACCCTCCCCTGTATCATCTGATTCATGTACAGATTACAACTGAGAGGACCATCCCTTCAATCGTTCCCTCATGACTTTAGAACTCCATTATTTTCCCTAAGTTCACCTCAGCGAATGCCTTCTCATAATCTACCTAGCAAGCTAAAGCATCCTGCCTATACTCAAGGTTAGTTTTCAGAATGGTCCTCATCGTTCCGATATTGTCCAACATTACTGATCCTCTCATACATCCTATCTTACCTAATGGTCATCTTTCTTACTCTCATTACTACTTCTGGTATGCATTTGCCATCCCAGCAGCATTCAATTTATGTTCCCTAGAACTACTTTGGCCACACTGAATATTGAGCTTACTGTCCAGAAGTCCTCTTCCATTTCTTCCTTGCTCCTCTTCAGAATTGGAACTATTGCTGTGTTTTCGAAGTTCTCAACCCAATCTCCATCCTCATGTATCTAAAAATCATGCAGATGAAGTTTTTCTCTTCTGGTGTTTCCTATTCTATGCAATATCTGCAGTAAAGATATCTAGTACAACTGCCTCATTCCTTTCCAGGGCTCATAGCACTATTTTGATAATACTAAACACTTCCATGCCATCTCTGTCGCATTCATCTTCCCTTGTTTTACCTGGGGTACAGGGATATATTTCTTTACAATGAAGCCCTTCAACATGCTCCCTACCACCACTCTTGAATCTCTTTGGATCCGATGATTATCATCCCTGTCCATTGTGTCTGCACTGCAATTCAATGCCCTTGATGCCACCCTTCAGTTCCTGTTCTTTCCATTGTACTGCATCTGCACTCCCCTCTGCCTGACATTTATATAAGAAGATAAAATGATCACGCCACCATTATCCTCATACTTTATTTGTGTCTTTTTGAAGCCTGTTATTTAATTCTTGGTATTTTTTCTTCTCTACCTCTAAGTTCACACCTACCGATTCCCTTCTCTCCCACATCACATATATAACTTCTCCAAGATTCTCAGTTCCCTAATATGTACCCATGATTTTAACAACCTACACTTTATAATTCTTTTTTGTTATCCCACCCAATTCTCTGTATTTTACTTTCGTACCCTCTTACACCTTCTAATCTCTATGCGATTACCACAGCTATTTATGAAGATATAAATTCAGTTTTCATACGAGTCAGCATCAGCCCCTATATGTGCGAGTTAAAGCACCGCTCCTGAATGTGTCAAACCATAGTAGTCTATTTGGAACTTAAGTGTGTCTCCTGGCTTTTTCTAAATTTACCTATGTCAACGACAAAGTGTGAACTACATTTTTAATATTACTATATTATTTCAATAACAAAACTCTACAGCTTCCTCACCATATTCTTTTTGCTTGACTTGATAATAATCGCCAACCTCTTGCCCATATCTTCCATCATCTGTCACTGATGCATTCCAATCCCCCATTACTACTTAGTACTTAATATCTATTTCCCTTTTATTTCCCCGAGTCGATTGTATTCAGAATGTTGTTCTTCAGTCTGATGAACTGGTACATATACAAACCTGAATTACTACAACATTTATTTGGTCTACCTTTACCTCAATGACCATAATCCTATAAATTATCTGCTGTGGACACACTATATTTCTGAAAAATGTTAGTTTACATTGCTCATGGAAATGCACGCTGCCTTCCATCCTGCCTATATTTTGTGCAACACCGGTAGCTGGTCATACAAAGCGGTAATAAACTTAGTTTTTCTCTTGGGATGTACATGGCAGCACAGATGGAAGATCTGGATATGACTCTTCATGGCATTGAAACGGCTTTGAGAACTCTTTCCTAAATGGAAAAAAAATGAAACCTTATGCAATATTTTGAGGAATAAGACATGAAGTAAATAGAAAGAAGAGGAGGCATCTGAAGCTGGAGGTAGGGATGGCGTTCTGCAATGTGGGGAATAAAAGCATTCATCATGGCACAACAAAAAAGATAAATAACTAGCAGCACCTCACAGCAAAAAAGGCAGTCGATAAACAGAATGCACTGGCTATCTTGAAGAATGAAAGCACTTCGTCAAGAAATATATCTGTCCTATTCTTCTCAATGTCAATGAGACATGGGTAATGAATGCAGTAGAGAAGATAGATATATTTTCGCATTTGGTTTGGGTACGGGAGAAAATATTATGTGGATCGATTGACCAATGAACAAAGAAGAATGCAATGAAAACAAAAATTGCACTTTTCCACAGGTTTCAATGACAATTTGATGCTCTTAAGCTGAAGGAGCCACCATCAAGAATGAGATATAGAAAGGGGGTAATGCTGAGAAGTGTAGGAAAGAGTGAATCTTATGATGAAAAGAAAATGAGGGTGAACTTAATCAGGTATATTTAAAGACGAAGAGTGACAAACAAAGACAGCTACTGAAGGAAGACTGCATTGGAGAAACTGCAGAATAAGACATCAATAAGATAAAATTTGGGAATATTCCAACGGATGATGTAACGATGAAATGTGTAGGGATGTAGATGTTTGCAGGCATAAGCCTTTAGTGGAAAACTGCTTTGAACTAAAATATGATGATTATGGTGATGATATAGACATAATTGAAATGTCACTGGAAGATTGTATATCATCACCAAGCATAGTAAGTTTTCAAAGCTAATACCATGGCTTCTCTGGAAAACTGAGATATGCAATCTGAGAGAAAACAAAGCCATCTGCTTAGAATGAGTGTAAATTCTCCACTGTGAAAGATTGTTCCACGATGAAATGAATTGCATATGACCAAAATTTACGTTCCTTTGACCCATTGAGGGAAGATACTAAAAGCCCTGACAATACAGATCATCAAAATGTGCCTAAAATGATGTTTATCATTCATGTAAATCATACAGATTTTGACTTGAGAAAGTAACTTTTTCAGTTTAAGTTTTCATATTCTCATGCTTTTTCAGGTTTTTCAGGTCCTTATTCTTTGTCCAAACACATTTTCTAATGGGACCTGATTAATGCTCCTTGTTTTCATCATTGGAGCAACAGAGTTGAACTCCTCTCACAACATGAACACTGCCCTTATAGATGTTAACCCCTCCTTTCTAGAAGGTGGCTTCACCTTCAAATTTTTCCATTAAAAACTTGTACTCCTGGATACAGCTTTCCATTCTTTTCATAGTACCACATGAGTACTTACATAAGAAACAGGCTGTGTTATAGATCTATTTGTGCTTAGATCCTCGTACTGATGTCTTGAAGCTGTCAAATAAGTCATCCATGTCTTCTAAGAAGGATGCAGTGGCAATGGCTTTACCTGGCAAGTAAGCTTAAAAGAAAGAGATGAAAATACATAATATCATAATGGACAGACTTCTCAAATATTAGAATTCAGCAACAGTTATTTCCCACCTTTACTTGAATTTTGCTACATGAGACTTTAAAATTGCTGTCATTAGATACCCTTACCTTTTTGGAAATGCCCACCACAGTTCATCCGACCCAGACTGACATTCCATTAAAAATATAGGCCACTATTAGGATATAAATAATCCCCTTCAGGTTAGAAGCCAGAACCCCTGCTTGAGTGATTTACACCTATGCCCTAGTGATTTAAATCTGTGTGTACTTGGAGTACTACCCAATTTGTGATTCATTGTAGCTTTCCATCACACATTAAATCAAAATGATAACTCAAGCCACAAACTTGCAATTATAACCTAACACTATGTGAGCACCCTGCTTCGATACAAATACAACAGTTTTTAAGTAAGTTATTGAGATGACAAATAATAGTTTCATTTTTTATTAGATGTTGAATAAGATAAAAAATGAAAAGGACTGGTACATAGTTTGCAGGCACCCTAAAAAAAATAATCTGAAGGTACCATCTATCATAAAACCCCAAATGCATGGTTAGCACAGTTCCCCATTAGGGAATGGTGCGATGGGTGTTTGTGTAATTTATGATGTGAGTTTATATCATTGTACGTAATGTATTGTGCATTTATCACATTTGACTTCAATATATATTTTTCATTTAAAGTTTTTGGTCACTCAATGTTCTACTCTAGTTTTTTGGTCCTTCTGTATTTTTACGGACTCTCTGTATGAAGGTATATCTATACACACTAAGATCTGTGTACGCTTTGGAATGAGCAATAAACAATCTATCTAATATTGGGAGTCTTATTAGTAAGCGATTGTAATGAAATATGGGACGAATGTGAAAGAAAGAAAGGAGGCATGACCGTGAAGGGCATTACAGATGAAATTATTTAAAGAGAGCCATATTAAAAGTCCTAACAGCAGTAACTAAGCAGTAGCCAAGGCGTAACAGTGGCTGCTACCCCATAAGAAACTGAGGTCATAGGTATGTGTGCATGTACGTATGTTTTCAATGATGCACTTGCTAAATAGCCTATGAAAGGGTATGTCAGTGGGGTGGGTTGAGTACTGGCATAACATCCTGAAGGTTTAGGTTCAATTCCTGGCTGGGCCAAAGATATTTTTATATGTTCTCAAGTTTCTGTCTAGATGTCATGGGATGAACATCTTAAGAGCATTACTTCGTCCTTTGAATGGAGTGTTGTTCATCATCCCACGGATCTAACCCTAGCGGGTCAAGGGACAGCGATTGCCGGTCATTGGCCGTCAAGACAAGAATAACCTCTCCAGGAAATGTGGATACCCAATTCATTTACCTAAAACCATTCTGGTTGCTTGGTGAGTTATTGTGCATTGCAAATTCCTACACCTCAATATTCTAGCTGAACTGCTCGACTTGCTCTATTTTTGTACCCTTGCACATACCCTTACCCTTGTTGAATAGTCATTAATATTTTCATTTGGATTGACTGGTTTGATCAAACCAAATACTCTCCCTATCTTGCATAATTAATTTCATAGATTTTCCATATTAACACTCTCTTTTACAGTGACGGTTAGCAATTCATACATGCATGTTTTGCAATGCATAAATGAAGTTGTGTGTCAAAAATATTTTGTTTGTTTTAGGAGTAAATACTCAATAAAATTTACCCCTTTTCAGTGTCCAGATATACAATGTGGAGTTGTTTTAGTTGGATCTAACTGTAGGCCATAAAGATCTCAAATCATACTTAGTGATGTAAAATGAGTTAAATGGCCTAGCATTCTATGATAATAAGTGTTTTTTAGTGTGATTTATGATGTTCATCTATTCAATAGAAAAACACATAATCACCATTACCTCATAAAGTGAACCTGTATTTTACCAGATAGGTACTACAATATCAATACTATTACATTGTGCTAGCATTTTACAATTATTTATCATTATTCACATGCTTGTTCCTTATTGTATCTATTTTTTGATTTTCAGATGAGAACAATGGGTGAGGGCTGCCTCAAGTGATAAACTTGCCACATATCCAGTTGCAAATCAAGCCTGTGAATATATTCCCAGTACTTCAGTAATATACAGTACCAACCTTCCAGCATGAAACTAGGAGAGATAGCGATGCTAGAATTTAATTTGCCTGATACTTCCCTTGTATTTTCTGCAGAACCTCCTCAAAATCTCACTAAGACCATACCAAATCCTTCATATCCCAAGGGATTTCTTCTTTCCATTCAATCAATGTCTTCAGTAGAAATTTTGCCTTCAACCTCACAATTCTCTATGAATTCCCTCCCATCTTTATCTCAGTATTATCCTCTAGACTGACCCCCATCTGCCCCATTGCCTGTTGCTTCCTGGACTCCATTCACTGAATTCATCGGTGCATTTTCTGCATTAGACATTCCATCGTCTCACTTAATGACTGCTATACAAGCGAAAACCCATGGGTGAGACAATCCCTTCAGAAAGAGGTAACTTTTCAGCAGTCAGAACTTTACCCCAAGGAAAAAGAAAATACTGTGAGCTATACAAATAAAATCCCAAAAATTTCTGCTTGAGAAAGATCGTTGATTTATTGCAATAATGATGCATGTGGGATTAGTTTTTGCCGAAGATTTTCGCGGCGATTAAGTATTCCATTTTGCAGGTTTCCAGGATTCGTCAGGGTTGACATCTAGAAAGATGGTGTCATTTCGCCTACTCTGCTGTAGGCATCCTCAGGCTAGGCTGAAGATCAGGCTGCTCTTCAGCCTGACCTGAGGACGCCTTCAGGAGAGTAAGCGAAACGTTGCCATCTTTCAGATATCAAAGCACACGAATTCCGGAAGCCTGCCTAATGGAATACATATGGGAAATAGGTTTCATGGAAATATGATGACGATCAACGAGTCTCTCCGGTCAATACTCAATTTTCCTCAAAATAATTACTGTTCCTGTTAAGGAGGTTAGGTGATTATTCACCCTAAGTAACTTTCTGGACTTCAGCTTTAAAAAGAATTAAAGGTAAATCTTGCAAATTGAGGCAATTAAAAAAATACGGGAAGGAATTAGTAAAAAAACTTCATTTCCTACAAATTTCCCACCTTAAAAGCACTGCAATTCACAATTAAAGGTTCATCTCAATTTGAAAGGCTGGAGATAGACAAGGGAGGATATGGCAATTCATATATCCCTTATTTAAGTGCCCTTGAGCCAAGGCCCATTTCAGGACATTTTACCACCTTCAAAGTAAGAGAACGCAGTCTACATTGTTAAATGATATAAGCTTCCCACCTAGATGCAACTCTCCCATTCCTTCTAATCTTTCCTCTCTGATAGGAACTTGAAAAAGAGATCAGTAGATATTGCTCCCAAGTTCCTTAGTGTTTAATGAGATGCCTATCAAACCAAATATGCAGTACAATAGGCAGTTTGGTGGGATTGATGGTTTAGAGGAAGATGGTAAAATCAGATCAAACAACATGCCCAACCAAGTTCTTGTCTTCTTTGTCCAAGGTGCATTTAACCACTGAAAACTGCCATGGTCAAATCACTTGAATAATAGTCATACGTCTGCAGTAAAATGAGTGAATTAATTGGGATATGCTCATTTAATTGGCAAACATTGATTTAACAATTTGTGCTACTGTCTGGAAGCCAAGGTTAAGGCATCGAAAACTTAACTATGCTTGGTGATGATAAACAATCTTCCAGTGACATTTCAATTGTGTCTATGTCCTCACCATAATCATTATATTTTGGTTCAAAGCAGTTTTCATCTAAAGGCTTATGCCTGCAAACATCTACATCCCTACACATTTCTTCGTTTCATCATCAGTTTGTATTTTCCCAAAATTTATCTTATTAATGTCTTATTCTGCCGTTTCTCCAATGCAGTCTTCCTTCAGTAGCTGTCTTTGTTTGACACTCTTCGTCATTAAATATGCCTGATTAAGTTCACCCTCATTTTCTTTTCATCATAAGATTAACTCTTTCCTACACTTCTCAGCATTACCCCATCTATATCTTGTTCTTGAAGGTGGCTCCTTCAGCTTAAGAGCATCAAATTGTCATTGAAACCTGTGGAAAAGTGCAATTTTTGTTTTCATTGCATTCTTCTTTGTTCATTGGTCGATCAATCCACATAATATTTTCTCCCTTACGCCAAACCAAATGCCAAAATATATCTATCTTCTCTACTGCATTCATTACCCATGTCTCATTGACATTGAGAAGGATAGGACAGATATATTTCTTGACGAAGTGCTTTCATTCTTCAAGATAGCCAGTGCATTCTGTTTATCGAATGCCTTTTTTGCTGTGAGGTACTGCTAGTTGTTTATCTTTTTTGTTGTGCCATGATGAATGCTTTTATTACCCACAATGCAGAACGCCATCCCTACCTCCAGCTTCAGATGCCTCCTCTTCTTTCTATTTCCTTCATGTCTTATTTCTCAAAATATTGCATAAGGTTTCATTTTTTTTCCGTTTAGGAAAGAGTCCTCAAAGACGTTTCAATGCCATGAAGAGTCATATCCAGATCTTCCATCTGTGCTGCCATGTACATGCCAAGAGAAAAACTAAGTTCATTACCGCTTTGTATGACCAGCTACCGGTGTTGCACAAAATATAGGCAGGATGGAAGGCAGCGTGCATTTCCATGAGCAATGTAAACTAACATTTTTCAGAAATATAGTGTGTCCACAGCAGATAATTTATAGGATTATGGTCATTGAGGTAAAGGTAGACCAAATAAATGTTGTAGTAATTCAGGTTTGTATATGTACCAGTTCATCAGACTGAAGAACAACATTCTGAATACAATCGACTCGGGGAAATAAAAGGGAAATAGATATTAAGTACTAAGTAGTAATGGGGGATTGGAATGCATCAGTGACAGATGATGGAAGATATGGGCAAGAGGTTGGCGATTATTATCAAGTCAAGCAAAAAGAATATGGTGAGGAAGCTGTAGAGTTTTGTTATTGAAATAATATAGTAATATTAAAAATGTAGTTCACACTTTGTCGTTGACATAGGTAAATTTAGAAAAAGCCAGGAGACACACTTAAGTTCCAAATAGACTACTATGGTTTGACACATTCAGGAGCGGTGCTTTAACTCGCACATATAGGGGCTGATGCTGACTCGTATGAAAACTGAATTTATATCTTCATAAATAGCTGTGGTAATCGCATAGAGATTAGAAGGTGTAAGAGGGTACGAAAGTAAAATACAGAGAATTGGGTGGGATAACAAAAAAGAATTATAAAGTGTAGGTTGTTAAAATCATGGGTACATATTAGGGAACTGAGAATCTTGGAGAAGTTATATATGTGATGTGGGAGAGAAGGGAATCGGTAGGTGTGAACTTAGAGGTAGAGAAGAAAAAATACCAAGAATTAAATAACAGGCTTCAAAAAGACACAAATAAAGTATGAGGATAATGGTGGCGTGATCATTTTATCTTCTTATATAAATGTCAGGCAGAGGGGAGTGCAGATGCAGTACAATGGAAAGAACAGGAACTGAAGGGTGGCATCAAGGGCATTGAATTGCAGTGCAGACACAATGGACAGGGATGATAATCATCGGATCCAAAGAGATTCAAGAGTGGTGGTAGGGAGCATGTTGAAGGGCTTCATTGTAAAGAAATATATCCCTGTACCCCAGGTAAAACAAGGGAAGATGAATGCGACAGAGATGGCATGGAAGTGTTTAGTATTATCAAAATAGTGCTATGAGCCCTGGAAAGGAATGAGGCAGTTGTACTAGATATCTTTACTGCAGATATTGCATAGAATAGTAAACACCAGAAGAAGAAAACTTCATCTGCATGATTTTTGGATACATGAGGTTGGAGATTGGGTTGAGAACTTCGAAAACACAGCAATAGTTCCAATTCTGAAGAGGAGCACGGAGGATATGGAAGAGGACCTCTGGACAGTAAGCTCAATATTCAGTGTGGCCAAAGTAGTTCTAGGGAACATAAATTGAATGCTGCTGGGATGGCAAATGCATAGCAGAAGAAGTAATGAGAGTAAGAAAGATGACCATTGGGTAAGATTGGGTGTATGAGAGGATCAGTAATGTTGGACAATATCGGAACGATGAGGACCATACTGAAAACTAACCTTGAGTATAGGCAGGGTGCTTTAGCATGCTAGGTAGATTATGAGAAGGTATTTGCTGAGGTGAACTTGGGGAAAATAATGGAGTTCTAAAGACATGAGGGAACGATTGAAGGGATGGACCTCTCATTTTTAATCTGTACATGAATCAGATGATACAGGGGAGGGTAGCTGATGGAGAATCAGGATGGCAATGATAGGACAGAGGTTCATTTGTTGTTCTCACTATTTCAATTACTTTTTAATATATATTCTGAAGAAAAAAAGAGGAAGTCATGGGGAGAGATGGTGGTAGCAGAAGAGGAATCTAAAAAATCAGTGAGATCTAAAGAAGATCAGGTCTAATTTTCTCAGTCATCCATGAAATTACAGTAAATGATCAATTCATTATAAGTTCTGTTGAAGGAAATGTGGTGAAGATGATTTCTAAGAATTTGAAAGTGATGACATTTGCTAGATGTAAGAAGGCAGGTCAGGTAATTCACGTATCTGGATGGTATTTTGTAAGAAAATGGGTTTAATGGTTGGGGCACACCATGTTAAATTACCCTAGTTCAATATGCATACACAGAGAGAAGAAATTCAAAGGGTTGAGTAGCGATGTTAAGAAAGGGCTGGTTGAAGTATAGAACGTGCCTCTATGTAGGTAGTAACATTGGTCATTGTGAAGGAAGTATTTTCTTGAGGCATTTAGGTTATGAGCTAGGAGGAGGATGGAAATGGTGAGCTATGTAGCAAGGATGAGGTAAGTGATGTTTTTTGAGGGGCAAGGAAGCGGCTAGGGAAGTTTGTGAGTACACAGAAGGGATGAATGGAGAATGTTTTGTAAGGAGACGGAATGTTGAAGAGGACATAAATGGAGACAACTTAGGGAAAGAGGAGAAGATGAAGAAAGAAAATAGGAATTCTGGAAGAAGTAGTAGGTGGTAGACATTATGTGGAATTAAAGATGAATGTAATGGTATGGCATCTATGGGAAGGAAAACTGGATGTTTACAGAGACAGGAATGTTAAGAGAACGATTTTCAACAGATTTTTCAAATAGCAAGAAGACATTAAAAATGAATCCATGGATTAATTTTGTGGGCAAACTTTCTTGCATGATAACTAAGTTTTGTTCCTCACTTCTCTTGCAACTCACCCCTGGCCATGATTTCAGTACATATGCACTGTTGTCAAATTACATGACTAGTTCCTCGATATTGGCGAAAATCATGTTCCATTGTTTTACACTTTACTATATGTTTGACGTTAACCTTTTCATCTGATTTATGCTGGAGAACCGTACTTATGTTGCAGGCTCTGTATTTTAAGATAATATTGAGTGCCTTGCAGAAGCAGGCATGATTGCAATAATGGCTCCCAAAAAAGGGAGAGTGGTGAAGTAAAATAAAAAATTAACTTGAAAGAAAAATTGTAAATAACAAGAGTGTCCATTTCATTTAAAATCCAAGCATGCGCCACTAGAACGGTGGCTAACACAATTAATAGCTGGACCCCTGCCTCACAGACTTTGAAATACTATCAAGTGTGCAATTTAGGTACATTTTTCATTGCAGATTTCCAAGTACTTGACTAAGTTCCTATTATTTTCATTATATGGTAAGGAAGCATTAACATATTTACCTGGAATCCACACTGCTTTTTAAATGTGAATGCTCTGATAATCGAATTGATTTATTCAATTAGAAAAAGAAAATATTGAGGTGAAAAATTTGGAGAATGTCATTTTTGCTCTGTTGTAATTGGGTTCCACATACTGACAGGTGACACTGATTAAGTCACTGTCTTGACTGTTCTGCCGTTATTTTAATCCATTTGGTTATTCTACTCTCACCCATAGCGTCAATATATATTGCCAAGCCCACAAGTACACCACTTTCATATATTTCCATTGTTGGAGCATTTGAACCTCATTCTTTCTTCACCCGCACATTACTAATCCTTATCATTCTACTTTTCCCACAAGCACTTCAGATGTGCCCTAATCCCAATGCATTTAGACTTTTTCTACTCTCACCCTGACGCATACTGGCTTTGTTGCCCTCTAATAACGTTAGGGGAGAACTTTCTTACTCTGC
Source organism: Ceriagrion tenellum (assembly GCA_963169105.1). NCBI lineage: Eukaryota > Metazoa > Arthropoda > Insecta > Odonata > Coenagrionidae > Ceriagrion > Ceriagrion tenellum. Next base: position 100,966,846 of record OY720638.1, on the reverse strand, counting down.
AATTTTTGCCCCTCTAGGCAAATACTAATTCCTAGAAATGCACCACCTACCATTTACAACCTTACTACATGCATTAGCAGTCCTAATATTTTGTTCATCTTTCCTTTCATCTTTCGCAAGCACCTGCCAAGATACCTAAAATTGTCTACTAGTTTAATTAATTTCATATTTACCCTCTTTGCACAATTATTTATATCAATCTCTCCATCAAGACTGCTTTTAGGGTTTTAGGCACATATATCCTCTAACCATGCTCCTTTCTGCTTCAAAGAAAGTTGCATCTCACCCTCAGGTCTGTTTTCATATCAATTTCCCAACTCATCTCAATTCTAATCGCACTTCTCATTCCAGGTTCAAATTTGCTGTTTCTTTTGCCATATCTGTCTCTTAATGGGCCAACCCTTAACAGCTTCTGCCTCCCATCATGGCTTTGTCCACCCAAGGATATTCTTTGACTGTTTGCATTGATTTAAGTAAGAATGGGTATTATTACCTGCCTTTGAAGTTCTACTGCCTAAAGGGTGTTTGGCAGGGGCAGTACCCATGGAGCTTTCCCTGGTTATGGTCGTGGCGTTCTACCAGTCAGTTGGTGCACTTTTTTTCAAGTATACCACTAGAGAAACCGAAGCCTAGTTATATTCTAGGCCTGCCTTCACTCTTCAATTCAAACTTGCTGAGCATTTCTTTTGTTGGAGTAATTCACCTGTTAATGGCTTTGTTAAATGGCTATTTTAGTCCAGTTTACAGATGAAATCATTTATTCATCCTATTACTCAAGTGTCTTTCCTGCTAACCCCCCAGGGCTAATAGTGGAGGAGATTTGTCAATAACATCCAATGCCTCCCTGGATGACACATGAAGAGCGCTTCAAGTGCAGTCCATCTGCCTTCATCCATTGGATTAGATCCTGAATCTACATATTTATAATAATACCTCTTACATTGATGTACTTATCGCCAGTTTTTGGAGAGGAGTGAACATAATTTCATTTGAAGTGGTCACGGTAGTATACACTCCTATTGCATGATAGGAACAATAACAACTTAGGATATATATGACATAATATCAGCTAAATGAACTCGCAAGGACATAGCTGGATACATTAAGAGTCCGTACAAATACAGAATAACCATGGTTTACTCCCTCAATCATTTCAGCTTGAGAAGGACCAGTGATTTATTGCTATAATAATACATAATGAATAAGGTTTTGTGGAAATGTGATGACAATCAACAAGTCTCTCCAGTCAATAGGTACTCAATTTTCCTCAAAATATTTATTGTTCCTGTTAAGGCGGTTAGGTGCACATTCACCCTGAGTAACTTTCTGGACTTGAGTTTTGATCATTGGGTAATTAATGTGGTGCTGCTTGTACCCTGTCAATTTACAGATATAAATCTACTGGTTTAATGATGAAAGTGAACTTATTTAAGATAAATTGATATTTTAGGGAAAAACTGCTCATAATACAGTCTTTGAACAACTTAGAGACCTGCTGAACCACTGACAAATGTTCTCATTTCAACCTTGCATGGCTACCACAATCTGTAAGAAGTAATTTGGTTATTAATGCTAGCTCAAGTAAACTTGATATTTTAAAAATTTCCAAAATTTATCCTAATTCCTTTCATAGTACCCTAACCTTGTTATTGCAATAATATTATTATTTTATGTATATATAAGTATTACAATCCGCAATTTAGCCCGACCCAGGAAAAAAGCTCTATATTTAAAATGATTTTTAATGAGTTCTATGCTAACAATGATTTTAATTTAATGGAAAAATCATCACAAGAAAAATTACTAAATCACAGGGGCACCCTGAAATGCTATCTCTTGCCTGTCCTCAAACCCATGTGCACAGCTTCGATGATTCAAACCCATGGACCCCATCCATTTCCCCAACCTCGTGTCCCAAGCCTCTGGAGCTGTGTATGCTAAGACAAACAAGTTTAGGTCGGGCTCAAAGACACAATGTACAAGGACTGTGAGAGCATAATTTCCCTGTAAAGAATTAAGGTTGTGAATTCCATACCTTACTTCCAATCATACCCCTACACACAGCTTTGATGATATGGAGTCATTAACCCCCCTTTGAGTCACTCACCTCACATCTCTGGAAGGCCTAGGAGTGGCTGTCATGTTTAAAATTTATGTCATATCACAAAATGTTTTACCACTAATTAGCCGGCTACCACAACAAAACATAATATGTTAAAATCTTCAAATAAAATACAGCACTAGTATGCACTGCAGGAAATGTTACTTTGACTAAGAAAAACTGACTAGATAGAAACATGACATGTGAGCATAAGTTAATACCAGCAGAGTAAAAATAATAGTGAACCTTGATCTTCACTTGCATTCATCATGGGTCAGAAAAATAAAATGAGTAAAAGTCTGTCTTACCATAAAATATTTTTAATCCGACATTAATCATCATCACTGCTGCTGCAAGTAGTACTGCTTTCTTCTCTCAAGTTTATGACAATAGGGTCCGTGAATTCCTCCACCATCAGATCCTTTATCCAATATTACTTCCACTTCTTTCATGTGCTCTACAGCATTCTTCCTTGTCAATACTGGTACCCGTTCTGGAGCTTGAATACATTGCTGAAATACATCTTTAATTTTACGAGTAATTTTGTTTTCTGCAACCCAGTTTTTGACGCATGCCCAATTCAATTCAATTATATTCACAATGGGTGACTGAATCATCAGTAGTTTCACCCTTTTCCACTAATCATCTTTCTTTGTACTGTGAAAGAACTTCTATAATTAAAGATACTATCTTAATTGTGTGTTCTCAAATGCTTCAGTCTTCTGTTTGTACAATTTTACTCATTGGAACTTTCTGTTCTTAGATTTCACTGTCTAGTGACTTTTTTGTCCAAGGCATCAGGCTAGCATTGAATTTGAAGCTAAACTGAAGGAGGAAACGACCAATAGAAACGTCTTTTCCTCAGTGCCAAAGAGGTAAATACTTATTGTGGGAGAGAAGAGTAAGGGGCACCATCTGCCCCTACTGAATTGTTGCATCTTTCTCCCAGCATCCAGCTAACAATGTCAACCCCACCTCAGCCTCAACCTACAAACAACAACATAACCTACTCATTGGAGAGGCCTACGTCAAGGCCATACTTTTTTTTAAAAATCAACACTAAATAGCAATTATACCAAGTATAAGACCCAGTTGTTTTTTAATCATGAAATGACAGAAGAGATTATCACTAAAAATGCATCCTATAAGGACTAGGGGCTGGAAACACCTCCTTTAAGGTGGTTGGGGCATGATTGTTTTCTAGTCATAAATGAGACTAGACAAGAAGAAGCATGAAGCATTTGTTGCACATTGTAACATGAATGGCAAAATAATATTATTTTATGTAACTGAAATTTCCAGTCATTTACCGAGTAAGCATATACAACCATAACTTGGCTCATGTTTACATGTCATATGGCAAAAACAACTTCACAATTGAATAATTTTTTGCAATACCTACTGTGAATCTTACTATTGTAAGAAATTGAGATATAATTACAAATAGTTGAGAATTAATAAAAACTACAAACTCTTTCATTTCTGTCAAGATCTATGCATTACAAATATCTCTTGTCATATGTCAAGGTGTACCTACATACCTGAACCATTTATCATGAAAAATGGCTGGTATTTTTTGTCAAGCATCTCAAAAAGTAGTATGTTAAGTGGTGTATATTTTGTGACACCTACTCATTTGGAAATGTTAGATATCTCTCTTCATGTTGATACAAAATTTATTGATTTTAATTTGACTTAACATCTCTTCCTAAGTTTACTAATGCATTATCACATCTATGAGTTGAAGCCACTAAGTTAATACCAAATTCTTAAGTGGTTACATCAATCCTCAACTAAATCCTACTCAAGGAGTAAAGCCCTTAACCAGCTGCAGTTACAACAGGAACCATAAGAATATTTCAAGAAAACTAATGGTCACCTGGTTCTAGAAAAGCACAAGCAAGCTCAATTCAATGATCAAAGAGCCATGTTTTGCACCATGACTGATTTTTCAATCTCATTCCTGCAAGATCCTGAGGTAAAATATGCATCTGCACAATATTTAGTTCCAACGTCTTTCAATGAACAACGGGATAAGGAAAAATTTAGACACTGCAAATTACTAATAGTGAATTTTAAATAGTCAGGGTGGCTAAGAAAACAAAATCATACATTCATTGGTAAAATTACAATTAACATGGAACCACTTATGGTTACTGCATACCCATGAAGATGCTGAGGCACTTGTGAAAATGAGAGGTGGGAGGAAAATCTCCAGTAAATGTTTAGGAGGCAAAATATTTGTCACACACAGGTCGAAGGATGGACACACCATAACCTATTTTCATATATCAATATCAAAATGATCTTGCATGAGCACTCGTTCACAACCTGACACTTTCAGCTCTTATGGATCACAAAAAATGATAAAAAATACTCAAGCTATGGTCATGAGAGGAGGGTGATATCAATTTGCATTTCCTGAATGAATGAAAATGCATTTTTTGCTGAAAAGTAGATAAAAGACCTCTCAGGTCATTGCGCATTCCTTTGTAACTTTTGACTGCACGTTCCAGAGCGTTAACATAGTCATCAACAAAATACTTCACTGGCATTGAAGTGTGCATATAACAGTAAATTTTTACAGGTTAAGTATTAATATTTCTATTTCAAATACTAAACATATAATTCTACAAGACATTATCTTAAACTTTTGATGGGCCAATTTTTCTCCTTCAGTTTTTATATTTTCCATATTTTTGCTTTATTTTTTATTTTAATTATTGTAGTATTAATTAATACTACATATACTTTTGTTTTTATTTGCTAATTTTTTCTTTATTTTTTCTCATCTTTTTTTTTAAGGCCCAATTAACACAGCCATTGAACACAAAGAAACTAACTTAGAATGTATGGAATATTACACCATTAATGTATTATTGTTAAACCTAGATAGTCACCATCCAACAAATGGAATACAAAATACAGGGTGTCTGAAAAGTTCCATGCTAGAGGAATTTCATTTTTTTGGCAATAATAAAAAATAGTCAAAAGTAATACTTCAAATATATCATGCACATTTATGTGTACCCCTGTCATATGACTTATCACACACCCTGTAGTTAAACGACAATTATATACCTACATTTTACAGTAATTGTTCACATATATTACTTAGTTGACAATGTCATTTGGATTGGCATATAAAATGATTTGCATATTGGATTTTTAGATAAACTCACTTTATACATCACCACTGGAAACTGACACAAAAACAGCAAAGAAAGCAGTTATTACACTCATGACTTCATCATATGTAAACAGCATTGACTTTTGGCAAACATAATGCAATTTCAGAAAGAATAAGTCATTGTTCCAGTCCTTAACAATGAAATAAATATCAGGAGTACAGTGAATGAGCAAATATTCAACACAGGTGGCTTTGGGTGACTGGACTGCCATGTTTGTCAATATGAGGCACCAGGTTGCACTGTCAATACATCAGACAATTTCACATTAATGAGAAATGACACTGATAAATCAGGATGGTGCTGTAAATGTATCCCCACTTAGTTCTTAGTCCACACATGTATTTTGATGGTTGAGGCCTTGAAACAAGTCATTCCCTGACAGAAGCCACTGGAACTGTAGTTAACAGTAGGCTGAGTAGATCATACTCAAGAAGCCCATACATGCACATTCACCTTCATGATTGAACTCGGTCCAAAATCACTAAGTCATAGTTCCTCATAACTGGGATGACGGGTGATGGTGATGCACAGGTCTAATTCACAAGTCTACCCACAGTCAAGCTTTCACAATTGAGGAGTCTAGCCTCCTGAGGCATAAAAGAAGCCTCACCAGATTAGGGCATTAAAATGAAGCCGAATCCTTTCTTCAACCACAACTCTTGAGCACCTCGCTATAGTTCACTCTATGTACCAATTAGACCACAAAGAAAACCCAGTCACCCTTACCAATCAACTTGAACTGCAAGGCCATAACACAGGGCCAATTACAAAGTGCATCATCATTACAGCAGCACCCATCTCATTCACTGCACTCAATGCATTTTATGAGACTTTTTGAAATTTATTGTCATGCTAACTCAAAAATGAAACCAAGGATATTTATGTAAGCCACTGGTATAGGAATTGAGGCTGGAGGGTCTGATACATTAAGCCAAAGCCTTCCAAATATATCTCCAGCAATGAAAACTATTGTTTATGTGTTTAATTGTACAAAAATCTTAAATACAAGGGATTCACTCATAATTATGATTAATTACATACCTAATTTATTTAAGATGACTGAATCGTTTTTGGATCTTAGATAGTTAGTAGACAAGGTGGAAACACAAAACACAGTAATTAATGATAAACGGGAGTCAACTGGCCACAAAAAAATGTATGCACCAAGTGCAATGATGGGTTTGCAAACCACCAAATTAAATAAATCATATGTCCTCAACTCAATGTCACACACACACACTCTAACACACAAGTTAATTCAAAATATGATTCATGAAGATGTAAAGGGACATGTTAACCCTTTCACTGCTCTCTTTATACATCAACAATTGGCTTAGCAAAAAGGGCACGCGGGGATGGCCCCATCTTTGGACACATCGCCCACTCCCCGGTGTACGAGTCTTTCCGCATCTTTCGGGGCACCCCCTCCAATCGGGGCGGGCGAATGCTCGACACCACGGGGTCTGCCGGGTCTGGGGAGCCCGGTGCTCTGCTCTGCAGTGGATCGGGTCCCATTTCTATCTAAATCTACTTATTACCCTGAAAGCCACCTCAAGGGTATTTCTCAGGGCTTGGTAGAGCTTAGGTTAATGACCCCTTTGCCAAAAACAGTAAAAGTCAAAGGCTCAACATTTACAAATGCCATATATTCCATGACATGGCATGTTTTCAAAGACAATGTACATGTCTTTTTGGTCTTTCATTGATCTTATCCAGTCCAATCCACTCTCAACATTTGAGCAAAATCCCAAGAGAGTGCACATAATCCAGGACAGGAAACATACTTAACTGAGGGTGTTTCAATACCCAATAAAAATGATTGAGCAGTTATAACATTTAGCAGCTCCAATAAATGAGGACTTCCACACACACTTTCTGAGACTGTTTACAGGAATTTACTTCCGTGCCAGGGACAACCTCAGAGGGCAGACACACAACCCATAGAAGGCCTTTCCCACCAATTTTACAGCCATGTTCAAGAACACTTATAAAGACTTCTTACAGCATTTACTCAGCCACTAACTCGGAAAACAGTGAGGCAAAAATGCCAGTTGAGGCATATGTTATGAAGAAGGGAATGAAATATGTAGAAGTTGAGTCCCGTTCCCCATTAATTACATGTTAAAGCCATTGAGCTCAATCAAAGTTTTCATAGATAGTATTGCTCAGATCACAATGAACATTCAAGACACAAAAAATGACTGACAGTTAACCTAATACACCTTCATGCTCATTCTCTTGAGCAATGCAGATTCACAAAAAGTCTCATAAAACACATTCAACTATTTTTCATGGTAAGTGAAAGTTTCTCTTTCAAGTATATCATTACATTATCCTTTGAACAACATGACAATTGAAACATTTTGCATGGCAGAAAATAAGATATTTTACACTTATATTGGACATGACAAAATGGGGAAGTACCCTAGTAACACAGAACAATGTGATTCCAGCATTGTTTAACTTTCACACTTTCTTTCAATAGCCAATTCTTAAAGCAAACTTAAGTCAGAAGAAAAATCCAAGGCTTTCCCGACATATGATGACATTTAAGGGTACTTGGGCTTTCCACCAGGTCAAACTCTCCATTTTGGCCTACATTTGGATGAACGAGTCACCCATTGTCATCAGGGCATGATCTTGGCCAACATTTCAATGAATGAGTTGTCCATCATGCCCTGATGATGACCCATTCATTGAAACGTTGGCCAAGATGGAGAGTTTGACCCAGTGGAAAGCCCGAGTAACCTTTAATGACCGATTTAAGTCTAATTAACATTACAACACTTCATCTTGCCTGAGGTAATTACCATTTAAAGCTGAAAATGTTAGGATTTTGAGCTTCCAGCTGTAAGTCAGAAAGAAAAACAAAAAATATGATACACCCTGTACAATAAGATGCACCTTATTGACTTGATAATGTGATCTTCCTTCGGTCTTCATCTTATGGGCTGAGGGTTTATTTATCTTTATGATAAAATTTAACCAGAATTATTGCAGTGCATCTAATGGACTTGGAGGTATGGTAATATTTTCATCAGGGATTATAAGAGCCTACATGGCAGAACCACATTTTAAACCAAACCTCTTTCAATAGGACACTGAGACACATAGGGTCATGAGAGATTTGTGATACATTGAGAGCATGTGCTAGGAAATAAGGTGTGCCAATCCTTCATAGAAAAAATAAGGTTTACATCAAAGTAGGTCAGGGACTAATAAATGGTAGGGTCGCAATTCAAAGTCTAAGCTTCAACAATACATTAATTGGACTGTAAAAAGTCCATTTAAAAAGTTTGTTGCAGGAGGGTATTCAGTACTTCCACAAGTACAGAGAGCTTAAAACTTCTCCATGATGGCTTTAAATTTCTTCTGACCAATCAAATCTGATTCCACATTTTCATTAAGAATTCTTGATCTTCCTTCACAATTTAGTAAAATGCTATAGGAACACTTTCTAGCCACTCTTAAGCAATCACCCATTTAATAAAGCATAAGTTACCCAAAGAAAAAAGACAAGTTAAATTCTATTGACTCATCTAACCTGCCTGATAAGCCTGTAGTCAAAAAAGGGTGAATGTGTGTTTTATATCCACCATGAAAGTTATTTTCAAATTCCTTACTGAAGAGAAATGGCATATTTGTACATCAGGATCAGAAAGGATTGAGATATTAAATATTTGGAAATTTATGTCTTGTTGGAAGTGAAATCATTGATAGACTTCCCTAGGTCAATAAGAAGGAGTTCCAATAGATTACTCTGCTAGAAGATTAGTTTCTACCTTTAAATTAAGCACACTGTTAATGCTTTTGAATGAACTTCTCATCTAATTATCACTTTGAGACCTAGGTCTCTGCAGTCATAAAGGTACTCAAAGTTAACTTATTTTCCTTGTTTTTACATAACAAGATATGATGTTGCAACCTAATCTTGTTCAAACCAAGCATAATAAGTGATTAACTTTGGAACCAGATTGCCTTTATAAATTAAAGATACTTCAGACATTCAAGGTGTCAAATACGCATCAATGATAATGGTATTTTAAAGGATTGATTTTCATGAAATCTAATGTCTGCTGATAAATTAAACGGAACTTTTACAGCAATCAATGACAGTTGCATACAAGCCGAAACATGATGATCAAAGGAATTCTGGATAATTATCAAATATCCTAGAGGAGGAGAGTTTCTTAAAAGCCAGAGTATGGCATTCTAACCCACTAATCCACCCCCTTTCAGCACTTAATGGTTAAATTGCCATTACCTGCGTATATGCATATTTCTTCAACAACAATTTGAAGTGGCATGTTTTCCTCAGATTGGCTATTATGCAATGAAATATAGTATATGAATAACATATGAGACTATAACTGAAAGGTGCATCACCTATTTTGTCTTCTGTGCTTAGGAAGAACAAAGAGTAGACAGAAGATGTAGTATACATAATACATACAATAATTATTGCCTACAAAGTTGTGAAGTTGGTGATCAGTCAAATTCATCACCGTCAGTTTTAGGTAGTGTGTGCAAGTTGCCAACATACTTCTCATTGATAGTTATGATTCACTGGATATTTCAAACTTCAAAAGTGTAAATGTAAAGCAGGATGAGAATACATTTTTAGTGCTCAAAAACTTCTTGGCACCTGAAGAAAATATTACAAATCAAGGGAGAACGGATGTTTCAGGGGTGTATAAGTGAGGCTTCACCATGGTTTTGAAGTTCTTTCTACAGCACTAAGATGAATATAATATCTAAGTGTAATGTTTATCTACTTCATTGAATATTTTCCCATTTTCTATCAGATATAGGTACTATAAATATTGTTCAATTTCACAAAATTTTAACAAATACATTTAAAAAAATACTTTTCAATAAATGGATCTTCCACTTCCCATGCATATGATTTAGGCACCAAGAACAGCACTTAGAATTGGAAGCAAGTTAAGCTTAAGGCTTGTCTATTGAGGACCCTAGGGCTGAGGATCCCCAAGAGTGGAGCCTTTGTCTAATCATTCATATCTAATAGAATCTTGTCATAGCCAGAGTCAAGAAAATATTAGCCCAAAAATTAGGAACTCCAATGCCAACCTACTAAACCTTGAAAGCAATCAATATCCTAACCAAAATAATATTTCCATCAAAGATCAGTGACCAGGATTGCTTTGAAGTTCTTCACAACATTTTCAGGGCAAGCTAGGCATCTGCTGAGAACCTGACAATGACAATGGTTTAGAAGACCTGTATCCTCACGTCGAAATTATACCAAGGATTTTCTCAACAAAGCTAGCATCCAACTGCTCAGCGGAAAGATCATTTTCTGTCCTCCGTAGAATAAAGAACTATCTTAGGTTACATAAACACTTGAACTGGTGCGCAATTTTATCTATTGAATCGGACATTATGAAAAGGTTGTGATGATATAATTGACTTGTTTGCTGCCACACAGATACAAAGAAAACAGATTGGAACATAGCTAGCATCCTGCGTCTGCGTTATACTATGTACAAATATACTTTTAACAAGTTTCTTTTATAATATAGTGTTGAAGCAAATGTTACAATTGTGTATGTCGTATTTGCTAGAATATTGTCAAATATATTATATACTATATAATACTATTATAAATATATTATATATTTTTCATATAATCAGTGACATTCAACTGTTTTATTTTTGATGAGTTGCCTTTTCTGTACCGCAACGTGTTCTGTCTGTGAATAAAGCTAGATCGAAGAACATGTCTCGATCTAAGTTTGTTATCCGTCCAAATCCTGTCAATCTCGATTTTAATATTTATACCACCACTAATCTTTAACAGGGTATGGGCCCAGGAAATATTAATAATTATTTGTGATTGATGGCTTTGGATAATTACGGATTGAGGAACTGTATCTTTGTGTTGACCCGGCATCATGGCTCTGTCTGACTCGGGACCTGGTCCTTCCGGCTTCGGTATCGCCAAATTGAAAGGGCGAGAAGACTCCAAGAACTGGGAATTTGCAATGACAAATTACTTCCAACGTCAAGGCCTGTGGGATGTCGTTCAGGGTAACGATGACGACAAAGATCTTGGATCGAGACGAAGAGATCAACGTGCGTTGGGAGACATCTGCCTCATGGTTGATGCTCAGAATTACCAGTATGTGCAAGGGGTGAAGACTTCAAAGGAAGCTTGGAAAGTACTCGCCGATAAATTCGAGACCAAGGGACATTGGAGGTATGTGCATCTTGTTTGAAATTTGAGTCAGTCAAAGTTTGAAGATTTTGCCAAGATGGAGGCGTACCCAGCACATATCACTTCCATCGGTCAGGAATTGAAATCCATGGGTGAAGAGATCAAGGATAAATACTTGATCGCAATGATCTTCCAGGGATTACCTACGGACTATGACAGTATTGTAATGATGGTCTGTGCCTGTGAGGGACAGATGGATTTAAATACAGTGATAGCCAAGTTGCTGGATGATAGCCTGAGAAGAGATGTGACTTCAGGGGACTCGTCTGAAAAGTCTGCCCTGTACGCAAAGAGAAAGGCGTCTGGGAGAAAAGGCAAGACTGGCAAGAATTTTCAATTTAAGTGCTGGAGATGTCATGAGGTGGGGCATGGAATAAAAGATTGCCCAAAGCCGAAAGACTCACCGCCCGTGCTAGCTGAAGTTGAAAAGAAGAAAGAAGATGACAACAAAAAGACTGCGAAAGATAGTGGGAAGAAAAAGTCTGGTGATGGAAAGAAAACATTTCTATGTGCATTATCTGCTAGACGTGATAATAGTACTTCAATTATTATTGATTCTGGAGCAGAAGGTCTCATGTCGCCCGACAAAAATATTCTCGAAAACTATCGTAATGCTAGTTGTGATCAGTGTGTGTTAGTTGGTGATAATGGTAGATTAAAAATTGCTGGTACAGGTGACATGAAACTGTCTTCTAATGGTGTCATTGATAATATTTCAGATGTTTTGCATGCACCTGGACTTAGTTCTACGTTTTTATCTGTTAGCCAATGTACTGATCGTGATATTAATGTTGTTTTAACGAAAAAAGAATGTCAATTTGTTGACGCTGAGGATTGCGTCATAACTGGATCTGTGTTGGGCACCGGAACTAGGGTAAATGGCCTCTATAATCTAGACAACAAACCAGCCGCTAGATCAGCATTTGTAGGTAATGTGAAAAATTACGACCTTTGGCACAGAGGGCTAGGGCACGTAGGTACTCCAAAGTTGAAATATCTGTTTGAGCATACAAATGATGTGAAATTTTCAATAGTGAATAATGATATGTGTGAAGCTTGTGCAATAGGAAAACAGTGTCGACAAAGTTTTCGTCGATCTGTATGTCCTAGAGTGTCCGAAATTTTGGATCTCGTGCATGCTGACCTGTGTGGACCATTACCAGAGAGTTACGGAGGTGCCAAGTATGTATTGACAATCACAGATGATTATTCAAGGTTTGTTAATGCTTATTTTTTGGTTTCCAAATTGCAGACCAAAGATAGAATTAAGGAGTATATTGTTGAGAATAAAACTCAAAAGGGTAAAACTGTGTAAGTTTTTAGATCAGACAACGGTGATGAGTTTCTCCACAAAGATTTGTGTTTCATTTTTAAATCTAAGGGAATTTTGCAACAAAGGTCTGTAAAGTAAACGCCTGAGCATAATGGAGTGGTTGAAAGGCAAAATCGCTCAATTTTTGAGGCTACTAGGACCATGTTATTTAATGCTAAATGCTCAAAGAGATTGTGGGCAGAGGCAATAAACACTGCAGTTTATGTACAGAACAAAGTGCCTCACAATGGTTGTAATAATTCAATTCTAGAAGAATTGTTGATGGGTAAGCCTGATAGATATTCTCATTTAAAGGTATTTGGGTGTGACGCCTATGTGCATATTCCTAAACAAGTCAGAGGTGATAAGTTAGAGCCTCGGAGTAAACTTATGGTTTTTGTTGGCTGTGATGTGCAAAGTAAAGGTTATAGGCTGTTTCATCCCGAAAACCAAAGAATTTAATGAACAGAAATTTTCAGCCTGTTCTGTAAATGTGAATGATGGCGTGAGTGAAATTGTGTATTTACCCGTTCTTGATCTCATTGAAGATAATGATGCAATTGAGGTCCCTAGAGTGGAAAATGAGGATGACCAAATTAATGTAAATGAAAATGATAATCAGAATCAGAGGAGATATCCTATGAGAGATAGAGTGAAAAAGAATTTCGATGATTATGTAATGTATGCTGCATACCTATATGCTACTGCTGTTTTTGATGACCATGTAGAACCTACTTGTGTAAGTGAGGCTTTGAGTGGTAAAGATAGAGTGGTAAAGATTAGCAAAAATCCATGGAGGAAGAACTCAAATCTTATTTCACTAATGATGTGTGGGATCTTGTCGTATTACCAGAAGGGAAAAATGTTGTTAAATGTAAATGGGTTTTTAAGATAAAGAGAGACTGGAATGGAAATGTTGATAAGTTTAAAGCAAGGCTTGTGGCTGTTGGGTGTACACACAAGTATGGGATAGACTTCCATGATACTTTTGTGCCTGTAGTCAGATATAGTACGCTGCGACTGTTATTTGCATTGTCAGTAAAACTTGATCTGAATGTTCACCATGTAGACATATCAACAGCTTTTCTGAATGGTGATCTCAAAGAGGATATATACATGTCACAGCCTGAGGGTCTAAATGTGGTTGAAGGAAAAGTATTAAAGTTAAAGAAGGCAGTTTATGGGCTTAAGCAAGCGAGTAAAAGTTGGAATGAAAAAGTTCATGTACTTCTTGAGGATATTGATTTCAAGCAATCTGAGTATGAACCATGTGTATATGTTTGGAAGCAAGGTGGCAAACTTGTGATTGTAGCACTCTATGTAGATGATTTTTTCATTTTCTTTAATGATAAGACTCAAACTGAGAAATTGAAGACTGTGCTGTCTAAGAATTTCTGCAGCAAAGATTTGGGTGAAATAACTGAATGTTTGAGTATGAGAGTTGTGAGGACTGAGAATAGTTTTAGAATTGACCAAAGAGGTTATTGTGAAAAGCTATTGTCCAAATTTGGTATGTTAGATTGTGTACCTGTTAAAACTCCCATTGAGTGTGGTTTATTACTAAGTAAATGTGAGAAATGTGATACTGGATTTCCCTACCAGGAAGCATTAGGAGGATTATTGTATTTATCTCTTTGTACTAGGCCTGACATAACCTATGCTGTAAATTACCTGAGCCAGTTCTGTAATTGTTATGGCAAGGAGCATTGGAATGCAGAGCTGAGGATATTGAGATATTTGAAGGGTACTATAAATCTGGGTATTCAGTATAGTAAGAATGAGAATGACATTGTTGGATATTGTGATGCATCTTTTGCTAATGATTTCTCTGGTAGAAAATCTGTGTCTGGATATTACGTTATTGACTTACATATAGAGTGCAGAAAAAAGTCATATCAATATTACTTATTAATGTAATTCTCTATTCCTCACATTAAGTATCATCTCCTCAATGTTATCCATTGCCATTAATGTGCTACAGCTGCTCAAAACGGTATGTCCATCAAAAATGAACACGCAAACTTTCACTCAGTTAGAGTGATACAAATAATGGTTGCTGTATCACACATAATTTAATGCAACATTTCTGATGCCTTCTTCATACACCCAACATGAAAAATTTGAGATATTCTGACAGTATTATAGCAATAATATCAGCCCAGCATATGAGGTAATTACTTATAAACACTTGAAATACGTGCACCCTTCTAATCTAATATGTAGTTTCTTTCCCACATCCAAAATTGTCATCCCCAAAAGTAGACAATTATTCAAGGGGCACGATACATAAAATAGCCATTGATAAATGGATCTTGAAAATGACTGAATTATTATTAGTCATCAAAATGTACAATGATACAATTCAATCAAGCAGACCATAGCTATCTTTTAGAAAGGAAGAGCAAACCCACAGGGTGCTTTGAATTCTAAAGAAAGTAAAACATCTTAAAAAGAGGGGAATGGGTCTGCATAAGGAAAGAGTGATTTCAGTTACTGAATACTGTTTGAAAAAATCATGGACTCCACAATAACATGACACCTAGTTAAAAACACATGGAAAAATGGTAAAGGTTATTTCATGAAAAGGTATAATAAAAGGCTTTTGTTTTGGGTGTGGTATCCATGACACCACTCCTCATTAGACACCATTCTGTTTGTAGTATGTTGCCATCTATTTGAAAGATTTTCTTCTTATTTTTTCAAACAAATTTCAATTCTTCATTGATGGTTAACACATTCCATGCGGGTGACACCTTAAGATGTCACTAGTTTCACCCATGGGTGGCGGGTGAAATCGTAAGATGTCACAGGCTGTTTCACGTTTCATTAATTTTGTTCTTGCTCGCGAATGAGGCCAGGTGCCTTTTTTAGACGCTTACTAGCAATGTGCATTCCAGTATTTCTAAATACTCTGTTCTTGACTACCAACATTTTTTGTCTAATTGTCACTAGCTTGGTTCTAAGGTTAGTTGTGCCTAATTATAATACTCTGCGTTACATATTGGAGGGTTACCATAGGTAATGAATACAATACCACTTCGATGACACTGCTATCTCCAGCTCAAAGGTCAAGATATCCAGGTGGCCACTCATTCCTGGGATGACCTTTAGATCATGCAGATAGCGTGAGTGGCTGGAATTTCCAGACATGAGGATCTTGGCCACAGTTTACAATGCCCCATACAACAAGAGAGGTAGGTTCATCTTGATGCTGTTGTCATTTTTTCCAAGAGACCTGGGCTGAGGAATAAAAGAAAGTCCTATAGAAACTTCAGTTTCACCAAGCATCACCATTCTGAGGAAAAAATGTTTCCACAGGCTACATTAGGTACAGATATTTTTGCTATTTTAGAGTAGACAACGTTCTTTTTATATTTTATTATTTACCCAAACCACACTGTTTGTTTTGTTAAATTATTTTATTAGGATGTATGGTAAACTTCTACATTATAAGGTTACCCATAAGCTTTATGTCCTCTAATTTTTTCCATATAATTTTTACATTTTGACTTCATAGATTTCTGTGTGCCTAAGTATACACACACATTTGCATTATTTTTTAATTTAAAAAATGCCTTTTGGTTGACTAAAACTTATAACTAAGTACTTAGCGGGAAACTATCATGTGTGTCAAAGCCAAAACTGATATATGTATTATGAGTAATCAATGGGTATTTATGAATTATATTTCACAAATAAAGCTCATGTGAACATTGACAGCCCCTTAAACATGATTAAAAATTTACCTAAAGACAAACCCATTATCCAAAATTAACTAAACCTAATAATCTTAAATAATACATTTCTCATTTTCTCAGTGATGTTTCTAAAAATGCAGGTGGGGTTCATGTGTTGGATTAAGCACCCTGAGTAAGATATGGCTTCGCATAAACGTCCTGGAAATTGGCCTCATTAAAAGATATCACTTTTCCAATGATAACAATATCTTCCACTTCCAAGTCACTCCTTAAAATATTTGCCTAATTGTAACTTATATATTCCATAGGGAATGAAGCAGGTGCGTTCAAGTGATTTTTTGTAAGGGAATTTTCAACTCTTGGCATAAATGCACCCACGCGATTGACTTTGTACCATATCATTTATACATGCAATTATTAGAAACTCCCCTTTCAACGCTAAGGCATAAATTGTGATACCTTCCCGGATTTTTGTTCATTTTTTCATACTCAGTGTTTTGCATATATTTTACGTTCAGAACGATGAAATAAGACACTTGTCACGAAAAATTTTAATGTTCGAAGCCAATGTGTTGTAATTATGACTGAACGTTCTAGAAAGTCCTGTGCAACCTAATGCAAATCTAAGAATGAATGAATTTTTGCTATGATTATTTTGTTCAAAACCGTTTACCACTCTGTTGTCTCAGCTGTCTTCCAAGCTGGACTCCTTTCACCCCCGACCGTGACATTGTTCTGTCATGCACTTTCCTCCTTGTTACCCTTGCTTACCCCTCAGCAAGGGATCCCCACCCTCGGTCTCCATGTTAGCCTGTCGCCAATGCCTGCCATTCATCCACACTTAGCTTTCCTTCAGGCAAGTGTGATTGTTGTGTGGGTTGCATGCATTTTCAGCATTTCCCCGTCGTCGATTTTACGTCTAATAAACGAATAACAAACCTTAATTGCCGTTAAGCTCATCATTTCATGAGTATATCCAGTTTGTTGCACTGATATCAATAAAATTTTATAGAATACCATTTATTTTGAAAACTTTAAAAGAAAATTCCTCATTTGGAAGTACATCTGTCTTTTCGCTCAGTATTTTGATCATTATATTACTAAATACAAAATTTTAGCCCAGGAATGGGATTGCTAGCATCTTTAATTGAGTATTACTATAGTAAGCCATTGGCTGCGTTCATAAATGTACAAAATTCCTACAGTCATTTTTAAAACTTAAAATCACCAACGATAATCATAATCATAAAAATACATCTGCCTAGAAATTTGTCTTTAAAACTAAAATCAATATTAAAATAATTTAAATATTTGATGTTCCTGTGATAATTTATGAAGCAAAGTACAGCACAAAATTATGGGTTTCCCTCACAAGCTGCGCAATTTGTGGGATTGTCCGTCCTAATCCCTCGCTTGGCACTCTTGGCATTTTCAATTTTGCGTTGTCTATTTCATATTGATGTTGGTAATGTCACCAAATTTGCAGTGTTCTACAATTGACAAAGGTATTCCAATGCATCCACACCACAGAAAAGTTGTCTTCAAGAAAATATATCGTCACATTCATGGAAATATGTATCGGTTTAGGGGTGGTTGGCAAAGTATTTTTGGGAAGAAAGGATAAGTGGACGGAAGGAGATTGAAGGGGGAGAGAGAAGTTGGGTTCAAAGGGCTGCTGGCGGTTGTGTGTGACTCCCCATGGGGCCAGGGATGGGGGAAGGGCTCAGAGCATTGACCACGCACTAGTCACAGAAAGAGTTGGCCAATGGTGGGGGTGTATGGTGGGTCTCCGTAAAGAGTGAAGCGAGAGGAAGGATTAGCTCAGGAGAGGCCTAAGAGCAGGTTTTGCAATGACTGAATCACTAGGGCTGGCCTGAAGGAAGGCTGCGTGTGTATGAACAGCAGGCATTGG
This sequence comes from Ceriagrion tenellum, assembly GCA_963169105.1. NCBI lineage: Eukaryota > Metazoa > Arthropoda > Insecta > Odonata > Coenagrionidae > Ceriagrion > Ceriagrion tenellum. The sequence continues at coordinate 100,948,394 of OY720638.1, read as the reverse complement.
CGAATGGCTAGCACGGAGACCAAGGGTAGGGATCCCTTGGTGAGGGGTAAGCGAGGGTAACAAGGAGGAAAGTGCATGAAAGAACAATGTCACGGTTGGGGGTGAAAGGCATCCAGCTTGGAAGACAGCTGAGACAACAGAGTGGTCAACGGTTTTGAACAAAATAATCATAGCATAGATTCATTCAATCTTAGATTTGCATTCGGAATGATTAAGGGACAGTCCTTATCAGCTGTTCTAGGGTATCAAAAGTACTATTGAAAAGAGAAATGTCGAACACAGAAATGCATTCATAAGTAAAAAAGGGAAGTTGAAGTTTCTCATCGAAGTGCGCACTGATTCTTTTATAAACAACTGTCAATAAACAATATGGAACCAGCTGAGGGATGACAGTTCTGACTTCAGATGACAGACAAGTTATCTACAATGCCAGTTCTACAATAAAACAAAAATTTGAACAAATACAACAGAGTAGTAGTAGTTGACTATATTATATTTCACAGGGAAGGGTTTTCCCTGTATTTGACATATGAGTAACTTAAAATGAAATGATTATAGTACATTGTACTTTAATTTTTTTGTTTCTCAAAGACTTTTTCACTCCACCATTACGGTTAATTTTTTTACATTCAAATTTTAATTTACAACATCTAATTTAGCACATACAGCATTTATAGTGGTTGTGAAATTGGAGGTGCACCACTAAGAAGTTCATTAAATCGAAAGATCAATAATTTAGATGCCTTATTAAATCCCCAAAAAATGTACTAGCGAATAGTTCAAACTCGATCCTCTTTATCAAAAAAGTTTGATCTGTTTGCAGTTTTTCCTACTTTGAGAATTGCCTTCACTCATTGTTAGATTGAACTTATCAAATTATGCTTAATTTTCGAGCATGTGGTACCACCCAAGTGAGCATTAGAAATATGAATAAGTGAAAAGATGGTCTTCGTCACTTTACTACATTCTTACCTTCATTTGTGGCAAAGTAGCTTCCTCTGCACCGCAATGAGGAAGATGGTTCTGGTGAATGGGCATGACAATGTCATTTTTTTTCTAAGAACCTCCCATGACCCCATGTGTGCATGGTCGTGTGTATCGCAAGGCGTGCCCTAAGGTGAGGGAGGGCTATGTTTTAGTGCAACGAGTTAATAAAGGTCCATCTGGCATCAAAGCGTTGAATGTGATTCATTCTTGAAATTTCAGTTAGTTACAGAAGAATTTATCATGGTTACGTGCTGGAGAATTTACATTTAGGCCCATTAATTGCTTATCACTTTTACTTGCAATTTCTGGTAGGAACCACAGGCGTTATCAACTTCTGGATTCAAATGAAAGTATTTGATTGAACTGTGATTTTTTAATATGATCGTCTACTCAGAAATTAAGATATAAATAATTTGTAGATTGGTACTTTGATTCACTAAGGAGAGAAGGTAACACAGGCATTGTTGAGTTCCATGTGGATTCTTTAAATATGGTCCATTCAAATATTTGAAGTTTGCTCTGTTTGCAGTTGTACCTACTTTGAAAATTGCCTTCACTCATTGTTATACTGAACTTATTAAATAATGCTTCATTTTTCCAGCACTTGGTCATGCCCATGTGAGCATTTGAAATATGAATAAGTTATAAGATGGTACTTCGTTCACATTACTGCATTCTTACCTATATTTGTGGCAACGTTTCTTCCTCCTTACTGTAATGAGGAAGAGACTTCCGGTGACTGGGCGTGACAATGTCATTTTTATTCAAAGAACCTCCCATGACACCATGTGTGTGTGGTCGTGTGTGTCGTAACGTGTGGCCTAAGGTAAGGGTGGGCGAAGTTTTAGTGCAACGAGTTACTAAATGGCCCATCTGGCATCATAGCCTTGAATTGAGTACCATTTTACCAAGTACCATCTTATAACTTATTCATATTTCAAATACTCACTTGGGGGTGACCACATGCTCGAAAATTATGCATTGAATGATAAGTTCAGTCTAACAATGAGTGAAGGCAATTTTCAAAGTAGGTACAACTGTAAACAGAGCAAACTTCAAATATTTGAATGGACCATATTTAAAGAGTCCACATGGAACTCAACAACGCCTGTGTTACCTTCTCTCCTTAATGAATCAAAGTACCATTCAGCAAATCATTTATATCTTAATTTTTGAGCACGTGGTCATATAAAAAAATCACTGTCCAATCAAATACCTTCATATTAATCCAGAAGTTGATAACGACAGTGGTTCCTACCAGAAATTGCAAGTAAAAGTAACAAGCAAATAATGGGCCTAAATATAAGTTGTCGAGCACATAACCAAGATAAATTCTTCTGTAACCATCTGAACATTTCAAGAATGAATTACATTCAATGCTATAACGCCAGATGGACCTTTTAGTAACTCGTTGCACTAAAACTTAGCCCTCCCTCACCTTAGGCCATGCCCTATGATACAAACACTTACACATGGGGTCATGGGAAGCTCTTTGAAAAAAAATGACATTGTCACTCCTACTCACCAAAAGCATCTCCCTCATTACCGTACAGAGGAATCAAATTTGCCACAAATGAAGGTAAGAATGCAGTAAAGTGACGAAGTAGCATCTTTTAACTCACTCATATTTTTTATGCTCACTTGGGAGTGACCATGTGCTCGAAAATTAAGCATTGATTGATAATTTCAGTCTAACAATAAATGAAGGCAATTTTCAAAGTAGGAAAAACTGCAAGAAGAGCGAACATCGAATATGTGATTGGAACATATTTATAGAGTCCACATGGATTTCAACAAAGCCTGTTTTACCTTCTCTCCTCTAGTGAATCAAAGTACCAATCTACAAATCACTGATGTCTTAATTTCTGAGCACGTGATCATATCAAAAATCACAGTCCAATCAAATACTTTCATATTAATCCAGAAGTTGGTAACGTCAGTGGTACCTACCAGAAATTGGAAGTAAAAGTGACAAGATATTGATGGGCTTAAAGGTAAGTTCTCCAGCATGAAACCATGATGTATTCTTCTGTAACCAACTGAACATTGCAAGAATGAATCGCATTTAACGCTATGACTCCAGATGGGCCTTTTAGTAACTCGCTGCACTAAAACTTAGCCCTCCGTCACCTTAGGCCACGCCTTATGACTCACACGAACATACACACATGGGGAAATGGGAGGTTCTTAGAAAAAAAATGACTGTCACGCCTAGTCACCAGAAGTCTCTTCCTCATTAAGGTATGGCGAAAGTAACTTTGCCACAAATGTAGGTAAGAATGCAGTTATGTAAACGAAGTATGTACCATCTTTAAGCTTATCCATATTTTTAATGCTAAAAAGGGCGTTACCACGTGCTCTAAAATATTCATTGAATGATAAGTTCAGTCTAACAATAAGTGAAGGCAATGTTCAAAGTAGGTACAACTGCAAACAGACAAACATAAAAAATTTGTATGGACCATATTTCATGAGTTCACATGGAACTCAACAACGCCTGTGTTACCTTCTGACCTTAGTGAATCAAAGTACTGATCTACAAATCATTATATCTTAATTTCTGAGCACATGATACTATCAAAAATCACAGTCCAATCAAATACTTTCATATAAATGCAGAAGTTGGTAACGCCAGTGGTTCCTACCAGAAATTGCAAGTAAAATTGACAAGCAATTAATGGGCCTAGATGTAAGTTCTCCAGCACGTAACCATGATATATTCTTCTGTAACCAACCGAACATTTCAAGAATGAATCATATTCAACGCTATGATGCCAGATAGACCTTTTAGTAACTAGTTGCACATAAGCTTGGCCCATCCTCACCTTAGGCCACGCCCTACGATACAAACACACACATACACACGAGGTCATGGGAAGCTCTTTGAAAAAAAATTACATCATCACGCCTTTTCACCAGAAGCCTCTTCCTCATTACGGTAAGGAGGAAGAAACTTTGCCAAAAATATAGGTAAGAATTTCCAATCAAATACTTTCATATAAATGCAGAAGTTGGTAACGCCAGTGGTTCCTACCAGAAATTGCAAGTAAAATTGACAAGCAATTAATGGGCCTAGATGTAAGTTCTCCAGCACGTAACCATGATATATTCTTCTGTAACCAACCGAACATTTCAAGAATGAATCATATTCAACGCTATGATGCCAGATGGACCTTTTAGTAACTAGTTGCGCATAAGCTTGGCCCATCCTCACCTTAGGCCACGCCCTACAATACAAACACACACATACACACGAGGTCATGGGAAGCTCTTTGAAAAAAAATTACATTATCACGCCTTGTCACCAGAAGCCTCTTCCTCATTACGGTAAGGAGGAAGAAACTTTGCCAAAAATATAGGTAAGAATTTCCAATCAAATACTTTCATATAAATGCAGAAGTTGGTAACGCCAGTGGTTCCTACCAGAAATTGCAAGTAAAATTGACAAGCAATTAATGGGCCTAGATGTAAGTTCTCCAGCACGTAACCATGATATATTCTTCTGTAACCAACCGAACATTTCAAGAATGAATCACATTCAACGCTATGACACCAGATGGACCTTTTAGTAACTCGTTGCACATAAGCTTAGCCGTCCCTCACCTTAGGCCACGCCCTACGATACAAACACACACATACACACGAGGTCATGGGAAGCTCTTTGAAAAAAAATTACATTATCACGCCTTGTCACCAGAAGCCTCTACCTCATTACGGTAAGGAGGAAGAAACTTTGCCAAAAATATAGGTTAGAATTTCCGATCAAATACTTTCATTTTAATCCAGAAGTCGATAACGCCAGTGGTTCCTACCAGAAATTGCAAGTAAAAGTGACAAGCAATTATTGGCCTAAATGTAAGTCCTCGAGCACGAAACCGTGATATTTCTTCTGTAACCAACCGAACATTTCAAGAATGATTCACATTCAACGCTGTTTCGCCAGATGGGCCTTTGGTTACACGTTGCACTGAAACTTAGCTCATCATGAATAATAGAAGCAAACAATTAAATGACGATTACTTGAGATTTCCCTAACGTGGTAACGGCATCCGCATGCAGTCGCGTTAAATATAATATTCATAATCTATCCCAACTCATTAATTACAAATGGGCATTTTCCTCGATGGTTAATGTAGGTACTAAGCGTGTTGAACACTGGGTGATCGATGATTAAGAGTAAAATTTGCGTCACTAACCTTTTCATGCCCAAATAGCCTGCATTGCCGCAATGTTCCACCAAAACCAACAATTTCCGAGACTACGTCTTCAGCCGTCATTGCTGCAAGCATCCCCAAGGGAAAAAGGACATGACTCACGAGCGTGAGGAAGCACCTTGAGATGGTTGCGAAGACCACTACGAGAGGGCAGCAGTCGTATTTCCGGCATTTCAAAGAATTATTTATGGATTATTACACCGATTTAAAATAAAATCTCATTCGTAATCCTCAAGAAAATGCCAAACCTATTTGTATTTAGTTTATCTCCCTTAAGTTAACTGACATTACGACGGAGGTGGTTTTGTATATTTCGTTTCAACAAAGAAAATTCACGATGGGAATGAGTGAAATCCGCAACTGAAGCTGTTTATTTCTGAAATCAGAATATCTCCACGTGTTAACCGGCTATTATAGGCCAGGCAGAATTTTCTCCTCGACTGATAAGTGCACCAACACGAATCACGTGATATTTGGACGATTTACGCGGCAATTCAAAGAGGCACATGATCACCGCGAGTACCAGTCGACTCTCACTTTACTTTCGCTTACGCAGGGCCGCCCACAGGGGGGATGGATGGCGCAAGTTGCACCATAGAAAAAAATTTAGGGGGGAATAAAAAGTTCAGGGGGGATTTTTAGAATGCATTAAGAAATTCACTAAATGTAAATATTTTTACCCGTTTGCAGTAATTTATATCGGTATCGAAAGGTTATAACGATAAATGTACGTCAAGTGTTAAGTGTAGGATAGTAAAACATCGTGCTGTTATAGAGCCATTCAGCCAGCCGAAAGCTTCTTTTATTTCGGTCGCGTCTCTCTATACTCTTCCTTGGCGGACGCACCGCGCCATCGTCAAGGCCACCATATGATTCCCGAACGCATTCCAGTAGCATAACTGACTCAGCATCCCTCCAGTCTTTTTCCTGCCCACTCCTCCCAAAATCTGCCAACGGGTCCGGTGCGTAGCCATGGGGGACTTGGGGGTTAAAACCCGAAAGTTTTCGACGGTGAGAAAAAAGAGAAAATAAGAGAGGAAGGGAAAAGGAGAAAAAAAGAGGAGAGAGAGAGTGTATTATAACACAAATACTTAACACTTTCTTTCGCTTGACCGTCTTCGCTTGACCGACTTTCGCTTTAAAATTCGCTCGAGAAAACTACTACTACCGAGACATGCATGTGTGGAATGGTATAGTATTCTTCGTTTTATGGCGAGTCTTTTAGTGCTTTTTTTTTTAGCCCTGTCGTTCGTCCAAGCGTTGCGGCGCAGCCGCGTGTCGCGTATCGTGGCTTGTAGTGAGTGGTAGCTTCTTGCCGTGGGCGAGGCCCTAGGAAAACTGGGATTTTCTTCACCCACGATCAAACATGAGAGGTTTCGTCTTCGACCGCAGCCTTCGGAACTTGGTGGATACTTTTTTCAACGCACATTTGCAGATGTAGGCGACAGTGTTTCGATGCAGTGACTGGGTCTCAAGATGATGGCAATATGGTGCAGAAAACGGAAAAGTATCTAGCCGATTTCAAGTCGTTTGGCCGGTTAAGGGGCGGACCCGCCACCTGCTATGTAGGAAATGCTTCAATTGCAGCCCTCCTTCTGTCTGACAAAAGGGAGACTTCATCTCGATGAAAGGACATGGTTGCAAAAACGAACTCCAGATGATTATAACATCAAAAGAAAATCAGGGTCAAATATTCACGCCGTAGGAAACTGACCGCATTTAAGGGCTAAGGGAGAGTAATATCAGGAAAGCGTGGTCAAAGTCAGTGAAGTAGCCTCAAAGGACATCTCTTACTGCCGGCTTTAACGTCGTCCAAACAAGGAATCGAACGAAATTTTCCCGCTTTGTTTATTTTCCGCTTCATTTATTTTGTTTCATTCTTTCTGCTATGTTTTGACGTCACATTTCGGTCTCAAAAAATAAAATTTCTCGGCTCCTCACTGCCAGTCTGTGATTGGCTTTTCCTCTTTCGCCACGTTTTCCGTCGTGTGAACCAAGCTTCACTCAGCTATATCAGGAAAGAGAATTCTCTTCGTCATTGTTATTTCGTTTGGCCAGTGAATAAGTTATCAACCCGTTGCTCGATATCATAGCTAATAAACGCAAGTAAATTGTGCTGATGGTGAAGCATAAACTTGAATGAATTCACAGAATAGAAAAATGAGAACCTGGGGTAAAACTATCCAGAGATTATGGCATTGGCATATAAATGGTACGCGACATTAAAAAATGTAAAACCAAATTCATGGAGTATGCTAAGAATTGTCACCCTGCTGCAGGACTTTCAAAGCACTAATCCATCAAAAAAATCTTAATTGAACATTGATCATTGATTTGCCCAGAGATGAGCTGAAGGCTCATCTCTTTCTGGGGCTATTGTGAAAGAGACAGCTAAGTCGAAAAAAATTGGCATTGGAAGGTGAGTTTAATGCTTCATATGGGTGGCTCACCAGTTTCAAAGAGAGGCATGGCATTAGTGAACTTAGTATTCAAGAAGAACGACTTAGTGCCAACATTGCCACTGCCAACCTATTTCGGGAGGAATTTCAATAATTTATGATAGAGGAACATCATGAATCTCATCAGATTTACAATGCTGACGAGACCGGTCGTATTGGAAATGTTTGCCGTCAAGAACCCATGCATGTGTGCGAGAAACCCATGCTCCTGGTCACTAATCCATGAAAAAACGATTGACCGTGTTATGCTGTGGCAATGCTCTCTGGTGCTCCTTGTTTGCAGACAACATTGGGTCTGGGAAGAGAAGTCATGAACGAGGTAGCCAACTTGTCAATTCAAAATTATGCCAGAGGAAAGATGCTAAGGAAATGTTTTCACGCCACCAGAACCCTCAACTCTACAATGACGCAAGGGTGTCTGTGGCTCATTTCAATATGTTGCATTAAAATTCAATCTCTGCCCAAATCGATTCCGCCCTCAAGCGGAAGGTAATGTGAAGATTATCCTTGTTCTGAAGTGATATGATTGTAACATGTCTTGAAATGGCTAAGAGATACTTTAACGCTATTTTACTGTTTCAGGTCGAAGAGGGAATAGGGAAAGAGTCAAACCCATAATAGAGACAGTAATATTTTGCGGTCGGGAGGGTTTGCCGTTCGTCGCCATAAGGAGGCAGGTGAACAAGAGAAAGTAACTAAGGATGGCAAATTTCGGGATTTACTCAGACTCAAAGTTAACAGTAATGACACGGCTATTGCTGTACATTTGGAATCAGCTGATGAGAATGCTAAATACACATCACCTGAAATTCAACATGAAAAATTAGCTCTTGTCGAGATACTTTAGCTTAACACTCAGTGGAAGAGATCAACCAATCAAAAGGGTTTTCAGTGTAAGCAGACGAAACCACAGATGCCTCTAAAACAGAACATCTGTTCCTTGAAAAATTATGAGGTGAAAGAGGTCCTCCTAATTTTTGTTCCTGTCACAGATTTAAGAGAGATAGCACACGGTCATGCCACCATCAATATTCAAATCAGTATTATCATAGACATAAAATACATATTTGGGTAGAGCTAAGACGGTGATAGTTCAATGAGCCCCCTCTTTCAGGGTGTACAAACTTACATCCGAGCTAAGAATTCTCTTGCTATGTTCACTGTAGTTCTCACAGCTTCAATCTTGCAGTTTATGATGCAAGTGGTTTTCCAATCATTACGAATTGCATGGCTGTTGTGGCGTCCGCGTACGACTTCTTCAAGTATCCTAAGAGAAACAATGAATTGCAGAAGTCAACTGGATTGTTGAAGCCTCAAACTAGACCCACTTGCTTGAAGAAACTTTGTGCCATTCGTTGAGTTGAGTGACGCGATTCAGTACCCACCTTCATTGAACTTCTCAGCCCTGTTCTACAAGCTCTGTATCAGGTCATATCAAACTGGACTAACAAGGATTCAATCTCGGCTGCAAGTACGCTGCATAGGTCCATTCAAGACGCAGGGTTTCTCATTGCTGTGCATGATGTTGCCGAGGTTTTTGCTATCAGCCTCCCCTTGAGTCGCCAACTTTAGACCAAAACATGGATTTTGTTCCGGCAATGTATTTTGCTGTCACTGCCCAAGGTATATACCTTGTAGAAAATGTGAGACGATGCTACTGAGCATTTTCACAAGGTTTCCACCAGAGTTCAGCAAGTAGCTACAGATACCTACTCGACTCTAGTTTTTCCTTGCTTTTATTAATAACTCTCACAGTTATGTGCTTTCGCTATACTTCGCTTTGCGTAGCAACACTGTGAAAACGGATATTTGAATTCCAAAGGTCCGTATTCACCGTTATTGCCTCATTACTGTACCTCGGTTATGCTGTGCGGTAAAGATATGATTAATGTCAGTAACCATATTATTCACATTTTTTCATTTATCGCAATTCTCTTTTATAAGAGAGCAATGCATTGATACAATACAATAAAAAGCTTGCATTCATATATGACTAAGTGCACCTTTTATTACCTCGCTATTCGCCGCCTCTTCCTTTTCTTTCTTGTTTCAATTCTTTGGGAAGTTCTTACCATTCATCTTCTCAATGTAATGAGGCGAATTAAGCTAGGGGCGGGACGGGGGGAGAGTTGCTGGTTTTGGGGGGGAATGCGCCATCAGCATTGGGGGGAATGCGCCATCAGCATTGGGGGGGATGGGCACCCCTGCGCTTACGAAGGAAATCTAACCGAGGGTTAGTAATCAGATATGTATTTCATCTTGAACCGAGCATGTACGAAAGTAAAATCGCCGATTCAGGATAATTGACCCGGCAGCCAGACCGCAAAACTCTAAATTGTCACCGCTTTACAAAAATTTAACTGTCTTAGTCACCACGAATGGTGATAAAATAAATCTTCTGATTTAATGCACGCTAAATTTGTAGTTTTTGTGAGCTATACGTACCCATCAGTGCCCCAATAGGATTTCCTGCATTACCTCTTTTGTACATCGGAAACTTAATTATTAAAAATAAATATTTATCGGCTTCATTTCGCTACACAATTTTCTTAAGATTTCATTTGCTACTTAATTCTTTTAAATACCTGGTTTGAAAAGGGCAGATCGACCACGAGCTAAAACTTCAAACTGGAACAATGTGGGAAACTATTTAACGTTCCCGCGCAAAAACGGTTGCGCCGGACTGTCCTAGACCAGGAACATGGATGCCTTGGGGCTATTCAAGGAGAGATGGAAGGACAGCGGAGACTATTGGAGTGATAGTTACAGAGGATTCTATGGTAGAGGACATGAGAATCAACGTAGGGTAGCTATAGTATTGAACGCACAATTGGGGATGAGGGTAATAAATATTGAACAGAGCAACAGCACACCGACTAGTGCTAGAAATAAAAACACGCCCAACACATTTCGTAATAGTCCAGGTCTATAAGCCAACAAGGAACTACGAAGTGGAAGAGGTGGATGCGGTGTATAAACAGCTGTAGGGGATAATCAGAGAGTTCCCAGACAAGAAAAACCTAATAGTAATGGGCGACTGAAACTCAATAGTGGGGGAAGAGAGAGATGGGTATGAAGTCGGAGGATATGAATTAGGAACGAGAAATGATCGCGATGAGACGGAGGTTAATTTTTGTTCGAGAAATACATTAGTTGTGACAAAAACCTGGTTTAAACAACATCTTAGGCAGAGATACACATGGAAAATGGCGGGAGTCACTGAGAGATATCAAACTCATTACGTCATGGTTCGGAAAAGATTTAGAAATACTGTGAAGAACTCGCGTAGCTATCCGGGGGCTGAAGCAGACTTGAATCTTAATTTATTTACAATGATATGTGATCATAGATTCAAAAGGATTAATACAGTAGGAGGATCAACGGACGGAACTTGGAGGCTTTGGTAGGGGAAAGAGGAGTTAATATCAAGAGCAAGAGAATATAATACGGAATGAATGAATGAATATAATATGGTAGGGAATATAAGTGAAGCAAAGGAAATTGGAACAATAGAGGAAAAATGGGAGAGTATAAAAATAGACTCAGAGCGGCGGAGAAAACAATAGGATTACTGGATATGAGGGGCGGAATGAGCAGTGGGCTACAATAGGAAATGAGTGGGAAAACGGAGGACAGAAGGAAGTGAAAAAACACCAACACTGAACTAGGTAAGACGAAGCACAATAAGTAAAATCGTCAACTCCGATGAATAACCAATCGAGCGAAGAAAAATGGTGGTAAAGGCACTGCGAGGAACTTGTTAAGCAGCAATATGATGGAGAAAAGGGTGCGTTATACGATTTAAAAAAGTTGCAATCGAGCGGTGAGAGATAGAAAACTGTAACAAAGTTTAAGAGCAGAGCAGGTAGGATATTAATCGGGCAAGAAGATATTCAAGGTACGTGGAAAGAATATGTGGAGAAGCTCTATGACAGCGATAGTAGACCAGCTAATTTGTAAATGGATGATGAGGGAACACTACATGAAGATAACCTCGGGCCAATAATACTCCACAGTGAAATAGAGAAAGCATTACAAGAAATGAAGGCCAGAAAAACTGAGGGAGTAGATAACATACCTTCGGAGCTGCTAAAGAATTTAGGAAAGAAAGGGAGGCAAGATTTTTTCAAACCTATTCGTTGGATCTACGAAGAAGGAGTCTGGCCGATGAACTTCGTAAAATCAGTCCTGATCCCTATCCCAGTGAAGAAGAAAACGTCAAAATTCGAGGAATGCAGCACAATATGCTCGATACCCCACGCAGCAAAAGTCTTGCCTAGAATAATTAATAATAGGTTGGAGAGTAGGGCCAAGTACTATTTAGGCGATGATCAGAGATGATGAAGAGAAGGCCAACTCGAGATGCAGATGCGGTGATGAAATCACTTAGAAAAAGACACAAACTATAACCAGAATATTTTCGCTTGCTTTGTGGATTTCGGAAAGGCTTTTGACGGTATGGAAAGTTTGCTGATTCCTATTCCGAAAAAGGAAGGAAGCGTCAGAATGTGAGTAATATGGAACAATTACTTTGATTTCGTATGCAACCAAAGTTGCACTTAAAATAATCAATAAAATGTTGGAGAGCAAGGCCAATTTCCACTTTGGTGACGATTAGTTTGCGTTCCGGTAAGGAAAGTTAACCCGAGATGTAATTTCGATGGTGAGAACACTTATTGAAAGCAACATAGTATAACCAGGATATTTTCTCGTGCTTCGAAAATTTCAAAAAGGTGTTTAACCGACTGAGCGCAATTATAGGTCGCGGGGTTAAGCAAAAGTTCCCTTTGTTCACTTTGCTTTTCAACATTTATGCTGAGGAAATGGTCAGAGAGGCTTGGAAAAATTGCATAGATGTGGAGAATCAAGGTAGGGGGGGAGGCTAATACAGATAACTAAGAACGCGGGCGACCAGGCGCTGATTATTCTATCTTCGAGGGGATTAAAACCTTCATTACCTTCAACGACTACATACACCGGGAAAGCCTTAGGTCTTTTTTTATTAGATACTTTAGAAATTCAGTAAGAAACTTCGCAATAAAGACATCATAAGAAAATAAAAGTATTGAATTTCTCTAGGACAAAGAAAGCGAAGCTGGCGATTAAAGTAGGAGGACACTAACTCGAGCAAGTAGAACATTTTAATTACTTGGGCAGTACGTTTGAAGAAAACGGGCATAGTAGCAAAGACATGAAGAGAATAGCGTTGGCTAAGGAGGCGTTTAGTAATAGAAGGGAGTTGATGATGTGGACCTTGGGCAAGGACGTGAAGAGGAGGCTGGTGAAGAGCTCGATAGGGAGCGTAACGTTGTATGGAGTAGAAACGTGGACCCTCAGAAAGGACGAGAATAGGCTGCAGGTATTTGAGATATGGGTATGGAGAAGGTGAGGCGGACTGAAAGGGAGACAAACGAGGAAGTGCTTGAGATGGTGGACGTGGAAAGTAAACTTCTTAATGAAGTCCGGGATAGGCAGTCTTGTGGAAGTAACGAGGGAAGATAAACTGCACAAGAGTGTGATACAGGGAAGGATGTTGGTCAATCAGGGAAGGGGAAAAAGGTGAATTGGTTTCATAGACGGGATGGAGAACTGTATATCGTATGCTGATGCGATGAATGTAGTACTAGATGTAGATAGGTCATAAAAATGTAGAAAACCAGGAGGAGATTCTCAGACTCTCACAAAAACCTAACCTTTACCGATAGATTATACAACAGAAATCACTTTTATAAGTCACGAACAATGCTGAAACGTAGCCGCGGAGCTCACCTACCGCCTAATGGGAGGGATCGAACTAGAGGATCTGAGCGCGACATAAGGTCCAAAACTCAGAGCTCGGAGACATTCAAAATGAGGGCCCACGCTGGCGTGGCCCTTAATGAGAACGTAGCAGATATAGAGTTTCTGCGGTCTACATTCAGTACCCTCAAGCCTCAACTTTGGTAGAATTAAATTGGCGTTACACTTTTAAACATTAAGTAGAACATAGATATTTTACGGTGTATAATTAACATTTCGATATAACATACACATTCACGTTCATACTGATGTAAGTATGAATGGGAATTTCACATTGCGTCATGTATAGCGATGAATTGCAATAACGCATGCCGTAATGGATTAGCGCGAGATGGTAATTAGTACCTACTCTAATTTGGGTACTGTTACACAGTGAATTGAGAATAACATGCAGTTGTAAATTGTTTCCTTGCTTCCCCGTTTGAACATGGCTATAGAGTATCCCCCTGGAATTTAAGGCCAATGGTCCCAGCAGTGTTAATCCCCTCTTTTTCTCTGAAGTTCCGAATGTGTTCAGGATATCAATGAAATACGAAACAAATATTAATGGCACAGAAAGAATTAAACTCGTCAAATCTTATTGTTATTGCTTCCAATTAAAAGTCGCTGTTTTAAGGCACCCGAGTCTTTAATTTTGCTATCAATTTTAGAAAAATGAATTTTACCCAAAAATTCCGTCATATTAACGATAGGACTCATGAACAGTGACGACTAACTACAGCACAATAGCTTCTGCGAAATGTCATTTCACAGATATGAAAGTACGGAAACCACGGAGAGACAAACGAGCGAGAATAAAGTTTAAAGCTGATGGGTTTCCTATCTCACGTGATTACCATGGACAGCTATATACGGGGGCGTAAGGTAAAATATTATGGACCTTGATCTCGAACATCCAATACCACTAAAAGTTAATAACATGCTGCAATGAACACAAGAGGCGGGTAAGCAAACCTTCAAAGGGCTTGGGTGCTGTTCAGCCGTTGGAGAAATGTTCACCAAGACCACCGTTAAGTTTTCTCAGTTCACTTAATCCATTTTCTTAGGATGTCCATCAGGAAAAGACAGTTGTCACGCACGCAGTCACTGGTCAAGTCAAAGAACCTTCCCCCAACCGTTCCTATGACATGAGTGAGCAAAGATTACTGCCCCTGGGGAGCGGCTAGAAGAGCAGGGTAAAAATCATGGGGAGGTGGGAGGATCCTTGGAGCCGAAGGTGTGTGTGGATTGGCTGGCCAACCCCGAGGTAGAGTTCAAAGGAACGACGCGTAAATTAAGTAGAATGTTATACCATAAATCAGGACGTTAGAATAAGTACTGTCCTAAAACCTACCAATCAGTTGGAAGAATACTGGTGAAATATGTACAATGACGCCTATGAATATAAAATACTAGCCTTTTCATTCGGTGTTATTCAGTTCACTCTAATATTTCAAGTATATTTTATAAAACAATATAAAATCTCAAATTTCATAATTAAAAATGAGTTCTTCTTTGTGAAAATATACAGGCCAATGAATTCGTACGTGAACAAGACATTGATGTCAAGTTGCATAAATGTCATATTGAATTGAAAGAAGCCATAAATTCGTAGTTTTCGACGGAAATACCCATTGCTTCCATTGTATTTCGTGTGTACTTGTGCCAGGTATGTGTAACAGTGAGCATTTCCAAGATGAAATTCAAACATTCCCTATTCAAATCATTGGTAGGCTGAAAAATTACCTAAGGATGACAGTACGCCCTCAATATTTATTTTATAAAACTTAACAAAACTCCCTGACAGGAAGGAATTGCAGCTGCTGCTTCATCGTAGAAATCAATACTAAAAATAGTTATGATATAGTTCTTATCTTATGGTACTGCACTACTCGCCATTTCTATCGTTTCCTTATGGATTAACGGTAAATCTTTTGCCTTGAACTTCCCTCATGAATGAAAAAAAGGTATTTAGGTCATCTAATGACTGCTGTGGAACAGTCATAAGAAAACCTAAACGTTTTTTTTATTTTCTCTTCAAATCCACGAACGGATTCCAAATCGCTTCTTTTGTCGCGGATTTTCAAAGCTTTTATGGTTCTTTTATGAAATTATGATCGACTGTGGACGCATCTGTGCAAAGATTCTCATTTTGGTTTGGCATTCTTTCTTTCTACTTAATGATTTTCTCTAGTATGGGTGGAGGAGGGTGGAGGTAGGGGGAGGTGGAGAAGGGTGGCCAAAGAACATAGGGACGTGGGAATCGCGGGTGCAGTCCGATAGCTGAAGGGGTCAGTTTTCCGGAAAGGATTGGAGTGGCTTGCGGGTACGATAGTTCATCACAGATGGGTGTGTTGGGGTTTAACAAGCGTCTCCTCATCTCAATTTGTTCGAGACCAGGTGATCTACTTTTAGCTACTGAATTCACTCCAAAGTTTCAGACTTCACTTCGTGTAAGATTACAATATTCATACTTAAAGAATATCAGGTAAGTCGGGGGAGAAGAGGAGATGGAGTGAGTGATTGTGGGAGGGAAGTGTCTCGGCGGATTAGCAGAGAAAAGGGGAGGGAGCGGGTATAAGATGGGAAGCAAAAGCGGAAATTTTCAGGATTCTCAATTCATACGAAAAGCAACACACATCGAATTATTACCCCACGGGCCACCTTAGTGGTGTAAGGCAGGGGGTCGATGATCACCAACATGCACTATAATGTACCATCAACTTTCACAAACATGCACTGAGCTACAGGCATGATACCAATACGAGTGAAACTATTTGAATTGATGAATATTGCAACTATATAAACGAGATCTAAGAGTCACACGGGAATCACGCAAAACGTGGTGTGGGTACTACGCTGCAGAAACAAGCATTTTGGAACAAACCAGCTAATCAGCTACATGACCTGCTGAATAATCTACATAAAAGTCTCATTGATAGCAATTCTCTCATATAGATCGCGGGAAAAACTACATTTTAATTCTGCAGCCTATTTCCCTATTCTCATTCTCATGATATGAACTACACAAGTATGCTAGAGTTCGTAAGATGTAAAGAGGGCCGTCATAAAATGTTATTATGCAAATGATGGATGTTATAAAATTGTTACTGCGTTATCTCAGCTAGTCGCCGCAGGGAAAGCAGGGGGTGTGAAGACTCTGATAGCCATTACATGGGGAATGGGGAAAAGAAGGAATAACGCCCGTTTACATGCAACTCACCTTCTTCAGAGGTTAATTGCATGTAAACTATATTCCTTACGTCAAATTCACACTATTTAGATTATTATCTTGTTGTAATGATGTTTATATATGATTAGACAAAGGGAAATCTAATTCAGTCAATTACATATGAACTTTAAGCCTCCTATTTTCTTCATTAATCGATAGGAAATAATTTTGCTAAACGATGATTTTCCTTATCATTATTTCGTGTCTTCAAAAAGTTTTTAAGAAGCTTTACTACAGAAAAATGCCACCTCGAATTTAATGCTTCCCGGGGAAGATTTCAGGCCGGCGCAATAGGCTAAGTCACTTGAAGGATACCTGGATAAAATGGGAATGGGGTGGGAGGAGGATTAGGAAAATTAATGAAAAGAAACAACCGTTCGTAAGCGTACACCAATGTCAGATATCGATGCATATTCGGGAGGAAACTTCCCGCAATCTATCACTCATCGGTTTCCATCCATTCTCATCACTCAACACACTTCAACACCGCCGAGCACTCGAGAAAGGTCATTCCAGATGAATGAATGTTTTATGAGCCCCACCCCGAGTACTATTTGATGATCAATTAAATTACCCATGTGAATGATAACGGCATGTTGTTAACCCAGGGAGGTTGCCCAACGCATGGACGATATTACTGTGGCTTTAACATTGTAATATTTGCTAAATATTTAGCGGCGCAGATTTCCCCATTGGCCAAACTAAACGTGAACGACAGCAATAAACAGTTGGAACAATGACGATATGCTCGATAATCTCCATTCTGCATCACCATGGTTTAAGCAAATAGGATACGTATTGCTAGAGCTATTATGAAGTTAATGTCTACTTCTTGTTACGATTTGATGAAATTTTCATATTGATGCACACCACTTTTAAGGCCCTTAGTTCGCGAGGGAAAAATACTTTCATATTCTTCCCATCTCCAATGTGCCCTAGAACTTGGTTTTTCTTCTCATCCTTGCACCTACTCCTTGAACACCGCCCCACTCTCGCTTGGAGGGGAAGGACCGGCGACTTTTTTCAGACAGCAATAAAAGGAAATCCTTACGCCGGGAAAGAGACCCTTCCTCACCCTCCCACTTTGCCTAGCTCTCGGCGGACACCGAGGAAGAGACGGGAAATTGACCTCCCTTCAGCCCCCGCTTTAAAAGACCGGCCGCGCCGTTTCCAAGAGACTCATCGTGACCTCCTTCGCTCATATTTCTTCCCCCCACCCAACACTCGCTCGCCGGGAAGGATACCAAGAGGTATTTATAAACTCCAAACATCCATGGTCTGCTCTCGAAGGGGGCAGTGGGCTTTCGACCCTCACTCGCTTCCTGTAAGTCCGAGTCGCTCCTGAGACATTTATGTCGTCGGCTCTCCCACTACGACGGCACAACGCACTGCTCAGACACAGAAGAATGCCTCCCCAGTGCAACTGCGTTCCTTCTCCCAAACCTTAGAAATAAAGGGAAAATAATGGGGAGACGAAGGAAACGAGTCGAAGGAGTGCGAGGAAAGTTCCTTGTCTGGAATAGAATTAATCAGAAATGACCACGACTACAGAAAGACGTGGTCGTGAACTGACCCCCACCAAAGGTCGGAGGCATACACCACCAATTCCCCGTTTCCATTACTCTAGTTAAGCCTGAGGCTGGTTACATTTGGCAATGGAAACAATAGTTTGCGCCAACTGAGGTAGATGTCGAGGTAATTTCTAACCGTGGTCGGCTGACCCAGGTTAGAGGGTAACTCGGGTCAGAAATCGGAACGATGACGCTGGTTTAACACGTACCAGTAAGTGACGAACGTCGCTGGGTGGAAAATACATATTTACATTTGTTATTCGCTTAAATTTTAAATTCCATGCCGTAAATATAAGATATAAAGGTGTTGGAATTGAGACGTAAATGTTAAAATACATATGTTGCATCATTTATTTTACTGCATGTATGGCTATTTCTGCGATATAAAAATATGTACACAAGTCAAGTGTGATCCAAGATTCAAGAATTTCATTCAACGTTCTTGAACAGTTATTAACATTTGAACTAATTTTCTCACTATTACTACTCGAACCACCTCGAATAAAATTTGTGTAGTACGCAATGCCCAATAGATCTTTGATTTATGACATTTATGACATGATATTTAAGCGACATTTTTCAGAGCGACATAAGAATATAATCATGAATCCTCAATACATCTCTAGGTCTAACAGATGCGATAAAATAATAGAGATACATTTCCGAACATATAGGTGCAATAACTCATTCTTACCGCGAACAATAAGCGATGACAATAAAAATTGAGCTCCACAAAATACGCTCCCATTATAGATGTCACCATTTCATCTCCAAAAATACATACACCTAACGTCCCTTGCCACATACCCATGCGGCGGCTCGCGGGGTATTATGTAGATGTAGATGTAAACATTTCCACCATTGAAATAGTCAACATTACTACAAGTTTAAGAAATTATATTGATTTAAGTTATGATGAGGTTGGGCGTGATGTATACTGCAAGAGCGTGGTGGAAAAAATGTTTACCTCAGAAATTGGCGAGGTGAAAGAAGTAATGAATTTATTCATGATAGATGAAAGTAGAAAGTTGTATACTCTAGTGTTTACGAGCCCTCCGTAGGAAAAAAGGATGTCATGCAGTCAATTAAATCTTGCAGAAAACGCAATCATCACAGACATTACAAGCGAGGCGAATGGCTAATAATGATGAAATGTTAATAAGCACAAGAACAAAGGCTACTCTGCCCAAGTCGGATACTCTGATATCTCGCGAAAACGAGAGAGAGAGATTCGCGGGGAGCCCCTGAGAGCATTTTCTCCCATCCGTAGTCTGTAGAGAATCTCTCTATGATAAAGGAGAAACACGAGGAGGCGGGAGAATACGAGTAGCTCGATCCAAGTGTGTAACACGGCGAAGCGCATGCCGGCGCCCCGGATGGGAGGTTTAAAGACGACCCCCTTGGTAGGCCTACATAAATTTTTCTCCCTCACAGATTACTATGCATTACGAGAGTGTTTTACGAAAAGACCAATTGCATCAGAGTATTCGCAATGTTTAACTTCTATTTGAAAAATAACAAATCCCCCGTCCACATGAATGAATTCTGAATTTTTGGCACACATAATCGAATTTGAGCATAACATACGAATTTATCGTTTTCGATTCGGAGGAGCAATGAGGGCGTGTGCTTCAAATATGCTCTCTCATTTATTTGATCGTATATTGCATGCGAGTGGTTATCACATTTTATCCACTGATACAAGTGTACTCCCGAGACGACTTCATCGCCGCGTAGCCTTTCATCTACATATCACCCTGCAAGCCACACCAATGGCATTTGGCATGGGAGCCCTTCTATCAATCGATGTTAATCGTGGTCTCAGGAGCAAATAACTTCCTAATCTTTGAGACAACTGTGGGCGCCTTCCGATCCTTACTCGGGACGAGAAAGACCCCACTAAGTCCCCGTTCTATGCCACTCAGGGCCCACTTACGTAAAACACGACGACCGACGTTGAATTTGCGACGTCCGATCACCGTCTATCTCCACCTCTTTGCCTGGTCCACCAATGCGACGGGCAGAGTCCGCCACGTCCGTGAAGCAAACCTCGAGGGCGTAGTTCGCCCAGTCGTCGAGCACCTCGCCGCACAAATATAAATTCTTCGCAGGGAATTTCCTGGTGAGAATATCCAGCAGGAAGGCGTGGACGAAGAGAATGGACCTCTACGAAGATATTCTGTAGTTAACCAACCACGTACCGTCAAAGCGAGGCGCGGAGAACGAGCACCGTACTCTTCGCTGACGGAAATCGTCGTGACGAAGACGCCGACACCTCCAGCGATGCGAGATGAATTACACGTCGATAAATTCATGGACTCATCGCCGTAGATGATCGATGAAAATCATCGAAATAGAACCATTCCCATGAATATCATCATCAACCATCGATACGCAAAATCTTTCGTTGGACAAGGTTATTTCCAATTGTTCCGGGTGAATTAAGAGTAAGATAATGGACGGAGAATATTCAGTGCCACTAGATAAACGAAAAATACTCCCTTGGACTGCATTCAGTGAAAGTTTAAGAGAGACATGGATTTTATAATTTTAACTTTTCAGATTATCTTTAGAAGTGATAGATGCGTCAAATAAGGGAAATAGTATTCTGGATTGATGAAAGAAAATGTTTGCTTTTCCCCTGAAAAATTAGTCACTGCAGCAACAACGTTGCTAGATTTAGAGGTATTCCGTTGACATGCAGTTCACCAGTGTACTTTTACTCTACCAAATTCATCATCTCATTCCATCCCTTTACGTGGCTGGTGTCCCAATATTCTCTGCCACACATCTTTGGGGCGTCTCTCTGGGTAGTATGTAGATATGGATCATCATACACACAATATCGCGCTGCGCTAGCTAAGAATACCTCCGAGGATGAGTTGGAGACTTTCCTGGAGGATTTTTAAGGGAAAGCTTTTATGGTGAGGAGGGTTATTCGGGCTTCCCCCCGGGTCAAACCCTCCATCTCGGCCGACGTTTCGATGAACTCGACTCGTCCATTGTCATCAGGGCATGTTTTGCATCGTCAACTGGTCCAGCTTATATACCATTTGGGATATGGTCATACCTCTTAATGACACGATGAGACTCCTGGAAGCGAAATTTGATAGAGACACGGTGAAACTCTTTCACCACGCATTGACGACAACGTATTTCAAATACGACGGAGAGTTCTACGAGCAAGCTGACGGTGTGGCAATGGGATCTCCGCTTTCTCCTGTTATTGCCAACTTTTTCATGGAGGACTTCGACGAAAAGGCACTCTCATCAGCTCCTCTACGGCCGAAATATTTCTTCCGGTACGTAGGTGATACGTTCATAGTCTGACCGCACGGACCGGTAGCGCTCAATCACTTCCTGAACCACATGAATGGTCAAAATCCCAACATCCAATTCACGTTGGAGACCGAAAAAGAGAAGAGGATACCATTCCTCGATATTCTCATCTATCGTAATGAAGATGGAAGTTTGGGCCACAGTGTCTACCGGAAGCCAACTCACACCGACCTCTACCTAAATGGACGGAGCCATCACCATCCTTCCCAAAGAGCGGCGGTCCTGTCGACCCTGATACATCGGGAAAAAACTATATCCAATACCTACTGAGAGTTTTCCCAGTGAATTATAACACCTGAAGCAGACATTCCGACAAAATGGCTATGGTGACCAGGACATCTCAATGGCCCTGAAAAGGCCCTGAAAAGGCCCTTCACCATCGGAGACACTGCTACCCGGGAAGAACGCCAAAAACCGATTGCTAGGGCTGGCATACCCTTTGTATCGACGGTTTCAGGCAAAATCGCCAGAATATTGAGAAAACACAACATTGATACCTACTTTCGCCCTCTCACCGAATTAAGAAACCATTTGGTCACGGCTAAGGACCCCTGTGGCCTCTTTACACCTGGTATCTAAGAGATACCATGCTCCTGCGGCCAGGTGTACGCGGGAGAGACGGGCAGGACAATCGCCACGAGGGTCAAGGAACACCACCGGCACTTCAGGCTTTACCAACCTGAAAAGTCCGCCGTGGCCGAGCACAGTATTTCCAACGACCACTCCAACTGCTGGGAGAAGACGAAGGTCCTCTGCCGCGTGGAAAAGTTCTGGGAAGGACTGACGAGGGAAGCGATGGAAATAAGGATGAGAAAGAACACCATGAATCGCGACGGTGGCCTTTCCCTCGCCCAGACATGGACACCGGTGCTGAGATGAATGCGAGAGGATAGGGAAAAAGACGGGAACGAGCAGACCAATCACGAGACACCTCACCATATTCCAAATAGTATATAAGCCGGACCAGTTGACCGATTTCCCTGAAGAGGCGACAGCCTAAAGCGGGGTCCACACCGTTGTTTTTGTTTTTTGTTATTATTTTGTATTGTTTGGTGTGGAATAAACTTATTTTGACTTGACATAACGATGCAAAACATGCCCTGATGACGATGGACGACTCGTTCACCGTATGGATTTGTGTTTCGTCCTACTTACTTTCTCGTCCTTTTCCAACAACATGATTGCATAATATGAGGCAAGGTTTGATTTATCATTTATTATATTGGCTCTTTATCTTTAGAGCTATTTGCATTTTCGATTCTAGCGTTGTCAGATAAGCTTTTGCAAAGTAAATAAAATTAAAGAAGTGCGTTCTCTTTACGACAAAAATTGCACTATTCGATGACTTATCTCTTCTGAACACTTATATTTTTGATCCATGATGTCATAGTGAAAGTGTCCAAAATGTTTATCGCTCTGTTTTCATATGCATATCTGCTACACTGTCTTTGCTGTGGTATGCAATGGACAATCGCCAGTCATGAAATTTTTTAAAATAAGTATTTAGTAAAATATATTTAATACTTCATTTGTGGAGAACTAAGTATTATAAATTACAAGTTGAGCTTTAATCCAATGAAAACACAAATGATGTATCCATTATCTCAAGAATCAGTGACCATTTGTAGCTTGGAGGTACAAAATACGAGGGAACAGCTATGAGTCAATGGATCCATCACGGGACTTCAAGGTATCATGAGTATCCCTCGAATAATTTTGATTAGTTTGAAGTTAACATTTTTTCTTTGATGTGATTGCATTACTTGGGTAAAACATCTTTAAGGCATCCGTAATTAAACGTTAAAAGGGACCTGATTGATGCTCTCTGTACCTGTCCTACTGTTTGTAGCACATTGGAAAATTCTACACGCATTAATTATATTAGACCTAGTAAATGAAAGTATAATTTCTGAAAACATTGTAGCAATGGATTTTTTTCATTCCGTCGAGGTAATCATGTGGTTTTGAGGGAAGATGTGGTCGTCGTGGCCACTTTACCTAGCAAAGCTTCCCTGTTTATTCCGTCGTATCTTTCACCTCAGTGGCTAAATGCAGATCTTCCGGGGAAGCACACCATCCATGAACTTTGGGCTTACTCCTCTTTGATGGACAGGTGATAATATTCTAATTTTTTATACTAAGGTTTTTTAGCGCCACATCTGATTTATATATGTACTACGTCTGAAAATATTTTACGAAATCAGTATAAATTATATATGCTGCATTATTTATATGACGCCAGATAAAGCCAAATATGATGGGTCCAAAGGCTGAAATAAATTACACCCCCAAGTCGGCCTCATTTAATGAATTCGTTGTTTTCAGTTCAATATGTAGAGCGGGCAATAGAGAGTATTGTATAATGAAATTTCGAGTACACAAAGCAAATTTTGCGGAACTACATGCTTTCCTTTCCCTTTCAAATTTCATTATCCCTCCTCATACTTCAGCCATAGGATTTTTCAATACTTCCCTCGCAAAACATTGGTTTAACAAATGCTTTCGTTGATTTTCCCCGAATAGTTGTGAACTATAAAATCCACAGAAATGGAAGAATTGTGGAGGAATGAAGCCACTGGCTAAGGGGAGAGAGGAGTGGAATGATGGAGTAAAACAATATTCGGATGGAGGGATGATCAATGGTATTAGAGGGTGCATTTCCCTAGTTTTGCCGTTTAAATTCTCTCATTTTAAATCACACAAATCCAGCCACATATCCTCTGCTCCCGGCTCTCCGCCACCGATTACTAGAATTTTCTCTTCCTGTTGTTCTAACCGCTGGCGAAAATCAGAAAATCAGCTGCGAAGCAGTGTTTATTTCTGCGTATTTCATTTATTGATTCGGCTGATATTCCTGGATTCTGAGCGAGCTGACAGGTAAAATTCACGGCTTTGTGAAAACGCCGCCGTGCTCGATCCTCTTATTTCTCATCATTGACAACATTGGGTCCTCTTAAAGCCGTTTCCATGGTCGCCGTCCATTCCTCGTTTCAACCAGATCTCTGCACGAAGGAAAAGTCATTTGCAAATTCGTTGTCAACAACTCCCGTTTTTTCGCACACCTCATACTCTTCAAATGCTAGTTTTCCTATGGGCGGATCCTGACGGAGATGGGACCTAAAGTGGACTTAATTACCAAAGGAGACTGGTACTGTCTGTAGTATTTGATATTTTTCATTTATCTAAAATACTTATATATTAATTTTTAACTAATTACTAGTTGATGTAATTGTTTTTAAATTAATTTCACGTTGCATTTAATAAAAACCCAAATGCTTAAATGTAGTTCCTTGAATAGAGTACTATATCGGTTTTTGCGGTATAAAGTCTAGGTCATTTAACTAGTGCCCCGGAAGCAATTATTTGGCACGGTATTGAGTTACATTGATGCATTAAAAATTATACCGTCGGGAAGCTGCGTAATACTGTTTCACAATGAGAGATTATCTAAAACATGTATATATTGAATAATAGGAATCAATTTTCAAAAATACAAATATACGCGACATTATAATCGCAGGACCATATACGCCTGTAAGCTGTTACATCGCACAAAAATCTAATGAGTATCTTATTTGTTCACATATGTCCTGTTCCCCCTTCTCTTTCTTTAGAGTTCACGGTACTGCCCATTAAACCTTTACCCTCCGTCTAGTCTCAGCGCTTGTTTCATCTATTATATAATGGCTGTAGCGTCATCAATTATATTACGTAAATGTTGATGTAAACAACGGGACTCGACTTATTTGTGTTATTGGTGATTTCTCACAACAAATGAATGTGTGTAGTATTGCACAAATGATTTACTTATTATGCACTTTGTTTCCTGATCTTAGAGGACATCACGCATATATCTATAAATTGATTTTCACTCATTCATTCATTCATTCATCTTTACGTATTGGCACAAACACTACATCATTCATTCTTTCCTATTATTAAACGCTTCCTTTGCTAACGATATTCTCTTTTTAGTGCATTTACTACCATTAGCATTTTCTTTTAGCGTTCGACTAAGGGATTTCAATTTTTTAATATTCTCTTCATTGTGACCTACTTTTTCTACCGGCCGTGTGCCCTCACACCATAATGATCGAGATGGCATCGGACGAGATGTCCTTGAGTGAACTCGAAAGAGCACCATAATACATGGAAAGGCGTTTGGTATGGATAATATGCCTGCAGGATTTCTGAATATTATGGGAAAGGACCGAAGAAGGAAATTATTCTGCGTTTATTTGAGAGATCTATAACGATATGGAATACCCAAAGGACATAATTAAGCAATGCTACTGCCTCCACCGAAAAAATTACCGGAAAAAAACGTGCGAAGACTATAGAAAAGTAAGTGTAATATCCCATACAGAGCAAGTAGTACATAGAATGAGAAATGCAAGCTTAAGAAGAAGTTTACGAGCAACAGTGTAACAACCAGTTAAGGTCTAGAAGACGGATGGGAAAGTGGGACGCGCTAGGATTTTGGAAGACGCTCGTGGAGAGAACTTAAAATATGAGCATCATGTTTCCGCTTTCTTGGCCATTTGCACGGGCAAACATCTTCAGGATTATCTCTGAATTCCAATAATACCTTATTCTTCCATCTTCAACGGGCATACTTGTAAAAAATAATATAAGACTTTATAGTATCAGTGAATGTGTGAATATTCTCAATTAATCATTTTAAAAAATTCTTCGCAACGCTCATCTTCAGCGCCTGCAATATAATAGTATAATTATTGACAATACTCCCTCCATCAGTCCCTAATATTGCCCTCATCCCACACAATCTCTCCATTTTTGTTCCTTACCACATTCAGCACCCCTCATCACTCCCGTGTCGCACACTAACTCCCTCAATCTCTCATCATACTCAACGAAATCAATCATGTTTTACAATCGCCCCTTTGCCAAGTATACATGTGTATTCTCTTATGTTTAAACCATGTATTCGACACTAGCAATCCTTTTTCCCAGCATACACTCACCAATTTTTTACCAATATCATTCACTCGAGGGTCACTCAATGGCCCAACCACTCTCTCAGATGCACTCCTCCTCACACCAACCCAGCCATTGATGTCACCTAGTACAAGGATTCTCTCACCAGAGTCACATTTATTGAAAACCTCTCTCAGATTTTCCCAAACTCACCTTTCACACTGTCACTCTGTCCATCCACTGGTGCGTAGCACGCCACAATCACAACTGTCCTAATACCTACTTCCATGCAAACCCAGAGCAATCTAGGGGATACTAATTCGGACTTCCTTACTAGTAACTAAGCTCTCTCATTAAGAATAAGGCCTATGCCTTGACTGCCGTGTACGTTATCGTCAACTACTGACCACAGTGCCAGACCACCGCCATGTACTGTAAAAACATCCCGCCCCTTCCGCTTAGTTTCACATACAAACAGACCATCCATTCCTCTCCCTTTCATTTCATTCAACAACGCATGCTCCTTTCCATATTCTCCTCTCACATTCCAAGTACCGATAGTCCAGTTTGCACTGCTAAGTCCGTATCTTGATGGGCCAACCTTGTTCAGCTTTCACCGCCCATCGTGGCTTCGGCTGTCCGAGGCTACTTCGTGACTTTTAGAAGTAAGTTGGAATAGAGTATGCAAGGTTACCAGCCTTTGCAGTACCCGCATCACGTGCAGCGTTCCCTGCTAACGGTTACGGCGCTCTACCGGTCAGTTTTGGCACATTTTCGCCAGTATGCCACAAGAGAAACCAAAGCATAGTAATGCCCTAGGCCCGCTTTCACTATTGTACTCAAGCTAGGGTCCCTTCTGAAAGGACTGCTTTGATAGCCAGCATGCCGCGACCCACCACTTGGAGGTATATGCGGTAACTGACACACCGATTTTCCATTTATCCATTTATTATATTCGAGGGAAAGTATTTAAGATCCTTCACCGCGGAGATAGTTCTTGGATTGAACGTAAGTCTTATAGTACATCTACATATTACCCTACAAGCCACATAAATGAGGCGTGGCAGGAGATAAGTTATGACCACATGCACTATATTGTACCTTATTAAAGTTAATAAAACTACGAATAACAATGCATTATCAAGGCCATGCAAAACTCGACAAAACGGTAACTCTCACAACATACACAATAATAGAAGTCTGCGACCAATGATACAGGAACTATGTTCATTATTTGTATATTGCAGTTACGTGAAAGAGATGCAGCAATCATAAGAAGCGTGATGGTAGTAAATCGTTGCAGACTAAGGAAGATGCTTTTGAGAGCAAGTACTAATAAGCTACCCAGCCTGTCGAAAAACTTTCTTAAAAGTCACATTGGTGGCTCTTATGGTCTCCTACCGATCGCAGGAGAAAAAGATATTTCAAACCTGTCAGCTCTGCAGTGTATTTAACTAATACTTCGTAGCCAAATTCGCGTACCATCTGATGGAATTACTTATTTTTCACCACCAGGCATACGGTGTCTGATATCGCTCCCCTCGACCAACTTTCGTCTCCATGTTCGTGACTGGTTCTTCGGCCCCGGCTGAAACGGACGTGGATGTAAATAAAATGGAGAAAAGGACAAAATATCAAGACCCGCTATTTCAGCTTCAGCAGACGTACCCCGGACACTGATAAATTACTTGTACTAGTCATAGGTGAATTCGGTGGAGTCAGTGTTCGCTGCTAGAGAGCATTGAGTGTATTCATTTTAAATGTAAGTATATTCACTAAACCCGCAAGCAAGCTTTAAAATTATGGAATTTACCCTATTTCAATGATTACAGCAGTTTATCGATGCCAGGTATATAAAGAACATTGCTTGGAGTCAACCGTTGTAGGCGCCAGGAAATGACAAGTGGTATGAGACGAGCCTGTGAGATGTCGGGATGTGATCTGATGGAAGCGGAAGGGAGGGGGAGGATGGCGAGAGAAGATGAAGGGGACTGGGAGGTAGAGTGGCGAGGAAGGGGGAGAGTTTCCTTGGACGTCGGGATGGGCAGTGTTGGGATGCGGGGGAGGGAATTCCTCTGCCGGAGAGACGAGTAGGGGAGGGAAGTGGGAGGAGCGACGGGAGACGGCTTTACGCGATACTTCATGGGCAAGACTCGAGTGCATTGAGCGAGGGGGCCATAGCCGACAGAAAAGAAACGGTCTTTAATTTACACTCATCCGCCGTCCGCACTGAATAATGATCAGCATTCGTCTCTACTGATCAGAAGAGTTTACTTCAAAGCTCATCTTGGTCTGAAAATTTCGAATCACCGAAGTAAGCCACTGAATGTCGAAAAATTCACATATGTTCACATTACCATAGTTAACGTTGGAGGTCAACAAAACTCAGCTTAGAGCAACAAATGAAAACGTAACTTGGTTACCTTCCACAGATTCATTTTCCTTTTACAACATGTTTTGACACAGCAGTGTCATTATCAGGTAAAGGCTCAAAAAAATTCTTCAGAAATATGGGTATGTACATATCATAAGGGGTTTGTTGGAAGATAGGATGGGGAGGTGAGGAGGGAAAACCAGGGGAGATATGAGGTATGGCGGTCGGGCTAGGAATCTGGAAAACCCTTGAGATGACACGTAAGAAGTGGGAGGGTGGTGGATGGGTTAACGTGCTGTCTATCCTCGAGGTATAGGGATTCAAGGTAGCTGCGAGTTATCAGCATGTGGAGAGTGAGTGGGAGGGTCAGTGGTATCAGTTTTTCTGAGAGGGATAGAGAGATATCCAGGAGGAGGAAGTTTTTCAAAAAGGATACCGTTGAGTAGAAGGTCCTTCTTTATGTCCCATCTCATTTCTAGCTCCTCCTTCTTGTCCATCTTCCCCCATTTTTTTCTAGGTGTAATATCTCCGGTATGAAGTTACTGCTCTTGTTTTTCGTACTAAGGAACGTACTAAACGCAGAGATGGAACTAATGGAGAACGTGCTAAGCTTAGAGATCTTTTAAGTGAGAGTTAAATGTATAGACATTAACTTCAACATAACCGGGGTTAAACGAGAGAGCTCACTAATATGGCTGAAGTAATTATATGATCAATCTTTAATGATGGATGAAAACAAGCATTGAAGAATACCAATGCAACGCTTTTAATATTAATCAAGTCGAATTTAGATCACATCTTTCGAAGAATATTTCGTTTTACAGGAGATGAGCTCATGGCAATAAAAGGAAAACTATTACATAATACTGGATAGAAAAAAGAGGGTTGACCATTAGATATCTCTACATTACCAAAATCAACAAAGGAGATCTCCAAAGCAGAACCTTGAGGTCATTTTTGTGATTTTTTACTTTTAAAAGTAAATTTCAGCATCACCAAAGTAATGTTCAAAATTTACCAAAGTGAAGCTCGGACATCAGTTTAAAGAATGTGATATACATCAATGCGAACTGAAACATCACTGGAGTAAACTGCGAAGCTCAAATAATATGAAATTAGAAACAGTGAAAAACATTTTTTTATTCTCGCTTCTCAATTAAACTTCAGATATAATCAAGGAAAAACTTAAGGAATCATCGGAAGTCATTTGTAGCCTCACCATTACAGATCATCACAGAAAATTTCCGAGCTCATAAATGTAAAAACAAGACGCTTTGCCGTCGAAAGCTGTAGGTAAGGCTTAGAATTGAAACATTATACAGAACAGAGCAAACAATAAAGTTCACATTGCTAAAAACATTCCAAATCACCGGAATAATCTTCTTAGTTCACCGAAACCTGGAATGTGGGCAATGCAGGGAGGTGGAATGAGGAAAGAGGGGACTGCGTGTCGGCAGGAGGAGAGAAGCAACAAATGGGAGGGGGCGAGAGGAAGAGGGGGGCGAGAGGAAGAGGGAGGCTAGGGGGGGAGGGGAAGGAGGGAGGGGAGGGCGGGAACACGAAGACGAAGAAAAGCGAGAGAATTGTCGGGCGAATGAGACGGCGAGTTGGGGTTGGGGAATCCTTGTGCGTTTGTCGAGAAGGGAGAGAAGAGATAGGAGGAGGAGCGACTGTAGACAGAGGAAGCGGGCCATCGCCGCCAGGAAATGGTAATGGCCATTGATATCTTCATGATTTGAACAGCCAGAGCGCATATAGAATTCCAGATGATGAGAATACTTTTATTCTTCAAAATTTTTACATCCTTGTTAATGACTGTATGAATTCAGTATTCAAAATAAACGGAACGAGCAGCGGGGATAAAGACGAAGACTGGGCTCTCCGCGTCTTCCAGCAGTTGCAGTCAACGAGAGATCTCGGAGCGACCGAAACGGGCCATTCCCTTATCATTCTCGCCCACACATAAAGCGAACAGATGCCTGTGCCCTCCCCATCCTTAGGACAATCCTTTCGCAGGTCCAATTTCGCCTGCTGTGTCTCTTCTCCCTCATCCTCCCTCGCCAGCTGTGGGGAGGAAGGCCATTTTTTATTTCCAATTGTTTATTGCTCTCCCGTGTAGGGGTCGTGGTTCGACCTTGTTATCACATCGACTTCGACTCGGGACTTAAAAATTTTTCGTATTCAAGTTGGCATGTTTTTTTAGAGGTGAGCATACCTTTGTCTTATTACAGTTCATTCTTCTTGAGTGAAGACTTTCAATGCCCGGGCACAGAGGGGAAGAGGTAATGTGCCTCGTCAATACACTCCGATATCATTCGGGAAATACTTTACTCTCAAGATGCACGGGATATTGTAGGCCAAATTCTATAGGACCCTCCTTATTAAGTCTGTAATTTTCCATTATTGTTCAATTAGATAACATAGACGGATCCTGTATCTAAAAAATAGGCGGTCCACTTACTGTAAGACACTATTATGATACTTTACACAGCACCTTACGCGTTACGCGATATACACCTTTCGCGAAAGCTTATGGCGTTCGGATGCACGGCATTTGTGTTGTCCGCGTCATACAAATTCCATTTTTTGAAATGTACTCATGCATGGCACAAATACCATGTCTTCGCTTACCCCTACGTCCCTTTGCCCTACCCCTTCCACCAAACTTTGCCCATGCACGACGTCTTCTTCTGCGCATCCGAACGCCATAAGCTTTCGCGAGAGCTGTACCAGTGAAATGTGCAAAAGATAAGGACATCTAAATAAGCCAAACCTTTTAAATTAACATTGGCTTTAATTAAATGGAACCCATGTACATCATTCTTCATAGCTCTTATGTACAAATTATACTGGTAAAAACTCAAATAATAATAATAATAATAATCGAAAGGGTACGAAAGCGGACCACCAGCCTCCTCGTGGCGTACCTGGCAACGGCTTTGCCGGCTAATGGTGGACGTCTATGTGGCGGGCTAACCACCCGCCATGTAGTATAATCTGGTTCCAAGAATGAACTCAGATAAGGCCACCCACAACCTGCCCCTCTCAGATGGGGGCCCCAGTAGAGTTGGACGTGGCCAAGCAAAAAGAAGAACTCAGGTGGGAGCTCGCATGGAGTGGACGGAAGCCTTAAGGGGCGACCTCCTTGCCTGCTATGCTGCCAGCGAGCCCGAACGCAGGGGTTACATGGCCAGGATGCACTCTTTGTGGTGTGAGATGCATCCGGAACACGACCACCTGTCGCAGCAGAACTTGCGCGACCAGGCCAACCACCTGCGAAAAAAAGAAAATACCCACCAACCGCAGGTTCAGAGTAACACACCACCAGCCAAACCACCCTCTCCGTCACAGGCAGCACCTCCACCTGCTGACGTGAGAGCCGACGTTTGTCGGTATCTCCTACAAAGAGGGAGGATGTAGGTCAGACTGACTCTGAACTATTACGATCGCGGTTAAGAAGCACAATTATGACGGAGTCATAATTGTGCTTCTTAACCGCGACACAAAAATCACGAAGGACACACTAGGCAGAGAAGCATCCATCGAAAGATCTCTCTGCGGGGTAACCACCTGCCCCAAATAAATGGACTCATCGACGAGATCCTGACAGATAAGTCAGATCTCTGGACGGTGAATTGCGTGGTCTACCTCCTCCTCCCGAAAACCCGAAAGGACTCCTCTCGGGAGGATAAAGCAGCAACAAGGCTGAAAAAGCTGGATGCCAAGATCACGCTGGCGCGACAGCAGGCGTCGAGGATTCAGTGTGTGATTGAGTACATCACTACCGGGCGAACATTTACATCAAAAGTTCGGCGCATTGCGCGCAGCCTCAGGTTCAACCATCACACACTGAACAAAAACGTGTTGCTTACTACTAAGCAGCACGAGGTCGATAGGGTACGGGAGCTTACCTCGGCCAAGAAAAAACTCCTGAAAAGGAGTAGAGCCGTAAGGGAGAATTCCACCTTTCCCTTTCGGCCTCCTCCGCCTGTTGTTGAATCCCCGCCACCCGTTCATGAAGTCGAGCGTTTCTGGAAGGATATCTACGTAACGTAGAAGCCATTCAATGGAGACACTCCGGCCATCGCACTCTTTAAAGAGTTCTGTGACCGCCACCTACACAATGTGTATGGACCCCTTTCAGTCACGGAAAGTGACGTGAAGCACGCTTTCTCTAGCAAGAAGATTTTTGCGGCTCCAGGTATGGATGCCGTGAATAGCTTCTGGTGGAAGAAGTTCACTTCTACCCACAGACATCTGGCCAGAATCTTCATGTTCCTCATCACAGGTAGAGAACCATTTCCACCCTGGCTGACTGAGGGACGCACGGTTCTCATTCCGAAAAAGGGAAACTTGTCCAATCCGAAGAACTATCGCCCTATAACCTGTCTAAACACTGTATACAAGGCGTTCACCACGATCTTGAGCGACCTTATCCTCCGGCAGATCCAGCCTGTGTGGGAGGAGGTGTACGAGCAAAGGGGGTGCAAACGAGGAATCGCGGGATGCAAGGACAGCCTGCTCATTGACAGGTGCGTATGTCAGGATGCCGCCCGACATAAGCGAAATCTATCAGTGGCCTGGGTGGACTATCGCAAGGCTTTGGACACCACTTCGCATGAGCTTCTCATCGCCCTGCTGAAGTTGATGAAAGTCCCCGCAGAGGTTGTGTCCTGCATCCAAAGCCTGTTACCACTCTGGAGAACGCGCTTCGTCTTGACATCGGGCAAACGGACCGTCTCCACTGAGTTGGTAACATACCACCGTGGCGTTTTTCAAGGCGACAGCTTGAGCCCCCTCCTGTTCTGTATTTCCCTCCTCCCCCTCTCCTTCAAGCTGAGACGAGGCCGAGGATACATGTGCGGCGTTCCTGGTGACAGGAAGCACAAGGTCACCCATTTGTTTTACATGGAAGACCTTAAAGTGTATGCTTCCAACACCAAAGAACTGCGCGTTGCATTGGACGCCGTACATCAATACAGTGAGGCTATAGGGGTGGAATTCGGATTGGACAAGTGTGCATCCATCCACCTGGCGAAAGGAAGAATATCGGAGGACAAGGAAGACTCGCAACTCGTTGACGGGAGCGACGTTCGTCATCTGCAAGATGACGAAAGCTACGAATACCTCGGCGTCCCCCAGCGTCGAATGCAGGAGGTAGCAGCAGTGAAGGAAAGACTCACCGCCACGTACAGACAGACTCTCAGAAAAATCTGGAGTTCTGAGCTGTCTAGCAAGAATAAGGTTCTTGCCACGAACATGTTCGCGGTTCCGACACTGCTGTACACCTTCGGATGCATGGAATGGAATGTCAACGAGTTGCAAAACCTCGACCGGGGAACGAGGAAGATGCTGACCATCTATAGAAGTCTTCATCCGAAATTTTCCGTCGCCAGATTGTATCTCCCTCGCAGTGTAGGCGGTAGAGGTCTGTTGAGCCTGGAATGCCTACATAACAGAGTTGTCTTGGGTACAGTTTGACGTGTGTTCAACAGCACGGACCCCCTGCTCACTCTCGTAAGGGAGCACGAAGGTGCCGGGGTGGGGGCGTTCCTCTTCCAGGCGGCGAAGAGGGCAGCGGACGAAATCGGTCTGGACTTTGACCTGTCATCCGACGGTAACGACAGTGGCACGTCAATCGTGTCACTGAGGGCAGACGTCTTAAAGCTCGAGGTCAAAAAGGTTGAGCAGAAGACCTTGCTCAAGACACACACCGATAAGCCCATGCATGGAGCTTTCTACCGAAACATGGAAAAACATGGGCTATCGAAGGAGCTGACGTTTGCCTTCCTTCGTTCCGCGGGTCTCAGGTCCGAAACAGAGGGTTTCGTTCTCGCGTGCCAGGATGGTGTCATCAACACTCTCGTGTACCGCCGAATGATATTCAAGGCGGAGGTGACGGACACGAGATGCAGAGCGTGTCGAGCCAAGCCGGAGACTTTGAGTCACCTTCTCTCCGGTTGCAGTTATTACGCGCAGTCAGCGTATTTAGCACGGCACAACGCAGCTCTGCGGGTGTTGTATTTCCACCTCCGACATCATTACGGCATCGACGAAGTACATGTGCTGCCCTATGCCCCTGGAGATATTGAGTCCGTCGTGAAGAGCGACAAAATAAAAATCTGGTGGAATTACTCATTCCCCACCACCAGGCAGTTGGAGGCGAACAAGCCTGATATTGTTCTCCGAAATTAAAGAAGCTTTTGGCTGGCTGAATGATTCTCTATACCTGCACGATGTTTTTCTATACTACACTTAACGCTTAACATTCATTTATCATTATAATCTTTCGACACATATATAAATTACTGTAAACGGGTAAAAATATTAAAATTTTATGTATTTCTTTATGCATTTTAAATCCCCCAAATTTTTTAACCCCCCCCCCCCCAAAATTTTTTCCTGTGGCTCAACTTGCGCCATACATCCCCCCTGTGGGCGGCCCTGGGTACGAGGCAGGGAGTTAACTTTTTTCCTGCGAATTTGCGTCGATATTTTTTTTCAGAGGTGGTGGATGTGGGAGTTAAGTTGTGCTTGTTGTGGCGGGGGGATGTTAAGGGGGCTCACTACTTCTCAGATTCTCCTCGACTGGCTTCTCCCCTCCGAGGCCTGAGTGGAATGGGAAAGTCCTGATCTTCTTGTCGAGGGGGGGAGTAGTTAGAGGAGGGGGTGACGGCAGAGGAGGTGGGTGCAGTCGGCCATATGCCGTGACTAGATCGCGAAAAAACACGAAACATGCGTTAGCATTTTAAAGTCTGAGGCCTTATAGTGACAAGCATAATAAAGTAGATGACACCAAATAAAATACCAAAGACCATTATGTGATCTTACTACGTGATATGTTTCTTTTAGTGAATAAAAAGGGCAATGAAGAGGTCTGAAAAATGACTGAAAAAGGTCACTGAAAATACTAATTATCATTAATATGTCTAGTGAAGTGAACAATGTATCTCAATGAAAGCACAGATACATTCTTTCCTAACAAAAATGTGAAAACTTAAACTTCCTACTAAAAAAATTATAGGGTGACAATTAAAATAAAAGTGGTCTGCAGAGGCGATTTTAGCTGAGGTAGTGAGCCCCCTTAAGGCAATGCATGGGGAGAGAAATGACCGTGACGCGTTTGATGGACTGGGCGGATGGAATAATTGTTAGGCTGATGGCGAAGACCACAACATAATTCGTATTTTTTCGTGGCTTCACGCGTTGGTGGTCGAAGGGACGAATGGAATTACATCCCTGACATTCGTGTTCATCACGAAACCTTTCCGGGGTGAAATGGAGCAACATTGTCTCGTCCTTTTTTTCTTACGCTTGCCTGGTTACTGAAATATATTGAGGTAGATGGAGAGGGCGTTAAGTCATAAAACGGTAGCCTGGAAACCGAAATAACAACCATGATGGTTATTTCTGCTCTCTCCTTACTTTCCTATTGGTAGTACGATAGAATTCACTAATAATCGGATTAAAAGCGAGAAATAAACAATCTGTAAGCAATTTAAGTTCCACGCGAAACATACATTGGCTGCCAGGTACTAAGGATTATATGCGGTTTTCCGGCCCCGGTGGCGGCGTGGTAAAGACTTGCCTGACACACGATCGCGGGTTCGCGTCTCGTGTGGGTTTCTCACCAATCAGGGCATGGGTGTAGGTGTTCGTTTGTTGTCATTGCTAGTCACGTGACATAAATTAGCCAAACGCGATGTATTCGGGGGAATGAAGATAAAATAAAATAAAAAGAAAATTTCAGGATAGCTTTCACTGGGAATTCTGATTATTTTTATTTATAATCCATGAGAAATATTTAAGTGGAGTTTACATTAAAAAATTAATTCTTGCACATTTCTAGTAACTTACCGATGAAAAATGCCATAAAATCGCAAAATGAGTCCCACAGCCCGTATGCACGAAAGGAAAATCGGTGTTAGCAAAGATGGGAGACATGCCACGGGAACGTTACAGCTGCTAGCGTTGGTCGCATTAGCATGCGCCCTCTCAATCTACCTCAATGCTGAAATGTCATCAATAGTGGAGACAGTATCCCCCTTATGAGTTCCCAGTCTTGTTTTCAAAATGCCGACGATTCTTCTACTTTGCTATTCTTCTACTTCGCTAGAGTCCTAGGGGTTAACAAATGATTCGGAAGGAAGGTACTTTATAATCAGAATGATGAACAAACGTGAAGATGATAAATATTAGATCATTAAATGTCCTGTCCCAAAAAAACTGTCACCTTGGAGGCGAAAAGGTTTTAGTCTCGAGTTGGCGTCAATGTGACAGCGCCGAACCACGCTCCCTTGAGCGAGAAAGCAATAAACGGGCAGGAAGGAAAAAGAACCTTTTTTGGAACTCACTTGACGAGAGGGAACACCCTTCGACGAAAACTTTTGCCCTGCGAGAGCATTTTATCTTAGGGATGGGGTTGGATTGGGTCGATTGTATCTGAAAGATCCGGGCTCTAACCGCACGCTTATGGCTGGGGAAGAATGGAGATAAGAATGGTCGGTCGGGGAACGAAGAACAGCGGAAAAGTGAAAGGCAATATGGTCCTTTTTACGGAAGTTAAAAGAGCTAAAGCAAGACTAGAAATCCATTTCTAGTTTCCATCGGCGTACAGGTAACCTTAGCTGAATGTGATAGATCTTCCCTTTATTAGGTCGCAGAGAGGCTATTGCGTTACTAAAATCGGTCGAATCATATCAAATGCAATATTAAAATTGTTCTTTTACTTTTTAATTCTGGGAAGAAACAAGTCCTTGCCCAACAAATGATAGTGATTCGTTTACCAGGAATACATTACATATTTGCGTCGCTCAGAAGGGTTGTACCTCGTTGAATAGGATACCAAAATCATTCAACTACATTTAGTTTTAGTACCGATTAGTCCTTTCCTAAATAAAATATAATTATTCTTTAGTAATATTAAAGTCGCTTTCCAATTTAATATGTTTATTTCAAGAAATTATACATTTAATATGCCAAATCCTTGGCGTCTTAGGCAATAAAATGTATAAACCACGCAATGTTACCCTTATGTATTACATTTTGATGGCATAAAGGTTTTTCTTTGTCGTAAAATATAAAATTCATTATTAAATTCAAGGCCTTAGCTTAAAATAGACACAATTATGAATTTACATAAATTAATTTATTATTCACGTCCTAATAAGCGATTAATTTTAGTCTTGCCGAGTCAACTGAATGGTATCACGCCTGCTTAAACACTTTCACAGGAAATTGAGAGGATATTATTTGTAACCTCCATATCATGTTCAACACTTCATCCCCCTCCCTCGCTGAATTCCAATGGGTACCCTCCGATGGTTTCACGTAGAAGGAATAACTACGACCAACCCATGGATGGTTAAAAGGCCGCAATGGCTGAAATTGCCGCAATGTTTCACCTAGAATTTAGTAAATTCTAGGTGACATTTAGTAAATTCAATTTACCTCCTTTACTAAACTCGTTCCAAGAACTCCTTTAGAGCTTTGCGACTACGTGTCGTTGAATTTTAATTTGATATTTTTTCCCACAAATAGCTTCAAACTCCTCCTTGGAAGCAGTTTTACTTCAATAGTGGGTTGGAATTACTCTACGCCCTAGTATTTTACTGCTAAAACATCCACCTCAATTCATCTCAACCATTGAACTCAGCTTTCAGACAATTTTTGTTTCCCGGTAGACATTGATAGGGATAAAATACTCTCTTTTCCGGACAGAGATATCCTTTTGACACGCCATGTGAAGACTTGGTCTGACTTTGTCACCTCCCATTATTTGTCCGTATAATATCCATATGTGATGGCTAAGTCTTAATTTAAAAATATTTTTAAAATTCCTTGGGTTATTATTATTTGCATCTGGATTTTAGGTCTAATAATAATAATTTAATTTCTTGTTCATCAGCCAACGGGATCTGAAGAATAACTTACGGATTAAAGAATGAAAAGTATTAACCGCGAGAATTCATGAGGCTCGATCATTCCAATCGCTTTTTCAATCCACGTTCTTGCCTGTAGGCAACATTCTATTCAATGTTTCCGAAGAAAGCACCTCATGCTTTGACCGAAGACCTTTCATCATCACTGATGGGACGAGTTTTCTCCTAGCATCGACTTCGTCTCCCAACAATAACTACCTCCAAATGCCTCGTCTCTGCAGAGTAAGTATGAAGTCTGTGCTTCGCCTCCTTAGTAGTCATTGCGTCGTTATCTACTTCCACTTACGCTGAGCACTTAGCCAAAGTAATTGCGAAAACAATATGTTTTGTGAATACTCTACAACATTCTTCTTGAAACAGCAAATTTATGGAGTCGGTTGTAAAAAATTAGGAAAACTAATAAGTATTTCTTAACGTATTATAAAACGATGTGAAAATTAAAATAAAAAGAGATACAATGATGGGGACCAGAGATGGGCATCGTGGTGTTAGAGAATGTAGTATTCTATCACCTTGGATGGGCATGTCCTCACCGCACCATCTAGTTGTTGCTAATGAGGCATCTTAAGGTTGTCTAATTTCGCAGATTTTCTCCTCTTCCTGCTTCACTTATAAGCAAACAGAAGCCCAAAGCCACCCGACTGAATGGAAAAAAGCTCAAAATCAACACCCCTTCTATATGCCCACTCCCAGCTGAGAAAGAAATCGTACACCGTTCACAAGGATCGTTTTAATAGGTCACATCCAGAAGAGTAAAGTTTTTCCTCAAACCAGGAAGGAGAGGAGGCCTTTCTTTTGTGTGGTATGTTTATTGCTCATCCAGTAATGTTTTTATGGGATCTACAGGGTGTTCCCTCAACTCATTGATTTTGGTTAATAGAGTGGAGGCTGAATTCACTAATTTGTGAACTGAAGATAGTTTTTTAATCATTTAAAATGTTAAACAATAGACATCGATTTATATTTTAACTGGATTTAGTTGAAGATTATTTGTTCCGATAATTTCAACGATTTTCGTGAGAAAAAAGTCGAGACATCGTAAAACTATTGAAATATAGTTAGCAACTTATCTTCTATTATTAGAAAGGCATGGAGATGGAATTATGATGATTTGTTTTAATGAAATCAGTAATTATTTCTTTGTGTAGCAATTCATTTCCATAGGAATGATTTCCCGTTGAAAATTACTTAGATTAGATATACCCTGTTTTAATAAGAGGTCGAATTTGTTGGCCTCCTTTGCCATACTCCTATTAAGATCACGAAAGGAATATAACCAGTGCTCAAAGCTGACACCACTGTAATCCTACCTTAGCAACCATTTTCAATTTTACTCAATGTTATCTAGATGATAGATGTGCAATTGAACTCAGAGAGGATGGCCATTGAATATTGAAGCTATTTCGGATACCGCTATAGAATTTTGAAGGGTAAAGTAAATAAAAAAAATCGGCGAATTTAGGAGCACGATAAATTTACGAATGAATTTACCCTTCCTCAATCACTTCTTCCGAGAATGATATATGGAAAAGAAAGGCAGAGAATGTGCGATGCAAACCCCAGTGGCCAATGCTTTTGTTTTCCCAATGCGATGTTAATAACAAATAAGTTTAGACTGTGGAAAGTTTAGAATTGATATTTGAAAGCTGCCCGACGAAATCATTTTCATAGAGTTATCTCTCGATACTAGTATTTTAAAATAATAATTCAGAAATTTGCTGTGTATTATACGTCCATGAGACGAAGTTGATCAAAGTCGTAACGTTTTGTGGCTAATAGATGTCTCCATCCGGCATACAGTATATTTTAACCCTAAGTTCTTTCTACCGGGAGACTAAAATTGAGTAAAGGATGAATTCTATGGTTAAGTGGATGAAAGCCGGTTTAATAGCATTACCACAGTAGAAACATTGGGCATAGAGATATTTAAATTCACATGCGAAATGAATACTCTTTCTCAGAGGGACATTTGAAGCTATTTGTGGTGAAAAATATCAAATAAAAAATGCGTAGTAGCATTGTTCCAAACACGGTGGAGGAAAGGTGTGTTATACTTTCTTCGCTAAAACAATGATTATTTGTTTAAAAATCGAAGCGCAGCCTAGGCAATGAATTGTTCTCTTGGAGAATATGGCATTCAGAGTAGTCAATCCAATCTTCAAATTCGTCTGACGTGCGTCACTTTGTAGCATGTAGGTTTAAATTAACATGTAAATGTATTTCTTAAAATGTGTTTCGTGAGCTTTCATTACGCATCCAATGGAAAAGTAACTAAATGAAGGGAAAATTTATAAAATTGAATCAGCTACCGCAAAAACTAATCAACACACCTCTGGATCAATTTTGGCATATTAGTGATCATGGAGATTTCAAAAGCACAAGGAATTTCATGAAACAAAAACACGTCAACTCTTCAAAAATTTTAAATATTTACAAATAAGGGTGCCTTTATAGCTCAGCGTCACGTATACGCCAGGACTTGCGGGCCAATGAAATCTCGGGTTGAGAATTGATGATGACATGTCGCCAGCTCCCTGGCGTCCTCGCAGAAAATTCTGAACTTGCTGGATTTCACTGCAAGGACGCGGCTGTAGACCGGGCATTTTGGAGCGGCAACAGGATGGATAGAAAGGTTTGACGCATGAAATGTGCTGTGTTCGCTGGGTTAAGATCTTGGAATGTGATTATTTACGTTGGTCAAAATTACTGTTAGCTTCAGAATGTTTGTATTTTGAGGTTTTTCCAAATATAATGCATAATTGCCTCGGGTGAAACGGAGACAACGGTAGTGGCCACGTGCTCATCGAAGTGGTTGCTCATCAGAAATGAAATATAAATCTGAATATGAAAGGTTAAAATTCACAG
Source organism: Ceriagrion tenellum (assembly GCA_963169105.1). NCBI lineage: Eukaryota > Metazoa > Arthropoda > Insecta > Odonata > Coenagrionidae > Ceriagrion > Ceriagrion tenellum. The sequence continues at coordinate 100,906,696 of OY720638.1, read as the reverse complement.
CCTACATTAAAACCCTGGAAAACAAAATACTCCAAATTATGACCCCAAAATATTAGATCCTAACCTTACTCTACCTAGATTATATCTAATAAAGCCTAATCGTTAATAACGAATAGGACACTAAAAGCAAACTAATGAGGCTCCCAACTAACCGAAAGCGAAAGAAAGTAACACTCAGAGGCAAATCTGAAGCGCAACCGTAGCAATCAACCAACAAGTCGGAGGATGTAGCGTGGTCTGATGAAATGCATGGAATTTTGCACCGAGTTCTCGTCGCGCATATCGTCCATCTGTTAGCGCAGCGCAGAGCTATAAAGGGCCCCAAGTAGGGTCTGCGCTGTCGCAGCCCGTGGCGTATACGTGACGCGGAGCTATAAAGGGACCCTAAGCGTATGAAATAATGATTCAAAACAATCGGAACGAGCAATGGGGATAAATACGAAGGCTGGGCTTTCTGCATCTTCCAGCAGTTGCCATCAAGAGAGGTCTTGGAGCGACTGAAATGAGCCATCGTCCTGTCATTCTCGCCCAGACAGGTGAACAGACACTCCCACCCTATCCCTTTGAAAAATCCCTCCTAGACTGGGTCCTCCCCCACTCCATCCTTTCTTACTATAGTGCTCGCAGAGTTTCTGTGCACTGGAGAGTTCCTCCAAGCCTAGCTTCCCATGGTAGATGAGCAGCGATTGGTTGTCGGCGTCCAATGCCGTAAACCGGTTCTTAGCTCAGTGCGCGCCGCTTACGAATACTGTAAGTGGCGACCCAAAAGAATTGGCGAAAACCAACGCTATGCCTCGCCGACGCGAGGGTCTTTAGAATAGAAATACTCTGGACGAGAAACTACTATAGATATCGAGTCAAAAATTGCAATGATTGCAATAGTCATCGCAGTGAGGTTAGAAAGTAATACACATCGGCGCAGGTCACCGTGGTTACACGATAGATAAACAAAACTTTAAGGCAGTATTAAAACAGTATTCGTACGCGGCGCGCATTGAGCTAAGAACCGGATTACGGGATTGGACGCTGGCAGCCAATCGCTGCTCATCTACCATGGGAAGCTAGGCTTGGAGGAACTCTCCAGTGCACAGAAACTCTGCGAGCACTATAGGTCAAAATGTTCCCTCTGTGCGTCTTCTCCCATGCCAACCGCGGGATGGAACACCTTTTTTCCGTTCCGTATGTTTATTGCTTTCCCGGGAAGTGGGCGTGGTTCGACCGTGTTGTTACATCGACTCCAACTCGGGACTTCTAAATTTTTCGGCTCCGATATGGTAAAGATTTTTTGGATAGGATTATACATAGACGAAGTCAAGAAAATAGGAACGTCGAGTAAAAATAGGTGAATATATAAACAGGCATTGTAAGAGCGTCCGAGAAAACCATAGGAGCAGCTGAAATGAGGAGGGTGAAGAAGCAGTGGGTTACGGAAGAAATGATTAGGAAAATGGAGGAGAGAAGGAAGTGGAAAAACGTCAACACCGATATAGGCAAAGCGAAATACAAGGAACTAAATAACCAACTACGACGAGTAACCAATCGGGCGGAGGAAAATTGGTGGAAAAGGTAATGCGAGGAAATGGAGAATCTGCGAAAGGAAGGGGAATTAGTTGCTTTATACCCTGGGGTAAGTTGTTATCGGGAGGTAAGCGAAGGAAAACGGTGCCAAATATTAAGGACAAGAGAGGTGGAACATTAATCGAGCAGGAAGATATTCAAGAATGATGGTGATAATATGTGGAGGAGCTATGTAACAGCGATAGTAGACCAACTAATTTAGATATAGAGGATGAGGGAACACTAGATCAAGATAACCTCGGGCCAATGATTCTCGTCAGTGAAATATAGAAAGCATTGAAAGAGACGATGGCAAGAAAAACGGATGGATAGATAAAATATCTTCGGAGCTGCTGAAGAGTTTAGGAAATAAAGGTTGGCAAGATGTTTTCGAACTTATAAGTAGGATCTACGAGGAAGGAGTATGGCCAGAGGACTTCGTGAAAACAGTATTGATAGAATTTAGAGTTCTCGGGTACCGGGTGATGATGGTTTGTGGCACTGACGTTTCGAAGGCGTAGTCTGCCATCGTCCCTTTCTGCAGTTATATTACTGGTAAAATTCATCACCCTGATGGTGGTTTGTGGCACCGACGTTTCGAAGACGTAGTCTACCATCGTCCTCAGGGTGATAAATTTTACCAGTAAAATAACTGCAGGAAATGGACGATGGCAGACTACGCATTCGAAACGTCGGTGCCACTAACCACCATCGCCCGTGTGGAAACCCGAGAACTCTACATTCTAAGCATTCGTCTGGAAAGCCTTAAATCTTAGCACAGTATTGATTCTTATCCCGAATAAGAAGAATGCATCACATTGCAAGGACTAGAGAACAATTACTTTGATTTCACACGCAGCCAAAGTTTTATTTCTAATAATCAGTAGAGGGATGGAGAGTTAGTCCACAGAGTAACTACTTGGGCAATCGCCAGTTTGGGTTTCGGAAGGGTTGGTCACCTCGGGAAAAGATTGCAGTGATGAGAACACTGATAGAGAGAAACAGAGTATAACTAAGATCCTCGTCGACGTCGACGTTTTCGCATGCTTCATTGATTTTGAAAAAGCTATTGACATGGTAAATTGGAATAGACTAACAGAAATACTCGAGAAAATGGGGAGACTGGCGTGACAGGAGACTAATCCGGAACTTATGGATAACCAAAAGGGCGCAGGTTAGGTTGACTGATGGTGAATCAGGATGGGCAACTATGAGTCGCGGCGTAAGGCAAGGGTGCCCATTGTCACCATTGCTTTTCAACATTTATGCTGATGAAATGTTAAGAGGCATGGGAAGAGCTTGAGGTTGGAATCAAAGTGGGAGGGTATTTGATAAAATCTGTTATATTCGCGGACAATCGGGCATTAGTTAGTGGATCTTCGAAGGGACAGCAACCTTTGGTAGATGCTTAAGAAATACAGTGCGAGATATTCGGGATAAATATAGATCATAAGAAAATAAAATTGATGAGATATTCTAGAGCAAAGAAAGCGAGATCTTTGATGAAAGTTGGAGGACACAAACTCAAGCAAGTAGACCATATTCATTATTTATGTAGTACGCTAGAAGAAAACGGACATAATAGCAAAGACATACGCAAGAGAATAGCGCTAGCTAAGGAGGCGCCTAGAAATAGAGGGGAGCTGATGACGGGGACCTTGGGTAAGGATGTGAAGAGGAGGCTGGTGAAGAGCTTGATATGGAGCGTAGCGTTGTATGGGGCAGAAACGTGGACCCTGAGAAAGGGGGACGAGAATAGGCTGCAGGCATTTGAGATGAGGGTGTGGATAAGGATTTAGAAGATTAGGTTGACGGAAAGGAAGACTAACGAGGTAATGCGTGAGATGGTGGGCGAGGATAGGAAACTTCTGAGTGAAATTTGGGATAGGCAGGGTAGGTGGCTGAAGGGTGTAATAAAGGGTGATGGGTTGCTGAAAAGTGTGTTAGAGGGAAGGATGTTGGGCAAGCGAGGAAGGGGAAGAAAGAGAATAGGTTTAATGGACGGGATGAAGAATGGTAGGTCGTATGTAGAGACGAAATAAGATACACTAGAGGGAGAGAAGTCCCTAAATGTGTAGAAAATCGGGAGGAGATTTTCTGACATTCAATAAACCTACCTTTGCCGGTAGAAAATATTTTTTTAATGTGGCATAGATTGATGATTTATGCATTACTATATTTAATCGGTTCCGTGCTTGATATTTAGCAAGCATCAATTGTTCGCTCAGTAAAGTTGTTGCTTCACTCAGATACTTTCAGTGCGAGGGGATTACACCTGATTTCTTAACAATTTACGATATCTGTACGAACTACCTCCAAAAATATGAAACTCGAATGGATACAAGTAAATTATAACAGTTTTCGCGTATAAATTACACCATTAGGAGTAATATAAAGAATACTACGCGTAAAAATAACTACCATCTGAGGGAAGCATCAGTAGGTCATACCGTAAGTTGGGAACCTCACGCCATGTTTCGCCAAATTTCTTTCTCTGAGCGGTAGTCCGGTGAGGAGCGCGCTCGTCTTACATGTGAAGGATCTTATTGGCTGTTTAGAAGATCTCCCTTTTCAATGGAACTTTTGCTCTTTCTGTTGAACTTCTTTTAATGCTTGAGGTCAACTTTGATAAGTCTTCCATCATTAGCTTCGTATGTATTGTATTGCTGCCAGCTTGTCTTTAGTTAAAGCTGTAAGTGACACTTTTTGTTTTTACTGTTCTGGGCAAGGGAAATGGATATTTTTTTCCATTCTGAAAATTCTGGATTGCTCTTGTCAAAATTTTGGCAGTGATGGATTGATGGGAGATGTTGTATTCAGGAATGCAGAGTGGTCAAGGTCATTGACTGAGTCTGTAATAATTTATACTCTTGGCTGATTTATTTTAAACCAGCCTCTGGCCTCATGCTTGGAACTTCTTGCCTTTTGAATGGTTGTGTACCATATTGATTACCTAGAAGTTTCCTATATTCTCCCCTTGCAATTCCTATGCCTGTAGTGTAAAATGAAGTAAAATGAGCGAACAATTGATGCTTGCTAAATATTAAGCACGGTACCGATTAAATATAGTAATGCATAAATCATCAATCTATGCCACATTAAAAAAAATATTTTCTACCGGCAAAGGTAGGTTTATTGAATGTCAGAAAATCTCCTCCCGGTTTTCTACACATTTAGGGACTTCTCTCCCTCTAGTGTATCTTATTTCGTCTCTACATGAAAAAAAAGAAGTAAAAACAGCCAATAAGTTTCCAGTATCTATTGGAGAACTATTTGGTGAAGGAACTTTTTTATATCACAACATTTTATAAAAATTCGGCATTTGCAATATTTTCTCACTCAGTGATGGATTGTCTTATCAGATCGTTATTTCTATCCCTAGTGTATGACCGTTCCTACGGTGAAGGTAGTTTCGGCGACTCTGGGCTGGGGAACTGTTACACAGGGATTCTGACGTGTTCCATCGTGAGCATGCATGCATGTTCTTACAATTCCCTCAGTTTATACGTATAGCTAAAATAATTTCCGGGTATTTACAGCAATAGGTGTGTGATATTGCATATCATGGCTCTTAGGTCCCGTAAAAATATCTTATTTGCTTGTTCTTTTCGTACAGAAAATTCAATATTAATGGCAGCACAAAAAGTTCTCTTCTTGGCCGTCAACAGATCAGCACCCGATTCGTGAATTTTTCCTGCTCGTGTGACATGGGGTCCAACAGTTCACGAAACACTATTCATGAATATGAAATTCATGAACAAATTTACCAAAAAAAATCACCGTGGGACACCGGCTTAGTGCGTTTTACATTATGAAAAACTTCCGCTTTCTAATTTTGATTTTCAACTTTATAATATAGCGTACATTACAATATAATTCTGTCTCAACTATACCGTCAAGCAAATATAAACCTTCCAGTTATATGCATGAAAACAATGTAACAAAAAAGTCATAATGTATTATCAATGATAATTAATGTGGATGAATTGTGAAATGTCTCATAAAATATTTAAAATAATTATTTTTCCAATTTTTGTCTATACGGTTATTTAGACCGTGGGCAACCACTGATGTTACAGTAGCTCTCTCGATTTAATAAGGTTTAAAGACTTATAAAGGATTATATTTCATTTGGGCAAAAAATAAACGAAGTCTACCGTCCTAATTTTACATTTTTAGCTTGAATACATATTTTGTTTGTTTCTACTTTCTAATTTTTTCTCATTTTTAAACAACTTGACCGAAATATGTTATCCTGAGGATTGAACTCACATCAGTAGACATAAAGCCGCTCTAGTCCCAAGAAATCGAGCGAATTTCGATTTAAATGGAAATATAACCATGCACTCGGCTGCGTTCTTTTGAGTTCGAACGAATTTCTTCCTGCGTACTCCGTGACTCTCCACCGTGCCTCAGCTACGTTCTTTTTTTGTTGGGGTAAACTCTGGTGCAAAAGGAAACCTATCGAAACCGCTCTCAGCCAGGCAGCTGAGCGGACATACGAGGCTGGCAGTGGGAAGGGAGAGGAAAGGTTGACAAGAACAACTAGCGTGGCAGCGGAAATCGATCCAAAACGCATCTGCTCGAACAATTTGTCAGCACTTTTTCGACTGTAGGACTTAGTATTAAAATCCAAGTCGTGCCGCGCCGCCGCTGTAAAAATGACCGGCGGCGACGCGCCGTAGTTTTTACCTCGCCGGCGGCGGCATGCTTTGCATGGCCGGGAACAGGTAACCCTTCAATTTCGCTATTTGTTTATATTTTGTAGCTTAACACCTTGGTTAGGCGATATTAAACGATTGTTATGGCAATTTTTTAATATTTTATTAAGAGAGGAAATAATTTTATGTCCTCACGCACGCTTATTGCGTCCAAGTTTTGCGGTCTCACTCAGCACCGCACGGCGTATTTTCATTCTGACAAAATAAACTAGCTGAAACTAGCTATTTACTTGAAAGGAATTGATACTAAGAGTTATTTTTCCCGTGTATCATTCCGAAAACGTAAGCAACGGGAAGCTCTCCAATCAGTGCGTCCAGCATTTAAGGTTAAGTCGGCCCCCTGACACTCCCAATGCTACCCAATAGGAGCCCATGTTCCCTTACTGAAGCCGTTTCCTCAATGCGCCGCTTGTTTTTCCGGGAGACACCACGGGTCCGAGAGGGCAAGATTCACTGAGTACTCCCTATGACAAATGGCGGATTGTGTGTGCCGGGTGAGAAGAAAATGATTTTTTGTTACATACTGGGATAATGCATGCATTTATTTCCTTGAATTATTTTTGTGCATAACTTGGTCTGTTATGGGTGAAATTCTCTCGGGTTTCACACCGGGTTAAGAATAACACTGGTGAACTTAACTCATATTATCCGCCGGTAAAGTCTCAAACCTTTTATTGGCAACTGTGTTGAACCTTTGGAAGCAGGTGACGTGGGAAGATCCGTCTCAGCTCTTCAAAAAATTCGCGGTGGCCAAGTTGTTCTCAAATGGTTTCGTACTGTCTACTAATTTTATTTCCCCCTCTTGCTACACGTGTTTCGACTGTCTAGCAGTCATCATCAGGCAAGACTAATTCAACATAAACAGATATGAGTTTATATAATTCTTGAAACACCATATTTGCCTCACACTGGGAAAGGATAGAAGGACAAGTGGGAGAAAATGGAAAAGGGAGGGGGGGTGGTGTGAGGAGAGAGGGTGGTTTGTTGGAGGAGGTAAAGTTATTTAACAATGGAATCAAAAATAGGAGAATGACAAACAAATTCCTTCTCATTTAATAAGCTCATTTTCTTTCGTTTCCTTTTGACTATTTCCCACTGTTCCGAAACATCTAAACGGTGTCCTTTATCCAGGAAACGGAGGATTTTCACATTAAATGTGGAGTGGTGAGAGAGAATAAACTCAGAATTCACAAATAACCGATCATATACGCGTTTTTATGGAAAACGTATAATTTGTTTACACCCCCGTAATATAGGCTAGGTCTTCCTCTCCCTTTCTGTCTTGGAGAATTCTTCTCCCGAATGCACCCCAGAAAGGTATGTACTGCCACCCCAAAATATTCTGACTCAAGAATCTAAAGTAATGCTACGTCGTGAATCAAACAACCACTGATGATTTTCTAATCAGAACGTGTCCTTTTGCCCTGTAAGTGCGGGTGAAAATATAGAATTAGAGGCATTGCTGAATCCTTTAACTTGAAGTGACCACCCAAACACAAGCTTGGAACGAGAACTAGCCAAAAAATACTCCTCATAAGGGGCGAAAAAAATGTATGACTGCCTACGGTTTCCGCTTGTACATCATGATAAAGTTATTAAATTTCATATTCATGGTGGCTTTTACCTAGTATTGGACGTCAGTCTCTACCTGATAACAATGCAGAGTCTCGGATTTTAGTAGAGCTTTTGGTTATAGTCTGTCCAAACAGGGAAGGCGGGTAAGAAATTAAGGCACCGCTCGAGAGCCCAACAATAGCCGCGTACCTGCCGTCCCCCAAACAATAGCCGGGGTCCGGTCGTCCGCGTGCGCTATAATGACTCACGAATCGCACTCCACTCTGAAAAATTATCGCATAAAAGTAAGCGTAATTTGTAATTTTTATTACAGTTTTGATTTCTACGTGTGATTTCATGAAAAAAGAGTCAAAACACGACGGAGTTATGTCAATTAGTTATGTAACACTTAGTGGTTGCAAAAAGTTGTATTTTGCTTTTTTTAAACTTTTAACTGTATATTTAATGTTCCCATATGTTAACTATTAGCTATTACAAGTATACTACATAATAATGACTTGCTGTAGTAAGTATTAATTTTTATTAAGTCCCGGGTTGCCGAGCGTTGCTCTAGTTATAAAGTTTGATTATAAGCACAAAATGTTTATATGGCTAAAATTCTTGCCAGATGTTTTAACAAAACTTATAATCATATGGTTGCTTCAGTAATTTTGTTATGAAGAATATTTAATTTATTATTAACGTTTTTGTTTATGATCTCTCAGACGTATCTGCCGACGGCTATTAGCCACATGTAAAAAAGTAAAAATTAGTAAAAAAATTTACAAAAAGTAAATAACTTAAAAGTTAAATAAGTTAAACATTTAAAAAATCAAATTACAATTTTTTGCAACCACTAAGTGTTACATAACTAATTGACATAACTCCGTCGTGTTTAGACTCTTTTTTCATGAAATCAAACGTAGAAATCAAAACTGTAATAAACCGGTCGACCGGCCCCGGCTATTGTTTGGCGGACGGCAGGTACGCGGCTATTGTTGGGCTCTCGAGCGGTGCCTTAATCTCTTACCCGCCTTCCCTGTTTGGACAGACAATAGAAGAAAATAACCTTCATATTTACCATGATTATTTTAAATAAACTACGTCATTGGGATTATCATCATAAAATAACAAAAACCACGTTGCTTCGCCAGTAAAGTGATAAAGGAATCATTTTATTAAAATCCTCCTCCAGTGTAATACTCTTAAGGCTCGTTTTATGGTTTAATCAGGTAAAACCACATACCCCTTTGTGCCATTTCCAAAATATTTCGAAAGACTTACAGAGCCCATTCATGCAGAAAGGCCCTACTTAGCCGACTCAAAGCGTTTTCCCACCCCCGCCCACAGCAATTTAAGTCATAAACTGCCCCAAAGACCCCGGGTTGCTCGTTCATCTGGTAATCATATGCCCTAGCCCTGCGAGCAGTTCTCAAAAGAGCCTGTGGTCAATTTATCCCCTGACACTCTTTCACCCTCAGAATCATCTCTCCTCGCCAAGGGTCTATCCTTCTGTCCCACCCCTAAATTTGATCACTTTCGCCTTCTTTCGGACTTTCACGCTTTTGCGCGGAATGCTCGACTAAAATTCCACTCCTCTCATGGTGATTGAACTGGCAGATACGACTGATAAACTCATTGGGGAAAAAGAAGGATGGGAACACATGAAAAAATGCATCTCAACTGCGGCACAAAAAATATTAGGAAAAAGAAAAATAGAACCAGGAAAACCATGGATGACTATAGAAATATTAAACCTCATTGAAGAGAGAAACGAGAGTAGAAGGAAAGATTTTGGAGAGTAAAAAGAGTTAAAGAACCAAATTTCACAAAAATGTCGGAAGGAAAAAGAAAAATAGATGAAAGAAAGAAGTGAAGACATTGAAGAGGATTTGATGAGTGGGAGATTGGACAAGGCATATACAAAAATCAAGACCCTGCAACCCAAACAAAGAACTAAATCGAATGTTTATAAGACAAAAAGGGAAATATACTTTGTGCAAATGAAAATGTCGGTGAAAGTTGGAAAGAATACCTAGAGGAGTTGTACAATTGACTGAATATACAGAATAGCAATGAATATATTGGAGAAGAAAAAGACACAGACATAGACAGATTAGACCCTTCAATATCCCTCGTATAACTTAATTTTGCTCTGAAAATTTCTGAAAAATTTGAAAGACAATAAAGCAGCAGGCCTAGATAATATACCTGGAGAGGTATTGAAGCAATTGGGAGAGAAGGCTAAGGAAGGGCTGTTCAAGGTGATTGGCGAATGTTATGAAACAGGGAATATACATGGGGATTTTACGAAGAGCAAAACAATTACAATCCCAAAGATAGGGGATGAAATCGAATGCTCAAACTATAGAACCATTTCCATTCTTTCTCACGCATCAAAAATTGTGCTGAATATAATGAAAAACCGACTAAAAGGAAAAATTGAACAACATTTGGGAGAAGACCAGTTTGGATTCAGGGCAGGAAAAGGAACCGGAAAAGCAATTTTAGCACTACGGAAAATATTAGAGAGAAGGGTAGAAATGAATTGAAAGACGTATGTGGTCTTTATAGACCTGGAAAAGGCCTTTGATAAAGAGGACAGGAGACTTCTCTTTTATACCCCAGTAGCATCATACATCGGCCCAACATCGTTTTCAAGTCGGCAAAGTCGGCCGACATATACGACGTAGGACCGACATTGGGCCGACATCGGCTTACAACATTCCGGGTAAAACTATACAGCCGAGTTATGCTGATGTTGGGCCGACATGGGGCCCTCGGAATGCAACCTCGGTATATGCGGTTATTGATACTGTTTTTCTTAGTGCTGAAACTAGTTCTACCAGGATTATCCTTGTGTATTATTTACAGCAAAGGAATATTTAACATTTCTCTGCTACGGGATCCAATAGCACTCAATAGATGTATTTTTGGCATAATTTGGGCCCTCTGAATGTTAATTAATTCTGCCTACCAGTACTACTCTACTCATTCCAAAGATGTTATGAATTCAAACCAAATACTTTTATTCCCTGTATTAGAAAGAGCAATTTCCCTCAGCATCATTATAATTTACGAAATTACCGAGTGACATGGATATCTCCTGGTCAATATTTTAAATCTAAGACTCACCCTCTTATATATGAGGGTTAAAGTAAAAAAGTCTCCATATAAGAAATTCCATTATTGTGTGAGAGAATACATTGAAGGTGGGCCCACCATGAGGGGGGGGGGAAGGTGGGAAATCCCCTGGGGCCATATTCTACATATAGGGGTTATAAGAGGAAGCGTTTGGTGTTCAGGGGGCCCGCAAACCAGTACTTCGTTGGGGACCCAGCTCGGCCTTCGGCGGCCCTGCTTGAAGATGCATGATGATAGTATCATTGGTTATGGTAGTATTGAATTTTAAATATAATATTGATTAATGAAACCCTTCATTAAATTTGCCATGGTACAAATATTCCTGGTGCTAATAACCCTACAAACCAGAAAAGGATTAAATCTAGATTTTTTTAGGATTTGGAGATGCATTGAATCTGTATTTCTAAATCCTTCTTTAACACATGGTAAATCTAGATTTTTAAATCTATATTTCCAAATCCTTCTTAAATACACTGTAAATCTAGATTTCGAAATCTTACTATAAAAATTTTAAATCTAGATTTTCTGATCCCCTTTTTTTATCTTTAACATAAATAAATATACAATGGTGGTAATTGTGAGGGTGAGCCACACGTTATTTTTTCGAGTTTTATTTTTAAAATGATCTTGAAATGGTTAAAGAAACAGCATACAAATATTTTCTAAGCCGTTTTCACGTCAAAAAAAACAATAACCTAAATAAGTGCGGTTTAGATCACCGCGGCAGCCTTGAAGAAGTACCCGGCAAAATATTTACGACGACTTAAACATTTAAGGGATTAAAAACCTCAACTGGAAACTCGGATGAAAACATTGGGTTTTGAAAATTGCGGGTTTCAACTACCGTAGTGCTCCGCCCACGTACTCCGTGGCTCCGCCGCTCCGCCGCTCCGCCGAACAAAAGAAGAATGATAATTAGAATGCGCTTAGCGGCTGTCAGTGCGACCATAACGTTTGACTGTGGAATCCTAAAATATAATGTTCTTATGTCCTCTGGTGCGATTTTTGAAATTCCATTGTCAGTTTTTCTATTTCTACGACTCGAGGTTGGACGAGCATTGCTTTTATCCTGTAGTTCCCTTCGCAAATTGTATTGGATGGAAGACGTCGTGAATGCACAACGCCGAACTACTGAAGAAAGATAAGTTTTTGTCAGTTTTCCATAGTATATTATACATGAAAATTCAACTCTCCATCTCGATTTAAGAAACAGTATTTGCGTAATTTTCACGGTTGTTATAAACTTGTCCAAACTTGTATTTTTAGCTAGGATGTGATCAGCACATCCTGTTACCAATAAGTCAAAGCTTCAAATAAGTAAATATGTGGAAGTGGGACTGAGGCTTGCAGAATTCTAATTGAGAGGGAAGAAGAGTGCAGTGGAGGGGAGAGAGTGAAGTAAGAAGAAGAGGATTGTAAGGAAAAATGCCTGTTGGGTAAGGTGTTGTATGATTAAGACCTCGCATAGTTGAAATTTTGTCTCGATTGCATAGGAGACTAAGAGAGGATTTGTTGGCGACTGATGTTAAAATACTGAAACTTTGATTTGTCATACCTATTTCTGATGAGGGGTGGTGGTTAGAAAGAATTACTGTGATGATGTCTTGGGCTATTTTAGGGCCTCTACTTTCATTTCTGATGATTTATTGCTGCTGTTGTTGGTTTTTAAAATTTTTCCTAAAATGATTTAGATACTACCTTAATTTATAGACCATGGGCATGCAACTATCAGCAATGAAAATTGGTATTTCTGGTGCAAAATATAACCTCATTAGGGAATATACATGATACATAAAGCTAGCCTTTATTGTCTTTGTATTGTGCTCTTGGATATTTTTCTTTTTGATATGATGACTCAAGTAAAGGATTTTTCATAGCAAATGAATAAGTTTTTCCCAGTAAAGGGGAATGAGGCTGCTATGCCAATGGGAATTAAGAAACAATTTAGTAATTCATCAAACAGCCTGAAAGGGTTCATTAAAATTTGTAACAAATTTTTGTAACCTTTTGAATTGCCAATAAATTGTGTTTTTGCCAAGTAAGCATTTTCTTTCCAAAACACTTTCCTTAATGAATAACTCTAGGTATGCAATAGTATTACACCTTTGAGCTTACAACCAGATTTAGCTTTAAGTTCTTGGGAAAATGTGCCTTGTTGTTTTCAGAATGAGCTGTGGACAGAATGAGCTATTTTGATCCTGAATATGATAACAATTTGACCATAAATGTACATATATACTTGTACATATATGTATGTTCATGATTTTGACCATGAACTACTCTTTCGGTTTAATAAATCCATTTTTTTAAATTTTCCATTACATTGATATAACTTTCACTTATAAGGTACCCTGTTAATGCTTAAGTAGACATAGTAATTCAGATTCTGATATATGTGGGTCTCTGTTGAATGTTTTGATTTAGCAAATTTGCATGAAAAATTTCAAATCACTTCCCTTCAATTAATCCCTTTTTTCAGTATTTTTTTGCATTGGGTAACTTTTATCCAGGTATTTCAGGTCTCTCTCAATTATGTTCTCAATATTGATACAATAATTAATTCAGCCAACTTCTCAATTATAGTTAAATAACTCAGTATAGGTTGTCACAATTATAGTCCTCATTGGTGCACCGAATTTGGTCTCACATGACAGAATAATTTCAATAAACATGATTGACTTTGTTGGTATGTGGATTTAATATAATTGTCTTATGCTGGGCCCATGTTGGCTTGTTGCCGGGCAAATGTCGGTTTGATGCTGGGCCAGTGTCAGCTTGATGTTGGGCCAATGTCGGCCTGACGTCGGGCCTACATCGGATGTTATGTCGGCTGTAGCCTGTTCACCTTTCAATCGCCTTCTGTCTTCCAAGCCAGATGCCATTTACCCCCAACTATGCACTTTCCTGCTTTCACTTGTTCACCCCTCACCAAGTGAACCCCACCCTCTCTCTCCGCCCTCCCCTTCGCTGATGCCAGATGTTCATTCACACCCAGCCTTTCTTCAGGCAATCCCCAGTCACTGTCATTGAAAATCCTGCCCAGGGGGCTCTCCTGAGCTGACCCCTGATTCCACTGCACTCTTTATGAAGACCCAACATTCACCCCCACCATTGGCCAACTGTCTCTGTGACCAATATGTAGTCAATCCACTGAGCCCTAACTCCAATCCTCCACCCCATGGGGAGTCTCACACAACCGCTGGCATCCTTGAGCCCTTCGAACCGAACTTATCTCTCCTAATTTCATCTTCTTTCTTCTGCTTTTCCTTCCCACACAAAAATACGTTGCCAACCACCCACAAATCGATCTATTCATGGATCTGATGGTTTATTCCCTCAAAGACAATTTCCCTGCAGTGTTTTTGTTTTGCAATATTTTCATAAATTGTAGGAAACTACAAAACTGCTGTTTGTAAATGCATATGTGTGAGGATATGCAAGTGGTATAAAAAATTAGGCATCTTAATATTTCATTTCTTTCTTGATCAACAATTACTTCCTCTTCATAAAATCCCATCCCAAAAGCCATCTCTGTGACTATTTCCTCTACATCATCCAATCACCTTTACAACCAGCTCATTCCATCATTTCCCTTCCTGCCCTATTCCATCCTCCAGAAATGCAGGCATGTCAAGGCATTTTCCATAGTAATATGAAATAACAACAAAAGATGCAGAAGAAAGCATACAAAGTGCCAAGAGTGCTCAAAGTGAGAGATTACGACAGACACTACCACAAATTGCCTGGCTTGCGAGGGAAACTCGTCATTTTACATTTTTCCTTGCTTTAAAAATTATCATAGAACACCAAATGCCAAAACATGCAAATGTATGGATAAAGGTTTCTCGGGTTTTGGGCCCCATGGACCTGCTCACCTGGTAGGAAACCCGAGAAACCTTTATCTATCAGATACACCGGGAAAATCTGAGATCCTTCATGCAAATGTACTGTACAGTTTTAAAAGTAGTTTTCTCTAGAGATGAATTTTAATGATTCCAATTTTTGTGAGGGATTTTAAGTTTTACAATGACTGTAGGAATTTAGTAAATTTGTACATACATACCAATCATGCCTTTCCCTTCTGGGGTAGGCACAGTCACAAAGTTTCACTCAGAAATGCTTTTTGCCATGATGACTATGCTATGGTTACTGAGTGACTCATCTCTTAAGATTTTCCGTGCGATCATTGACCAGACAGCACACTGAGAAGCATATACATATATATTGTGTATACTTAATGTCTACGGTATACAGTAGAAACTGTACACATGTTTTCTATTCAACATATACATCATTCTAAACAAATGCAACTTATGTGATACTGTGTACACATGGTATACATATACCGTTAATATACTGTAGAAGGTAAATATATGCTGTGATCATCCATTGGTTGTACAAAGGGGGAGAACAAAATTATTTGTTCTGCACCAAAAATTGGCACACTTACTACACAACCGCTCCTATTTTCCACATCCAAGCTGATATCCACCTCCTGCACCCACACCATTATGTTTCATCTGCAGACACATCCTACATACCTACTCTTTAAATACGTGCCTGCAGGAGGGTATGGCACCCACACTTCATAAACTGCATTCTCACTCTGCATCCACACCCTTCCTCATACATCAGCACCTGCATCCTGCGTTCACACTCCACATTCTCATCCTGCACCCTCATCATTATCATATGTATCCTCAGCCACATCCAACATCCACCTCCTGCATTCATATTTCCTTTCCATTCAACTACACCTGTGTCTTAGGGTCTGTTAACACTAGGTCACTTGGTGGTGCTTCCGAGTGGCGCATCTGCACCACCACCCCACACGACTGTGTGGCGGCAATTGTACTTCCAGTGGCACATCTGTGGTGCAACTGATTCTAAGAATGCTCCGCCACGAGTGCATCTCAGAAGTACCACTGAGTGACCTGGAGTGAATGGACCCTTGAATCCAACTCCTACACCCACACACTTGCCATGCTTCTGCATCAACATATCATAGCCACCCTCTACATTCTCATCCTGAACCCACTCTTGTGCTGTGCTGACACGTCTCACTTTCACCATCATCCTACACACTCACCCTTACCATGCATGTGCCCATTCTAAACCCACCTCCTGCACCCACACACCATGCATCCACACTTGCATCCCAGCAATGCAACTATTATTATCTAAAGTCAAAGGAAGTCTTACTGAGGCCTCTGTCTAGTTCTCACAGAGGCAGTTTAAGAGAGAATATTCCTGGGAAATGTTACTGTGGGCCTTATTTAAATCTTTTGGAATAATTACTGAATTAAATATTTTAATTTAGCACGACTTGACACAGTAATCATTCAAAGTAGGGTAATATTTAAATATCAAGACAGCCGGTCTTTCGCATGTATCACAGTGGATAGCATAATATTTAAAATTGGGTTAATAGATTTCTCATATACTGTATATTTATACGGTATACACAGCAGAGCTAGGACATCTGACAGGTTTTCTATGGGATTTTGCTACAATGTTGCTATGATTTATATGTATATTTCCTGTATGCGGTATACTCCTACCTGCTACAGTATACACAGTTTATACGTATATCTTGTATATACTTGGTGTATACCGTAGAACTTGTACTGTCTGGGTGTTGTCGTCTTATTGTGTCGCCTTGAAGCACTGCATGTTTTCACTTCAACTGATCACACCAAATGGCTTCAAAGAATACATATACATACACACCAATCACGCTGTTCCCTTCCGGGGTAGGCACAGACATGGAGTTTCGCTCACAAACACACATTTGTACACATAACTCTGCTTCAATAAGTTCCTCCACACTGACATATCCTTGCAAACCTCTTTCGACTCATCTACCTTCATACACTGCTTCATACACGCCCTCCTGTTTTTAAGACTCCTAATATTCTTCCTTCTAAGAATTTCCTCAACCACAATTTTCTCAGCCTACCTCTACTTCTCCCACCATTCAATTCACTCATATATCTGTTTTGTAATTCGACTCTCATCCATTCTCTCAACACGGCCAAACCCACAAAGCACACTCCTTTCATATATGTCCATTACTGGAGCATCTAACCCACATTCATTTATTACCCCCTCATTCCTGACCCTATCCATCCTACTTTTGCCACAAACACTCCTCAGATATCTCATACCCACGGCAATTAGTCTACTCTTATGTCTATCCTGACATACCCATGTATCACTACCATACGACAAAGTGGGGAGAAGTAATCTTTTTTACACGGCTATTTTCGCTTCCATAGACAAGCACTCATTCCTTGATATGCTCCACATTCTACCTACCACTTTCCTTCCAGCATTTGCACGTCTCTTATCTCCTCATCTATTCTTCCATATTTCGAATTCATCTTACCTAAGTACACAAAACCATCCACTTATTCAATTACTACACCATTCGCCCTCATCATACAGTTATTCTCCCCATTCTCCTCATCAAAAACTACTACTTTAGTCTTGAAGGCATTTACCCTCAATTCCATTCTCCCTGCTGATTCACAAAACTTATTTAGGAGCTTCTGTAATCCCTGTTGGCTCTCCAAGTTCAAAACAGCATCGTCCGGATATAGTAGAACTCGCACGTTTACTTTTTCAATCAATATACTGTCGTTTTCACTACATGCATCACTAAAACTTTTATCCATAAATACCTTAAACAGCCATAGTGACATTACGCATCCTTTCTTTACACCCTGTTTTATTGCAAACTAATCAGTCAGAACCCGTTTACTCTCTCACTTGCCTTACTATAATCATACATCACCCTCTTAACATTCAATAACTGCACATTCACTCCACAGTCCTTCAAAACCCTCCACAACTTCTTTCTATTTACCCTGTCATATGCCTACTCAATACACTTTCTTTTGGATGCCCATACATTTTTCTATCACTTGCTGAAGCGCAAAATGCTGGCTACTGCATCCTCTCCCCGGCATAAACCCACACTGAACACCCCATATTCGGCCAGAAGTACTATTCCTCACTCTTTCTATTAAAATTTTGCTGAACACTTTCCTGGAATGCATAATAAACTGATGGCCCAATAATTTTTATTTTCGGTCTATCCTCCCTTCCCTTTGAACAATGGAATGATTATTGCATTTTTCTAATCCACTTGAACAACAGAAGCCTGTAAGCATAAATTATATAGTTCACATAGCCGATAAATGAGTAAATTACACCCACATTTCAACATTTCACTGGATATCCCTTCTATGCCGGCAGCCTTCCCATTTTTCAATACTCTCACAACCAATATTACCTCATTTTCACTGATCTCCTTTTCCATCATCACATTCTCGCATACTTTACAAGGTTCATCCTCAGTGCCTGCAACATTATTGTATAATTCTTCAAAATACACCCTCCAGCAGTCCCGGTTATTGCTCTTGTCCCACACAATCTCTCCACTTTTGTTCTTTACCGCATTCATTCCCCTGTCTTCATCAATCTTAGTTCTTTTTACCCACTTCCAAAACAGCTTTTTATTGCCTTCAAAATCACTCTGCATCTTCCTAACTTCATCCGTACGCATTCTTTCCTTACTCTTTTTCACAATGATTTTGCATTCATTCTTTTTCTTTCTGTAATTCTCACATGCCTTAATATGCTCTTCCTCAGATTTGTCAGCAATTATATTCTTGTATGCCTTTTTCTTTTCCCTGACTGCAATTTTCACTTCTTCATTCCACCAAGCATCACCTTTCATTCTTCCTACCACTCCTTTTCCTCATACACTTTCAGCACATTCTACAATCACTACTTTTAAACACTCCCACGCATCATTCACATTCTCATTTCCGATATACTCATCCCATTCTCTCTGCTTCAAGGATAGTGCATCCTCAAGCATGCCACCATACTGCATTCTCACCTTACTGTCTAGCAACCTCTCCATGTTTACTCTCAGCTGCTTATGTGCAACATTCTTCCTTGGTACCCACTTTCTGCCCAGATTCACTTTGGAGAGTACCAAATAGTGGTCTGTTCCACATTTAGCACCCCTCATCACTCTCCTGTCCCACACTAACTCCCTCAATCTCTCATCATACACAAAGAAATCAATCATGCTTTTACATTTGCCCTTTTGCCAAGTATACATATGTATTCTCATATGTTTAAACCATGTATTCAACACTAACAATCCTTTTTCCAAGCTCACACTCACCAAGTTTTCACTGTTTTCAATCACTCGAGGGTCACCAAATGACCTAACCACTCTCTCAGATGCATCCCACCTCACAACAACCCTGTAATTCATGTCACCTAGTGCATTTATTCTCTCGCCAGGGTCACATTCATTCCAAACCTCTCTCAGCTTTTCCCAAAACTCATCTTTCTCGCTGTCACTCTCTTCATCCACTAGTGCATAGCATGCCACAATCACAACTCTCCTAATACCTACTTTCATGCAAACCCAGAGCAATCTAGGGGATACTAACTTGTGTTTCCTTACCAGTAACTTAGCTCTCTCATTAAGAATGTGTCCGAAAACTTTGACTGCTGTGTACATAATCGTCAACTCCTGACCACAGTGCGAGAGCACCGCCATCTACAGTAACAACATCCCACCCCTTCCTCTTATTTTCACTTAGGCACAGAACAACCATTCATCTCACTTTCATTTCATTCAACAACTCATGCTCCTTTCCATATACTCCTCACATTTCAAGTACCGATAGTCCAGTCCCTATCACTAAGTCCGTATCTTGATGGGCCCACCTTATTCAGCTTCCACCGCCCATCATGACTTCGGCCATCTGAGCCTACTTTGTGACTCCTATGAGTAAGTTGTTACAGAGTATGCAAGATTACCAGCCTTTGCAGTACTCATACCACGTGCAGCTTTCCCTGCTAACCGTTACAGTGCTCTACCGCTCAGTTTTGGCATATTTTGGCCAGTATGCCACAAGAGAAACCAAAGCATAGTAATATCCTAGGCCCTCTTTCATTATTCTACTCAAGCTAGGATCCTTTCTGAAAGGACTACCTCGAGAACCAGCATACTGTGGCCCACAACCCATCACTAGGAGGTATATGCAGTGTACTGACACACTGGGTCACTGTAGAGAGATATCGGATTGGCCGACGGGCTAAGGATCAAGGTTGAGTCTTGTCTTAATCATGGGTGACAGGATGGATGTTTCAACGCAAAGTTCTTGACACAGTTTGTGCACGTCTTGCTTCCTGGAGTTGAGTGATGTCCTTGAATTGGTACAAAGCTCTTCTCTCAATGTTGATCACCTGTAAATTTATGTATACAGTTAATGACTTACTTTAGTAATTCTCAATTAACATGCAAGCCTTCAATTGATAGAACTAATATATATTATTTGGTTATTTTCACTGTCACAGAGCAAGAATGCAGTTGTACTTCCATAGAGGGAATTTTCTTTAGAAAATTCTAAAATAATTAAAATTCTACATAATTTTCTTAAATATTGGCATAATATTTTGTGAAAGAGAGGATTAAATGGGTACTATTTGTAAAAAGAGTTTTTAAATAGGTTAAACTCTTCAAATTATGGGCTTAATGGCAAGGAAGGTCTGTTACTCAATTATACCATGTAAAATCAGCAATTGGGAATTTCCTAGAATGCATGCAACCCACACAGCTGTCTTGCCATTGGTGCAGTATGTCCTGTCAAAAGTTACAACAGTTCTAGCTACAACAAATAGTCTTCAAATTTATAAGAAATTTTAATGACATGTGTCCTATTTCATTGTGCTGAATTTAAATATGCAAAAACAAAACTACTTCACCAGGAAGGAAACACAACTTATCCCTTAGTGTTGAAAGAGTTGATCAAAATTAGAACCAAGAATGGGAGGTATTTTATACACAGATCAGGTGACTTGAGCTTAAACAGGCAAATTCACTATCTCAGATTTTACTACGTATTTTGGCTGCTTGTTAATTGGTATTTTTGTTCATTTTTACGAAAACTTGCTTGCATGGATAACTTTTTATTTCTTTGGTACTTTATGAAGTAACATAAAACTTGTTTTCGAAAAGGTTATACTTGGCTGTCAGGGGCAAGTAAATCTAAATATTCAGACAGACTATTCAGAATATTTAATGTATTATCATTGCATGTCGGCCATAGAAACTGCTATAATTGGTGCCCTTTAGCAGATTACACAGGTTTACACAGCACAGTACACACACAGATTACATAATTTAGCAGATTTACAAAACTCTCCAAAGAGCAAGCCACCAAGAATAGAAACTCCAATCATCAGAGGCAAGATATTTCCACTCACCAAAATGTAACATAACATAAGAGCAAAAAATTCATTCACCCTTCTAGAACTGTAAGATTTTCCTGTCAAAAAGCATATTTAATTGGTGGCCCTCCAGAGATACACAAAATATTAACTTGATTTGACATCATAAACTAGCTTTTTAATGCTTTTGATTTTTTATTTAAATGATATTTAAGTACTATTGATATTTTAAGCAACAGAAGAGTGGATATTGATTTTATCCACCATTATTCTCGAAAAAATAAACTGATTATTTTGGTTAGATAAGCCTTCCTGTCATATAAATTCTCTTTCTCGGTGACAATGTTGGCATGATTTTCAGAATATATTCAATAACTCTCCACATATCTTTCTGCATTTCTTTTTGCTGGAAACCACAATTACAGCCTTGTGAAACTGGTAATCCACATATTTTGCCACTTCCTTGTTTACATCACCTCAAATTTTCGTGAAGAATCCCTCCTTGAATAAGAATCTTTCACTTAAAAACAACACAAGTGTACCTCTATATATGAGAAACGTATGCCACGATAGTCCAATGCCATTCCTGATGGTGGTGTATGGAGTTATGTAGTTACAGAAGGGAGCTGAAGATGGGGACATTGGGTATGGATGTGAAGAAGCGGCTGGTGAAGAGCTTGATATGAAGTGCAGCATTGTGTGGGGCGGAAACATGGACCTTCAGATAGGAGGAAGGCTGCAGGCATTGGAAATGTGCGTGTGGAGAAGGATGGAGAAGGTGAGGTGGATGGAAATGAAGACTAACGTGGAAGTGCTTGAGATGGTGGGCGAGGAAAGGAATCTTCTGAATGAAATCTGGGATAGTCAGGGTAGATGGCTGAAGGATGTAATAAAGGGTGATGGGTTGCTGAAGGGTGTGATAGAGGGAAGGATGTTGGGCAAGCGGGGAAGGGGAAGAAAGAGAATAGGTTAATGGACAGGATGAGGACGGGTAGGTCATATGCAGAGGCAAAAAAAGATATACTAGAGGAAGATAGGCCTTTGAAAGTGTGGAAAACTGGGAGGAGATTCTTTGACATTCAACAAAACCTACCTTTGCTGGTAGAATACATTTTGGTTTTTTTAATAGCCCAAGACTTCTCTAATTATCTCCTCTACTTGTTCATATGCTTCATCCACCTCCTACTCCCTATTGTTACCAGAAACATGTGCACCTGTATCATTATGAAATTTGCCGGAGGTGCTTTTATATCTACCCCCAGTATTCTATGGATTACCAGTTTAATGTTTATTTCTCTCTTCCCAAATTTTCCATCCAATACCGTAGCTACATCACATTGACTCTCATCCCCACCATCATAGATTACCCTCTAACCATCACCCCAATAGTCCCTGCTGTTCCTCCATCTCACTGCACAACACCCCAAAGCATCTATGTTACCTTCCTCCATTTCCGTTTTAATATTTTCTGGCTTTTAAGTCCTCATCATCATCCATACACTTCAAGTACCCATGTACATTGGTACTTTCCTCCTCTTTTTTTCTCTGAATCTCCTATCATAGTCCTCCTCGTATCCTGTGATGACATTCGTGCACAAGGATTTTGTGCGCACCGTGATGATGTCAACTGTGGAAGCCTTGCCTCTTTTGATGCCAGGCATGGCACACCAGTGGGCAGCATCTCATAGCTATCAGATCTCAATACTCATTGGTCGACTTCCATTTTTCATAGAAAGTAGAGTTGGGAGGGCTTCCTTTTACTATACCAACAGTTTTTTTACATGGTACAATAATGTGAACTACCATTCATCTGTTTCTAACCCCTTTCACATATTACTCTACTGGGAGCAACCATGATTACTCCGAACACTCCAGCTCTTGGGGTCATTGGCATGTGTAAGCCCTTCTATCGGGTCAAGGTTGCAGTTTGTAGAGGGAAACGGAGTGTTATAATCTCCCGTAACTAGAGTTACTCCATATTTACTTATACCTCTCTTTAGAACTCTCTGTCTAAAATATCTTCTATTGGAGACCCATGTGTTATGGTAGAAGCTTTTCCAATTTGATGGTTGCTGTCAATATGCTTGGGGATATGCCTTACCAGCCTACATCCTGTTCTTCAACTTTTTTAATGTGATGAAGCCCACTTCTTATTAATTGCAGCTAAGCCTAATGCTCAATATGTTGGTCAACCCACACCATCCTTTGGCACTGCATATGGGGAGACCATGGCTATTCATGATTAAATTATGAGCCATCTCAAAGGTGGCTTTGATGAGGTTGAATTTCTTAGTTGAGATGGAATAAATGTCCACAAAGGGTGGTATACTCAAAAAATTAGGGGAATAAGCAAGTAAGCCTATGAAACCTAATTAATTTCAACCAACTGCTGCTCCAAGCTCTCTTCAGGTATACTGACACACTTGCTCAAACCCTGCTTTCTTATACATGTGTTATTTGTTCATAACATTTGCCTGTGAAAAGTTTCCAGTGGAGCCATTAAAATCAAAATGTGACTTACCTTATTACAGATCAAAAGAGCTCATAAAACTCCTCAAAGACATGAGGTGCTAGGTCACTAGACAAGCATCACTGGCCAGGTGCAATTAGGTGCACAAGCACTTCAGATGGCTCTAAGCCCAGGGTAAAGCCTTGTATTTAGAACATTTACTAATATAATGGAAATAAGGAGCTCCATGGTCAGGACGAGAACCAAATTCCAATATAATTCTTTTTGAGAATTTTGTTCACAAAATATTTGCATGGAAGACTATGAGTACCTTTTTGGTCATCTTTGACATAATTTTTTGGTGCTTAGAGACTGTTTGAAGTAGACGCTGCATTCGCTCCTTATCTTTGGTCAGTCCAGCCTAAGAATACTCCTTACTGAGAGCAATTCCATGCTCGGTGAGGTCGTTAACGGTCTCCCTCCCAAAGTGGTGACCAATTTAAGCCTATATATCAGAACCTTTGATAGGTTGGGAAGGAAATGGTGGCAGGTAGGTCCGGGAGCGTGGGCTTTTCAAACGTGCAGCTCGTGCTCATGGGAGCCCCCATGTTAAATGCAGAGCTGTGTGCACAACCCCTGAATATTATTCAATTTCAGAATTTTTTTTAAAAACCTCATATTCTCACCGAATATCACCATCTGAGACCCTATGATCCATGACTTTTAGACACTGGTACAAAATGGGGCACCCTAGGGAGCATCACATATGAAGATGTTAATCTATTAGTAAGCCAGGGTAAATGATACCAGCAATGTAAGACAACAAAGGAATATTTGAACATGACTTGAAGATATTACTCGGAGATGAAGAAAATATGCAGAGGAACTATAAAATAGCTATAGTAGGCCTTCATGTGTACATATGGAAAAGTAAGGTACAGTAGACCACCTAACCTTGGCCCAAAAATAATAGATTGAAAGATTAAGAAAGAGTACTGTGATATGGATGTCATTTAATCTGTCAAAATAGATTATATATTACCAGAGCTACTGATGAGTTTGGAAGAAAAATGAGATGACAAAGATTCCATGAGGTGCTTCAAAGGATTTTCAATTAACCCTCTTAGTGCTGGCCCGTGCCAGCAGTTCTAGTGAGAAATGCAGAGGGTAACTAGACTGAAATGTATCACTCTAGGAAAATAAATATTATAAAGTTATTGTTTAAAATATCCATATGCAGTTTTTCTTATTGCGTATGCATTGAATTAGGTAATAATACAAAAATGCTTACACTTCGTACAAAAAATAATTGTAATTATATTTGTGTGCAAAAGTTAACCTTTATCTTCCGAGCGTGTCTCTCCGGCACAAAAATTGTGTCCCTAGACTGCCGAGCATGTTCGTTTGGCACATTGATGGACATTTAAAAAACACTGGTCATTTAAAAAACCCCGGCCAGCAAGGCTTACGACTGCGGAAAAACTCAGGAAGGTAAAGGTTAAACAATATTTTGCCTATGAGCCGATATATCAGCCCTCCGCACTTTATGCCTGAGATGCCAAAGCCGTTATATCGGCCCGCCGCACTAAAAGGGTTAAGGAGTAAGTACCATGGGACATCATAAAAGCCTTTTTATTCTTTTTCTGAGGATGGAAAATGCAAATGTATGCATAGACTGTGGGCGATTAACATAATTACACCAGTGGAAAAATTGGTACCCAGGAAGAACAGGTCCATGAATCCATGTGGGTCACACATGGAATCCACCTGAGTGCATGGATATTTGGTGAAGTTGGAAACTTTCTTGACCCTTTGATTGCGGCATGACTTGATAGCAATTCATGGTTGTCTTTACGCTAGAGCCGATGATGTGATATCACATTATCAGCACCAGCATAAAAATACCATGATGTGATATCACATCATGCCGCACTCTGAGGGTTATATCCACCAATTACCCACTGTAGCAATGGCATGGAAATTATGTGGAAGTAGAAATTCCTGGAACTGTGTAAAAACTCAATTAAGCAAGGTGTGTCCTTCTGGATAACCATAAAGTTCACAAAATAAACATTAAATGTTTATGAAGTGGAACTCGTGTGGAATTGACCCAAGTGGAGTTCAAGTGGGTCCCCAGTGGAAATTAGTTGGTTATGCAATTTTAGTGGAATCCACACAGGACCAATTTGGATCCCACATGGAAATTTGGTATCTTGGTGGAAATTTTGTGGTTCTGGTGACCATATTCACATGAATTCTCCCAAAGATTTCCACCAAATTTCCTCCTTCATATCCGCGTGGTCCCTACATGGGTTCCACAAACTTGTCCTCACTGGGTACTCATTAGAGATGAACATACTTACATCTTTGAGAGTTGCTCATGTCTATGGATATAGTCAGATTAACTTATTAGTTCGGGTGCATATTCATAAGCTTGCTGGATAAAATATTTAAGTACTAATACTTTTGATATTCCGTGATATATAAAATGGAAACTGGAAGTTCTGAAGCTAAAATATTAATTATTTTACTGACTGAATTGATTTCCCACCAAAGTGTCTGCTGTTTTTGTGTATAATGTTATGGCTATACGTTGAACTAATGACTGAAAATAAAAATTATTGTAATAAAATTTTAAAATTATTCCCATATTACTCCCATTTGGGAACACTTTCTGTTAACTATGGAATATTATAACGTTTCCATCAATTTTTTCTTACTTTAAGCTGATTTGCTAGTTATTGAAATTGATGAAATACCATTTTTATGACCATTCAAAATTAAACATTGTTCACATTTTTTGAGCTAAGCGACCATGAGATATTATATGAACAAATTTTCTTGGGCTATTGCAAAGTTACAGAAGATAATAGCTCAGATTCGATTTCTTTTTACACTCCCTACCTGCTCTAAAGAAAGGCATTTATGATGCACAGATGATGCCATTCTTGAGCTATCTTCTCAAGGGAATGACCTTCATACTTTTTAATGAGATTAAAAAAGGGAAGATCTATGTCCATGTTGACCATTTATTCAGGGATAGAGTCAAATCATAGGCAGAGCTAATTCTACCTAAAATCTTGTTGGTGGATCATCACTGCTGACTCATGGATTTCCTTGTACAGTAAACATGATGCCACATGAGTAATGTAAAATGTTTTTGAAAATAAATCTCACTACACTCTTGATTCTCAGCTGAGGCAGGTTCCTGCCAAGCAACCTGTCAGGTATATCATCTCCCCCCACTTCACTATAATATTTCCTTAGTAAATATGATTGAAGAAATTATACTTTTGCCATCAACCCTCAAATAATGTTCAATAGTATTGTTGAGACAAATGTTGTGGGATGATTCTGAAGTCACCCTGGAGCTGTGAATACTCTAACTCAATGTGATGAATGCAATCATATTGGTAGTAAAAATCTCAATGCTTCTTTATTGACATCAGCTTAAGGATGCAAAGCGGATGTGTATATTTCTGTCTTACTCTGCCTTATTGTTCATGTTTCTTTGATAATTTTCTTTGTAAGGTTTCTTACTGATTCAAGGGACAGCAATTCACTCTTGACTTTACTTCATAATGGACGTGTTGTAGTACTATTAAGCTTATTCAAATATTTTTTTTTGCATTGGAATAATCCATGGAGGAACGTAAACTCAGATCATACATCCAAAGTATATGGGTTTCCTGATTATAAACATTTATGTGAGTGGTGGCCATAGTGATGGGTCAAGGACTCATTAACACTAGAGCCCTTCCTAAAGGTCAAAAATCTTGCTCAAACTTACTAAGAAAATGAATTGAAAGGTCTGGTTAGATTTAATTCCTGTCTGGGCCATGTATGCTTGGTAAGGTTTATCCTCGTCCACCAAATGCTCGAGAAACCCACCCCACATAAGAACCACAAGCAATCCCCTCTAGTCTTAATCCTCATCAGGTCTTGTGAGCTTTGGAAGCCAGATGACACCAACCTAGGAATCCATTATTCACATAAATGCCAATATTGGAAAAAAAATTTGAATCATTTGAGGATAGGGTAAAGATAATACAACACTGCAATTATTTTTAAGTTTTTTTAATTAAATATTCCTACAGTTAAGATAGGTTTTGCTGAATGTCAGAGGATCTCCTCCCGGTTTTCTGCACTTTCTGGATCCTATCTATCTCTAGTATATCCTTTTTCAGATATTTAACTCAATTTATTAATATTTTATTAATTAATTAATTTAATATACTTTTTATGTTGATTAAACAAGTTTTGTTAATTGTAAGTAACTTTTTCCTATTTTATCTTGTTTATTAAGACTCACTTTTTAATTGTTGATTTTTTGTTTATGATTCATTTATATTTATTCATTCCTTTTAATTTTATTTTCTTGGATATATTTGTTTAATTAATTTACTGATCTTTATTTTATTTGTTCATTTATATATTTTTATTTTTTTATTTGTACTTTCTTATTATTCATTTAATTGTATTCTATTATTACTAATTTAGTTATTTTTAACTTTTCAGTTGCGTATAAATTACCCCTTTTATTAGTATTATCATTTCATGCATTGTTTTTTTGGTGCTACATTAGTTTAATCTGTCTATGGATTTTCACAGGTATTTCATCCTCCCCTTCATGTGAGGGTGTTGTCCTGCAGTGGGTTTTTTCATAAAATATATTACCTCCTTACTTTACGTTTTTCCCACAAATGAATACACCTTTCTTCACACTTATTTCATGTATTTATCTGACTAAGGGTTAGATGGAAGAAGAGACTGCCTTAGTCTCTATCTTGCCCCAATAAAGAGGCCTTATTATTATAATTAATTCGCCCCTGCATACTTTCTACCCATCTTCATCCCGTCCATGAAACCTTTTAACTTAACATTTTAAATACTTTATTTTCTAACCCAATGGCACGAATTTAGGGGAAGGACTAAAAGAAGCTCGAGTTTCGGAAATATAAAGACCACCCTCGAGTAGCCTAGCCGAGGAATAGGTGAACCTCTTTTTAGAGCTCTGTCAGGCGGAAATACATTACAGTTAATAGCTAGCCATTAAATCTCCGGATAAAATTTATCTATGAAAATTGAATGAAGAACGAGAGAGTTTCCGCGAAACTTCCATGTTTAAAATACGAAGATGGTGCTCCGCAGAGATTGCATTAATTTACCTAAGTTTAAGGGTAGGTACTTGTGATAAGTTTCAGTAAGGGAGTACGGAAATCAGGATTTTCTTACATCTACATCTACATAATACCCCGCGAGCCGCCGCATGGGCGTGTGGCAGAGGGTGTTAGGTCACCAGCCATTTAAAGGTGTACGTATTTTGGAGATGAGATGGTGACATGTATTATAGGAGTGTATTTAGTGGAGCTATGTTATATTTTCAAGTAACTGCCTATGCGAATACTGCAAGTTATTGGCGAAATACTGGCTTCCATAACATAGGCGGAAAATGTGATTAATTTTTACAATAATTATTAGTATCATGTTTTATTCTCGACGCGTACGATCAGAAAAAGCCATCGCTTGCAGTCGATATCAGTCGAATTCAATATTATGAATTACAAAGCTAAAATTTTAAAGATCATCAAAGACCACCATAAGTGATGGTTATTGTCTCTGAGGTGGATCGCAAACATTTACTCTTGTTTCATTTTTCCGTGGCACTTTTTTTGTTCATTGACTCTTATGTATACTTCTTCTTGTCTTGCCAATGTCTTGTGTTGGACAGTCGTCTCACTGTAAACAGTATACTCCACTTCAACAAATAATTTTGTCTATTTATCTGTAACAAACTCTGCATTTTCAACCTGAAAATGACACAAAGTGTCGAAACCTGGGTCGTGTTAATGTCTTCATAAATGGAATTCACAAAGTATTTTGTCATTTTTCCTAATATTTTATGATTATTGCATTGACGCTCGCATTGATGATACGCTCGTAGACTGCGTCGCTGTATGAATGCTGAAATGCATTTGTGTTGAGCTATTTTTTTGCGTTGATTTTTATGTATTATTCTCGTGTATTTTTTAAAATCCCGAGGAAAAACTAACACAAGGCTATAGTTTAAACCTCATTTTTCCTGGAAACAAATAGATTAGTTTAATATTAGTCGAGGAACGGTGACTTACAGAATAAATTATTTTGTACTCGTTCTTTCCCAAATTCTAATGAGAAAAAGAGTTGAAAACTATGATCTAATAATATGAAGGAAAACAGTTGTTACAAGGTGCATACGTGGAAAATAATAGAGTACTGCACAGCAGTTTAAACACAGTCATAAAATTATTTGTGAGATTTCAAGAAAAATTCTTTGGAATAGCGACTCGTCATCCCGTCCCTTCTTCAACAGAATTAATAACATATCACTCCGCGTAAAATTTGGCATAGGTTCAATTATGAAGGCTCTATTGTCTTGTAAACCTTTTCATTCAATATCGTCAACATAGAATTATTCTTGAACTAGTATAATCTCATGTGTTGTATTCAAAATAAATCCTTACCTTTAAGTAATCGGCCCTTAAAACTTCAGTTCATTAACCAGTTCTTACATGGGCGGGAACAAAGGGTTGACACAAATTATACTCTCTGACTACTCTAATGACATATCTCTCTAATTAAATTAGAGAGATAGATTGTAGAACCGATAGGTATAAAATGCCATTTATTCCGCGTACCATTCGGGATCATAACAGCTGTGATCGTTGTCATGAATAGTGCAATAGTGACATTAGCTAGACTGATCTTTTTCTTTATATTTTCTGCGTTCTTACTGATACTTAATGTAAATATTGATGTTCTTATTTATGCACGATATTTTGAATCTGTAGTAGTAGTCTTTGATTCCCTGGCACGCTGGAACGATTGACGATAGAATGTTTCTTGGTTAGTAGATTTGTAATCGGCGCGTTGCATGTGTGATACGCTCGTTTCAATGTAGTTTCGGTGTTCTGCCGTATAATTCACGCATGCCTGGTGTGGAAGCACCCCCTTCTACACACCCGGTGGTTTGCAGGGTATGATGTAGATGTCGATTTAGATGAACGCAAGAAAATTTTGTGTATCTTCAACCTGTAGCTCTGACTGTAAGGAGTGATATGCTCCCAAACGAACACTCTTCTGCACCCATTCCTTGTCCCATACCCTGCTCCTTTTCTTTCTCCTTCGCAAAAGTACGGCAGTGGCTGCTGCAGTGATAATCGCCCTTCTCGATGTCATTCTTGAAGCGAAACACACTTTTCAGGGAGTACGCTCTGAGAGCGACTTTGGTCTTCAGAAGTGGAAATGGGGAGCCAAGATCTGAAGCGAAGCCACGTCTACAGACGCTTCTGTTCCTTTGGTTTTTATGACGCTAATTTCCGTGAAATTCTAATTTTTGCGAAAGGTTGACTATTTTCTTTCCCACAAATGTTTTTTGGTCACCACGCATACCCTCCACAAGAAGTCTCCATTCTTTTTGCACCTTGGGCTTGCGGAGAGAAGGTAAGCTGGGACCCCATAGCTCGCAGCGGGCGGCTCACAAGGAACATTCACGAAGTGTCTTCCGCCGATTTCGTTCAAAGTTGGTAGGATGGTAGTGTTCTATTATAAAAGCATATTTGCAAAATTTCCCGTGCCCTTAAGCCCTGTGAGCCGAGATATCTGCATCCAAATTTGCGCGCCGGCCACCCATTTCGAGGCGAGGGGCCCCTCGCTCACGGGCCCGCAGCGAGGCGTCCCTGGCGGCAAGCGCTAGGGGTAAGGCCCGCGGGCGGGCAGGGCGTCGGCGGTCTACCATCTTCCCAATGACGAGAGAAGCGGTGGGTGATCCGAGGACCAAACGATAACATCATCTTACTGCTTGTTGACCATAAGGAATCCGTATCCACAGTCCAACCTACCTACGAAGACGAGGATTGCTATTGTATTTTTTTTCTTCGTCTATTTTAATTTTATTCAGTATGTCTACTCTATATATACGGGGAATGATCAACTGGTACCGCTATAAGATGGAAAGATGATAAATATTGATATTGAAGGCATCCAAGAATGATCATCACCATAGCCCAGTCTCCTTCAAATTCCAAAATGATAAATGCAGATGATTTTCCCGTGAGCGATTGACAAATCTCCATCAAAATTATGTAATGTAGTTCAAAAGATGACGATGTGTACTTTTCATACCGTGCGTGAAATGAACAGAAAATTACGATATATACCTACTCGTAATGCGCAGATAAAGGGCAAAATTAATGTTACTCATGGTGATTTTAGCGTTACAACCATTTTCAGCTTCATGAAATTTTGCGTTAGTAAGTAAATGATAAACTTAAATTAATTGGCTTTGTGGGAGAAGAGAAAAATTCCACAGGGTTGTCGGAGTAACAGATAATTAGATTACCGCATCTCATATTCCTTCCCGTATTCAAGATTAGGGAAGGACATTCCCTCACTTGAAGACCGGAAAAACCAGGGTAAATTGAAGTCTTTGAAATAGTTCATTGAAGAAATTTTTCAGCGCCTATTGCTGTTTTCAGGTCGGAGTAACAGATAATTAGATTACCGCATCTCATATTCCTTCCCGTATTCAAGATTAGGGAAGGACATTCCCTCACTTAAAGACCGGAAAAACCAGGGTAAATCGAAGTCTTTGAAATAGTTCATTGAAGAAATTTTTCAGCGCCTATTGCTGTTTTCAGAACGATGACGCTATTAAAACTTGGAAAGAGAAGGTAAGGTCTCGCTTTGGTGTGGACGGGTACCACGGGTCGTCTACGGCATAATACTGTCCTCTAATCCCGCTGGGAATGTCGGTGGCAATAAGAAATGTCCCAACTCTTTTTCTCATTCTCTTTGGAGTCCATTGAACTTATTTACGCACAATGGAGAGTATCTACTTACTCATGTGCCCGATTTTACACTCTATGTACCTAGAAATCCGTTTTCGTGACTTTGACAATGCCGAATAGGCGAAGACTATCAGTTGTCGACACTCATTAGCTTGGGTCCGACCAGTAGCGACTGACCCAACGCCGCGGGAGCTCTCCCTTCGGACTTCCTTTTGCAGTTAGGGATGGGAAACTTAAAATCGCAGATTGAGAAGGCGCCCGCTTCCTTTCAAATGTTTCCCTCACGTTGACCGTTTCCCCCTACCTCAAGGCCTCCCACAAACAATGAGCCTTGTCCTTCCTATATCCCCAGCCCTAGAGATAATATTCCTTTTAGCTTGAGGAAAAACCCAATCGGTAACCCCCACCCCGTGGAGGAATGGACAGTGGAGCCCTACGTTTGGCACAAGCTACCCATTTTTTGTCTCTTTCCGCAAGAATTCGCCAACATCCCAATATTTTAACGGTGCCATTATCCAAAGAAAGTGAAGGCGCCCAAATTTCCCACGAGTGATTTGATTCAGACTTCCAATCACCTTCAAATAAAGTCTTCCGTCGCCCTCCGTCTTCTTCTCCAACGGTTTTTCGAGTCCTAAACTATGAACCTCGTGGAAGCCCAAGTCTCTCCCTAGCACAACTCTTAAAGGAACTCCAACAATCAAAAATCCCTAAGTTTTCCCTTTTACTTAAATTCATTCTATGCAAGGCAAAAATCCACCCAAAAATTTTCCACACAAAATGATTTAAATATTGAAATCCCATTGAGAGGTGGAATGGGGTACAAATGTTTCTTCTCTTTTTCATGGAAAAATAGTTGCAACATTGTAACTCAAAATCAGTATTAATCAAGCATCAATTCGATGGGGAAAAATAATAACGAAAAAATGGCTATCTATAGTATTTTATTCTTGACAGTTGTGATATTCATTGAAAAAATGATGAAAACAGCATTTCATTGCACAGAAATCGCATCTGATGAATGTCAAAAAATTGCACCCTTGTTCTTCAAGTATAATATTACATCGATCCTTCATAATATTAGTATCGAAACAGTATTCCACAGGTGTAATGTGCACTTCTGGTCTCTCATCCGTGTATCCCGCTCGAAACCAAGAATAGCGTATGAAATTTTTAAACAAAGGAGCAGAGAATTGTGTATGAGTCAGAGACTGTAGTTTCAAGATGTTATTTCTTTGAAATAAATTTAAGTCTATCTGATCCAGCAATACACGGTCGGAGAATTTTCTCACAAAATTCTTCCACATGCGGAAAAAATAAACGTCTAAAGGCTGTATAATGCCAGTGGTTTTTGGCGGTATTTGCTGTATTTCAAATTGAAATGTCCCTGTCTTCATAGAAAGAATTCCGTCTCTATCATTAAAGGCACTCCACGAGTCCACCAAGAGAATAGTGTCTTTTTTTTGAATTTGGGAAAAGCACTTTGCCAAAATACTCTTCAAGTAAAATGGTTTTAGTCAACAAACCGGAATTAGAAGCCACGACATGTAGATTTGGCGCTTCAAACACACGAACAGTTTTTGGAAAAATTCCACTTTTCTCCTGCAGGCAAATAAATAATGGAGACAGAAGTTCACCATCCATCGAAATCGTCGGCTGTATGGTATAGGAATGTGTCGTCGCACCGAGGGACTGTACCGTTGACTCCACCGTTTTTACTCCTCGGAAATGGAGGGTTCGTCCCGAGTGTAATTCTTTTTTAAACCCACTCTGGTCAGTATTTAAGAGACAAAAATTAGGCTTCTGGACCAATAATTGCCGGACATCATTAACAAAAACATGTGCCTATTCGGATGTCTTTTGCCAGTCAAAGTTCTGTTTCCGAGAAACAACTTTGGTAACTTTCCTAGATACTATATTATTTGATTTTTTAAACTTCCACAACCATCCTGTCGAAGAAGAAAAATTTTTTAATGGATTCTTCATTTTGCTATTATCTTCATACGCCCACCTTCGTAAGTCACTATCGTGCACGATCAGGAAATTTTCTTTTGCTCTTCTAAATCTTTCTATAAGGCATGAAGAAATTTTATGCAATCTCTCCCTCCGAGAACCAGCCTGATTAATCTGCTCCTCAAAACGAACAAGCTGGTTTCTAGAGGTCACGAACCTAAAACGGTGTCTAACAGTATCTACCTTTAGTGGCCCTGATTTTCCGGACCGCCAGTATTCTACTGCCATCTTCTTCTGTGACATAGTTATCTCACCCTCTTTTTTCCTTTTCATTGGAGACGGCTCGTACGATGTTGAAGATGCTGGAGAAACATCGTCTCCATTTCCATCTGCACTGTCATATTCAACATCGCTTATTACTCCATCCTCTTCCCTCCTCCCTTCGAAGTCAAAAATTACATCCTCCTCTACCACGCAGGATGATTCTTCGCTTTCCATGCAGGACTTCAAGGAATCTGAAAATGGGAAAATTGTATTACAACAGGTAAAATTAAAGAATGGAATGGGATGCGATTAACTTCAACGTACTTTAAAATAATAAAAAATTAATGAAACTTACCAGCTAATTTTTCCGCCAACTCGATTTCATAATCGGTTGGCTCTTCTGTGGCACTCCAGGAAATAAATTTACTGTCCAATATTTTTATCACATTCCTAGGATTGATCACCATTGCGATGCAAGTAATGGAAACGGGTTTGCAGCTCACGCGTGTTAAAAATCTCTTACTTGTTCGTCCTCGTTCGGTTTTCACTTCGCAAATGCTGCAGAAAACCATTTTTGCTGACTTAAATAGAGGTACCGAAGTCCCTAGCGTCATTGGCCAGATGGAGAAGCCCTTTTGGTTTTCCCATTCAGCAAACAATAGTTGAGGGTAGAAGGAAGGGGTTTTATGACGCCTCTCAAACCTTTCCGAATGAGTCTTGACAAGAAGCAGGAGCCGGCAAGGGTACATGTACAAATTCAGGCCCTTTCAAAAATTCCTCCAAAACATATGTTATCGTTTGGTCCTCGGATCACCCACCGCTTCTCTCGTCATTGGGAAGATGGTAGACCGCCGACGCCCGGCCCGCCCCGGGCCTTTCCCCTAGCGCTTGCCGCCAGGGACGCCTCGCTGCGGGCCCGTAAGCGAGGGGCCCCTCGCCTCAAAATGGGTGGCCGGCGCGCATATTTGGATGCAGATATCTCGACTCACAGGGCTTAAGGGCACGGGAAATTTTGCAAATATGCTTTTATTATGGAACACTACCATCCTACTAACTTTGAACGAAATCGGCGGAAGACACTTCGTGAATGTTCCTTGTCAGTAGTGTAAACGGGCTAGCGAGAAATCGAGGGAGCGCCCCCAGAAAAGGTCGCGCGAGGAGTTTCCCGGAAGCTACTCGAGGGATTTATCGCGGTCAGTGTAAACCCTTCTGCGAGGAGCGCGAGGAATAACTCCCTAGAGCCGCTCGCTAGTGTAAACGCACCTTTAAGCTCTGTCGTAGCCTCCCTCTCTACCCCTGCTTCATTTTACTCACCCTCTATTTTTCTACATTCCTCGTTGTCGCGCTGTTCAGCGCGAGAAACTTATGCGGGAGCTAGAGTTCTCTAACCATCGCACCAACTCAATCCCCTCTGCAAATGTAAATTGGAAAAAAGCCTCTCGTAAAGTGCCGATAAACAGAAAAATCGCGTAAAATGGCGCACTAGTATGTGCAATCATGGTAGGTTTTGCGCTGTAATGAATAATTTGAGATGTATTGGTTGATGAGGTATTAGCTCACGGTGTCATGAGGTGAGGCTGTAATTAGCATAATGGCATAACGCTTAAATAAATTAAAGGAATCAATTACAACATTATACGAATGTCATTGGGAGGAAACGAGATACAAATTCCTGTTGACGTGAGGAGAAAAAGATGTAACTATGGTTGTTACATGATGGGTAAACAGTTTCGTCGAGCCTAACGACAATTTTCTGCACGATGGTCGAGCTTGGTCCTGCCTCGATCGGGTTTTCAGCCCAATCGTGGATCAATGCTTGCATGCAAGTGTTAAAGCATTCTCAAGTACTCCGCGAGTTTACTTCCACCGGGTGATGGCTGTAAGTCTCGCCAGTACAATGGCCACCATTTGGCGTTCAGATGAGGATAGACACCTCAACTTGCATAAATTTCAGACACTGTATGCCGATTTCCTTCAGCTCCTCTCACGTCAAGATTTCCTGCCCCTTCCCCTCCCCTGATTCAATGCATTCGTTGATCGGCCACAAAATTGTCTTAAGCTTGAAAGACAATTTGCCATACAACTCACAATTTCGATTATCGTTAGTTATTCATTTATTTGTTACTTCACTCGAGGGTACCTGATTTTTAAAACAACTGTTCTTGACACAGCTACCTGCCATGATGACAAGAGAATCACTTGAGCGGCAGCGTTATAGCAATTTTGAACCGGAAATCAAAAGGCCACGATGCATTGCATTAGTAATCTCCTTTATTTTAACTTGTGAAGAGCTAGGACATGAATAGGAACTTTGATTATATTAATGAAAATAACTGTTAACGGCGTTCTTCATCGATCGAGGTTTTCAGGTTCTCAAGCCTTTCATCTCCGATAGCCATCTCGCTGAATGCGTTTATGCTGCTGACACTATTAACAATGATTTTTGTATGTGTATTTTTCATACGCTCTATTCCTTTTCTTACTTAGCTGTCATCGACAGAAGATTAATGAGGAAAGGTTTGGGTGTGTCGTCTGTTACGCTGAAATTCTCATCCAAAATACCGTACTTGTTGAATGCCACTCCATTACTCAACCAACGCGACGTACAGTATAATTAATCACACACGAATTTTGCTGACCTTTAACAAGCACATTCACGAGAAATTTGAGACAACCACCGTCGTCCTACCCCCTTTTCATGTAACAATAAATAAAAGTAAAGTAATATATATCGATGAGAAAGAGAG
The DNA here is from genome assembly GCA_963169105.1 of Ceriagrion tenellum. Classification (NCBI taxonomy): domain Eukaryota; kingdom Metazoa; phylum Arthropoda; class Insecta; order Odonata; family Coenagrionidae; genus Ceriagrion; species Ceriagrion tenellum. The sequence continues at coordinate 100,869,219 of OY720638.1, read as the reverse complement.
TAGAGTTAGTTACCTGGTTAGTAGTCTGGGTTAAACCTCATTTATATAATTCCCCTCCAAATTAGTAAAAATCAAAAGAATATTTTTTGAAAAAAAAGGACCCCGCTCGTTCCTTAACCCTTTGAGTGCGGCATGACGTGATATCACATCATGTTTTTTGTACGCAGGGGCTGATGACGTGAAATCACGTCAAGGGTGCCTCGAGTGTTCCAGCTTTCACTAGGGGGCCTAGTGAAGGTTCCTCAGTGAAAGCTGGAACACTTCAGGCACCCTTGACGTGATATCACATCATCGGCACCGGCGTAAACACAACCATGACGTGATATCACGTCAGGCCGCACTCAAAGGGTTAAGGAAAATGACCCACAGCTAAATTTGCTGAAATTTTGCAGAAAGGTAGCTCTCCGTATGCTGATCAAAAGTCTCAATGGGCACTTGGTTCGAAAAATTAGATTGTTTGAGATACAGCTGAATATTGCACGTGGTTCGAATTTTCCCACTAAAAACTGTAGAAAAGAATCGCAAAGTGGTTGGGTGGAGCACTGAGAGGGGAGGGCCTCTGAGGAAAGGGGTATTGGGTTGTTGGGAAGGGGTCTAGCCCCACAGAAGTGTAGGTGAAGGATCATGGGCAAAGGAGAGAGTCGTGGAAGAGTGTGAGGATAGTCACCAGAAAGGATGGGAAGTGGCGCTATGTACAGAGAATAAAAAGGGTAGGAAAAGGGAGAAATAATGAGCCTTGCATGTTTATAAATGAATGGTATATATAAAAATAGTACCAGAAATCCGGTGAAAATCACCAAGATTCCTAGCATATTGTATACTAAATGTTCCTTTGAAAAACTTGAACATCGATCGGAGATGGCCATTCCTACTTTCCACTATCCACCGACTTTTCATAACTATCTCCAGTAGTCAATTGGCTTCGTCCTCCTTCAAGCAACGCAGGCATTCTATTTTCAATTCCTAGCTCTTGTATAAATGGTACAGTATCTCGGTATCCTCTATCCACTGAAACAATGACTCCGTTCTGAAACTAGTTTCTTAAAGAATTTTTGTCCCTGTCAAACTCATCTCTAAGCATTTGTGCGTCATTGTTATGAGAATCGGAATAGTAGGGACCAAATATTGATAAAATAAAACCGTCAGGTGCTACAATGAGTGTTGGTTTCAAAAGATGTCTATTTTTATGGCGAGAAGAAGATTTCCGCAACGTTCGAAAGCTGGAACTTTTGTCTGTATATGCATACAACCCGTATATTACAGCAATAGCTTGTCTTACTTCCTGGTCAGAGTGGTACAAAACATTAGAAAACCCTGTAACACGTGCATCTATATAATGTTGTCTTGTAATAGACGCTCGACCAGTATTTTCTAAAACTAATCTATTTGCCAATGATCTTCTTACACGATTTACGGCACTAGAAACGGCTCGCCTATGAGGATAGTGAAAAATAACTTTGAGGAAATCGTCACTCAGCCCTTGCTTCATTTTACACAAAAAAATAGTCTTTTTTACTTAAATATCTAAGTGTTCCATATTGATGAACCGGATTGCAGTAAGTAAGTAATTCCTGGAACTGTGATTTTGTTATAGGAGCATTGGACTGACATTCTTCATCACTAACACCATTAACATCTATACATCTGGCTTTGCTGGCAACATTCTGTCTCAGGTGATTCAAAGATGATATCCTTTCCTCTTCTTTCATTAGGCGTGACCGATTTATGAAGCAGACGAGGTAATGAAATATTTTAGAACAGACAGCGATCGTCTAAATGATTTTCAAAGGATTGCACACCTATCGGAATGTATATATTTCTCTGAACGAAAACGTTGACTCAACATTCAATTGATAATCGATGTAGATTATCTTCAGCATTACAGATGATTCAAGAACCATTTCTCGTTCGTGTTATCACATTTAGACGGTGACAAGTTAGAACTGCCTCTAATATTTCTACCTCATCATCTGTGACAATTCATACACAGTCTACAACCTTCATTTAAGAGTAAAGGTGGATGATTCAGCAGTTCGTGTCTCGAAACAGTAATATCACATTTAACAATGTTTTCATCATAAATTCATAAATGCTAGTTGTCGTACGTTAAATGCCCCATTACACACCTAGGAAGGTGGTAATGGGGGCCTGTCAGCCATTTTTGTTGAAAGGTATCAAGTAGATGACTGAAAAACAATAAAAAGTAAAGAAATAGGGCATAAAAATAGCATTTACTAATCTACGAAACACTGATCAAATAAATATTCCTTAATGGAAAAAATATTCCTTAATGGAAAAAATATTCGTTAACTTACTAACCTGCTCGATTTACTACTCGGGGCTTTACCTTACTTTATAGATAAATAGTTGAGCCAATAAACTATGTGAAGGTGGAAACTGTACCAACATAATTCATTAACCGAAGACAAAATGTCAGCTTCATAGAAGAAACTGAGCAACATTAATATTTACTTCATCCAGTTAGAAGAACAACCACAATACTGTGTCGTTGAATGGATGGGCGAGGATGGAGCAGGTCCGCAAACAAGCAATAAATAAACAAAATTAGGTCCATATATCCCGAAGTTTCGGAGAACGACTTGTTCTCCATATTCAGGGGCTCAGAAAAATAAAAACTGAGCTCCACTAAATACACTCCCATAATACACGTCACCATTTCACCTCCCAAAATGTTACTCATTTACACGGCTGGTGTCCTAACACCCGCTGCTACACGCCCATGCGGCGTCTCGCAGGTTATTATGTACGTGTAGATGTAGATATCCTCTTCCTCTACAGCTCTCCCCTTTCAGTGCTCCACCCAACCTCTTTGCGATTCTTTTCTACAATATTTAGTTGGAGAATTCGAACCACGGGCAATATTCAGCTGTATCTCAAAAAATATACTTTTTGGAGCCTAGTGCCCATGGAGACTTTGATAAGCATGCTGAGTACAACCTTTCTGCAAAATTACAGCAAATTTAGCCGTGGGCCATTTTCCTTAAGGAATGTGCGGGGTCCTTACCCAGAAAGTAAATGAACCATTTAAAGAATCAAATAATTGCATTTTGAACTTACTTTCGAACACGGAAGTTGGGATTAATGTACCGGAAATCGTACTCCAATGTTTACCGAGTACTTCCTCGCCTTCCTGTAAGTATTATTGATTATTAGCCACATGGAGTTGTTATTTCACCTGAATTGTGCATGTAAAGGATGATATTATATTCTCTTATTAGGCCCAGGGGGACGCCCGGAAAAATCTTTCAATGTTTCCAGTGAAAGATCTAAACGAAGGAAAACTGAAAGTCTTAGGTCTTCGTACTCGGCAGCAACATTGTCATATGCAGCATCGATGACATTAAGAGAGGAAGGAGATGAGGCGGCCTCCAAACTAGTGAAGGAAATTACCACGACCACTCCAACCAGAGCACGGAGAGTACTAACAAAATGGAAGAAACCTATATCAGCCCCCACAAAGATGTCGGAAGAGGAGGCTCTTTCTGTAATCATATCAATGCAGCTAACCAAAAACCAATATATTGGACTACGGAAAATTGCTGAAAGCCACGGCCATAAATTATACCCAGGCTACCACACAGTGAAGCGTGCTAAAAAGGCCGCCTATCCGGATGGCATTGAAATTTCAGAAATTAAGTGCGAAGTAAATCTGCAAAGTCTTCTCTCTCACACTGCGTCACGGATCCTGGCATGTGTCACAGCTGCCCCTGCTTCCACTCGAGAATGGAAATGCACTCTAGTTTGCAAATACGGTTTCGACGGTAGTTCAGGCCATTCGATATATAAACAGAGGTGGCAACGAGATCCCAGGTCGGAGGAATTTTTGTTTATGAGCTCCCTGGTGCCTCTTCGACTTTTAAACGATGAAACAGGTAAAATCTGAAAGCAGTACAGTTTTATTCTTACTCCAATACAATTCTAAACACTCTCCTCATTTTATTCTTCAACGTCTTTGATTTATCTTAGGTGAAATAATTTGGGAAAATCCTCGGCCATCATCCACGAGATTTTGCAGACCTATTCGCCTACAGTGGATTAAGGAAACAAAGGAAGTTGCGAAGGCAGAAGAGAAGCACCTTAAGACACAAATTGAAAAATTAAGGCCGATTCAAGAGGGAAATTACACCATCGGGTTCTGCATGCTGCTAACCATGGTTAACGGAAAGGTGAGATGTAATGTTAAATAATGTAGATGCTATGCAATGTCATTGTTGATACAAACGAATGAATTTACTCAGGTTTGCAATGCTTTGACTGAGAGTGGAAGTATGACATGTTACGTCTGCGGTGCCAAGATCTCCGAAATGAATCAACTTCAAGAGATGAGAGAACGACGATTGAATAGAGATAATTTAGCGGTTGGAATTTCTACATTACACTGCTACATTAGATTTTTTGAATGTCTTCTACATGTTTCATATCGAATGGATTTTAAGCAAGGCAGGTAATTGAGGAACATACAATGCTAAATTTGTTTTACTTCATGAATACAACCGAACTTAATATGATAATCTCATTCAGGCCCGTGGAGAGCAAAAAAACAATTAAGGGACAAAAAAGTTACTTTGCAAAAAGGATTTTGAGAAAAGATGGGTTTGGTTGTAGATGTGATAAAGCAAGGATATGGAACTACAAATGATGGAAATACTGCTCGAAGTTTCTTTGAAAATCCAACGCTGGCATCTGAAATCACAGGTACTTACCTCTAAATAAATTTTAGATGGAATAAGCAGGAGATTTTTTTAAACCTTTACTGTTGCTCCTAGCAGCGGCTGTTTTCCCCTGACGTTATTAATATAACTTCCCATGAATTAAATTTCAGGCATCAACTGCCTTATAAAGAGGTTTTCAACAATATTGAAGGCAGTTTCAAGTGGCCTACCAATTAATGAAGAAGAATTTAATAATTATTGTTGGGAAACTGCTGAAATGTACGTGAAGCTATATCCGTGGTTTTACATGCCTCCCACAGTACACAAGGTACTAATACACGGAGCGGAAATAGCAAAGGAGGTGATTCTTCCCCTGGGCCAATTATCAGAAGAGGCTATAGAGGCACGGAACTAGGATGCTAGAAAATATAGAGAAAGCTTCAGCAGAAAGCATTCGAGGTTGGCAACCAACGAGGACTTATTCCGCAGACTCCTCCTAACCTCGGACCCATTAATTTCCAACTCCGGACCATTATTGACGAAGAAGACCAGGAGCATGCCAATGGAAGTGAGGAGTTTACTTCTACTAAAAGAAGCCGAGCAGGAAATGTTGGAATCTGGAAGCGAAGAGGAAAATTCTTCATCTGATTCCGAGTAAAACAGTTATTATTACACGAGGTATGTTCAAGTGCTATCCAGCTATTTAGTAATAACATATTATTAATAAGTCTGTATCAAGAAAAAAGATTGAACTAATTATATGGTCTATTAAGCCAATATGACTTATTATATCCGTAACAAAGGTCATAGAACAATAGCGACATCCAATATACGCCGCGTCACAGCATTCTCCGTAGCCAGCGGGCAGCTCCGTACCGGGGCTCGCGATCGAAAAATCGATTTTATTTTCGTTGTCGCGGACGATCGCGGATGATCTCTTCGGATTCACACTTTGAAAGCTTTGCTTAAATTGTGGTGTAAATATCTCAGCGTCAGTCGATGTTTATTTTTTTATATTACCACATAAAGGCAAAACTTTGACGAAAGCCAGGGTCCGCCATTTTATTCTGTATTGACGACAAATATTACAGTGTAGTCATGAAAATAGGTTATAATAAACGACTAGGAATTATTTTACTAATATACTTCAGCTTTTATTCCATAACTTTGATAGAAAAGGTTCAGTGTTTGCCCTTCCCAACACCTTTCAAGAACGGCGTCCCCGTAGCCAGCGCGCAGTTCCGGGCTGGGCCGCACGATCAAAAAATCAATTTTATTTTCGGCGTCGCAAACGGTCGCAGATGATTTCTTCGGATTTAAACTCTTAAAGCTTTGCTGTAATTGTGGTGTAAATATCTCAGTGTACATAGATGTACATTTTTTTATATTACTACGTAAAGACAAAAAATTGACGAAAACCAGGGTCCGCCATTTTGTAACGTATTTCTGGCAAATACAACAATTTGGCCATGCAAGTAAATAATAATTAAAGAGAAAGAACTTTTTTATATTACTGATAAGTTTTAATTATATAACTTAGCTAAAAAGGTTCAGCTTTATCTTGAATACGGCGATTTTTGGAATAAATTTAATACGGGCGATTTTTGCAAAATTTGTTCAACTTTGAGGTCATTTATTTTGTTAGCGCAATTTACCGAAGAAAATTTGAATGCGTCACCATATGCACCAATCTATTGGCAATAACTGTGCAAAATTTCGACTTCCGGACTCAAAAAAAAAGACTTTTGAGGTTTTGGCCAGCTTTTTTCGCTTTCGTCCCACTGTGTGCCGCCGCCACCCGCTGCCCAGGACGCTATGACACACACCCTTGAGGTAGCTCGCAGGATATTATGAAGATGTTAACAGGTGAATCCGGCCCTGGCTGCCATTAGCAGGTTCTTCTATCCACTGAACAAGGAAACAGAGTTCTCTGCCACAAGGAAGAGCTTCATGACTTGCATTCCATCACTAACATGAACTGCTATCTGAGCTCTGCTACCAATATTACATTTAAAAAACGGAACATATTGACACATCTTCCAAGGATGCATACTCTTAATGCGTTATTCATGATACCATAAATTACCTTCTCGGATTTCACGTGATAAATGACATGTGAATGTGCATAACTTTGCTTAGCACCTTTCTTAATGCTTAGATTTTCACTGCAAAGTGCATACCTTTTGCATGAAATAGTTTTTCAGTCTATGCATAGTACATCTATAAATGGAAGATATATTTAAATATGGTTAACCAATAATTTCACTGGACATATCTGGATGTCTTTCCCAAATCCTCGACTTTTGTGTAGTAAGTACAACCTCCCGAGACCAGTTCAATGTTAAAAACCTGTTATTCGGATTAACTAACGACCTTTTGTTCTGAAATAAGAATCAACCTCTTAGCCTGGAGTTACTTTGTTCCATTTTCCATTTCTCCACACCCGACCCTCATAAAGCGATTAATTAATTTTCCACGACTTTATTGAAATGAGTGTTTCAGAACCGACGACTTAGATGGCCGCCTTCGCCCGCATGAAGAAAGTCCGCTGACCCCTACGGATTATTTTCAGTGCACGAGTTAGCTACAACATTTGCCAAGTCACGTCTTCACAGGAAGTTACAGTATTTTTAGTCGGCCGTGTCGGAGAGGGGACACCAAGATCTCCGAATGCAGCCGTTTATAGCTCAAGACTGGATATTTGACGAGTGCATTAGCTTCTTTCGCAGCCGGCCTCAGTGTCTAAAGGTCGAACCACCATTCGAGGATGGTACTTAGACGATGAGATATGGCTGGGTAAATAAGTACCTTAGCCAAGACCGTGATAGAAAGATAAAAATTTACATGCATAACCTGAAAAATTAAATGCGTGCACATTAAAATTACACATATTTTTAGCATCATGATGAAGCACAACCATGACGAATAATATTCGATCTATATCTACGCGCATAAGAGATCAACGTAAAAAAAACTTTTGGAATCATGTGACATTTTGTATATAAAAAATGACGCAAGCAGTTACTTTAATGTTCTTGCTGAGAATCATTCATTGGATCTGATGATACCCCAGTGGGGACTGTGATGGATTTGGTCTCGAATCGTCTCAGGACAATTGGTGGTTGAAACGTGAAGTCTTGAGACATGGGCTCAGTTAAGCAAGAAAGTTTAAATTAAACCGCCCGATTCTCATATCATTGTAAAGAATAATTGCGTAAATCTAAGCAAAGCCTCCGCTGTCATATCAATCTTTAAAACAGGGCGTTTCTCCTATACGCAGTTTGAAAAAATGAGCAACTTCTAATGTGATAATATTTATTACAACCGGTTTCGCTTTTACAGAATCTTCACCTGAAGATAATGTAAAAAGTGAAACCACAGAGTATGTGCATTTCTCTTATTCCGTCATTTTTTCTCTTTTGCATAGGTGGAGTGAGAGTAAAATAATGCACCGCCCCTCTCAATGACTTAAGTGAATGGAATGTTTCTTATGAGTTACAAATGAAACTGTTTCTTTGGTAACTTTGTGGTAATCCATAGCGCAATATTAAATGGTAACTCTCACTATACCGCATAAACGTGCTTAAAACATGAGCCGGGTTTCAATGCGAGAGTATCATCTTCAAGTGAATCCAATTAACAGAATTGGAGTGGATTTTGGGGATGCAACCGACAGCTAAGGTCATTTGCGCCATAGAGGATAGGTAAGGGAGGAAGGGTGGATAGAAACCCGGCGTCGGCATTAGCCTGCTCTTAACGAGAGGCGCCAAGGGGACCACGGTTTAACGTCTCATCCGACAGACGGAGTACTGTAATTGAAGTGCCCTCCACAAGACACTCAAGTAGGGATCGGGTTTCCTCTGAAAAACATCATCCTCTGCAGGGATTTGAACTAAATAACAGAAACTCTCTCATATATTACGAAGGGCAAGGAGGGGGAAGATGGGAAATTAGAGGAGGGTGGGGAAGCGTGGGTTTTAAAAAGAAGTTAGATAGAAAGCATTGAACTGCTGCCTCAAGGATAGGGGAGGGAGACGGGAAAGGACTCGCAATGACTACTCATGAGTTAGGGTAACGAAGTACTTTTAGATGTCGAGTGATTCTAGGGCATTGAGCTTTCGTCGATGGTTGCTAAAATGCAAAATGAGCTCACTAATATGGACAATGAACTCACTAATATGAACATTACTTGGCAAAGTTGCTGCTACTGTCACAATTGTTTATAAGAACACTAAAATTTACAACAGTAGATACACAAGAGGGTATCTGTTATTTTTGATTGCCTGAAGATGATGCTCACGCATTGAAACACAGGTCGTGTATTAAACGTTTTTAATGCGGTGTAGTGTAAGTTAACATCATGTTTTACCTCATGAGTAACCTTTTCTCTGTTTTTGACCACGGCTGAGCAGTTTTTCATGTACAGTCAAACCCCCCTTGACGGACAACTCCAAATAGCGGACACCTCCCATTAGCGAACAGTTTTTCAGGTCCCGGCTGCAGAACATTGAACCTTATGGAACTAACATCTCCAAATAGCGGGGATGCGGACAGCAGAAAATGTATATTTTTGCCCCGATTACCTCCAGTATCACTTCAATTTTTCATATTTATTTATTAAAATGAGAAAATAGGTTAAATTTAACTTTTTTATTGACCTTGACTATATAAAATGAGTAGCTCCACAACCAAAGTATATAATTATACATAAAGAGCTCCAATAAATTGTATTTTTATATGTAATACGCTTGTACTCTCTCTATCATAGGGATTTCAGAGCTTTTTAAATCTGGTTTGGATAATGAAGATGCCAATAGTCACTACACGGACAACAATTAATAAGATTTTCATTAAGAATGTTTATGCTAATAGAGTATTGTTTCAATATTTATAAAATAAAAAAATTGATGCAAGGTATTAAAATTCTTATATTTCTATTAAACGACGCAGTTACAACACATACAAACTGCGCCGTAATTGTCCAGACAGCAGCCCCCCCTGAATAGCGGACACCTCTCAATAACGGACAATTTTTCCGGTCCCATACATGTCCGCTATATGGAGGTTTGACTGTATATGTATTTGAAAAACTTACAGTATCTTGTATTTGAAATACGATTAAATAAGTATTTTGTATTACAAAAACATATTCGAGATATTTTAGGCTTGTAAGATAACTCAACACATTTCAGAAAAGTTCAAAATGGAGCCCATATCTACATCGTGAATTAAGCAGCCAGTGCCGCGTAGTTTAAGCAGAGTGCGTTAATATTCATTTTGAATTATGGCATTAAGCCGTAATAGACCATTCGTACTAAGAATAAGCTTGAAGAAAGAGAAGACCCAATTACGTGGCCTCCTCCCTATTTCTACAGTCTGTGTCGGGGCAGACCTCAAGATGAGGAGCGGCGCACCCCTCCAGAATTGATGCAAGCATCTCCAAAAAGGGTCCCTTTGGTGTTCTACATTACGCCTGTTGCGTCGATGCCTCAAGCGCTCATCAGCCAATGGAATCGCGAATATAAGTTATGCGATAATATCTATGAAGAGTCACCGAACCCAGTGAATACTGTTGGAGAATTTTCTATATCACTTTTCTGAACACAAGGGAATCTAATATATAAAAATGAATATTTGTTAGTTCGTCATCTATGCGTTCCATTACCATTCATCAGATTACGATGAAACTTTGATGAGTCGTTGTTTCGCGCGCCCGCGAAGGTTTCTGAATTATTAAATCCATTGTATACAATAGGTGGAATGCGAGTCGTTTCAACAAAAGAGTGTTGGCACGCGAGCTTCTCAAACAAGCGAGGAACGACATGCAAGCAGCGGAGCAGAACGTTCAACAAGGTAAAAGGTCAATCGCTTCAAGTGTGTGGAACTGTGGATTAATTCGGTAAAATCCATGAGTTTTACATGGTCAATAATATGTTGCATGCTCGCGAGTGGGACAGCCGAAAAATTTATTTTTGCAGAGGTCGGTAAGACCAAAAATATTTTGTATCCCAAAGCACTCGAATATTTTTTTCAAATTTAATTTAATACGCAAAATCACATCGCCTTTCATTTATTTTGTACATGCCAATGCTTTTGCTTTGTATATTTGCGCCTCCAGAGAATGAAAAAGAGGCATTGCAACGCATGCTGGGCACAGCTAGTTTCTTATAAATCTTAAGAAATGACGCGTGTAATGGTCCTCCTTCCCCTAAATCTCTCGATCATAGTACGCTAACTAAGGTATATCGTTATGGTTGACCCTCTTCGCGCAGTGATTCCTTGAAATTCATGTCTTGATAAGTCACGTTATTCATTCAACGTTCAAAGCTGAGAGTTTCTGCGCTTTATATACGAATCCGCAACTCTAGGATTGAATTCCACGTCATAGTTTTATAAAATACAAACCTTTAAATTCCTAAAGATTTGTGAGCTGATTGTGCTCAATGTGTATTTTACATGTACGGTTTTACTCATACTTCTCCATTTTAAATTGATTAAAAATGTTTATTTATTTATTAAATTGTCTTACTGGGTGGATTATACAAAGGGGGATCATGGCCCAAAGTGCGTCTTACAAATTATTTTGAGAAATCCACAAATATTTAATGTAGGAAGTGAAGGTCCAACCCATGCTTTTGAGAAGGCAAGCCACAGAATACGTTCTGTAGGTATTCAAAGTGGCAAAATAATAGATTTTTAAGTCTGAGAAAACATATAATTCCTGATATACTTTCAGAAATGCCCAAAGCATAATTTTACCACCTTCAACTTCAAACAGATGTCCAGGCGACTGTTTTGATGGATCATACAAATAGGCAGCCCAGAATGCATAGCTGGAGATAATTAATGAAGGTATTTCTAAGTAAAAAATGTGAATGATGAGTGGTGACTTTTCATCGGTAAGACATTCCATGGTTTATCACTTTGCTCTATAAGGGCTTCGTAGGCAAGTTCTCGAAGTTTTTCCAATGGACAGGCTAAGAGATGCTCTACCCACAAACTGAAGAATTCTAATCTCATTTTGAACTCTGTGAATCAAATTTACTTGCTGTTCATTTAAAATTATTAATTTCAAATAGGGTTGGCTCCACAAACTCATGTCTTATTTAACCCGTGTACTAATTTGTCATAAAAACTATTATTTTGTTTTGCACTTGTTTCCATTGTTTCCGAGTAAACTCTTTCGAATTTATATTCTTTATTTCAATTCTATTAGGATTTTGAAGGAAGTGTGCTATGGGGTTTGTCTCCTATAATGCTAAGTAAAGTTTTCGCTCTACAAAAGAAATTGATAATATGTATGTTAGATGAAAGGTATTTCACCCATTGTAAGCCTTTATTCAAGAAATTGAAATTGTTAACAATCCCATGTATTTATATTTATCATTTTCATGAGGGTTATTTGAATGCATTGACAATCAATAGCATCTTACATAATCATGCAACTCAAAGCTCTGCAGATATTCATGTTGAGTTTCATTGGAGAAAACAATCTGGAAGAAGTCCTATCTCGATGGGTACAAACATTTACAACAACCTCCCTCCTTTCTTAAAAAAGTTCCATCGGTGGAAAAATTTAAGACTGAATTTAAAAAATACTTATTATGCAAGCAGTACTACAATGTTGAAGAACTGTTGCTGGACAATAACTTGAGTTTTATATATTCTACTTATTGTATCTCTTCTGTATACCAGTGTATGTAAGTATTGACATTGTACATTAATAGTATTTTCACATTGACGAATCCTATGCACTCAGTGTATTTGAATGTCGACTGGAAAATAAAAGTTATTGTTCTTATTACTAGTCTAATTGAATGTATTTCAGTATTCGAAACACGTTTGTTTTTTTGTATTATAGGTTTATATTTTGTACTTCTAAAACCATGCGACAGTATTTCATACTATTTCAAATTCTTTGTTCTGCATTTCGTATTTCAAATACAATTTATTTAGTACTTTGCCTGGCTCTCCTTGAGACATATGTCTCTTGAGCAGTTATTCTGCGAGTTCAGGCGGACAATAGATCGCCAATAAGCCGTCGCTTCCTAACGTTAAAAATTTTCACGTCTCTCTTCACTGTGGTTTCCCACTGGGAGCCTACGAGCCACTTGGTGCCCTGGAGAGAGGGGTGGAGGCACCGTGTTGACAAACGGCAGCCCACGGGAGCCCTCCGGTCAATGCACGCGATTTCCGCATCTCTCATTCACTCCATCCCGGGTTCCCTCCTCACATGAGCCAACTCGACATTCGACTGTTGCCCTGAACCTTAGAAACTTTTGGCGTGTAGTAGCTTGCGGTCATTTTCGCGTAGAGATCGTCGGAGCACACGTGAATTCCAACCCGTGATCTGTCTCTTCCGGTCAGCCATGATCAGCATTCTGCAGATGGAAGGGAGCTTGTTTATGATTGATTCGGTAATAGAGAACGGGTTCCAAGGCAAATATGTAGGATCGACCCCAGAGTGAAACACCTCGCGTTTTACCGTGTCCTCCCTCTTTGCAGCGTGTGTTTGCGAGTTGAAGTTTCGAGTATTTTGGCCAAATGATCACGTGATACTTAATCATTGCCATGGAGACGCAAAGGAATATTCTCCGACTAAGTTGCTTCGAGCAAGCGTGATCGTCAAAATTGCAGTGCTCTGCTCGGGGATCCTTTGAAGGACTCAACGGCCAAAAGTGGAGGTCAACGCCCGCATTGTTGGGAGAAGAGTTAATTCACAACAGAAATCTGACGTAAGTGGATTAAGAAATAAAAATTTTCTCAGCTCAAACCATACCCCTCCCCCTCCAATAACTATTTCTCGAATCTACCCTTGGAGAGTCGAAATTTATCGTTCAATGCCAATTACCCTTTATTTGCTTCGCCAGACTCTTTATATTTAAATTGATTTATTTGCTATTCCAGATGGAATAGTCGTAATAGTTGAAACACATTGAATAGAGAGGATAAAATAATTGGAGACCTCAATCAGGAAGAAAGTCTTTACTCCTCTGTTGTAAGCGGGATATAATTACTGAGAATATTCATTAGCATTAATGAGTGAGAGATGTCATTGAAGAACGCAGGTGTCGAAACACCCTAAGCTCTAATTCCAGAGGAGAAAATTAGTTTGAGTGACAAACAAGGAGAAAACAGAGAATCTGACAGCTAAGTGAAAAATAAAGCGGCAGAGTGAAAAATAGAGAAACAGAGTTTAGAGTGTTATTACCCTCTGATCAGTTGGTGCCTTGGCAAGAACTCGTGATATGTGTCACGTCGAGCAGTAAATCTTAACTGTACGTCGCGCGCGCAAAACACCTCGAATCCCTTTGAAACCAAGTCCTCATTTTCTATTCAAGTGCAATCGATTCTCGGTCAAAGTCGGTTGTGTCATGACGATTAATTCGGAAAGAGGTCAGCATCTGCAAGTAGTTCGTGGGGTCTGGAAAAATGACTGTTTCACTCATGGCCTGGTACATGTCGCGTGCTCCAAGGTAAGTTCAGCTGACTTTCGAATTATCCTCTAACCGGAAGACCAAAGAGCTAATCCGGTGCTTAAAAAGTTACTTCAATACATACTTAATTGTATTTTTATTATTTATCATCCATATGTACTAAAGCTATCTGTTCCAGCCGTACAATGCGGCAGTGGGGAAAGTGATCTGCTAGTACATACAAATGAAGCTCGCGAAATATTATTGAAAAAAAATGTGCGTCAGTAGGCAAGAGGACTTGCCGGTACTAATAAAACTTCCCATGTGAAAAGACAATGCTGTTTTCCACTGTAAATACTGAGAGCCATGTGAAAATATAAATCAACCTAGGATCCCGAAGATAGAGAGGGGCATATGAAGCCGCGTGTAACCGCTTGCATAGCATGCAAGCAATCAAGGTAGTTTTCTGTATCTCCTATTTACCTAAATGTGACTTAAGTGATAGAAGTTCGGAACCGATCCGGAGCGGAGCGTCCCGCGTCGTAGTCACTCCATTCCGGAGCGCTTCAGATAGTTCGAGCGAAAAATCATTTTAATTATAAATCAATGAATTTGGTCTCATTTTAAAGAAAAATATCTCACCTATCCAATGACACCAAAAATTCTACTCCTTACCACATTACTTTCGGAGATATTTGCCAAAAATACCAGCCCTTTTACATGGGAAATGGTACGTGTATGCAGTCCTGAGCTCCAGAGAGACATTATTTACACAATGAGGTATTTTTAACACTTAGATGTCATAAAAAAACTAAGTGTGTAGTTTGTATATTATCTCAACTATTTTTGAAAATTAATCATATTTTCACCACAGTAGGTTCTTGGGTATCACAAAAAACCTTTCGTTTTTAAGTAGTTTCGCATGCACCACGCGAAAAAAATGAGTCAAGTTAAAGAATTATTTAGATATTTTCATTTAATTACTTACAATTTCTGTCATATAAAACTATATTATTGCACCATAAATAATGCAATATTTAATTGATGTGTCCTACAGCTGGTGAAATTAAAATGTATAATTCGAATATGGACTCTATTATGACTTAGGAAACTATCTCGGTCGGACTACCTTAAGGGGATCGTCGAGGATCTCCGCTTCGTTCCGGAGCGGAACGACAATCGATTCATTCGCTCCCCTCCAGGGCGAAACCCTTGAAGCGAGCACTAAGGTATGGAGGAGGAAAGAGGGAAATTTTTACCAAAACAACCTTGATCGAAGTGGTTAAACACCAGCTAACCTTGAGGCTGAAAGGTTTCCGTCACTGGTGCCAAGAATTAACTGAGACGCAGATATTGGTATCAAGATAACTTCGGTCGTTTACGTTGTGTCGTCATTAAAATACAATCCCATACGAGCGTCATGTAACCCCCTCTTCCTATAGGCTCCTGAAATAATCATTCCCTCAATGGTGCACTCGGGAAGAAAACTTTATTAAAAATGTGATTCGCGAAGAGTCTTAATATATCATGAAGGAAAAAGACCCAAGACCACCAAAAAAACCAATACATTTATTTGTAGCAGTTCTTCACTAAAATTTTGGACAAGTTGTCGAATTGATTGAGCCAAATGAACTAGGTTTATCAGTAACTTACATAATTCAAAAAATAAATAATAAAATGTTTATACAATACGTATTAGTTTAGTTTTTAAAGTATTCTACCGGTAGAGTTAGGCTTTGTTGAAGTCAGAGATGCTTCTCCCAGTTTTCTACACTTTCGCGGTCGCATCTACCTCAATGGTTTTTCCATTTTCGCCTCAGCATACGATCTACCATACCGCATCGGTCTTTCTCTCGCTTCCCAGTTTGCCCAACAGCCTTCCCTCTTTAACATATTTGAGCAACCCATCGCCCCTTATAACACCCTTCAGCCACCTACCCTGCCTATCCCAAATTTCATTCAGAAGTTTCCTGCCTGGCTCACCATCTCAAGCACTCCCTCCTACGTCTTCTTCTCCGTCCACCGCACCTTCTCAATCCTTTTCCACACCCACATCTCAAATGCCTGCACCCTATTCTCGTCCTCCTCTCTCAGGGTCCACGTTTCTGCCCCATACGACGCTACGCTCCATATCAAGCTCTTCACCAGCCTCCTCTTCACATCCTTACCCAAGGTCCCCGTCATCAGCTCCCTTCTATTACTGAAAGCTTCCTTAGCTAGTGCTATTATCTTACGTATATCTTTGCAACTATGTCCGTTTTCTTCTAGCTTACTTCATAAGTGATAAAAATGCTCTACTTGCTCGAGTTTGTGTTCTCCAACTTTAATCACCAGTTTCGCTTTCTTTGTCCCAGAGAACCTCATTACTTTGTTAATCTTCATTACGAACATTCAGCTTTGAATCTATTAAAATATGCCCAGTAATAAACGCTTAATTATTGTCACATTATTCTTCGCAAGGCCTTTGATTTTTAATATATGCCTCGCGAGTTCTTAAAATTGAACACCAGCGCAAATACGCCGTAATGGACGATATTTCCATAAAGAGCCCTCTTGAGGGGGTCTTTATTTTGGGTCGTATTTATTGTGACTCTGCACTGGACGAAGACGGCCATATGAGTTGTCATTCAGAAGTTTCATGAGTGAGGTCGCAGAATTTACTGAAGAAGGCAAATGAAACTGCATAAATAAGTTGACAACAGAATAATAACGCCCTTTCACTCGGAGGTAAATAACCACGCTCACAATTTACGAGAAAATGAAATAAAAGAACAGCTCTTGCCAAGGTCGCTCGGGTCGGAAAATTGGGGGTCGCAATAATCGCGACTTTCACCTCATAACGCCGTCGTTATGAGTTCTGTAATAACCCCCATGCGCTCCACTCAAAACCAGAGCGCTTCGCAGTTCCTCTCTGAGAGAGAGAGAGAGAGAGTTCCTCTCTGAGTTCTTCGCAGTTCCTCTCTTCGCAGTTCCTCTCTGCTCTTAACCACCCATTCGAACCGATTGTGAAAAAAACCGGGAGCGGTTCTTTTTTCACCGGCTCAGCTCCGGTTCGATTTCCTGGACACCAATTTTATAACTCGGCCCACGTTCGACTGTTTGGGACCCATTCTTCTTCGATCGAGCGATGACCAGCGTGCGATTTCATATGAGCCAACGTAGGACAATAGACGATGAAACGCTACGTTTTTGTCAGATGGACAGCATATTTCGCATTGCTTGTCTTGAGCGCATGCGCAATGAGCTTCGATTTGAATGAATGAACTTGTTTCGAATATTTTTATGTAAAATTAAAAAATATACAATGCCTTCGAAACTGAAGAATATTTCCCCACGAGTTTTAATCCATTGGGTTCATTTGATACTTAATGGCTGCTATTCTGAATGAAATAGCTGTACAGCTATATGCCAAAATTGCTTTCGTGACGCTATTTTCCCAAGAATAGCGTCACCGACGCTTTTTACGATTCTGAATGAAATAACTGTGCAGCTATATGCCAAAAATAGCTTTCGTGACGCTTTCGGTTCGAAGAATAGCGTCAACGCAGCTATTTGCGATTCTGAACGCAGACTGACGCCTGGGAGCGACGCTGTTTTAGGCGACGATCTGATCCCCACGTTATTTTAATAGCGTCAAGCTATTCTCGAGTGAAACGGCCACCTGATTCTTTATCACACGTTATCTAACGAGGATCCAGCAAAATATGCATTGAAAAGTGTTCCTAAATACATAAAAATATTAGCAGGATTGACTTGTCAATACGTATATTCCAGTAAACATAAAAAAATCTTCTCAAAAAAAGTAGGCAAATGTGCCAAGCTGGACGGGAAGGAAAAGTGAGCAAACTTATTCGAAACTGAACCAAGTTGAGTTTAAGCATGAAAATGGATACCTTCCTTGACATTGCCTTTTCCCGTACCTCTCATTGTAGACTGGTATTTTTTTCGACCGAGTCTCATTGCTTTATTCTTGCATTGCATAATTTTTCCTATCTCTCAGCCGGGGATAACAAGTTTAGGTAAAATAGAAGAACCTGTTCTACACGGATAGGATGAGTATTCACTCTCTCCGTAAAGAATTGTATCTAGCATTTCCGTTGTATTATTTAAACAAGTCGGCTCGAAATATTGCTTACCATATTCACAGTCACTTCCAACCTCACATTTCCCAACAGTCCCACAAGATTTTCAAGAGGCTAATTGCGATGTCTAACCATCTTATTAAGCCCACGGGCTATTTACAATAACATATTTCAAATATCCGAGATAAAATAATTGATATTTACCATCACATCACTTTCCTTGATACACTAATATATCATTATTCCTACTTGGTATGCATCCAAACCTCGTCTGCTTAGTCGGATAAGTGGTAAGAATAATATAAACAAACCAACAGATACACAAAAACAATAAGCTTTGTTACAATTTTGAGTTGAATAGTAATTATACGTGCTTTAATTATTCTCTCAGCATGGTAATCCGTTATTTGTCAATATGTAACAAACGTCGCAGGAATTTACTGAACTGAATTTCCGTTCACCGCACAGGTTCTCCGAAAGCTTTCTACCAGTTGATAAATTTAATAGAATACTAGATTATTATTATATATAGGTAACAAATCCAATGATAATTTCAAATGAAAGTATACTTTGAAGATAATGCTGGATCATGCACGTCTCATGTATCCAAACGTCGTCCGCTCCCTCAAATAAATTGTAAAAGTTAAAATATTAAAAAATTAACCTAAAAGATACATGAAAACAAATAAGCTTTTTTACAATGGTGAGGTGAACTATCATTATAGAAATTATAGAAATCCAGGCCATGGCAACTTTGGTGGACACAAGGCAACTAGATCGACTTGTAAATCGAATGGATCGAATTGTAAAGATATCAGCAAACAAATACAAAATAGAACAAAAAAATATTGGAGCCATAACAAACCATCAGCGTAAAGACAATGATGAACAAACAATGACAAAATCCAGGAGGTAGAAAAAATAAATAAAGAAAGATACATTTGATGTAGTGGCACATGAATTATGAGGCATTTATTAATTATATACAGATCATTGACTGACAGGTTTTTATCTTGGGGGCTTTTTTACCTCATCTGTGAGGGAATTCCAGAAGTTAGATTCTATTACCTGTAATGATTTATGAAAAGAGTTTGCCCGATGAGATGAATACGAAAGTAAAATCAGTTCTCGTAGTTTTAGGTAGTTTTAGACATTTTTTAAAGAAAACATACAAATATTCGGTCATTTTATAAAGAAATAATAAATAGAGGAATGAGGCTAGGAAATATTACCGTCAGTTTTTGGTGGTCAGCCATCCGATTTCCTTAAGGTTTCCTTTTCCAGAATTCCTCAAGGGTCAATGTAGTTGGGAATAGAATTCAGACGAGAGCAGAGGTGGAGCGAAAGTGAGCAGTAGGAGAGTAGTAGTCTAGGAGTAGGTATGTAAGTTTGAAGGGGTTGGTGCATATGTTCAGGTTTACGAATGTCGAAATATAATGGAGTACCGTTTTGAATTGGATGCCGACAGTGGTAC
The DNA here is from genome assembly GCA_963169105.1 of Ceriagrion tenellum. Lineage (NCBI taxonomy): Eukaryota > Metazoa > Arthropoda > Insecta > Odonata > Coenagrionidae > Ceriagrion > Ceriagrion tenellum. The sequence continues at coordinate 100,849,574 of OY720638.1, read as the reverse complement.
TGCGCGTTTTTTTATACGATGCGCTAATTTCCCCCTTCCCATCTTCATTCCTCCTCACTAACCACTATTCACCGCGGTTATTCTGCCCTGCTTCTTTCCCGCCGATGTTTCTGTTGATTCCTTGAGCCTCATCCCGCTCAACTTAGTCTTCATCTAGTCCTCACTGATTGTTTCTTACGTCATTTGGTAATAAGTCTTTCCTTCCAGCATTCGCACGTCTCTTTATCTCCTCATCTATCCGTCCATATTTCGCAAACATCTTATCTAAGTACACAAAATCATCCACTTGTTCAATTACTTCACCATTCGCCCTCATCACACAGTTATTCTCCCCATTCTCCATATAAAAAACTACAAAGGAAATTGGTAGGTAGCATGTGGAGCATATCAAGGAATGAGTGCCTTTCTAAGGAAGCGAAAATCGCCATGTACAACAGTGTAACCCTCCCCACTTTGTTGTATGGTAGTGAAACATGGGTATGTCAGGATAGACATAAGAGTAGACTATACGCCGTGGGTATGAGTTATCTGAGGAGTGTTTGTAGCAAAAGTAGGATGGATAGGGTTAGGAATGAGTGGGTAATAAATGAATGTGAGTAAAATGCTCCAGTAATGGACATATATGAAAGGAGTGTGCTTCGTTGGTTTGGCCATGTTGAGAGAATGGATGAGAGTCGAATAACGAAACAGATATATAAGAGAGAAATGAATGGAGCGAGAGGTAGACGTAGGGCGAGAAAGTTGTGGTTGAGGAAAATCTTTGGAGGAGGAATATTAGGAGTCTCAAAAACAGGAGGGCGTGTATGAAGCAGTATATGGATGTTAATTGGAAGCAGTGTATGGGGGTAAATGAGGCAAAAAAGGTTTGCAAGGACAGGTCAGTATGGAGGAAATTATTGAAGCAGAGTTAGGTGTACAAATATGTATTTATAAGTAAAACTTTGTGACTGTGCCTACCCCGGAAGGGAACGGCGTGATGGGTATGTATGTAATAATAAGTCTCAAATGACTTGCCTCTTGGTTCACTGCTTTATTAATAACGTCCAGTCCCTCTCGGTAACAAATAACAACGGAACCAAATTAAACACCAATAAATAAACATACTAAAATAAACCATATTAACTTAAACATTAAAAAACAACTTAAGCAAACTTAATTCACAATTAATATACATAAATCTTATTCTATATATTAAAATAGAAATCAATAAAAATTAACATTATAGATAAGCAGAAGGATATAGATAGAATATAGAGGAATATAGATAGAAGAGAGAAGAATATAGATAGAAGAGAGAAGAATATAGATAGAAAATAGAAAATAATATAAATAGAATAGAATATAGAAAGAAGATAGAGGAATATAGACAGAAGATAGAAGAATATTGATAGGAGCATTTAAGTGAAGATAAAAATACTGAATATATAGAAAAATGGGAGGTAGGAAATATATGTATGAATCATTCGATTTTTATTTATTCAAACAAAGAGGGGAAGATATTATGTATTTGATTTATGCACATTAATCTTAAACTAAATTGGTTAAAGTTGTTTTTTGATATTTGAGTTAATCTGGTATATTTTAGTATGTTTATTTATTTGTGATGTATTTGGTTCCATTGTTGTTTGTTATCAAGAGGGACCAGACATCATTAAGAAAGCAGTGAACCAAGAGGCAAGTCATATATAACTTATTATTAAAATTTAACATCATCTAAGACTATTTTGCGGATTTCTTGATTAATTCCGATCTTACTGCTCCTTGTTCTACTGTGGTTTTTATACTACCCCACCATCTCTTAGCGGCTCCCTGCTCTTTTTTCTCATTGATGTGAGCCGGCGAGCTCCTGGCATCTCCTCCCCTCTACCCACGTTCCATTTCTCCCTCCTTCTGCCTTTTCTTAAACGTTTGATTCCAAAATCATATTTAATCATGCTAGATTGTGGTGGGATCACTATATAACACTATATGTTCGTTCGTAGCAGTTTTTAACGAAGCGTGCTGCTTTTCTTTGTATTTTGTAAATTTTTTGGTTAAATCTTTACGACCAGTGTGCCAAATGCTCGCGGCGTATTCGAGGTGTGGCCTAACCAGAGCGAAGTAGTATCTCTCTTTTACTTTTTTATCCGAGGACCTTCCTATTATACGCTTAAGAAAACCTAGTTTCTTTAATGCTGTGCCGCATATGTTTTGTACGTGTGTTCCCCATGATGTATCTTAAGTTAAAGTAATTCCAAGATATTTTACCGTATTTGAAGATGTTATGTTTACTCCACCCACGGTGTAGGTATGACTTTTGTGTAATGACTTTCGCAGGAAGTGAACTGTGGTGCATTTACTAATATTTAGTTCTAAACCCCACTCCATGCATGATTCCTATGACCCATACCATGCTTCCGATCCATAATTAGCTTATCCCCAGGTGAATAGTTTTATATACCATTTCCCCGCTCGTGATCCAATCTTTGAGTTCAGGGGCCTCCTTTAGATCATGAACGCAGTTTTAGCTTGGATTATTCTTCCCTTCATGTCCATCGTACTTTCTCCGTCCCAAGTGATGGTTCTTCCGATGTAGGTGACGGTATTCATAGCTAGCAGAGCTCGCCAATTTTTAATGCACCGGTCTCTTCTCCAATTTTTTGTGTCGGCAATATTTTTGACTTATGAAAGAAAAGGCATACTAATTGGAAACGAAACTCCTAAGATTTGCAAATTTCTAATCACAATTGCAATGTTTCACTTTTTAAATCAGTATTGCGCAACAGATTCAAACTATTCTTCCCGCCAGTGTAAGCGAGGCCAAGAAATTGTTGGTAAAGTTCACTTAATTTACTGTTTCGTTTTCGACTTCTTGATTTTTTAATCCCGCGATTTTATTTCACAGTTAGATATTTCCTCTATCAATATTCAACAGTGCTTTTTGTTTAATCCAAACAAGGCCTCGAGTTTACACATTCAATTTGAGTCCTTGAAAATATGGGGAAGGAATGTTCAACTTGACACTTTCTATCAATCAGTCTCACTATTGCTTTTTGAAGAATCAGCAGCGGATTGACCGATTTTTTTATAGACACCTCCTCAATAGATTATCTCGTAGTTTTATTTTATGGCACTAAAGCAAAATAAATTGTTTTTATGAATTGCTGGGGAAAGTTATTTGGAAGGAAATACAAATTCGCATGGACAAATTTAAGTTCCCTATGTAATGCGGTTACTTAGTTTATCCCACCTTGAATGCTGATCAACAGTCACTCCCAAATATTTGAATTCAGAGACACACTCAACGTTTATGCAACTATTACAAGAGATTCGATCACAATTCAGTTTGTGATATGTTATCTGGCAATCAATTGAAAAACGATTACAAACATTGTAACACTCATTTTGCCCATTTCAACAAAAATTTCGCCCGTTTCTTCTAAGGAATCATACATCCTGCGATGAGTGTGAAAGATTCATTGCCCCAGGAGTTCTTTCCCTTGGTCCCTCCAACCTGGGCCCTCCCCCTCCTTCGAAGTTCTTCCTTCTTGTGAATCACTCATCGCAGGGTTTGAGTAAAATGGTCCAGAGGATAGTGTCATCCCAAGCAGGGCGGGCACGAGAAAAAGAATGGACCCGAGGAACGGCACCCCACTCATAGCACACTCGAGAATTTATTTAGTCGGCCACCTTTTCGACACTCGTGCGTCACTTTTCAAGACAATCGAAACCGCGGTCGAAAAATTAAATCATCGTGTGGAATTACTATGTCTTCTTTAACAAAGTATTGACATTCCGCAAAGTAAAGCCAAAAGATTGAATATATTTATGATTCTCCGTACTTGGATATGATTCATTGGCAATATTGCCGCACAACTCGCTTTTACGAGTCGGGGTGGAGGATGCAGAAGTTGGTTTATGATATCAGGGAATTAAATGAGAATCATATCAGAGAATTTATATCAGGGAATTATATTCCATGTACATATGCTGACATTTTTCAACAATTACGTCTTTAGAAGAAGTAAATCAGCTCCCGTAAGTTAGCCACTCCTCCGAATTTTCGAAGCAGTTTTGGAAAATGAATTAGCGCAGAATCACAAAAAAACAGTCCGATTGGGAAACACGGATTTCATTTTCGAAATCAGTACCATCAGCTGAGCTTAGAACACCCACCATTTTCCTTGTAACAAAACTTTTGCTGACCAGTGTAATTATATATGTATCTTCCCTCCATATATATATATATATATATATATATATATATATATATATATATATATATATATATATATTTATATATGTTTTCCAAACGCGTGGCCACGTTGGCATTGGCTTCCCAGGCAGAAGACAATAGTGCAGCATTTTCTTTCATATGCGCGTAAAAGTTTTGGCGAAGCAATTTTCTTTGCGCTTGCTATGCTGGGATTCACTCCCCTGAAGCGTCTGTAGATATTCATTTTGTCGGCTAAACGTTTTTCAAGCAGATGTAAGACAACTTGCCGCTCTTTCACTTCTGCGTTGCAGCCCTCTGCTCTTGACTGTTGTGCTTTTGATGATGCGTGGTGTAATGATTGCACTGTAAAAAGAATGGATATCATCGTAGAAATGTAATCTACAAGAATTAAATTATTGCGTTCGTTTCCATTGTTTCTCATCATTTAAGCCTAAGGCTTTACCATTTATCTTGAACAATTAAAGAAAGACTGCGTACTGTTTACCGAGGGTTCGTCGATTTCAGCTTTCATGAGTCTACTCTAAATGACTGAAAAATTTCTTCGCGGACATTTTTCTCATCTAATCACAGTGGTGAAACAGCCGATCAACTTGATAACATATTTTGCAAACACATGACGTGGCTCGGCCGCGCTAAGGCGCTTGTTTTCGCAAAACTTATATAAGTATTACAAATCTACACACAGGTATCAGGACACTTTTCAAGATAACTTAAGCCTCATTTTCCGATAATCTATAAATACAAAATTGGATGTGGAGGTGGGTGTGTGTGTGTGTATATATATATATAATTATATATATATGTATATATGTATATATTTTTTACACACTCTTGAACGCCTTGATCGATTGTCTTGAAATTTTGCAAGAGTGATTATTTTCGTACTGAGATGAACATAGGCTATCTTAGGGCCCTGGAACGGGCCCCTGTTATGTACTCTCGTAAGAAAAGCATTGGAATTGGTGCGGAGGTGTTTATTTTAGCTTTTTCAAATCAATTTACAAACGATATATGGTTCAATTGTTTTTTCGATGGCTAGAGTAATAGTTAATTTATTTCTTGTAATCAGTTTTGTACTAACCTTCGCATTTGCTTGAAATTTGCGTTTTTAGTGTAAAAACTCAATTTTTGTCCAATTTCAACAAAAGCTTACTTACTTGGCAACCTGACAAATGGCTTTGAACGGTATATTTTACCGTGCCTTTTATGAGTTTTGTAACAGAACATTGAAACAGAATTTGAATCAGAGCGGAGGTAATTTTTAGGGAACAATTGTTGCAAGTGATTAGACCTCAAGGTTGAAATTGCTTGAATATAAAGTCATTGATTCATTTACTATCAATATTCATCATTCAAAATTCATTCAAAAAATTTTCCCCATTTTTCTCATATCATTTTTCCTCGGTAAACAGGAGATCGGGAACTAAATGGGAAAATTCGCCTGGGCATGTTTTGGCTTACGTATTTAGCCTAGCTATTTTTATCATTGATTGGAACCTTTGAACAACATTAACAATTTTACTCTTACCCGTGAGAAGCCAGGTGGCATTGCTAGTATTTAAGAAAATGATCAGTATATTTTGGTTTTATTGCATGTTCCATTGTGGTATTTTGCCTATTTTTGTGCGTTTTTACTGATTTGGTCAAGCCTGGCAATTTATGGAATTCAAAAATCCAGGAATGTTTGAAACCTATACTTGCACAGCATTAAAGTTGCACTATATTCGCCACCTTGCCGTTATCAAGGTTGTTTCTAACGGATATCGAGCCTTGCTCCGAGTATTTTATTGGAGCCAAGTTGACACACGTTGGAATGATTGGAGAATCCCTAACGCACAATACGAGAGAATAATCTATCATAAAAAATATTCCAATATTGAAAATTAAGCAACGCCAACAACATCTCGGGAAACCTTCCATAACCTTTCCTCGGTATACACTAGGCGCTGGCCCGGCCGCCGCACAGGCCGCGGTAGCGCACTGCACCGCTCAACCTAAATCGATCTTGAGGTCAAATTCGCAAACAAATACAAGATTTTTCTTTTAATTTATACTCTATAGACTATACTCTTTCAATCCATATCAAAAAGTCCCGGAAGCACGGTGGCGATAAAAACGATCATGCTATTTTTATTTAAAAATAAATATAAAAATAGCATCAAGTTTAAACATTTTTATTTATAATTTTAAAAATCTTGAAGTAAACCAAATCATTATTAATGGTGTATAAAGATACTAATTAACGTACAGTAATTTTCTTGAAGAACATACGTTGTCTAAACACTATCTTTTATGAAGGCAAACTTCTCTAAAATTGACGGAGTTGGCGCGACTTGCGTTTTTACCCCGAAAGACCCATCTTTGACGGGTTCCACAGATTACAAAGAGTCGCGCAATAGCTATTGTAGTAGCCTATATTGTAGACCATATAGTGTAGAATACGAATAATACTTTCCGAACTTCCTCGAAGAAAGTTGAAAAAATAACTTTTGGCCAGCTTTTTTCGATTTGGGACCACTGTGAGACGTGCAACGGTGTGCATTCAACGGTTATTACATAGTCTGCATTTCGAGTGTCACATTCTTTTCTATTAACCTGAGCGTATCGGTAAGCGTAAAGTATTTTTAGTATAGTTCTGCACCCTACATGAGACCTTTGTGCTGCACCCATTAAACCCTTTAAGAGTTCTTAAGTTCAGAGGAATGGTTGGGGCTTCATTGGGCTCAAACGCCCCACATCACTGCTGTGGCCCTAATTATTAACAAGTACCTGCGTTCAGGAATTTTTTTACATTTAATTTAATGTTGAATTTTTGAAAATTTCTGTGGGATATGAAGCTTTACCCAAATTTTTCCATGTGCATAGATAGGCTTTTATTAGTATATGTATTTAACACGCCACATTGCTTCTAATCATTGTGTACAATGACTTTAATGTTTTTCTTCCACCCTCTGGAATGCCACAGGCTTCCTCATATTGCTGTTAATGCTTTTATTTGTTTCCGAAGTAGGAATTTATATCATCAAATAGAATAATTGGAACATTTCTGCTTCCTAAGTATACAATAGTGTATATGGTCTCTTATCGATCGCGGGAAAAATGACACTTTAAACCTTTTTGTTCTACAATGTATTTCCCTTATTTTAATCTCATGATGACTATCATGAGATTAAAATAAGGGAAATGAAGACTATACGCCGTGGGTATGAGTTTTCTGAGGAGTATTTGCGGCAAAAGTAGGATGGATAGGGTCAGGAATGAGTGGATCATGAATGAATGTGGGTTAAATGCTCCAGTAATGGACGTGTATGAAAGGAGTGTGCTTCGTTGGTTTGGCCATGTTGAGAGAATGGGTGAGAGTCGAATAACGAAACAGATATATAAGAGTGAAATGAATGGTGTGAGAGGTAGAGGTAGGCCGAGAAAGTTGTGGTTGAATGTGGTTGAGGAAATTCTTAGGAGGAAGAATATTAGGAGTCTTAAAACTGGAGGGCGTGTATGAAACAGTGTATGGGGGTAAATGAGGCAAAAAATGTTTGCAAGGATAGGTCAGTATGGAGGAAATTATTGGAACAGAGTTAGGTGTACAATTATGTATTAATAAGTGAAACATTTTGACTGTGCCTACCCCGGAAGGGAACGGCGTGATGGGTATGTATGTATGTAATCTCATGATCTAAACTACCGTAGAATCCAGTAGTTCGTAAGGTATTGATAACTTCGTCGAACAATAAAATAGTATTGAATGGACATAAAATATTGAGACTTATTTTAGGTTGACGGTCTGAAAGCGATTCCCATCCAAGTTGTTGCAAGAGATCAGTAACGCTAACGAGCCTATCATAACGGCCTTTTACGTATCTTACTGTTCTTCTTTGTACGCGTTTAACTTTTTTTAAGCCTACCTCATGAGGATCCCACAAACTGGCTGCTTGTTTCTAGTGGGATCAGCATGGAAGAATTAGCTGATTCCTCTAACTGTATCGTCGCACTTTTCAATTACTCTTTTACAAATCTCAATTTTCGATCAGCTCTTGACCAGTTTATATTACCACTAGATAACCAGTTATTTCCCGAATATGTTTGCTCCACGAGAGATCATTAGTTAACTTTTTAGTATAGCTCCGAGTATAACTCCGAGGCTGATAACTAACAAGGAAGATGATTATTAAGTGATATATGCACGCAAAAACTTCACATAAAAATCCAAGGAGTTAACTAATAAATGTTATATGCTCGTAAATTTGATAATGTTCCTTACCCGAATCCGATGAAACGCCAGGAAGATAACTTGTAGAAGTAATAGTCGTTTGTTTTTTCCCTAAGAACTGTTAGAATACGCGTCAAGTTACGTGGTTACGCTCGTTTATGCAGCTTGGTCTTTTAAAGCACGTAAAATGGTTAATATATAACGTACAACGACAATAAAAAGTCATTTTGGTCAGTGTATTAATTGCAATAAAAATATGAATAAAATCTTTAGATTTATTATTAACTTTTAAAAGTTATAAAGTATAGTACGGCTGACCAGTAGGTGCCATTATCCATCCGCGGTGAGGGGTCGACGCCGAGGATCGGATTCCGTATTTGGATCCAGCTAAATGAGGGTCAACCCTTCCACGGGGCTTTGGGAGCAGTTAAAATTTTTTAAGGCCCCAGAAAACGGATTTAAGCCCTAAAATCCTATTATGTAGAGGAGAAAATATAATTCGGGGGTCACACTGAGAGAAGAGAAATCAGAGCAAATGTATTCCTTCTCTTATCTCGGAAGTACCATCACGTGGTACGGAATAAGTACAACGGACATCAAGATAAGAATATCCCAAGCTAAGAAGGCGTTCATGGTAAAAAGACAGCAGCTGAGTTCAAAGAAGATAGGGCTACAAACTGGGAAACAGTATGTGAAAACATTAGCGTGGAACTCTACGAATCGGTGGTATGGACTATTGGAAAAGCGAACCAGAGAAGACTAGAATCCCGCGAAAGTATTGGAGGAGGATGCTGAAGATCAAATGGGCAGATAAAATAAGAATTGAAGTATACAGAATGGTAGAAGCGGAAAGGATCTTATGGAATGCAATAATGAAAAGAGAATCCAGATGAATTGGACCCACTCTGGGGCACAATGGGTTTTTGAAGAACATAATTGAAGGTAACATAGAGGGATAAAACCCCAGAGAAAGACCCAAGAATAATGTCATGGACCAAAGACGGAGGTAAGGACATAGGAAGAGCTACCAGGAAGTAAGGGACGATTAGATTGGTGAAAATTTGTCGGAATACAGTGACTACTCGATAGAATGGTGTGGAGGGGCGCAGCGACCCAATCTATAGGTTGATGGTAGGAGAGGGTGTTAATATCATCGTTTCACAATTAAAGAAGGGAATATTCGGAATTTTGCCCAAATATTAATATATAAAAATATTTCCTCGCGCTTTTGGTGAATATCCATCAGAAGCACATGGAAATATTTAAGATTCGACCGTATTGCGCTTAAATGTAGGGGAGAGTTGGACAAAACGGGATACCATTCTTTTTTTCTTTCTTTTCAGGAAACTTTGTCAAGAAAATTGCACATATGTTGTATCATAAGTTTAAGCATTTATTAATGAACACAAAGATACTTTTTTAAACATTTTACTGAACTTGAACATATTTTTAAAAAAATTTTCCCAAAAGTTTACAGATCCCGTTTTATCCGACCATGGTTGGATAAAACGGGATAGGGATTTCTTGGTTATTTGTTTCTTGTAAAATTTTTTCAAAAACAAAATTATTCTTGAAAAACAAGTTATTTTCTCTTTAAAACTAAACTACAAATGTCACAGATAAAATCTCACAGTAATCTCATACTCTCCTGGCTCACGTAAAAATCTTGTATTAACCATCAATTTTTTTATAATGGCAAATAAAGTGGATATCTTTTCTCATGTAGGTACTCATTGTCCATCATAATGACGACTCCTCATTTCCTCCATAAATCCCGATCCTCTACATATTCTACCCCTCTTCTGCTGGCCTCAGACATTCCTGAGCCCTCCCCCTCACCTTCTATTCCTCTCAAATCGCATTGCCCAGTTTTTCGGCGCACCTAGACTTGAGCCTTGCGTCACATAACGATTGGCGAGCAATGCACGTGGTTATTGGTGGCCTTTAAGCGATTTCCCTTGACCAAAGCGTAATGAGATGGACCCGGCCAAGTGCCTTTTGCTGCAGGCCTGGTGAATTTGGATATTTAGTTGGTGTGGTGGCTAGAGCACTGGCTTCTCATCGCGAGTGCTCTGATTTTTATCTCGAAGGTGGCGTGGATTTCTTTTAGATGGAAAACGTGTCCTGCTCATCGGGTGAGATGTTATACTGTGATCTCCTTTTTGTTTTTGTGAATGCCCCTTTTTAAAAAGTTGGCTAATTCCGATACGGGTTTTCTCTCTACCTTTTCCTAAGTAATCCTTCCCTCACAATTTACCCGACTCTCCTAAATGGCGGAGTTTTCCTCATCAATTACTCACCTTCCGAAATAATCAATTAACTAATCAAAATATTTTAAACGAGCAGGGTGAAGCCCAGTTAGTAAGCAAACGATCCAAGGATTTTGCAGGCACTTCTGAGAACTGCTAGAGGTGTACTCCTATAGACCTTACGCTGCACTAAATTCCTCGACGCACATGCGTTAACTGGAGATCCTCGCTCTGCATAATGTGACACCATGTGGAGGAGCACTTGGACGTTGGTTGGGGGTGAAGGGGGTGCAGAGGCGCGGTGTGCACCGAGCGCCGCGTATTACCGACTCACCTTCCAACTCAGGCGGTTGACAATGGCACCCACGGTGTGCAGCTCCGTTCGACCACCAATGGATACTTACTTCCTCTACAAAGCCAGATTGATTGAGGATTGGTGAGTAAATTTCCTCCCCCGCTCCCGCATCCTTGATTCTACGAAAGTATGGGTTACGATATGGTTTGATCGAACCGCATCAACGATTTGCCTAGTTTCCTGAACGTTCGACGAAGCATTAGGATCCGTGCACGACTGATGCGCAAAATATCCGTCACCCCCTCGTGCACCAGCTCATTCAGAGCGAGTTTCCCACGACGCATACCTCCGCAAAAATACTCGCTGAGTTTGGACTGAATTTATCCTTTATAGCGAGCGCTTTCCCAGATTGAACGAAGCAAGCAAGAAAATCCCTCATTGACTGTATTCTACGTCCTTTCTTTGAACGCTCGCATTGCTGTAATATAGGACGCGTATATATTAATAAGCGACAGAATTTTTGCCTAAGCTTTTACGTTAATATTAACGTTGTCACTTATAGAACATTAATAGCTTGTGATTTAAAGTGTTTCAAAATTTTATTTAATATGCTGTGTCTCTAATGCATTTTATGCTATGTTCATTTGCATTTTCGAATTGATTTTTCACATCATAGCGCCGCTACACTAATAGGAATTTAGAATTCACAATAGGAAAATCAACAATTCCTATAGGAATTACAGGGTCATCGACAAAATTTGTGCAATTCAAAAAGGAACATGGATTTGAGGGAAAATACGAAAAAGACCAAAGCGGTAGTTTGTCCTAACAAGAACGACGTAATGAGGGCTTAAGATGAAATAATTTAGGAAGTGGATGACTTTTGTCTATTTTGGCCAAATGTTTGCACATTGTGAAAGGATAAATGAAGAGACCATACGGCATGCGAATGCCAGAAGAGATTTTATATGAAGTATATAGAGCATTCACACCTAGCTATGAATTTTTGTCATCAGTAGTATCATACCACTTTAATTCTGAGGAAATACCTGAATACCTTGAAGAATATTTAAATTTTCGAGTCTTGCATCCGGAATCAAATGCATTACTACCATAAAAAACTCACGAATGCGGTTGTCGACAAGCTAAACGGGGGCTAAGCTTGCTGTTCCGGGTGCATAACGAAATATTTTGGTCGGCAGTCTTACCGAGCAGCTTAGAGAAAACGGATTATCGATAGCTTACTCTTTCGATAAGCTGTAGACATAGCAACTTCGATAGTGAATGCTATCGATTTTCGTAAACTCCCTGTTGGACTGACCTTTTCCACGGGGATTCCACCAATCATCTATGTGGGTAATAACCACTTCAACATCGCTTTATGCTCCTTGACATCTTTGCGGGCTTATTTTTAAAAAAGAATGAGAATTCAGTCCCTGAATGATCTATGAGCTCAAATTGTTTCCGAACACGTAGCTTGAGTTTTCTAAATGAGGGAAGAAGTTCATCTTCCAATATAGCCGGCCATCCATATTCTAATTTAAAGAATTTTTCGACCAAGAATTCATCTATTTTTTTCTTTTTCTATTTTTTCCCTTTTGCCTGTTCAGGTGCACGTCGGCAACGAAGCGGACTTACTAGATACCTTCCCAATTCTGTCGAAACTTGCCAATGCCATAAACTTCTTACGCAACCGCAATGCGAAATCGATACGACGCAGTATGTCGTCACGACGTCACTTTACAAAGGATTTATATTCAAATCCAATGTATAATGCATTTGGTTCTTTATACATATCAGAATAATTTTTTTTCAAAATTTCGCTTTCAACTGGAAACTTCTCGTCGAACGAGGGGATTAGGTAGTTAGCTAGACCAAGCTAGAGTTAGCTTGCTTATTTAGCGTACACACGTTAGACTTTTTATATATTCGTGGTCGGTGATAAGCCAGCGGCGCTTTCAGTTATGCTGGAATTGGGAGTATTTTGGGAAGAGGCGAAGTTAAGCCATGTTGGTGGCGATTCTTCTGTTCATCATCAATAGTGATCCCCTTAGGCACTGTTTTCCAGGCATGTGTCATTCTAAGAGGTCAGTGGTTGGCTGCTCTTCTCCTTGCGTTTCACTCCAATTGTATATCCTTACCCAGATCTTGCCAAGGATGCACAATGTTTCCATAACTGCCTGCATGCTTTAGTTTTTCCTAGTGTCCACCAGAGTAACACCCGACTAACCATTTCAAATTCAAGGGAAATCCAACATGTAAATAAAAGTGAAGGAAAAAAGACGCCTAAGTATGCATTTTGGTCATTAGGTGACCATCAACCGGGTGAAACCGTTTTCAATCTCATGAACACGTGTATGTTGCGTTGGGATATTCAAACAATTTCTCCCGGACGTTGGTAACTTGAATGACCTAAATGCATGCTTAGGAGTCTTTTTTCCTTTGCTTTATATGACATTTCAGATTCGTGTTTGACTTAATGGTCAATAGATCTTTCGTAAATTAACCTCCTCAGTATCGTGTAAAATCTCCATACTATCTGGTACATGGAACCTGAGGGCTCGATATTACAATCCATATATCCAGTGTCGTCTCATTATTTGTTTATCAAGAGGGATACCTATTGGAAGGGGTGAGAGTACTGACAAATGCTAAGAATATTCATGCGGAAGTTTTGTTTGAAGAAATTATTCCGAAAGACGATGAACGTCATAACTGAGAGGAAACGTACCACTCAAGAGAATTTTATTTTAGTGTATACATACATGATATTGACGCAAAACGGAAGCTACTTGAGTAGCATCCCACTCACATTTCACTCACCTATCCAGCCGGTTAATATTATGGTGTCATTTTCATGGATAGCGTGACAACGTCAGTTTACATTGAAAAAAAGTTCAGAGTCTGCTTACCATCGAAGACTGCGTCCCTATATTTTTTAAGCCCTCGAAAATAACGTCGCAGCTTAGAAACCAGTGACACAGATAACATTTGCAAGGAATATATCCTTACCAGCATACCTTGAACATAGCATTGAATAGACCTTGAAAATGACATTGTATATCGAAACCATGGTCGGTAAAAATAAAAAAAAGTGTGGAATGTACAAAGCGAGAAATTACTGCATGTGTCGCGTTCACGCTCAGTTAAGCCTGAAACTGTAACTTATAACAAAGCTGGTTCCATTCCCTTTATGCACCGATTCCTGGATATGTATTACATAAATAAAGGGTACACCTTGATAATATCGCCCCGGAGACGATTTGTACCCCATAAATTCACCAACGCCCGACCACTTAGAATACCGAGCTCCATTAGTTCTTACAATACTATATACCGAATATACCGACATACATGTCATCATTTTACACTTCGAATCTTCTCATTCCTCACCTCCTCTTTACCGATTCCTTTCCTTTCCCTCTCTTCGGTGGTTGTTGGCCAAAGAGGTCCTTAAGGCGGTGGGCAGGGTAATAACAATGCCCCCTATGATGTTTTTATTTAGGAGTAGGGCATTGCAGGTGATATTTTGTCGACAATGTGTAAAGTGTAAACAATACATTTTGTAAGTTGTCATAGATACTCCATCCCAATCTAAGTTCTTTCTGTATTTCTTCAATAATATTAAGGATGAAACTCTGTGAAAAAGGAAATAACATGCAATGTCAACGATAGAAATTCATTAAGGAATATTTTTGTTCATTGAAAAACATAAAGCAATTCTAATTAAAATGCTAAATAATTCTGATAAGGGCTGGATTAGGGTGTCCGTTGAATTTCAGCTGGAGGAAGAAAGCATGAAAATTATAGGTATGTTCATCAGAATCAATATGAACTGCAAAAGCTGTTACATAGCAGCCATTCCACGCAAATTTAGAGGTTGGAGTGAAAAATAGCCTATCTGAAATTCCACTTAAGTTTTCTTGAGTTGGCCCTTTAATCTCATGTGAATCATAAATGCCCCTGGTAATCAGCGATCAATTGATAATGCTAGAAAAATGTTAAGAAATATTTATAAGGAGTAGATTATGATGCCAAGTTTTCATATATTGATCATGAAACCAAAGCCACAAATTTCTCGTGCATAAGTCCCTATTTACCAAGCCAATGCTCAGATTGCCAAGTAAATATGCATTTGATCATATCAGAGTAAAATGGTTTACTTTGAACCCGTAAACGTAAATTTCAGGCAAAACAAATTTTATATGAGAATCAAACGAAGTAATTAGAAGCATTATTCTCCCAGCCACCCGAGAGTGGAAATCCTTACGCTATATCCTTAGTGCAAGACTTTAAAGAGAGCACAAAAAAGAGATATCAGACAGTGGCCCAACAAAAGCTTGAATGGAATAATAGCGGTTTGGATGGAAGATTGTTTTTAGTAAAAGGCTGTCTAATGCAACCATGAAATGCATGGATTTTTAGTCTACTTGTTTATTTTTTCGTATCAATTCGCATCATTTCATACGGTAAGTGTTACGCGGTGAGAGACACATTGTTTGAGTAAATTTTCTGTAACACTTTAGAGAACTAAAAACTTGTGTATTTTACAAATGAATCCTCTTAATTTTCCAAGTACCTTAAAGCAAGGTCGATTGCAAGCAAATCTGTACGTCTTCATCTAAATTTAAATATACTTCATTTAAAGCAATATGTTTGTAACAGTATCGCAAGCGATGAAGTTCTCTATCAGTATCATTTTCCATCTATTACTGATAGTTAAATAAATAATTTATGTACTGTGAATGTAATTATGTGTAATATTTAGAGTGAGGCATGGTTCAGAACAAAATATCCTTTAACATTTTATTACCTTCAATAACTTACGACTGATGAACCAATAATTTATTGATAGAATTGACTAAAAACCACAGATATCAAAGCTTACAATATTCCTTTTTTGTTGTATCGCCTTTAGAAATTTCTTTGAAACATAATTTATCGTTACTGTAATTTAATTACGTTCTATAAGAGTATATGTAGCGACGACGGGCTTCAAGAAATGTTGTAATGGTCGTGTAGCAATTCTCCTGGGTCAGCATTTCACTGGGTCTCCTGGGTCATGCGTCATATATTACGTTTTGTAAGTCTCGATATATAACGATAGTACTGATAAAACTGCTGAAAAATGCACCACCTTGCCCACACTTCAATATATGCACCAATTTACTGTTTTGCTTTTCCCCTTAGATTATCGATTATTTGAGGGACACAAAGCAACCGTTAACAAAATAGCCAAATAGTGTTGTGACCCAATTTCTCGTTGACTTGATACACTGAATAAGGCAGCCGCCAAGGCTACCTCCGACTAAAATTTGCGCATCTACTCTACGATCATTCGATTCAATAAAGTTCAACCCGAAGATTATTTTTTCATAATGTCTAACCTCTAATTTAGCCCAAGCAGTGTAAGTTGCACAACTGTTGCTCATATTTCTTGGATATAGTCAAATTTATACTCTGTCTTAACAAGAACTTCTGCGACCTATTTGTTTGTGCTTGAGCAGTCTACGAGGATAATGCTATTTTCTGGACGCAAGTTGTGGTGCTTACAAAATGAGTTGCTTAACGGTCACGCGTGAACGCATTAACTCGCGCACATATAGTGATTGTGCAAACAGACCTTGAACTCGACACAAAAGATCTGCACGACTCGTGTTTTATTTCTCGCGAAAACATAAATGCGCGTGGCCGAAAAAGTGCCACCAGCGCAGTTACGCGTTTCGTATTTGTTCTCCCTTCTCTCTCGACTTTTGCTGCCTCTTTTGTCTTCCGTCGACCATACTAAGTCACGGGCAAACTCCCTCAATAGAGTGCGCTAAGGTTTTTCACCTTGCCCCCAATAGTTGCTCCCTTTGCTCCTTTATTGTCTCACGAGGTCCGTCTTGTACTTCATCATCATGGCCTTTTTTTCTTTTCGGGATACCTCTTGGCTACCCTTCATGAAATGGTAGCACGCTGGAGCAGCGATATTTGTGATAGTGGTTTCTTTCTTCCTTACTCTTTTTAGAAAATGACTGAGCTCAGTATCGGTGTGATGAGTATCTGAACTTTTCTCCTGAAAACTTGTCTGGAGTAAACGCACTGGAATTATTTGTGTCTGTGCATGTTTGCTCCCATAATCAAACATGGATGAGGAGAGTTTTTATCGTAAAAGCCACGTTACACGGTACATTTTATTTTACAAACGAATGTATCATAAAATCTCTAAGAAAACGAATGGAATTAGAGCAGGCTCTATTTCCCGCTCAGTCATTTAGACAGTCATGTAATTTACCACCTTACACGGTACAAATTTCCTCATGAAAGAGTTCATACATTCGTTTGTATATTATTATCGTGAATTAAAGAGACCTTAAGGAATTGATAGCCGTCAGGCAAAGGAGCGATAGTGGGGAGTTTTTTCGGAAGGTTCATCTACATCATATACATCTACGTCATACCCTACAAGCCACCCAAAGGGTGTGTGGCAGGGGGTGCTTCCACACCAAGCATGCATGAATGATATGGTAGAACACCGAAATTACATTGAAACCCGCGTACCACACATGCAAAGCGCCAATTAAAAATCTAATACCCAAGAAACATTCAATCTTCAATCGTTCCAACATGCAAGGGATACAAAGACTACTACTACAGATTCTAAATATCATGCATAAATAAGAACATCAATAGTTACATCATGCATAACTAAGAGAGTAGAGAATATAATGAGAAAGATTTACTGCCTGCCTATTGTCACTACTCGAACTATTCATGACGACGATCACAGCTGTTATGGTCCCGAATGGTACGCAGAAAAAATGACATTTTATACCTATCGGTTCTACAATCTACCGCTCTAATTTTATTGGTGAAATATAATCTGCCGTAGAACGAGGGGTTTAATAGTATGTTTTTGACGTCGTCAGAGAAATGATTTTCCTGAAATTTAGTTAGGAGGTTAAGCCTATAATTTAATCTACGCTGTGATAGCGATTCCCATCCTAATTCTTCTAACAGTCCAGACACACTAGCCAACTTATCGTAGCATCGTTTCACAAACCTAGCTCCTCTTCGCTGTACGCGATCTAACTCTGATATCAACCCCGTTTCGTATGGATCCCATACACTAACAGCATATTCCAGATGAGGCCTAACGATTGAAAAATAACAACGTTCTTTCACTTTCTCATCACATTTTCCGAGTACTCTTGATAAAGCCTAGCTTCCTGTATGCTTGACCGCATATTTCCCTAATATGTTTTCCCCAAGATAGGTCATGGGTCGACCCTGACTCCATCGAATTTGCTGGTAGTGAAAAGTGAAACATTCAACGGACGCCATAAAATTTTCACTTCGAACCACCGGTTCTGTCATGCAGATGGCATCCCGAGCCACGTTTTCCCGCGTGATGTGGAGCGTCGAGGAGAGAGGAAGGCCCCACGGGAGTGTGTCGGTTGCCGCATCTGATGGCGGTGGTACGGAGAAGGGGAGGGAGTTGTACCGGGGGGCGGGGGATGGAATGGGAGGGGGTGAAGCAGAAAGGAGCGAGGGAGTGGGGGAGGGATAAGGGAGGCTATCAAACAACTGTTGTGGAAACATCAGGAAAATGATAATGATTAATTATGATTCTATGGGGCACACTCGCCGTTTTAACAAATCGCTCAGAGAGAAAGTTTTGCTATAAGAGAGAGTATGTGTACTGCCCGTCAGAAATGACAACAATATCTGTTCCGAAGTAGACAAGCTTCCATATGATCCAAAAATACTGCCTGTAGACCGTTTAGGGCCGTTTGATTCGAGGCACATTCATATCCTTGGACTTTTCCCCAGATTAAGGAAGCAACCACGGAAACGGAACGGAAGAGCTATGCACACGCTTTTGGATAACAATATTATCAAAGACTATTAATCAGAAAACGAGCTGTTAATTACCTATTTGGGTTGTTAACCAGGGAAGATGGGTTGAGGTAGGAGGTGAGTATAAATTCTTCAGATAATTACATGCGCTCTGCCCTATCTTTTAAAACAGTTTCTTCCTTCATCTCAGTGCACATCCCACCTCTTATCAGCCCATCCATAGCACCTCTTCTCTTTCTGCCTTTTCACCGCTCACCAAAGATCTTCCCCTCCACCATGGATGCCAGCACCCATCTGCCCCTCATTGCCTGCCCCAACCACCAACTTTGCCACTAAATCATCTCCTCCATAGATTTACCATCCATACCCGCAATTTCCTCCTCGTTGGTCTTCCTATCCGTCCATCACACTTTCACCATCCTTCTTCATACCTATATTTAGAACACCTTCCGACTACTCTCGTCTTCCTTCCTGAGAGTCCACATTTCTGAACTATGCAAAGCTACCCTTCATATCAAATTATTCACCACCTTTTATCCTTACCCTAAGACCCTGTCATCAGCTCCCTCTTACTATTGAAAGCTTCTTAAGCCAGGGAAATTCTCCTTCTTATGTCCTCTCTCTTGAGCACTTTTCCTCCAACCTAAAACCGAAGTAATTAAATCACTCTTCATGTTCCAGCTTCTACCCTTCCAAATTTATTATCAGTCTCGATCCATTTTTCCAGAGAATTTCATTGCTCTTCTTTTCTCGCGAATTATCTACATTACAAATTTCCCACAATGATTTTCTAATGAATGTACCAAAGCTTACTGTCCTTCAGTGATCGGCTTACCAGAACTTGGTCGCCTGTGGATCTTACTGACTTTATCAACTGCCCTCTGCTTTTATTACTTCATCTAGATTCTTCTACGCCTCTATTACCATTTCCTCGGCATAAATGCTAAAAAGCAAAGGCGACAACGGGCAGCCCCGCGACCTATATCTTACCCACCCTGATCTTTCGTCCGCCACCCACACCTGGGCCCTCTGGGTCATAAGCCTCCGATGAGTCCCTGATCTACTTCTATTTTCATGAGTATCTGTATTAATTATTATCAATGAACCCTGTCAAACGTGTCAATAAAACTGGCAAATCAATCAAACTCGTTCTTGTTATACTCTAAGCTGGCTCCTATCTTTCGCCCTATCTGTTATGGTTGGCCCTACTAAGAGCTATTGAGATTGATCCTATCAGAATAGCTACAAGGGTGATTGAAACTCCCTTCCACTGAGATTGGATTGTAGTCCAAGTGAAGGAATAAAGTAAATATTGGAATAAATGAAAGTAAAAGCCCCAGAGGAATCAACTACAATATACGGACATTAACTAGTAGAGCAAGACAAAATTACATGACCGCTAAAACATCGTTTTAAAGGGAGTTCATGTAACGAAACATGAAAATAATCCCAGTAATGTGAGTTTTTGCATCGGTGATTTAGTAAAAACTCGTTTTAAACTATTGGGTAGTAAGTCTTGCGTCTATCATGGTATTACAATATAGGTATTACTTAGTTATTTGTGTTGGCTATATTTGTTTCCAACGATATGTTCGCATTGCGGTGACAGAACTGCCCTACTAATTTATATAAATGAAT
The DNA here is from genome assembly GCA_963169105.1 of Ceriagrion tenellum. Classification (NCBI taxonomy): domain Eukaryota; kingdom Metazoa; phylum Arthropoda; class Insecta; order Odonata; family Coenagrionidae; genus Ceriagrion; species Ceriagrion tenellum. Next base: position 100,829,124 of record OY720638.1, on the reverse strand, counting down.
ATCAAGAATACGATGCAATCATAAAATCATTAGGATCCCATATACGTTCACAAATATATCAATTTAGATGAAGTATTTTGTAAACTACGGTCTTGAAGGTACCATGAGTACCTCCTATATGGCTTGATGGCACTAGGGGGCTTAAAAGGCTCGAACTGTATAAAAGGATAGAAAGATAATTTTCCCTGGAAACCATATATGCAATAAACTCAATTACAATTAAATAATTTAAATAATATTTCCTTCCTATATTCGCTTTTAATATACTTCAAGTTGGATCTCCCTGCCAGGAAACTTAGTCGGCGTTTAGAATACAACATAACCAAGTCACGCGCAGTACAACGCAGTACAAGTGTATGCTCAAGTGATGCATTCATTCAAATGTAAGTACAAGCAAAATCAGATCACCCTGATTTTAAGAGTGTTTAGCGCATTTGTTTTATCTGCTGACGACACTGCCTGTGTTACAACGGGCGTCTTCCACCCGAAACTGTTTCAAGCAGATAAATTGGAACGCAGTCAGTAGCCAAAAAAATGACTAGAATCCTCGTTCCACCTTCACAAAATATTACGATTGAATAAGATCAGTTTTGCTCCCCAAAATATCATCAAGTATGCTTGAATGTAAACATTAAATGTTTATGAACATTAAATCTTCAGCTACTGTTGAATATATTGGAATTTGCTTTAACCTCTGATATATCGTGGGGAACACACATACAAAACATATGCGGCACAGCATTAAAGGAACTAGGTTTTCTTAAGCGTATAATTGGAAGGTCCTCGGATGAAAAAGTAAAAGAGACATTCTATTTTGCTCTGGTTAGGCCACACCTCAAATACGCCGCGAGCATTTTGGACCCTGGTCGTAAAGACTTAACCAAAAAAAATAATAAAATACAAAGAAAAGCAGCACGCTTTGTTAAACACGGCTACGAGCGAGAAATTCAGAACTGGTGTGTTTCAAAGCGATACAGAGAAAATTATCATGACGCTTCACTACACCTCTAGGTCTGACGGAAGCGATAACGTAAGAGAGATAATTTGCCGAAGAGATAGGTACAAGAACTCATTCTTTTCGTGCACATTAAGCGACCACTTCCACCACACAATAAAAACAGTTCCACTAAATTCTCTGCCATAATACACGTCACCATTTCACCTGCCAAGACCCCTTACATCTCTACACGGCTGGTGTCCTAACACCCCCTGTCACACGCCCATGCGGTGGCTCGCAGGGTAGTATGTAGATGTCGACGAATCTCTGCAAAATTTGGGCCGTAATGGAAACACTCCGAGGACAGCGGTGGTTGACATGGTAACTATGGTGTTGGCGTTTCGTCCCGAAAAACCCTGTTTCGAAGCCCGGCAGCGGCAGAAAATTTTGAAATTAATTCCGATCTTCGCGTGAGTGAGCTTCGCTAAGTGGGGAGCGTTTCAAGTGAAGCACTCCACCCTAGGAATGAGTAAAGCAAAAGGCTCCGCACGCGAAGAGGAGACTGAGTATTTGACCGAGAACATGGGACAACATTTTTATGGACAGATTTTTTCTTCTCCTTTGCTTTGGCTTCCCATGTTTAAATCGAGATTTTGCTGGCCACATGTAAAATTCACTCAAATATTCTGATGTGGAGGACGAGCAAGCAAAATATCCATCAGAGCCCTCTGATTCCGTTTTCTAGTGTTTGTTGAAATGTATCGTATCAGTGTAAAGGAAATCGATTAGAGATTTTTATTTTGAAGTGCCACGGTGAACCATGCAGTTTAATTGATACTTTAAACTTTACATTAATTGTTTATTATGGTTGTCGTACACTGCGTCAATCGACTTATATCGACTGTCTGTCCTCACTGTTACTTATGGTTAATCTTCTGCATTGCACTGCAGCAATAACAAGTTACTTAAGCCAGTCTGTTTTAGTGTTTCCAGTTTTAAGAAAAAAGGATATTGCGGTTTTGTGCGAAAATTATAGCAACCGAGAATGTTAGCATAAAAATTACATTCATTTGAAGTAATTACCCTCCTCATTTTAAAATATCTATCTCCGTTCTTTGGAACCTTTTGTGATCCATTGGTGCTCGTAAGCTAATCTCTTCCAACACCGCGCTCGATTCATGTGCTCTTGTAGCGGATGTCTCCTGTAATTATTAAAAAGACCATTATGAAATCTTTTATAGAAACCTAAAAGAATTAAAACATTTTTCTCCTTAACTTTCGGCACTCTGGTAATGCTTTGCGCATGTGTTAACTTATGGAGCAGCGAAACTTATTCTACCAATGAGTTATCAGTATTATTTACGTGCCATGGGTATGTGTCGATACTCGGACGCTTTTGAGGAAACCGTATTGCAATCCATTACGTATATGACATAAAGGTAGATTGATATGTAAAGTGGTTGTTGTACAACACATAATGGCTTGATGAATGAATAAAAATTTTTCAACAAAGTGAACCAACTATTCAAACTATTTTGATCAAATATCCTATCCAAGGGTGATAATGTTTAATGATCCACCTACGATGTTGATACGAGTTTTTACATTACGCATATCTCCAAGAGGTTCATGATCATGCCATGCGTTTTCTGTACACAACAGTCAGCTCGCATTGTCAGCAATGTCGATGGTGGCGGGGCTAAGTCTTGCCTGCTAGTTCGATGGTCGCGGATTAGAGTTCCGGGTGGATATATTATTTTCTCCAATTCGGAAGTTTTATTAGCCATCCACCGCTTATTTCACACCGTCATGCTGAGTGTCACGTCTTGTTGGTTTTTTCTCCTCGTAGGATTGATAAAATTACTACCGTATGAGTAATTCGCTGGCTTTAAGACACAGTTTGGGTGCACAAAGTTCATGTTTCCGTTCGATCCTTCGAACCTTAACCCTAATCATTCTTTTGAAGTAGTTTTGCCATGAGTATTATCTAGCACCGCCTTGATATATTTCAGTAGGGAATAATGAACTGTAACATTTTGGCTTCATAGCATTTATGTACAAAAGTTACGATTTCCGTCGTCCCCAAAGTTTGAGCTTACATTCTGCACAACCCCTACGATTCATAATTTATTAGGTAACTGATTTAGGATTTATAGGACTTACTTGTTAGGGACTTGCGGTCAATCAAAGATTGCGACGCATAGGGACAGATGGGTCCAAAGAAGCCGCTGCCAGCAAGAGTACCTACCAACCTATAGCATCACTAAATCGTATCAAATCTCGGCAGAAGTGATACTATAGGATCTAACCTCACTAGTCGTGGCGTCTTCATAGCTCTCTGTCTTCCTGTGTGGTCATCTTTGGTTGACCGCGAGTGTCAATAAAGTTCTGATACCATGAAATCATTTAAAAATAATTCGCACTGAAATCAGGAAACACAGTAATGAAATACGCTTTGACGGTATAAGTCATTATCAGCCCTGGTTCAATTCCAGGTCCAAATACTGTCGGCGCAGAAATCATGTGCACTCCAGTTTGGGAACAAATAACAAAGTAACGAGAAGACCTACAGAAAAACTAATTATATCATAATTTTTCTTATTTAATTCTTCGTTATTTAATGGTAAACTTAAAATTTTTAAATTTATTTTGATATTTTTTACTTAAACTATTTTATAAACATTATTAACAACCTTTTTCCTGTTAAAAATACAACGCTGAAACTTACAACATATATAGCAAACATTTATCTACCACTAACTTAAATACGACCGTCATAAAACTTCTTGTGTTTGAGTTACGAATTATCAAAGTCCTCGAACAACGTCATAAACCGGTAATTTAAACCCAAAGGTTGCAAATACAAATGTTCACAGGAGAATCAGGCCGACTACTCATTGAAATTCATTGTTGTCGAGTATCAAATAAAGAGCTTGGCATTTGTCAATTGAACTTTCACAACTTTTAAATAATGTATCAATGCTCTGGGTATAACAGCAATTTTTGCACCGTTACCCACTGCTACAAGATCTTGAATATCCGCCGCTTCCCAAAGCAGTCGTTTCTTGAGCTGATTCTTCCTTATATGCGCTAAAATGGATGTCAATCTTTACGAATACAGTAAGTTCACGCTAGGTCTAGGCTATTCGCTTATTTGGCGTGATTTTTTCTCGGTCCGAAGAAAAGACATTTCAAACGCCATAGCAATCAAAAGCGAAAGAAACTTTGAATGCTGAGTTCAGGATCACAAATAAACCCCAACATGGGCACATAAAAACGCCATGTTCAGTGGCAGACATTTTAATTTTAATAGAAGATAATCTTGGACCGCAACGACGGTCTGCGTATCTCTTAGAAAACATAAAGATGACGTAATCCTCGCTCGGGTCGGCGGTAATCAAGGTTACCCCTCGAGGGTGCTCCCGGCCATCGTTCATATCTGTCCCATTGAATTTCGGGAGAGTTGTATGGCACTCTGCACTTCCCTTTTCGCCACCTTAATGAGTGGAGAAAGGCTGCCTTGGCTCGGGTTCAAACCCGGTTAACCCAATTGACGGCTGATTAGTCGATCCTTTCAGCTGGACAAAAGAGGTGGACGGAAGGCCGGTGGCAAAAATTAGACGGTGCCGATTGCCCTTGGTGCTGTAGTTGACTTGTCCCTCCGATTTCTATCATAGCGCTTTTTGTAGAGAGTATAAAATCCATTTAATGCTGGACGAGCACTATTCAACTCGCGGAGCTGAAGGAAATCAATTTTTAAAAATGATAATTTGATCTTCAAGTTCAAGATATGATCAATTTAGTACAATAAGGAAGTAATATAACCTAAAATGACATATTTAGAGTACCTGCAATTGAATAACATTGCTAAGTGACAATCAGTATGCAAAAAGAAAGCAAAATTTTACCCCGTCGGCCCCGGTGGCGGCGGGGTAAAGTCCTCGCCTGCTAAACCGAGGGTCGCGGGTTCGAGTCCCGCCTGGGTGGGTTTTTCACTCGCTCGCTCAAACCAACTGAACTAAGCGACTTTCCTCGTCAACAACTCTTCAAAGGTATTCTACAGACGTCATCGCTCTGCGGTAGAATTGATCTTAAGCAGTGACACACCGCTCAAACTAACTATACAAGTGATGGTGACGTAATCATTGGCCACTATATCATAATTAAAACCGTCATAGTAGTGCAAAAACGACTAAGGAAATGACCCCGTCGGCCATTTCCTGGCGAGAACTTTACTCCGCCGGCCCTAGCGGCGGCGGGATAAAGTCCACGCCAGCTAAACTGATGGTCACGGGTTCGAGTCCCGCCTGGGTGGGTGCTTCACCACCCAGGGCATGGATGTATGTCGGTCTTTAACAAACCTAGCAGATCTCCTTTGCACGCGCTCTAATTCTTTTATCATACCTTCCTCGTACGGATCCCATATACTAGCGGCATATTCTAAATGAGGCCTGACAAGTGTAAAATAGCTTCTTTCTCGTACTTTCTCATCGCATTTGCCTAGAACCCTTTTTACGAATCCAAATCTACGGTTTGCTACACTAGTTATTTCCCTGATGTGTTTGTGATTGTGTCACTTCATAAGGTATATTGAAATTACATAAAACGTATTTTGGCGAGAAATAAACGCATGATTTTGAAATTTTTAAGAAACTGTAACATGATGCACTGTTACATTTCTGACGCAACATTTGCCGCAGAACTTCCATTTCTTTATTCCGCCTCTCTGAAGCGCACAGACCTACCATATAGCATTGAATACGGCTCCTATGTTGCGGCAAACATCTCCAAAAGTAGTCCTATAAAGGGCTGCTATTTTTGTTTCATTATAAATATTACTTCTCTCTCTTAATAATAAAAAAATCAATTTAAATTTTCTCACATTGATTCCTCGCTCAAACCAACTGAACTGAGCGACTTTCCTCGTCAACAACTCTTCAAACATCAACAACTCATCAAAGGCATTCTACAGACGTCATCGCTCTGCGGTAGAATTGATCTCAAGCAGTGACACACCGCTCAAACTAACTATACAAGTGATGGTGACGTAATCATTGGCCACTATATCATAATTGAAACCGTCATAGTAGTGAAAAAAATTGCCCCGTCGGCCATTTCCTGGCGAGGACTTTACTCCGCCGGCCCTAGTGGCGGCGGGGTAAAGTCCACGCCAGCCAAACTGATGGTCACGGGTTCGAGTCCCGCCTGGGTGGGTGCTTCACCACCCAGGATATGGATGTATGTCAAGTTCTGTTGGTCCGGTCCCTGGAAACCTGATGACAGGCTAAGCAGCCTATCGGGAATCCAGGGACATACGGGCCAACAGAATCGTCCGGCAAGCAAAAAAAAAAATTGAGAGAGATATTCATGAGAAAAAGTCGTGGATAGTGGGAAAAGCACTTCATATCAATGGTACTGGAGTCAGAAAAAAATATGGCAAAGCGCAAGAGATAAAAAAGGACGAAAAAAGGATTAATTTTTCAATATCTTCCAAAAACTGGAACTGTTTTATGATCAATTGAAGAAAAACCTTACAACTTCTCACTTCTTTTATATGTCCCATTTGAAAGCGAATTATAAATGACTTTGGTCCCATGTAAAAGAAATATCTTTTGCACAATGACGAATTTGTTCTACGAGCAGGCTAAGGAACACAGTAATCTCTTCAGAGATAACCAGTTTATGACTGACATCCTATTACTTTTGTCGCGGTACCAATTCTTACATATAACTTCCGAAATTCTCGATGGTAAAATAGTTTTTTTATTATGGGAGAAACTTAAGGCCACTAAAGAGGGAGGGGAATGTTTACATGGGATTTTCTATGACATTAATCTGATAATTTTTTCATCAGAATTATAGCTGCTTTTATAACATTATAACATTCTAAAACGTTCCTCCCTAAAAAAATCAACCTACATTCTAACTTTGACTGGGCCAGTGAAAAGTAAATTATATTTGGCACGAACGGTGAGGCGACTCTGATTACGAACCAAATAATATTATGCTAAGCTGTATTTCAATACAGCGACACAGCGGCGTACAAACGTTACAGATTTGGGGAAGGCAGGAAAGCGTTTAGGCCCTGCCTCCCTTTCAAACAGATTTTTTCGAACTTTGATATAATCTTAATAGTTTGTCACTTTCAACTGACTATCGAGATTTACAGTTTAATGTTTCATTTTGTATTAACTGAGAGCGTCTTCTGCGCTCTCTTTTTGGCACATTTTGGCCCCCTTCGCAACATTTTAGCGGCGGGGCAATATACCCTCGCCACCCCCACGGTGTTACGCCGCTAAGCACACACATAAGAAACCTCTTATATAAAACCGATAATAAAATCAATAAAAAGATATTCCAGCCCTACTTTAAGCGATAATCTTAAACACACCAGACCATGTGCATGGACATAGGCACATTATTAATGGAATATTGTGATGGAAATTTAAATGCACTAATATACCACACTAGTGAGATAATCCAGATAGATAACGCCAAAACTAGTTAACGAACCTACTGATTAAGGAAGACTTTTGGCGGCTTTATATAATAATTACACAGACTGGGAGTCACTAGAGGAAACTATAAGATCTTGATCTATTAATGAATGAGCAAAATATTTTTTTAATCTACTGAGCACTGCTCTGAGTATTAACCAGATTTCGGATTCTAAATCAATCGCCTCTATATAGCGCTGCATGTCGTCCGGCGTGGTGAGTGAACCAGCCAAAAAATTATAATAGCTTAATAGTTGCCTCTTACATAACAAATGATTAGTTTTTCCTTTCTCACATCGAAAGCCTCACATTCCAATCTTCATCCCATACAAGCTTATACTCCTTGAGCTACGCGGTCGACCATTCAACGTTTATGTTCCTATTATCTCTACCCTTTCGTTAAACTCCCTCCAGCCACTTCTTCATCTTCTCCTACGAGCCAAGCACTTACACGATCAAAATAATTTCCTCCCTTCTGATTCTCTCAGTACCACATTTTCACCTACCAATTCTTTAAAACCACGCCAATTTGTTTCGCTCCAGGCCCAGATCAGTTTGATACCGGCATTACTCAACACCCCAGAAAGAATTCTTCAGTATTCTTACCAGTCATAGAGCTTCTGCCATTGATCTAACCTTATTCAATCCTTCTTTTAATGGCGAAATCATTCCAAGTCCCCGCCAGGGAAATATTTGATCACGATAGAATATTTCGCCTAATTATTATGGAGCTAACCGAGGAAACGGGACTCGGCGGAAAGATTAGCGTAGGCACTATATATTTCCAGCTGGATAGCTAATTCTTTACTTCATTTCCTTGTTGCCATTTCCTTTCTAGTGCTGCTCAATTAGGTAAAGACTTCCAACCATTCTATCTGTTCTATCTTCGCTCTCCTATTCTATAAAATTACCTTAGCCTTTCTAGTTCCTGAGAATTATATTATTTTTGTTTCATCAGAACACCGTTAAAAAACCTCTCCCACGAGCTTAATATTGGGTCAACAGGAACGCAATTAACGGAAAAGTTGGCAAACTGAGAGGGTACAACTAAGCCATGTATTCACCATTTTCTTTTTCTATATTCTGTATATCTCCGTGAATAAGATAAATCTGTAAATTCTTTACGAAACATTACCAATCATTAGCTTTTCTGCGCGCATGCGCTTCGATAATTCCTTTGCCAAAGACTACTTATACCACTGAAATTCCAACCTAAAATGAGAGATGTTATCTCCAGTTGACTTAATGTAAGAGGTTAGCATAATATTCATGGTAAATTTGAGTATATTTTTTATATTATCTCATCGTGTAGTCCTTTAGGCTTATTACTTCATTTCAAATTGGGTTCTTATATGTTGATGTATTCACATAAAGCTACCATCGACATTCTATAACTGCTAAACGTTTTTAATAATCGTTCAAGGAAAATAAATCGCTTCAATTATCTGATTTAGTCGTATCTTCTCCTTCACATCCATTGCAGTTCGTTCGCTATCCCCATTCCATTTTTTTGCTCTAATTGATGCTTTAATGCAACCTTTTCGTCCACTAATACCTGTGTTTAATCTTTTTCTTTGCTTTATAATCCTTTCTTGTAGCTCGTTTGCACGATGAGAAGTCATCGAGGCATCTCTTTATACTATTACCAGAAATGTGAGTTTGAGCTTAAAAAATACTGTGGAGTTTGCTCAAATATCATCAATATTATTGTTGAAGCAATTTCTAGCAATTGGAATAGTAAAAGTTTGAATTTAATATTTCCAGTAAAAACAGCAAAGAAAGAGCGTTTTTTATTGCATCACAATTAACTCTTTTATACTTTAAATTACTCTAAACTCTATTGCGCCATCTGTATAGTATTATGAAATACTCAGCTCTGATTAAATGATTTAAACATTCACATGTACTATGTTATAAATATAATTAAAGCCTAACTGTGCAGGAAAAATAATTCTTTCCACTCTTATTTTTCAACAAGGAGAAAAGGGTGAATTTTTGCAATTTCAAAAGCAACGTAAAAGAAATCAAGTGACGTAAAATACCATTTAATAATTAGTGTAAGATATCAGGCTTTCCCGACGAATGCTTAAAATGTAGAGTCTTCGGGTGATGATGGTTAGTGGCACCGAAGTTTTGTTGCCTTCTTTCAATGCCTTCAACGTCCTCGCCTTCGAATCTTCTGTTCCACTAACCACATCACCCGGACGGAAACTAAGGACTCCACATTCCAGATTCATAACTACCGTTCTGCCGTTGCGTTAAAATAAGATAGGTATTATTACAAAATCTTCTACTCAGAATCATTGAAAATATTCGTCAATGATTATTTTGTTAAATAGGCACTCGCAAAGGAATATACTTGCCACAAAGTATTTCAATGCATAATTTTATGTAGACTTTGAATAGAGTGACCTAAAGCGTTCGAAATAAAATACAACATACACTAGCATACCGCATCAGTTCAATAAATTAATTCCACAAAGCTTTAATCTAAGGAAAATTTATTTTAAAAAATAATTCAAGGAAGTTATGGATTAAAGTGTAGCGTCCAAATTCGCGAGATATTCGGTAATTGTACTAAAATATGGGTTTATCATCGGTCAACAAGATAGGTACACCTTATTGGTACACACAAACAATACGCCGGAAATCATGCTATATGGTTATTACAGGTGACAATTAGACACACGGCTTGACTCTGGATAGACGCTGAGAATAGAAAATGCATTCCGTTTCACATAAGTCTCATTTTTTACTAGTGTTGCAATAATACTTTTGTTCTTCCACCATATTGTCGAATAATATTTTAAGATGAATTTTTGGACCGTAAACACTTTGTAAAAAATAGATTAGAAAAACATTTAGTATGTAACTTCGTCACATCTACCCGAGACCAACAATGGATTTTTTCAATGCATTGAAACGAATATACCAGCATTTTTGGACAATTTAACAGTAATTTGACACATTCGTCCATTGAATCTGATTCCATCTTCCGGTCGAAGTGACCTTTGACCTGAAGATACCACTTTTAAAGGGGGAAGCGTTTTCAACGAAACGCTGACCCACGTAACTGAACCGGAAGATGGAACCAGATACGAAACGCTGCGAAAGCATTTTCCACAACACATATCCATTCCTGGGATGCGGAAAGACAGCCATGCATATTTCGAACCCACAGTCGAAAGCCGTGTTTGCGCTCTTCATGCAACCGTGCAAGTAGATTCATGAACAATTCACCATTAAAATTTCTCCGAGATAACATACAAAATTGCGCAACTGCATGAACGCGTGGCCATAAAACAGCTCCTGTCCTAATACGGAGCATTTTTCCTCGCAACTGTCCAGCCACATACTTGCGCGAGTACATGCATCGTGTAGGCACACCTTAAGAATAAGCTAAATTAGGATGTTTCCCACCTTCTCCATGTTCAGCTAAATTCAATCTCAAAGAGTTAGTCATCATTTTTCACTCTGCGCAAACAGCTTTCAGTTCTCTGCTTTTTATTGGCTTGGCAATGGTAAAGGTAAAACTACTCAGAGCAGAGAATAATGCAGGGCAATCAATAAAATCAACGTTTTGAGGCGTTACTTCATGGAAACGCTGTATTCTTGACGAAAAATACACACTCTACTTTGTATGGCCCACAAAACAATTTATAATGTACAGTGCAACCGGTTTCGCCAGCTATGGCAGCCTCAGATACACGTGATCATAACATTGCTGGTAAAAACAGTTGCACTGCATTTTATAAATTGTTTTGAGGTACATACAAAGTACAGGGAATATTATTCTCCAACACTGGCCACTCATCATGAAAAAGAAGGAATAAGGGCAACAGCAACAGGAAGGGAAAACAGTTGCACTGTATTTTATAAATTGTTTTGAGGTACATACAAAGTACATGGCATATTATTCTCCAACACTGGCCACTCATCATGAAAAAGAAGGAATAAGGGCAACAGACGAATAATCATCTATTTCTGCTGAAAAATATGACAAAAGAACCTCAAAGTCAGACAATAATTTATCTTTGAGGAAATTAGCATGATAATGTAAAGTCAAATGAGAATGAGACTTCCTAGGTTCATCTTCATCACTGTCCGCATTATTAAAAGTTCTTCGAAGTTGCTTTAACAGTCAGTGGCCTCACATATATTCTACAGCTTGCATTTATTTTAATATTAAAATAAACTTTCCTTTTCAGTCAAACAAAAAATATTGAAGAACATGAAAGTGTGACGACCAAAGCTCAGCGGACATACCAGCGTCAAATTATTTGGGCAAATGTAATTGGCATTACCTCCATCCATCTGCTTGCTGTGTACGGTTTATGGGCGGTCCTCTGGAACTTCAAAATATCGGCATTCATTTGGGGTGAGTCCCGTTGTTACAATTCATGAGTGAATGAAAATAATACCGGAGTGATGGTGTGCTGGCATCTGAAATATTTTGTATGTTTATTGACAAAGTGCCGAACATTAACACCAAGCACCGTCTAATAGCTTACCCTAGATTTAAGAATAAGTAATACAATGAGAGCGATATTGTCTTTAACGTGAGAAAGTTCCCAACAATAAAGCCTTTACCCTGAATTTTTCGCCAACGACGTAATATCCAAGGCCAGATAATATGTTGCTTGCTCCATATTATAATTCGCATTGAATTTTCAAAATTTACGAAATTAACCGAAAGTCAGCAATGAAATGATGATGCGAAATATTAAAATATGTTAACTTCAACTCTCCAACACTGGTCACTCCTCATGAAAAAGAGGGAATAATGGCAACAGACGAATAATTATCTAATTCTGCCAAAAATGTGACAAAAGAACCTCAGAATCAGACAACAATTTATACTCGAGAAAATTAACATGCCGATGTCAAGTCAAATGAGAATGAGACATCCTCGTTTCATCTTCTTCACTGTCCGTATTATTAAAAGTTCTTCAAAACTTCTTTAATAGTCAGTGGCCTCTCATATTTATGCAGGGTTTTACAAACAAAAAGTATTGAAGAACATTAAATCTCCAAAATATATATTTATTCCGTTTGCCATTCCTGTCCGCATGTGATCGAATTTGTAAGAGATTGGATTCCAGGGGAGGTATGGTGTTCCAAATTTTGTGTAAATTTACATGGCATCATTACCGCGCGAGACAGTGGATTATAACGACACATTACTATAAGAGGAATTATTGTATTACTTTCCGACAATTACTGGTGAGCTACTCCCCACGTTATTAGGTAAAGTTATAATTCTAGAATTAAATACTTATCGGCATAAATGCTACATCTTTTGAAGGTTGGGTTTCCGGCGTAACTTTATGGAATAGTTTCATGATTGAAATGTTTATTCCACGATAAAATGTTGAATTACGACCGAGGTCACGTTGCTGAGCGATATCATCTGGTACACGTACAAAGTCATTTACAAACATTCATGATTTTTTAATATTTATCTACGTATACCTTATCGTATATCTATATATTTTTCCACTCTCAATGCTATTGAGTGTGTATGCATAACTATGAGTAAAAGAGCGTTGTTCTTTACCTGATGATATCACTAAACTACAAAACCTAGGTTGTAATGAATAAAAAACTTTTCAATGTGAAATAAACAAAGTTTTTCATTTCAATCATTATATCGTATGTTCAAAACTCGGTTTTCATCTATCCCACTGGCTCTTAAGATTACTCTATTAAGCAAGGAATTAAATCTAAAAAATTATGACAAAATAAACATTGAGTACAATTTAATGTATCTTCTAGCCTGGCAGGAGTTCAAAATAATATAAGAAAAATAATTCAATCAGTTCACTTACGCTCGCTATATTGAGAAACTCTACCGTTTAAACGTTTTCTCATAATTTAAAATAACTCTCTGTGCTTCCGCACCAAAGAAAATAGCCTAGTGAGTCATTTATTCATAACATGTATTGAGTATTCATGTATTGAGGGATTCCACTGACTTCTTGATAAATCATGCAGGTTTGACGCTGGGCTGTCTCTCTGGTTTCGGAGTAACTGCGGGCGCTCACAGACTATGGGCTCACCGTTCGTACAAGGCGAAGCGGCCTCTCCAGATTCTGCTCCTAATTTTTTACTCTATTGCTGGGCAGGTAAGGAGGTTGACTTTTAATAAGTAATAATTATTCTAAGTGCATCAAGCTTTACAAAATACTAACTATGTGGCTGGGAATTAGAGAACATTTGTGACTATCGGGATACCCGTCATTTAAAAGTACGTAAATTTTGCAACTCCGACGTGTCACAAAGGATTCTGGTACGTAAGTTAACATGGAAGGCAATCACGTGCATTATGAAGTAAATGGATCTTGATTAATCTGCACCACGGAAACTGCAGACTGATCTAAGACATGAAATATTGTGTAACTCCGTAAAACCTAGCTGAAATACATCGGAGTTAAAGTGTATTTCAGCGGCCATCTTCTATCCCTCTTAGCGTGCTTTCAAGGTTGAGCAACTGAAACGTCTTGCTGTCTCGTCTTGCGAATCCAAAAATATTTTAGACTCCATGTAATTTTAAATATTTTCAAGACCAGGTAGGGATAAGAAGAACGCTTAACGAGTAATTTTGAAATTTGTGATTTCTTTTCCTAAGTTATCACTATATTAAACTTGCTCAAGATGGACATAAGCGAATCAGGTGTGACTTCGTGAAATTAAGTTACGTCAATCATAATAGCGAAAAAAATGCTTTTTCCTGCGCTACAAAAATGTATTTCACCAAAAGTTCTCAATGATTAAAGTGTCATTTTTCGGTAAAAAGTAATTTTCACTTCATAATTACACTTTAACCGTTGAATTCCATTATAAAATAAATACGTGAAGAACATTACGAAGTTAGTTTTTCCGCCATTATGGATAACATTGCTGTAAGTATTTTTTGTATAGTTAAAACAATGAATATATTTCAAAATTTTCTGGAGGCGCCACAATATGATTTTGTGAACTCCAACACGTGTCATTTAGCACCGAATGTTAAGTTGTTTTCGCTATCACACCGAAGTAAGATTGGGACAGTTTGTATAGCAGTGCCACCTGCAGAGTAGCCAGCAGAAATGGGGCTCCCTCTGATCTCTTGAGTCACTTTCTCTTTACCATCCTTCATCCAGGATTCTGATTCGTAGTATATTGAAGTAAAAAAACTGTGGTGCGTCATCGGAAAACCTGAATGCAAAAAAAGCATGCAACTTTGATTAATTTATTCATGAACGCAGGCAAATACCCGATAAATGGCATGAAGAGATTTTTATTCCCATTACAAGACTAGTGGGTTCTCCGATTTCCATGGTTGAAACTCTTCCGTAAGAGGTAGTAGAAAGGAAGTCTAACTAGCCAATTGTTACCAAAGTTCACGAAAAAATACTCTTCTGAATATTAGTTTATATTTTAAATAGATGTCAACCAACAAGTTACACAGCGGAGTGAGCATAACTGTGTGAGAGAATGAAAAAAAACTTTGGTGCGTCATCGGACGGCCTAAATGCAAAATAGATTCAAAACTGGGATGATTCATTCATGAAAGTGGGGCAATATCCACTAAAAAGCGCAAAGAGGTCTTCATTTCCATTTAGAGGTTATGGAGTTCTTTGGATCCCAATGCAGAAGTGCTTCAGAAAGATACAATAGAAAGTAAGACAACCCAAATTTTTCCCTTCACTCTCGTTTGCTAAGAATACGTAAAAATTACGACTTTATTATTTGTCTGAACTCATTTAAAATCAAATTTGAAACCTATAGAGAAATTATTCTAAATTTTATGTCAGGAAGATTAAGAACCTCAACGAAAGAGGAAAATCGTCTGACTCAAAAACGCAATAGAGGAAATTACTCAAGTAGTTACTCTCGAGATACGGCTACGGATACGGTTTTGGAACACGCTGCTTTGGTAAGGGCCCCAAATGTGGATTCCCACTAGTGACCCTGGAGAAGGCTCAGAGGAGACACAAGAGAACTGAGAGCATGGCTGATAAGGTTGATAAATTAATTCACCCGAGGAGGAAAAGAAAGCGTTGTACGGAATGAATGAAATAGTTAAGGATGGATCTCCTGTAGGTCATCGGCTTTTTCTAGATCCCATTGTTGCTTCAGGCGAGGCCTACAATATGTCCCGGTTTGATCGGGACAAGGCAAGTTTGATCGCTCTATTGTGCCGTCCGGTTGGCAAAATTGGCCCAGCTGACATGTTCCGCAATGTTTCGGTATGTCCCGCTGTTCCCGGCGCGGAGAAATGCGCAGTAAAAAAATATTCACATAAAAAACGATGTCTCGAACCGTATTCCACGCATCGTCTAAGTCTCTTAACTGACTATTGGGTATTAATCTCTAGATTTAAGGGCCACTGTGAGGGAAGCCGGGCTTAAACAAGGTTATTTTTTACCTTTTCTCTGGGAGGAGGGACGCAATCCACCACTTGTGCATGTGGTACTTTTCATTCGTTACAGCAATCCAACAATCCAGCAATACAATAACTGTGTGCTATAAGCTAACATTTTGGAACGATATCGGAATTTGGTCCTGGTTTCAGGTTCTTCAAATCATGATTCGTCCCAGTTTTGTGGTATCAGAATATGGTGACCCTCTTGCGGTAGTCCAAGCGAGATTAAAACTCAAATTCGATGTTTTATAGACTCATGGTAAATAATAAGATTGCGAATTTTTCATAGTATGAAACAAGGTAGTTATGACGCATAGATAGTATCAAAAACATATTAAAGTGAAGTTCATATGTTTCTTCGATTATTTTCAAAGATGTGTTAATAACCTAAATATTTTTTACAAAAACACAAACAATATCGGTTTTCAATGCGTTTGAAGCTTATTGCGGGGGCAAATTTGTCATGTTCAAACCTTAAATATGAATATTTAAATAATAACTGACATTTTAGTCACAAAGGCAAAGTTTTTGCCTAATTTTCGTGTAAGTACTATATTTATTTCAGGAGTCTTTCAGCAGCTAACATTTCTAAATCAAAAGTTGTCATGGAAAGAGAAAAATCTCGCTCCCAAAAATGGAGCTCACGGCAGCCTCATCCTCAACCCATCTCCTTCCTCGCCCAAGTTACCATTCTGCATTTCGATCGTCGCCTAGACCTGGACAAAGGTTAACTATAAAATTTTAACGTAAAGCTATCAGAGGTCATATTTGTCAATTTATATGATGCATGAATATGGGTCAGGCGTAATGCCGGTTCATCAGGTATCGATTGTCGGATATCAATTCAACCAGCGAAGCAATGGATACGAGGTGTATAGCCACCGGCAGATTGAAATGAGACTTTTCATTTTTCTCAATTTTTCCTAAATACTTGCTTTAATTTTTTGTACAAATGTCCATTTATCTCTCTATAACCTTAAGGATTTTTGCCCTTCAATTATCTTCAATTATTTGGTATTATATCTATACCAATCATTAATTTCAACTGTAACACCCGTTACAATTGAAACTCTGAATACAACTGAAAATTTTAAAAAGAGTACATTTAACGTCTTTCCCTGAGGGTAATAATGTTGGTCTTTCTATTTCCTTGTTGTTAAGCTCCACTTATTTTATGATTTGCACACAATCATTTGTCAATTACCTCGCTGCTACTTCATTGTACCCTACTTTCGCTCTAGGGAACCTTTCCCAGAGTATAAGAAAGGTTTATTTCATTCTATTCTAGATAGGACCAAAATATTTTGACAATTTGCCCTTCACAATCACGGTGGTAAAGAGTAAAAATGTATTTCTTGAAAAGGTCAGATATTGGCTTTTATCTTACCACGATATCGATTTGCTTGTTAATTTTATAGTTGCATTTTATTTTCATAAAAATGTATTGGTAACTATACTCTTTTTTATGTATTGGTTACTATACTATACTATGTATTGGTTACAATACTATACTATGTATTGGTTACTATAATATACTCACCAAGTCATAAGATCCACACGGAGAAAATAAAATCGTATATATAAGAAGCATTATCAATATCACTGAGTAGAATGACTAATTTTCGGCTATCGTTATTTTTTTGTTAACATATTGGCAAATCGTTCATATAAACAACTGGAACTTAAATGACTTGGTGGGTATAAAACAATTGCAAATGCTTAAACAAAAGCCCGACGGTCAATGGCGAATCTGCTACATAATGACTGAGAATGGTCATAACAAGACATCAATTCCATATACGTTTATGCATGGGAAAATGGCTTTTGAAAAAAGCAGAGTAATAAAACCCCTAATTCATTTCCGATTCTAGTCGCAGCTACCTTCGTGGAAAACCATTAAATGTTATAATGGGGAAAAAATTAAGCTTTTTTGTGCGCCGATGATATATGCCATAAATGAAAAAAAACTTGGTTCCATAGACTAGGTGGTACTAAACCTGGACAAATGGACTAGGTGGTTGATTCTGGCGCGCAATAACGCAATTAATCAGCGACTTTAATAGCAATACTTGCCTAACCAGCAGATTTAATAGCTAACGATGGATGGACATCCAGAAATACTCTCCTCTAGCTATATGTCCGTGTATTTATAAATTTTCTTGCAAAAGCAACGCGTCACTCCGTGGAGTTGGGCGTCGGTGATTGTCACAATGGTTGCACAGTTGCGAGGGAATTCCGGGTCGGTACCGAGTGCGACGCAATCGCGGGGATCCCTTTCAGCAGGGAATAAAAAAACAAGAGAGGTACGCCTCTGAAATATGCGAATCTTTGCCTGACCTTTGATCTTCGGCGAAGCGTCGATGCTCGAGCGGATTGTGTTTGCACGCTGGCCAACAATACTCCCTCGCCTGCAACAATGTCTTTTTTTATCCGCGATGAGCCAATCGAGCTTCGCCATATCCTCGTGAATTTTTTTCCTAATCTTCATTTTAATTGGATTTTGAATTCGCAGAACACCGTCTACGACTGGGTGAGAGATCACCGGGTACATCACAAATTCAGCGAGACCGACGCAGACCCCCACAATGCAAAGCGTGGCTTTTTCTTCTCGCACGTCGGATGGCTGATGCAACGGAAACACCCCGAGGTCCTCGCTAAGGGCAAGAAAGTCGACATGTCCGACATCACGGAGGATCCTCTGCTTGCATTCCATACCAAGTAACCGCATAAATGTGTTATATATATCTGGAATTGACGTGAGTTTTGTTTGCGTACGAGTGCAGTTTGGGCTCTCCCGGCAACCCTCACGATTTGTACGTACACTCGGCCAATTCACCGGTAATTGGAGAAGGAAGGGAGACCTCGTGGCCACAATCAAGTAGGGATACATTCACACCCTTATCCGCAGTTACTCAATCTAATATATAAAAATACATGTTTGTTTGTTCGTCCTCTATGTGTTCCAATACCATTCCTCAGAGAACTTTGGTGAGTTGTCGTGCGCGCAGTCTCGGTAACTGATTTGAATCAAAATATTTGTAGTCAAAAAACATAGCTTTACCAAACACATCCAAATTTTGAATACTTAGCCCTCTAACTCACATTTAAAATATTATCAGAGGTCAGAATCCTCGGAAGCGATATTCCATTAATGTTTATCAATTAAACTAAGGTTTTTTTTGTACATTGGTACAATTAGGTGAATTCTTTTATATCACCTGAATATTCCGAAAATTTAAAGCTAATTTTTCATAGTAGAGAAAAGGTCAATTATAAATATTACTTATTAAATAAATTGACCATATACATTCAATATTTGTCCCATACCAAACATATGGACGTCTCATGCACAAACTCCAATGTTTGCTCTACATCGAAGGCAAGTATTTACTTAATTCCCGGTGTCACTGATAAAGATGTTGACGAAAATATACTTTACCTTTAGAATGTAATATCATTGGCAATGATTGAGTATAATAACGCCTCAATGTCATTCGCGGAAATTAATGTATAATTGGGCGTTCATTAAATTGAAACGAAATTTTTCTACACTTTTGAGAGGCTTTTTAGCCTCTCAAAAGGATGGAATAGGATATTGTTACCGAGGAGAAGGCTCAGGGAACACACAATTGCACTGAGAGCGGGATCCTTAGAATACTTGCAGGGGAGAGTTTTCAACCAAAAAAGACGGAAGTAGGTTCGGTGTAATGAATAAAATACGAACGAATATTAGGGAAAATAGTCACCAATGTCGGATAAAATGTATCCCCAAAGAACCAATATTAATGTACGTATCCATAATGAAAACATTTACTCCGTTCTTTCCTGAACACTTTTTATTCGTACGGTGCGTTTCACGACTTAACAGCGTCATCAAGTACAGAAAAATTTAGGTTGATGGAAAATATACTTCTGGGTATTAGTTCATATAAAAATAAATGCCAACTACCAAGTTACTCAGCGAAGTGACCGTAGATTGAGTGAGAGATTGAGAGATTTAGAGCGTGAATAAGTGTCAACTTACAAGTTACGTCGCGGATAGAGAATAAATATATGAGGCCATGAAAGGAAACTGGTGCGTCATTGGAAAAACCTGAGTGAAAAAAGTATCAAAAGGGGAATAATTCATTCATGAACGCACGGAAATGCCAATTAAAAATCGCGAAGAGATCTTCATTTCCATTAGGAGACAGAAAGTAAGAATACCCTGAATTATCTTTGATTCGCATTGTTTTAATTAATTCTTTAATGAACTGAACTCATGTCAATTTCGATTTGAAATCTGTAGAGTGATTACTTCGAATTTAATGGCAAGAAGGACAATTACCTCTACAAAATAGGAAATCCGCTTGACACGTAAGTGAAATAGAAATAGTTAAGAAAGAAGCTACCTTTAAGCTACGGCCAAAGTTAGAATGCGTTACTTTTGTGTGTGTACCACGTATGGAATAGGATATTGTTACCGAGGAGAAGGCTAAGGGAACACACAATTGCACTGAGAGCGGGATACTTAGAATACTTGCAGGGGAGAGTTTTCACCCAAAGAAGACGGAAGTAGGTTCGGTGTAATGAATAAAATATATAAGGAATATAGAGCACAGGAGAAACTCAGAGAGGATGTAGAGAAAACGAATATTAGGGAAAATAGTCACCAATGTCGGATAAAATGTATCCCCAAAGAACCAATATTAATGTACATACGTATCTATAATGAAAACATTTACTCTGTTCTTTCCTGAACAATTTTTATTCGTACGGTGCGTTTCACGACTTAACAGCATCATCAAGTACGGAAAGAATTTGTCTTCGTTTCGACGTATGTCTTCATTATAGACATGTACATCTAACACTTTTTCGAAATGACGCCTGCCACGGTCAAGTTTAACAAATGTTAAAATGTTTCAATACCAATTTATTATTATTGTGATTTGGAACGAACTGATGGTAGAAAAACAGAAGCCAGTTTAAATAAATGTCAGCATTATTAAAATGGTGACAGCATTAGGTTGTAAGATGACTTTCTTTAGATATATAATAATAAATATGTTTGCAAATATCTGCATTCTCTCTTGTGAATCTAGTGTTATGATTTAAAATGTATGCTACCACCGCGCAGAATGCCTACTTGAGGCGTAATTTATCATGTTGATGACCATAATCTTTTTAACCCACAGGTAACGGCCCACGGTCGTTAAGATACCAGTAGATACAAGTAAAATGAATTTGTAGGTATTTTATATATAATTTCCGAAAACTCAAACACCAAATCTTAGGATTTATACAAAGCCTAAAAACTTTAGCCCTTTTGACAAAGTATTTTGATCTGTATCATATCATGTACGCATATCCACTTATCAACGATTTCAAACGGAGCGTGCTTCGCGGATTTGAGGTCTGCCGGAGTCGGTACAGTCGGAAATGAGATAGAAATGTCGCTGATATTTAAGTACTCTGGGTAGGGTTAAAACTTTAATTCATAAATTTTGTAATTGTTTGACAGAAACAGGATCATCCAGCCAAGATAGAATAAACTGAGGCTATGGATTACTTTAGACTTTTCCGTGCTTTCTGATACCATTCAAATGTCTTTTTCTCTGTGGTCTGTAGTCTTCAATGAAATGTAATTCACTCATCGTTTTTGAAAAATCGTTTAAATGGGTTACAACTGATACTTTTAAGTATATGTTGGTTTCAATCTGAATTATTTCCATTACAGCCTAACCGCTAGATTTTGAAGTCACAACGTGCGCACGATATTATACAGCGAATTTTATCAATGTTTTAAAAGTATTTCAGCCAAGATTTTTCATACCTTTTTGTCACCACGACCGGGGTCAAAGAGCCACCTTCATATCAGTTTTAACAGTAGAATAACCGGACCTACGGAAAAACTACTTCTTCCCACATCTTGCCATTTTAGCCAAGGTATTTAGTTATTTAGTCAAGAGGCATCACAGGCATGACAAGCACAAACAGAGAAACGCAAATGAGTGAAAAGTGAAGAGACTCCCTCGTGAATTTCGATACTTCGGAAGCACAAACACCGCATTCCGAACAAGAAATAGCAATGCAAATATAATCATCTCTTGACTACCATTACCAAGTCGGTTTTTCTGCCGAAATGTCAAAATTTACGCTTGAGTTTCTTTTCATTTGTGTTTCTGTGTTTGGTATTCGGTCTGCGTTGGACGTATGAGTAGATGTGTTCGTTTACGATACACTTCAACCTTTAATTTAACCTTTATCGTTCTTTTGAAATACACACAAGTAACACAAATAATTTTTTTAGATTTTTCCAATAAAACCCCACATCAGGAGCACAAGTACTTTTTCCTGCTTTCCCGAGTCCATCGCGACAGCGAAAGTCACCAGTGTCCCCAAGACCAGGGAGTGAGAAACACTCTTGAATCCGGCAATCAGGCGGAGGCCGGTTGGGTGAAAACTGTGCCTTCAGCTAGTAAAAACAGTTTTCCAGCACATGAATTACGGATTTAGTAATTAGATGACATAGAATGTGGTAAAATCGGTGGGAAATTTCTTCAGCAATGAAATAACCTATTAGTATAACTTTCACAAAGGAAAGACTAACAATTACAGCCATGCCTTATATCGCCGAAAATATTAATTTATGGAGAAGATAGAAAGGTGAGTCCATATTATAATGCGCTCTGTCGTCTTTCTTTTTGTCAGCTTTTTTATCCTCTGAAATGTGAACGTAAATAAAAGTTTTCATCTGAGTGAAAAGTCCAACATTTATTGACAACTTGATCGACAGAATAAACGATAAGCGGACTTTGAAGTTCTGTCATCGGAGTGGGGTTAGAATTAAATATCAGTAAATGCACCTCAGTTCACCGACTGCCAAAGTCATCACACAAATGCCATACCTATACTAAGGTGGAATATACATAAAACCTTCAGATACAGTAAAATATCTTGGAATTACCTCAACCCCTGATATATCGAGGGGAACACACATACAAAACATATACGGCACAGTATTAAAGAACAAGTTTGTATTAAACGTATAATAGGAAGGTCCTCGGATGAAAAAATCAAAGAGAGATGCTACTTCTCTCTGTTTAGGCCACACCTCGAATACGCCGCGAGCATTTGGGACCCTGGTCATAAAAATTTAACCAACAAAATTAATAAAATACAAAGAAAAGCAGCGCGATTCGTTAAAAACTGCTACGAGCGTACATATTGTGTCTCACAACTTTTAGAGGAATAAATGTGGGAGCCTCTAAAGACTCGGAGGCTACTCGCTTGGCTTAGGTTGCTAGAGAAATTCAGAACTGATTTGCTTAAGAGCGACACAGAGAATATTATCATGACCCCTTACTACATCTCTAGGTCTGTCAGAAGTGATTAAATAATAGAGATACACTGCCGAACAGATTGGTACAAAAACTCGTTCTTTCCGCGCCCAATAAGCGAGCAAAATTAAAACTTGAGCTCCACTAAATGCACTCCCATAATACATGTTGCCATTTCACCTGCCAAAACCTTACATCTTTACACAGCTGGTGACCTAACATCCCCTGCCACACGCCCATGCGGCGGCTCGCAGGGTACTATGTAGATGTAGATAAGTATGGCCCGCTCATTACGCTGACGCCTTAACAGATTACTGCCCTTCAGAAATATCTTAATGCTGCGAAAAAGTTTTTGTTAGAGTCAATGCATCTAGCTCTTATGATGAATATCATATATATTATTACAGAAAGGTCTTTTTCTGTCATTCCGTATATGCTCCGTTAATACTGCACCTACAGTCATAAATGAGGTATCATTTTAAACGTTGAATCACCGGCTTCTGACGAAAAATACAATCTCAATCTCAAATTTCACTAATTACCCATCAATTTGACTTAAAGGTTTCGATTTTTCCATGTCGATTACTCGCTCGAGGCATATCGACTCCACACATAATCGGTGTATATTATTTCTCAAAGGTATTTTTTTGTCGCAACGCCATAACTCCCATAATTATTCATCAAAATTAATGATTCAAACATCGTTTTAAAGCTTATGTTCCCCGATATTGATGAAAATTAGACAAATTGTTAAAAATTAAAGTTTTGTTTAAAAATGATACAACGCCATCTGCCGACAGTATAATCAACTAATATTTTGGCAATGGTTACGTGCCTAAAAGACTGTATGAGGTGCCATCTATTAACACATCGTTTAATTAGATTGTTTACATTCTACATGCAATCAGTGTGACCGTTTACTGTTTAAGTTTACGTTATATATCTCTAACACAAACATAAATAACATATAATTGTCCATGGGAAGAAACAGGTAAAAGAACAGGAAGAAAGAAGGAAAAAACAGGAAGAAGCTGCATACTGTGCGAAATATTCGACAGGTAGAAGAACAGGAAGAAAGAAGGAAGAAACAGAAAGAAGCTGCATACTGTGCGAAATATTCGCACGGGTCATCTAGTCTTTCTAATTTGTTTTAGGATTGCTCACTCACAATTCCTCTCTCCCCTTCCCGACCCATGCTTCGTTTCGTAGGGCGTGAGGTTAGTGCCTTTTCCTTTATGTGTCGCCAGTCCTTCCCCCCCTTTCCATAGCTAGGCTTGGAACGTACCCAGCAATCTGCACCCATGCTAAGGAAGGACACATGGCCTTTCGCTGAGCACAGTGACCGTAAGACATTAACTCCCTAGCTTCATTCCCTCCATGCGTTCCTACTCCTCTGGTTTTACCCATTTGAACACCGACCAAGGTATTTTTTTTCAAAGCTCGTAACATCAAAGTGAGTATAAAAAATTCTACTGCCATCGAATAAACTGACAGTTACCAGGACTTCGAGGTTCAATGCAATGCTTTTTTTTCAGTCATGCTCTCAAGAAATAATGAACATGTTGAAAAGATCGGGTGGCAAGAGAATTTGAATATGCATTCCAGGGGCCCGAGTTTGAAACCCGGCGGTGATGAGGATGTTTCAGGAATCCCGATCCTAGCTTAATTTATTCGTAAAAAGTACTTCGTTCATTGCAATACGTGTGTACTGATAATGGAACGTAAATCTGTTTGCGCATTATGCTATTAGTTAAGCTGCTAGTAGTGATCAAGTGACGACACACGTTTCCACAATCTTCGTTCGCAACAAAATATGCATATCATTTCCTCTCTCTAATGAGACCTCTCCTCTATGTCGAACACGAATTTACTCAGTTGTCTGTCACCTCAACAAATAAGACCCCAGCTAACATATTACAGTAAATCCCGAGATCACCGGTGAATGTAAAATTATTACAGCCATTCTTAGCTTAAACGTCGTGCTTTAAACCACTTCACTATCTAGTTTAAAAAAACGGAAAACCGTACAGAAATGACTAAATATTCTCTATCTGCACTCAATGTAAAAATTTAACTCATATGTCTCATTATCAATGAACATTCCTCCCAAGTACACTTATTCCAACGAGCTAGCGCGATAATCCTAGAGCCTGAGGCTGATGTCTTAGCGTCACTTCACGTAGCCAGATGCTCAATCAGTCACTAACCACGTGGACAAGAGACCCGTTGCATATGATCATATCCATTCACTATATTCATCTTCTTTCCTTAAGATCAAACATGATCGTGCGTAAGAAAGTTTCCCGCGGGCCTCTGCTTTCATCTTTCGTGGAAGTGTGGTGCCCCTCTGCTCATTTATCCAAGTAGCCAACTATTTAATCAGTTATTGAAATAATGAATGATAAACAAGTGCTTGGTTATGATTCCACACTAGGGATTGGAAATTTAAATCCAGAATCGATTTTCGATTAATCAAATTTCGCTTTCGGTTTTAAAAATCGATTGTCTAAAAATTCGATTTTTTGTCCAAAATAATCGAAAAATGGAAATCTAAATTTTTCAATAGTAAAGTAATTGTGCTGTTCTAACAAAATGCGAAATATGGGTTAATGGAAGCACTAGGGATAAGAACTGAATACGGTTAAATTTATTAATACAATATTATTTTAAAGATATTAATAAGGTATGCAGGAAAGTAATAATCCATACCAGATACTATATATATATATATATATATATATATATATATATATATATATATATATATATATATATATATATATATATACTATATATAACAGATACTATACATATAGGTAATATAACAAGCAAATTATATATAATTTAGTAGCCCATGCGCAGAAGACGATATTCGGACTGGGGGAATCTATTTTGAAGACGAGTGCTCTGGAGCGATTTATTGAGAAAACGTTTACAAAAAAGGCACAATGTCAACGCGTATTATCATTTCAAATCTTCGTCTCGCGGTCTACAATGTATTACTTCCGAGCGTGAGTCCCCGCCTAGACTAGAATTATTGTAATAAAAATCCTCAGCCCCACAGTTGGCAACTCCAACCTGCCGTTGTCCGAAGCACTTTGCCTCCCCACCGAGGTTCCCCCACCAGCGAAGCGGCAAATTTCAAATGCTGTTGCAAGCTAAAAATCGAAAATCGATCGGCTAGAATCGATTTTGAACGATTTTTCAAAACAAAAAGTCGACTACGATTAAATCGAAAATCGGAGTGTGATTATCGATTTTCGATTAAAATCGAAATCGATTTTCCAATCCCTATTCCACACTTCATTTAAAGCAACATGACCTAGGTTCTGGGACATCATTCCATCACCAAGACTCGAATATCGTGCATTTCGGCATATCATGCCATCACCATCCTGATGACGGCATGATATTCCGAAACCTAGGTGGTGCTGCTTTAAATAAAGTGTGGAATCATGACTGAGAACTTTTTTCATTCATTATGAAGGAGTTATACCGAGTAACGCCAGAGACAGTGTCTTATATTCAGTTTTTGAAATATTTCGTTCTCCTAAGCCAATAATATTTGCATTCCAGGAACCAACTGACGTAGGAAAGGGTACTGCACTAATTGTAAGACCTCTTGGATGGAGGTCATAGCCGTGGATAATAGCAGAATACTAAAATAATTATGCTCCTCGTAATAAACATTCTATAATTCGGGAAAAAATTGTTAAGGCATGAAATATTCATGGGCATCATTTGGAGGTACTCAAAGAGGCAAGAAAATTGAACGAGATTATAGAACCAAAGAACAATACCGATCGTTCCATTAGAGTGTGTTAGGCAATCGCGGGAGGAGGACGAAAATGATTGCCTTATGGGGTGACACCCAGCTGTGGGGCAGTAGGCACAAGAAGATTTAGAAGGTTACATATTGAAAAATTAGTTTCTCTTGGTCTGATATCAGCTCTGATCATTGCCCAGAGAGTGCCAGAAACTGTTGAACATGTATCCCGAAATTATTTGCAGCCAGGAAAAATCTTGAATGACGAAGTCTCATTTTAACGACGAAATGTCAATTCTATGACCGAAGTGGTGCTCTGTCGTCATTCTTTTAGTCGGTATTTTTATGCGCAGAAATGGGAACGTAAATACAAGTTTTCATTAGAGTTAAAACTCTTTTTGACAACTTGCTCGACAGAATAAACTATAAGTATGGCACGCGACAGACCTCAAATACTCAACTTGAGTCCAAATTCATAATGGAAGTAAAATCTTCCCGAATAAGTGAGGAAATTCAAGGGAGATACGGGAAATTCTTCTCTATGATCTCGAGCCTTAATTGGGTACTGCATGGAGGGTACTTCAAGTGTGGCACTCCATTTGTCGAGTGAGACGTTAAGAATGTGGTCCATTAGGTTCTCCTCGTATAGCGTAGGATGATGCCAGATTTCTCTTCACCATTCCTCTTTTGCACGAATGATTCCTCCTTTAATCAACCTACTCACCAATCCTTCACGGCGGAAATGACAAGTTTTAGGAGCCGCCTCCTCAACGGATCAATCCTCCAGCCGAATCAAGCGGTTTCCCACCCTACGCTCGCCGTTCATTCAGAAGAATTTCTCCTCTCTTTTCTCGTGCCTCAAGTTGCGTGGCCTCTTCACTTCTTGATCGGCCGTTTGTGGGCGCTCCCCCCCCCTCCCCTCCACCCTCCCCGCACTCGCTCATCCCTCCCGACCAACCTCCCTCCCCTCTGGCCCGTCCCTTTCCCCCCCCTCCGCCCGCCAAGCCACCCGCTCGTCGGAGGCCAAGCGATCAGCTGAGACGCGAGCGCGGGAGAAGTGAGGGGAAGCCGCCGCCGGAAGTCGTGCGGAACCCAAGGATGGGATGAGGAAGATAAGACGGGAAGATTATCTGGAGCATCCTCTCAAGGTGGCTGGAGCGGTCAACGTGAGTCACGGAGTATGCATTACTAATTTTTCAAGCGAGCAGAGAAAGATAATTGGACCACACTTCACAAAAGTACATGCATCTATTTTTTGCGGCGGAAAAACACCATGCATGTAATAATATTAATGATGCAAAATTATTCGATTATATTAATACAATATAATATTATATAAAGTACTTATTATAATTTGGTCTTAATTAATGAGTTGATATGAATTGGGTTTACGGAGCGGCATTTGAAATTGAAGCGAAAATAATTACGTAAATACATGTTTTTCTACTCGGTATCATACCATAACTTATGTTGGCAATCTTTATAATAACATACATCTACATCTACATCTACGTCATACCCTGCAAGCCACCCAAAGGGTGTGTGGCAGGGGGTGCTTTCGCACCAGGCATGCATGAATGATATGGTAGAACACCGACATTACGTTAAAACCCGCGTACCACACATGCAAAGCGCCAATTAAAAATCTAATACCCAAGAAACATTCTATCTTCAATCGTTCCAACATGCAAGGGATACAAAGACTACTACTACAGATTCTAAATATCATGCATAAATAAGAACATCAATATTTACATCATGCATAAATAAGAAAGAGGAGAATATAAAGAGAAAGACTTACTGTCTGCCTATTGTCACAATTCGAACTATTCATGACGACGATCACTGCTGTTATGGTCCCGAATGGTACGCGGAAAAAATGACATTTTATACCTATCGGTTCTACAATCTAGCTCTCTAATTTTATTGGCGCGATCTAATCTGCCGTAGTACGAAGGGGTTAAAGGTATGTTTTTTACGTCGTCAGTAAAATGATTTTCCTGAAATTTAGTTAGAAGGTTAAGCCTATAATTTAATCTACGCTGTGATAGCGATTCCCGTACTAATTCTTCTAACAGTCCAGACACACTAGCGTACAACATCCGAACAACAACCGAACATAATAACGTTTTATTTCACGTTTTGCGTGAAATCTCTCACGGCGGTTTGGGCGATTCTATATGCAAAAATATGTGCGTATATAATCGAATTCTTTCGATATATATGCCATTTTCCACGATTCACATCAGTACGTACCTTAAGGCACATAGGACGTGTGTTCAAATAGAATTAAAGCACCAAGAAACCAAATCGATATGAAGCATTTTTTCACAATTATCTCTACATATTTCTAAATTTCAAAGTTTCATGCAAATCTATACAAAAACGAAAATCACTCCAACCATCCAACCGCCTTATGAGAATTGACTAATAATAAGATTTGCTCATTATTCTGTGACAAGACACCGAAGGCAAAGTACAGAGTACATATAAAAATAATCACATCACGGTCAGGAAAACAAATCAGAAAGGAATAATATAAGGCTTGTAACTAATATCACAGATTTCGTTCAAGTATGCAGATTTGTACAAAAATCTCCATTATTTTCATTTAACCGTTTTCGAAGTTTACTCATCGTTTCAGTCAGTTAGCATCACATATTTTTTAATGTGTGAAAATTCACATAAAAATGTTCAAACTCCAGAGCTTATCAAGATGAAATGATATTGATTCAAATTGTGAAGTTTTACTTGGTGGAAGGCTGACATTGTATTAAACAAAGCTTTGTTTGTTCCACAGATTTATTATTACAAACACGACCAGTGTTTAATACGATGAAATGACATTATTTTTAAACAAGAAGGAATCATTGTGGTGCCCAATTAATATCTTTACCTAAATATGTAAGTCTAAGAAAAGTAAGACCTTTCAAATACCTTGGTACTACTTTCAAATACTATATCTCTAAGTCTTACAGATACGATAAAATAAGAGAGATACACTGCCGAACAGATAGGTATAAAAACTCGTTCTTTCCGCGAACAATAAACGACCTTAGTAAAAGTTGAGCTCCACTAAATACACTCCTATAATATATGTCATCATTTCATCTCCAAAAAAACACACCTTTTGCGTGAAATCTCTCACGGCGGTTTGGGCGTTTCTCTATGGAAAAATATGTGCGTATATAATCGAATTCTTTCGATATATATGCCATTTTCCACGATGCACATCAGTACGTACCTTAAGGCACATAGGACGTGTGTTCAAATAGAATTAAAGCACCAAGAAACCAAATCGATATGAAGCATTTTTTCACAATTATCTCTACATATTTCTAAATTTCAAAGTTTCATGCAAATCTATACAAAAACGAAAATCACTCCAACTATCCAACCGCCTTATGAGAATTCTCTAATAATAAGATTTGCTCATTATTCTGTGACAAGACACCGAAGGCAAAGTACAGAGTACATATAAAAATAATCACATCACGGTCAGGAAAACAAATCAGAAAGGAATAATATAAGGCTTGTAACTAATATCGCAGATTTCGTTAAAGTATGCAGATTTGTACAAAAATCTCCATTATTTTCATTTAACCGTTTTCGAAGTTTACTCATCGTTTCAGTCAGTTAGCATCACATATTTTTTAATGTGTGAAAGTTCACATAAAAATGTTCGAACTCCAGAGCTTATCAAGATGAAATGATATTGATTCAAATTGTGAAGTTTTACTTGGTGGAAGGCTGACATTGAATTAAACAAAGCTTTGTTTGTTCCACATAGATTTATTATTACAAACACGACCAGTGTTTAATACGATGAAACGACATTATTTTTAAACAAGAAGGAATAATTTTGGTGCCCAATTAATATCTTTACCTAAATATTTAAGTCTAATAAAAGTAAGACCTTTCAAATACCTTGGTACTACTTTCAAATACTATAATTCTAAGTCTTACAGATACGATAAAATAAGAGAGATACACTGCCGAACAGATAGGTATAAAAAAATCGTTCTTTCCGCGAACAATAAACGACCTTGGTAAAAGTTGAGCTCCACTAAATACACTCCTATAATACATGTCACCATTTCATCTCCAAAAAACTTACACCTTTACACGGCTGTTGACCAAACACCCCCTGCCACACGCCCACGTGGCGGCTCGCGGGGTGTTATGTAGATGTAGATGTATGATTTTATTATTTGATGCACATAATATTTAATTCTGAACTGAATTATGCTCTTGGGCAGTGAGAACCAAAATTTTACGGCATTAATCAGAAAAGACTGTTTACTTTTTTTTAAAATTTACTTTAACGAGAAGGGGATTGATATTCATGGCCAGGGTGTCTGCTTTGTTTCATGCACATTCACGGAGTGGCTTTCCGGAAAACATTCATTAAGTTTTTCCCTTTCAGCTGATTATATTCCCGTTCCTGAGACAACAGCGCAGCTCACAGGCTGTTTAAGTTGCCACGGAGTCGGTGATAGAAAAAATTGTCTCGGCAAATTGGCATATTTCGTGAGATAAGGGTAACAGGGAAAACTTGGAGCGTGGCTGGAATACGACGGCTTAATTGCTTTGCTCGGTATTTAGGAGGTGAACAGTGGGTTGAAGAGGTTTTGGAGAGGGAGACGTGGAAGGAGGTAGTTGGGTGATATCTGGCATGAATATAGTGACCAGAAGTCCCGCTTCGGGCGGGATAGTCCCGCTTTTTGTATATAATTAAATACTGATGCCCCGGAGTACCTCAAAACAATTAGGAGACGCTCAACTGTCTCGCTTTCGCAAAATCTCGTTTGTATTTCCCCGTGAACGTCGCCGTGATGGTGGAATGATTGACAATCGATGTTTATTTTCACTTTCCGATATGAAAATGTAAGCTGATCGATTCTTGACTGCGTTTCCGTTCACCTTTCACCCATCAAAGTGATTTTCTTCAAATCTCATCCATCCAATCGAGTCAGGACAAAATATCAGAACGCAAATGTACTTTTAACGAGGTACAACGAACGAAATACGTATTCACTGATTGGTAGATCTTTGGACATAATCATAGGTCGTAAGAAATCATTAAGAGGGGCTGTGCATTCAGCCCTAATTTCAGGGGCGAGCAGAATGTCCCGATTCGACATCAAATGATGAAATTTGCCATAAATAAAAGCATTTGAATTGATCAGGATTCGAACTCGGATCTCCCAATTGCCGGTCAGGTGTGTTAGCCAGTTACTTAGCTAAGCCATCTTCCTTCAACGCGAATTTCGTTGGTGGTTTATCCGAACTACGTGTTAGTGCTTCAAGCACTCATCCCTTGGTATATATGCACCCGTGCGAGTGACTTTGTGCCATCATTTGTACATGCACTTATTGGAAACTAGTCAAGTTATTCCTTTTAAAAACGACAATGTTGGGTATATCCATCAAGGCAGTGGCTTGGTAAGCTCAGCCATCATCTTCCACTCTGTGGAATTGAGACGCCAAGACCAAGTTCACATGAAACCTCGTCGAAATTCACCTTCAGGAAAAATTTGCCTTGTAATTGGCCAAAAATCCTGACCGGAAATCGATAGATTTCAGTTTAGATTTGGGTTCGAATCCCGATAGAATAAAAGTCGAATGATGTATTTAATGGCGAATTTCATCCCTTGGTGTGTATGAACCCGTCCGAGTGACATCATACCATCATTTGTACATGCCATTAATGGAATACGGTCAAGTTAGTCGTTATAAAAACAACAATATTAGGTTTATCCACCTCGACAGTGACTTGATAAGCACGACCATCATCTCCTCGGTAACAATGTGGACTTGAGGTGCCAACACCTGGTTCGCATGAACCCCCGTCAAAATTCACCTTGCGACTGGATAACAGGCCTGGTCGGCAATTCGGAGATTCGGGTTCAAATTCCGATCATGATTTATTTCACGGCAACTTTCATGAGTTGGTGTATTACACCCGAGCAAGTGAAATTATACCATCATCTGTACATGCAATGTTTGGAAAATGAGTCCCACTTAGACACTGATCAGATGTGTGGTCATCTAGGAATGGAGGATGATTTTTGCAGGTGACCCCTGTCGTCCGGGCCACAAGGGAACCGAAACCTTAGCCAAATAATGAATGGGCGGTTAGCCAAAACAAAATAGTCATTAATTTACCGTTCAAAGCGAAACATGTAATATTTTTTCAGCTCATAATTTTCGAATTAAAAATGGACAAAAGTTGGCAAGAAAACGACAATAACGAAATCCAAGAAAAAGTCTGAAAATAGGTGTTTCGTGTAAACTGGAAAGCAGGAGAAGCATTCTTATTGGATACATTCCGCAACAGAACACCCTCTCGGCAGGAGTAATGGGCTATTGGAGGAATTATAAAGGACAAGAGACGGATATTGATCATTCAAATTATAAACTACCATTTCTGTCATTAATCCTCCGGTAACTTGTAAGGTTCAATTTCAGGTGAAAGTGAAACCCGGCAAAGCAGCGATAGATGGAATGAGATGAAGTCCGTCGCATCCAAAAATAAAACGCGAATAGCAAATATTGCTCTTCTCCGTAAGATAACTAAAAGTCCTGACTAGAACCCCCAGCTAAAGATCGAAGTGTGGAGGGGATCCTAAATATAAACCTGTTTTTTTCCGGAAAGCCAGGACGAAGAATGGCTGGCTAACCTCTTGGCCGTCTAATAGGATAGCGCTCTGGGAAAAGTCAGTGAACACTTATTCGTGAAAACAAAGAAGGCGTGATGATGTACTCACGCTTTGACCAGAATTGGTCCAAATTGACCCTCCATGGGTCCGGTGATCCCCGACTCGAGGGCGTACTTCGGCAGACCGCACGGCGTCAACCCGTAAAGTGAGTCAGAGAGACACCTAATCCCAAAGATTTGGGCAACGGGCTCTCTCGGTTCACAAAGAGGTGCGGTAGGTCCTTCGCGAAAGCGAGACCGACGGTCACTCGTCTCTGTTGTTTGGGGTAACCAAACTAATACGAGCACTTCGGGGAGGCGGAGGCCCAATTGAGGTCCTTTTGACCTCAATCCGCCTCATTGGTGTCGGCCTCGAAGGGGCTGCGGTTCCGCTTACCTTCCCTACCCATCCTTTCCTTCCACCTCTTCCTTGCCCCGGGTATAAGCGAGAGCTTGAAAACCAGGGCGGAAGTTGTAATCCTGCGGCGAGAGCTGAAACACCTGTCTACCTGTCTGAAAAAAGTCCTATGCTGAAGGTACGTTTGATGAAGTAACATAGGTGAAGCACTAAGGATAGAGTACCATGAATTGACAGAGCACCGATGAAATAACAACAAAATTGTTGCTAAATCTGAATGTTCTAAAGTGATACAAAAGAAAATAAAGAAAGGTTAGTGTTGACCTTTAACTGATTCTCATCTATAAAAGATTGAAACACTTTTTAACTTCCGCATAAGACTTTAATTCTCTCAACTCAGATTTCGTCGCTGTGCGACATCATTAGACCTGATAATGTCGCACAGCGACGAAACCCGGGTCGTGAAAATAAAGAACTCATGTGGAAAT
Organism: Ceriagrion tenellum; assembly: GCA_963169105.1. Lineage (NCBI taxonomy): Eukaryota > Metazoa > Arthropoda > Insecta > Odonata > Coenagrionidae > Ceriagrion > Ceriagrion tenellum. Next base: position 100,794,652 of record OY720638.1, on the reverse strand, counting down.
TACAAATTGTTTTAATCTTTAATCATGAAGTTTTTCCTCAAAATTACGCCTGAAACCATCACTTTATTTTCTTCTACATAAACGCGGAGAAAGTATTAAAAGAAATTGAAGCCAATGGTACTCATGAAAAAAGAAATTAATGGCCCCTAACTATCACAGAATTTACCTGTACATCTACATCTACGTCATACCCTGCAAGCCACCCAAAGGGTGTGTGGCAGGGGGTGCTTTCACACCAGGCATGCATGAATGATACGGTAGAACACCGTAATTACATTGAAACCCGCGTACCACACATGCAAAGCGCCAATTAAAAATCTAATACCCAAGAAACATTCTATCGTCAATCGTTCCAACATGCAAGGGATACAAAGACTACTACTACAGATTCTAAATATCATGCATAAATAAGAACATCAATATTTACATCATGCATAAATAAGAAAGAGGAGAATATAAAGAAAAAGACTTACTGTCTGCCTATTGTCACAATTCGAACTATTCATGACGACGATCACAGCTGTTATGGTCCCGAATGGTACGCGGAAAAAAATGACATTTTATACCTATTGGTTCTACAATCTAGCTCTCTAATTTTATTGGCGCGATCTAATCTGCCGTAGAACGAGGGGTTTAATAGTATGTTTTTTACGTCGTCAGAGAAATGATTCTCTTGAAATTTAGTTAGAAGGTTAAGCCTATAATTTAATCTACGCTGTGATAGCGATTCCCATCCTAATTCTTCTAACAGTCCAGACACTAGCCAACTTATCGTAGCATCGATTCACAAACCTAGCTCCTCTTCGCTGTACGCGATCTAACTCTGATATCAACCCTGTTTCGTATGGATCCCATACACTAACAGCATATTCCAGATAAGGTCTAACGACCTGTAGCTATGATGTCGATCCCATATGAGGGAATTGAAATGGTGAAGAGTTGCACTTTTCATAAACCAATAATTTTATTTATTAGCTTCGATACCGGGGGAAAATAACACAATTATATTTATCTACCTTGGCATAGATTGTGAACATGATCCAATTTTGCCTCTGCTCATGTATTTTCGAGCAAAATAAAAGTCTCGTAATAACTGTATTAACAGTAACCGACACCATTCAAATTCATCAAAATGAGGGCATGCCAACAATTACGTGACACAACAGCTTATTGACAGCACATTGAGGTGCGTTCGTATCGTGCCCTTATATAACCGAAGTTCGATGGCCACAGATTTCCTCTTGCCGGCCGGGAAGGGCAATGTTATCACCAAAACGTCGGAGAGATAATTCGAAGCTGAGTGAAGCATTATTCTCTTAAAAATAATCTGAAATGAGCAGAAAATCAAGTTTGGAAGGGGAACAGGCCCTGTAAGCCTCACAAAAGGCATTTTTCAAGTATGTCACATCGCAAATCGGCATTCGTTCCCTCCCTTCCCATCATAAAAGTTTATTGCTAGTCAGTCTTACGTTTAAGCTCACGTTTGCAAAACGTTGATTCGTTAGTAATTTATTTCAAGATTTTATTTGCATACATCTGATAAATTTTCTCCATTTCCTCTAGTCCTTAAACAGGTGTTTAAGACTTGATCATTGGATCACCATGATTGTCTACTACCATTTTTTCCTTGGGTATTATGCTTGTGCATAACAAACAGCAGTATATTAGCCAAAATTTTAGAAGTCGGAAGGCTCATTTCTCCCCTTTTTTGTCTCTCTAAGGGGTTAACGGATATCACATCGCAGGCAAGAACGCTTTAGCTGGCAGGAAGTAAGGATATTCCGCGACAGGATTCTTCCAAAAGTTTTGAGGGGTATTCCTTTTAATTCGTCAGATAGTTAACACATTTTCCATTCGAAAATAACTTATTCAAGTTAATTATATGTCCCTATGGGGAAATGGTTCTTCAATTGAAGAATTACGGGAAAAAGTTCGTGTGCATTGTGGCACATACTACAAGTAGAAATAACTAGATTTCTTGGTAAATGAAAAAAACTGGACCAGAGAAGAACAGATAGAATAGAAAAGATTTTAAATGAATCGAGTGCCTATATATAGATATAGTAAGTAGAAGAAAATATAAACAGAAAAGGAAAGAGCGAAAGGGAACGGAATGCGACGAATGAAATAACAAGTTTTCAGTTCTTTCTGTTTGAGGCTTTCGCAGCGCTGGATTACAATTCTCTCCACTGTTTTCGGGTTAGCTGCGTCAAGTTTTATTCAGATGAAGTTTCGTGGCCTATGCTGGCCACGAAACGTCATCTGAATAAAACTTGACGCAGCTAACCCGAAAACAATGGAGAGAACTGCAAGTTTTCAGTTCCTCCAGTTTTATATAATGGACGTAGTAGGAACATAAAAGGAGGAAATTCCTACCAAGAAGATTTGATGATACTTCGGAGGAAAACCATTACTGCTACGCATGCAATGATAATCCATCATCTCATGAAATCAACTTCAAATTACGTTATTGTTTCCGGGTCAATTTTACCTCGACTGTAAGACTTAAAAGCCGTTGAGTGCCACAATGTAGAAGAACAATTTCCTCTAGCTTATGGGTCCCCGTAAAGTTACGTCTTCTGTCATCATATTCTCCCAAATTCGGTGAGAAAATGAGGCATTTGATGCACTGGAAATGGAAAGGTGTATTAGAGAAAAAAACTCGCCTCGTTTGTGGTGGAAAGACTCCAACCGCTTGCCCGTGTGAGGCGAACTCGCGACGAGCGACGGATATAAGCACTACATCGGACATACCGTTGGAAATGCTACTGGGAAAACTGAGCAAAGAATTTTACAAAACGTTTCATAATTTAAAAAATATTATAAAAATCATGCTTCCAGGGTTTAAATTTGGCGATATTAATGATATTTCTGAACGCGATATTTCGGAAATGTCAATTACACTGATGGCTTGTCATTAAAAATTGTTTACGTTTCCCACGGTACTCGCGATATTTGAAATCAATATTATTAACGCATTTAAAATCAATTTTAACCCATCCAGAGCATTCTATTGATCAATATTGGCTTGGATGGACAAGCAATTCCTAAACATTCCGTTTCATTTCAAATTACCCATTACTTCAACTAGTTACATATATTCTGTTACATCGGCTAATATTCTCAATGGATGGCAACCACGCTATCCTGTGTAGCTCTCAAGGCCCCGTAATACCCAAGATTTTCCCGTAGTGTAGGTGCCTTTAGACTCTATTCAAACGAAAAACGCAGTCGCTATGCCATTCAGAATACCAGTAATACTTCTAACTTCATTCCGTTCTCCGTGTAAAAATTTCACCTTTTCCTTCCTATCTCTGTCCTCTTCAACGAGGCTGACAACATTATATTGCATCGGATGGCCTCGTTCACCCAGCGGACCCAGAATCTCTGGCAGTCCTGCGCCTCACATGATGGCAGTAGTATTTTTTTTCGAGCTCCGAAAGTAGGGTAGGTTTGTTAAAGGCCGTTATGATAAATGTATAAGTGTTACGAGCTTAATAGAAGAACTCGGATGGGAATTACTATCAGAACGCAGGTTAAAATTTAGGTTAAACCTTTTAAGTAAATTCAAAACCGTTTTGTTCACAGATGACGTTAAATATATATTAAGAGCCCCTGCGTATTATGATAGGTTTGATCAGATTAACAAGATTAGAGAGATAGATTGCCGTACCGATAGATTTAAAATGTCATTTTTCCCTCGTACTATAAGAGAGAACAATAGGCAGCGTAGCAAAGGGATAGGTAGGTGAAATATAGTTAGAGTAGTCTGTAGTGCATGATGCATGTGATAACAACCAATAATCCCTTCCTTATTATGTAGATACTAACCATCTAGCTCCATGTGACCCTATTTTCTAGCATGTCTCTCTTAAATATCCTAGTTGCATGTCAATAGTGCATGTTTGGTGATCTTCAACCCCTGCCACACACCCTCGTGGTGGCTCGCAGGGTATTACGTAGATGTAGATGTAGATTTAGGATATAGCATCAAGTAGCATCGTGCAATTTCATCTTACACCATAAAATTTGTCCATAAAAATTATGGACGTCCAGCATCGATGGTTCGGTTCCGAAAATTTTAGTAAATAAGTATATTGAAGGCATTTCACAATAAAAAAGTGAGATAACTAGGGCAAAAAATCACTGGAATCCGTTAAAATATAGAAAGGGGCGTAAAAATACGAAGTTACTCATAGTCGCGTGAACTTCTAAACGAACGCATCTGAAAGAGCATGTGCTCAGCACGCCGTTCCCTTTCGGGGTAGTCATTCATGCTTTGGTCGTTCAATCCTAGGATGAGTGCACCTTCTATCCATTTACTATCCATTGCTTGTTAATATACTCCAGAATAATGATTTTAATATACTTTCCTCGTTTTTTTTTCTGCGTACCTCTTGACCAATCTGTTTAGACGTTTTCCTTCATTTTTTCTTCCCATCTCTATCTCACAAACCTCTTGATAGTCTCGTTGGTGTTACTGATTTCTTGCAAAAACAAGGATGGGAATCGCTTTCAGACGGTCGATTGAAAAGTAGACTCAATCTTACAAGTAAATTTAAAACCGATTTAATTTCAGAAGAAGGTATCAATATATTACAAACTCCAACATTATACGGTAGATCAGATCAAGAGAATAAAGTAAGGGAAATGGATTACAGAGCAGAAAGGTTTAGAAAGTCGTTTTTCCCGCGGTCGATAAGAAAACATAATTGCTGTGTTGAGACTGAAGTAAGTTAGTTGACAGGTAGTGTAGCTGATATATTCATATGCCCCCTAATGCATCTTTCTAAATCTGCCGAGTGGTGCTAACACCATGCATAGCATGTTCCCTGCATGGGCCTTGTGTCGCGTTTACGTAGATTAAATATAGATTATTTTAGTACTTTCTGTAGCATTGGTAGTATACCTATTATGTGGTGCACGTTGGTGAAAGTTAATTCCTTCACTGTAGTTCACGTTGGTGGTAAGTCACCCCCTGTAAAACACCCTTGTGGTGGCTTCCAGGGTAATAAGTAGATGTAGATGCCTCAGTGTTCACCTTGTCCTTTATTTCCTTGTCCTTATTTTATATCCATGTCATTAAATTCATTAGCTCCGACGAGATCTACGGCAAAGCAGGAGAAGCTTTGGTTTTTTTTTAATCCTGACAAAGGTCAACCTCGAAGAGCAGTCCTTTTCGAATATGGGCCGAGAAAGATTTACCAATTTGACTCAACGTTTTCAAAGAAACGCGAACCCAACCGCGTAGTAACTTCAACGGAGTCACCCACCAGTGATCTCGCAATTGTGTGCAATTCACAGTGGAAAAATCATTCTCCTGGACTGGGAATCGAACCCAGATCCCTCGATTTCGCGCCGGGTCCTCTAGGTTATGAAATCGAGGGATCTTGGTTCGATCCCCAATCCAGGTGAATGATTTTTCCTCTGTGAATTTCGTACAATTGACGCACCAGGCTGGTTGAGAGTCCATTCCAGGAGTGGGCCGACGCGTTGACCCCAGCCGTCCCGACAGGATGTCGCGGGGGGGGGGGGAGGGGGGCCGGCCTCCCTCCGCGGCGACTCCCACCCGAGCGAGTGGGACTCCCCGCGCGGGTGTCTCGCCGGACCAGGGGCCGCAGCACTCTTCAGCGCTCGAGGGGCCTCCGCAACAGATGATGAATGCGGCGGAGTCCTCGGAATCGCCGAGTGGAGAGGTCGTTTGAAGGGAACGCGCGAAGTTCGCAGAGCGGCGTGGAGAAGAGAAAGGTTGACGATTGGGCGGATAATGGAGCAATTGAAACCACACACAACCCCCTCGTTTTTACATGCAATCATACCAATCTCGTCTTTCCATTTCTGGGAAGGCAAAGACGAAGAGTTAGCTACTGCCGTTCGTCATAGGGAACTGGCTAACGATAAGTAATTTCCCACACAATCGCCCATTCTTAAAAACCTTCTTTGCTTCTCTCAAACTCGTGCATTGCTCCATTCACGCTAGGCTTAGCTTGCTTGAGAAATCCAGAACTGGCGTGTTTCAGAGCGACACAGAGCATATTATCATGACGCCTCACTACATCTCTAGGTCTGACAGAAGCGATAAATACGAGAGATGCATTACCGAACAGATATGTGCAAAAACTTGTTCTTTTCGCACACAATAAGCGACCATAATAAAAACTGAGTTTCATTTATACACTCCCATAATACACGTCACCATTTCACCTCCCAAAACCTTACATCTTTTCACGGTCGGTGTCCTAACACCTCTGTCACACGCCCATGCGGCGGCTCGCAGGGTAGCATGTAGATGTACTCATACGTAGTTTGAGTACATCTACATGCTACTCAGCACCGATTCGGCTAGGCGTTTCGCCTAACGGGACCTCTCACTTCGTCCATTATAAATATCACTCGATTTAAATTAAACGCGCTCATAGATGTTTTGGACAATAACATATTGGAAACGTTCAATGCATGCCAATAGCAACGAGACCAAGAACGAAATCTTACAATGCCCCAGTTTTGAAATGCAATAATTTTAAAAAAATAATAATAAATTTATTTCTATGAAACTTACAAAGCTGAAACTCGCACAATCTATAGCAAACATATCTATCCTTGATTTAGAGAAATAGAGTTTTCATTGAAGAAATTGTGTTTGAGTTACAAGGTATCAAATTCGGAGCTTTTCCCGCGCGCCGTAACTAACCGGTACTTTTTACGTTATAACTGTGGTAAAAAATATATAAATTCATCCAAAAAATTAAAATTTGCCATTAAATAATGTAGAAATGAATGAAAAAAATGATGGTGTCACTATGTTTTCTGTAAATCTTTTCGTTAACTTTTTATTTGTACCCAAACTCGAGTGCACATAATTTCTGCGCCGACAGTAGATACGCGTTCTCCCATTCTTATGACTCTTAATATCCCTCCTCTATAGAGTCTCTTTGTCCACATTCTCCCATGACTTACACGCTCAACCTCTTCCTCGCATACCATTCAATCTCCTATCGTTATTTGACTCTTTCCCATTCTCTCGAAATGGCCGAACCAACGAAGTCCACACATTTCGTACACGCCCATTACTGGACTATTCAACCCACGTTCTTTCATCCCCCTCTCATTGCTAACACTATCCATCCTACTTTTACTGCGAACACTTCTCAGGTACTCCATTCCACCTTAATTTAGCCTACTCTTATTCTTATCGTGACATGCCTAGGTTTCACTACCATACAGTAACGTCGGGGGGAGAACACTTTCGCACACAGTGGTTTCCACTTCCCTAGACAAACATTTATTCCTAGAGAGTCCTCCGTCGAGAGAAATGGAATTAATATCGGCAGGATGCTTGACTTTGACAGTGAACTTGAAACTAACATTTTCAATCCTCCGACACATATAAACTTAATTGTTGAAGGCGTAACTTTGTGGAATGACTCTACCGACATGACCAAAAAGAGAGAATTCTTAGTATTTTCCACACTTAAAACTTTAATTCCCGACCCAGGTTTCGACTGCCTTGCAATCATTTTAAAGGTCCTTGAAAATGATTGCAAGGCAGTCGAAACCTGGGTCGGGAATTAAAGTTTTAAGTGTGGAAAATACTAAGAGTTCTCTCTTTTTGGTCATGTCCTCCGACACATCCCTCTTGGTCGTCTCATGATAAAAATACTTACTTGAAAATGGCCGAATATGAAAATTAAACTCGTTAAATAGGAGAGGTCCACCGATGAAAAATTACTTGACAGGAGGGTATAGTTAAGTTTGTTTTATAGCTTGGATAACTTAGTCAAGGAGGGAATAATTAGTGTGGGTAAGAATTTAAGCTTACCAGACTTTTGGCCAGCCAGTCCTTCTTAAGCGGTGGAGACCCGCAACGATAAAGAGATGTGTAGGAGTTCAGGCACGGAAACAAAAAAGGAGGACATTCGAAAGCATAAGGTTTTGGCGGTCAAGGGCAGAGGAGAGAGCAAGAGGGGGTGGGAGAAAGAGGGAGTGGTGGGTGGGGAAGAAGAGCCACAGAGGCGGCTCGAATGGTTCCGTCACTCCCAGAGTTGGCATCTCCCGAGTTCTCACAACGATGGCCGGGGAAGGGTAATATTACTGATCGTGCAAACTACTTCTTGAAAGGTGTATTAGGGGTGAGCGAGGAACTATAGTAGGTAATGACCTCCGGGTACTATGACGAGTAGTCTAATTTCTGAGAGACGTTGAACTCATTAATTATGTTTGCGTCTAATAAATTATAACCTACCTTATATATATATATATATATATATATATATATATATATATATATATATATATATATATATATATATATATATATATAATATACTTATATCAATTATAATTGTACTTATTAATTATATTAATAATAATATTATTTTTACGATACAATTTTAGACGTTCTATTCAACAAATTTTAATTCTGTATATATTTGATACGCATAGCGGTGTTAGTGGTTTCCTCAAGCATATAATTGTAAGCTCAGTCATAAAACACCTAGCTACGCAAAACGCTGATAAAAGCACAACACGGATTCAGGAAAGGAAGAACTTGCGAAACTCAATTAGCACTGTTTGCCCACGATATTTTTATCTCCGGTGAAGATAACGCTCCAGTAGACGCGATTTTTCTTGACTTTAAAAAAGCATTTGATACAGTGTCCCACAGAAAATTATTAATAAAACTAAAATCTTACGGCTTAGATGACGATGTAATTTCCTGGATCAGAGAATTCCTAACTGATCGAGTGCAGAGTAGTATTAGACGGTGCCATCTCCAATGAGGTTCAAGTTGCTTCGTGTGTCCCACAGAGAATTGCCATAGGTCCAATTCTATTCCCTCTGTATATTAACGATATTGGTGAAGTAGTAGTAACGAACCCAATCTTTTATGTAAATTCTAAACCGATTTATTTTTTGACGAAGTTATCAATATCTTTCGAACTCCAACATTCTACGGTAAATCAGGTCATGAGAATAAAATAAGGGGAATAGATAGTAGAGCAGAAAGGTATAAAATGCCGATTTTTCTGCGATCGATAAAAGACCATAATGGTTGCATTGAGACTTTTAAGTAGGTTAGTTGACAGGTTATGTAGCTGATTTATTCATATGCCCCCTAATGCATGTTTCTTAATCTGCCAAGTAGTACTAATACATGTTTAGCATGTTCCCTGCAATGCATGTTTCTTTATCTGCCAAGTACTACTAATTCATGTTTAGCATGTCCCCTGCAATGCATGTTTCTTAATCTGCCAAGTAGTACTAATACATGTTTAGCATGTTCCCTGCATGAATTTTGTGTCACGTTTACGTAGTTTCATTATAGATTATTTTAGTAGTTTCTGTAGCATTGGTAGTTTACCCATACCGCGGTACATATTGGTGAAAGTACATTTCTTCACTATAGTTCATGTTGGTAGTAAGTCACCCCCAGCAAAACACCCTTGTGGTGGCTTCCAGGGTAATAAGTAGATGTATATGTAGTAAATTACTAAACCGTCTGCGCCTCCTACAACAATGTACGGTGACTACTTGCTGAAACCTTGGCTGTGGGGGGCGCGGAGTATTTTGGAATCTGACCAAAGGAGAGTGGTGGAAATGAGTTGGTGGTGTGAAAACGGCCATTCATATGGACGCAATAGGGTGTAGAGCATTCGACTAGGTTGAAGGAGGAAAAGACGTCGTTATGAATGAATGACGGAATGTTTGGACAGGTTGTTTACCGTTGAGTAATGCCGGTAGGGAGAGGGGTTGGCGGAGGGAGTGGAAGAGGACTCGGCCGCATTTAATCTCCCTCTCGCTCCTCCCGCTCGTTCCTCACCCACCGTCTTACTTCCAACATTCTCCCTTTCCCTTACTCCGCCTTCTTGAGAAGGTCAGGCTGGCGACCGGACGAAAATACGGAAATTATATCTTCTTCCACTCCCTTGTCCCCTTTTTAAATTACTAGCTCTCTAACCAGGTTAACTCTAACCCTAGTAAAAGTTCGCCCTGTGAACGCAGGTTGGCGCTAACGGTAGTCAAATTTTTAACCACGCTGGAGTTACTAGGGTTAACGCTGGTTACCGTCATTTTTAACTCGTCTACGTCTACGTGATACCCTGCGAGCCACCACGAGGGTGTGTGGCAGGGGGTGAAGATCAACAAACATGCACTATTGACATGAAACTAGGATATTGAACAGAGACATGCTAGAAAATAGGGTCACATGCAGCTAGATGGTTAGTATCTACATAATATGAAATTGATTATTGGTTGTTATTACATGCATCATGCACTACAGACTACTCTAACTATATTTCACCTACCTATCCCTTTGCTACGCTGCCTATTGTTCTCTCTTATAGTACGAGGGAAAAATGACATTTTAAATCTATCGGTACGACAATCTATCTCTCTAACTTTGTTAATATGATCAAACCTAGCATAATACGCAGGGGTTCTTAATATATATCTAACGTCATCTGTGAACAACTCTGTTTCGAATTTACTTAAAAGGCTTAACCTAAATTTTAACCTGCGTTCTGATAGTAATTCCCATCCTAGTTCTTCTATTAACCTCGTAACACTTATACAATTATTATAACGGCCTTTAACAAACCTAGCAGATCTCCTTTGCACGCGCTCGTGCACGCGCGCGCACTCGTGTGAACGCAGGGGATATAGAATGGTGGTTTAGTGATCCAGTCCACATGGAGCTTTTATTTGAAACTTGCAATATATTGCGAGAGTTTCTCTGGTCATCTTCCGAATCCAAGTGTCAGTACCAAGTTGCCTGATTTATTTAAATGAGTGAATGATAAACCGTACTTTAAGTTAAAATTTACCTTAAATGCGCAAGTGAGGACGGGTCATGAGCAAAACTTCGTCGTTTATTCTGCTGCACGTATTGAGGCAAGGACTCGAAATGGAAGTTATTTATAAATCCTATATGTCGAGATAACATGCTGAATTGTTTTCATCTATCATAAAAGAGTGCAAATGACAATACCGTAATATTCTTGGGATATCTTAATGGTAAAGTTAGCAAAGTGACATGCCTTTCTAATAAGGAAATTTACCCTCTGAATTTTCATCTTTGGATGCATTAAGTTATGTCTAGACATGAAATGATAAATATATAGTTAAATAATAATAAACACGAGGTCTAATCGTGCGAAACATTTGCATATTCAATCCTTTACCTCGCTCATACAAGTGTCGTGAATTTAGCCCACAGTCTATGAAACAAATGAAAAGCCACTTACGATTCTCGTTGGACTGTGAGCCACATCACCTTCTTAACTCTCCATCAGAGGCCACCAGCATGTTAACTAGGGTTAAGGAAAGCCGTGTAAACTCAAGTTAGTTAGCCGCCATATTAACTATCATTCTAAGCCTAGTAATGTAAACGGGGCATCAACGGTGGTTGGAGCGATATTCGTTTGTTTATAGATTGGCGTGAAACTTTGCGCCCGTCTACTTCATCGTAATATGTATTGATAAAAGCGAAGAAAATAGTTGATAATTGATTTGGTTTCTTAGCGATTAAGTGCAATTTTAACGCATAGCCTTATGGCACGGGACTTATATCTCGAAAAAATTCTATTACAGATGCACAGATATTCTCCTAACTCGTAATAAAACGTTTCTAAGCATTTTTATGGTGGCATACAAATATCAAGGTAACATTCTTAGTTAAATCACTTAGTCACATATGATTTTCACTTTATTTCAAATTCAGTACCGTAAACTCAAGTCATAAAAATGCTTTATTTGATACGGTATTTTAAAATAAAATTCTTGCATCACTTATGTAACTATATGTACCGTGGCCTCCAGTGAATAAACTGGTATACTTTGGTGAAGTGTGGTCAATGGATTTTATTTCGGCTTACTTGAAAAGCTTTTTTAAAATGTTACCTCCTCAATAACTCGGGATTGCCGCTCTAGCCACCTTAAGGTAGTTTGAGCGAAATATCATTTCACCTATAAATCAATGTATTTTGACTCACTTTTAAGAAAAATATCACACTCTTATAAAGATACCAAAATACCGGCCACTTACTCAACTACTTTCCGAGATTCTTTAGGAATATACCAGCCCTTTACATGGGAAATGGTACGTGTATGCACTCCAAAGACAGCTTATTTAAAAAATGAGGAATTTCTAACACCTAAATCTCGTCAGAAAATAAACAGTGTGCGGTTTGTATGATTTCTCAACTATTTTTTAAAATTAATTATGTTGTCACCGTAGTAATTTCCCTACGTGGCCGGCGTCTCCGAGAGGATAGCTCGGGTCCTAAAACGGCATAATGTCGTATCTAGATTCGAACCTGTGCAGAAGACAGCCAGCATTCTCTGCAAGGCCATAGACCGCCTTCCCAAAGACGCCAACGAAGGCATCTATTCCGTGCCCTGCAGCTGCGCCTCCAGGTACATTGGACAGACCTGCAGAGCGCTCAAGTGTTGCATGCAGGAACATCTGAGAGCCACCAAACATAGACAGTTCCACCTTTCTGCCATTGCGGAACATGCTTGGGAGGGACCGCAGCATAACATATTATTCCCGGAAGCGACGATCATCCACAAAGAAAAAAGATATTTCCCCCGTCTCATCAGAGAAGCGGTGGAAATAGCTAAAAACCGCGAAAACTTCAATAGAGACGACGGTTACCCACTCTCCGCTTCTTGGAGAGCAATTTTTCCAAGAAGAAACGATTCCGACCAATCAGAGAAGAGGACCACAAAAAAGGCGCGAAAACGACCCTATATAATACGACGGCTCCCGAACCGAATTGTTACATGGACCTGAGGAAGCCAGCAGGACAGCCGGCGAAATATTTTCCTCAACATGAGCCAACGCGGCGGAAAACCCGAAAGAAGGAATCAACCTCTATCCCGAATACAGCCCAGTGGGCCAATTTACGTCGGGTGTATAACTGTAACAACGTACGAGACACAAACACCCATGTCCTGGACAGATACTATTCTACAGGTTAGGACTTTACCCCGCCGCCACCTGGGCCGACGGGGGCTTTGAAGGAGTTTCAAACGTACCGCGCGAAAAAATTGAGTCAAGTCAAAGACGTATGTACATATTTTCAATTTAATTATTTACCAATTCTGTCATATAACAATATAGTATTGCACCATTAATAATGCAAAATTTAATTCATGTGTACCAGAGCTGGTGAAATTAAAACGTATAATTCGAATATGGTCTCTATTATGACTAGCCCTCTTAGTACTGACCCCTGTCAGCGGTTATAGTGAGAAATGCGGAGGGTAACTAGAATGAAATGTATCACTCTAGGAAAATAAATATTATAAAGTTATTGTTTAAAATATCCATATGCAGTTTTTCTTATTGCGTATGCATTGAATTAGGTAATAATAAAAAAACGCTTATACTTCGTACAAAAAATAATTGTAATTATATTTGTGTGCAAAAGTTAAACAATATTTTGCCTATGAGCCGATATATCGGCCCGCCGCACTTTACGCCTGAGATGCCAAAGCCGATATATCGGCCCGCCGCACTAAAAGGGCTAGGGAACTATCCTGCTTAAACTACCGTAAACCACCCACCAGAAAAAAACTCCATCAACCATTCCATGTGCACCACCAACTTTCCAGGCCTTCAATCCAAAAATCAATTCCTACAGTCTTTTCCCGTTCATCTGCGACGAACTAATCTTTCATCCCACAACTTTCCTCAATGTTCCACCGCCATCTTCAAACGCGTCACACTTCGCATCACGAGCACTTGGCAAATATTGCTTCATTTATTAATCCTTTCGAATTATGATATTAATCAAATAATGTTCATAGTGGTACGGATACCCGTTAAAGCCAGCTGAACCTATTGATAGGTCTTCGATTTTTCCAAAACGATTGGCGAAGTATTGCGTAATCACTTTTATATCTCCTTGCACGCCATAAAGTACGCGTTTCTTTCTCCTGCGAGCGAAGTGTTGCTTTGGACAGCCTTGAGCTTTCATCTTTTGCAATGCTTGAGCATAATGTGCTCACCTCAAAAAATACTAGGTTAGCCGATTCAAGAATGTTGAGAGAGGAAGCGCTCGGACAGCAACGCAGTCGGAAGGAGTCCTACGCGACGGAGGGGCAGGACAAGGGTGAGGGTCGCAGAAAAAAAGCCAAGGTATTGCGGCAGCAAAACAGGGCAGGATGTAAAAGCGCCAACATTGACTTCTTTTACGATGTAAAGGGGAGGGGGAGAGAAAGAATGTTGACACGGGAGACGGCGCTAATGAGCTGAAGAAGTGCCTCGGTTCATCAATTCCGGCAGTTTTTTCTGCCAAGTCCAAGAGGGAGACATGAAATCAAGAGAGGGGAGTCAGAGGCTGGCTTTGTTTCGGATATGGCGAGCAAAATTTTCGTCTTTACTCCTCATAAATTATGAATAAACTGTTCGCGTTTTTTTTGTGAATTAATTTATGTCCTGGGAAATACGATATTTCTCTAATCTTGACGAAATCAATGAAATCATGACAAATTGTGGTGTGAAAAAATGTTGTCAAAGTCATGAAGAACAATGTACGGCCATGAAAAATACAAACAAATATTTAATGGCTAATTTATTCACGATATTGTATGCAAATTCCCACGTCATACCATGATGAACTCTTCGTCGGCTGCAGTGAGGCGATTTCACCGCTCTTCACCCGAAACTCGTTGACAATTATATTACAGAGCTGTGGTGATAGAATTCATAGAATTACAGAGGTGAACTTATAAATACAGAACTCTTATGAGAGTTCATAGAGAAGCATTTGAATAGTTAGCATAGAAAAATATTATTGTTAGGACTATTATCCCAGTAAAATTACATTGGATGGATTCACAGAGCATTATAACCCGAAAATACAAGGAAAAGTTGATGCATTCGAATAGGAATTGTAAATTGGTTATTTTTCCTCCTCCCGAAATTTTACTGCATGTGTTATCTGTCGACGAAACGTGGGATTCTTATCAATAGTCATGATTATGAATGGATGAATTCATGAATGGTTCCAAAGACAGTGGCCCCCAAATAAAATATACATACTCCAATGAAAATGTCTGAATTGAAAGTTAAACACTCGTAGTGGCTCGTCAAACTTAGTTCAGCTTTAATGATATTCGAGTCAATCAATTAGGCTTCTTATTTAGCAATATTTTTCTCATCTTTATGACTTCAGTCTTGCCTTAAACTACTCTTCCTCTACCTCCACATTTCTCTTCGATAATTTAATTTAATCGCGAGGAATTAAATCGTAACAAGGAAATATTTATAATTTATTCTGCATCTACTAAGGTCATAGAGTGACGCTCCATTTTTTGGGATGGTTGTATAACACTCTACAGAATGTATATTTCTTGACCAAAAATTTACATGAAATTTAAGTTTTTCGCTTGGAGCTAATCGTTACAACTGGACTCAGAAGAAGTTTGTACCATGAGCTCGCATACGGGTGTCTTTTCTTGTTGTGAATGTTAACACATATGTATCAATTTCACAACCGCACGTCTCGGTCAGCCTGGTATTACCATGCCCATCCATGCCATGGAAATTGACCAAAACGAGGAAAAAAACTTTGATTCAGTTCTTTTAGACACCCACGGCAAAATCAACCTTAGGGTATTATTATGAGTTTGACAACCCACTATAGGACAATATAAAGTGCGCCCTTAGCTAGACAATCCTTCGATTCGATCAAACATTTGTTTGATCTCGCCGGGCTTAAATCAAATTTCTTGTTAAATAAACAATCAGAGGACGCAGAATCAAATAACTGCAGTACCACCATGGATATTGAATAGTCTGGTGAAAGAAACTGTTTTCTCCTACGCAACCGATATGTACTCGAACCTTTGGGGACCGTTAGAGAACAAAATGTTATGGCTAAGGAATTATTGGGAAATATTTTTTAAGGAAAATTTCGAAGATAATTCCGAGCATTAAATGATTCGATAATTTATAATTTTAATAAGTATGCAATTTACCTTTTCTAAAACTGCCATCGAGTTGTATAAAATCATGCTCTCCAATAGATTTAAGGTAAAGTCATGGATTCAGACGAGTTCATAATTCACCCATTACGTGAAAGCTTGACCTATTCGAGTCTTGAAATGGGAAATTGATTTAAATTCATCTTTAGTATTTAGAGAACAAGCCCAAAAATTGATCTCCACATTCAAGTACTTATTTGTAGTAGTATTTCTTTAATGAATCACTTGTAAATCACTTATAAAATATAGAGAATGGACACGATAGAATAGATAATTCCTCATAAGGGATTCCATCTGATCATTTGAAATTGGGTTTGTCAGGTAAATCCTAAGTCATAGGTATGTAAATTATAAAAGTATTCACAGGTATATTTCTATGAGTAGAGTTCCTCGAAGCTGAAATCCAAGTTACTAGTGCATTAGTGCTCTCGCGCGGAGCCATTTTACTATAACAACTTTGTCTACCTTTTTTCAGCATTTTATTATTACAGCAATTATTTCAAATAATGTAACTTTAAAAAAGAAGTTTCGTACATCACGCATATCAAGAAAAAAATTGGTGATCAACGTGCCAACCTTATTTTATATCATTGGGTTATTATGAAGTACATCTACATCTGCATACTACCCTGCGAGCCGCCGCTTGGATGTGTGGCAGGGGATATTAGGACACCAGCCGTGTGAAGATGTAAGGGAAAAGATTTTGGAGGAGGAATTGCCACGTATATTATGGGAGTATATTCGTTGGAGCTCAGTTTTCATTGTGGTCGCTTATTGTGTGCGGAAATAACGAGTTATTGTACCTATCTGTTCGGAAATGTATCTCTATTATTTTACCGCTTCTGTCAGACAGAGATGTAGTGAGGTGTCATGATAAAATGCTCTGTGTCGCTCTGAAACACACAATTTCTGAATTTCTCATGCAAGCTAAGCCTAGCGAGTAGCCTCTGAGTCTCCAGGGGTTCCCACCATAATCCCTCTAGCAGCTGTGAAACACTATATGTTCACTCGAAGAAGATTTTAACGAAGCGTGCAGCATTTCTTTGCATTTAATATTATTTTGTCAAATCTTTATAACTAGGGTCCCAAATGCTCGCGGCGTATTCGAGGTGTGGTTTAATCAGAGCGAAGTGGCATATCTCTTTGACTCTTTCATCCGAGGACCTTCCAATTATACGCTTCACAAAACCTAGTACGTACAACGGCAGAATTAGGTCATAAAATTTCTAATAGCCTGAACTGTAGTTCTCACAAAGTGATTGCCTTGGTGGCTCGCATTCGATCACGCCATCGATAGTGACGTAATGCTAGATATCCAGTGATTTCCAATATAATGCAGCCGGCCAGTCTTATCTCACACACCGTCAGAGCGTGGGATATCGTCGGAAAGGCTGACACTGGGGTCTATGGGGTTCATGAGCATTCATCCACTAAGTCAATGACGTTACCCTCTCTGAACAAGCTGATTATAATGGGGTCGGAGTGCTTACAACACACAATTGACTCCAAGTATCAAGACGCGAGTTGGACTGCGCACGCACTTTCAAAAAAGATAATTTTACGTGCAAGAGGGCAATTAATTCTGTCTAAATATATCAGATACTACAAAGAAATTCGCAATCCTGATGATTCTTTCATGTCCGCATTCGATTGACGCGTGAGGAAATGATGCCATTTCGAGAAGGGTTGCGCCATGGGTGTGGGCATAGGCAAAATGGGCTCTGACGTCACGGCGTCCCTATAGCCTGCGTCATCATGCGTCGCCGACAATGGCGTCGAGGGGCTGCGAGAAGGGGTGGGGGGAGAGGAGGGGGAGGAAGCGATGGGGAAGTCGCAGCCGGGGACAGCGGCCAGCCACCTTGGCGAAGGACGAGGCGATGCGGGCCCCTTATCTGCCCACGCCGCGGCAGCGCTAAATGGGCGAAGCATTTTGACACGAAGCAATGCGCACTCCCAATCGGCACCATGGGGTGATAGTCCAACTCAATACACGTGATTCCATCCATCGGCAGTCGATCGGCACCTCACCCCATGTCTTCCCCTCCCATGCACGCCAATGGACAAGAAAAAGACTATTAATGCAGCTCGAGCGAGTTATCATTTAACCTAAAAATCAATGAAATTCCTCTTGTTTAAAAGAATAATATCTCACCTTTCCTAAGATGCCAAAATATCTGCCGATTACTGCACTGATTTTCGAGACATTGGCCAAAAAATTGCAGCCATTTTACACAGGAAATGAATGATGAAATTAATTTTTGTAATGTTCACTTAGTTTTTTATTCGTACTACGAATTCGTAGTACGAATAAAAAATTAAGAGGACATTACAAAAATTCCTTTCATTATTCATAAATTATGTTCCACAACATCTCGCCAGATACCGTTGAGTATACACAGGAAATGGTACAGATTTGAACTCCAGACCGACATTATTTTAAAAAAGAGGAGTTAATAACACCTAGATGTCGTCATAACATTAACAGAGTGTAGTTTGCATGTTTTCTCAATTATTTTTAAAAATAAATCAAGTTCTCACGGCAGTAATATTTTTAGAATCACACAAAAAACTCAGGATAAGTCAGAAAATAATGCGTTGCCCACGCTAATATTTGCAAGTATAGATCGGTCGTTGCGGAAAGAGGATATACGCAGGCAGGATGTGGGCGCGGAGAAGAATGGAGAAGGATTTGAAGGGAAACGAATAAGAATTTGTAGACGTGGTGGGAGAGGAAAGGTTATTATTTACGAAGATTTAGAGGTGGTAGAGAAAGGGGATGATGGGCGTAAGAGATGAGGACGTTAGTTTCTTAATGTCACCATCGAGTGTTTCACATACCTATATTTATTTTCCTTGTTGGACACACACATTCCACACAGTAGACCCAGTAGCAGTTCGTTTGGATGAGGAGTCATTAAAACAGTCAACTATCGAGAAGAAAGGCGAACTTTAGGGACCATTGGATTCCAAAATTAATTGATTTGTGCATAGATTTAGTAACGATAGTGATAAATGAATATGTATGGTTTTTTTCTCGGAGCGCATGAAATTTCTGTTTTGCAAAACTGCGTATAAAAGTTTCGGAGGTCGTTCATCATTAAGTCTTTATAATCAGTACCTTCATATCTAAAGACTCGATGCTGGTCACTAATTTTTTCCTTATTAGGAAGCGTTGTGCTTTATGGAGAAGAAACTAGGACAGTCAAGAGGAAAGAAGAGAAATATCTAGAGAGATTTGAAATGCAGCAATGGAGAAGAATGGAAAGTATAAAATGAAGTGATGAAGTGAGAAACTAGAAAGTGCTGGCAAGGATGAATGAGGAATATTTTAAGATCAGCAGGAAAGAGGAAGGTAAACTGGATGGGACGCGTCCTGAGGAAAGATTTCCCGCCGATAAGAATGTTAGAAGGAAGAACGAGGGATGGAGAGGGAGAGGAAGACGAATAAATAATATGTTGTCGGGTATTATGAAAGGAAGGAGTTACGAAGAGCTGAGGGAGGCAGAGCAGGATTGACGAATATGAAGGGAGCAGTTCAATCGAACTAGTGCTGGGAAATGAGCGGTAGGAGCGGAGCAGTTGTTTAATGGAAACCAATCGGTACTTACTTCCGAAACGCTACGTCACGCAATGTTTCGGTGGTTTCGGAGGATGGTATTTTAGCATTTCTTATCAAGCTACAAATTTTCATGGAAGTTTTTAAATGTCCGACGAGTCAGAAAAAAACGATAACTCCAACATTTAGGCCTAGGTTCGAGCCCAGATAGGATTTCATGTTTCAATGAGATTAGACGATGAAAAATTTCCGTGGAGAATAATTTTCTTTTAATCAATTGCAAGCACCCAATTACTAGTTGTGAGGTATAACATTACGACTTCCACCGTGTGTTGTAAATTGGTAAATAATGATTTCCGAAAGTATGTACTTCACTAAACATTATTATTAACCTCATGCTAAATACAGAATGAATCGTTTGCTTGAGTGAAACGTCTAAAGAGCCTGAGGAGATTTGAGTTCTATTTGGTTGAGCAGATTAATAATTACAGATTAAATAAGCATCTTTGATTAATAAACATTGCAATTATACGAAAAAATAACATGACAGACAGTTCAGAGATCTTTCAAAACCTACAACCACTCAAAGCCCCCGCGTCCTCCGAAACCTCTCTTTCCTCCGTAACCTCCAATAACAACCGCGGTAGTACCGGAGAAAACCGGAGGAGTGCTGTAATCGCTACTACCGATTCAATCACCGGAGGACGCCCTCCGTTCCCCGCACTAAATCGAACCCTGTCTGAGGACAGATTCACCGTAGAAGAAGAAGTCACCTAATGGAGCACGATGAACATCTAACAGATAAAATGCTGTTGTAGAGCTCAAGCTATTAGCAGCTGTTCTTTTCGGGAATCCAAATATTAAACGCACGGGAGCAAATGTCTTTTCTTAATTACCTCTACAGCTTTTCAATATGGTAGTCACTTCATCATTCAGAATGAACATTACTTCTGATATCTTGTCCAATTGTCCGGATGGTAACTCAGAATAATCTGGTTAGCAGTTGACGTTTTACCGATGGATTACCTACGAATAACAAGAAAAATATACCAGAATACATCAAAATGTACTCTCTGCCTTTTCAAGTTTGAGTATTCGTACTTCAAATTTTTTAAGTATGGAGGCTCTCAGTAAAGTATATCACTTTCAGAAAAAGTTTGAAAAATTGATTTCAAGCATTTTCCATCAAACGAATCATCTCGATTTAAAATCAAGATGATACGACGGTCAGAAACACCCATTTTTACCGACAAGGTCATGGGTTCCTGCCGGCGTAGGAGCTCATCGAAATGTATCGGTAAAGCAAAAATGTGAAAGAGTAACATGCAGTTTTGTTCCTAATATATGTGTTTTGTACTTTACAGGTATTTCACCCCTTTAAAATTACTCTTCTGCTTCATCATACCCGTGGCAGTGCCTTCAGTTTTTTGGGGTGAACCATGGTTCCATTCCTTCGCGATGCACGGGTGTCTTCGCTATGTTCTTGGTCTGAATTTCACGTGGTGCGTCAACAGCGCGGCCCACCTTTGGGGTTATAAACCGTATGACGAGTAAGTATTTAAGTATCTCGTTTCGTATCGTTTCCAGAACACACAGATACCATATCATCTATTACTGCGAGTCGTATAGTAGAACCGGAATGAGAAACCGGCTTTTTCTCATTTGTATTGCTACCTTACGCTCAAGGCGTTGCGTTATCTTTTATTTATTCCTCCAGGCCAATGAGAAGTTGGCTCATATCAGTTTTGAGTAACACGTGGCATGACGAATGTTTCTTTTCAAATAATTGTTTGTGACATAGCAGTGACAGGGGGTAATAATTATTTGATGTTAAGCATTTTAATGGGACGAACTAGGTATGAACTTTATGAAGAAAAGTTAACCTTTGTGGAAAGTTTTCCATTGATATTCTCATAAATTTTGCCGGAGATATTTAAAATATTGTTAGCATTTCTTATGGCATCCAAAGAGAGCTTGGGAAAAATAAATCCGTAATGGTCTTGAGCAGGTTTTTAATTTGCTACCTACGATTCAATTTGGATCCTTATTCCAGATAGCTTATGTTATTCAGCTGCTCATAATCATTAGTCAACCTTAAAGCTGATACAGACCATGAATGAAACAGAGAAGTACAACTGAAGCCCAAGGTTGAGCTTTAGGACGGATGACAGCGACATGCTCAAGAATACGTCTTCATTATGAGAAAGGAAATTTCTCTCTCATGACGAAGACCTGTGAAAATACTTTAGCAAGGATAATGCATACACGCAAGGCATCAAAGAAAGTGTTTACATTTTGGACAAAAAGGACAAAATATTTCTAGCATCTTACTTAAAATATACTCATTTTGGTATGAAGTTATTGAAATTCCACGAAAAGGTGTGGAATTATGAAAGAATATTACCGTGATTCAACGACATGACATCATAATTCAAAATCTCTAATTATTATTCTTATGCTTCTGAGCAATAGGCCAACGCTTTGCGCCTGACATTAATTTCTAAGATACAGCTGGGGTCTAGTTCTCATATCAATAATCTCGGCAAACCTTCCCTAGCCAGGTCATAAGAGGTATTTCAGAGGGGGATACAGGGAACATAACCCCTAATTAGGATTCTAAAACAAAACAGATTCCGTTCAACCCCTATTTTAACGAGTGGCCAGTTTAGTGTAGTGCGTGAAACATACTGAATTAACTTATTACACTTGCTCACGAAATTCAAATGCATTAACTGCATTGTGAATCATCGTTTATTACGCAAAATTAAATTCTATTAAACTATTTTGTATCGATAAATGCGAAACTCATACCCTCCTCCCTTCCAAATTACCCATTTAAGACCATAACTATTTTATCGAGCGATTTGTTATTTTGTTACATGTATTGAAAACTATACCTTTTATATTTCAGATGTAGGGTAAGTCCGTTTCTCGAATTACTCTTTCGTTTTTGATAAAATTTAAGTGCCAATTGTGTTAAATTCCTGGTATAGGTAAACAAATGGTTACTGTCCCGGGTTATCAACGAAAGGATATTTGTAAGCTCTTCATCATTTGGACATATGCAGGTTATGTTCCATGCTTAGTAAAACATCAACTTTTCAATGAAAGAGTGCCATAAGCGTATTTAATCTTACTCTCCCTCTTCGGTTAGAAGTTTATCCTCCAATGTGCCTATGTTTTCCAGTTACTGAAAATTTTTTGCGGTAATAACTGATTGGCAAATGGCTGTTTAAGATGCAGCAATCACTAAACGAAGCATTGGCTTCGAATACAACGCAGATTTGGAGAATACCAGGAGTAGTAGCCAAGGTATTACCTCCATGGAGTCAACCGCAAGTGCATCTCAGGGCGAAATTCCACAGAGGAAAAATTACTCTCCTTGACTAGGACTTGATCCCGGATCTTAACCGAGGAGCTTCCTTGGATAAAGCACTTGCCGCGGTACCGAGGGATCCATGTTCAAGTCCCGGTCAAGGGAAATGTTTTCTCCTCTGGTATTCCAATGCCAATGTCAACATTTTTTATATTTACTCGAATAATAATCCAGGCCAGTCGCATTCCGGATTACCTTACTACCCAGCAGTAAAATATTATGTTCCTTGATTGCCTCAGGAAGATTAAAATTACTATCATGATACACTTATTTTATGATTACATTGTTTCAATTATAATATGCTCAAAGATTCACTCCATCTTTGGTTGTTATTTATTTTTGATATTTCTGTATACAAACGACAAATTTTGGAGAGAAAGTGCACCGATGCTATGAACCATTTTGGACGTTCATCGGAATGTCGCTAATGTTTTCGTGTTCCCACAGGAGCATATACCCAGCGCAGAACAGACTGGTGGCTTTCCTGGCGATGGGAGAGGGCTGGCATAATTACCATCACGTGTTTCCCTGGGACTATAAGACGTCGGAATTTGGCGGCTATTCGTTCAACGCGTCCAAAGCTTTCATTGATTTCTTCGCAATGATCGGATGGGCGTATGACTTGAAGACTGTGTCACCCGAAATCATCGAGAAGCGAGCTCAACGCACCGGCGACGGATCACATGAATCCTGTATTTCTAAGAATAAAGAAATCCTCAATTCTTAACGGAGAGCTATACTTTTTGTATGTTTGTTTGTTTGCCGGACGATTCAGTTGGCCCGTATGTCCCTGGAATCCCGATAGGCTGCTTAGCCTGTCATCAGGTTTTCTAGGGACCGGACCAACAGAACTTGACATACATCCATGCCCTGGGTGGTGAAACACCCACCCAGGCGGGACTCGAACCCGTGACCATCAGTTTGGCTGGCGTGGACTTTACCCCGCCGCCACTAGGGCCGGCGGAGTAAAGTCCTCGCCAGGAAATGGCCGACGGGGCAATTTTTTTTCACTACTATGACGGTTTCAATAATGATATAGTGGCCAATGATTACGTCACCATCACTTGTATAGTTAGTTTGAGCGGTGTGTCACTACTTAAGATCAATTCTACCGCAGAGCGATGACGTCTGTAGAATGCCTTTGATGAGTTGTTGATGTTTGAAGGGTTGTTGACGAGGAAAGTCGCTCAGTTCAGTTGGTTTGAGCGAGGAATCAATGTGAGAAAATTTAAATTGATTTTTTTATTATTAAGAGAGAGAAGTAATATTTATAATGAAACAAAAATAGCAGCCCTTTATAGGACTACTTTTGGAGATGTTTGCCGCAACATAGCAGCCGTATTCAATGCTATATGGTAGGTCTGTGCGCTTCAGAGAGGCGGAATAAAGAAATGGAAGTTCTGCGGCAAATGTTGCGTCAGAAATGTAACAGTGCATCATGTTACAGTTTCTTAAAAATTTCAAAATCATGCGTTTATTTCTCGCCAAAATACGTTTTATGTAATTTCAATATACCTTATGAAGTGACACAATCACAAACACATCAGGGAAATAACTAGTGTAGCAAACCGTAGATTTGGATTCGTAAAAAGGGTTCCAGGCAAATGCGATGAGAGAGTACGAGAAAGAAGCTATTTTACACTTGTCAGGCCTCATTTAGAATATGCCGCTAGTATATGGGATCCGTACGAGGAAGGTATGATAAAAGAATTAGAGCGCGTGCAAAGGATATCTGTTAGGTTTGTTAAAGGCCGATATGGTAATTATATAAGTGTTACGAGTTTAATAGAAGAACTAGGATGGGAATTACTATCACAACGCAGGTTAAAATTTAGGTTAAACCTTTTAAGTAAATTCGAAACCGAGTTGTTCACAGATGACGTTAGATATATATTGAGAACCCCTGTGTATTATGCTAGGTTTGATCAGATTAACAATATTAGAGAGGTAGATTGTCGTACCGATAGATTTAAAATGTCATTTTTCCCTCGTACTATAAGAGAAAACAATAGGCAGCGTAGCAAAGGGATAGGTAGGTGAAATATAGTTAGAGTAGTCTGTAGTGCATGATGCATGTAATAACAACCAATAATCCCTTCCTTATTATGTAGATACTAACCACCTAGCTGCATGTGACCCTGTTCTCTAGCATATCTCCCTTAAATATCCTAGTTGCATGTCAATAGTGCATGTTTGTTGATCTTCACCCCCTGCCACACACCCTCGTGGTGGCTCGCAGGGTATCACGTAGATGTAGATGTGAAGTGAACGCGTTTTCAGCGAATGGTGCGTGTGAAGTGATAGCCTCAAACCTAAATAGTTTGTTAAGTACTCACCAGTTTTACCATATGGAATATATTTTTTACCCATCATAATTGATACTCTATGATTTATACAACTGGTTACAGTTTTAAATAAAGTTTAAATGCAGTCTATAATATGACTGAAGAAAAATATCGTACAAATTACCTTAAATGGACACGGTCAGGATGATAATCCGGTGGGCAGCCAAACAAATTCGCCATATTTTTTTCTGAAATGATGTTATTAATATTAGGTTTATATGATTGGTTACCAATGTTCGTATAAAAGTTATTCATAGCTTTTTACATCGTCACATGAGAAAGAGCAGTCAGGAAAGAAACACCATGAAATACTTATAAGTTAAGGTTAATGTTATCGATACCTTTTCCCCAGGGTTGCCTATAGTTACAGAAATTGACTGAATATGAATCCCAAGAGTGACAAAACTGTTTTTAAAATGCTTGTATTTTCACGTATTCACAAGTAAGCCCATAGAAATTCAGTCTTGAGAAGCGGTATTGCTGCAGCAGAAAAGAATTCATTTAAGAAATTATTCATTTGCGATCTCTTTTTCCCGTAATAATATTTCGACTATTATTGAAAAGTCCAATATCTCTTTCCACCAGATGAATGAATATCCCGGAATGGCTGAAAATTATTCAGTTCTAACGCCATAGAACACGGCCCATTTTCGAATATTATCGTTGGACCGAAACTATGGGTCAGGTCCGCTCTCGTTCTTTTATTGCCCTATAACGCTCTAAATCTGTGCATCTCGAGAAACGGCAGCGTTCGAGTGCTTATCTAACATGGCAACGGACACGCGTTCGCCTCACTGTTCACAACAGCCTATTAATTCCCTGGATATTAGGTCCACTACATTGTATTTAATGGGAGGATGAAGGTCAATTCCAATCGAATGTGCCCTTGATCATAGATGTCACTGGGGTGGTTGAGAGATAAGAGAAGATGAAATCAGAAGGAGAAACGGAGTTATATTAGCACCCCAGCTGGTTGTATTTTGCACTCAAATTTGACCCACCACATAACTATTGAGATACCTTATCGTTCAATTCTTTTTCCAAGCAAACGATTCCTAATACTGAATAAAATAGCAGTAGCATCAGAAAAGATTCAACGATTTCTTAGCTGCTGGAGGTGACTTATAATTGAGAAGAAATAACAGAAAATATATCCATGGATTGAGGTGAAACAATTCTCTCTTCCTAACCATTTGGTTACAAAAGTTTCGTCGCTTCTATCATAAAATTCATCTCAGTATGTTTGCAAATCCTCTCCCTAAATTTAGATATAAAAAAGAGTGATTAAGTCTATTGAGCGAACACCAAACAGTAATGGCTGATGATTTCATGATGTCCTGATGTCTGTCTTTTACGTAAAAAAATACAGTCGTTCAACGTAATTATATCAAAAAACATAATATTCAGCATCACAATTATTCTAGCCGTTTCTCATAATGTAACTAAAAATAACTAATAAACAACAGACAAAGCAGTGACGTAGTCAGGATTTCGTTGCGAGGGACTGTTTTTTATGTATAAGCGGGGTGAAGGTGAAAGGTTTTTAAATTAAGGAACAAATTTTTGCGTATACGCAACTATTAGCGCCATTGTGACAGCATCGTCACAGCTGATACAATTACATCTACGTAATACCCTGCGAGCCAACACGAGGGTGTGTGGCAGGGGGTGAAGATCACCAAACATGCATTATTGACATGCAACTAGGATATTTAAGAGAGACATGATAGAAAATAAGGTTAAAAGGAGCTATATGGTTAGTACCTACATAATAAGAAAGGGATTATTGGTTGTTATTACATACATCATGCACTACAGACTACTCAAACTATATTTCACCTACCTATCCCTTTGCTACGCTGCCTATTGTTCTCTCTTATAGTACGCGGGAAAAATGACATTTTATATCTATCGGTACGACAATCTATCTCTCTAATCTTGCTAAGATGATGAAACCTAGCATAATACGCAGGGGCTCTTAATATATATCTAACGTCATCTGTGAACAAAACGGTTTCGAATTTACTTAAAAGGCTTAATCTAAATTTTAACCTGCGTTGTGATAGTAATTCCCATCCTAGTTCTTCTATTAAACTCGTAACACTTATACAATTATCATAACGGCCTTTAACAAACCTAGCGGATCTCCTTTGCACGTGCTCTATTTCTTTTATCATACCTTCCTCGTACGGATCCCATATACTAGCGGCATATTCTAAATGAGGCCTGACAAGTGTAAAATAGCTTATTTCTCGTACTCTCTCATTGCATTTGTCTAGAACCCTTTTTACGAATCCTAATCTACGGTTTGCTACACTAGTTATTTCCCTGGTGTGTTTCCCCCATGACATGTCTTCAGTGATGGTGACGCCTAAGTATTTAATAGATTCTACGTTAGATATTTTGTTTTCTTTGATGCAATAATTATTCCGGGGAAAGCCATTCTTTTTCCAAAAGTTCATTATCGCGCATTTCTTCAACTGTAATTCTAGCTGCCAACTATCACACCAATCATCAATCACATCTAAATCCTTAGCTAAAGACTGGATGTCCTCTTCATTTCTAATTTCCTTATACACTACTACATCATTGGCAAAAAGACGGAGCTTGCTATTTTTTACTACTCTATTCAAGTCATTTATGCAGAGAAGAAATAAAATTGGGCCTATAGATAGGTAAATGATTATATAAGCTGCACTGACTTCAGATGGTATACAAAAGCCCAGAAATTTTGTCTTTAAAAATTACCAACATTATTCATAGACACTCATAATAATATATACTTGGTTTAATTCCACACTATGTAATACAACTAGACCAAGTTTTCGACACCACGTGTCATCCTCAGGTAAATCTTTTGGGTCACGTTCTCCTTATATATAACACATAAAAAGTATAGAGAGGAAAAGAGGCTGGATGGAGAGGGGGAGAGCGAATTGTTAACGGTCACAACATATTTAGAGGAGGGGGTTAGCATTTGGAGTTTAAAGTGGCAAGGCCAGAGGGCTTATCTGTGAAGCCGTCGGGATGGTAGGTGGGTTCGGAGGAGGGGTGAGGGAGAGAGAAACATTTGGTCATTACATAAGGTATCAGGGCTATTTATGATTTCATAATGTTCCATAAAAAGAAGCTTCCGCCCTTTGTTAATACAATGTTAAAATCTTGGCTCGAAATCACACCAGAGTTTTTCTTCGCTTAAATATTTCACCATTCCAGTGGTTTCATCACTATTAATAAAATCTCTTCTATCCTGCGTATCCATAAGTTGGCTAGTGTGTCTGGACTGTTAGAAGAATTAGGATGGAAATCGCTATCACAGCGTAGATTAAATTATAGGCTTAACCTCCTAACTAAATTTCAGGAAAATCATTTCTCTTACGACGTAAAAAACATACTATTAACCCCATCGTACTACGGCAGATTAGATCGCGCCAATAAAATTAGAGAGCTAGATTGTAGAACCGATAGGTATAAAATGTCATTTTTTTCCGCGTACCATTCGGGACCATAACAGCTGTGATCGTCGTCATGAATAGTTCGAGTATTGACAATAGGCAGGCAGTAAATCTTTCTCATTATATATTCTACTCTCTTATTTATGCATGATGTAAATATTGATGTTCTTATTTATGCATGATGTTTTGGATCTGTAGTGGTGGTCTTTGTATCCCTTGCATGTTGGAACGATTGAAGATAGAATGTTTCTTGGTGATTAGATTTTTAATTGGCGCTTTGCATGTGTGGTACGCGGGTTTTTATGTAATGTCGGTGTTCTACCATATCATTCATGCATGCCTGGTGCGAAAGCACCCCCTGCTACACACCCTTTGGGTGGCTTGCAGGGTATGAAGTAGATGTAGATGTATCCACCTATCATCCCGACGGCTTCACAGATAAGCCCTCTGACCTTGCCCCTTTACACTCCAAATGCTAACCCCCCTCCTCTAAATATGTTGTGACCGTTAACTATTCGCTTCCCCACCCTCTCCCTTCACCCTCCATGTGCATATCACTAATATAAAGTACAATGTTAGATCATAATACCAATTATGCAAGGACATATTCATTATTAAACTATATTCTGTAAGAGAAAACCCATCAGAGAACCACGACATCAAAATTTCATTTGTAAATGTTACAAAATGTAATCTTAAGCTATTATTGACTCCAAAGTCCAGAGGAACTTTAGACTGGGCTCTGCTAAATGTTTGGAGGTGTGCATATCATTTGGCTCTCGTGCTCTGGTGATAGAAGCGTTGATTTAATGGGAATATGATTATTTTATTCATATAAGCAATAATACAGTTAAATATAATTTCTAGACACAGTAAGATCCAACATTTTGTATTCAATAAAAATATGTTCAGAGGGGTATTAAATGGGGGAAATTGTTGCTTTCCACATGATCATTTATTCATTTCAATCAGTCTATTTGGATGGCTGTATATTTTTAAATGCAAAATAAATATAACATTAATAAAAAATTAC
Organism: Ceriagrion tenellum; assembly: GCA_963169105.1. Lineage (NCBI taxonomy): Eukaryota > Metazoa > Arthropoda > Insecta > Odonata > Coenagrionidae > Ceriagrion > Ceriagrion tenellum. Next base: position 100,764,891 of record OY720638.1, on the reverse strand, counting down.
TCCAGAATCATTCAAATTCATTCGGTGGAGTCAGTGATGGAAAGGATGCCGTTTAGCAAATTGTAACGACGAGAAAAAGTTGCCAACCGAGAAGATTGGACATGGGAATGCAAGCTAATGAAACAGCGTTAGGAAGTAATTTCCTTATCTATAAGAAGAAGGTGACAAAATTTAAGTACCTGCCGAAGAAACTTTTCCAAGCTTACGTTAACTGGTAGTGTTTTTCATTGTAATGAGTGGCATAACATGTTCATTCGTTGAACAATGGAATTACAATGATTCACCGCTTTTCATCTATTTTCTGAACGTCTACATGTACACACTGACATGCGAGCCGCCGTATGAGCGTGTGGCAGGGGTGTTAGTTCACCAGCCGTATAAAGATGTTAGTTTTTGGGAGGTGAAATGGTAACGTATATTATGGGAATGGAGCTCAGTTTTATTGTGGTCGCTTATTGAGGGCGGAAAGAACGAGTTTTTGTATCTATCTGTTCGACAATGAATCTTTCTATTTTATCGCTCCTTTCAAAGCTAGAGATGTGCCATAGATATAGAGATCGCGCCAATAAAAATAGAGAGCCAAATTGTAGAACCGATAGGTATAAAAATGTCATTTTTCCGCGTACCATTCGGGACCATAACAGCTGTGATCGTCGTCATGAATAGTTCGAATTGTGACGTTTACTATACAGTAGATCGTTTTCTTTATATTCTCCTCTTTCTTATTTATGCATGATGTAAATATTGATGTTCTTATTTATGCATGATATTTAAAATCTGTAGTAGTAGTCTTTGTATCCCTTGCATGTTGGAACGATTGACGATAGAATGTTTCTTGGGTATTAGATTTTTAATTGGCGCTTTGCATGTGTGGTACGCGGGTTTCAATGTAATTAGGGTGTTCTACCATATCATTCATGCATGCCTGGTGTGGAAGCACCCCCTGCCACACACCCTTTGGGTGGCTTGCAGGGTAAGACGTAGATGTAGATGTAGTGAGGCGACATGATAATCTTCGCTGTATCGCTCTGAAACAAACCAGTTCTGAATTTCTCAAGTAACCGAAGCCTAGCGTGTAGCCTCCGAGTCACTAGGGGCCCCCACTTTAATCCACCTTAAGGTCACGGAAACTGAAGTTACCAAAGTCAATGATAGACTTTGAAGACTATTCTGATTCTATAATATTTTATTGCCAAAACACCGATCACTGCCGCCAAATGGATAGAAGCTGTGTCTACCCTACTAACTCCACGGAAAAAGAGACTTCCTCAGATAAAGGTCATTTCACTCTCCTCCCAATTTCCTTCTCCTCGCTACCCCTTCCTTCAGATTAGTCAGGCCTCATTTAGAATATGCCGCTAGTGTATGGGATCCGTACGAGGAAGGTTTGATAAAAGAATTAGAGCGTGTGCAAAGGAGATCCGCTTGATTTGTTAAAGGCCGTTATGATAATGAGTGTTACGAATTTAATAGAAGAACTAGGATGGGAATTACTATCAGAACGCAGGTTAAAGTTTAGGTTAAACATTTTAAATAAATTCAAAACCGATTTGTTCACAGATGACGTTAGATATATATTGAGAGCCCCTGCTTGTTATGCTAGGTTTCATCAGATTAACAAAATTAGAGAGATAGATTGTCGTACCGATAGATTTAAAATGTCCCGCGTACCATAAGAGAGAACAATAGGCAGCGTAGCAATGGGATAGGTAGGTGAAATATAGTTAGAGTAGTCTTTAGTGTATGATGCATGTAATGACAACCAATAATCCCTTTCCTATTATGTACATACTAACCATCTTGCTGCATGTGACACTATTATCTAGCATATCTCCCTTAAATCTTAAATATCCTACTTGCATGGCAAAAGTGCATGTTTGGTGATCTTCACCCCCTGCCACACACCCTCGTGGTGGCTCGCAGGTTATTACGTAGACGTACATGTAGACGTAGATTAGTACGTGAAGTAGCGTTCCGCACATCCTTTCTCCACCAACTAATGAGAGAGCAGTAGCTTATCGTCCACAAGCGAGAGATTTAAAGATAAAATAGTGGTTGATGTGAAAATGTACCACGGCAAAGTGCCTCTTAGGAATAATGTAATTGCTAATTGAAGCGTTTAAACCTTCCTTGAAAGATGTTTCATTCTTGACGTCGCTAACCTTTTTCTGCAGAAATGCAGATGGACTGCAGAATATCGTTCCATCTAAGGAAGACTGAATTTTTCTTTATTAATAGACATATATAAAATTGTATGAAAGCGGTGTTTTTTTTTATTTCAAGCAAGTAATCGACAAGATCTCTCACGATAACCTTATATGCAAACTCAAAACTAAGATATCAACTTGAAAGTAATAAACTCTGTGAGAGGCTTCGATATCATCGATTCTACTGCAAACGAGGTGAAGTAATCAATGGTATGAGTTGAGAAGAAACAGAGGTGACATCGTGCGTTACTTGATGAGGATTTCAAAGAGATTTTTTTTTATTTCAAAGAGATTTTCAAAGAGACGTTTTTCCTGAACATTTGATAATCCTCTAATGCCATGGTAAAGCGTGATAGGCCCAATTTTATTTCTTCTCTACGTAAATGACTTGAATGCAGTAGTAAAAAATAGCAAGCTCCGTCTTTTTGCCGATGATGCAGTTGTGTATAAGGAAATTAGAAAAGAAGAGGAGAGTCAGTCTTTAGCTAAGGATATAGATGCGATTGATGATTGGTGTGATAGTTGGCAGCTAGAATTACAGTTGAAGAAATGAGCGATAATGAACTTTTGGAAAAAGAATGGCTTTCCCCGGAATAATTATTGCATCAAAGAAAAGAAAATATCTAACGTAGAATCTATGAAATACTTAGGCGTCACCATCACTGAAGACATATCATGGGGGAAACACATCAGAGAAATTACTAGTGTAGCAAACCGTAGATTAGGATTCGTAAAAAGGGTTCTAGGCAAATGCTATGCGAGAGTACGAGAAAGAAGCTATTTTACACTTGTCAGGCCTCATTTAGAATATGCCGCGAGTATATGGGATCCGTACGAGGAAGGTATGATAAAAGAATTAGAGCGCGTGCAAAGGAGATCCGCTAGGTTTGTTAAAGGCCGTTATGATAATTGTATAAGTGTTACGAGTTTAATAGAAGAACTAGGATGGGAATTACTATCACAACGGAGGTTAAAATTTACATTAAACCTTTTAAGTAAATTCGAAATGTTTTGTTCACAGGTGACGTTAGATATATATTAAGAGCCCCTGCGTATTATGCTAGGTTTGATCAGATTAACAAGATTAGAGAGATAGATTGTCGTACCGATAGATATAAAATGTCATTTTTCCCTCGTACTATAAGAGAGAACAATAGGCAGCGTAGCAAAGGGTGAAGGGTATGTGAAATATAGTTAGAGTAGTCTTTAGTGTATGATGCATGTAATAACAACCAATTATCCCTTTCCTATTATGTAGATACTAACCATCTTGATGCATGTGACCCTATTATCTAGCATATCTCCCTAAAATCTTAAATATCCTACTTGCATGGCAATAGTGCATGTTTGGTGATCTTCACCCCCTGCCACACACCCTCTTGGTGGCTCGCAGGGTATTACATAGATGTAGATGTAAAACATCGGGAGGTAGAACCTACGGGAAATGGAATTGAACTGAAATAATTCAGGTAAATATCAGTTATGTAATGGCTAATAACTTACTTAACTTAAAGTAAAGCTTCTATTATAGTAGTAACAGAGTCATAACTCCTGTATTAAATATTACCACAATAATACACAAGAATTCAGGTGCCCCTGGAGCCCCTAGAGACTACACGCTAGGCTTAGGTTGCTTGAGAAATTCAGAACTGGTGTGTTTGAGAGCGACACAGAGAAGATTATCATGACGCCTCTCTACATCTCTAGGTCTGATAGAAGCGATAAAATAAGAGAGATACATTGCCAAAGAGATTGGTGCAAAAACTCGTTCTTTCCGCGCACAATAAGCGACCCCAATAAAATCTGAGCTCCACCCCCATAATACACGCAATGCGATTATGAATTTTTGGAAAAAAAATGGCTTTCCCCGGAATAATTATTACATCAAAGAAAACAAAATATGTAACGTAGATTCAATTAAATACTTAGGCGTCACCATCACTGAAGACATGTCATGGGGGAAACACATCAAGGAAATAACTAGTGTAGCAAACCGTAGATTAGGATTCGTAAAAAGGGTTCTAGGCAAATGCGATGAGAGAGTACGAGAAAGAAGCTATTTTACACTTGTCAGGCCTCATTTAGAATATGCCGCTAGTATATGGGATCCGTACGAGGAAGGTATGATAAAAGAATTAGAGCGCGTGCAAAGGAGATCTGCTAGGTTTGTTAAAGGCCGATATGGTAATTATATAAGTGTTACGAGTTTAATAGAAGAACTAGGATGGGAATTACTATCAGAACGCAGGTTAAAATTTAGGTAAAACCTTTTAAGTAAATTCGAAACAGAGTTGTTCACAGATGACGTTAGATATATGTTGAGAACCCCTGCGTATTGTGCTAGGTTCTATCAGATTAACAAGATTAGAGAGATAGATTGTCGTACCGATGGATTTAAAATGTCATTTTTCCCGCGTACCATAAGAGAGAACAATTGGCAGCGTAGCAAAGGGATAGGTAGGTGAAATATAGTTAGAGTAGACTGTAGTGCATGTAATAACAACCAATATACCCTTTCTTATTATGTAGATACTAACCATCTTGCTACATGCGACCCTATTATCTAGTATATCTCCCTTAAATATTAAATATCCTACTTGCATGGCAATAGTGCATGTTTGGTGATCTTCACCCCCTGCCACACACCCTCGTGGTGGCTCGCAGGGTATCACCTAGATGTAGATGTACACGTCACCATTTCACCTCCCAAAACCTTACATCTTTACGCGGCCGGTGACCTAACACCCCCTGCCACACACCCATGCGGCGGCTCGCAGGGCAGTATGTAGATGTTGATGAAGTGTACGAAAACGAAATGCCGTGAAAGTAAGAAAATGTGAAGTACTCTGAAATCACTCAGTCCTCTAACCTCTCGAGGATCGCATGCTCTACTAGTAGAACATCCGGCCTCCACGAAACTTTGTTTCATTAGACGGGTGGCGGGTAAATGTAATTAGGAAGTCAGAAAAGGTGTTGTTTTACATTAATAAGACCCTATTCAGAATGTGCAGCAGGCATTTGGGATACATCACAAATATAAAATTGACGAATTCGATACAGTCCAAAGGGCACCCTCCATGTTTCTAAAAACTTTCATTAGGAAAGGTTACGTTCATCTGAGTTATTGGAGCCCAGCTGGATATGGAGGCCAAATTTGGGTGGTGACTGGAGTACTGGTTTCCATCCTGAGAGATCCGGCTCGAAACCCGACAATGGTAGACATTTTTAACGGAATTCAGAACTTTGCTAGTGACATGTAGTGAGCATCTCCGGAGGAGAAAATGGTTCGTCGGAAGAACACTTAATCTCCGGTCCCTTTGACATATTTTGACAAACTTTCAGCGTATTCCGTTACCAGGTTTCATCTACAAATTCTGGTGCAAGGTACAGGGTGTTTGGCACGGACCGATTCCACTCTCCATCTTTCCTCCTATTCCATAAAATATCTTCTCTCGCCAATTCTATCCACTTGTTCTTACTGACGCAAATCACCTCACCTGGCGGCCTGCTCCTCAAACAACTAACCAACTAATCGGATGGAGGTAACACAAATCACCATAATCGCAATTTTAAAGTTTCTAATAATATACAGGGGACATGAGTTTGATTCGGACCAATTCAAGAGTATTCAAGAGAATTTCAGTACTTATACACCACATATTTTCGATCCTCAGCCTGTTCGTTCCGAAACATGTATGCCTGAAATTATTATAAATTGTCGCGGCATAGAACAGCAGCTAAAAAATATCAACCCCAACAAATCCCCCGGTCCAGATCAAATACCTGCTCGCGTATATAAAACATTGGCATCAAACATAGCGCCTTACTTAGAATTAATATTTACCAAATCTTTAGTAGATCACGTAATGCCTAAGGACTGGAGAGTAGCAAATGTCACACCTATATTCAAAAGCGGCGACAGGGAAGACCCTAGTAACTATAGGCCTATTTCTCTCACATCCATTTCCTGTAAGGTATTTGAACACATAATCGTAAGCTCCATAATGAGTCATTTAGATAGGGAGGAATTATTAATAAATAACCAACACGGATTTCGAAAGGGTAGATCTTGCGAAACCCAATTGGCCCTCTTCGTTCATGACATCTTGCTCTCGGGTGAAAATAATGTTCAAGTTGACGCGATATTCCTCGATTTTAAGAAAGCTTTCGATAAGGTACCTCCTAAATAAATTTCAGGAAAATCATTTTACTGACGACGTAAAAAATATAATATTAACCCCTTCGTACTACGGCAGATTAGATCGCGCCAATAAAATTAGAGAGCTAGATTGTAGAACCGATAGGTATAAAATGTCATTTTTTCCGCGTACCATTCGGGACCATAACAGCTGTGATCGTCGTCATGAATAGTTCGAGTATTGACATAGGCAGGCAGTAAATCTTTCTCATTATATATTCTGCTCTCTTATTTAGGCATGATGTAAATATTGGTGTTTTTATTTATGCATGATATTTAGAATCTGTAGTAGTAGTCTTTGTATCCCTTGCATGTTGGAACGATTGAAGATTGAATGTTTCTTGGGTATTAGATTTTTAATTGGCCCTTTGCATGTGTGGTGCGCGGGTTTTAGTGTAATGTCGGTGTTCTACCCTATCATTCATGCATGCCTGGTGCGAAAGCACCCCCTGCCACACACCCTTTGGGTGGTTTGCAGGGTATGACGTAGATGTAGATGTAGATGTAGAAGAGTATTTAGGCTCCATCGGCTCTTCGGGATTTTCGACCACCCTGAGAAAATGAGAAAGGTATACACTATTTCGTGAAGGATTAATTACTCCTTCTCTTGCACTATTCGAGACCACAGAAGATTCACGATAGTGCTACCAAAATTCCAAATTAGTGCAACATATATCTTCGTATGCATAAAAAAAATTTCAGCCATGTAACGCAAACATTGCCTGGGGGTGGTGAAACTCAGTGCCACACATATTTGAAAACATGGATAGAGTATTGTATGAGACGAGATGGGAAAGTTCTTATTCCAGTGTAATAGTTTTGCAAAATATTAACTCCCGTGCTTTACTGTATATTCGTACCCCATGCCCCACAGAGAAATCTACTATCTTGTTCTATATTCAGTTTTAAAACTTTCCAGGCCCAACAATCACATGTAGCATAAAGAGTACCACGTTTAGAGAAATTTTCGCCTGGTTGCTGCCTTTGAATCGTTTCTAATGCAATTCTTAATAATTCAAGGTGATTAATTACGAAAAGAATAATGGTTTACCTCCCCACGAACTAGCTTCCTAGAAAGTTTTGAAAATAATGCTTGTAAAATTTACTTCGGAGCAACTAGTGTCGAAGTTCCAGCGTTACGCATCAGATTCAGTACCTTAAACCTGTGCACCTGATGATGAAACCGGGTGATGGCCGTCATGATGAAATTAGTCGTACCGAAATAAACTATGGTGAAAATATGCATTGTGTATTTTACTTCAGTAAACTCCACTCCTGAATAGACCATTATACGTTTATTATGTTTCATGCAACTAACGATACTTGTTCGGTAATATGATTGTTCTAGAAGGGCTTAAAGTTCCTCCTTTTTTACTTTTACTGTAAGGATATATCGAGAATCGCTAAACCAGTGACGTAAAAATAACTCCTCGATTCTCTGACCGTCCAAAATCTCAACCCTTCCTAATTTTTCCCAGTTGCTTTGGATGCATACTAATCAATTCATAGGTGCTATTTCTTAATAAACAGCAACTTGATTCTTTTCGCCCCCCAAATATTTGAATGGATATAAAGGTCAAGCTTATCATTTTATTTTGGGAGAAAAATATGGTCAAGTTATTACAATGCACGAGGTTTGATGCAGGAAATTATCATGCCATTTATCGTGGCTATTGCAAGTAATAAATAGGCTTAATAATAATACGTAATCACAACCTCTGATGGATAGTGGCAACGGACTTACTAGAGCCTCAGATATTTCCATTTTCACCCATTTTAACGGTTGAATGCTCACCAGTACATTTAAAGAAAAAGTTTATCTCATCACCTCGGCAATGAAAAATTTACCCAGACATAAATTAAGTACGTCCATTGGGTATAACTCTAATCCGATGTTAACTAAGAAAAATATTCAGAGGCACGTAAAATTGCCTCATTTCTGCAAACGAGGCATTGTAGTTTTCATTCCTTACCTTCGGAAGTCCCATGTATATGACGCAGAGGCTGCGGCCTAACTCTCCCAAGGTCAACGCTAACACCCTCTGAAGAGGCCCTTGCCACTAAGTGCATTCCTCTTCCTTCTTCACTTGGAAAGGTAAACGGAAAATTCTGGCTTGCTATTTGCACACCACAGTGTGACGGCACCAGAATTTAGCTTGTATACTACTTAAAATAATCGTCGATATTGACTTCACCAGAAAGGTAAGGATCGTTTCATTCCCTTGAGTTGCCTAAAGCCAGTGATTTCGGATTTTCCAATTCTGGGACACTGCGTATCCGAAGTTTGATTTCAGCAGAACCGTGATCCCATGTGTGTAAATTGCCCGCGTGGAAAATATCAAGACATCATATTGCAGCTTACCGTGTAGTTTTAATGCTCTCAGAGTGCTATGTAGCTTCTTGGCACCGTCCGGTCGTGCACAATCGAACTAACAAACTGCACCTTGTGCCATGTCACACTGAAAATTAATTTCATTACCATCCTTCTCCTAATTTAAATGCAATAATATTCACGAATTTTCCCTCCTTAAATCTTTAATTAGAATACATCTGAAATATGAAAGTCTTAAGTTTTCGTTCTCCAGAAGGCAGGACCACGTGGGAAATCAGAAAATGTTATCCGCAAAGTTTCAATATTCCTCATTTTTTACAAATGCTTTCAGGTCTTAATTGACAGTATTCTGAGATGCAAACTTGGTCAAGGATACATCTGCTCCTCAAGGGCATAGCTAACTTGTGAATACCCAATTAAATGTGGCGCTTAGCGACTTAGCAAATTCTTGGGACGATAAGGACGATACATCGTAACGGTTTCTTAGGAATTCCCATAATTAATTTTTTGAGACAAGTGCTGCTCGCTCTATGTCGTGGCTATCGGCAGGAGGTATCAATATCATCATCTTATACAACACTCGTATTAAGTGCTATACACTTGATAAAGAAACAAGACGCCCTTGTTATCTGCGTACAGATAATGTGAACAGCACTGATAAACCTTTCCTCGGCCGAAAGAATGCTTAGGTCCAATACTTCCCAGATCACAGAGATAACACTCGAGAGACTTTTGTTTCCTGGATGAAGAAAAAACATAAACAGATACAATGATTCATTACATTGAGCAAATATTCGGTGATTAATTGCCGCGAGCTATCGATCAAACCACTGCGCTTGTCTACCTTTTTAAATCACTTCTCATCGTATTGGGTACCGTAAGTGATGCCGGGAAAAATTGGTCGGATTTGATAGTAATAAGCGTAACGCATAAAAGAAGAATGAAGAAATAAATGGTTTGTTATAATTACGTTATTCCCACTCATCTTCCAAATGCACATTGCATTCTCGTGAGAACTACGTCGACAGAAAACAACAGAGGGACAAGTTTTCCTAGGAGATGAGTCAATTAATTTGCGTTTTATTCACCATTGTATTGTCCAAGGAAATTTTGACGTTAAAATATAAAAATTATTTAAAATCAGTCTTGTTTTTTTGGAAAATCATAGTTTTTTAAATAAGCGTCAAAATATTCAAATTTTAATGAATGGTATGAGGTTAGAAGAGTTTTTAACGAAAATACGTATCCACCCGGAGAAAACTCTTACTCACCAAAATATCAGGTCCAGATATATTTACCATTCCAGGTTATTCAAGCATTAAAATAAACGATTAATATTCTCCTTTTAGCATATTACATCTATAAAACTAGTTTATAAATTATTCGGATCATATTTATATAAGTACTATACTCGCGACCTTTAAGTGTCCAACTCGTACAACATTAGCAAGATGAAAACAATGAATACGTTCTAACGCAAACTCACTCAGTGCAATGGTTGAGGCCAAAACAAAGGGTAAAAAGAACTTCAAATTAAATCTAAGCGAATTTCCAAACATAGCATTTAACAAATAATGTGGTACGAAGTCACTCGCACGGGTGCAGTCAAATGATTTTTTCATGGCGAATTTCAACCCTGGAGTAAATCTAAGCGCTTCACATATTTATGTGTTGGAGAAGACCAACAGAATACCATTTTTAAGAAAACGAACCTGGAGAAACAAAAATAGAATAGAATTTTCTAAGAAAGCGAACGGAATTATATCTATATGTATAACAAAATAATGTTTTTCATACATACTTGTTTGTCGACCACGATGTCCATTAGCGCTGTTTAAGTTTTTCGAGTGCTTGATCAATTATTAAACTCATTACACACCTATTGCTGACGATTTGATTTGATTGCAAATCTTCATCAGGGCTGGACGTACCCACGCAAATCGAATGAAAAGCACCTTAACGTCACTCAAGTTAAATTTACAACTGAAAAAATACCAGATAGCATTTGCATCATGCCCACAAAATCTTCAAAACAAGAGCAGGCAACTTAAATAAACGATTTATATGCGCCGATTAATGCTGATAAATATCAATTTTCATGTGACAACTACTTCATAAATTTAAAAAGTTTAAACAAAATCTTCATGCTATAAATAATTCCGGGTTTATACGTATCACATAAAATGTTAAATTTACATATTTGTTATATTTCTAGTATAAAACCTTCCGAAAAAGTCATAAGATTTTTTTAGAAACATGGCGAACGTAATCGATATATAGTTAAAAATTTGTTATCAATGGTAAAGATGAAAGGCTATTGAACGATCCATGGAATTCAATTTATGTATTAACACTTATCTTTTACGGAGGATCTAAACGATGTTTTAACGTGTGATTGAGTACTGAATCAATTTCATAGCTTCCAACTTAAACGATTAGCTTAAACTTTTTCTATCTAAAACTGCCTTTTGGTATAAGCTAAGTCTAATTCTAATTAATAGAAAATCTGAAACTATAATGTTTTGATTAAAAAAAATCATGAAGTATTTCGATTATGTCCCTTTCCACTGGTATATTTTGATTCAGAATAGCTGAAAACTATTTAAAATTAGGTCCTCATTCAAGCAATTCACTTCAACCATAGAGAACAACAAAATTCAAAATGCTGTGAATGACACTTATGCGCTCCCTTATTAACTACGGCATAGAGGCCCCATTTAGTTAATTTCATTCCTATAGTATGGCCATTTTTATCGAGCTCTGAACGATTTTGATGTGGATCTCGCCCTCACGCTGTTATTTGAAGACCTCTGCTTCCTTGTTTGGCTTTTTAACTTTGTTATTTCCTCTACTCTCGCCGACGTCCAGTCTCGCTCAGGTACAAACATTACGAAACCGATTTTTCGCGGCTGGCTACCTTGAAAGTTTGACACGAACTCCCAAGGTCATCGGAATATGCGCACCGTTTTGGTAGTATCTGATAAAACTCTGGGAAGATCAACGGAACCAGTGGGCAAGCACCCATCTTGAGGTTTTCGTAGAGATAACAAACGGCCCATAGAAACGGCAATTCCCGTCGTGGCGTTCGAGTGGCCGGTACGTCTGTCTATCGGACAGAGGCTTCCGGATCAAGGTTAGGGGATGACAGACAACATTCAAGCCAATCTCTAATTGATGCACCGCTTTATATTGTTGACTGAAATTTGTGAGATAACAACGGCAAGAATCAGTTTAGTACTCACGCTTAACTATGTGCTTAGTCATTTCTGTAATTGTCGTTCGTATGAGTCACAACCGCAAATTTTCTGTCAAATCACGGCTAATGTCAATACATATAATACTTAAAGGCTAATACTACCTTTCACTGGACTGGACATAAAATATCCAGCAAAATAAGGAATTATATCCAAACTGCAAATACCACAGGAAATAATATTTTACAGGCTAATGTAAACTTTTACTTGACCGAACACTATAATTTCCAGTAAAAAATTTCTCATCAAATCCCATCATAAATGGAAAAGTCTAAATCCCGTCATAAATGAAAAAAATATTTTAACACAGTATGTTATGAATAACTGAAAACTACGGCACCAAAAGCTTCCATGATTTCAAGTTTACATAACAAAACCATTCCCAAGTCTGCGTTTGGTAAAAGCACGAGTCGCTCTACGCTCTCCTGGCTGTAGAGTTTTTCCAAGTCGGCAGAGAGCAAACTTTTATTTCATCACAACACAGCTCTAAAAAACTTAAACACTCCAAAAGAATTGTCAAAGGCTGGGCATTAGATTACAAACTAAAGCTTTAACGGAAACCGTCAATGTCTTATGCTCAATGAGCCCTTGGAGAGCCGAAATAGTGAGAACCAACAATCGTGGAAAAGTTAATTTTTGCTCATAAATGCTGACCAGAAAAGACTAGAAGACTTCGAAACCTGGATAAAGGTGCTGAAGATAAAATGGTCAGACAAAGTGAAAGAAGAGTAAGATGAATTAGACACACACTGAGACATAATGTGTAATGAGTGAGGAGCATAATTGAAGGCAGAATAGAGGGTAAAGTCCACAGAAGAAAACCCCGGAATTAGTTCATGGACCAAATAAAGAAGACAATACATAGGAAGAGATACCAGGAGGCAAGGGAACTAGCATTAGATAGGGAAGGGTGAAAGGCTGCAGTCAGCCAATCTTAGGATTGAATAGCCAGTGATAATGACGTCAATAAATCAATGACCACGATGTTTTTCAGAGGATACCCAATCCCTACTTGAGTGTCTTGTGGAGGGCACTTCAATTACAGTACTCCGTCTGTCGAATGAGAAGTTCAGCCGTGGTCCCCTTGGCGCCTTTCGTTAAGAGGAAGACCCTAGTAACTATAGGCCTATTTCTCTCACATCCATTCCGTGTAAGGTATTTGAACACATAATCGTAAGCTCCATTATGAGTCATTTAGATAGGGAGGAATAATTAATAAATAACCAACACGGATTTCGAAAGGGTAGATCTTGTGAAACCCAATTGGCCCTCTTCGTTCATGACATCTTGCTCTCGGGTGAAAATAATGTTCAAGTTGACGCGATATTCCTCGATTTTAAGAAAGCTTTCGATAAGGTACCTCACGTTAAGTTGCTCTCAAAACTAGAAGCATATGGAATAGATAAAAACATCATTAGCTGGATTAATCAATTCTTACATGGGCGGGAACAAAGGGTTGTCATAGACGGTATCATGTCAAACACAGTTAGCGTTACATCGGGTGTTCCTCATGGAAGTGTCATTGGTCCACTTTTATTTCTCTTGTACATAAATGATATTAGCAACGTGGTTAAAAGTAAGCTTAGACTCTTCGCAGACGACGCAGTTGTGTATAGGGATATTAACAATTCCGAAGATAGCGACTCGTTAACAATCGACCTACTTGCTATTCATGCTTGGTGCAAAAAGTAGCAGATGGAACTAAACATAAAAAAGTGCGTAGCAGTCAGCTTTTGGAAAAAGAAAAATAGGCCAGGTAGGGCTTACAGAATTAATAATACGGAAATTATTCACGCCGAGTCTGTTAGGTACTTAGGGGTCACAATTACTCACGACATTTCTTGGGGAAAACATATTCGGGAAATATGCGGTCAAGCATACAGGATACAAAGCTTTATCAAGAGAGTACTCGGAAAATGTGATGAGAAAGTGAAAGAACGTTGTTATTTTTCAATCGTTAGGCCTCATCTGGAATATGCTGTTAGTGTATGGGATCCATACGAAACGGGGTTGATATCAGAGTTAGATCGCGTACAGCGAAGAGGAGCTATGTTTGTGAAACGATGCTACGATAAGTTGGCTAGTGTGTCTGGACTCTTAGAAGAATTAGGATGGGAATCGCTATCACAGCGTAGATTAAATTATAGGCTTAACCTCCTAACTAAATTTCAAGAAAATCATTTCTCTGACGACGTAAAAAACATACTATTAACCCCTTCGTACTACGGCAGATTAGATCGCGCCAATAAAATTATAGAGCTAGATTGTAGAACCGATAGGTATAAAATGTCATTTTTTCCGCGTACCATTCGGGACCATAACAGCTGTGATCGTCGTCGTGAATAGTTCGAATTGTGACAATAGGCAGACAGTAAATCTTTCTCTTTATATTCTCTACGTTCTTATTTATGCATGATGTAAATATTGTTGTTCTTATTTATGCATGATATTTTGAATATGTAGTAGTAGTCTTTGTACCCCTTGCACGTTGGAACGATTGACGATGGAATGTTTCTTGTTTAGTAGATTGTTAATTGTCGCGTTGCATGTGTGGTACGCGGGTTTCAATGTAGTTTCGGTGTTCTACCGTATCATTCATGCATGCCTGGTGTGGAAGCACCCCCTGCCACACACCCTTTGGGTGGCTTGCAGGGTATGACGTAGATGTAAATGTAAGAGCAGGCTAATGCCGACGCCGGGTTTCTACCCACCCTTCCTCCCTTACCTGTCCCCTGTGGTGCAAATAACCTTAGCTGTCGGTCGCCTCCCCTAATATCCAATCCAATCAGTGACCACTTTGGTAAGATTCGGAGCAGAGGGGCGTGGAGCGATAATCACGGGTTTAGGTGTACATTTTAATGATTTTTCAGGTGAAGCGAAAAAACACTTATATCGTACCACCACATTTTAAATAAGAGAATATGTTAGAGCGGCGAAACTCACCATACATTCTGTAATGGAAATGATGCGAGAATAATATTTTACATTTTAGCTGTCATTTATGTATCTTATGGCTTGACCTGCTGATATTTTTTGGCACGGCATTCGAACGTTAGACAAAAATTACACTTAAATACGTTTATTCGAATCTTTTCCTCTGCGTGATACTGATATTAGTTTCCTACCATTACAATAATACTAAATGTATTATTACACGTTTAGAAGTAAATATGAATAAATGTACTCCAATAATTATGAAATACATCTCATGTGCCATAAAGCGTGTCAAATAGCATATAACTGCCAAAAATATTTGTAAAATTTATTTGTTTTCACTTTTATCGGTAAATGTTGCTAATAAGATCATGTAGGAAAATTTTCACTATAATCTGTAAATGGACGAAAGTCACTCCCGTCACCTTAATGTGAGGCAGAATAACTATGCGTATTGCTTGAACTACTCCTGATCAACTTATGTTAGCTTCGAAACGACCCATTTAAAGTAGCGCAAGGGTGTATGATGTATTCATCTACATCTACATCTACGTAATACCCTGCGAGCCACCACGAGGGTGTGTGGCAGGGGGTGAAGACCACCAAACATGCACTATTGCCATGCAAGTAGGATATTTAATATTTAAGGGAGATATGCTAGATAATAGGGTCACATGCAGCAAGATGGTTAGTATCTACATAATAAGAAAGGGATTATTGGTTGTAATTACATGCATCATAAACTAAAGACTACTCTAACTATATTTCACCTACCTATCCCTTTGCTACGCTGCCTACTGTTTTCTCTTATAGTACGCGGGAAAAATGACATTTTAAATCTATCGGTAGGACAATCTATCTCTCTAATCTTGTTAAGATAATCAAACCTAGCATAATACGCAGGGGTTCTTAATATATATGTAACGTCATCTGTGAACAAAACGGTTTCGAATTTACTTAAAAGGTTTAACCTAAATTTTAACCTGCGTTCTGATAGTAATTCCCATCCGAGTTCTTCTATTAAGCTCGTAACACTTATACATTTATCATAACGGTCTTTAACAAACCTAGCGGATCTCCTTTGCACGTGCTCTAATTCTTTTATTATACCTTCCTCGTACGGATCCCATGTATCTCCATATATATCCATCCGGATGTATTGTCTACGCGAGGTTGATGAACATTGTGCACAATTTACAAATTTCAAAGGCCTAGACCAGTCATGGGGAAGGTTTTTCTTGATTTCAGATGCCATCACGAGTACATTCGCCAAACGAATGAAAACGACATTATCGCTCATATAGTACCACTCTCTCAATACTGGCCATGAAATTTTTCTTTGTCGCTCTTTTTAATGCGGTCCATTATCTCGGTCATTAAAATAACTCATAAACCTCACTACACTCAAATCTAAATCGTTGCATCGAAGCAATGGTATGATAAAAATCGTGGTGAAGACTTTTGGGTAGACAGATGGGTACAATATTAGATCATTAGGACAGAATTTCGGCTCTGCAAATGTCTTTTAGACGCGATTACCTTGTGAATTCATTATCTAATATAGTCCCTCTTTCATTATCCATTTTCTGAGACATCCACACTATTATCTCTTAGTTATTTTCATCAGTCACGAGACGCGAGCCAATACAAAGTACATGCTATTAGTCATCTGGCGACGAGTTCCTCTTAAGATCAACAAAACGCTTAAAATCTTTTTCAGAATATCTTTTCCCACTATCAAACATTTAAGATTACTACCGTCTTAGGTGCAGATTCTGGGTTGCTACGCACTGAAAAAAATTAAGCCGCTAGCTTGGAGGATCTCATATTTTATGTGTAAAGGAACTTCTTTCTCTACTTTAAGAGTAAAAAAGATTCCTCAAAATCGGCTGTGGCATCAAATAGCTACAATTCAATAAATCAACAAATAAATTCACTTATATTTAGTTGTGCGAAGGCTAATTTACCAGGCACAAAATTTTTAAACCCGCTGCGTATGCGCTTGGAGTGGTTGCTACGGGTTTTTGTCTCAGTATTCGCTATAGTTACAATTCCATGCATCCTTTTGTTTATCCACCAATGCATTTGCCAAGCGTCGTTTTACCACTGTACAGATTTCGTTTCCATTGTAGTGGAAGCAACAGTCGAAGAAAGATGACGGCGGTAGACCGCGGCGTGTTTATTTTTGCGTTTGCTTTGCTTATTAAAGATTTTTTTGTAATATCGTACTTCGCGAGGAATACTAGCGATGGTAATTGCGCTGTAGGTGACATAAATGAACGGGTGAAAAGGGAGATCTCGAAGTTTCATATAATACAAATTAGGATGACTATTTCGAAATCGTTCAGTGATTTTCTCTTCCATAAGACATGAATTTGGAACCAAATTTTTACCTACATCCGGAAATTTTCCATCCTCCTGTCCTGCAGGGGTTTTTGGGACAAAGATGTTAGTCGAATAATTCCTTCGCATTTGTTGCAAAGGTATTAACCTTTTTTAAACTATTTCGGTACGGTTTCAATTGTGAAATTTGATGCTATATTGTGAATTTCTGTCTAACTATATTATTTTGAACCAGCATTTTACGTTTACTCCTCAAAAACTTACGTATCCCTTAAATTTTAGTGTTTAGAGTTAATTGACAAATGAGTATGGCTTAAGAGACGAGAGCTTAAGAGACTAAAAAGTATCGATCTAGTACCAATGAAGCCGATTAATTATTATTATTATCACCCATGGCATACCAAAATTTCAAAGCTGGAATATACATGGAATCAACAGTTTTCAGGGTCATTCGTTAGTGATCGTCCCCCCCAAGCAACACTCCACGCTCGGATTCCGTCGCGGAAATGGCCGCTCGCGGGGCTAACGATTTGCATACCGTTGTTTGATGATGCTGAGACGTAATGACATAGGCTGGTTGGCGACGAAATTTTACGATAGGCACTCAAAGTCTTTCAGTTCAAGTTACACCATGGGGGAGCGACTGTTTTGTCGGGACTTTTTTGTGCTCGAGATTTCCTCGCGCGTCCTCGGCTTAAGTGTGCCTCACACCACGGCGCCGCCACCGCATCGCAAAGGGCGTTGAGGACGGCAATGACTCCGCATCACTTATCAGCTGCCGTTGCGAGGTTCCGCGATCGCGGCAATCCAAGCGGTCGCTAGCCGGCCGACTGTCTTCAGCTTTCCCGACCACCTCAAACCGGAAAAAGGATTAGAATCCGAGACGGCCTTCCGAGCATGAGATTTGTCTCAGTCATTCAAAAATTCTTTTTTTTATCTGGATAGCACGGCACACTTATCTAATCGGAATTTTCCGTCGGTGATAAAGAATTTTCCCATGAAATTTTGGAGATAAAATTGTCGCCCAATCAAAGAACTTGAACTACATCAGGTTTTTCCCGCGAAGACATAAGATGAAAGCCTGCTCGGATTTCCCCAAGTGTCGCAGGGTTCGTTAGAGCCATCTTGTTCCTAGCAGGAAGATGGTGGCCCTCTTAACCGTCGAAACGTTGGCTCACACCTTCGACTCGTTGGAAAACGCGAAAACACTTTGCCAGATAATGGACAAGCTTGTGCGATCAGAACTCTTAATTACGAGGATTTAATTTCACCTAGGTAGCAAATATTTCCCAGTCAGGACCGTCCATTTTTTAATGAGTGGAAAGGTAAGATAGGTAGAGAGATAGACGTATGAGGAGATGATAAATATTAAATTATTAAATTACAATAAATTAAGAAATATAATAAAAATTTAATATAGAAATGAAAGCTCTAGGTGGGCTCCAAGGTTGAAACCTGAACTGAGCCACCAGCAATTTGTACAATGTTCCCTTCATATTGGCTGCAGTGATAAGATGTAATTACAAATTAGTAATACAAAATCAGAAAATTACATCAAATGTAAAATAAAAACACACGTTTTAACCATTTTTAAATTTTAAATTTGTATTTGTTTGGTTATGAATAACGGACTTTTAAGAGTGAAGAACAAAAAACAAAGAACAGCAACAATATTTGAACACATTCAACATTTTCATTAAACAAAGAAACTATCTTAAACGTTATAAAAGTTTTACAATAATATTTGGAGAAAAAAATGTAAAATATCAAATTTTGTACAATATTTAACTCTTAATTCACATAAGGAATCAGAAAAGAGATTCAATATTTTTATGGGATAGCAGCCATTCTTTAACCATTTTAAAAAATATTTTACCAGATTTGCAACTTTTTATTATATTTGGCAATGAATTGAAAATTTTTAGTCCTATGTAAAAAAACGATTTTTATACATGGTTGTTCTTGATTTGGGTAGTATATAATCCAAATCATTTTTTAAATTGCGCTGACATTTGCCTTCAACACCTGGCATATTTCCACTTCTGGCATAAAATATTTGCAGGACCTTATAGATATACAAATGTCTAAGTGGTAATATTCCAAGGCTTACAAATAATGGATAAGAGGGAGCATAGTAGTCATTCGACGTTATAATTCTTATTATTTTTTTCTGCAATTCTAGCGCATGTTTTAAGCTGTTCATATAAGTACCTCCCCAGCAGATAATGCCATAGTTAAGCTTGGAATGAACAAGAGAATGCTCTATCGTTCTTTGGAACTGAAGCGGGCATTTCTTGCGAATACAATAAAATTTGTATAGGGCAAACCTAAGACATTTGTTTACACTGTTGATATGCATATCCCAACGTAATTTATTGTCCAAGGTCACTCCCAAATATTTTAATTCGTGAAAACACCCTATGACAAAACAATTGTACTTATTACCAGTACAAGTCAATGTGCGATAGGACAACTTACAATTAAAGGAACATGTATTGTTACTTATTTCAAAACACATAAGTTTAGTCATTTCACTGAGTTCCAGTCGGCTAAAATCGAACCATAATCTTAAAAATGGATATGTTCTTTAGCAAGGGCTTCAACATCGTCTCATTTAGGGGCACTGTAGCAGAGGGCCACATCATCTGCAAATGCTGTTAATTTTCCATGCAGTTTATGCTCACACAAATCATTGACGTACATCAAAAATAAAATAAATAAAAATGGCTAGAAAAAATAAATAAATAAAATATGGCGAGGGAGGAAATAAAACTAGTGGAGAAGATTGGGAGAAGGCAGCACAGGCGGGTGGGGAACATGTTGAAATGTGAGTCATACTGAAGCGAGTGATAGAGGCTAAGAAACCGCGAAAGAGGTTTGGGATTTCAGACATCTTAAGGAGAAGCAATTGGCTGAGGAATACAAGATGAAGAACTTGAGAGAGACTTGATTGTGTGCAAATTTTGTGCAGGAATGTGGAAAAAAATCGTCCTGAAAGAGAGAGAAAATCCTTTTGCTGCGACGCACGGACTCATTGGGATGAATATTCTCATCCACTTCCTGCAGAGTTCAGCTTCGCCCTTGAGCTCCAAAATATTTTCCCTCTACTACCGAGATTAGGGAAATAACCCTCAGTATTGTATCTGTCGCGGTAAATTTAATTCCATTCAACAAAGGTAAATAATAATTTTGCGTCTTGTTACTTAAAAATTCAAATATTTACTTTGAATATGGAGCAACGTGATAATCTGTATTTGGATATTTTATTTATTTTTTATTTATATATTTCAGAAAAGATCACGTACATCATGAAGCCATTTTAGAGTGAACGTGTAACAAACAAAAAAAGGACGGAAACGTAAAAACACATGACAAGAAGAAGGTAACGAATAATTGTCCAACAAGGGGAGACAGTAAAAATTACTTTGCTGGGAATGACATTTGGCTAGGTTAGCGAGGACATTGGAAGATAAGGAGATCGGGTTGGTGGGGTGGCTAGAGTACTGGCTAACCATACGGGCCGCCAGAAATCAAATCCCTGCAGAGGAGAATGTTTTACAGAGGAAATCTGACCCCCTACTTGAGTGTCTTGTGGAGGGCACTTCAAAGACAAGTACTCCGTAGTTGGATGAGACGTTAAACCATGATCCCTTTGGCACCTTTCGTTAAGAGCAGGCTAATGCCGACGCCGGGTTTCTATCCACCCTTCCTCTCTTCCCTATGGCGCAAATGACCTTAGGTTGGTCGACTCCCCAAAATTTCAACACAATTCAATTGGAAGACAAGGGCCGGTATTCATAGTCCTCAATAATTACAGATTCGTTTCAATCTATGATTATATCTCTAATTAACTACTGTTTCTTATTCATAGTCATCAAAGAATCAGTGATTCGTCAATCGATGATTCTTGAATCAGGGATTCATCAATCTCTGATTAATATGTATTCATAGTCGTCAAATAATCATTGTTTATAGTTCTAGTATTCATAGTCAAGCAAACTGTAATTATTTGGCCAAATAATCATTGATTCGTGAATTAAGCTCTCGACCGTAATTAATTAGAGTTTTTCTTTGTTGGACGTCGGTAGTTCTGTGATTGTTTACGACATATTCTCGACATGTCTTTACGTTCCAACTGTACAATTTTATATGGTGCTAAAGGCATAGAATAGGAACTCTATATGAACGTCTTGAATTTATTAGGATTATTGATTACCTTGAATTGATTAGGATTTCCGTGCAATGGAAATTCGTTCGGATATATTGGTGTATGTGATTGCCGATGACGATGTACCAGCGTATCACTAAAGGCTGCGAAAAACACACATTAGGGATCCAACAAATCCAAATTACTCACATGGGGAGACTACGTACCCTGACTCGCCGATCTGAATGCCGTATTTACTATGTCGTGCTCGAGGTCAAAGGCTAGTTCGCCTTGGACTTCGTCAAACGTATCCTAGTTGTACTGTAATTAATCAGTTTATAATCAGAAATATCCGCCCTTAGTATGAAAAAGCTGGGAAAATTTATTCTCGCTAGCTTGTTCCGGAGCCTCACGTCACCCGTCTCAATCACCCCCAAAGCCACTTTGCCTATAACTTTTATTACCGCACATTTTTAACATTGGCTTGATTGGTTTTCTATCTATAGTCTATATTCACAACCAGAGAGAAATTTTTCCTCCGAGTTACATGTCATATCATAGGACTTCCCCTCGCCTTTTTTCTCGTGATACTTTCCACAAAATTCGTACTCCAGGGTGAATCTTTAATGTCAATGGCCTCACTGGGGTCTGGTGATGGACCGCTTATGATATACGTCAATCTCTGTTTAAAATCTGTTATCTAACTTGCTGTAACAATAGACATAAGTGTTGACAGACAAAGAGTTTAATAGAGGGTACCGATTCTCAAAACCCGTAGTGATCGAGTATATTCTTCTTAGAACTAATGTTCATATATCGACACTTTCCGCGAGGACTGACAGTTCCTCTTGTGCTACTGTGGCTCATTGCTTTGAGATTTTACGCTTAGGCATCAATATTCAATTGTTGAAATCATATTACAACTTTAAAAAATATATCACAGCGGTTTTTAATCACGCAGTATTTTACAAAATCTTCATGCTGAATTTAACATCGGCCGAAATTGCCGATAATATAAAATAATCACAAGAAATAATTCTAATGTAGGCACGGCTAATTCAATTTTATCAAAAAAACATTGCCAATCCATTTTTCATTTTCTTTTTCAATATGCAATTAATAAAACTATACACTCAACTTGAATAAAAATTTAACGATACCCACAAAATGTTTTGCCTCTTCAATTTCTCATACCACTCAAAAATAAACATACATCCAATCTGTAATTCGCCAATTACAGATTAACCCAAATAATTAGAGATTCATGAATTGGAGATTGTTTTCTGTCTATGAATACATAAATCAAATAATCAATGATTGACGAATAATCATTGATTCAGCAATCATTGATTATTTATCCCGTCTATGAATACCGGCCAAGGTGAAAGGGGCGATGTTCTCAGGAAGGGAATTTACCAGAGATGAGAGGCGAAAAATGAGGGAGCGCTTGGTAAGTGATAATCTGGGAGTAGGGATATGGAGCAATGATTGAATCCTGGCGTGCTGGGCGGGTATTCTGAAATTTAATTATTTTAATTTAATTACAGGTAAAAATTCAAAAAACATTACGCAGTAAAAGATCTAGGGGTTGGGTTTGCCCAAAAACCTACCAATCAGCTGGTAAAATATCCCACGAAGAGAAGAAATATTTAACTTGTGGCATATATTTTCTCTCAGTGCAACCACAGTGCATTTTCCTTTCACACCAATAAAGGCAACATAAAGTGGCATGCCAAGCTCGGCGCGAACGCAACAGGTCACAAAACTCAGTCACAAAAACCCTCGTGCATGACTTCTCTTGAGGTGCGGGATTGTAGTGGACTTCCTGGTCGCCTATGCATCTCAAGAGATGACGGCCGTATGCATGCACAAGGATGGCATCGTGACCGTACCATACATCACATACATCTACGTAATACCCCGCGAGCCGCCGCATGGGCATGTGGCAGGGGGTGTTAGGTCACTAGCTGTGTAAAGATTTAACTGTAAAGTAACTGTAAGTCACTGTAAAGTGTAACTTTTCATCACAAGAACCAAAGTTTTTTGGGAATGTTGTCATTGGAGCCTCTATCCGTCCATTTTTGATTTTTCATTCTTCTTCTAAATTAAAGGGGAATCCAAAATATCATTAAAAAGAATGGACTCCTTAATTGGAGTTTTTGCCTCAGGCAACACTCACGCATTCACGAGAATCGAAAGCTGTTCTCCCAGTCGGAGGTACCTTACATGACCGATGAGCATGTATGAGAATCTTTGCCTTTTGCTTTCAATGACTTTTAGGATTTCTCTTTAATTTAAGACATTTGTCAACGGTTTTCCCATACATTAAATTCTACTTCTACTTCATATACATCTACACCTACACAATACCCTGCGAGCCGCCGCATGGGCGAGTGGCAGGGGGTGAAAGGTTACCAGCCGTGTAAAGGTGTAAGTTTTTGGAGATGGAATGGTGACATATATTATAGGAGTGTATTTAGTGGAGCTCAATTTTAATTGTGGTCGCTTATTGTTCGCGGAAAGAACGAGATTTTGTACCTATCTGTTCGGCAGTGTATTTCTCTTATTTTATCGCATCTGTCAGACCTAGAGATAAATAATACAAGTTCCTTGGTAACTTTGTGGTATTCCATTTTTTCAGAGGATTTAATGGTAACATTTACAAAACCACATACTGAAAAACACACACGACCCGGGTTTCAACGCTTAAGCGTCATCATCAGGTTAAAGTTGTGAGACACTATATGTCCGCTCGTAGCAGTTTATAGCGAAGCGTGCACCTTAAGATGACGCTTAAGCGTTGAAACCCGGGTCGTGTGTGTTTTAAGTATGTGGTTTTGTAAATGTTACCGTTAAATCCACTGAAGACCTAGAGATGTAGTGAGGACTCATGATAATATTCTCTATGTCGCTCTGAAAAATATCAGTTCTGAATTTATCAAGCAGCCTAAGCCTAGCGTGTAGCCTCCGAGTCTCTAGGGGCTCCCACCTTAATCCCTTTAAAAGTTGTGAGACACTATATGTCCGCTCGTAGCAGTTTATAACGAAGTGTGCAGCTTTTCTTTGTATTTTCTTCATTTTTTTGGTTAAATGTTATGACTTATGTTATGTTAAATGTTATACAATGATGAAGTGCTGAGCAACCTCCTTTTTTCTTCAAGCTGGATGTCAGCTGTGAAGTTGTCCTCGCTACCTTTCCAACCTCCGATAACTTTGGTTTCTACCAATAACGGGATTGACGTGCAAGGTTTTCCTCGCTGCGTCGATGGAGCCAGGATATCAACACATGAGAATGCTTGCAGACACCCGGAGAAAGTATTACCCGATGATAGGATGTTAATGGACAATGTGAGTGCATTTGAGTGCATTTATGAATGCTGTTAGCCTGTAAGTCACGACTTAATGAATGAAATAGCGAATTAAAATTTTTCATCAACAAAATCATAGTTTGATCTCATTAATGATTGGATGATGGACATCGGCTGCCATGTTATTACTTTTAATATATATTTGTCTCGAGAAATGAGAAATACTTCGATGAATCGTAATTTCCACATATCGCTAACCTGGACTGGCGGTGCAATTTTTGCAGGATAAACTTTCGATTTCCATTTCATCTTCTTCATTGCTCATAATCACCTAACTATCAAAACTCGAACTAGGGACCGCCGGAGAAGAAGAGGAAGGAATTCATTTGGCAGAAGGTGCTGACAATCGGAGCTTCAGTACTCATCACTCGTTATGATAGAACTGGGTTATTTTAACAGCCCCATCACCACCAATATAGGAAAAGAAAAAATCATGATGCAGGAACTCAACAAATGCAACCTCCAACATTTTCAGTATTTCACTAAGAGACTGAAGAGCTGTCACATAGAATTTCCATGGGTGTATTAGTCCGCATTCCATCCTCGAGGTGAAAGCTGTTTCAGTAGATATAGTGGTACTTTAGTGGAGTGAGCTTTCATGTCAAAGGTCACTTCATTCTAACTGACTGTCATTTGTAGATAAGAGCAACTACACTCACCTGGAGAGGATCCAATATCTGTGCCGAGAATTTAGACGAAAGTTTACCGGAAGGTAGCCTTCGAATAGAGATTTAAGGTCAGATATTTTTAGTCATTATAAGCCATAGAATTGAACCTCATTAGACATAGGAGAGTGGTCTTATGGTAAATAAATCTAATTAGGGGTCTAATATTTTAATGATTCCAGTATCCTGATACCAAAACCCCCAGATCACTTCCCCATGTCTTTCGAGGCTCAATAATATGATTCAACCAATGGCTGAAGTCCACCAATCTTAGGGTTGGTCGTTCAATCCTATGATTGGTTGACTGCAGCCCTCTACCCTTCCCTAGCTAATGTTAGTTCCCTTACCTCATGGCATCTTGCCCATCTATTCCCATTTCTCAATTTGGTCCATTAACTTTTTCCTGGGTCTTTCTCTGGGGACTTCTCCCTTTATTTTACCTTCAATTATGTTTCATTACAAAGCCATTGTGTCTCAGGGCGTGTCCAATCCATCTGGTTCTTCTTTTCTATATGTTTTTCAATGTGGTCCTTTTCCATTCTCCTCTTCTGTTCACTTCATTATTTCCTATTTTGTCCGTCCATTTTACATTCAGCGCCCTAATTCTATGATTAACAATAGCATTGAAATGATCAACCACTGTTTAAATTACTAAATTTATAGCTCCAACAAGGATATGATCCGTAAATCACAACGCTAGGACTACCTATCTAAAAACTTCCGTCCACAAGCGAACCCCGGCCATTAAATACTCCCCTTGTCAATATTAACTGGAGGAGCTACTCTTCGAATTCCCAACAACGATGCTTGTACTTCGACGGCTCATTTGGATTCGTTGGTCCATATTGGCAGGCCGTTGCCCTGAATCTGATCGAAATAGAGGAGTAGATAATGATGGTAAACTTTAACTAAGATTTATCACATGTAATATAAGATTCCAGGAAAGGTTGTGAAAATTTTCTGGATGAAAGAATTTTTCAAAAATATATCTAATCATCGTAAGCAACTTAGGAGAGGTTTCATAGAAGAACAAGCAAGGAGAGACAACAGGAAGAAAAGGACGTGAGCGAGAAATAGACGAAAGTGTTGAGGAACATGAATTTTTTAACTATTTTGAGAGTTTTGTAGATAACCAAATTTACTTTTCGAAAAAATTTCTCGATAAAAAATAACGCGTTTTCGACGACTGAAAGTACTGAGCTATCGTAAAATCGAAGGATATGGTCTCGGAGCGGTATCATTGCTACCTGATACGACCTGTTGTCACATGAAGGTCAACTGGTTAACCAAATTAGCCGAGAAAAAGTGCTTCTATTACATTAATGGAGAACGGTAAACCAGTATATTTAAATCCTTCCTGAAATACCTTAAGGCGCTATGGTAGTGACGGCCGAGGCGAGCGTTTCAGGCCTCATTTTCACTCTACCCAGGTTTACATATCACTAAATTACGGGTTGACTATTAAAGATATTGACTTAATTTTTCTTTATTTGGTTTGGGAGATATTATTTCTAAGACGGTGCGAAAGAAAAATTTTTTCCCTCTGGGTTTGTGAGGAAACTTACCTGAAATTTGGCTAACAAAAACTCACTTCTCGGCCAGAAATTTGAAAATCGGAGACAATCAACCTTTGGCGACATCTTTCTTCTACACGATACGTAAATAACACCCATATTATTCACAAATTATTATTAAGATAAGCGACCGGTTAAGGATGATACGAATAAAAGTCAGCAAAAATTCTTCAAGTTTTTTCTTTCACAGGGCCCTTTCTAGCAACTCAATTTCTTTCTTCATATCAGAACATGTCCCACCTCTTTTCATTTTATCTATAAAACCTATTCTCTTCCTTCCCCTTCTCTGTACCGATTAGTTAAAAGTAATTTGTCAGCCACTGAAAAATTAGGGTCTGCTCAAATTAAAACCACTAGCGTTAGGCGATTCGGAAGCAACTCGATTAAATTAATATGAAAAATAGAATTCCTGAACTCTGAAATGATATCCTTTCCCTTATTCCCTTATCGTGAGAATGGCATTCCACCAAATAAATGGTAGTAGAACAATAGATTGCCGTATCCATTGCTTCCACAATATAAATAGCTTTTCTACTCATCGTGTCTTTAGCGTCACTTCATACCTTTTTTCTCCTCCCGTTAGTGTTCTCCATTTAGCACCCAGGTAAGTATCGGAAATCTTACCCAAATTCTCCGCAACTGTCAGGATTCGAACTAGGGCCCTCGAGATATGAAGCCAGTAATCTAGCAACCTCACCAACCGAATACAATTAATTTTTGATTTGCTTCATTGTGCCTTTTTCTAGTTCCTCCAATCAGATTTTTTCCAATCCTACCATATCCAGTACTTTCTCATACATTTTCTTTTGCCTCCAATTCATTCTTCCATCCATTTCCACGCCAACATTTCAAGAGCCTCCAGTCTACGCTCATCCTACTTCCCTAGCAACCAAGTTTCTGCGCCATGCAACGCTACGTTGCACAGTGGGCGGAAATCTAAAAATGCTGGCCAAAACTTGTATCAAACCAAAACCTGGCTGGCCAAAACCAGCATGTGTCGGACGGGAGTTGGGGCACCGAAGTGACTTTTAACCTGAAATATTGTATTTTGTGGAAAAGGGATGGAAGATGGACGCGTACGAACAGCGGTCAATGGTCCTTGCAAGTGAATCTAAATGGCTTCTCAATGACATCACCTTCTCCAACCCATCCCCCCTATTACGCATCACGCTACCTTCCACTTACCCCTCTCCCCTAAAAAGTCTGGACTATATATACTGGCTGTATAGAGATTATTTGTACCTAAAGATGGCTTAACAGCCGAAACCGGTCGTCTGTCAATAAAAAGTCTGTGGAAGTCACAAAGTGTGTCAGTTCTTATTAATCCTTCGACATTATACTATCAGACTATGCTTTCCAAAAAAATACTGCTTTTTTGCTTTCCAAAAAAATAGTGAAAATTTAGGGTTTTGGCCAGCTTCTTTTGATTTCCGCCCACTGTGCGTTGGTTGTTAGGTTTCCGCGGCATTGATTTCTGGTTATCCTCCACATTTGTCGGGTTTCCACCGCGTAGAGTGACTGAGATGATAACAGTTTATTGGTGTTCCAACCTACGCCTTCAGGTCGAAGGTGTCTGAGGACAGGACCACCGAAAGCGAAAATGTTGTTATCCAATTCAACACTCTCGATGAAGATCAAAAAAATTGAGAGGAAAATCACATGCAACGCTATAATCCATATCAAAGTTTACACTTTCCTTCACATTGCCTCTTCAACCAAAGTTCCCCTAATCAACAAGAAGAATGAGAGTAAAGGCAGTTTTCCACTTAGATAAATTTTTTTTTCGACCTAGGTTTCGATGTATTACATCATCATTAGGCGCAAGCAACAAAACAAGGGGAGTGTGTGTGTGTGTGTATATATATATATATATATATATATATATATATATATATATATATATATATATATATATATATATATATATATATATATATATACTCATATAAATGTTTATACAGAAAGGTAGAAAGAAAGTGGATAGGAACACATAAAATTGTAATTTAAAATTTATATTTATTTGTAATATTTATATTATAGTAATATTTATTTGTAAAATAAAATTTCTGTATAAACATTTATACGAGTATATTTGCCGCTGAGCGGTCTGAGTGAATGGATGAACGATTAGTTTTATATATATATATATATATGTAAATCTATATATATATATATATATATATATATATATATATATATATATATATATATATATATATATATATATATATATGTAAATCGAAGGAAATTGGGATAGCCGGAGGGAGGAGAGGTAGAAAGAGGGAGAAGGTTTAACAAGAAAGGTCAGGGAGGACCTGGGGTGGAGTAGCGCATGAAATTAAAGATTAGGGAGGTGGAGAGGGGCAGGTGACAGTGTAGTAGATCCCTCTCTTCCCACAGTTTTGTGAATCCTTAGGACTTCCCAATCCATCCAAGCAAGTGACTCGCAGTGCAAGCTCTTAACGACACTTGGTGTGTTATTCCCCATCACCCACCCGCCCTCCTCCCCCAACCTGTAACTTCCCTCGCTATTCCCCCTCCTTCCCCCCACCCCTTCTCCTCCCTGGCATCTCTTGTTTAACCTTCCCCTTCTTCCCACCCGTCCCCCACCCATTCCCCCTCCCCCTCTCCTACTATCCTAACTTCCTTCGCCTTGCGCATATATGCACGCCTCTTGTTTTGCTATTTGCACCTGATGATGATGTAGTACATCGAAACCTAGGTCGAGTAAAAATTTATCTAAGTGGAAAATTGCCTTTACTCTTATTAAGGTGGGAGCCCCTAGAGACTCGGAGGCTACTCGCTAGGCTTAGGACTTGCCTGATTAATTTAGAACTGATATTTTTCAGAGCGACATGGAGAATTTTTTCATGACTCCTCAATACATTCTAGGTCTGACAGATGCGATCAAATAAGAGCAGTACACTGCAGAACAGAGAGGTACAAAAACTCGTTCTTTCCACGAACAATAAGCGACCACAATAAAAATTGAGCTCCACTAAATACACTCCTATACTTCATGTCGAAATTTCATCTCCAAAAAAACTTACATTTTTACTCGACTGGTGACCTAACAGCCCCTGCCACAAATCCATGCGGCGGCTCGGAGGCTATTAATTAGATGTAGATGTAGATTTATTATGATGAACTCTTTCCACCACATCAAGCCTGATACTTCTCTTTTTCCCCTAATTGATTCCCTTTTTTTCGCAAACGCACCCTTTGCTAACGTTATCCCTCTCCTATATCCGTCTGCTGAAAACATTCTCATCCAAAATGCACCACAAGCACGAAAACTATTCCACCTTCTCTAGTCTTTTCATCATTATTCTTCATGCTAAATTTGACAGTCTGTGTGCCTAACGCGATCGTCATCAATATCAGTCTTTTGGGTGACTAACCAATGCATGATATTCAGTATTTCCGACTTCACCTGACTTTCTTCTCCCATTCCCATGTCTAAACCCGGGATTTAAAAACCGGAATCCTCAGGGATTTAACAGAGCCTGGGTACCTTTTGGCAGTAATACCAAATATAAACTAAACTATTTATCATTAAATCTACTTAGGTTTCAGAAAACAGGCAAGAAGACTTCGAAATTAAATATGCAAAAATTAACTTTACTTCTCTTGGCAGAATTAACCTCTTATTTCGTGTCCAGTGTCCTCAATGTGTATTATTTCGTCCCCCAACGGGACCCATTCCGAGGTTGGGGCCGTGGGCAGCAGCCTAGTTTTTCTTCGTAAAAGTTCGCAATTTTTTGGCTAAACTCAGCTCACTCTCAAACCATGGAATGCTTTTTCAAATGAGGCATAGATGTTGAAATTATTTCAGAATATTTCTCAAGCAGCTGGGTACAAGAGGCTCAAGGGATATTTTTACGGTTCCATACTGATTTTCTGTGAATTAAGTTCTGTTGTTTCATTCTGTGATTTCATGGGATTAAGTTTTTCGTGTAAATTTTTGTATTGGTTTTCGAATACCGTGAATGGCACTGTGTTGAAGTCTATCACCCCTATCCGTGGTTGAATAGTGCCAAATTACCAGATCTCGCTTTCCCTACTTCGCACCAGAAAAATATTTTTAAGCGTATCTCCGTCTACGAAGTACCGTACAAGCGATCACTACATCTACATCTCCATACAACCCTGCGAGATGCCAAATGGGCGTGTGGCAGAGGGTGTTAGGACACCAGCCCTGTAAATATATAAGGGATAAGGTTTTAAGAGGTGAAATGGCGGCGTGTTACAAAAGTAATGAGATTCTCTAGGACAAAGAAAGTGGGCTGGTGATTAAAGCTGGAGGACATAAACTCCAGGAGGTAATCAAATCATCAAAGCAAAGAAAAGAAAGAATCTTGCATCAAAGAAAAGAATATATCTAACGTAGAATCTATAAAATACTTAGGCGTCACCATCACTGAAGGCATGTCATGGGGGAAACATATCAGGGAAATTACTAGTGTAGCAAACCGTAGATTAGGATTCGTAAAAAGGGTTCTAGGCAAATGCGATGAGAGAGTACAAGAAAGAAGCAATTTTACACTTGTCAGGCCTCATTTAGAATATGCCGCTAGTATATGGGATCCGTACGAGGAAGGTATGATAAAAGAAATAGAGCGTGTGCAAAGGAGATCGATTGCAATTGTCGTACCGATAGATTTAAAATGTCATTTTTCCCGCGTACTATAAGAGAGAACAATAGGCAGCGTAGCAAAGGGATAGGTAGGTGAAATATAGGCGTGCATAGGAGATCTGCTAGGTTTGTTAAAGGCCGTTATGATAATTGTATAAGTGTTACGAGTTTAATAGAAGAACTAGGATGGGAACTACTATCAGAACGAAGGTTAAAATATAGGTTAAACCTTTTAAGTAAATTCGAAACCGATTTGTTCACAGATGTCATTAGATATATATTGAGAACCCCTGCGTATTATGCTAGGTTCGATCATATTAACAAGATTAGAGAGATAGATTGTCGTACCGATAGATTTAAAATGTCATTTTTCCCGCGTACCATAAGAGAGAACAATAGGCAGCGTAGCAAAGGGATAGGTAGGTGAAATATAGTTAGAGTAGTCTGTAGTGCATGATGCAAGTAATAACAACCATTAATCCCTTTCTTATTATGTAGATACTAACCATCTAGCTCCATATGACCCTATTATCTAGCATATCTCCCTTAAGTATCCTACTTGCATGTCAATAGTGCATGTTTGGTGATCTTCACCCCCTGCCACACACCCTCGTGGTGGCTCGCAGGGTATCACGTAGATGTAGATGTAAAGCATTTTAATTACTTAGGTAGAACGCTAGAAGAAAACAGACAAAGTAACAAAGACGTACGGAAGAAAATAGTGCTAGCTAAGGAAGCGTTTAGACATAGAAGGGAGCTGATCACGGAGATATTGGGTAAGGATGTAAAGAAGAAGCTTGTGAAGAGCTTGATATGGAGCGTTGCGCAGTATGGGGCAGAAACGTGGACCATCAGAAAGGAGAACGAGAAAAAGCTGCAGGCACTTGAGATGTGGGTGTGGAGAAGGATAGAAAAGGTGCGGTGGGCAGAGAGTCTAATGGGGAAGTGGTTGAGATGGTGGGCGAAGAAAAGAAGCTTTTGAATGAAATCCGGGATAGGCAGGGTAGATGGAAGGGTGTAATAAAGGGTGATGGGTTGCTGAAGAGTGTGATAGAGGGAAGGATGTTGGGCCAGCGGGGAAGAGGAAGAAAGAGAATAGGTTTCATAGACAGCATTAAGAAGGGCAGATCGTATGCTGAGGCGAAAAAGGATATACTAGAAATAGATAGTCCCCGGAAAGTGTAGAAAACCGATAGGAGATTCTCTGACATACAGAAAAACCTACCTTAACCGGCAGAATACGTTTTTAAAAAAATATGGGTGCGTACTTAGTGGAGCTCAGTTTTTCTTGTGGTCGCTTAATGTGCTCGGAAAGAACGAGTTTCTGTACCTATCTGTTTGGTACCTAACACTGGGGTGCATAGCACGGGTTGATTTCTTACCGGGCATGCAGCACTCTTCTCAATTCAGTTCATAACCACGCGCGATTCCCTGGGTGCTAGGTGCAGACCAATAACCAGGGTCACTCGATTTGATACATCCATATCTCTATCGACGCGGATCTTTGCAACCATTTCCACGACACGTTCGCCATTAATATGCGGGCTTTTTTATTTTTTTAATTAATATCCAAGGCTTTATGAGGAGAATACTCAGAAAATAGAATGAGAAAGTGAAAGAACGTTGTTATTTTTCAATCGTTATTCATCATATGGAATATGCTGCCGGTGTATGGGATCCATATGAAGCGGGCTTGATATCGGAATTAGATCGCGTGCAGCGAAGAGGAGCTAGGTTTGTAAAACGGTGCTACGAAAAGTATAGTAGTGTGTCTGGATTGTTAGAAGAATTGGGACGGGAATCGGTATCACAGCGTAGATTAAATTATAGGCTTAACCTCTTAACTAAATTTCAGGAAAAACATTTATCTGACGATGTACAAAACATGCTATTAACCCCCTCGTACTACGGCAGATTAGATCGCGCCAATTAAATTAGAGAGATAGATTGTAGTGCTGATAGGCATAAAATGTCATTTTTTCCGTGTACCATTCGGGACCATAACAGCTGTGATCGTCGTCATGAATAGTGCGAATAGTGAGATTAGCTAGACTGTAGATTGCTCTCTTTATATTCGCTATGTTTTTATTTATGCATGATGTAAATATTAATGTTCTTATTTATACTTGATATTTGAATCTTGTATATTGAAGTCTTTGTATCCTTTGCATGTTGGAACGATTGACGATAGAATGCTTCATGGTTATTAGATTATTAATTGGCGCGTTGCATGTGTGATACGCTGGTTTCAATGTAGTTTCGGTGTTCTGCCGTATAATTCATGCATGCCTAGTATGGAAGCACCCACTTCCACACACCCTTTGAATGGCTTGCAGGCTGTCATAGATGTAGATGAATATGCTTACTAATCATTTACTCCCATAGTACACCCCAGAATATCCGTGAATATACTGTGCAAGACGTCATTTCGAATACGCATGCGATGCAAAATCGACAAAAATGTTGAAAAGCATATGCTACGCTTATTGAGAGTTCACCAAAGTAAGCACATCAATGGTGGATTTTTTTTACATTGCGAAGACCTGCATTGAAAGAAGAATACAATCGATACTGAACGACCTTGACCAAAACGCAAGCAGGAGAACATCGCGCAGTCCAACCGGAAACTAGGAGGGTACTGCGTAGACGAACATGCTAACATGAAATGCTCTCGCTAAGTACAAGCATTTGTAGGTATAATCAATTCTAATAACGCATGAATACTACAAAATAATAAATCTAACGAAGAACAATATCCTGCCGGAATTTTCAAGGGGAGTGAGTTGATAATCTACATCTACATACTGCCCTGCGAGCCGCCGTTTGGGCGGGTGGCAGGGGGTGTTAGGTCACCAGCCGTGTAAAGATGTAAGGTTTCGGGAGGTGAAATGATGACATGTATTATGGGAGCGTAATTAGTGGAGCTCCACTTTTATTGTGGTCGCTTATTGTGCGCGGAAACATCGAGTTTTGCTCATATCTGTTCGGAAATGTAGTTTTCTTATTTTATCGCTTCTGTCAGGCCTGGAGATGTACTGAGGCACCATGGTAATATTCTCTGTGTCGCTCTGAAATATACCAGTTCTGAATTTCTCAACCAAGCTAAGCCCAGCGTATAGCCTCTTGAGTCTCCCACCTTGTTCCCTCTAAAAGTTGATATCATTAAGAGAAGATATAAAATAATAATAATGATATGTTTGTAAACACAAGTATAATGTCCACTATACTTCGATAGGTTGCAAGTATCATAGTTGTCGATCCATCGAAAATATTATGGTCCTTTATTGCCCGTGGAAAAAATTATATTTGGCAAAGTGACAATGAATTTTTATATCCCCGACTAAGCAGGACCCGTTTCTTTCTTGAATTACGATATTTCTGGAGTTCAGATGACTTTCCTTTTAGTGGGCAGTAAGACAGAAAAATGATAAAAATTATTCCTAAAGATGTTATGATCAATAAGATGGTAAGTAAGATGAAAAACGAACGTTTATATTACCATTAAAATTTTCAACACAAAGTTGAAATCTTCTTTCGAAGGCAAGCACGATTTTCTTTGCTGAAATCCGTGGGGCTGACACAAAAGCAAAACACTGTTTCATGGTGACTTTGGCTTGACTATGTGAGTCAGGACAAATCCTAAGTTATATATTTTTATTTATTCCGTTAAAAAATCCTGCTATCGTTGATGAACTGGGATACCAATTGAAAACCAATATTCAAGTTCAAATTATGGTGATCATTCAATGAATAAATGTTTAATGACCTCATCCACCTCATTTTTCCAGCCCACGAACACTGTAAACTCTGTAGTATCCATGGTCCAGCCATATGAGCCAACTGCAGCGCCATATTCATGGAACTACCGCTTTTAACTTCAATGGCGACAGTGATTCGCCAATAATTTTAAACAAGAATTGGTAAGATGTCTATATTTTATTTGAATTCAATTTCCCAGGAAGTTTTGCTTCTTGTGAACGGTTTAAATTAAAATCTTTAAGATAGTTTGAGCGAGATAGTACCCTAGTCATCATGGAGATTAAATTAAAATTATAAGTTTTAATTTCAGCAGCTGAAGGAAGCGTGAAGTAAATATTGCAATATTAATGGTGCAATACAATAATTTTAAATGACAGCAAAACTGAGTAATTAAATAAAAATGTCTAGGTAAGTCTTTAATTTGACTAATTTTTTCGCGCGGTACGTTTAAAACTCCTTCAAAACGGAATGTTTCTTTTAGTGATTCTGAAAAAAATTACTGCGGTGACAATACGATGTATTTTCAAAACTAGTTGAGAAAAGATACAGCTACACGCTGCTAAATATTGACGAGATCTAGGTGTTATAAATTCCTCATTTTATTAAATAATGTCTCTTAGGAGTGCATACACGTACCATTTCCCATGTAATTGGGCTGGTATATTTTGGTGACTATATCGGATAGCAGTTCAGTAAGGGGCTGATATTTTGTCATCTTTGGAAGGGTGAGATATTTTTCATTTAAATGAGACTGAAATCATTGATTTCTAGGTGAAATGATATTGCGCTCAAACTATCTTAATATGCTTTCTCTTTTAAAATTTACATTTTTATGATTTAAATTGAGCAATTTCCATAGGAGCCAATGTTTGAATTTCCAATTTCAAGGCCTTATTGTGATTAAACTAGCCCTCAAACACTATTTAATTTTCATCTCAGTTCATAAAACGCACTTAAGGTAGTGCGAGCGAGATAGTTCCCTAATCATAATAGAGACAATATTCGATATATACGTTGTAATTTCACCAGCTGTGAGGCACACGAATTAAATATTGTATTATTATTGATACGATAAAATATTTTTACATGACAGAAATTGTAAGTAATTAAATGAAAATATCTAAATAAGTCTGAAACTTGACTCATTTTTTTCACGCGGTACATTTGAAACTCTATCAAAACGGAAGGTTTATTGTGATCACGAAGAATTTAATGCGGTAACAATATGATTAATTTTCAACAAGTTGAGAAAACACACAAACTACACACTGTTGATTTTTTGACGAGATCTGAGTTTTGACTGATCTGTGTTCATTTTCATATAAGGTCTCTCTGTAGTGCATACACGTACCATTTCCCTTATAGAAGGGCTGGTATTTTTGGCAAATATCTCGGAAAGTAAAGTGGTAAGAGGTTGAATTTTTTATTTCAATGGAAGGGTGATATATTTTTCTTTAGAATGAGACCAAATCCATTGATTTATAGGTAAAATGACATTTCGCTCAAACTACAACAAACAAAAATTAAAAAAATGGTATAGCCAAGTTTTCAGGAAACCTGGAATAAGTGAGCCCGAGGCTAGGACCACCTTAAGTTTGCTTTTTTAAAGGCTAAATAGCCGTCATTGCCATGACGCGACATAAAAAATGACGTTCGAAAAATTCTTGAAAACCTTCCATTAATTAATTCCCTCCTCGTTTAGAATCCCGGGTTGTCGATTTTCAACTCTATTTAATCGTACCTATGTCATTGAATGTATATATACAGAGACGCAACCCACGGAGTAACCAACAGCGTGAGTGATGAAGACGGAACGGGTAAACAAACCCCTTGCGATGACGGCATTGTTATGATGACACTCGCAGGAACGGCCAGGCATTGTCAGCTGGAAAAAACATTGGGCAGTTGCCTAATAGCGTCCCGGTAAGGGTTGATCACCTCCTCCCTCGTTCGATTGATTCCGGCGTCGATAATTGTGCAGAGGCTGTGACAGGTCATGCATTAATGAACACCGCTTACCCGAGATATGTCACCAAGTAAATATCAGTTGAAATTGCCATGGGAAAAATTTGGACTCGACCGGGAATCGAACCACGGACCTTTGGTTTAGCCGGATCAATGCGCAGATCACTACGCTATCCAGGCTTGCCAATTCTTACTGAAATTTTGGTGGATACAATGGAACTAGATCTTAGGCCGTTGCGGTCCATCAAAGATGGCATCGCAAGGGAAAAGAGGGCTTCAAAGAAGCCACCATCAAACAAACCAAAGGTCCTTGGTTCGATTCCCGTTCCAGGTCGAATTTTTCTCATGGCTGTTTCATAAAAAATGTCACCTGCTATGTTTGAATATTTTCAAATATCAGTTAATAGCTCTACCAGGCTTGAACGGACAATGCTTATCACGTCAATGAGCCTTCATCGACTTCCTCACGGTTCTCATCCAACCACAAAACTTCAGAGCCCCTTTCATGTAAGTCTTTATTAAGGAGACAGGGAGGTTTGGGTAAAAACTCTTACATGCGTTGGTATAAATTTTCCCTTTTCTGACTCACCCCATGGCTATCAATATCCAATCTGTCTTGGCATCGATAACACGCTTCCTTCACTAGACTGTCCTCTACCTCTTCCTCTGTGGCAGCTACATCATAAATGTTACGCGTCTTTGCTCCATACCGATAGTTTGAGTAAAATGATGGTTTACAGCCGTATTTCATGTGAAGTCCCTTCCACGTGCGCTACTTAATTTTTTCGCAAATTATAGTCAATATGTCAGTGCATGGTGCTGTCAATCTTGCCAAATTACGGTGATCAAATACGCGCATATTTCCACAAGAAATAATCTGCCTAAAAGATCGTAGGCTTTCCCGGCGAATACTATAGATAAATAGTTCTCGTGTTTGGCACCGGGTAAGGCTGTTTAAGGCCAACGTTTCGATGAGAAACTCACTCATCGTCATCAGGGCTAAGACTGACTGCCGAGTTTGGTCCACGCCGGGTTTTTATACTAAGATAGCCAATGGACGGTTGAGGCCCATTGTTGACCAGCCGATTCAAATTTGGCTCAGGGCGGTTGGAATTTGAATTTTATCCGCGACCGTTTTATTTTATCAATCAACGGACTCCATATTTGGCTGATGCTCTGCCCAGAGTCTCGGTTAAGCTTTTTCTCCTCGAGCAGTATTTCTATTGCCTCTTTTACTAATCGATCCCAGTATCCATAAGATCGGCATAGGATTTTTGCACCGTTAAAATTGATGGAGTGCGCCATATCGAGGCTATGCTCAGCTAAGGCCGATTTTTCGGGTTGAAAAAGTCTTATGTGCCTCCTGTGCTCCGTAATTCTGGCTTCTACCGTACGTGATGTCTCTCCAACGTAGGCAAGGCCACACTCACAAGGGATGTTATACACTCCAGGCACTCTGAGGCCAAGTTCGTCCTTAACTCTTACGAGCCCATCTCGAATTTTCTTTGGAGGTCTATGGATCACCTGTAGGTTGTGCCTATGTAAAATTCTTCGAAACGTTGGCCTTAAACAGCCTTACCCGGTGCCAAACCCGAGAACTATTTATCAATAATCTGCCTGATTCGGGAGTAGAGCCACTTATTTCATGTAAAGTCCCTTCTACGTGCGCTACTAATTTTTTTCGCAAATTTATAATCAATATGTCAGTGCATGATGATGTCGATCTTGCCGAATTATGGCGATCAAATGCGCGCCTATTGCCACAAGAAATAACCTGGCTGAACCGGGAGTAGAGCTACGGACCACGGCTTGCCGGTTCAATACGTAGACCACTGCGCTTCAATTCAAGGGAACTAGATTTTGTGGCGGTCTGGTTAGAAACCAGCTCCAAGCTGATTTTTTTTCTCGCGGCAACTCACAAGTGTGACATTTGGTTTCGAACATGCCTTAAGGTAGTTTAAGCGAAATATCATTTCACCGAGAAATCAATGAATTTGGTTTCATTTTAAAGAAAAATATCTTAGTCTTCCAAAAGAAACAAAATATCTCCTCCTTACCGGACAACTTTCCGAGGTTTTTGACTAAAACTACCTGCCCTTTCAATGGAAACTGTACGTGTATACACTCCAGAGATGGATTATTTTAAAAATGAGGAATTTCTAACACCTAGATCACGCCAAAAAATTAACAGTGAGTAGTGTGTATGTTTCATCGACTATTTTTTAAAATAAGTCATATTGTCACCGCTGACATTTTTTCAGAATCGCAAAAAACCTCCGGTTGTTAAGTAGTTTTCAACGTACTGCGTAAACAAAGAGTCAAATTTAAGACTTATGCAAGTATTTTTATATAAATACTTAGAATTTCGGTCATATAAAAGTATATTTTCGCACCATTAATAATGCTATGTTTAATTCATACTTGCTACAGCAGCTGAAATTAAACTATTCGAATATGGTCTATACTATTACATGAGAACTATCTCGCTCAAACTTCCTTACGTGGAATCATCCATCTCCACACAGCTTTAAGATGGCTTGTTAGGAATCATGAAGGTATGGAGCTGTCCTAAGTAGTGAGGCCAGTCTCCACTTGATCCCACCAACACAGTTTCGAGCCTCACTATGATCTCTGAGCGGAGAGCCATTTTTAGTTTACAAAAGTGTTGAAAAATTAAAAGCATTTCCTCTCATTTTTTGGAATGGCAGTGAAACTTGGGTGCGCTAGGATAAAGGTACAAGAGTTGGCAAAATGCAGAACAGAAATAATGAAATTCTCTAGGACAAATAAAGCGAGGCTGGTGATTAAAGTTGGAGGACACTATCTCGAGCAAGTAGAT
Organism: Ceriagrion tenellum; assembly: GCA_963169105.1. Classification (NCBI taxonomy): domain Eukaryota; kingdom Metazoa; phylum Arthropoda; class Insecta; order Odonata; family Coenagrionidae; genus Ceriagrion; species Ceriagrion tenellum. The sequence continues at coordinate 100,724,670 of OY720638.1, read as the reverse complement.
CATTTTAATTGCTTAGGTAGCACGCTAGAAGCAATCGGGCATAGTAGCAAAGACATACGGAAGAGAATAGCGCTACCTAAGGAGTCGTTTAGTAATCGAAGAGAGCTGATGACTGGGAGATAGGGTAAGGATGTGAAGAAGAGGCTGGTGTAGAGCATGATATGGAGCATAGCGTTATATGGGGCAGGAACGTGGACTCTCAGAAAGGAGGACGAGAATAGGATGCTAGCATTTGAGACGAGGGAGTGGAGAAGGATGGAGAAGGTGAGGTGGACGGAGAGGAAGGGAAAGGAAACTTCTGAATGAAATTTGGGATATGCAGGGTAGGTGGCTGAAGGGTGTTATGAAGGGTGATGGGCTGCTCAAGAGTGTGACAGAGGGAAGGATGTTGGGCAAGCGTGGAAGGGGTAGAGAGAGAATAGGTTTCATCGACGAGATGAGGTTAGATCGTACGCCGAGTTGAAAAAGGATATGCTAGAGATAGATAGTCCCCGGAAAGTGTAGAAAACCGGGAGGATATTCTCTAACATTCTACAAAACCTACCTTAACCGGTAGAATACTTTTAAAAATTTTGTATCTGAGAAACATTTGAGGTTTTAGTGGGAAAGATATGATTAGTAGAGTGGGTGAGTGAGTCGTGAAATGTGTGCGTGGGGCGTGAAAGAATGAGGAATGCATGCTCTGATATCGGGCATGAGCGAAAGGATCGTGCTTCGCCCATTTAGCTACGTTGGAGAACGCCTATATTTATGTAACATGTTTAAAGGCTGATTTGCACGGTACATTTTTATTGTACAAACGAATGCTTGAACTCTTTAGTGAGGGAAATTTTACCGTGTAAAGTGGTAAATTGTATGATTTTCTGTGTTACTGAACAGGAAATAGAACCTGCTCTAATTCCACTCATTTTATACTACATTCTACGATATATTCGTTTGTACAAAAAATGTACCGTGTAAAGCGGCCTCTAGAGTACACATTTCCACAAGAAAGTATAATTGCCCCCTTTCTTTCGTTAGTTATATATAAATGACTTAAATTCTCGAGTTAGCAATAAGCTAAGATTATTTGCAGATTTAGACTTGAGACTTTTGCAGGTCATCTACCGCGAAATTAGTGAAGACGTGGACTTAGAAATTCTATCTTCTGACCTATACAATTTTCATTTGTGGTGCCAGGAGTAGGAGCTAGAACTAAATCTTAGTAAATGCACCGCAATTCCCTTCTTGCGGAAGTTATCACACCATCGCCATATCAGGATATGTTACGAAAGTTGTGGGTGGACGTGGTAAAAGGCACTCTTACGAGAAGGAACAATGGGAGGACAGGTAAAAAGAGGTCATGTATGAAGAAATATTTGATTATTTAATAATGGAGCAGCACGGAAATTAATTGAATTATTTGGAATGGAATGAAATGGAATTATCTGGAATGGAATAAAATTAATTAAAAAATTAATTTTTTGAACAGAGCCAGTTTTACCAGTTCAGCAACAAAAATTTAACTGTTGACTGTTCTAACCCTGAAGAAAATGGTGTGGTGAGTAAACTATGAATGATTTTGCTTCGATAAAAAAGAACGTGTAATGGTGGACTGGGGTCTATCCCTCAGACTGAAAGAACTCTAGTGGAAAAATAAGATTTCGACCAGAGAAGGTTATTAAGTAGAATAGCCTCGAATTCATGCGTAAATCAACTAATCTAAGCCTCACAATATCCATTTTAGCTAAGGGAGCAGTTTCCAAACTCATTTAGTAAATCCTTAATCGAATTAACTGGTAAACTTTGAAAGACTTGAGTGAGTTAATGAACATTTAAAGAAAAGTTTATAAAAAAAACGAATAAGCCCTCTTGGAAAAAACATTGGAAGAAAAAAAATCCCGTCAAAAACTGAAAATTGACACTTACGCATTGGCTTTCTGCTAACAAATAATGCTTCGAAACGTTATTTCTTATCCAATAACTTCGATAAGATAGATACCTTTCTTCGGCCATTATCTTTTATCACATGCAACAAGTTGCCTGCAAAACTTCAGACAGCGATATTGTATTGATGTCAGCTTAAAACAAATGAACTCTCATAAAAATGACCCTGCCTCGCTTTCAATGCTTCTTAGCCTATCTATTCAATAATATAGCGTTAAAAAGATAATTTGCGTGGCACGCTCTCCAAAAAAAACTACCACTGAAGAACTTGACAGCATAGGCATTAGAAAACTCCTTACTCGAGAGCTATCAAAATGTGATAGCCAGGACGATGAGGTGAATGTATTTTGGCACGATCATTCGGATATTATCAGACATTTGGATTTTAATCATTTGTTCGATAAAAATCGATAAGTATGCATTTGAATAAATAATCGTATTAAATTAGTCCACGGCCTCAAATTGGAAAGATTTTTTATTTCAATATCTGTTGCTTTAGTGTCTGACGTATTGCAATCTTCGTATAATAACACTGTAAAGAATCATAATTTTTGCATACTGCTGGCCAATCGGCGACCGGCTAGTTAGCATTAGGCATTATTTCTTACCAATGTTGCAAGCTATCTTCTTCCTCATAAGAGCACCGTTGAATATGCAATTATACCAGCAATAATATTGCTCAAGAGGTCATTGGAGTATATTTAAACACGGAGCGTAACGTGAGGCCTTCGTGCCTAACAAAGAAACAAGGTCATTACTCGTTCTTATTATTAATGCTTTTTGCCATGATGACTATGCTATGGTTACCGATTGACTCACCTCTAAGATTTTCCGTGCATTCATTGTTGTCGTCTTATTGCGTCGCCTTGAAGCACTGCACGTTTTCGCTTCAACTGATCACACCTCATGGCTTCAAAGAAGATGGCATGAAATACTCATTTGAAGGAATATTTTTGCCCGCCTGCCTTTTCTTCTTCGCAATTCAAATTTGCGAACACCCCTCACAATACGCGGGATGTGACCCATCCTTGGTCTTCCTTGGCATTTCTCCTCCTTAGTTACATCCTCTAGCATTACTTTCGGAAGGCCATAATGTCTCTGAATGTGCCCAATATGATTGCCTTGTGGATTTTTCATTCATCATATTTCGTCCCCAAAATTTCTTTGTGCAGTTTTTAAACAAAATGCGGCATTCCACAGAGGAGGTGCTGATATGGTCTTAGCTGTAATTGCGGGTGTAATGTGTAATTGCGGGTGACTCCGTAAAAGTTATATTGTGGCCAATCCCGGTATCCTAAAATTTGGTATAAAATAAATTTTGTTTCATAGAGCATATATTTAGCCTGGAAGTCTCTGAGGAGCACATCATATATATTATTACAGAAAGGTCTTTTTCTGTCATTCCGTATACCTATGCTGCGTTAATACTGCACCTACAGTGATAAATGAGGTATCATTTTAAACGTTGAAGCACCGGCTTCTGACGAAAAATACAATCTCAATCTCAAATTTCACTTTTTACCCATTAATTTGACTTAAAAGTTTCGATTTTTCTATGACGATTACTCGCTCGAGGTATATCGACTCCACACATCCGTATATATTATTTCTCAAAGGTGTTTTTTTGTCGCAACTCCATAACTCCCATAATTATACATCAAAATTAATGATTCAAACATCGTTTTAAAGCTTATGTTCCCCGATATTGATGAAAAATAGACAAATTGTTTAAAATTAACGTTTTTGTTAAAAAAAGATACGACGCCATCTGTTGACAATATAATCAACTAATGTGTTGGCAATGGTTACATGCTTAAAAGACAGTAGGAGGCGGCATCTATTAACACATCGCTTAGATAGATTGATTACATTCTACATGCAATCAGCGTGACCATTTTCTATTGACGTTATGTATCTCTAACATAAACATAAATAACATATAATTGTCCATGGGAAGAAACAGGTAAAAGAAGAGGAAGAAAGAAGGATGAAACAGGAAGAAGCTGCATACTGTGCGAAATATTCGCTCGGGTCATCTAGTTTAGTTATTATTACGAAATAAAGAATTTAAGAACAATTTCATCACCAAACATGCCCGTTAGTTTTCTTTTATGTAAACTTCCTGAATTAGAACATAGTTGATAACATATAAAATCGTGGTTTAATTTAATTAGAGTTTAAAAAAGGAATATCTGAAATTTAAAAAAAGAAACCACAGAGCTTTGCAACATTTTCACTGTAGGTACTCTTCGTCGGAATTGGTATCACTCTGAAACCGACAGATAGGGTCAAAATTTAGTTTATTGATATGAAGAGATTCATAGGAGATACTTCAACCAGATTACAGCATTTGATTAAGTAAATTTTCTTCTGCATGTTCAATGCGTAATCAAATGAGAAGTGTTATTGCTTTATTGAGTATATTTCCACGGTTTGAAACAATTGGGCAAATTGAGATAACTATTTAATTGTTCCTCTCCTAATTACAAACCACTCACCAGAAATGTTCATCATGTCAATCTGTCTGTTCTCAACTTGACAGTGACTTTCAAGTGATATTTCGCTCATGAGGTTCGCAATTTATTTTAAACCCCTTCGCCCCTAAAACAAATCTTCCGATCGAGAAGTCCCGGACATGTTATCATTTTTCGTCGCTGACTTACGTGTCTCGAAGTACCTAACTTCTTTTTGGCCCATTATATTTCGTAACGCAGTTAAATTATATTTATCAATACCACAAATAAGCAACGAAAATTAGTGATGAATAAAGCTACTTTTCTTAGTCTTTTTTACTGCTAGAGAGATACGTTTTCAGGGCCTCGTTCTAAGGACTACCAGAAATTTAGCAACCTCGGTCATAAAATTATGGAACAGTGTATAGACCACTGGAGCTTCCAATCTGGTGATAGTGAAGATGAAAGTTTGAAAGGGGTAGTCCGCCATCGTCCTAAGGGTGACGGGCACAGTGAGGAGGATAGCAAACTGCGCCTTCGAAATGTCGGTGTACCAAACATCATCACCCGGCTGAAAACCCGAGAGGTCTACTACACCCTAAGCATTTGTTGTGGGGGACTCAAATCTGATAGATGTGCGGAATAGTAGACCGGGGATTACCCAAGACCGGCCACGCCAACTGACCACATCCAATTTATTAGAATTCATTATAGCTTCATTTTTGGGGCAAGTATCAGGCGAGACATGGTGGAAGTTCAGCATAATGAATCACAAGAAATGGCAATTTTCCACTAGATAAGGTTTAATACCACCATGGTTTCGATGCACTTAATCATCATCAAGTCATCTGATGATGATGCAGTGCATCGAAACCGTGGTCATATTACATCTTATCTAGTGGAAAATTGCCATTTCTTGTGATTCGCCAGCTTGATTTTCGATAATCAGGTACCAAAAAGTTTCAAGATACAATCGTGGGGTCAGGGTGCGCGAAAGCTGTGGAGGCACCGGGTGCCGCTGAGGTATAATTTGGTCGGCTGCGAAGATTCCACGTCTAAAAGCAAATATTTCCTCTTCCACAGCCAACAGTGAAATTTCTAAGAAGGGATGAAATAAAACTCGGTTCAACTTTGTGGAGTTCCATGATAATTCTTAACAATTACTTTTACTCTCAACTGCTCAGTTCACAGATCAATTCATTGCACAGTCCGAATTTTGATGCCTGGCATCATCTTCAAGTGCTCACTGACAAGTAAAGAAGGTATTGCGAAGATTTATATTAGTAAAAGAAGGTGAATGTGGGGATACGGGATGGGAGAGCTTTAGGAAATAATCGTAGGAGTTGGGGGGGAGAAGAAAAGCCATCAATAGACCTTTATGGTTGTTCCCCCCCCCTCCCTCCTTGTATGATTACTTCCTAAAGCTTTCCCATCCCGTATCCCCCCCATCCACCTTCCTTTACCCATATAAATCTTCGCAATACCTTCTTTACTTGTCAGTGAGCACTTGAAGATGATGCCAGGCATCGAAATCTGGACTGTGCAATAAATTGATCTGTGAACTAACCAGTTGAGAGTAAAAGTTATTGTTACTAATTATTCTCAGAAGAATAGAGCTTTTGAATCAATTTTCGCCAGATCACAATGAAGGTCACGTTAAATATACATCGGGAAAAGGTGGAAGTGCATCTAGCAGCATTTGAGTATGGCAAAAGTAAAATATTAATACAAAATACGATGAAATATTTAGCTTTATACAGTAAATTCACAGAGAAAATTGGTGCATTGGCTCACGTATTGCCATAACTGGCAGATATATCTTCATTAGCTATTTTAGTCATACGTGCATACATACCCGTCACGTCGCTCCCCTTCGGGAGAGAGACAGTCCAACGGGTTCCCGTTGAAAGGCCGGTGAAGCTGACTCTAATGATTTCTTTCATACTGACCTAACCTTGCGCACCTCTTTTGCTTTTGTCATTTGTTTTCCTCATACATTGCTTCCAGTACGCCCTCCTCTTCATAATACACCTAATATTCCTCCTCTTAACCCTTAACTACTATCGTGGTTTTTGGCCACGTACACGCCAGCCTGGGGTCTTTTTTGGCCCGATTTTTCGAATTGCTCGTAAACAACAACCGTCACTTGCACTGTCTCTTGCTCCCCCTCCCCTAGGATTACATTGTAGCCAAGATTGCTGCGAGCGGCCGTTTAACCACTACAAGAAAATAACAAATTACGTCGGATCAAAAAAGACCCGACGATAGCAGTTAACGGTTAAGTCTTTTCCACCGCTATTTATTTTATTTATTTATTTAAAAAAAATTGTTCGCATACAGCAATAGCGCCAATTTATAGTAAACATATAACAAAAAACAAGAAAGAGGACAAAAACACAATAACAGCATAAAAATAAGCAACGAGAGCCCAACATGGAAAGGGGAAATATTTAATTTGTTGACAGGTGGGATATCGCTTGGGTGGTGAAATAGTTACATGGTAAATAAAAAGGATCGATAGTGTGGGGGAGTGAATTTAGAAGGGATGGGAGGCGAAATAAAGGGGAGCGCTTGGTGAGAGATATCCTTGGAATAGGCAGATGGAGTAGAGTATGGGTGCGGGTGGATCGAGTTGGTATCCTGAAGTTGAAGAGAGAAAGCAGTTCAGGGCAATCAATGGTCGAGTTAAGGGTATTGTGGAGGAGTTTAAAATCCATTTTAAGTCTGTGGTTTTCGAGGTTAGAAATGGAAAGAGAGGACAGCACAGCGTTTGAGGACATATTACTGAAATGTGGGACTCTGTGCTTGACTATTTTGGCAAAGAAGTGAGAGATGCAATCGAGGGATTTTAGATTTGTTGGGGCTGACATAGACCAAATTGGGGAACAATATGATACTATGGGAAGGACAATTGTTGAGTAGTAGGAATGGAGTGCTATTGGATCTTTAATGTCTGTGAAGCGGTAAAGAAGGCCTAATAGGGACATCGCTTTATTATTTACCGTCTGAATGTGGTCGGAGTAATTTAGCTTTTGATCGGTTAAAACGGCTATCACCCGCGATACTCTCGGTCTATCTTAATCTGCATTTCCGCACCATTCCCTCCAATCGCATATATTTATATCGTTATTTGACTGCATCCCAAAGTTATTGTTATTAGGGGTTGTCGGGACCTATTGAGGAGTGGGTTGCACTCACACATTTGACCAAAATTGGTCCGTTTTGACCCTCCATCGGGTCCGGTGATCCTCACTCCAATGACGTAAGTCGGCAGACCGCACGGCGGCAACCCAAAAAGCGAATCAGAGGGATACCTAATCCCAAATATTTGGGCAACAGGCTCTCTCGGTACGCAGAGATGTGCGGTAGGCTCTAGCGAAAGCGGAGCCGACGGTTACTCGTCTCAGTTGTTTGGGGGAACCAAACTAAAACGAGCACTTCGGGGAGGCGGAGGCCCTTGAGGTCCTTTTGACCTCAATCCGCCTCATTGGTGTCGGTCTCGAAGGGGCAGTAGTTTCGCTAACCTTCCCTACCCATCCTTTCCTCCCACCTCTTCCATGTCCTCGGTAATAAGCGAGAGCTTGCAAACCGGGGGCGGAAGTTGCAATCCTGCGGCGTGAGCCGAAACGCCTGCATCCCAAATATTTGGGCAACGGGCTCTCTCGGTTCACAGAGATGTGCGGTAGGCTCATGCGAAAGCGGAGCCGACAGTAACTCGTCTCTGTTGTTTGGGGGAACCAAACTAACACGAGCACTTCGGGGAGGCGGAGGCCCACTAGAGGTCCTTTTGACCTCTATCCGCCTCATTGGTGTCGGCCTCGAAGGGGCTGCGGTTTCGCTAACCTTCCCATCCCATCCCTTCCTTCCTTCTCTTCCAAGTCCCTGGGTATAAGCGAAAGCTTCCAGACCGGGGACGGAAGTTGTAGTCCTGCGGCGAGAGCCGAAACGCCTGTCAATGTAAGCTCATCTGCCTATCTGCATTTATGATCAACCATACAATATAGCGGCATATCTCATTCGCCTATGTCCAATCAAATATTAAAAGTGTAACTATTCTCCGAATGGAAAGCTTAACATTTGAAAATCGGTATGATTTTTTTATTTGATGTCTCTCAATGAATTGGGAAGTAAACGGCAAATGTTTTACGGAAATAGATTTTGCCTTCCGGACCACAAGGCCCAGCCACCAACGGAAAAACGGAGGGTATCGACGATGGCTCCTGAATAGACTAACGTGGATGTAAATTAAGTTTTATACTTGTGATGTAGAGGTATTTTCAGTTTTTATTCCTCATCGCCTCCGCTCACAAAGTCAGCTGTAGTGTCGGATATGTCAGGAAGCTAAGTTCTTTCCAAAAGTTAAATGGTATTATCAGCGGATAATTTCACGGAGGAGGAGAGCGGAATAGCTTCCCACCGCCTATCTGCCTCTTTCCTCCTCATCCACCAAAACATCTCCCTAATTAAAAGTTTCAATGGAACCATTGGAGTCAGTTAATATGAAGAGTTTGATATAACCTCCCCAAAGTTTACGCAATTTGGTAATATAGTCTTATTTTTAATGGTTATTGACATTATTTTTACCATGTAATTTATAAGCAACTCAGTGAAGACTAATATTAGATGTCTCTTGACCTTCACATCTACCTGTTCTTTCCTTCCTTCCTCTTTCCTCTCATATTATGCTGCATTTCACCATGAATAACCCCCCTCCTTTATGTAATCCGTCCCTAACCCTTTCCTCTATCAAGCCGCCTTTTTTGTCTACGAGCTCGTTATGTGTTTAGAAGTTAATTACTTTTTTTGTACCTTGACAACTATGCTTAGCAAGGGCTGAAACCGAGATTTAATACGAGAAGAAATTTCCCAGAGGGTTTTATTCTCACCATTATGGAGCTTAGTTAACAAGGTTTTCATCCTTCATTTTCACAACCGTGAACATTTTAAGTGACAATCATATAATTATTTTGATAACCGTATCGCAATTTCCGCACCTATAGTCGTCACTTTCCGGAGAGGTATCTCCGAATTATCTCAACAGGATCATTGAATAACCGTAAAATGACAGCCACTACTGGGTGCATTATTAAATTAGCCAATTTCGAATCCTTAAAAACCAAGGACACTGAACTTAACTGAAAGCCTTAAAAGTGTATCAAGGAAGCTATTATTCCACCCACAGTTAGCAGAAAGCGGAAAAATAAATATCCACGCGTTTGTAATTCCGTTCTGGCCATGTTGAAGCATTTAGCGTTTTCCCGGAAGTAAAAGAAATACTCTTTAACTCTCTTTTCTTGACGCCGATATTATTTGCATGAATATAAATTAATAATAATGGCTATGACTATGAAATATCACGAGTTGTCATTTGCCCAAGGTGTTTGAACGGGCCGAAAAAGAGTGCCGTGATAGGCATCGCATTAACGCCGGCTGTGCGGACGTGTGCCAGCGGCTACGTGCGCGCCGGGGAATCCTCGGAGGGGTGGAGGCCTCCCCCCCGCCACTCTTCTCTCCCCTCTTCCCCCTCACTCCCCCCGGAAATTCCACCGTCTTTCCCCCTCCTCGAGAAGAAAGCCGCAACCGAAGACTGAACACGGCGGCCGTTCCTGTTCCCTTCCGGCCGTCTTAGGGGCGCCCGCAAATTCCAGTCAGTGGCTTTTCTGGGAACATATTTCATGGTCGTTCGGAGATGAACTCAAATTTCACGAGTCGAGACTCTTTTTACTATAACACGCTCAAAAGCAAGCGGAGGAGGAAGGAGAAAATTTTGGCGGATGCCTGTACTTGGTCGGGTTACTTCAACATCTACATCTACGTAATACCCTGCGAGCCACCACGGGGGTGTGTGGCAGGGGGTGAAGATCACCAAAATGCACTATTGACATGCAACTAGGATATTTAATGGAGACATGCTAGATAATAGGGTCACATGCAGCTACATGGTTAGTATCTACATAATTAGAAAGGGATTATTGGTTGTTATTATATGCATCATTCACTACAGACTACTCTAACTATATTTCACCTACCTATCCCTTTGCTACGCTGACTATTGTTCTCTCTAATTGTACGTGGAAAAAATGGCATTTTAAATCTATCGGTACGACAATCTATCTCTCTAATCTTTTTAATCTGATCTAACCTAGCATAATACGCAGGGGTTCTTAATATGTATCTAACGTCATCTGTGAACAAATCAATTCTTCTTCCATGGAGAACGAACTCTCCAACAGCCTATCCTAGATCTTCCTTTCCTACTTGAAGTTTTGCTTTTAATGGAGAGTATTTCCTTTTTACCAGGTTGCCCTAGTAGTTCGTGTAACTGGCATTTTGTTGTTTCGTTCCAGTATATTCATATCTTAAATAGCCCTATATGCGAGCAGTTATGTTAATATAGGATTACAGTTCATCTACATCTACATCTACGTGATACACTGCGAATACTTGGGGAAGGCGAATTTGCTGAGGTCATTTGCACCATTGAGGATTGGGGGTGGGTTGGTGACGAAGGATACTGGCCGTATATAATACGGCGTCAATATTAAGGATGCGTGGTAGGCAATAGTTTTTCACGAGCATAAGCCACACTATATTCTACTCAATTGAATGAAACGGCAAAGTTGATGAAATGACAGTGAAGGATTTGATTGGATATTTGGGGAGGCGACAGACAGCTAAGGTCATTTGCCCCATAGGGGATAGGTAAGGGAGGAAGGGTGGATGGAAACCGGACGTCGGCATTAGCCTGCTCTTAACGATAGGCGCCAAGGGGACCACGGTTTAACGTCTCCTCCGACAGACGTAGTACTGTACTTGAAGTGCCCTCCATAAGACTCTCAAGTAGGGATCGGGTTTCCTCTGAAAAACATCCACCTCTGCACGCATTTGAACCCTGGCCGCCCGTATAGGTTAAACCTTTTAAGTAAATTCGAAACAGAGTTGTTCACAGATGACGTTAGATATATATTGAGAACCCCTGCGTATTATGCTAGGTTTGATCATATTAACAAGATTAGGGAGATAGATTGTCGTACCGATAGATTTAAAATGTCATTTTTCCCTCGTACTATAAGAGAGAACAATAGGCAGCGTAGGAAAGGGATAGGTAGGTGAAATATAGTTAGAGTAGTCTATAGTGCTTGATGCATGTAATAACAACCAATAATCCCTTCCTTATTATGTAGATACTAACCATCTAGCTCCATGTGACCCTATTTTCTAGCATATCTCCCTTAAATATCTTACTTGCATGTCAATAGTGCATGTTTGGTGATCTTCACCCCCTGCCACACACCCTCGTGGTGGCTCGCAGGGTATCACGTAGATGTAGATGTATGGTTAGCCATTGCTCCAGCCACCGCACCAACCCGATCCCCCAACGACAGTGAAGAATAAGCAAAGAAACCTGCGAGTACCTGTCATAAGGTGAAAGTTTACCATGACTCACAACTCCAGTTACTTGCTCTCTAAAGCCCGTTTTACAAGAGGAACGTAAATACACAATCTAATGTATGTGCGAACGAGCATTTCAAATTGCGTCGTGTAAAGCGGTGATATGCAAGAACACATGCGCGGATACATCAACGCGAGATGGCAAAATAGCCTGGCTCTGATTCAATAATAATTGAACGCCGAATTGAGAAAAACTTGCTGTCTTAAATTGTGCAATTTCGTGCCCCGTGTAAAACAGGCTCAATAGTTACTTCGAAACTACATTTATTACACTTGGATATTTCATTATGCCCGTTTTACGCGGGGCACGTGATTGCGCAAGCTAATAAATGCACGAAAGTGCATTTCATATTGCATCGAATTAAGCGGTGAATGGCAAGAATGCATGCGCAAATGCATAAAGGCGATATGGCAAAATAGCCCCGGCTCTATCCTCAATTGAGTATTTGCACACTATTTGGAAACAGCGGCAAATGCTACTTTAGTGCATTACAATCCTAAATACACTCCGTAGTCGAACAGGAAGCATGTAGTACAAGCATTTCGCATTCCGTATCATGCAAGGAAACAAGCAGTGCAAGGCAAATCTATTAATTAGCAATACTATTTACTGGCAAATTGAACTATAAACTATAAGTGGCAACTATTACGGCTTCTCATTGTTTGCGGGAAAAGTGACTTTCTAAATCTCTCCGTTCTGCAGTCTGTTTCTCCAATTTTATTATTATCATCTTTATATTGTTATCAGCGTTTAATTCTACCGTAGTTATTAGTGCCGTAGTACCGAGTTCTTATCATTTTATTCTTAATACGCTAGTGTACCGGGATCTACAAAATAATTTTGATGTTGTAAACAAATAGTTTATCTTGAAATTTACGTAAATTACAGGATTGTTTGTGGAGCAGAAGGAGGGTGGACAGAAACCCGACGTCGGCCGTTCTTAACGACAGGTACCATGTGGTCCACACCTTTATGATGGCCTAAACCAGCAAAGCGCTTTCTGATTAGCACCCAAGTAGGGGTCGGGATACCCCTGAAAAATCTACAAATTTTCTGGGATTCATATCTGGGCTCTCAGGGAGTAAAATAAAGCCTGGCCACCATACCAAGCCGATGCCTTGACTGCTTCAGCGGGAGATTACAAATGCATCGATTTGTTTCAATAGCTAGGCCCAGGGTTCAAATAATTTCCAAATAATACGAATATCTCCTGTCTAAATACATACAACTTGTTTAAATAACTGCATGACAATTTTATGATGATGCTCTTTGCTTAAATGTGCAATTGCGGTGTTCTCTTTACCTATTTTTTCCTATAATTTGCTATTCATTTCAGAGAGGGAAATTCATGTCTAATAATTAGAGAAAGTACTTAGATTTACATAGGATATAAAATATTGCAATTACCTTTTTTTTTTAAATTCGATTTTTACTCAAAATTGATAATTTTTCGAGACACCCTTACAGAAAACTGTCCTCTGAAATTCACAAACTACCCTTTAAGTTCACAAAAGCAGTAATATTTAGAATTTGAATTCAAGAAGGGCACTGTTGAAAACCCATTACAATAGAGTAGCGCTCACAAGTCTTTGTTTCTATGAAAAAAATTTTGCTCTGCTAAAAATATTTGTCCCTGATTAAAAGGCAAATTTTTGCTTCCATTTCATCCGTCTACTGCATCGCGATAGAATATTCTGGATGCTTAATTGTGTCCACTATTAAACATGTATCGAGCATGACCTCGATGGTACCATCAGTTGTCAAATAAACTCGCTTTATGGTCCGCCATAGATGCCTCGGATCAAGAGGAAGCTTCTCAAGGTCCGAGGGGGTACATGAGCCATTTGAGGGGCGAGTAAATTTTTCTAATGAGGCATCAATAAATAAATTAGTTTATCCTCATAAATTCAGCTTGTCACATCGTGGGACATGTAGCGAAACAGCATCATATAGTCACCTGTGCAGTCAGTTGCACTGGATCACCTGATGATGCACTGCAGAGAAGATCAGCAAAATATGTGAAAGGCCGTTATGATAGCCTCGTTAGTGTTACCGACCTCTTGCAAGATAAGAATCGCTTACAGACCGCCGATTGAATAATAGACTCAATCTTTTAGGTAAATTCAAAACCGATTTATTTTCAGACGAAGATATCAATATCTTACTAACTCTAACATAATACGGTAGATCAGATCATGAGAATAAAATAAGGGAAATAGATTATAGAGCAGAAAGGTTTAGAAAGTCGTTTTCCCGCGATCGATAAGAGAACATAATGGCTGTGTTGAGACTTTGAAGTAAGTTAGTTGACAGGTAGTGTAGCTGATTAATTCATATGCCCCCTAATGCATGTTTCTAAATCTGCCGAGTGGTGCTAACACCATGCTTTGTATGTTCCCCGCATGACTCTTGTGTCACGTTTACGTCGTTACATTATAGATTACTTTTGTAGTTTCTGTAGCATTTGTAACATACCCATACTGCGGTACATGTTGGTGAAAGTAAATTTCTTCACTGTAGTTCACGTTGGTGATAAGTCACCCCCTTCCAAACACCCTTGTGGTGGCTTACAGGGTCATTAGTAGACATGGATGCGGTGCCACATCAAAACTGTGGTCGTGATGATAAAAATTTATGCGTGTAAATTTGGTTATTAGTGTTTATGTCATACTGAAGGAGTTAAACGCAGTTACACCGGTAACCATTATGTATATAAAGCTGTTGAAACATAAATGTAATTAGAATAACTAACAACGATAATTTTACCGCAATGGTTGCGATTTGATGCTGATGCGATATTTTTAAAATTTTATTACCACCGCCATCCTCCGCATCAGCGCATCTTAAGAGTGCCGGAAGAAAATATCGCAGAACGTCACACTGGTGACAGAGGACTCAGTTTTCTCTTCAAAGGGCAGTCAAAGTCTGACAAAAGGTGGGACGAGGAAATTCTATTCGGGGTAATCACAGTACCAATTCCACAATCCAACTTCGGTCGATTGACTGGTGGGATGATGTCCGCCCAACCTTCCTGTAAGACATGCTGCGATCGCTTCCTTGACGCACTCGGAATATCAGCACTCTCGGCCCTGTCGTAGAGTACATGAAATATAAAATATGTCGCGCTATTATCATTAACCAGCAGAAGCGCTCGTTGATTATCAACGGGGGGGATAAAATGAAGAAATTAAATAGTCATTCTGTTTTTACAGTGGAGAGCCTGACTATTTTGAAAGTGATTTCAGCAACGCATTAAATTTTTATCAGCTTATTTTCCCCGTACATTCTTATATGCAAGCCCAACAATGGCTTTGGTCGTCAAGGTGATGGGCTGTTTAACATGAAAATGTTCGCCCGCGATCGTCACATATAGCCGAGGTTCTAGCAGTTTCGACCCAAAATCTGTAATCGACGATAATAATAACCATTTTTATGCAATAACCTTTCTCTTCGCGTGTACTTCAAGCTTGGGCGATGTCTTTTTCTGGGTGAATTTTGCAAAAGAAATAAAGTCTGATAGCGATAAAAAATAGCTTTACAATTATTTTTATAGGAAGACTTGGACTCATCTGGGGGCGAACTGGAGACCCTTAGTGACATAAAAAGAAGTATATTATCAGCTGAGGGAAGGTATTTAATAACATTTAAAGGTTTAATATAATTGGTTCTCGAATTTCAGGCAATGATACATACATATATAGTACTCTATTTATAATATATTAAGGCATTTAAATTACATGGCGTTGCTCATAGAAAAAGTAATGAGAGGATTTCTTATGAGGAAGACGGTTAAACTAATAACTTATGAACTGCATGCCCAGCATCCAGAGCTACATTGTTAGAGCCAGCAATGAAAACAAACGGATACCGTGGAGTCACCGCGTTGTTTATATTATAACCAGATGAATTTGCACGACGTAAAGCTTAAGGCCAAAGGATTACACCTAGTTTCCATTACGCTCGTCTTAAGCTGGTTAGATCATCCTGGGTAAACAACCAGCGTTTCAGGGGGGGGACTTTCCATCCCGCATAACGACCAGCGCTCTGGGAACCATGGTTGGAGTCAAGAGAAATGACGAAAGAATGCTGCCGAGCGAAAAGATGAACACACAAGTCATTGCGCTGGTGTTCGAGGTTGTTGGGGCGATTCATGTTTATGTACAAATTTGCGTGGAAAGTTTTCATACACGTACTTATTTGCATTATCTACCGATAAAAGTGCAAAGATTCATTTTATCGATTTGCTTTCTTGACAGTTTAATGCAATGGTATTTTGATATCTTTGGAAGGGTAAGATATTTTTCGTTAAAATGAGACCAAATTCATTGATTTCCAGGTGAAATAATATTTCTCTCAAACTACCTTAAGTTCGAAAGGGAATTTGCTATGTCTACAGGAGATATGTGATTGGGCGAATGAGACCCCTTGGCCTCTCCTTAGCTATACGGAGTCATGCCCCCGAGATTATTGAACCAGCCTTATTCCAACCAACCAACCACGGTTGTCTCCGACAGCGTTTCCATTCCGACATGAAACCAGCGTCGTACCCAGACGGTGCTGGGATGAGCGCCGTGGAAGCACGGCATTAGAGCCATGGGCTCTCGCTACCGCCATCGCTGACATTGGCACAGAGTCTTCCGGCCAACGGGACCCAGACAAGCAGGCGATCTCTGCACGGAGGTCGTGAGGGGAGGAGGCTGCAGCCGGAGGAGATTTGGGGGGGGGGCGGGGTACGAACGAGGGGGAGGGAGAGTGAAGATCACGGACGGTACGCCAAACAATCACAATCTACAGTAGATAGGATTGGATATTTGGGGAGGCGACCGACAGCTAAGGTCATTTGCGCCGTAGGGGATAGGTAATAGAGGAAGTGTGGATAGAAACCTGGCGTCGGCATTAGCCTGCTCTTAACGAAAGGCGCCAAGGGGACCACGGTTTAACGTCCCTAACGCGACAGACGGAGTACTGTACTTGAAGTGCCCTCCACAAGACACCCAAGTAGGGATCGGGTTTCCTCTGAAAAACGTATTCCTCTGCAGGGACTTGAACCCTGGCCGCTCGAATGGTTAGCCAGTACTCCAGCCACCACACCAACCCGATCCCCCAATATACAGTAATAGACAGATTTCATAAATATGTCACTTCAACATTGTCATATTTATTCTCAGGTACCAAAACTCAGGTTATTGCATGTTAGATCACTTTTTTGGGGGTGATATAACTTTGGGATAGGAAACATCTCATTTAAAGATATGAATGGGGGAGTATTTAGTATATTCTGAAAAATAACGCATTTGCAATGCATGCAACTCCGCTGTGAAAGTTTTTTTCTACGATAAAGGCAAAGTGGTGATTCGAGACCAAACGGTGTTTACGTGCTAAAACGTGGTGATGCAATAGTGTTTATGAGGGGCAAACAGGGAGGAAGTTCAAAACCAGAATTAACGTACATGGCAGATGTGCGGAAGATAAAGAAATTGAATTTCCTTTTAACCAAGTAGATGTTAGAGTCTGGATACAAGAGTAACTTTCAACCTAATATTACACATGTAAACCAAGAAAGTTGTGAGCTAAATTTTCAGTAATATTTGAAATTACTAGAAAATCAACTATGCCAAACGTGCGAAATTAAAATAACTTGACAGGTTTTATTGTTCACAGTTGATCTTATCTCCTTTTTTATTTCACATATGCCCATTTCCTCTCCTTCTAATATCAAATATATTGATGTTTTCCACATACGTCACCATTTGAGCCCAAAGTCACAGCAATACTCCTTCTCCCTCATTAACCATCATCTAATGTGTACGAGAGACTTGAGAAGTTGTCCTCAGATCAACGTTAATATGACAATGATACACTGATGATTAAATCTATCTGGATAAAGAAACCACATAGAAAAAGAAGAAAAAAAGGATGATGCCATCGAAGAAGGCAATGGATGTAGCACATCAGGCAAATTACGCAGAACACCAAAATAAAGACTTTTGTCGGAAAGAAACGGTTAGCAAACACGACAGTGGAGTGAGTAGCCCCAGCAAACCTATCTCCGGATTGAAGAATACTTATTACATGTTTATCACTATTCCATGGCTTTTCGGGGGCAGTCGTCTTGTTTGGAATGAAAATTATACTCAAAGAGGTATATTTCGGTTAAATCCTGCTTTAAATAGCGAACGATAGATTGTGAAATAACCCATTTCTTACAATGAACCGGTAAATCACAATGAGCATGAACTGTAATGTTAATTTCCATCCACTTATTACCAAAGGATGACTAATCTTCTTTCAAACCCCCCCGAAGTTCAAGTCATTCAGTAGCCCCGTTTCAAGTTCATCGATTACCGTACTAAACAGAATCAATCCTTTGTTTGTCATCCTCCCACTCATGTACAAGCTGACTTGCAAAATTGCCATGCCCTCTTTTCTTTAAAAGTTACCACCTGACAGTTTCATGACTAGCTTTTTCCGGCACGAATGACACAACGTTACATATTCCTTTCCGAATGACGTAAGGATGTGCCGTAATCCTATTCGAGGGCGATGTAAAACGATGGTGAGGTTGACATACATCTTAAAGCATCCTTCCTCCTGAGAGCCAAATGATATGAAGGAAGAGATCTCGAAACTGAGCAAGCACCTGTACAAAATACCGTTTTAACGTTTATGCTGAATCCTTAACGCACTGACGTCGATTCTTTTGTGAGAAACCATGCAAGGAATCAATCGAATCGAGCATTACTCCTTCAAACGCCGTGTAAGCATTGGACATCTATTTATGACCACCCACTTGTGATAATCATAAGAAATCGATCCTAGATTAAGTTAAAGACGCCATCCATGCTATGCAATTTCGTAACTACCTCTGACATCGGCTGGAGTTAGCTCTTCCGTGACTTGCAACTCATAATTCGTTCCTCGTCTTATTCCGAGGCCCTACTTTTCCGTACCACATTCCAATATTGTTGTCCAGGAAGAATTGAACCCTCCAAAGCATCTTATAGCACTCTCTTTTAAATCTTATTTTTGAGACATACTACACGGTAAAAATAACCCACTCCCAATTATATATAGCTGTTGATGTTGTTGTGCAAAAAGATTATTTTAGGTTAATTTGTTTGCCAAAATCTTCCTATAACAATTGATCGCTATTTTTGCCAAAATTGATACCAATTCATTCCGGATAACATAGCTACTTAGTTCAGCAAAGAATAATTACGAGTAATTTGAGGAGCTTCTCCCCTATAAACTTACTAATGGCTTCCCTGAAGCTGAGTAAGACGGAGGCGCACATAGATGTTATCAGTGGCTCAATACATGACCGACACTTAGCGGGAGTGAGAAAGAGGTGTTGAGGAAATGAATCCGGGAGTAATTTCAAGGATAAAACGCACGATGAAATCCAGCAGCGAACTTGAAATGGACAGTGAATACCGGAGCAGGAAAGAAGCTTGCCATTTCTCCACTCCTAAGAATCGCCTACTGCAAACTTTCTCCTCGCTTGTGGCTCCCGCGAGTGGGAACACAGCCTCGGAAGTGGATTTCTCCGCTCGATTCCCTCTTCCCTGGAGCCCCTCCTCTCCCGCAGCCTCCCGCCTCGCTTGTCTGCATCGCCGAGCATCACTCTCCCGCCCCGCCGCCTCTGTGGGGACTTCGCCGCGGCGGATAACGGCAAGTCGCCGGGCTCCCACGCGCAACTAATGTAACGTGATGACAATGTTCATGCGACTCGAGTGTTTTGGCCGTGGTGAATGGCCAATGGGGCCCTCGAGCACAGACTTTGTGCGATGGCGGATCCGTGTGATGACAGCACTAGGGCATAACGGTACGCGGGCACGGCTCGCGCCCCGGGCGGGGAAGGCCAGCGCTCCCCTAGGGGCCCGCCCGAACGCATAGGAGGCCGCGGTATGGCGCCGAGCTCCTGACCCCGCCGCGCGATCGGAACGTCGACTTTATTTTCGGTCTCCTGAACGGACGCTGAATTTCTAACCGGATTCACTATCCAAGGGATTTTTGAACGTGCCATATTAGTAAATGTTTGTGTGTCTGCTTACGCAACAACTAGTTCATTGCTTCGGGTAAAAAAGTTCGTCTAGGAATAATGTCCTCCTATTTTGTAAGATGGCGAACGCAAATATCTCTTAAAACTTATTTAAAAGACAGCAATTAAAATAAAATAAGCCATTTTGTATAATAAGGTACACATTTAATTTCAAAGTTGACCGCAAGAGGTTCTGCGACAGCTAATATTCGAAGGTCTTCAGAGAACCTTAATAACTGACGCTATTCACAAAGTTAACTCAAATTGCAGCCATTTATAATTACTGATGGGCGAACACTATTTAAAAAGACATCCAGTAATCAATAAGGAGAGAGCGCATGCAAATGTTCAAGTTTCGGACTGATAAATAATTGTTGGAATTTTAATCAGCTATTTTCAATTTCAGCTTACAGTATGGTGATTAGACGGCAATTATTCGGAAGGTATAGGGTGTACTCAA
Source organism: Ceriagrion tenellum (assembly GCA_963169105.1). Taxonomy (NCBI): domain Eukaryota; kingdom Metazoa; phylum Arthropoda; class Insecta; order Odonata; family Coenagrionidae; genus Ceriagrion; species Ceriagrion tenellum. Next base: position 100,704,337 of record OY720638.1, on the reverse strand, counting down.
GGACTCTTCACGTAATTGAGACGAGATTGATACTACGATGGGCCAAGAGATATGGAGAATGATGGGAACGGGGTGATGTGTTGGATAGAGTACTGGTATTCAGAGTGCTCGTGAAGAGACCCATCAGAAGAATCATCGAAGGGGGTGGAAATTTCCGATTCCAACTTTGGCGCCAAGAAAGTAGGCTAACATCGACAGAAGGTTTCTCCCTACACTTAATCCATTCTCCAAATAATCTTCGTAACACCATTCTCTCCACTGACCCTCAATGACGCAAGCAATCATAGTTTCCTTCCTTCCTGCCGACTCAAATAACCAACCGACCAAGGGATACATTTCACTCCTTGGAAAATTCATCAGATGATTTAAATCTATGTGTATGTGTATAAGACTATGTACCAATTGAAGCACTTCAGGCATCTGCTCCTAATTTCACTTCGCCAGAAGTTGGTTCAAACTCTGGTATTCCCATATTTTGACTATTGTTCAATCATTTTCTCAGATGTTACTCAGAACTGTGCATTAAGCTGCAGCGTCTTCAAAACTCCTGTCTGCGTCTTGTTTTCAACATCCGCTATGATGAACACGTCACGTCTTATTACGAAAAAATTAAATGGCTGAAATTGGATAAACGCCGAAAACTGCAAAAGGCTTTATACGTGTTTAAGGTTCTGAAATCCAAAAACCCCACCTATTTGTATGAAAATTTTATATGTCATGTAGATACAGGAAAAAGAACAACTCGTGTCACTGAGTTATTTTTAGTCCCTAAATTCCATACCTTATTATTTGAGCACTCTTTCCTAATTTCCTCCTGCAAGTTATGGAATTGTTTACCTGTAAATGTTAGAACCTCTATGACAATTTCGATGTTCAAGAGAAACATGACTGATTACCTATGGAAAATTGCTTAGTGTTTTGTAATCTTTTATGTTATGGCATGTATTTATTTCTTTTCTATGTTCCAGGGGAATTAAAGTCCCAGAACAATAAAGACTATTTTCTATTCTATTTCTATTCTATTCTAAACCCAGGAGATCTTATTCCATCAACTTCTTGGCCAAATTTTCGGCCGAGTTGCTGATTATCCCCCTGTCAGGGCACTCTTCATTCACGCGTGGAAAGTAACTTATCTGATAGAATATCCAAGAAGCATTAAATATTCTCTCTCTTGATTTTAAAAGGAGAGAATGCTGCATTTATTACCCAAGAATTTTGTATGTTAGTACTTAAGAGCTTAATATTACAAAGGGTTTTTTTCCAGTTGTCGATACAAATTCCGGTGGATCATCTTACGGTATAAATCACAAAAAGTGTGGAATTGATATAAAATTATATCATTAAATATATAAAATAGTTATTTTTTCATGGGTGTAGTAAAATTCAAAATTTGTACATATTTCTCGTGAGCACTTGGCATTTCTGAAGGAACAAACGACAAAAACTACCAATATGTTTAAGAGCTCAATGAGTGCCAATATAATCCGATTTCTTAAATTCTTTATTTAGAAACCTCACTTACTTTCAAAGTAGAAGAGAATTTAATTATCATATTATAAAGCTATTGGCAATGTTTTTCATTACGTGGACCGATGAAAATTGTATTAGACTGCGCCTCTGATGGATGATTCATATGTTCGAATCCGCGAGAGGACTCTTAAGACTCTTCGAATTAAGGTACTTTGAGTGAAATAGCATTTCACCTATAAATCAATGTATTTTGACTCACTTTAAAGAAAAGTATCTCACCCTTCCAATGACACCAAAAAGTCAACACCTTATTACATTACTTTCCGAGAGATTGGCCAAAAAATACCAGCCCTTTTACATGTGAAATTTATTTATTTATTTTATTTATCTTCACTACCCCGAATACAGCACAATGGGCCAATTTACGTCGGGTGAATAACAGTAACAACGGACGAGACACAAACACCCATGTCCTGGGCAGAAAATATTTTACCCAGGCGGGACTCGAACCCGCGACCCTAGGGTTGGCAGGCGAGGAGTTTACCCCGACGCCACCGGGGCCGAAATGGTACGTGCATGCACTCCAAAGACAGCTTATTTAAAAAATGAGGAATTTCTAACACCTAGTTTTCGTCAAATATTAACAGTGTGTGGTTTGCATGATTTTTCAACTATTTTTTAAAATAAATCATATTGCCACCGAAGTAATTTCCTCGGGATCACCAAATAAACATTCCCTTTTGAAGGAGTTTCAAACATACCAGGCGAGAAAAAATTGAGTCAAGTCAAAGACTTATGTAAATATTTTCTAGAAGTACTGTATTACCCTAAAGAGGGCCACTAATATTTTCAATTAAGTATTTACAATTCTGTCTTATTGCACCATTAATCATGCAATATTTAATCCATGTGTCCCACAGCTGGTGAAATTAAAACATATAGTTCGAATATGGTCTCCATTATGACTAAGCAACTATCCCTCTCCAGCTACTTTAAGGAATATTCAATGCGACTGCTAGAGTCAAAAGAAACGCCAACTTACACCCTTCTGCTTTACTCTTTAGAGTATACTGCTTTCACTGACGACATGCCAAGGCTACAATGAAACAAAATTAATGGAAAAAATAGGCAGATAATTTTACTAATATTTTACGACCAATTTTTCCATTAATAAGAGTCGCCAGCAGAACACTTAATATTACTTCAACGCATTTCGACTTAAATGACTGCAGTAATTCTATATTAACTGAGGCAATGACGTGGAAAAGATTTACACTTTATTATCATTCAATTCCCTGGGAGAACATCCTTCTAAAAGAAGTGTTTTGCGGAAATAGTTACACGGCATTTATACAAGATGAAAAATATAATTTTCCTTATCATTTATCCATTGTCACAATAAACACCATGTAACTTCTAGTTCAAAATATAAAAAAACGTAGGAAGGTATGATTCTGTTGTTCATACCAAAGGACACGATGCCCTTAAAACAGACTCAGCCAGAAGATGATTATGTTGACATTCAAGTCATTTTACATCTCGTATTTTCATGCGCAGATTTATCTTTGCAGGACAGAAAATGTGGCTGAAAGAAGTTGCTCCTTCCCCGCCAGTTTTCGTAAATTATCTTGCACGCAGCCGTACACATTTGTATTTAGCATGAAGTGCTTCAAACCCTGGCGAACCACATATTCTTGTTTGGGCCGATAAAATGTTTAACTTTTCGGTAACTTTCAAGACCATCTTTCATTTTTTTACAATTTATTAATTTCCACATAATTATAATAGATATTATCATTTTATAATATTAAAAAAACTCACGGAGCATAAAGAATTATTACCGAAGTGGCGAGCATTCCCAGCTGTAAATCTAAGGAACGATCCTGTACGTGATTACTCAAGCATTTCAACCCGAAATAGATGACTGACAGTGGTAGACACGTAAATGGATGAAATTTATTCGTGAACACGAGTGCTCTTTGCCATAGAACGATTACTATCGGTTTGACAGTGGGATATAATCGCCGTAGTAGGAGAAGCAATCTTGGGATATTCCAAATCTCATGCCTCCATGAATTAGCTCCCAGCCACAGGAACTCGATGAGTTCGAGTAGAAATTCTTAAATAAATAGAATGGAATAGAGTTTTATTAACTTCACTCTGCAGAACATTACATTAAAAAATAATTAAACATATCAACGTAAGCTTTAGATGGGCTCCAAGGTCAGTCAATACCCGAGTTGAGCCACCATCAATGCTGAAATGTTCCCTTCACATTCGGTTAGCAGTGATATAATTTAATTCATTAATAATATTATAATATATTAAAAAGTAATAATATAATTATTTCAGTAATACAAAATCAGGAAATAAAATTTAACATTCGTAAGACAGAACCTTAGACATGTGTAAAATAGCTTCTTTCTCGTACTCTCTCATCGCATTTGCATTAACCATTTCCAAAATTTCAATTTACACTTGATTGCGGTAAAATGGTGAACATTTAAGTCAGTAGAATGAAAGTAAGAAACATTTGATCATTTGAAAAACATTTTATGTTTTAATTTGACAGATATTTTCTTTTAAAAATTTTACAAAAATTAAATTTGCATTTGGTTAGCAGTGGTATGAAACTTTGTGATCATGATAATACATGAATGATAGATAAATGAAATCTTTATGGAGATTTTTATCATCGTGAGCAGCTGCCTATCCTTTTTGATAAAGAGGTCATGAAGACAGGAACAAAAACAGCGCCACAATTTCACATAAAAAGATAACTTACTAGACCTAGGTTCAGCCACTTAGCAGCATCATTAGGTGACATTACAATGAAAACAGTCATTGTATGTACAAGCTCAAGTGAGAGGGAAGGGTGATGGAAATAACGGGAGCAAGAGGAAACGACTGGAGGGTGGTGGAGTGGAAAGGAATCGGGACATAACCAAGGGAGGTTGAGTGGAGGCTGCGGGAGGGACGGGCGGATTTGGAAGTTGGGGAACTCGAGACATTGAGCATATTTATGAAAAAAGGTTTTTCAAAATTTTCATTTCCCCTAAGGTTTTCCCCACCACCCGAGTGAAATTTTTCCCTGGTCATGGTGAAGATAACATTCGTTATTTACGTTTAATAAAAATAATAAAAATCTCTTTATATCTAAGAGCCGAAACCAATTATTAGATATTTAATATACATGGACGAACACACACAACCATGCCCAGGGAGTTGTAAATATGAGCCGGGACTTTCGGAATGGCATGCAAAGGACTTTACTCCGCCTCCACCGACGCCACGTCTAATTTTCAACACCTCTAAGAAGCATGAAATTAATATTATAATATTGATGGCACAATATTCTACACCTACGAAATACCGTGCAAGCCACTACCAGGGTGCGTGGCACGGGGTGATTCCACCCCAGGCATGCAACACTCATCCCAGATGCAATCAGTTCCGCGCACGCTCGCCCGGATGCCAGGCGCTGGACAAAACCAGTCATGATGAAAATACGCGGTCAGACCATAAACTACAATAGTATTACGTAAAAGAACATGCAATCATGCAGTTTACCATTTACAACTTCTGGTAAGATACAACTGCTGGTTAGTATAATTAATGCGACTGATGAATAGTAATACAAGGTACTAAATGAAGCAGGAGCTATATCTTGCCGGATATTTCATGCGAGGTTAGTAGCAATTACTGACGTTTATACATTTTGCACTAGTTCAAATCTACTTTACCCAGTGAGGGTCATGGTTTCCCAGAAAATGATCTATCGAAAATATTATGGTCTTTTATTGTACGCGGTAAAAATTACATTTCAAATTTATAGGTTCTACAGTCTTTTTCCTTTAATTTATGCTTGTGATCATTTTTACCATAAGAGTTTGGCTCCAGGAGAAATACACTTATTTTTCTGAAATTTCCAGTAATTAGACAGATATATCTATATCAGTCTTTAACTTGATTCATTTTTCCACATGGTCCGTTTAAAACTCCAAAACGGAAGGTTTATTCGTAATTCTAAATAAATTACTGCGGTGACCATTGATTTAATTTTAAAATAGACGAGGACCGCACACTACTATATTTCTAACAAAATCTAGGCTTAAAAAATTCCTCAAGTTTTAAATGCTCTCTCTGGAGGGTATACGCACACCGTATCCGATGAAAAATGTCTGGTTCTTTTTGGAAAATATTTGGAAAAGTAGTGCAGTAAGCGGCTGTTATTTGAGTACCTTTGGAAGCGCGAGATACTTCTCTTTAAAAAGAGATCATATTCATTGGTTTCTAGGTAAAATGATATCTTACTCAAAATACCTTTAAGTGGTGAGTATGAGTTTCAAAATAAAAATTATTTAATTAATAGGCGAAAAGAATGTGCCTCAATGTCTCATAATAAGAGTTATGGAGTCAAATTCATTCATCTGGCAATTTCTTTGAGTACAGAAGCAAAAGAACGTTTAAATAGCAAAGCATTACAGATCTTTTCCTCGATAGATTATAATCCTTGGTGATAGGAGCTATTAAGTGAGTTTATAGAATTAAATGTAAAAATATGAAGCGTTTTTGTTATACCATAGTTATAGTAAGTATATCTGATCATGAATATATGTCTCTCATATTTTAAAGCACTGTGTATCACTCTGTATATCTCTAAGTCATTTTTAGTATTAGTTTATAATTCTTCAGTGTATTGTTAAACATTTTTTTTGATAAATTTAAATTATATTTTGTTTGTTGCTATTACTTTTGCATCTGATAGTAGCCCCAATAGAGGCTCATCCTTAGGGGCTAACTACTTTGTACTTCGCTGTAATTCCTAAAATGAATTAAATTATTATTATTAATTTAGGTAATTTATAACAGCACTTACACCACACCCTTATATCTTTACACGGCTGGTGTCATAAAACCCCACGCCTCACACCCATGCGACGGCTCGCAGGGTAGTATGTAGACGCAGAAAAGCACTCAAGTTGCTGCCACAAGAGGTACCGCCTAAAGAAACCTTACTCGAGCATGCTTACATTTTTACTTAATGCCTTCTTAATGCGCCCTTTTAAATAAGTTTGTCTTCACACCTTGCCGTGTTTATGACGTTAATGAGAAGTGGGTGGTATATTATAATTCTTTTACGATAAATTGAAATATTTGCTTGTGCGGAGGATATCGGCACTTATTGGGCAAGCCGGGCACAAAACCCCACGAAAATAGCGACAACCAAAGACGCAAGCGAGCGTTCGGTTGTCGTTCACATTTCCTTCGGCCACCGTCGCGACCCGGCTCGCGTGATCTTTCCTTCCGTTGCGAGAGTATAAAAAATTAATGCCCTCATCATTAGGCCCTGCAGCTGAGATCAACATTTGCGTCTATATTTAGGAGGATCAGGGAAAGTAGAGACCAAGGAAGGTAATCGCGTTTGAACGGTCGGCCAAGACAAACAATCTTATTGCGTGATTTGTGATTGCTGAGGGCCAGAAATCGATGGATGAACGGGGAATGGGTAGGAACCATCCAACCCCAATGGCCAAGAGGTGGAACCAACCAGTGCAAATGAAGTTGACTTCGGGGGAGAATTCAACTGACAGATAAAAGTATAGCCGGTCTACCATATTGAGTAACCGAAATCGATGCTTCTAGAGGCCAAGTAATTCCTAGTCAAGGTTAAGTATTATTAGTTGCATCGAGATAGTATCAGTCATAGTGCAATGAAAGTCTCTTGGTGATATTTCATGCTATTTATAAGAATAATTCCTGAATGGTGACGATGTGAGGATCGGGTCAGTGGGATGGTTAGAGTGCTGGTTTTCTATATAAAATTTCGCGTTCGAATTCCGATAGTGGAAGATATTATTTTCGGTGAAATCCTCTTCAGGCCTGCCATTTTTTCCATACCTTTTTGAACAATTGATTAAAACGAAATTTTCTGCACAATTTACAGGCTCATTGAAAAAACAAAAATCATTAAATTCTTTCTATTTCTTCTTCCGGGATTCGGCCGCGTCGTTGTCTTTCTGACAACGTTTCTCCTCCTCTCCTGGAGACGTCTTCAGGTCGATCCAACCCTGGTGACCAAGAGGTGGACTCGACCAATCAAACGAAGTTGACCTCGGGAGAGAATTCAACAGATAGATATTCTTTGACCTAAAGATACCTCCAGGAGAGGAAGAGAAACGTTGTCTGAAAAACAACGATGCGGCCGAATCCCGGAAGAAGAAATAGAAAGAATACCTGCTCGCCACGGAAACCTTAAACAGAAAAAAACATTGAAACAAAAACGTGCATACAAAGAAACGCAGTCTGTAGATGCATGTGGCACAGCACTAAAGAAACTAGGTTTTGTTGAACGTATAATGGCTTCCTTCCGTTTCGGATTCCGTCCTCGGATGAAAAAGTCAAAGAGAGATGCTACTTCGCTCTGGTTAGGCCACACCTCGAATATGCAGGGAGCATTTAGGACTCTTGTTAAGTAGATTTAACGGAAAAACATTCTAAAATACGAAGGACAGCAGCACACTTAGTCAAAAACTGCTACGAGCGTACATATAGAGTCTCACAACTTTAAGGGGGATTAAGGTGGGAGCTCCTAGAAATTCGGAGGCTTCACGCTAGGCTTAGGGTGCTTGAAACATTCAGAACTGATATTTTTCAGAGCAACGTAGAGAATATAATCATGACTCCTCACTATATCTCTAGATCTGACAGATTCGATAAAGTAAGAGAGATCCATAGCCGACAAGATGGGTGCAAGAACTCGTTCTTTCCGCGAACAATAAGCGACCACAATAAAAACTGCGCTCCACTAAATACACTCCTATAAGACATGTCACCATTTCATCTCCAAAAAACTTACACCTTTACACGGCTGGTGACCTAAAACCCCCTGCCACATGCCTCTGCGGCGGCTCGCGGGGTATTGTGTAGATGTAGATAATGCAATACTGCCGCCCGTACTGAAATCAGATGCGTAAAATGCGCCCCAAAAATTACTGCATACTGTAGCACATATCCTGTACTAGTACTAGGGTGCGATACATGGTCGAGACTTAAGGCAAAAGTATAGGTACTTTAGATAGGCTAAAGTCACCTTTCCCCGTTACGTAGACCTCTCTTTAGACGAAATGATGCTTAAGTGTCTCTTTAGGTAAATTAAGGACTGGGAGCTAACTTTAGGCCGTAAAGTGAGTGAAAAGAGAATATTTTGCCATTGACATTGACATATAAGCTCCTATTATGGAGGATTAGACTTGATATTATAAATAAATGCACTCAACTCTTTCAGCCAAAGTTTCGTAGATTTATTTACGCATCATCAAAGCATAGTATAAAAGTGATAACAAAATTTTTATAAGATATATAAAGTGGCAAAAATCGACCGACATTAAAGATTGACATTGACGGCATGGAAAATCTAGAGGAATGGACAGATTGCGCGAAGGCGTTGGAAATACCGGTAATGAATCATTCCCGAAGGTACTATGTGAGTAATAATGAGAATCCCGTGGAAAGTCAATGTGAGGAGGAAATCATTGGGTGTAATGAAAACGACATACAACACAAATGCGTTTGGCCCAAAAAAATATAGAGTTCCATAAATTGTCGTCGTCGAAATACTGTAATTGTTTGTCGGGGTCTTGGATCATATAAACACCAAAAGTTTGCGGGGCTACCGTTGATTCAACTAGTTATTACTCCTGTAAAATGTATGATTGTTAAGTTCACTTCTGGAAATGATTCCAACCCTCAAAATTTCATGTGTTTATTTTGCAAATATTGAAATAATACAAACTAGAATGATGACGATGAAGTATATTACACATAATGAACAATGTGAATTCATGTCACGTTTTATAATAAAACTTGCACATAACCTTCATTTGATGACTGGGAATATGCAGCAGCTTAAGCCATCCCACAATGCCAACAGTTATTGATAGGGTCTACCTGGATTGCTAGACTGATTCCCCTGCATGTCTCATTGATGAACGATGAAAGAGAACGGTACAATGCTTTGCAGTTTCTCGGCTGTATTGATGGAACTCATATCCCATTAATGGGCTCCAGAGTAAATTTGGTGAGGTTAATTTTATTTGAAATACCTGTTACATCCATTCATTTACTTTCTACCAAAGCACGGTACCTCACCGCGGGCGTCAGCAAACTCCCCTCCTCCTAGTTCGTAAAATGAGGCATTCTTATGCGTTCAGTTTCAATTTCTGTCATACCCAGTCACCAATATAAAGTTAAATACATATCACGAAAATACAGGAAACTAAAAATAACCCTAAATAGGAAAGCAATAACTCATACATAAAATTATAAATGAAGACAAAAAGTAAGAAACTAATTGTTGTTAGAAGCTGGTGGATAATTACAATTATACGATATATAGAATTAAATGTAACCATTACCCTTCTGTGTACATCAAAATTAATTCACTAACGACTCAACGAAAATGATTAAATAAACCCGATCAAAAATATAACCCATTGAATAAAAAGATAAATTTGAATGTAGCAAGAAATATTTAATAAGATATAAATCATCTTAAATCTCAATATAATGCTGGAATAAAGAAAACAATATCAACGTCGGGATAAACCCAAAACGTAAACACTCGTACCCAAAATGAAGAGTAAATACAATTGAAAATACTAGTTATCAAGATAAAATAAAAATCAAATATATAAAAACCGTCAAAATACCCTAAAGATTAACATTTAACGTAAAAGTAATCCTCTAATACTAAAATCAACAATACGGTATTCGCAAATATAAGTTGTCTGTCATCTTTTTACAATGTCGATTGTCGACTTTTTCACTGATTCCGTTACCAACACGAATTTCTAAATAAAAATCTACGCTTTAAGTAACAAAGTCTTACGTTATAAAGTAAGACATTTTAAGCGTCTATGGCACACACTTTAGATAAAGTCATACTTTATCGTAAAGAGACTCTTTGTAAAGAGAGCTATTTCAGCTTGGACTATGAATCGCACCCTTAGAAGGCTATATGGGCGCCATAAGGAGAGCAGTTGACTAAATAAGTCGAGCAGTCGGATGGGACGTCAAACAGTAGTTCTCTCAGCGTATTTCGTTCAGCGTAGCGCCGACGCCGTGTTTCCCTCCAAATCCATATAGTCGACCCTTACCAATCATCTCACCTGAGATAGACAACGCAAAGGACCTCAGTCGCGGCCCCCAAAAAATCCATTCAACTGGTTTTGTTGCCCTCATATAGTTATAATTAATTATCAATGTGAAACTGTTACGTGGATAAAAGAACATCGCGAAAGGTCAGGGGATGAAAGGTAATGAATTGTTATTAAGTCCTTCATTTCACCGCTTAAACTCAACTATACATTGACGCCATTAAGAAATCATTTTACTCGACCAGGATTGATTTTTTTTCCAATTCATCATTTCCTTTTCAAAACATATTTTTCAGCCGCTAATTTCATCCTTTTGGTATTAACGTAATGTTAGGCGAAATTAATCTGTGGGATCGTCGTAGAATTACAAAGTAATTACTTAGTAAAGTTTCATATTGCTTTATTACATTGCTGGGCAGTTTTAATGTAAATAAAAACAGTGTGGCAAATTGAAAAAAAAATTCTTTTTTCGCATTCCCATTTGTGTGTATTGCAGTTTTCTCTTCAATATAGGCATAACTTGATGATGTTAACGGCTAATCCTATGTTTAAGGCCGTGAGAAATTTGAATCTGTAGTCCAAAATGGCGTTTAAACCGTAGTTTTTGTGTTATTTTGAAATTTAACGGAACACAAGAAGTGTCCGCAGTCCGAAGCTGATATTTTACGGCAAATGACGCCAGACATTAAAAAATAGTCCAAAACAAAGATTGCAGCACGTTTTAGACAAATGCCGAGTGCGTGACTGAATTGCGAGACTTTTTCGCAGCGATATCGTCGCCCTACTCATTAAAGTTTAGTTGCCAGTCATCCTCTGGAGGTGGAGACGGTCTGCGAGCGGAGGACAATGGCGCTGGTGCACCACCGCACGCCCTCGAGGGACTTTGGTCTCCGGACCCCTTTGGTTGATGAGGGACGCCGCCCCGCTGCCGACGGTGGTGCACCCCGCTCTCCTCGCCCCAGTTCCTCTCGCGTCCCACTTGTGCAGCAAACCCGAGGTGGCGCAGATGGCCGACCGCTGGAGCCCGCCAATATTTCATCGCCCGCGCAGCAATCGGGAGGTCCTCGCGCGCCGAACCTTCGCCCATCGCGGAGGGCGGGATGCGTGGATAAATATTTGCGTGGAGAACAATGGGCTTTAACGCTCGGCGGCCTGGATAGTAAGGGGGACGTATCGTCTTTAAACAATCGCCCTTCACACGAAACAGCAAGGGCACTCGTAACATCAAATTTTACCCGGGCGTTTTCCAGGGAGCGTCTGGGCAAATGCTCCAAGACTCATGAATAGGCGTCACTTGTTAATGCCATGGTCAAAGGACAATTAGCTTCCGAGAATTCACGTCAATCTCCAACTAGGTGCGACAAAAAAATAAGTCTTTCTCCCGGCAATTTAATTGTATTTCACCACCGTATTTACAGCAGGCCTGAATACTTTTTTATACATACGAGCGACAAATATTAGAAAGTGAAACAGCGCCTTGTTTCCCAATCTCACTCACATCATGGATTGCTTCAATTTTCATACCGTCGATGTAAACGTGAAAGATAAGCATGATTGAAGGCATTCAGTTATCACGCTCTGCCATAATAATTGTGATTTCCGTTAAAAGCAGAATGATTTTGATAAAAGATGATTGCATGAGGAGTAATTTGGCAGACACTTCAGTGACCCGGGAGGGAATCGTATCCGAGCAAACTCTAACACATATTCTGCAGTTTGGACGGGTGCGCTTCTATGAGTTCGTCCACTTCCGCATTCTCCACTCGCCATCGTACCGTGACCAAGATACCTTTTCTTGTCTCAAGAAGACAGTTACCAAACCTTTCACTCCCGCGACGTCGTCTGCTCGCAGGACCACGGTTAGGCTTCGAGGGATGCTCGCTGAGTGGCGCTCCGGTCGCCGTGCGCGCCAATTCGGCTTCCCCCATCCGCCGAGCTGGTGGTGGGAAAGTCGGAAGTAACCCCAACGGCGTAATGCCATAATTCCGCTATATTTCTCAATGACTCGCTGCCATAATTCGCAACTATATAAGTCATACGTAATGTTTTCATCGATGGAAATCCGGTAGGCTATTTGGATTCACCGCGTCACTGCTAATTGTCACCAACGTTTACTCTGCCGGAGATTTGGTCAGGATGAGATGACGATTCCGTCCTCACAGAACCCTAAAGGATAAGTATTCTAGGTGACAGATGACGAAAAAGCGGGAAAGTTCAATGGCATAATGGTTTCCACCAATGCACCGCGAAAGCTTTTATCAGCTTAAAAATGTTCATAGGCAAAGTCGTCGATAGGAAGCAATTACTTTCATTTGACAGCATTTCGAAAGCTCGGTATTGAGTTGCCAGTGAAATGACTGAGAAACTTTCACTGAGTGACCAAGAAGTAAACTTCAAGTCAGTGAACAACAAATGTTGATTATCTATGAGTTCCGACTGGTCAAGGCTTCATCAGATAGCTGGTAAAACCTTGTCTCCGTATTGGGTAGGTAATTCATAAATTTTAGCGCGTCGTTGTTTAGAACAAAAATTTTTCAGAGGTAATGTTACGAGTAGCGGTAGTTAAGCCTTGATGAGCGACTTTTGACGATTAGACGGCGGATAGAAAATCCTCGTTGGGCGTGACAATGTTTTATACCGATGGCCAGACGACGAGTACCTAGTAAGAGGATGCATGGCAAAGCAGCGTAGAAAACAGCGAGTGGACGAGATTGGTTCGCCCTCCTCGCGCCGAAGGTCAAGTTTCTGCCAGAACTAGAGCAAGTGGAGACGATGTAACCAGCTTAACCTAAGAAAAACTTACATTTGTAAATTCCCATCATGTCTTTCTCTACGATGGTTGGAATGGCTAGAAAAATCCCAATATTTCTCCACTTAGGAGTCTCTCCCATGATATTCACACGTAAATATTTCCCTGTCCACTCCCCCTAACACCATTTATTAGTCCACCTGCTTCCGTATCCCATTCATATCGGCTATCTCGAGATGAAATAATCCACGACTCGCTCCTTTTACAATGTTTTCAACACAGGACCACAGAAGATGAATTATATTGCGCACCCCAACAATCCTAGCTTATCAATGTAATCTTCATTTGGATAAATATCAAGCCACCCGTATCCCAGTTCCAGCCAAGGATTCTGCTCATCCAAGCTCGCAAAGTTTCATTTCCGAAGATTTATATCGAAATGAGTGAGCGTTAATGCACTAAAACGTCTGCTTTCCTTGCTAGCACCTAATTCCTCGTAGGAGTTACCAAAGGGCGATAAATTTAACTGATACCGTTAGAATAAATGTCACCATGCTTCTCAAGTTTGGATTTCGTGTCAAACTGAGCTATAGGTAAAAATATTCAAACATGGCGGGTGAATTGTTTTGAATAAATTGCCATGAGAAAAATTCGGCCTGGTCCGGGAATCGAAATTTGGTTTGCCGGACCAATGCGCAGACGCTATCCAGGCTTCCTAATTCCCATGGAAATTTTTGGTGGTTACTAGGCAACTAGATGTTAGGCCCTTGCGGTCCATTAAAGATGGCAACGCAAAGGAGAAGAGGGCTTCAAAGAAGCCACAACCAAGAGAAACTTTCACTGAATGTTCTAACTAGAGTAGAATCTAGTTGCCTAGTATCCACCAAAATTTTCCATGGGAATTGGGAAGCCTGGACAGCGTAGTGGTTTGCGCATTGGTCCGGCAAACCAAAGGTCCGTGATTCGATTCCCGGACCAGGCCGAATTTTTCACATGGCAATTTATTCAAAACAATTCACCCGCCATGTTTGAATATTTTTAAATGGCTAAGCACGGCAAATGTGCTGGTGAAAGATACTGTCTCTTGGTTGTGGCTTCTTTGAAGCCCTCTTCTCCTTTGCGTTGCCATCTTTGATGGACCGCAAGGGCCTAACATCTAGTTGCCTAGTATCCACCAAAAATTGCCATGGGAATTAGGAAGCCTGGATAGCGTCTGCGCATTGGTCCGGCAAACCAAAGGTCCGTGGTTCGATTCCAGAGCTATAGGTGATGTAAAAAAGACCTCCAGGCCACAAGGGCCACAGGGCCCCGAAAAAGGACTCTTTTAAAGCACTGAAATCATTGCAGACGTTTCTTTTATCGCCTCTATAAATTACTTATAATACTGATATCGAATTGAAATTTACCATGACGGATGCTTGAATAAATATAAAATTCAATTCTTGCTATCGATTTTGCTGTACGCTTCGTTTTTTGCTTAAAATGCGTTTTTTGGGGGATTATTCTCATTGTTTCGGAATAATCACCCGGGTCTTTTACGGCTTAGTGTGAATGCTATGCATAAAAATGGGGTAGTGTCTGTACGTTCGTCACTCTTCGAAAACTAAAATCGATTGACTTGAAATATTGCATGATTCTAGCGTATAACCTAACTTGAGTTCTAGGCTTTTTAAAAATGACTTAGGGCCTCAAGGGCTCCAATATACAAGAAATAGGCTCCTTTTAAGAACTGGATTCATTGTAGAAGGTTATTTGTTACTTTTTATTCATTACTTGAAATCTAGATACTTATAGAGCTGAAATTTTGACTATCGGCTGGCAGAATAATGAAATAGAGTCTTGTCCTCGACTTTATTGTTCTCTTCAATTCAGCTTAAAAATATGTTTTAAATTCCAAAACTCTCAATTTCCTCTGATTTCCACCATAGCATGGCAACCTGAACAGTGGCTACGAACGGGAAAATTTCCCCGCCACTTTTACGACTTTCGTCAAATTTAATGATCAATAGTAGAATAGGTGAGGGAGCAGCGGGGGAAGTGTGGACAGTTTTGGAGATGGGGCGATTGTGGGAAAATATTTGCCACCAAATTAAAGACTAGAAACAAATGCGAGGATGAAAAGGAGAGAGATGTGCGTGACAGCGAAGGTGGGAACATGCGCACACAATTGTTTGCGGAAGAAAGCAATTCTCTCACTCTGAGACTTCTGTTTGGGTTTTTTCTCCTGGATCTGGACGTGGCCAGAGGAGTGAAGGGGGGGGACAGCTTTCTTCCCCCCCCCCAAACACTTTTAGTTAAGGTTTTTTTACTAGATTAGATGGTCTTTGTTAATTTTTGTCAAAATATTTTGTTTTAGTTGAGATAATTTAGACTAAGATAAAAAATTGACGCGTTTGGGGTCAGAAGATATAAATTTGAAACCGCTTCTGTTGAGATAATTCATTCCAAATTTCCTTTGCGTAGCCAAATGGGATGATTACGGGGGTGCTCTCTCCCCACTAAAATAACTCCTGGCTACGCTCATGCCCTTGGTCAGAAGCACTTGAAGTGAGTAACATTGACGCTGACCCCCATGTTAATTATGTTGCTGTTGATTTTAATGTCTGATTTCCATTCCACTCCAAGGTAATAACACCTTGTGATAGTTAAGCATTTCACATGACATCATCAGCAGTTGTCTCTAACCGAAAATTTTGATCCGTATCAGTTCCTCTTTCAATCCTCTTTCCAGCTAGATAATTCTTCCATTACCATTTTTATACGAATACTCCCTGTGCTATTTATCAATCACTAGCAGTAATGCCTATTGATTCTCAATGGGAGAGATATGGGTAGAAAATAATATCCATGGTAGATTCATGTATACAGAAATTAATCTTACTTCCCATTTATAATCCTAACGGTGACTGCTTCGATATACAAACGTAATGGACACTTTAGAGCAGCAACAAAACCATTTCAAAATCACTGTCAGCTCAGTGACAATCGCTACGTCAATCCTGTCGTAGCAGTAGTAGGACAGTAGTTTTTATTATACGATATAAAAATACAAAGTACATTCCAATTTAACAAAAAATTGGGAAGCTTTTGGTTAACCCAAAGATTATAAATCTGTGTGGGGGTAACCAAGAATTTCGTGCAAAGGAACATAGCAAAATATTTGTTTCAAATGGCACTATACGAATTGTAAATACATTTTCATAATTTCCTTTCTAAGAAACAATTTCATGGACTTTGTAAATAGTATTTCAATACCATCATGTTCAAGTAGCCATCGTAGCCGAAACAAAGAAACTAAGACAGTGATGATCTCAACATTCAACCGTAAAGGGATAAATTATAGCCGCAACAATTTCTTTTCGAAATCGCTTTCCTTTCAGTGACACTTCGCCACATCAATTTATTAACAAACCAACAATGACAACGAAGATATGGCTAATAGCACAGCTACTTTGACACGCTCAGCTTTTAACTTTCCTCTTCTAGCTTTCAGTTTACACATGACATCCTCCGTCGTCACCTTTTTGAAATACTTCAACAATGGAGATTATTAACGTCCATTCGGTTATTCTCTTTCTCATTTACTGGCTTGTTTTACAAGCTATCTGTAGGTAATAGTAGGTGCATTATTTATAAAGTCTTATCTTCCAACTATCTTTCTAGCACTCCATCACTAGTGATCATATATCTCGGATATAAAATTCTTCTTGTTGTTCCCGTCAGTAATCTTTTCTTCACCTAAACCTATCTTAACCACTTCTCATAAGTATTTACATCATGCGATCATCAGTCATCAATCCGAAAATTGGTTTGTTGAAGCTTTGTACTTAACTCCCTTTCAGCTAACCACTTATGCATACACATTTTTTTCATTTCTATATCTCTCAATATATTCCATGATCATTCTACCAATGATCCTCCTCGTTCATCTTCAACAGTCACTTTTCCTTCCCTCATTGTATCTCAAATTCTGTCATGTCTCTTTATTTGAATGCTCCCAGTTGCTTCATTTGTCTTTGCTGTGCGGAATCTGGACTCAACTTCTCCCCTCGATAAATATCGTATGATTTCTTCGTCACTGATTATCTCCGTCCGTCGAATTCTCACCATTCATCCTAATCACCACATTTCTAAGGCTCCTAATCTTCTGTTTCCTGCCACCGTCATCGTCCATGCCTCTCTATCACGTAATAGCACGCTCCAAAGACATGTTATTATGAATCGTATGCTCACTTGCGAGCTCTTGTGGCGACACACACACGTGACCTATTTTCCAATTTATTATATATCGTACCTTATATAAGAATACCTTATTTTCTTGGCCTACTTCGCTTCACACACGTTTTTTGCTTTGTCATTTGATTATTGGTAATCCAACACCAATTGGTTTCACTTAGCACCGGCATCTAATTGCGGTTAACTGATCTTCAATCATTAAAGCACCTTGTGCTTAAGAATACTAAAAAGCATAAGATACTATTATGTTTTTTAGTATTATTTGGCTCAGTTATATTACCCCTGATCACACATTTTCTCGCTATAGAAACTGATGCTAATATGTTCTCCTATCAATAAACCTAAAGTTTACTAAAACATGTTGACATTACATGCGAAGCTCGACCACTAAGTCAACAACAGGTACACGTAAAGGCTTCCTCATTTTCCGATCAACGTTAACCACGCACTGTGAAACCAAACCGTAGAAGTCGATTCTGATTATATTGTCTGATGTTTGCTCCCGGTCTATTAAGCCAATGTATGTGGCTAATGTTTACACATACTTTTCACCATGAGACTATTCAAGGCGAGAATATTTTTTCGCGCCTCAACCTTTCCTGAAACTTAATTGACCAAATCCAAGAACTCTTCCACATTTTTCTCCACCCTTCAATAAAAAATTCTTGACAGAATTTTTTAAAAATGCGTAGCAAGGATTTTGTTCTAAAATCGTACCATTCCTCCTCTCTTTCCGTACTTAGAGATGGTGATGAACGCATTCTTCTAAATTCATTTTCATTGTGTTAGATAATGCGTTCGTGTTATAAGTCTCACAAGTTCATTCGCATAGTTTGTCTAGGGTCCTCACTTCTGCGTACCTAAGAAAAACCGTGAGAATATTATGATTCCCAGTATCTTTTACATATTTTAAGTCCTCAACATTGTTTCCGATATCTGACTTTAAGGTAGGGAGTATTTTTTCATTCTTTTTCACGTTATCCCCATCGTTATGTTATTATTCAATAAACGTGAACAGTAAATTTTCTACAAAAAAATTCTTTATTTTCTCTCTTCATTTGACGCTTTTACGCTTTCAAAAGCATTTGATATTTTCAGGCATTCTATGAAGTAAATCTTGACAGTTATTAATTTTGTGATGATTATATGCATTATTCGTAACATCTTGAAGTAGATAAATAGCTCTTTGTCAAGGTTATTACCTAAGAAATCACTCATAAGTGGATTTTCACTCATCTCAGTAGCACGCTGAATTTTCTAGCCCACCTTTGAGACTCTATGGGTCTCCAGAAATAAAAATGGAGATTTAACAGACTTTTTAAGAAATTTTTGAAAGAAATGTTTCCTCTACCTTTAGATAAAGATAAAATTTCCCCAACACGAGTTTTCTTTTCGTATTCTAGCGCCAGGTATACCTCTATTTCAAAATTTTATATGATATTGAGGATAGACATATGCTGGGTACAATTTTGGGGTAAATTTTCATAGTTTGATTTACGGTAGTGAAATGAACTACCTGAATTCATTTTCAAATAATTAACCAGACATTTAAAAAACAACAGCAAAAGGAAGTCTATACACTCAATGAATACTCTTTTAGAGGAACGAATTATAAATTAAATATTTTGCGCGTATATGGTTCTGTAGTTCAAGTTTTCATCCAAAAGAAGAATTTTACCTCTACCCTTAGGTAGAGGCAAAATTTCCCCAACACGAGTAGGGTAGGTTCTTCAAAATTTAATGGGAAAGATATTTTTAACATTAGAATTGGATTGGTGACTGCAAAATCTTCTGGATAAAAAGTTCATGCTCTGAAGTTTAAAGCAGTCGCTACATTGTAGTGCAGAGCAATTGAATCACACATCCGGCTGGATCTGCTGCAAGTAATATTCGAATCAGTGGAGTATTCATTTTAGAATTTTGGAAAGCATAGGTATTTATCCATTTTATAAGCTTCGGTTTTAACATATATAGCTCTTAACCCTGCTCTTTAACATATATACCCTCTTAACCCCTAGTTGAATGTTCGTTTTTCTGTTAGAAGAATAAATTCAGTTCTTTTTCCACATTGCTAAATGATAATGTTGTATATGTCTATTGTTAGTAATTCATATGACAACTTCCCTTTTTTGTTTCCTGATTGGCTTATTCCCATACTAATTGTCTTGCACACCACTGTATATCATTTCTAAGTTCCAAAGGAGTTCACTCCTAGAACAATAAACGAGTTTATTATTATTAACCCTTTTAAAAACCCATTTAAATACCTACCTTTTGTTAGCTTAGTCGTTTTATGCAGTTGTGGTAAGATGATGGCATTGATTACCAGTTATCACGCGCAGAAGACATGGAAGGGGTTCATGAGACTTTAAACTCGCCCAGCTGTTCTTAAGAACCGATCACACTATCATCGGTCAAAGTAACACTTTCTTTTTGTTTCGCTTCATTCACTCCAACTGTCATCAATATTTATTACCGTGTGCTCTTCGAAAGTAATGGCTAAAGATATCCACCGCATTGACGGTTGTTAGTAGAGTAAGAAGTGGCTGTCACGGTTCAAGAGGTGCTCTTGAGGCAGACCGGTGCGATAAGAGTGAACAGACAGACTAAAAAGCTTATCGCAAAAAATGCAGGATGCATCTTTGTACCTTTCCAGAGTGTTTTGTCTTTGTACCTCCCTCAAGTGCCATGAGGAAGTGATTGAAGATCATACGAGAATAGTGGACAAACACATGTTTTTATCAAGGAGATTGTTTCCTGCCATTTTTAGCTTACGCTATACTCAGTGATGAATCTGGATGGAGCAACTGTGAACTTAAACTGAAAGTTTTAATTTCATTTTTCTGCAGATATTGTGCAATATAGCTGCAATGGATTATTTAGCCTCTGAATAACCACTTTCAGTATTAAAAGTTAGAATATTAGACACGAGAGTATTATTTCCCTTGCTTCCCACCAAACGGAGTATTAATTAATGATATCGAAGTGAATTGAATATGGGTCATTCCTCGCCACTTTGGACAAGGGTTGACCCTCGACCTCTCAGATTTTGACAAGAATTTGAGAAATAGTTCACCGAGTGAAATAATCAATTCTATTTCGAGAGCTTTGCAAAAATCTCAAAAACCACTGAATAACGGGTGTTTTTCAAAATGCCTTTCCACTGCCATTAGATATTCGTAATCTATTTATTTATTTATCTATTTTATTTATCTTCACTACCCCGAATACAGCACAATTGGCCAATTTACGTCGGGTGAATAACAGTAACAACGTACGAGACACAGACACCCATGTCCTGGGCAGAAAATATTTTACCCAGGCGGGACTCGAACCCGCGAGCAGGCAGCTTTGTTGGCAGGCGAGGACTTTACCCCGCCGCCACCGGGGCCGACGGTAATCATATATCTCAGGAAATAATCAGGGTAAAAAGATGTTCAATTGCTTTTTCATAATTAAATATTGTTAGTTTGTTATTTGGGGGAGCCTTCGACAGGAGCTCGGGCACCGAGACCTTGAGTGGTCCATTGTGCCAAACCCATGATTAACCTGCCTGCTACTTGCAGACAGGGGTCAAGAGCGCCACGGTGAACGTATGAATGGTCACCCATCCAACCCTCGTCCGGGCCCAATATTGCGTAGCTTCAGTGATCTTACGGGAACTGGTGTTTCAATGAGGCCAGGCCCTTTTATTATTAAAGGCCTTGATCAAAATAAATATGAATAAAAATACCAATAAAACTATTTTTTGTATAAAAATTTTAATAATAAACATTTTAGAGGTTAAAATGTTTTAGTTCTTCACATTTTTTAGCTAATTTTATTTATTTGCCATACCTTGTTTCTTATTGCATATATTGTTAATTTTGAGAGGGTATTCTTCTATTAAAGAGAGAATTTTTTTATTTTCACAGTAACGTCCATTCGATACCAATAGACGTAGTTATTTAATATTTGCATTACTTTTGCGTCTGTTGTTGCATTTTCCAGTGTGAATCACCAAATGTGATAGAAAATCAAGAAATCAATATCGAGCAATTCCTTAAAAATAATACCTTATGATATATTCTAAACAAAATGCTGATGATGTCCGCTGAAGAAAGATCTCGTCGCTAATTTCGAAAAGAAATTACACCATGCCTTGTATTATATATGCATTTAACATGGGAAATTAAAAATTCAAGTTTCCTTTGTTATACTGAGTGCATGAAATTTGAAGCTTAATGCATGAGTCTTACTTCAATTGGAAAAAATTAGAATTATCTCTTTTAATGCTTTTTTTGGTCATTGCTTTTAGTTTGTTCCGTAAGTAAATACATTTAACCTGAAATATTAGGAAAGATTTACTTAAATTAGAAAATTCACTGTCAAGGGAAACATTGTGCTTTTAACGAACATTCATTTATGGCGGAAATAAGTTTAATGATGATATTTTATCACTTTTGGTTTTACGCTATGACTATTAGAACTGTACCATGTGCGAGGTCCAACTGCTAATTAGACGCTTCTTCCGAGAAGTAGATTTTTAGTTTTTACTCCCATTCGGACAAAATTTTCATCTGCTCCTGATGATAGTATCTCTAAAATGAGGTCTCCGTCACCTGTTGGTATTGCTGCATTGTGTAATCGTATTCCCTTGACCGCTGGAGCTTGTTGAAATCTTCTCATGATATGTCTTTTCTTCTCCTCTACATCCACATTCGGACCGAGGGTGAAAGTCAAGCCCTAAATATTTTCCGAATCCCACTTATACATTTGATTAAAGGGGGGTGAATTTGAAGGCTAGGATGTAACTGTAGACTTGCACGCGCTGCTGATCGCGACATGTCCCATCCATGTTCCAACGGTAGTCACGTGCCTGACTAATCATTGCATTTAAAAATTTTCTCAGATATTAGTGGTCCGAATATTCGTTCCCATGGAACCTTTGAAGACTTTTAAGTAGCAGTAATGCTTCCAATTCGTTTTAGATAGCTGAACTAAATCCTCAGCCTACAATCCTTTAAGGACTTCACCACGAATTTGGTGGAAATATCAGCATAAACCCTTTTCTAAAATTTATCCTCTCTGTCTAATACTCATGTATTCAACCTCACCAAGACAAATTAACTTGATAGTTCACCAGATAAGTTATTTAAAAGATATAAACAGCCATTTTATGACCTATTCTAGATTGGATAGGCCAAACTTTTGTCTCTCATTGAGATAGAGACATGGAATATGATAGGTGTTCATGTTAGGAGTAAGGTAGCCAGGTATTTACACATTATTGTGGCTTATAATTCCACATTCAGATATGTTAAGTTGTGATACGGCACCCATTTTTTATTGATAATGTTTGACATTATCCTGACTATCACGCCTAAAAAACGGAATAGAATATTTCGCGTCATGCTCAGAGGTAAAAATACCTGGCAGTAATCAAGTCATAAAAAGTATTGCAAAGCTTATCATCAGCAATAAAGTAACTCCAAGTTTAGCGAACACACACAAATTAGTAGCAAAGATACAAATTGAATATATCTTTAATATTACCAGTGGATTGTGTGCTCCTTTGAATCTTTTGTACAAACACTGCATCATCCTCTCCATAAATCTAGTTACTATCTCATTCCAGCGACTGTACGTCATCGTCAGGCTGCTTTAACGTACTTCCCTCGCTGAAAAGAAAATTTAGCAACCAGTGTCCACCAACTAGTTACTACTGACATTACCTTTTATACGTCTTAGTGTTATACATGTGAATTTATCATATATTCCAATCAAAGTCAATATTAAAATTGCGACATTAAGCTTTATCATCCTGAAGTTTGCAAATTCTGGCGGCTAAAAAATATAGAGTAATTGGTAACTTAAATATGAAAAATTGAAGATACAGATCGTATGAGAAAGATAATTTAGTCGCTAAATTATACAAAAAAAGATAAATTCATGCTTAACTACGCGCATTTCCCATTTTATAATGAACACATCTTAAAAAATCCTAAGAATAAAATCTAAACGTTAGATTAAGAATATTTACGAACAAGGTACATACATAAAAACAGAATGGATACTACAAAATAAAATAATGACTTGTTATGGAAGGATTGATGTATAAAGAAATGTTTCTTCTTATTTCCTTAATAAATATTTTCAGTAATTAAACAAACAGCATAATGATCCTCCCCTCCCATTCCTTTCCCCGTATACTACTCCTTTCAATATAACGCACCGGTAACCTCAATCTATCTGCACCATTGTCGAAGGTCCCCAATGACACGCTTTATTTCCTGTGGCTATGAAAGTTGTTACATCTCCCCTCTTCCAACAATAAGTTTCCATTCATAAATTATAATCCTCTACTCTCCCTCCAAGTCTTCTGGAGACCGTCTGCGAGCCTCATTCCAACTATGGAAGATGCGACCAGCATGCACTCCCAACAGAGAAAGTAGGAATAGAACCCTTCAAGCCCCGTCATAATGGAACAGCCCTCATAAAACAAAACAAGAACTTTCGATGTAAATGTCGCGCTTGCGGCAAGAAGATTTCATGAAGGAGAAAAGCGAACAGAGTACTGGCTTTGATACAAGTAGGCGAGTTCATCCTCAATTATTTTATGCCTGTTTACACTAGTTTGATTATATTTATAAGTATTTACACGTGAAAACAATTAGCAAATAAGTATGAGAGTTATTTTTAAATAAGCAACGGTATCTAATACGCCTCAGGGTAACCTCTAGTAGGCAATAGAGTGATACAATTTGAGTTGAAGGCTTCCAAAGCCATGATATACGTGTTTGACTGAGCGAGAAGGATTAGAAATGCAAAAAGTATTTTGTTGTAGTGTGTATGAGTCCTTAATTCTTTTTAAAAAGTCATTTTTCCAAATTTAACCAAACTTTTACAATGCCAAAGGTTATAGGAGAAACACGACCTGGGTTTCGCCTAATTATCGCCAGGATCAGGCGATTTTTTTGTTGAACGTCTCTATATAAATAGTTATTTACAGCCGAAAGGGTAGAAGGGGGGAGTACTTACATATTATATTCCTTCAATATGTACAATACCCACTGAAAATATACGTGGAATATTTGGATTTTAAATGCTTGCTCAATCATGGATAGTAACACTTATCTGACATACTTAAAACACCAATATAGTGAGCGCATATCTACGATGCGCCAAATGATAAAAAGCCCTGAAAACTGTCTTATTTTGATTCTAATCAGACAATTATCTCCGGATGATTAGAGGTAATTTGACTGTACAATTATAATTGGCAAAAGAAGAGGTATTTGGGAATGGCTGAAAGAGACAAATGAGAACCTTTAAACGTCAATTTATCCACCTTCGCCAATACCAATCACACCGTTCCCTTCCGGAGGAATGGCATAGTATCACTCGTAAATATATATATATATATATATATATATATATATATATATATATATATATATATATATATATATATTTGTACGCCTAACTCTGCTTCAATAATTTCCTCCATACTGACCTATCCTTGCAAACCTCTTTTGCCTCATTTACCCCCATACACCGTTTCATACACGCCCTCCTTTTTTTAAGACTCCTAATATTCCTCCTCCTAAGGATTTACTCAGCCACATTCAACCTCAACTTTCTCGGCCTACTTCTTCCTCTCGTACCATTCATTTCACTCTTATATATGTGTTTCATTATTCGACTCTCATCCATTCTCTCACCATGACCAAACCAACGAAACACACTCCTATCATATATGTCCATTACTGGAACATCTAACCCACATTCATTTATTACCCACTCATTCCTCACCCTATCCATCCTACTTTTTCCGCAAATACTCCTCAGATAACTCATACCCACGGCGTTTAGTTTACTCTTATGTGTATCCTGACATACCCATGTTTAACTACCATTAAACAAAGTGGGGAGAAGTGCAATTTATACACGGCGATTTTCACTTCCTTAGACTGGGACTCATTCCTTGATACTTTCCACATGTTACCTACTACTTTCATTCCAGCATTCACACGTCTCTTTATCTCCTCATCTACCCATCGACCTTTCGCAAACATCTTACCTAAGTACACAAAATCATCCACTTGTTCAATTACTTCACCATTCGCCCTCATCATACAGTTATTCTACCCATTTTTCTTATCAAAAACCACTACTTAAGTCATGCACGCATTTACCCTCAATTCCATTCTCTCTGTTGATTCACAAAACATATATAGGCGCTTCTGTAATCCCTGTTGGCTCTCTGAGATCAAAACAGCATCATCCGCATATAGTAGAACTCGCACGTTTACATATCCAATCAAAACACCGTCGTTTTCACTACATGCATCTCTAACACATTTTTCCATAAATGCATTAAACAGCCATGGTGACATTACGCATACTTGCTTTACGCCCTGTTTCATTTCAAACCAATCACTCAGAACCCCGTTAACTCTCACACTTGCCTTACTATTGTCATACATCGGCATCATAATATTCAATAACTGCCCTTTCACTGCATACTCCTTCAAAACTTCCACAACTTCTTTCTATTTACCCTGTCATATACTTTCTCTAAATCAATAAATGCACAATACACTTTCTTTCGGACGCCCATACATTTTTCTATCACTTGCTGAAGCGAGAAAAGCTGGTCATTGGTCACTGCATCATCTCCTAGGCATAAACCCACACTGCACACTCCATATTCTGTCAGAAGTAATATTCCTCACTCTTTCAATTAAAATTTTGCTGAACACTTTTCCTGGAATGCTAAATAAACTAATGGCCCGATAATTATTATATTTGGTCTTTCCTCTCTCCTCTTTGTACAATGGAACGATGATTGCATTTTTCCAATCCGCTGAAACAACAGAAGCGAGTAAGCATGAATTATATGGTTCACAAGCCGAAAAAGGGTAAAATACACCCACATTTCAACATTTCAATGGATATCCCATCTACGCCTGCACCCTCCCCTTTTTCAACACACTCGATGCCGTTATGACCTCATTCTTACTGATCTCCTTTTCCATCATCACATTCTCGCATACCACTTCGCAAGGCTCATCCTCAGCGCCTGCAACATTATTGTATAATTCTTCAAAATACTCCCTCCATCAGTCCCTAATATTGCTCTCATCCCACATGATCTCTCCACTTTTGTTCTTTACCGCATTCATTCCCCTGCCTTCTCCAGTCTTAGCTCTTTTTACCCACATCGAAAACAGCTTTTTATTGCCTTCAAAATTGCTCTGCGTGTTGCTAGCTTCATCCGCACGCATTCTTTCCTTGCTCTCTTTCACAACCATTTTGCATTCATTCTTTTTCTTTCTGTAAATCTCACATGCCTGGGTACGCTTTTCCTCCGATTTGGCAGCAATCATATTCCTGCACGCCTCTTTCTTTTCCCTGACTGCAATTTTCAATTCCTCATTCCACCAAGCATCATCTTTCTTTCTTCCTACCACTCCTTTTCCACATACACTTTCAGTACATTCTACAGTCACTTCTTTGAAACACTCCCACGTATCATTCACATTCTCGTTTCTGATATACTCGTCCCATTCTCTCTGCTTCAAGGATAGAGAATCTTCATGCAAGCAACCAAACCGCATTCTTACTTCACTGTTCAGCAACATCTCCACTTTTACTCTCAGCAGCTTACGCGCAACATTCTTTCTTGTCACCCACTTTCTGTCCAGATTCACTTTGGAGAGTACCAGATAGTGGTCTATTCCACATTCAGCACCCCTCATCACTCTCGTGTCCCACACTAACCCCATCAATCTCTCATCATACACAACGAAATCAATCATGCTTTTACAATCGTCCCTTTTCCAAGTATAAATATGTATGTTCTTATGTTTAAATCATGTATTCGACACAAACAATCCTTTTTGCGTAGCACTCACTAAGTTTTCACCATTATCATTCACTCACCAAATGGCCTAATCACTCTCTCAGATGCATTCCACCTCACACCAACCCAGCCATTTATGTCACCTAGCACAATTACTCTCTCGCCAGTGTCACATTCATTGAAAACCACTTTCAGTTTTTCTCAAAACTCACCTTTCACACTGTCACTCTCTCCATACACTGGTGCATAGCACGCCACAGTCACAACTCTCCTAATACTTACTTTCATGCGAACCCAGAGCAATCTAGGGGATATTCCCTCGTACTTCCTCACTAGTAACATAGCTCTATCATTCAGAACGAGTCCTACACCTTGACACATTATCACCTGTACACATTATCGTTAACTCCTGACCACAGTGCTAGACCACCGCCGACTATAGTAACAACATCCCGCCCCTTGCGCTTAGTTTCACATACACACAAAACATCCATTCGTCTCATTTTCATTTCATTCAACAGCTCATGCTCCTTTCCACATACTCCTCTCACATTCCACGTACCGATAGTCCTCTTCGTATCGCTAAGTCCGTATCTTGATGGGCCAACCTTATTCAGCTTCCGCCGCCCATCGTGGCTTCGGCCGTCCGAGGCTACTTTGTGACTCTTATGAGTGGGTTGTAATAGAGTATACAAGGTTACCAGCTTTTGCAGTGATTGCACCGCGTGCAGCTTTCCCTATTGATGGTTACGGGTTTTTACCGGTCAGTTTTGGCACATTTTCACCAGTATGTCACAAGAGAAACCGAAGCATAGTTATACCTTACTAGTACTACTACTACTATACCCTTTTAGTAGGTGGGGATCGGTTTGGTGTGGTGACTAGAGTACTGGCTAACCATACGGGCGGCTAGGGTTCCAATCTCTGCAGAGTAAGATGTTTTTCAGAGGAAATCCGATCCCTACTTGAGTGTCTTGTGAGGGCACTTCAAGTACAGTAATCCGTCTCTCGGATGAGACGTTAAGCCGTGGTCCCCTTTGCGCCTTTCGTTAAGAGTAGGCTAATGCCGACGCTGGGTTTCTATCCACCCTTCCTCCCTTACCTAGTACCTTTGACGCAGATGGCCTTAGCTGTCGGTTGTCTCTCCAAATATCCAATCCAATACCCTAGGCCCGCTTTCACAATTATATTTAACCTAGGATCCCTTCTGAAAGGACTACCTTGAGAGCCGGCATACCGTTGCCCGCGACCTACCACTGGGAGGTATATGCGGTGTACTGACACACCGGGTCAGTAATATACATATATGCACGTGTATATATTAATTTTTATATAGTTTAATGGAGTGGTGTTTGCAAGCTCGTTACTCCTCTCCTCATGAACTGATTGGCCTGAAATTATGTATGATTCTAGGGTTCATGCCAGATCGAGCTATAGGTGACGTAAAAATCTCCGGGTCTCATAGGCCACATGGCCCCGAAACAGGAACCTGTTAAAGCACTGAAATCATTGTAGAGGTTTCTTTTTTCGCCTCTTGAAATTACTAGCAATCGTGATATCGAATTGAAAATTTCAATATCAGATGCTTGAATACATATAAAATATGATGATTGCAATCAAATTCGTTGTACGCTTCGTTTTTTGCTTAAAATTGTCCTTTTTAAGGAAAATTCTCAAATTTTCGGTATATTCGCCCGATCCTTTTACGGCTTAGGTATGCTATGAATAAAAATTTGTTGGGGTCTGTACGTTCGTCACTCTCCTCTTCGAAAACTGAAATCGATTGGCTTGAAATTTTGCATGATTCTAGAGTTTAAGCTATCTTGAGCTCTAGGCTTTTTATCGATGACTTAGGGCCTTAAGGGCTCCATTACACAAGGTATGGGCTTTTTTGAAGTACTAGAATCAGTTTAGAAGTTAATTTTCACTTTATTTTGATTACATGCAATCTAGATACCAAAAGCCTGCAATTTTCACTATCGGATGGCATAATAATGAAATAAAATCTTGCCCTCGACTTTGTTGTTCACTTCGAATCAGCTTAAAAGTGCGTTTTCAGTTCCAAAGCTCAATTGTCTCCCATTTCTAACATAGCAACGCTATCTAAAAAATAGCTGTGAAAGGGAAGTTTTCTCCGGCACTTTTATGGCTTACGTCAAATCAAATGATCAATAGTAACGAATTTGAGTGAGATTTCAGCTGGGGTTCTTCGCACTCCAACTTCTCCATGTGCCCCTGACAGCTTTCACATAGCATAAGCATCTAGCAAGTCCTATTGTTTCTTATAATTTGGGCCCGTCAAATGTTAATCATCGCTTACTACGTAGCATTTGGCACACTGCTAGACGCCTACGACATGTTGATAACGGAGATGATTGGCAGAAAAAGGCTAGAACAAATATCATCTTTTAGATATCTGAGAAGTATCATCACATGGAATGAAAGTTTCACAAAAGAATTAAGAAGCACAGTCACTCAGGGGAAATACTCTCCTGTAAAGTTGATCAACCAGAGACAGCTAAATCACTTAACATAAGTTACAGAAAAAAGTTTTTTAAATGTTTTATTAGGATTGTCTCGCATTTAGAAGTAGAAACATGGACATAGCCAATGAGGGAAGAGGAGAGATACCAGGAGGGATTTGGAATATGGCTATGGCGAAAAATGAAAGAGATCGCATGGAGTAATAGTGTGAGAAACGAGGAAGCTCTGAAAATAATAAATGAGAAAATAAGCATTTACTACAGTACGTAAACACAAACAGTGAGGAAGAGGGAATCGCAGTGGAAAGGACACGTCCTGAATAGAGACTGCCCTGTAAAAAGAATATTGGAAGGAAAGTATTAGGGAAAGAGAGGGAGAGGAAGAAGAGATCATGATGACGGGCATAATCTACATCTACATCCAAGAAATACCGTGCAAGCCACCAATATGGCATGTGTAGGTGTAGCATGGGGTGATTCCATGTCAGGCATGACCGCTGAGATCAGAACCGCGCACGCTCGCCCGGATGCCAGGCGCAAGCCAAAAGCAGTCAGGGTGACAGTACGCGCTCAAACAAAAGCCAGGATAGTGCTATGTAAACGAACATGTTACAATGCATTATACTATTAAAGATATAGCTACTGGTTAATTTTATTAATACGACTAATGAATAGTAATACCAGGTACTAAATCATGCGGGAGCTATATATTACCGGATATTTTATGCGGGGTTAGTAACTAATAATGATGGTCAGACATTTAGCACAAGTGCAAAACCTACTTTACGCAATAAGGGTCATAGTTTCCCAGAAATGGTCTATCGCAACTATTATATTCTCTTATAGAAGGTGGAAACTAATTATGGGTAGGACTTATGAAGAGCTAAGGGAGGCAGGTCGTGACACAGAATCATGGGGGAATAGCTCGGATAAAACCTATTGGAAAACAGTTCCACTATAGAAGACTGAGAAGAGACGAAGCCCTGCACCCATTACACCCCAACAGTCTTACAGCTTAGGAGAGATGGTTCTTTAGGACTTCAATGGACTCCACGTTTCCTATTTAGCCTCGGAATGAATGAAATAATGAGCCGTTAATCTTGACTTTCTACGCGTAGTTACAAGATAGTTGTTTCTAATAAAAATTCGATAGTTATCTCTACTGAGTCCGGAAAAAAATCTCGCTCTAACTCACTCAAGGAAAATTATACTCGAATTTTTTGGCGTACTTCCCCACGCCTTCCTCGCGAAACCTCTTTAGTATTTCCGTTAACAAAATTTTATCGGGAAAATAGCTTAAAAATATGTCACAAAGAGCGAAAAAACGGACGCATTCCACTAGGAAAAAAACGAAGATGAGAAATGAGTAATCATATTCTCTTTTGCATGAATAAAACCACCGTGCAATTTCTTGCTTATATCTCTCCCGTTGAGAATCAATGGGCATTTCTGCAAGTATGTACTTAAACCTCTATCACGCTGAGTGACCTGAAGGTAATATATAGAAGAGTTTATTTTTTTGTCTCTGATGAGGTTTCTTTAAGTCTCTATGTCTTTGTGACATCAGTTTTACACTGGGCAAAGAAAATATCTCTCATCTGTAACTTCTAGTTCCTGAATCTCCCACGAGTGGGGTAACATGTGAAATGACTGCACATACGAAAATAAATCAGTGTATAGAGGAATAATTAGGTACTGAGAATTTAAGTCATGTAATCAAAGCTTTTGCGTCATTAATATTACAACCTAATTACTTCATGCTTCTGACTACTGCTTGAATCATAAAATAAGATTTATGTACACTCCCTCTTGTGGCAAGAGACGAAGTTCGTTCAATTTCATGCATTTTGGTGTGCATTTCGGAGTTATCTGGCCGTCAACCGTATTGGAGTCTCATCCCACGAACCGTGTCTCGCGCTTGATGAATGAGTCACTCTAGACTCAGGGAGGGATTTGATTGCCGCAAAAAATACCCGACACTACTCTTTTGAATGTTAACTCGCGCTCATAATGAGAGATTTACGGATAACCGCTACATCCACACAATACACGCTCCATTGTCTTCTAACTTTTATGCCTCGGATTTCCTTTCTTCTTTACACTGAAAGTATTCCGCGCCTTCAATATTGCCTATTTTGAATGGTATACTGTTATTGACCTCGAATGGCTTGTCGCAAGGAAGATGAGCTCATTTTGCGAGTCGTAATCACACTTCGGCGGCGGTAGTCAACGACATCAGTGCTCCCCGGGCACTTTCCCACAAGCAACAGCTCCCACATAAAGAGCATTCTATCGTCAACAGTAGCGTCGCTCGGCAATTATCTTTCCCTTCCACCTGGTGCGCTAATTTCCCAGCAATTTGATGCGGCTTTTCAGTCGGCTGGAGTGGCGTGCCCCCGGTATCCAAGGGAGCCCGTCACCGCAAAGCTCTACAATCGGGCACGCATCCCCAGGACTCGAATTCCGAGGCCTTGAGCGACAATCTAGCGCGAGTCATTACGATGGCCGCTGGACTTTACGTGCACCGAGGTCATTTTGTGGATTGGCAATCCGTCGATTTCACCGATCACTCTGCCGGCGCCACCAAAGCCAGGGACGGATCCGATAGCGCCCCTTTCTGGCTATTGGTACTCTCGCCGTGGATTAGCCTCTGGCGGCCAAATCGCACTTCTCACTTCCAGCGTCCATCAAGCTTGACTTTATTAATGCGGCCTTACTACAGCGGTGGCGAAACTTGGTGGTAGTCGTCTGATCTATGTTTGGCCTAAGGGGCAGGAATTGTCGTGCGCCAGGGGTAGGCGAGGGAGCAGAGGGGAGCGGACATTATATGGTAGGCATTGCTGCCTACATAATCTGGGATAGGCAGGGAAGAGTCAGCATCCAATCTCTCGACTATGTGTACGATACACGCAAAGTTGGATCAAAACACGGGGATATTAGTCGTAACCCATCGGAGAAGCCCATCTAAACGATTGGATTAAGATATGCCAATAGAGAGCTAGAAAGTTGGTATGCATGAGAGATTGAGCATTTTAAAGTTGCCAACAAAGGATGGAAAATTTGAGAACCCTGATAGTCAAGCGAAGAGACTAAATTTCTCCCCCGGGCGGAGCCAGTTCATTGGTAATGGACTCTTCCATTTTAAAGCGTCTCACTAGCGTCTGCCAACATGTCTCGCTACCACTATATGCAATCTTAGGTAGGAAAAAGTTGGGGCAATTTGATGATTAAATGTTACTAGCAACTCAAAATTGAAGATAATTTATGAGTCGATCCAGTTCATGATATAATTATTAGGATAGAATAACGCAATATATTTGTCTTTACGTGAAGTGATAACAGTCAATATCGTTTTAAGTTGGCAGAGGTTGAAAGGATAAAACTAACAATTACTCATATTTATTACGTATATTATCAATGTTAGCATCTGATTTGTCATTAAAAATTTTTATATTTTGTGAGCAAATTAAAGCAAAGCTAGAGACAACTGACTGTCTATTTCTATGGAATGTCAAGGAGCTCAGTCTACAGTATATTACTTGGGACCGAACAAAATTATAATTTTTTTCGTACAAACTAGAATGGTATCATTTAATTAAGTAATTGTATAAGGTCAGACAAATATAACGCCTGGGTCAAATAACCTTTAAGTTGGCACAATTAAATATTTCCAAACTCGTCTGAATACTATACATTAAAGAAATCCCACCATGAAGGTCATCGCTAAATAAGCTCGAAAATCGGATTTTCAGGCGCATCTTAGCGAGTAGTAAACTTAGGAATTATAAACATGCTTTCAGAAAATAAAATGAAGTTTCACGATACAATTGATACAATTTTATCCTAAATCAAAGAGCATGTAGTTAGATTACCTGTTAATAATCACCTGTGTCACGACAGTCGTACCTCGATTTTTAGTATTACAGTCACCGTGATCATTTAAGTCAACGGAATAGGGTCTTGTTATGACTGATTTTCGTAATTCCTTTCCCAAGAAGGATTTCGATCATAAAACTCCCGGGTAGGAGCCTTAAGATGTTCATTTAAATTACACTGAACTCACTTTAAAAGATTATGGAATGACACACAGCTAAACCTTTTTCTAATACAATCTCCTTCGACTAAAACAAGCTGTTATGAATTGACGAAATAGAGAAAGATGTCAGGTAATTTTGGAGTCACTTGGTGTGAACTAGAGGGTAGAACTTTGGCATAAAATTTAAATGGTTTACGAAATCGAATCCCCAATTAGGTGAGCCAGAAACCATTGAACGAGAGATTTTAAATACGCTGGCAAAAAAAGAGACTTCTATTTCACCAGAATTCCAGAAGTATTTTTAAGTATTTCTTTGGTGTGGGATTAGGGCTTATGGCTTGCTCACGTGAAGGTCACTCATATTCGACCATAAAGAAGTTATTACATCTTTTTGGTAATTTCGATAAAAGCCAAAAAGTATTGTACATATCTTGAAGAACAAAAGCTTTGGCTTTTATAAGAATGCCTTTGCATTGGCTGGCTACAATTTATGTATAATCTTAAAGTAGATTTTTCGAAGAGAGTGGGCAAAAGTTTTTTCGTAGTTTTTAGCAGATTCTTATCAAAATTTAAGACCTATGCTCGCACGAAAGGGTGACTCAATGTATATTGGATAACGACAGAGCGAGAGCTTACTAGTTGCATAACTAATGTTGATTTTTTTCCAATGGAAATGGAGAAGGAAATGTCAACTCATGACCTGAGGCAGTCACCATACATTATGGATGTGCGTGTAAGACAGAAAAAATATCACAGCAACGAAACGATCACTGGTAATTAATAAATTCTGTTCACCTCTAAAGCGTACGTCGCGAGGGAGAGTGAAATCAATCCATTGTGCCTCTTCTGCAGCCACACAGTACCCTGCCAGGCTTCTCAAGGGCCAATTGTTAACTCAGAGAATTTAATGGTAACATTTACAAAACCACATACTTAAAAACACACACGACCAGGGTTTCAACGCTTAAGCGTCATCTTCAGGTGATTTTACCGGGTTTACAAAGTCTTATATATATGCTTGGTAGGAGGGGTGGAATTGAGTGATGAGAAAGAGGCTCGTTCTTAAGGTAGTACGGAGAATATACTAATAAAAGGATATCTGAATCGGAACACGGCCTTCCTCATCACCGCTCTTAAACTTAGGTGTTACTTGACCTTTCATTTGTGTATGTAAAGTGACAGGTAGTTTTTGGCAAACATCTCGGAAAGTAGTGCGGTAAGGGGTTGATATTTTGGTGTCTTTGGAAGGGCGAGATATTAATCTTTAAAATGAGACCATACTCATTGATTTCTGGGTGAAATGATATTTCGCTGAAACTACTTAGAGCTCTTTTTTCCATTTCAACCAACTCTAAGCCCATTTTATCATTCTTCACCAAATCATAATCTTCCAGCGAATTACTGACTACTGCTCTTTACTCTTCTTCTTTCCGCTGTCCGCTTTATTCTTTCCGACATTTCCAATTTTACATATCTTACATAATGCTAGATGTCTTCCTCGGTAATTTTCCCATTCAGTTTTCTCTCCATTTATGTTTTCAAAGGTCTGTTGTGTTTTTTGCTGTGTCCATTAAGGTTGTTTCTCATACTTCGCAGAGTTACGACTACACATCCTCGTAAGAATTCTTCTTTGGTGATTATTTCTGTCCATTTTATCTTCTTCTTCATTCTCCTGAATCACCTCATTTTTGTTGCGTTCAATCCTCTGTGTTTCACGGTTGATATCGTTCTTGCGTCACTGGCGTATAAATGCAATCTCCATGCACATGGTTGTGTGAATTAATTCCTTTCTTACTAGTTAGTTTCGCTTGCTATTGATTTAATCTTCTCTCTCAGCGGAGGATCGAGGTGGTGGTGTGTAGATATATACGTAGATGATGAATCTATAAACCGAGATTAAGATTCCACATATGCTACAACTTCAATTACTGAATTTATTTTAAGATACAAGTTTTACCTAAATGTGAAAAATTGCACACGAATTATTCCTCCAGAGTGTCGACATCGAGCCAACAGGGAGAGGTGTTAGGAATTAGAGGAGCAGAGTATGCAAGGGAGACGCACGGTTACGAATAGTCCTCATGTCTTTAGTCCATTGGGTTGAGGAAATAATTACTGAAGTGTTCTCTGTTGCCTCCCTCAATAGTCTTTTGTTAAAGTTGCACAATCACTTTGAAGGTCACCCTCAAAGGTTCAATTATCATCGCTCCTGCCAATCCGACCCTAGGGGTCACTGGAACGCGCAAGCTCTTCCACCATGTCAAGGTTGCAGCTCATGAGAAAGGCGGCGATGGTTACCTTGGTAAAAACGCTTTGTGCAGAGACGCAATTGACTACTTACTGCCGAGGGCCTCACTATTGAGTCGTAAAGACAGGAATTCAGTTATCGGAAGTCAAGAATCTGAATATAGTTTCGCTGCAGCTCTCCATTCTGCTGAAACGGATTGCTTGTGCTAAATACAATGTACAATAAATGCATAACTTTCCCAAAAGCTTTTCATCACCAGAACCAAAGTTTTTTTGGAAATGTTCTCTTTGGAGCCTCTATCCGTCCATTTTTGCTTTTTCATTCTTCTTCTAAATTAAAGGGGAATCCAAAATATCATTAAAAAGAATGGACTCCTTAATTGGAGTTTTTGCCTCAGGCAACACTCACGCATTCACGGGAATCGAAAGCTGTTCTCCCAGTCGGAGGTACCTTACATGACCGATGAGCATGCATGAGAATTTTTGCCTTTTGCTTTCAATGACTTTTAGGATTTCTCTTTAATTTAAGACATTTGTCAACGGTTTTCCCATAAATTAAATTCTTCTTCTACTTCATATACATCTACACCTACACAATACCCTGAGAGCCGCAGAATGGGCGTGTGGCAGGGGGTGGAAGGGGGTGTAAGGTTACCAGCCGT
Organism: Ceriagrion tenellum; assembly: GCA_963169105.1. Classification (NCBI taxonomy): domain Eukaryota; kingdom Metazoa; phylum Arthropoda; class Insecta; order Odonata; family Coenagrionidae; genus Ceriagrion; species Ceriagrion tenellum. The sequence continues at coordinate 100,667,449 of OY720638.1, read as the reverse complement.
GTAAAGGTGTAAGTTTTTGGAGATGGAATGGTGACATACATATATTATAGGAGTGTATTTAGTGGAGCTCAATTTTAATTGTGGTCGCTTATTGTTCGCGGAAAGAACGAGTTCTTTTACTTATTCTGTTCGGCAGTGTATATCTCATATTTGTCGCATCTGTCAGACCAAGAGATGTAGAGAGGAGTCATGATAATATTCTCTATGTCACTCTGAAAAATATCAGCTCTGAATGTATCAAGCTATCTAAGCCTAGCGTGTAGCCTCCGAGGCTCTAGGGGCTCCCACCTTAATTCCTCTAAAAGTTGTGAGACCTAATTTGTACGCTTGCAGCAGTTTTTAACGAAGCGCGCTGCATTTATTTGTATTTTATTAATGTTTTTAGTTAAATCTATTTGACCAGGGTCCCAAATACTCGCGGCGAATCCGAAATGTGGCCTAACCAGAGCGAAATAGCACCTCTCTTTGACTTTTTCATCCGAGGACCTTCCTATTATACGTTTAATAAAACCTAGTTTCTTTAATGCTGCGCCACATATGTTCTGTATGTGCAATCTCCACGATATATTCAGAGGGTCACATCGGTATTGTCACAAATTCCCCGTCTCTTATTGTCCGCGGATGATAACCTTGTCTCACATGGAGCCCAATTTGCACGCGGTGCTTCCCGTGAGGCACACGCGAGGGCCGCCGAGAAAAACGTGCCGCGTGTCGCGCACGCCCGTCTCCCGCCTGTCTCCGGCCCGCGCACAGCCACCTCGGCCGCCGCGGCAATTGCGCTCTCCCCGCGACGGCGGTAACCGCTCGAATAATCGCGGGCCCTCGGTTATTCGTGGATCCCTCAATGTCGACGGTGACACGATCGAAGAGTAAAAATGTATCCTCTGTCGATCGCCGCGGTCCCCCGGTCTCCCCCCCCCCCCGCCAATTGGCTAAACCACTGGTTACTCAATTCATTGAACCCGCCATCCGGCACCAAAGTGCTCCCCCCCATCTCTCTCTCCGTCGCTCCCCCCCCCTCTCTCCTCCCACCCTCAGAGATGGGATTCGTAATTTCTGCGCCCCCATCCCATTCCCCGACCTTCCCTCAACCTCCACCGACCGTCCGTCCCCTCCTCCTCCTCCACGCGAGAGGTTGTGGTGCACGAGCTTGCAATGCGTGGTGAGAGGCATCCCGCTGGATTATTCCCCCGGCCAGTCAAATTTTGCGCCTCTCCTTATTACGATTTAAGCGACATCCTATTTACTTTTGCGCCTTAAAAATCGTCCTCCTTAAGGGAAATATTAGCGATAACTGTACACAGCATGTTAAAAGGACGATAAATCCAATGCAATATCCATTATTGCCTACTATTTGTTTTTGAAAAAGATTTCCGGATACATTAAATTTCACATATCTCCTCCTTGTTATGCCGTAGCAAAATTACCACATCTTATCACTTTTCATTACATAACTCTGAGCAATAAGGCAACATATGGCATAATAAGATCCAATGCAATTCACTCAAAATATATATTTGCCGCGGTTGAGAGAATAAAATTGTTCAGACTTAAAGAATTTTATTTTATTTTTCCACACAATTTTATCTTGGATGGTACGACGCGTTTCACCGACTTGCGGCAAATATCTGATGATGCCGCAAGTCGGTGAAATGTGTCGTACCATCCAAAATAAAATTCTGTGGAAAAGTACAAAATTGTATTCTTTAAGTACGGATACTATTAACATCCACGTAGTGACGCCAGAATCTGTATGGAAACGTTTCCATTGTGAGACATTTTAAACAGAACCACCAATCTCGTCCTCGACGAGCATCTGTATCATAAATTTGTCAAATCAATTTAATACGGAACCATGCTATTCAGGAGAGCACGTTCAACGAAGTGGGCTCATTTAATTTTGAATCAAATTACTTTTTGAGAGCAGCTCGGTTCCATACTACAGTTCCCTCAATGAATCGTTGTCCATGTTATTGTATTTTTTATCAGCAAACGAAAGGAGTCAATAATCCAATCCAATTTTTATTAATTATATCTTTAAATAGATGACGAAAATACTTCAAATGCTTAAAGTACCCATCTGGAAAAAAATGGCATTCTGTCTCATTTTCTCTAGGTAAGGATTCGTGAAGCGAAAACATACAGGTTAACTTAGGCATTTTAAGCATTAAGCTCACATGGAGTATGGCACTCAATCATTTGTCTTAATTCATTTACATTCAATTTAGGAGACTAGAATGCTCAGAAATTCCGACAATGAGACTCTTTTGGAACTTATACTGTCCATTGGAGGAGGAGCGGAAGTCATCTCAACAACCGTGAAATATTCTATGATTCAAGGGATGAGAGCGGAGGGTATGACGCTCTCCGATGCTCGTCCTACCAAAGAAAAACACCAAAAGCTCCACTTCCTGCTATGTTTACCGCTGTCACTCAGTCGAGCATGAAAATTGGCAATGACCTCGAAAAAGCTAAGCGTGGATCTGTCCCCCTCATTCAATCCGAAGGGAAGAGAAAACTGAGGCTTAAAAATTGGCTCAACAGTGACATCAACTGGCTGCATCGTATAATACAACCACGCAGTTGAGACCATGACGGTAAATAGCCATAACAAATTTTAGGGTGTCTGCAACTTTATTTTTAGTGCGGCGATCACTAACTACATTGCAAAACCTAGAAAGTTTCAGTTCGTACAAACCTTGCTGAAATTCAGAAAATTCAAAGAATTAAACTTTCCAGACTTTTTCAGTAAAATAACTTGCTGTTATTCAGCAAAATGCCTGAATTAAAGTTATTCTTAGACATCAGCAAACCTATATATTATTTGCTCTAAAAATCCAGATGAAATGCAATTATGATAACCTTTCACTTCGTCTCGCTGGACTCAGTTACCTTAACTCAATAACCTTTTTTGCCAGTTTTTTCGCTCCTCCATATTTAAAAATTAATAAGTCTTTGGGTAAATGTGTGCTTGGTCATTGTTCTTTGAACAACTCTTATACCTAAGTGCAAGAGAATTTTTTTGTCTTGATATATAAGCAATACAGCACTGTTTTACATTTGCTTTTAAAGTTATGATTAAAGCTGAGCGGTATACATTTTTAATTTTCAAATAAATATTGTTGGAAGTTATGTTGTAGTATTTTTATTGTGAGCAAAACCCTACCCGAAATGTATGTTAACAATTTTCAGTCTTAAAATTCTCAGGAAAATTTGCTAAATTTCAGCAAGTTCTCCTTGCTTAAAATTTTAAGCTTTCCAGAATAGATTGAAAGTTGGTACAATTTCTGTTAAGGCAAACTTGCTGTATTTCAGAACATTTGGATAAAAATATTTCACCAAGTAGAAGCCAGTGACGAGCAAAACCATTGCGCTCATCATTGCGCTCAACTCAGGTGAGCAAGCTTCCGAGTCCCAAGGTTTCCCGTATCTCGGCAAATCCACAGGAAATCCGTCAAACTTTGCGTAATAATTTATTATTAAACGCGATCATCGTGAGCATCATGCAATGGACGTTGGACCACATCCCCCTCAACAGTGTTACGTTCCAAGTCCACATTGACTTCTCGCATGGCGAAATAAGTCCCACCGGAAGATATAATACAATATTGCAATCTTTTAACGGGAGGAGGGTGACTGATCATCGCCCGTTGCAAAATCCCCCGCTCCAATGCATCAATGGTGACCGACGGCGGGCGAGAGGGTGCTGATGATTCACCTAATCATCCGTGCATTCCGTGACGTCACGAACGTCCTCCCCACCTCCCGCCTCCCGCCAGCATTTCGAACCTCGCTAAGGATCTCGACCTCCCACTTCTCTCAATTGCGGGACTCTGTCATTTACTCTTGGTTCTCGGGAGCGAGCGAGAACGCAGGAAGCTCTCACAGCAATAGAGCCGACCACGCACAACCGTGTCGGAGAATAGGACTCGAAATGAATTTAGCCGAATAATAACACCATCCTCGTCATCGAAGTGGCGGAGGGATTTCTCTTCGCCAATGAGAGCATATCTCAGCGTGCCGAAACGGGCCATCGAGTCCTACCAGTAGTGAGCTTATCGGCTCATCATGTGGAGGGGGAAAGAGAGGAAATTAGCGCTAACTTGCGTAACAATTTTAATTCTATCAATCAATCTCAAACTTCGTTTAAACGATCACGATTTTTCTTTGTGGTAAGCCTTCGCGGCCATCAAAAAAACCCAATCTTCACCCTCTATAGACGGGATTATGAAACATTAGAATGAATAAAAATACTACTACTATATTAGATTTTTAAAAGTGCTATTTAAGCATTTTTCAGAAAAAACTGCAAATTATTTGATAGTAACATTTATTTTGAAACGTGACATATTTTTATTGTGTATATTTAATTTAGAATAATACTTTACAAAATTTTATTTACACAAGGTATACTTTACCTTCATAACGCACCTTTTTGCAACTTTCTCAATTTTTTCTTCATATGACAGCTGAAACTATTTATTTCAGAGCTCCATCAGGCACGCCATCGTCAGTGAATAGCGTTATACATTTATCTGTTCACATTGTTTGACAAATACGCCGAAAGAGACGCAAATGTCCATACACTTAAACCGTAGCGTTATAACTCTGTCTAGCGCAGCAACTAAATGGAAAAGCCTCCTAGAAAGTAGATGTTTCAATAATTCTGAAACGTAAAAAATTTGACTCGCTCGTCCATAGAGGGTTAAGATGGTTTTGGGCGCTTTTTGTCCATATACAGATCCGCGTGTAACATTGCATACGAGTATCTTACTTTTTCATTTTGCGCGAAGGCCGCCTGTGTAAACAAAAAAAACGTGGTCTTCGCGTTCCTGGCAAGCCTCCAGCGTGTGATTGGCGCTCCACGCTTTGTGGGTAAGAATAACGCGCATCCTCTGAATCCATTCAACGGCCAAATAAGAATGACTGCAGGTAGGGTACATTTTATAACGCTTTATCATTGGGGGATCGACGGGTGAAACACACAAAAGAAACATTTACGGCGTTGCATTAGGATGGCTAAAGAAAATGACCCTCGATAACCGCTTAATAACAATTTTTACAGTAATCTACGTCTACACCTACGTAATACCCTGCGAGCCACCACGAGGGTGTGTGACAGGGGGTGAAGATCACCAAACATGCATTATTGACATGCAACTAGGATATTTAATGAAGGTATGCTAGATAATAGGGTCACATGGTTAGTATCTACATAATAAGAAAGGGATTAATGGTTGTTATTACTTGCATCATGCACTACAGACTACTCTAACTATATTTCACCTACCTATCCCTTTGCTACGCTGCCTATTGTTCTCTCTTATGGTACGCGGGAAAAATGACATTTTAAATCTATCGGTACGACAATCTATCTCTCTAATCTTGTTAATATGATCAAACCTAGCATAATACGCTGGGGTTCTCAATATATATCTAACGTCATCTGTGAACAAATCGGTTTCGAATTTACTTAAAAGGTTTAACCTAAATTTTAACCTGCGTTCTGATAGTAATTCCCATCCTAGTTCTTCTATTAAACTCGTAACACTTATACAATTATCATAACGGCCTTTAACAAACCTAGCGGATCTCCTTTGCACACGCTCTAATTCTTTTATCTCATAATTTTTCGAGTCAAAAAAATTTATGGGGTCACGTATAATTTACATACACTTACATATGCTTTCTCGGGGGAACTCAACATGCATGCTGTAATGGAACAAAAAAGAATTATACTTTACTACGAGTTATAATATCATTGGGAGAAGTAAATAAAATAGCCTTCAACCGATTTTTGTTGCAATTTAATGCACTTTTCACACATAGTGATATGGCTCATGAGATAAATTTCGTAATGATTTGATTATGTCCCCACACATTTTTTTCTGAACGCAAAAAACTACATTTTTTATGGTTACAATAGTTTAGTCAGAGCAAAGGCTTCTGCAGTAGCCTGTGAACATGTTGAAGCTTCTTACGGATTAGCTGCGTTGGTCAAAGTTCATTGACAACAGTTTTTCCACCGATACAGGAGGCGTCCATTCGACCTTGGGTTACACTTCGGCAAAAGACGCCTCCCGTAACGGAGGAGAAACTGTTGACAATGAACTTTGATCAACACAGCTGCTCCGGAAAACACTCCGGCACAGTTATAATGGTCACTAATATCAAGGTGTGGGCAAGGGCCTAGCCTCATTGAAACACCAGTTCCCGTAAGATCACTGAAGTTAAGCAATGTTGGGCCCGGACGAGGGTTGGATGGGTGACCATTCACACCTTCACCGTGGCGCTCTTGTCCCCTGTCTGCATGTGGCAGGCAGGTTAAAATGGGGTAGGCACAAAGGACCACTAAAGGTCTAGGTGCCCGAGCTCATGACGAAGGCTCCCCCAACTAACAATCTAATCTAATATCAAGGTGTCATGCCGAGTCAAAGATTTGTAAAATTATATTTAAACTAGAGATGAGTCGATTCCACTTTTTTTCGATTCCGATTCTTTCAAATCGATTCTCGATTCCGATTCCATCGATTCTTATTCCTTCTAACAGGTGGGATACCAGTAGCGTACAACTATTATTTAAATTCAAGTATTGGCTGAAATAAAATAACATAGACAATTGAGTCGCTCAAAAAGTATACTTATTAACAAATAGCAAATATATCCTCAGCTTATTGAGGTAGATAAAAAGTTCAAATTGATAGCCTACACCCAAAATTACTGAGACAAATATGATGTGATAAATGAAATTCGATTTGAATATTTATCTATCTGGAATCGATATCGACTTGCGGCGATCGATTATCGATACCGATTCTAATCCTGAGAATCGGTGGAATCGAAAATCGACATTTGGATTCGACTCATCCTTAATTTAAACATATACAGAGTTTGCCTAAATTTCGAGTATTGGGCCGACTACTGTCAATCGCTCAGGTCATAACAGGCTTTGATGAAGAAAAAAGGTTAAACATAATTATTGTATCATTTTATCACCGCATGTGAGATGAGTTCCGCCGTATATAATCAGACGGTACGTTCCATAGGGCAACATTTGCCGGTACGTTCCACAGGCAAATGTTGCCCCATTATTTATTCGCCTCAGTTAAAAATGATAAAAATGTGCACTCATTGATTGACGACAAAAACCGGTTAAAGATACGCGTCGACGTGAAATTTAACTTCAACCGCAAGTTCAATGCCCAAGTGCCAGCGGAGACGTTCTCAATCGCGTGGAATCGTCACCGCGAAATTTAGCTGTCAACTTCAATCACTCTCATTATTTCCCCTCCACGTCTACCGTATGAAGCCAGAAAATACTCGGTACGTCCCCAGAGCATAGTCGTTCAATTGCCAGTCTTCTCTCCTTGCACTTCTAGCGATTACACAGCGAGTGCGTCAGTGATAGCCGGCTGATATTATTATAATTATAGTATCTTAACGCATGGCGATTTGTTATTTTAGTTTGATTGTGCGAGGTATCACTTCACCTAGAAATCGATTAATTTAGTCTACTTTTAAATAAAAATATCTCACCCTTCCAAAGAGACACCAATATGTCACCCCCTCATCGTATTACTTTCCAAGATATTTGCCAAAAAATACCAGGCATTTTGCATGGAAAATGATACGTGCATGAACCTACATTTCGTCAAAAAATTAATAGCGAGTAGTTTTGATGCTCTCACAACCATTGATAAAAATAAATCACTAAGTCAACACAGTTATTTCATCAGATTCACAAAAAAACTGTCGTTGTAAAGAAGTTTTAAAGGTACCGAGTGAAAAAATGAGTCAAGTTAAAGACCTGCATATATATTTTTACTTAAACACTGAGAATTGCTGTCTTACGAGGATATATTATTTCAACATAAATATTACATTAATTACTTCATGTTTCCCGCAGCTGCTGAAATTAAAATGTAAAACTCGAATATGGTCTCCATTATGACTAGGGAAATATTTCACTCAAATATCCTTAATTTGAACTCCATGTCGATAAAAATTGAATGCGATTTTTAATTACACTGTATTTCTATAAAAATTATCAGCATTGATTTCCCAACATTTAGCATGTGTATTGAATGGCAGGCCGCCACATGATGATTATATGGAAAACTCAAATGGTTTGAAATACCAAAGCAATTAAATATTGAATCCATTTTTCTTCCGCGCATTTTAAACCCTAATTTTCTGCCTCATAAGTCAGTCAATTTTCCATCATTCCCGGTATATAATTACAGTTCCGAGCCGTCTTTACTCAAAAATGGGATACCGTAGGCCAACATAAAGCTATTGCCCGTGTGTTAATCATTCATTCAACCACATTCCACGCTCCTGTATATCTTATTAGCGTCCTAATTTATTTTTCCGGTGCTCAGGATATGCTTCCCGACTAGCAAAAGAATTTTATGATTTATGTGGGATCCGTTACGGGTCTTTGTTTCCTATATATTCATACGAGTCTCGGATCATATCATGCTGTCGATATCAATATTAATTCATCAATATTCTATTGATAAGGGTTCCATATCTATCATGTTTCTACATCAATATGTATCTAAGGGTTGAATCTATAAGGGTTCCGCTGTCTTCTATCTAAGGGTTCACGATTTAGAACAGTAAACGACATTCGCATAAAAGAATGAGAATCTATATTACATGTCCGTTTGTTTGGCGTTCGTTTCGATTTTGTACGCATAGTATATCTGATTTAATTACACAAAAGGAAATAAGACTGCAAGCGAATAAAATGAACTCAATATGTGTAAATCCTTGTGGGGAGGGAATTTACGGACAGACATAAAGACAGAAAAACTTTGCTTTTTAAATTAGTTATAGAACAAAGTGGTGTAGTTCTCTCCGTCCGCTATCGAAACATAATAAAGAAGCGCATTGTATCAGCGTTCATATTGACAGAGTTGGATGTTTACACGAGGGTCGGCAACCGAATATGAACGATGACGGACAACGATGACCAACGTAAGTGGAGATTGTGAACCGAAACGTGAGCGCGACTCCAATTACGGTACATTTTTTCAAGTCGACGCCACCAGTCGACTAGGAGGCCTCACGCTTGATCGTGCGTCATAGTCAGCGACGGCAGAGCACGGAAACTTATCTGCAGGTTCTCAGTTCTCACCTTCGTGAGATTCTAAGGCACTGTATCCGGAAACAATGTTGATTGATTTTCTAGATTCTGAAAAAGTTATAGGTAGCGGTGAGAAATGGTGTCTAAAGGATATCCATCTCAGTTGAAATGGGAGCTAAGAAATGACTCATCACGGAATGCAAAGAAGATGCCCGAACACAAAACTAGCCTTTTGTACTACTACGAAGGTTGTATTACTGTGTGTTGTTTTACTTTGTCTTGTAGGTTGGTTACGTTGTGTTGTTTTACTTTGTGTTTGGTTGTATTACTTTGTGTAGTGTTCTAATTGTGTTATTTACTTTTTGTAAATCTGCCTCATACATGTTCGGTTTTTGAAGTTTTTCATCTTGAACTGAACTTACTAGAAAAGTAATTGAAAGCTGTCATATTGGCAGAAGCGAAGTTCATCATCCAATGCAAAGAGTTTAAGAAATTTTGGCTCAAATCATTTTGTCAAACCCTGGCCATATATTTTCTAAGGTATTCAACTGCTTTATTCATATAAATGTGCTATATGTAAATGACGATATGAATAGTAAAAATTCATACCGCATGCGAATCACAGCCTACCATGCTGATGGTACCTTGTGCGAACACATGCCACGAAGACGATAGAACACATCCAAACTGGTGCAGAGTTTGACGTTTTAGCGTCTTTCACTGCTCGTGAATAGATAGAGGTGATTATTAGTTCCAAGCACATATTTCACAATTTATAGAGCAAGAAAAGTTCACAACACAACGAAGAATGTACTAGTAGTGTACGAAATGAAACCAACACTTTTCTAGGTGCTATGTGCTGTCAATGAGTGTTGGAATTATGTGCACAGATATTGAGCCACGATTCATAACATGAGAACTTCCACGACGACCCTAAATCAAAGTAGTGAGGTACACGTAAACCATTAGCAGCCCTGGGATTCGGGGATTGTGAGAATAGTAATTTTTGCGAGGCTTTTCAGCTGTTTTATAATATGTAATAGATGGTTTGAAACTTTCTTCAGCCTTCTAAGTCCCGACTCTGCTGTTTTAGCATCATTATTTGTAAATATAGCCTCGGCAGCTAAAAATATCTCCAACGGTCTTTTCATTTACTTTTTGCGTCGAAATTATTAATTTTAATCGAAGTCTATCGAGTCGAAGTTGGTGCTTGATAATTGCTCATTTGCGTAAATGAATCACGAGAGAAGCTTACTTGGGTATGTGAGGCAATAGGAGAAAACCCAACTCATGGAGTCATTTTTTGTGCACATAATTTGGGCGGCAGAGATGACGTAAAGCATTCGGATTATTATCCTCCCGGGACATTAACTCAGAATTTATGAAGCCTATTATGCTCCAATGAAAATTATCGTAGCGATCTTCATTCTAGCTAGTAATCTGCTCCCCCAATTACCTTGAAATTGCAAGCTTGTAAATCATCTGGTACGTTTGTTTCTCTAAGGTTAGTATTTTCACTTCCAGAAAACCTAAAGAAATAAATCTCATCTTTATTCAAAATTTCCGCATTTGCCTAACAAAGGGCCGATAGGTGACAGAGGATAACTAAAATAATTAGCATAAACGGTCAAAAAAGATGGAGCACTCCCAGTGAAAAAAATCGACAAGTATTCCAACGATGCCGGAGGTGATTTCTTAGCGGTTTTGAGACCTCTGCTTTGTGCTGCATTGTGAGTCCGGCATATTAAGGGCATTCGTGTGACTACACACCCCAGAGTTCTTTCTTACAAAAGTGCGATTTCCGTAATTAACCACAATCGCAGGCAAATTAATTTTTTGATAAAACTGAATGGTTTCGGGAAAAAAGATATGGCTATTTTTGGTACCAATGGTGAAAAAGGCTTGAGGTTGAAAGTGTTAAATGTCTTGCTTTATTAACAAAAAGAGAAGTATCCGGCACGTTTCATGTTGTAGTACATCAAAACCATGGTCGAATTAAATTCTTAGAGAAAAATTGTCATTTCTGTTATTCATCAGTCTTTCTTCATTAGTTTCACCAGCGATTTTCCACCAAAAAGAAGAGTTATATAGGTCCCACGACTAATTTTCGTAATTTCTTCTTTTTAAGTATTTCTTCATAAAAAAAGTTCTCGAGAAGGTATTTTCAATTATTTCTTTTTTTTTGCCTTACGGAAATTTCCTCCTAAATGCATTCAGCACTGTAATCGGTTGAAGAAAAAACGACTCGAAGAACAGTGTTCGTCGTTATTACCCATAGCTATCGTTATCAACTATTCCAGATGCTTCGAGAAACATCCGAAAGAAGACAAGGATTTTTCAAATGCCTCAGAGTGAGGCACTTGAAAAAACTCTCTAGCTATAAATCTAAATAATAATTGATGAAATATTTTAACCTATATTACAGTTTTCTATAATTTATAAGTTTTATATTTGTTCCCTTAAAATGGTGCATAATAAATAAATATATTACTGCATCGCGCCATCTCTTTACTTATGTGTGTTAATTATTATGAGAATTTCACGTGCAATTTAATTCTTAAATTTGTATTTCCTTGTAGAAACGGCAGTTTTCTATCGACTATTCCAGAATCATCTTATGCTCGTTATCACATACAGTTATAGGTACAACGAGTGTACCTATTATTTGTAAGACCCACGAATGAATGTGTTTTTTTTTATTTACCGTAAAAAACTGTTCCCTCAAGAAAATGACTATACTAAAATAATTATCCAAACTTTTAATGTTGGCTATATCATTTTCATAATGAACGTGCATATATTGCAAACGCAACGCTGGTGCAAATGACCAAGGTTTCTCGGTTGCTAACGTTGTGATATAATTCGTAATATTGCACAGGTAATGCATATATTGTATGATAGTGAAACCTGGGCATGCAAGGATAAGCATGAACGTTGACTTATGTATATGGGATGGGGTGCCTACTCAAGAAGCGATTGCGATGAAAGTAATGGTAAGGAATGATTAGGTGATGAATGAATATGGCTAGGATGCTCCAGTAACGGATATATGTACTCATATAAGATAGGAGCGCGCTTCATTGGCTTGACCACGTAGAGAGAAGGGATGAGAGCCGAATAACGATGCAGATGAACGACAGAATAGGGACTAGTGTGAGAGGAAGACCGAGAAAATCATGGATGAATGTGGTAGAAGACACACTAAAGAGGAGAAAATTAAGAAGTCTTAGGAATAGGACCGCGAGTATGAAGCAATTCATACTCGCGGTAGCGTGTTTGTGTAACAGAAACGAATGAGATATGCAAGGATAGGGCAGTACGGTGAATTTTATTGAAAAAAGCCAGTCTCCTAGGCCTAACAGGAATAAATATGTTCTTACTACCTCACCCAAAAGGTCGTGCCGTAAAGATGATGTATATATTTACTATTTTATATAAAGATGTATGTATACATTTTCTTCTGCGATGTTCATAAATGCAATTTTTAAAGTTGGCTAAGGCGGTCGCCGCAGATTATTGAGAGCACATTTTTATGATTTTTCAAGTACCTAAGTCAAAAAAATAATAGGACCAAATTTCATTTGATTCCATTTGGATTCATTTGTTCATGCAGCAGAACCAACCAGCATAAAAATTATGTATGAACAATATTGTACATATTATCCTTTATAAAGTGAGTTATGATAAGGTATTGATAGTTTTCGGCCCGGAATTCTTAATTTTGGCCAGAAATGCTGAGTAATGTTTATTTTTCAGAATGAAAGTTTAAAAAAGCAGAGAACTGCAAAAAAACAAATGCGGTTACATGTATTTTTTCACTTTAATCTGTAGAAATCACTAATTTAAACACGCATACAAAGTTTCCTGGAAATATGAGCGAAGACTAAAACAATTTCCAAACACGTTAATTATAATCTCCTGGAATTTCCACCACTGAGAATGGGTAATTTCAGGATATAAGCCCTCTCTGAGTTGTCAACCCTAGCCACGGGCCCCTAGTATGCGAAGCGGTAACCATGCCCTGGAGAGGAAACTCTGCGCGTGGATGGTCGCAAATTTTTCGCCCACGGTCCCTTCTCCCTCCCCCCCTTGGGAGATTACGCACGAAGGGGGGGCGGAGGACTCCGCCAGACATCCCTCAGTTTAATCGCTTTCAAGTGTAGCGGTGCTCACCCGCTCGGTTCTCCGTGTGCCATCATTTCACGCTCAAGCTGATCCACGATAATTCCCCCTCCATTCGTAAACACGGCGCCCTTGCCGGCAGAGTCACCTCAGCAGTAGAGATGGACTAGTAGTAACAATGTGTCAATACCAACCAATCGATCGGTGTCGCCTGAGTAAGTCGACGTAGCATAAGCAAATACAAATGATAGATTGAGTTTGCAATATGCTGTCAGTCAATTCAAATCGTATGAATCAGAGTTAACCGGGAAAAATGCTAAGAAATGTAGTATTATTAGGCCCTCCGCATTCGGAATGTACGACCTATAGTCAGTAAGATAACCGTGTACTATAGTTTGAAGACAATTAATTACGCAATAAACAAAGATGCTTTGTTTACAATGCACAATTATGGAAAAACAAAGTAAAATGCTATGTTTGTAAAGAAAAAATATAATAATATAACTGTGAATCAGTTTATATACGGAATCTGTACATATATAGAAAAACGAAGTGAAATGCTTTATATTTCAAAAAAAATAAGTACTATTATATGGAATATGGTTCATATGTGGAATTGGTACATATATGGAAAAACAAAGTAAATTGCTTTGTTTTTAAAGAAAAAATATAATAATATAACTGTGAATAAGTTCATATATAGAATCAATTCTTTAAGGAAAACAAGGTTCAATGCTTCATATTCAAAGAGACAGAGTAGTTAAAAATTTGTAGAGAACTAAACAAAATTTAGCTCAGTTAAAAAACAAAAGAAAAATATCATTTTAATACTTCGAGCGCTTGACATGCGTCAAACCCGAGGGTATTAAATTGGAAGGATGGCTTCCACACATTTGCTCTCCGCGATCATTAGCCTTGCCATTAGATCCACTAACCTTCTCCGCCATTTTTCTCTTCCACGCGGAGGAGTGTCGCGCATCAGAAAAAACTATTACAGCATGTTATGGGTCTTATTACGACCTTCTTTGAATATTACCGCTTGAGGTCAGGACAAAGTTCTAGCAAGTCATGCGCAAGATCTGGTGACGGTGATTTTCTCGGTGACTCTTACATTTCCCCAAAGCGTTCCTTATATTTACTCGGAGGTGAAGCTTTACAGTTATCGATAACGCAACTCTTTTCTCTACTTCCCCGCATGAATGTTAAGTCTCAGCCATAAGTATTTATATAGTCATGAGGACGTAATAACAATCAAATGCAGTGGTTATGAGGGGTCAAGGTTGGGCATAGCATGGTAAATCCAAGCAATAGAGGGGTCCCACTCTCAAAGGGATTATTATAATCCTGAAGAGTGTCCAAGACAAATAATACAGGGTCAACTTCAATGAGGGAATAAATTACAATATTCAGCTAATTTTTTTTATTTGCCCCTAGTTTACCGTTCGTGAGCTAGAAGAATTGAAACAATCATGGTGACGATATCAGAAGAGCTCTGTCCAAAATATTTCTCAAAGAGGAGACTGAACGGACGTCATAAAATCACCACGTACCAACCTTCTTAGAATTAGAGTTCATGAAATTAATGAAACTTTCAATGAAATGAATTTATCATTCTGTCAGCCCTGGAGAGGAAACTCAGCGCGCGGATGGTCGCGAATTTTCGCCAACGGTCCCCTCTCCCTCCCCCTTGGGAGATTACGCACGAAGGGGGAGCGGAGGACACGGCAAATACAATCTATCTAGCCATCAGGACAAAATGAGAGGAAATATCGCACCGTTAGCCTATAATTAAGTATAAAAAGAAATTATACATCGCATTATTCATGCATATTGCTCTTCAAGTCGATCCCTGAACAGAGGAGCTTTAAATATCAACTAGTCTATGAGAAAATAGAAACCAAGAATCTTGAAAGTCGTCATTAATCAACGGTCCTGCTTAATAGTTTGCTCAAGAACTCTCTCTTTTACAATAGGTGTGCGAAACACGTATACAACAGTTGTAACTTTTATCGCAGTCCCAGCATTCACCAATTGATCGATACTCATAAATTGTTTTGTTATGAGACAAGATGCATCATGATACTAAATACTCAGGCTCATGCAATTCAAACTGTCAGTACAGGGACCAGATCCTTTCATTGTAGTTTTCTGAACATCTTGATGAGTGTCTGTATAATCTGTGAATATCACCGCGAGAAATGTTGGCAGTATCGTTTGAATGCACTACCCAAAGCACACAAGTGTAGAATTAAACGCCCTAGTCATTACCTGCCACGTCATCCATTACAGCTTTATTTCATAATCTACATTTGATCTTCACCCCCTGCCACACACCCTCGTGGTGGCTCGCAGGGTATTACGTAGATGTAGATGTACATAATTCAATGCCTATCAATTCAATTATAAGATGAATTCGCCCTAATCTTTGATCTGTGAAGCTAATAAATGATTGCAATAGAATTAATATGCAAGGGAAATTAATTTGCTATGTGTACACTGTTAATAATCACAAAATCATTCGAATATTCTGCACTGCACATACCTTAGACAAGGATGGTATATAGAAGATAACTGTCGATTATAAATTAAACATGCAGCCATCCCCATGATATAGTAAAGGACACAATGATTAAAATATTTTCGCGCATAAAATCGCATAATGGGGTGCTGTGAGTATGATAAGATGTAGACAAGAATTCGTTGAAGCATAATGAATAGTGAAAATTTCGGCCGATTCCATATGATTTGAAACGTGTAATCAATTCACATTTGCAATTTTTAACCGATAGATAATCGATTAGTAACAGATTAAGATTGAATGCGTTCATCTTTTCCTCGAACCTCGAAGCCGATACGACTGAGTCCTGAACGCCTAGATTCTGGCAAATTCAATCGTTCAATATACAAGCGGTTGTATGACGTCATTTGCAATCGATGGCTCAAACTGAGATGGCACTCCACATTAATCAAGGCTATCTTTGAAAACGAGGTACGGCTAAATTGATTGCTGCGAATGGATACAATTAGCCAACTTCCCTTGATATCCCGCCACAATCAAATGAATCTGTGGCACTTTAAATAATTTGGTAAATAACGAAGGAAATCCATTGGAATACATGCCAAGCAGTTAGACCTAGCACAATTCCATCATTGCGTATACTAACAAAAAGTATGTATGAAAGTAATAAGCCCCATCCTCAGACGGGTGTGTTTCATCCGTGCGTCGCAAGCATGAAGTTCTCGCGCTAACTTTTCAGGACTGTAAGCCCTGCGTTCAATTGCTATAAGTTAGGCAACCAATTTCTATGTACATCTACATCTACATCTACGTGATACCCTGCGAGCCACCACGAGGGTGTGTGGCAGGGAGTGAAGATCACCAAACATGCACTATTGACATGCAACTAGGATATTTAATGAAGGCATGCTAGATAATAGGGTCACATGGAGATAGATGGTGAGTATATACATAATAAGGAAGGGATTATTGGTTGTTATTACATGCATCATGCACTACAGACTACTCTTACTATACGCTGCCTATTGTTCTCTCTTATAGTACGTGGGAAAAATGACATTTTAAATCTATCGGTACGACGATCTATCTCTCTAATCTTGTTAATATGATCAAACCTAGCATAATACGCAGGGGTTCTTAATATATATCTAACGTCATCTGTGAACAAATCGGTTTCGAATTTACTTAAAAGGTTTACCCTAAATTTTAACCTGCGTTCTGATAATAATTCCCATCCTAGTTCTTCTATTAAACTCGTAACACTAATACAATTATCATAACGCCCTTTAACAAACCTAGCAGATCACCTTTGCACGCGCTCTAATTCTTTTATCATACCTTCCTCGTACGGATCCCATATACTAGCGGCATATTCTAAATGAGGCCTGACAAGTGTAAAATAGCTTCATTCTCGTACTCTCTCATCGCATTTGCTTAGAACCCTTTTTACAAATCCTAATCTACGGTTTGCTACACTAGTTATTTCCCTGATGTGTTTCCCCCATGACATGTCTTCAGTGATGGTGATGCCTAAGTATTTAATTGAATCTAGGTTACATATTTTGTTTTCTTTGATGCAATAATTATTCCGGGGAAAGCCATTCTTTTTCCAAAAATTCATAATCGCGCATTTCTTCAAATTTAATTCTAGTTGTCATCTATCACACCAATCATCAATTGCATCTAAATCCTTAGCTAAAAACTGTCTGTCCTCTTCATTTCTAATTTCCTTATACCCTACTGCATCATCGGCAAAAAGACGGAGCTTGCTATTTTTTACAACATGTACGTGCTAGTAGTTCCCTCAGACTTAGGAGTACGCTGAAGAGATCCAAAATACTGTGATAAACTAGATGTAACAATTTGGTCCATGGACTTTTGGACCATGGTCCAAATAAAGGTCTATTTGGACCTTTATTTGGTCCATGAACTTATTCATGGGTCTTCCTCTGTGGACTTTTCCCTCTATTTAGGTTCGAGTCCCGCCTGGGTAAAATATTTTCTGCCCAGGACATGGGTGTTTGTGTCTCGTCCGTTGTTACTGTTGTTCACCCGACGTAAAATGGCCTAATGTGCTGTATTCGGGGCAGTGAAGATAAATAAAAAATAAAATAAATAAAAAATTATATGGCCCTATCCTCTTCTACTCTTCTGTACACTTTATCATTTCTTATTTTGTCCATCAATTTCATCTTTAGCATCCTCCTCCAGTGCCAGATTTAGAAGACTTCTAGTCTTTTCTGGTCAGCTTTTCAAACGGTCCATGCTTCCGATCCATAGAGTGCCACGCTCCACACGAATGTTTTCGCATTGTTCCCTGGTTTGTAACCCTATCTTCTATGAGCACAGCAGTTGTCTTTTACCCATGAACGCCTTCTTAGCTTAGGCTATTCTCCGCTCGGTGTCAGTTTACAGTAAGAATAATATATATTTATTCTGTTCTGGGCATCGACTATGAAGCAAGTGCTAGGACAAAGCTCTCATTCACTCGCCTGCTCTCATTCACTCGCCTGCTCTTGAAGGGTACGGACGTGTTCTCGGAGCGCTCCCTAATCCGGTTCCCGGCTGCCTACCTGCTCGCTGTGCACCTGCTGCTCAGTGCCTTGAAGCTGCAACCTTAGTGTAGTGATATATATATTAGCCGTAGTGAATTCTATTTCTCCTAGTTATATATTCCAAGTTATTCACGTATCGTATCGTTTTTCACTTATTCGGTCGTTATATAGTAGGTCTTCTGTTAGTGTTAGTTAAGAGTGAGTTGTGTGTGTGAGTGAATCTCTTCACAGCCGTGATATCCCGGTTCGTGCGCCGAGTGTGTCTGTCGAGAGTGCTTGCTGGTAGTGATAAGTAGAAGCCAAATTATTATCATATCTTCGTTTTGTAGTTTGTTATCTCTGTTGTTTTTCCTCACGTATATTTTCATACTATTGTACGTAAATTGTTATTGCATATCGTTAGTTTATGATTCTGGTGTTCGGGTAGTAAAAGAATCTTATTAGAATAGAACTTATTATAACCTAACTCTTACTTAAGTACATATATTTTATTACTGAGTCTATAATATTCTTTTTATCATCGTTATTGAAAACTCTTTGTTTATTTTAGTTGTGAAGTTGTTTTAACTTTAGTAGTTAAGAACTTTTGTTTTGAACTTTTAGTTTTACGTCTAGTCTACTGATACTGAATAGTTAACTACATTTCTTTTCTTGTTGATTGATAGTTTTTTTTTTTCTAGTCGTTAAATAGTTTACTCTCCATCTCCCTTTTTTATATAGTATATATAGCGTTATTAAAAAACCTTTACCTAAGACCGTTTGTAAAACCATCGACTGATATTCTAACTTATACATATAGCCAGTTAAAGCCTCTTTAATTACTACTTTTGCACTTATTTAATATAATATCATTTAGTTAGGTTGAATCCAAAAACACAGATCTTTCTCGCGTGCTTCGTCAGTGCTTCAACCCCTCATAGCTCACTTGCGTTACATCACCTGTCCTTCCTCCCCTATCTTTAGCGTCCTAAAAGTGAAAGTCAGTTACCTTTTGTGCTAGAGAGTTTGTATTCTTATTTATCTCGTATTTTAGTTAGCTCTTTGCCAGGTGTGAGGTCTGTGTTAAAGTTATTTCGTAGAAGTATTGTTGTTACTTTGTCCATTGTGACCGAGCGTAGGATCGCTCAGTTCGATTGAGTATAGCCATCTTTTTGTAGTTAAGCTTTTTTCCTTGGGAGTTCATTGCGAGTAGTGCTAGGATGTCTTCGAATAGGTCACCTGTTGGGATGATCAAAAACGCCGGCGAGTGTGCGGCTCTCCGAGCCCGCATCGCCGAGTTGGAGAGAATCCTGCGGGAACTCCAGTCTAAGGTTGAAAGAGTGGTATGCGTCCCGAAGGTGGATGGAAATTTGGGTCGCTCTTCGAAAGTTCGCCGCGCCCTACGGGCTGCACGAGTTCGCTCGATTGCTAACAGTGGCTGGACGATCGAGAGTTTGCCTGAAGGTCCGTCTTCCGATGAAGGGGCAGTACAACTCCGTAAACAGGAGGTCTGGAGGGTCGTGTCTCGGAGGAGTGGAGGTAAGGTCACTCTGAAGCGTGGTTCAGGAGATGCTTTGGCACCTCCCATTCCCGTTTCGAACAGGTACCAGTTGCTTTCGGATGGAAATTCCGAGGTGCCTGACGTGCCTACTCCTACTCCGAGACCGGCACCTAGGAAGAGTCGTCAGAGTGGGAAGGGGGGGATTGTAGTGATAGGTAGTAGTAACGTCCGCCGTGTTATGGTCCCTTTGCGGGAAAGGGCAGGCCATGAGGGTATAAGCCACCGTGTAACGTCATGGTGCATTCCAAGTGGCGGTGTTCCGCAGGTGACGCAGGCGGTTGGTGCGGCGGTCCGGGGCACGAAGTGCTCAAGTCTGCAGATTGTGGCCCATGTCGGCGTTAACGACGCCATGGACCGTGGATCCGAGGAGATCCTGCGTTCCTTCAGGGAACTGGACTCCGAAGTGAAGCGGGTAAGTCGCGACGAAGGGGTTGACATGACTCTTGCAATTTGTACTCTTGTCCCGAGGATCGATCGTGGACCCCTGGTTTGGAGCCGAGTGGAGGGCATAAACCAGAGGTTGCGTCGCTTCTGCACGGACATTGGAGCCTCCTTCGTCGACCTTCGGCCGGCAATCCGATCGTGTCGGACCCCTCTGAACCGTTCTGGTGTCCATTACACGGCCGAGGCAGCTAGCTGTGTAGCGAGTAGCATACTCGATCACTGTAGACCTTTTTTAGGATAGAGGGTAGGGCAGAGAGTAGGTCAGCTAATGGGTCGAATCAGGTACCATCGCGAACAATATTTAATAGAAAAAATATCCAAGAAAGCGTTAAGTCTAAAGAGAACAGTAAGAGGCCAGTTTCAAAAAATAGCAGTAATGTAACTTTGAATATACCTAAGAAAGCGAGTTGTAATGAGAATACACATTCCGGGAATACGCTTACTGATAAATCCTTTTCTGTCGTGGTAGTAAATTGCCGTAGCTTAAGGAATAAAGTAGCTGACTTCTACCATCTAATTGAAACTACTGACGCAGACTTAATTATAGGGACGGAAAGTTGGTTGTGTAACGAAATCGCAGATAATGAAGTATTCCCAAAAAATTTCACAGTTTATAGAAAAGATAGAGTGGAAAGGACCGGGGGAGGAGTTTTTATTGCAGTGTAGGATTGTTATATTAGTAGGAGGGAGTCATTTTCCGACGACCAGGTAGAAAGCGTATGGTGCTCCATTCAAAATCCTAAAGCAAAAACAATCTATGTGTGCGCATATTACAGACCACCAGATACCCATATAACCTCAATATTAGGACTAGAAAGTCAACTCAGTAAATTAACCACTCAAAAAAACGACTGTCATATTATAATCGGTGGGGATTTCAATCTTCCGTCCATAGACTGGGACACGTACAGTTTTATCACTGGGGGGAAAGACAAAGACCTTTGTGAGTCACTCCTGTATACATTCACATCTCACTCACTACATCAATTAGTCACTGCTCCAACTAGAGGGAAAAATACACTTGATCTTTTAGCGACAAATATTCCACACATGGTTGTAAACATAGGTACGGATAAGGGAATAAGCGACCACAAGATAGTTAAAGCTAATTTTTCCGTGAGCATGATCAAGAAACATAATCCACAAAGAAAAATCTACTTATATAATAAGGCTGACTACGAAGGTATGAAACGAGAGTTCCAAAAGTCATTTACTAATTTTCAAAAAATAAGTATCAACAGTAATACTGAGGTTTTGTGGAATACTTTCCTCAACGTTACACGATCAGTAGTTAGCAAATACATACCAAGTAAATGGAAAAGAGCCAATGCAGAGCCTAGGTGGTATAACGCGGAGGTTAGAAAAACATTAAAGCACCAAAGAACATGTCATGCTAGGTTAAAAAGGGCAAAAATTAACAAATCCTCCGAAGAACTATACACAGTCACCGAAAATTACAAAACATCTAAACTCTTAGCAAAAAAAGCGTGCCGAAGGGCGTTAGCTGATTTCAAAAGTAAATTACTGGGAGGACAATTGAACGATAATCCCAAGGCATTTTGGTCGTATGTTAGGGACACTCAAGGAAATAAATCAACAGTACACACGCTTAAGAATATCAAAGGGGAAAAGATAACCAACAGTCTACAAAAAGCCAATTCGTTAAACTCATTCTTCAAAAGCATTTTCAGTACTTATACACCACATCTTTTCGATCCGCAGCCAGTTCGTTCCCAAACATGTATGCCTGAAATTATTATAAATTGTCGCGGCATAGAACAGCAGCTAAAAAATATTAACCCCAACAAATCCCCCGGTCCAGATCAAATACCTGCTCGCGTATATAAAACAATGGCATCAGACATAGCGCCTTACTTAGAATTAATATTTACCAAATCTTTAGTAGATCACGTAGTGCCTAAGGACTGGAGAGTAGCAAATGTCACACCTATATTCAAAAGCGGCGACAGGGAAGACCCTAGTAACTATAGGCCTATTTCTCTCACATCCATGCCGTGTAAGGTATTTGAACACATAATCGTAAGCTCCATTATGAGTCATTTAGATAGGGAGGCATTGTTAATAAATAACCAGCACGGATTTCGAAAGGGTAGATCTTGCGAAACCCAATTGGCCCTCTTCGTTCATGACATCTTGCTCTCGGGTGAAAATAATGTCCAAGTTGACGCGATATTCCTCGATTTTAGGAAAGCTTTTGATAAGGTACCTCACGTTAAGTTGCTCTCAAAACTAGAAGCATATGGAATAGATAAAAACATTATTAGTTGGATTAATCAATTCTTACATGGGCGGGAACAAAGGGTTGTCATAGACGGTATCATGTCAAACACAGTTAGCGTTACATCGGGTGTTCCTCAGGGAAGTGTAATTGGTCCACTTTTATTTCTCTTGTACATTAATGATATTAGTAACGTCGTTAAAAGTAAGCTTAGACTCTTCGCAGACGATGCGGTTGTGTATAGGGATATTAACAATTCCGAAGATAGCGACTCGTTAACAATCGACCTACTTGCTATTCATGCTTGGTGCGAAAAGTGGCAGATGGAACTAAACATAAAAAAGTGCGTAGCACTCAGCTTTTGGAAAAAGAAAAATTGGCCAGTTAGGGCTTACAGAATTAAAAATACAGAAATTATTCACGCCGAGTCTGTTAAGTACTTAGGAGTCACAATTAGTCACGACCTATCTTGGGGAAAACATATTAGGGAAATATGCGGTCAAGCATATAGGAAGCTAGGCTTTATCAAGAGAGTACTCGGAAAATGTGATGAGAAAGTGAAAGAACGTTGTTATTTTTCAATCGTTAGGCCTCATCTGGAATATGCTGTTAGTGTATGGGATCCATACGAAACGGGGTTGATATCAGAGTTAGATCGCGTCCAGCGAAGAGGAGCTAGGTTTGTGAAACGATGCTACGATAAGTTGGCTAGTGTGTCTGGACTGTTAGAAGAATTAGGATGGGAATCGCTATCACAGCGTAGATTAAATTATAGGCTTAACCTCCTAAATAAATTTCAGGAAAATCATTTTACTGACGACGTAAAAAACATACTATTAACCCCTTCGTACTACGGCAGATTAGATCGCGCCAATAAAATTAGAGAGCTAGATTGTAGAACCGATAGGTATAAAATGTCATTTTTTCCGCGTACCATTCGGGACCATAACAGCTGTGATCGTCGTCATGAATAGTTCGAGTATTGACAATAGGCAGGCAGTTAATCTTTCTCATTATATTCTCCTCTTTCTTATTTATGCATGATGTAAATATTGGTGTTCTTATTTATGCATGATATTTTGAATCTGTAGTAGTAGTCTTTGTATCCCTTGCATGTTAGAACGATTGGAGATAGAATGTTTCTTGGGTATTAGATTTGTAATTGGCGCTTTGCATGTGTGGTACGCGGGCTTTAATGTAATGTCGGCATTCTACCATATCATTCATGCATGCCTGGTGCGAAAGCACCCCCTGCCACACACCCTTTGGGTGGCTTGCAGGGTATGACGTAGATGTAGATGTAGATGAAAGTTTAATTTGGTTTGGTTTTTGAGTCAAAAAATGGCTCAATGCGATAAGATAATTGATACGTATACAATTAATTGAGTAATTGAGAGAGGTACTGAATGAATGTGGCCCTGGTGAGAGAATAATTGTACTAGGGGATATGAATGGCCGGGTTGGAGTCAGTGCGAGTGAATGATAATGATGAAAACTTGGAGAGTATATGCTTGGGAAAAAGATTTTTGGTTTCAAATAGATGATTTAGGCATAATAAAATCCATATGCATACATGGAAAACGGGAGAATGCAAGAGCATGATTGAGTTCACAGTTAATAGTGAGAGCTTGAGAGAGTTTGCGATAGATACATGGATGCTGAGGAATGCTGAGTGTGGAAGAGATCACCACTGGATGGCCTCAAGAGTGGATCTGTGTAGAAAGTGAGTCCCAAAGAAGACAAGTGCACGCAACCATACGAAAGTAAAAGTGGAGAGGCTGTTAGAAACTCAGATGAGAGTATGTCATGGATGCACGCATGAGAATGTGCCGCCTTATAAGCACAAAGAATGGCAGGAATATGTCGGAGTGGGAGTTTGAATGATCTGCGGATGAGTTTTCAAGAAATGTGATTGCAGAATATGCAGAAAGTGTATCTATATCTACTTATTACCCTGCAAGCCACCATAAGGGTGTTTGGCAGGGGGTAACTTAATCACCAACATGAACTTCAGTTGGTTTGAACTGCTAGGGTTGGTTTGGACAGCCCACTAGACAATTTTACAAAATTGCCTTCAAAACTTTGCCAAACACCTTTTCACTTCTGACCACCACAGTGATTTTGATTGTAATATTTTACATTCGACTAACGATTAACGTGAGTTGGACATTGTGGAACAACTGGAAACTTTAAAATGTTTGCACGACCCTAAGGTCACTTTAATGAATGAATGTACCCTGCCTCCTCCCCTATCCTTGACGCCGCCGTTGCCTCCGCTCCGCTCCGCCCCACACCCATTCAAGGTCCTACACCAGCGCTTCGCCTTACCGCTCCCACCTCCCACATTCGCCATCATTCCCAACAGTAAACCCCACCCCCTAACCCAAACACATCCTCCCATTCCTCTATTTTTAGCCATATCACGTGGCATTGGCGAATATATACAGGCTGCATGCATGACTTCTCCACCTGAAGATGGTACTTAGCGCCGAAATCCGGGTCGTGCTTTTTAACTTGTTATTTTAAACTGTTGTTTCAGTAAAATTTTTAACTAATTTATCCATTGTCTGATTTATTAAGAATAATTTATTCCTTTCTTCTTAAATTCGAAGTACATTCCAATTTAACAAAAAAATTGGGAAGCTTCAGGTTACCTCAAAGATAAATTCATTCATATAACTGTGTGGGGGTAAAAACTCAAGTCACCTAACCAACCCTAACTCTTTATTTGTCCCAGATATTTTTAACCCATTGAGTGCGGCATGACGTGATATCACGTCATGGTTGTCTTTCCGCCGGCGCTGATGACGTGATATCACGTCATGTTCACCGGGAGTGTTCCTGCTTTCACTAGTGAACTTTCACTAGGCCCTATAGTGAAAGCTGGAACACTCGCGGTACAAATGACGTGATATTACGCCATCAGCACCAGCGTAAAGACAACCATGACGTCATATCACGTCATGCCGCACTCAAAGGGTTAATGAACTATGAAAAATGAAGTGGACATGAGGAATTCTTTTTATTTTTGAGTAATTGCTGTACCACCATATTGTAACAAATACTTTGACTTTAGACTTGGTATTTGCAAAAATTACTTTTGCACTCCAGTTTTTATAAAATTATGTGAACTTTGGACAGCCCACTAGACAATTTCACAAAATTACCTTCAGCTGAAGTTGGTGGTTTCCAGCGATACTTTGTGGAATTTGCTAAACATTTTGAATGAATAGGGTAAACTTTAAGTTAAGTAATGGTAGCGGGCGTGACTTCGTGGAAATCCTTCATAGTAGGAGCGTCTGAAGAAATTACAACTTGGCTGTTTCCACATGAGATTTTATTATTACCGACCATGGTTTCGTTACAGAGTAACATTATCAAGGTGATAACACCTCATGTGGAAACAGCCAAGTTGTAATTTCTTCAGACGCTCCTACAGGGTAAACTTTGTTTATCCACAATGATTTAAATGACTTACGAGCATGGTTTCGACGATTAACGTCACCGTCGGGTGATGACTAACGACATCATCATGACCTAATGATGACGTTAATCGTCGAAACCATGGTCGTAAGTCATTAAATTCATTGTAGAAAAACAAAGCTTACCCTATTCATTCAAAAATACCTTCAAATGGTTTGGTTCACAAATGCATATTACATAAATGGAAAAACGAGATTTAATCCTTTATATTTACAGAAGAAATAAACTATATAACTGTAAATTAGCTCATATATATAATCAGTACATATATGGAAAAACGAAATGAAATGCTTTACATTCCGAGAAAGAATAAGTTTTATAACAGTGAATAAGCTCAAATGGAATCAGTACATTTATGGAAAAATATGGTGAAATGCTTTATTTCAAAAGAAAAATAAATAAATAATATAACTGTGAATCAGTTTATACATGGAATCTGTACATATATAGAAAAACGAAGTGAAATGCTTTAAATTTAAAAAAAAGTAATATTATATGGAATATGGTTCATATGTGGAATTGGTACATATATGGAAAAAGAAAGTAATGTGAATGTTCAATGTGTTCTGTGAATAAGTTCATATATAGAATAAATTCTTTAAGGAAAACAAGGTTTAATGCTTCATATTCAAAGAGACAGAGTAGTTAAAAATTTGTAGAGAACTAAACAAAATTTAGCTCAGTTAAAAAACAAAAGAAAAATATCGTTTTAATACTTCGAGCGCTTGACATGCGTCAAACCCGAGGGTATTAAATTGGAAGGATGGCTTCCACACATTTGCTCTCCGCGATCATTAGCCTTGCCATTAGATCCACTAACCTTCACCGCCATTTTTTCTCTTCCACGCGGAGGAGTGTCGCGCATCAGAACGTGAATCGGCACCACTCGGATGTGGGTGGTGGGTTAATAGGAAGGGGGGGGTGTTAATGGTAAGGGGCCCGGACTGTGCGAGAGGTGGGCGACGTTGAAAAGAGGAGGTTTCCGTCCCCGAGTCTCCGAATCTCCGGATGACACCTCTTGCGACGAAACATCACGTCCTCTCGGGGAGATGGCTGGAGAGGTAATCGCGGGGCATTGAGCACTTATTTTGATGATGTAACTTGGGGGTCGAGAAAAAATTAAACGACTGCATATTTTCAAAGCTCATCCGTTTTTGCGGAGGAAATCACTTCACAGGCAGAAATGCAAATTATAGAGGAATCATTTTTGTCGTTTTAATAACGACAATGTTGGGTTTATCCACCGCGACAGTGGCTTTGTAAGCACGACTTCGTCTCATGTGCTACAATGTAGACTTGAGGCCTGAACATCTAGTTCGCATAAACCCCCCTCGAAATTCGCCTTGAAGGAATATGGCTAGGTGGTGTAACAGGCTTACACACCTGACCGGCAATTGGTAGATCTGGGTTCGACTCCCGGTCAAGCCAAATGATTTTTTCAAAGCGAATTTCAACCCTGGTGCATATTTGAAATGTTTTCTTTTTGTTAAAGTAGATTATGACTTCAGTTTTCAGAGCGGTTTACAAAATTTAGGCGTAAATTCTATTAAAACATGTATTTTCGGATGGGCACAACACTCTAATACTTGTCAGAAACCATTATAAACACGCGAAACGTGTTTTTTGCGTTTAGAAGAAAATCTGTGTATATGTGATTCAATTATAGCGAAATATATACCATGTTCCTTAAGGCTACGTGTTGAAATAGCATTGAGTTGGCAAAAAAAAAACAAATCGGTACGATGCAATATGGTGCACTTTTACTCATATATACTACTAATGGGAACATGTAAGTAAAGCTTCACGTAAAGCGACAATTAAACAAAATCCGCTCCAGCCACCTTAAAGGCTTTTTAGGTCGCAGAAGTCGGCGAATTTCGGTTGGACACAAAATGCATTCGTTTAGATAGGGAACTTTCTGGCTGTTGTGCGATAAACAGCCAAGGTTACTGGCAATAAAGGATGAAGGGGGGTTGATAGCTTGAAGTCCCACGTTGGCCTGAAGAATTTCTCCATTCCGCGTCAATAAGCCATCGCGAACGCCGTCACGGAGCTCAGAGCTCTGATTTTTGCTGGGGGCCTTGTCATAAAAGGAATCTTGAAAAACAACAAATACTTTCTTCGGAGATCATGTTGAGCCTTACATAAACTTAACGCATACACCATATTTACACTGTGGGTGGAGTAAACATGAAGTCTTAAAATAAAGTCAAATATCTTGGAATTACCTTCACTTTAGAC
The DNA here is from genome assembly GCA_963169105.1 of Ceriagrion tenellum. Lineage (NCBI taxonomy): Eukaryota > Metazoa > Arthropoda > Insecta > Odonata > Coenagrionidae > Ceriagrion > Ceriagrion tenellum. The sequence continues at coordinate 100,639,216 of OY720638.1, read as the reverse complement.
ATATCGTGGGGAACACACCTTCAAAACATTTGCGGCACAGCATTAAACAAGCTAGGATTTTTCAAGTGTATAATGTGAAGGTCCTCGGATGATAAAGGAAAAGAGAGATTTTACTTCACTCTGGTTAGGCCACACCTCCAATACGCCGCGAGCATTTGGGACCCTGGTCATAAAGATTTAACCGAAAACATAAATAATATACAAAGGAAATGTGCGCGCTTCGTTAAAAACTGCTACGAGGGAACGTAGAGTTTCACGACTTTAAGAAGGATTTGGCTGGAAGCCACTAGAGACTCGAAGGCTACACGCTAGGCTTAGTTTGCTTGAGATTCTGGACCGGTGTTTTTCACAGCGATACAGAGAATATCATGTTAACGTCACACTGCATGTTTTGGTCCTACAGAAGTGATACAACGAGAGGTATAATTCCGAACAGATAGTTACTCAAATTCGGTCATTCCACGCAAAATAAGTGAGTATAATAAAAACTGAGCTCTACTTAATACCCTCCCATAATAAACTTCATTTTTTCACCTCCCAAAGCCTTATCTTTTACACGGCAGGTGTCCTAACACCCTCGGCAACACCCCCATGCTGGGGCTCGCAGGGTACTATTTAAATGTAGATGAAGAGAACTTGGGTCCTGATGATGTCGCACACCAACAAAACCAAGGTCGTGAGAAATATAGTTGCGTGTTGATGCAATCTACTTGTGTATATACTGGGGACTATAATTAAATATCAGCAAATGCACCAAAGTTCACTTTCTGCAAAAGTCATCAAAAAAATGCAATATCTGTACGCATTCGCCATATTTACACTGTGGGTGGATTAAACATAAAATCTTCAGATACAGTAAAATATCTTGGAATCACCTTAACATCTGATATATCGTGGGGATTACACATACAGAACATATGTGGCGCAGCATTAAAGGAACTAGATTTTGTTAAACGTATAATAGGAAGGTCCTCGGATGAAAAAGTCAAAGAGAGATGCTACTTCCCTCTGGTTAGGCCACATCTCGAATACGCCGGAAGCATTTGGGACACTGGTCAAATAGATTGAACCAAAAAATTAATAAAATACAAAGGAAAGCAGCGCGCTTCGTTAAAAACTCCTACGAGCATATATATAGTGTCTCACAACTTTTAGAAGGATTATGGTGGGAGCCCCTAGTGACTCGGAGGCTACACGCTAGGCTTAGGTTGCTTGATACATTCAGAACTGATATTTTTCAGATCGATATAGAGAATATTATCATGACTCCTCACTACATCTCTAGGTCTGACAGATGCGATAGAATAAGAGAGATACACTGCCGAACAGACAGGTACAAGAACTATTTCTTCCTGCGAACAATAAGTGACTACAATAAAAACTGAGCTCCACTAAATACACTCCTATAATACATGTCACCATTCCATCTCCAAAAACTTACACCTTTACACGGCTGGTGACCTAACACCCCCTGCCACACGCCTATGCGGCCTCTCGCGGGGTATTATGTAGATTTAAATGTATGTTGTTCATCCACATGAATAAGTTCTACAAATTTACGCTGGAAACAATTAAGTTTAACTGACTTAGAAAATGAAATGCCAATTTAGCAATTTCCCATTATATAATGAGTTCCTGGTGCAAAAAGTGAAGAATTGATGACTTGTATCTTCATGACACTAGGTAATCCACTAAGTATATATAAGGTGTTCCGCTGCAGGTTAAACACGTTGGTTTCCCGTTCTCAAACTTGTTTCAGTTAATGTCTATGTTTACATGTCAATGTCATGAGTCCGTTAAAATGCATGGGGTACGTCCTTTGCATTGGCAAAGAAGGAGTGGCTAGTCAAACGATACATTAATGCCAAATATTTATACAAGGTAATGACACGTAGGAAAAATATAATATAAGTGAAATAAATATTCTAACAATAGTATTTAAACAGTAAAATAATAACTGTCAAATAATTATATTTCGACAGGCACCCATCATCATCCACAGCTCTACAGCCCGGTGTGGGCCTTGGCTTCCTCTACAATGTGCCTCCATTCATTTCTTCTTCTGGCTTTCTCCCTCCATCTCGTGACTCCCATTGCCTTCAAATCTTCTTCAGCATCCTGTAGCCATCTCTTCCATGGTCTACCTCTCTTCCTGACCCCTTCCATCTTGCTATTTAGAATTAATTTTGGCATTCTTTATATTCCCATTCTTTCTACAATACCCAACCATGCTAGCCGTAGTGCTTTGGAGAATCTATGTCATTTTCTTCTATAATATCATTTATCTCCATATTCCTTCTAATCCTCCATCTCTCTCCTTCTTTAATTGGGCCATAGATCCTCCTTATTATCATTCTTTCAAATTTCTTAAGGATTTCTTCATCGTGTTTTGATAGAGTCCACGTCTCAGCCCCATAAGTTACTACTGGTCTTATCAGGATTTTATAAATCTTCAGTTTTGTGTTCCTAGACAGCTAGGTTGATTTAAGGAGAGGTACATTCGCAAAATAGGCTTTGTTGCCTTCCATCACTCTGTGGTTGATGTCATCAGACACTTTGTTTTCATTATTCAACATGACTCCCAGGTAAGTAAATTCCTTGACCCCCTTAAACTCATAGCTTCCAATTCATATGTTTTGCAGGTCTCGAGTGGCCTGTGAAGATGACATTTTCATATATTTCGACAGGCATTGGGTGTCACTTATTCTTGAACTTGATCTTCAGAGCCAACCACATGCTTTAAGGAACACAAATCACACACTTGGACAATATATAACAATTTTATGCTCTTCATTGGAAACTGCTAAGCTTAGAATTTAAATAATTTTCACCGGTAGAATATATACACTACAGCGAAGAGGAGCTAGGTTTGTGAAACGATGCTACGATAAGTTGGCTAGTGTGTCTGGACTGTTAGAAGAATTAGGATGGGAATCGCTATCACAGCGTAGATTAAATTATAGGCTTAACCTCCTAACTAAATTTCAAGAAAATCATTTCTCTGACGACGTAAAAAACATACTATTAACCCCCTCGTACTACGGCAGATTAGATCGCGCCAAGAAAATTAGAGAGGTAGATTGTAGAACCGGTAGGTATAAAATGTCATTTTTTCCGCGTACCATTCGGAACCATAACAGCTGTGATCGTCGTCATGAATAGTTCGAGTATTGACAATAGGCAGGCAGTAAATCTTTCTCTTTATATTCTCTACGTTCTTATTTATGCATGATGTAAATATTGTTGTTATTATTTATGCATGATATTTTGAATATGTAGTAGTAGTCTTTGTATCCCTTGCATGTTGGAACGATTGACGATAGAATGTTTCTTGGGTATTAGATTTTTAATTGGCGCTTTGCATGTGTGGTACGATGGTTTCCATGTACGGAGTTCTACCGTATAATTCATGCATGCCTGGTGTGGAAGCACCCCCTGCCACACACCCTTTGGGTGGCTTGCAGGGTGTGACGTAGATGTAGATGTAGATATATGCTTCAAAAATGCATTAAACAGTGTAAAACTATAATGAATCAATATGCAAAGATATTGTGATATTTTTCCATATATTCTTATAATGGTCTCAATTTTACGTCAGTGTTGACTCTAAAGTAGCAAATTTTTACCTCCGACGTAATTATTGCATCAAAGAAAATAAAATATCTAACGTAGAATATATTAAATACTTAGGCGTCACCATCACTGAAGACATGTCATGGGGGAAACACATCAGGGAAATAACTAGTGTAGCAAACCGTAGATTAGGATTCGTAAAAAGGGTTCTAGGCAAATGGGATGAGAGAGTACGAGAAAGAAGCTATTTTACACTTGTCAGGCCTCATTTAGAATATGCCGCTAGTATATGGGATCCGTACGAGGAAGGTATGATAAAAGAATTAGAGCGCGTGCAAAGGAGATCCGCTAGGTTTTTTGTTAAAGGCCATTATGATAATTGTATAAGTGTTACGAGTTTAATAGAAGAACTAGGATGGGAATTACTATCAGAACGCAGGTTAAAATTTAGGTTAACCCTTAAGCTGCGGCAGCAAGATTTTTCGCCTACCACTCTGTGCGGAAGAAAGCGACTCAGAGCCTGTCCCTCTCCTCTTTAGGGAGATGGAGAGCAGGTAGAAGACCCTTCTTACCCTCTCGCAATCTTCCTTCCCTTTTTTCGACCCACTCCCTGCGGGGGTCGGCCGGAAGTTGGTCATAAATTAATTGAGCAATGAACAACGGGGCTATTTTATTTATTTATTCAAAATTGTTAAAATAAGTATTATGATAACTATCCTTGTAATTTTCTGATTTATACGACTCCAAACACCGTGTATATCCGTTGATTTTCGCCTTATTTGGTACGTATGTATTGATATATTTTTAAATGTTTTATTTCCTGAAATTAAAACTCCAAACACAATTATAAATGGTTTCCACGGGAATGAGGGTTAAATTAAAGTAAAATAATTAATTTTATACTTTATTTTTCTAGAAAATACTAAAAAATTATTCAGTGTGACATTCCTTGAAACATGGATCTAAACATAGCACCGTATTACATTCTCGACACCAAAATCTGGAATTATTTCTTTTCTCTCTTCTGAGAATTTTTACATACAAAACATTATCTTTGGGGATCTTTTGTGTTTTCACTATGTGGAATTTTCTCAATAAAATGCCTAGAAGTTAATCTGTGTGGTAAATTTTCCCTCGCCCCCAATTTTTCCCTTGCTAAATCACATGATTTACTTAGAAGTTGATCAATTACAACTCTAACAAATTTCCTGTAGGGACTTTTACTCCCAGTTCTCTTTTTGTGTAAATAAAAAGCATTCAGCATGGAGACACCCAGTAGATGAAAAAATAGTTTCTTATAACACTTCACTGGTTTTCTCATGCATTCAACTGAACCAATCATCATATCCGATTTGTCAACTAAGCGCATGTTCTTTATATAGTCCACAACAGCATCTGGTTTCTCAATTTTTTTCACCAGTCTTATGGCATTTTTCCCACTTTCCACAAGTTTTTCCTGATGTACCGTCGACATAACAAATCAAATACACAAATAATCTAGAAATCGCAACAAAGTATGCTCGTCACAAGGGAGCTACTGAAAGGCAACTGCTGCGGCCTCCAAAGCTCATCGAGTGGACAATTGGAAGGGTCGCACCCGTCGCACCACATGGCGATGGAAAGCGACCCATAATGAGCGGGGGAGTGACCAGTATAGGGTAGGAATGGGGATGGCCTATTGTTCCCCCGTGGCAAGAGAAGGCTGGGGTCGTAAAAATAAGGGAGGGTTCTAGGCTCTGGAGGCAGGACACGGTCAAACGTTTAAAAACGTTTTTCCCGCAGTTGCCCGTGAAAACGTAGATAAACGTTTGCCGCAGCTAAGAGGTTAAACCTTTTAAGTAAATTCGAAACCGATTTGTTCACAGATGACGTTAGATATATATTGAGAACCCCTGCGTATTATGCTAGGTTTGATCATATTAACAAGATTAGAGAGATAGATTGTCGTACCGATAGATTTAAAATGTCATTTTTCCCACGTACCATAAGAGAGAACAATAGGCAGCGTAGCAAAGGGATAGGTAGGTGAAATATAGTTAGAGTAGTCTGTAGTGCATGATGCAAGTAATATTAATCCCTTTTTTATTATGTAGATACCAACCATGTGACCCTATTATCTAGCATGCCTTCATTAAATATCCTAGTTGCATGTCAATAGTGTATGTTTGGTGATCTTCACCCCCTGCCACACACCCTCGTGGTGGCTCGCAGGGTATTACGTAGATGTAGATTTAGATGTAACAACGTCTAAGTACGAGGACGTAAGAACGTAAGTCTTTTAGTAACCTCTTGAAAATGACGCTATTGCGTTGAAACCGGTTAAGGATAATAAACCGTGTGGGAAAGTACAAAGTTATTTCATTCTAAACCGTAACAACGTCTGCCAACTACAAATTAATATTCACAATACTATCGGCATCATAAAGGTGGCATGAATATGCTCTCGAAACCATGCTTAAGTTGGCGTTTACAATTCCGATGCTTACGAGACAAAAAGTGGCTATTTATGATCACTTTTCCAGACATATTCAGCAGGTGTTGTCATGCCAAGTACTTTAAGCGCTCACCGGAACCATATTATGCTTCATAAAAACATTCCCTACTAAAAAGTTGATGATTTGAACCTCAGGTCAGACTATATCATTGTGTTAAAAATAAACATGTGTACAGATAAACTAATAAAAATTCTGATATTGCAATTAACAGCCGACAGCCTTTATATATATCAGGAGGGCAGAGGATGGGGGGATGAGGGATGTTAAGGAGGGTGGGAGGGAAGGTGAAGGGTTGGGAGTGGGAAGGTTAAGTTGAAGTTTTTTTTTAGGTGGGAGAGCTAGCAACGGGGAATGGTTAAGGAATTCAATGTCGTTAATTAGCTTCTTTCTTCTCTTCCTTCTCAAGGTAATCTCCCACTGTTCCAGTGCGTCGAGGTGTCGTCCTTTCTCTTCATGCACCAGGATTTTTGGAGTAAAATTGCACAAATGTCCTTCAGCGATTAGGTGTTTTGCTAACTGTGATTTAGTGTCTTTATTTTCGAAGCACCTGTTGTGTTCTGATGCACGTATCTGGAAATTTCCACCAGTCTGTCCAATATACGTTGAGTCACACAACTGCTAGATAGAGTAAAAACATCTTGACTACTTCCCCTATGGCATCTATTCTCTGCAAAGAGAGTATTATTATCATGGTACTACAAAGACATCCATATCGTATTGTAATACGCCTATTATTTTGAGTCCTCTCTATGGACTGGTACTATGATGAGAAAATACGGTAATGATTTCAACTTATTTGTTTTACTTAAGTTGGCGAGGAGTTAGAGATTTGGGTGGTTTCTCTCATAATTCGTACTCCGTTCCCTCATAATTCGTACTCTGTTGAGAGAGCCTTGAAATCCAAGTTGAACTGATGTAGTTGTTTAGGTTAACTTTAGCCAGCTAGTTTAGGTAGAATGAATGAATCGATGACATTTAAGTGAAATATGGACTCAAGGATATTCATTCACAGGCACCAGTTTCTATTTGATTATCTGCAGTGTGATATTTTGGACCTCCATGTTTCTCTATATCTATTTACATTCTATAGCTAATTTATATGCTCAAATTAGGAAATATTTTAAAAATAAATCCCATAAATAATTTTCCCAGAAATTTTCATAAAAACTATAATTACCCGAACTTACATATATAATACGAGTGGATTTGACAATTGACCTGTACATATTTCAGAGCTTTCACCACAGTTATACATTCAGGGTCATAATTATACGTCTAGTGTAGTAATTATATTCATCCTTCGGCTGATCGAATGGAAATTACTGATGGGACAAGAATTATCTCGGCAGCCTCATTAGTCGTCTTAACTGCCAATTATTTAGGCATATGTATCTTTAATCGTCAACGGCGCGCATACTAGTTTAATTTTATCCCACGTGTTTAATATTATGCAACAGCAGAAGAAAATGATAAACTCTCTGTAGCTATGCGTTGAGCGATGTTCCATTACCCTGATTTGAGTGAAGACCGTCGCGTCATCGGGTTGCGAACTCGGAGAAGTGATCGTAGTTGAGGTCAAACCACCAGCGTAGAGGTCGCTCATAATCAGTCATGTGAGTTTCAGAATGTGACCCCTAGCGAGTGATTGACGCGAGCCAGCTCGCAGCCAGTAACCAGCTGGGGTCAGCAACTAAATCTCTCCCATGCGAGTGAGTGTGAGGATGACGTAGGTGGGTACAGTAGCACTCGTTACACTGCAGGAGAGGTTACTTTATTTACCATAAGGGCAACAAGAATATGATTAACATCTACAAAGTACTGTTCCGACCACATTCAGGGTGTATGCCACGGGAATCCACATGCATCGCACGCCCCTGTTCAAGGTCGGACCCCACATGCTACCCTGAACAATAGACCAGGACTAAAAATCAGGCATGATGTGAATGCACGGCCAAATCAGAACCTAGGAAAGTGCTAGGTCGGCAAGCATGCCAACAATTTATACACGGATTGAGACACTGGGACCGTTTAGCCTTATTAATACTGCTAAATCATCCATCAATTCGTATTTTTGCTGTTCAATTAAGACGACAAACATTATTCACACTCCTTGGCCCTTAATCTCACTAGGTTGCGAGAAAATTTCAATAACTGCATTGAACTGTTCTTTCTATGATGCAGACGGCAAATGACAACTCCAACGATGTCATCCTAAGGAATAGCATCTCCACGTCATTTATCTTCTCTACTGATTTCCAATCACACGAATGATGGAACCATCTCGAGTAAATTATTACGGGGGAAACTTGTCCACCATCCGGATTTTTAGGCGGGAAATACTCGACAGAGAGCGTCAGTATTGTACGATAGAAAGGAATTCAGGGCTGGTACCAGGGATAACGGATTCAGCGTAATAAAAAGTCAAGAAGAAGGGGACTGCAGGAGTTACTATTACCGGATAATCTACTTTATATCATTGAATAAAAACAGAGAAACTGGCTTTAGACTTCGGAAAACTTGTGATATGGGAGTAAAGATTCATCAATAATACATAGGAAGGATAGTAATATATGAGTACCTGAGTACCTAGTTGTGCTTCGAGTATACGTGCCCACAGCGGATTACAGAGAAGATGAAGTGCATTACATGCGCCAAGGTTGATGAGGGGTGATGAGCTGAGGAATGTAAGAGGGGAATATAACGTACCTGAACCTGTAATTAATAACAACCCTGGCAATCAACAATAATACATTACAGTGGAATACAGTTGATGAAGACTAGAAGGTCGGGAAGTATGTTTTTCTAAACTTAAATAATAGATTAGAGAGAATTACTGAGTTCTGCCTACATCCAACATGGCCTTTTAGTTACTAATACATGATTTACAAGAACCGTAAGGTAAAATAGGTGTCAAAAATCCACAGAGACAAAGTAATATACCAAACTGTTCCGTAGAACATCGAATCAATTCGATGTTCTATCCCCTAGGCCACATTTGAATTAATTTCAGAGATGCTTTATTTATTTTGCCCCAATAATCTTTAATCTACTTCCAAGGGCAGTTAAAACGAAAAATAAAGTTGATTCCCATTTAAAGCAAGTTAAAAAATGGCTATTTAAACATGAGAGTATTGAAATACTATTTGCAAATGTCCATGAGAGTGTAAAGTATATAAATTTATGTAAAATGTGTATAGCACCATTTAAAACTAAAATATTTTGTTATGTTCCTTTGCACGAAATTCTTGGTTACCCCCACACAGGTTTATAATCTTTGATTAAACCCAAAGCTTCCGAATGTTTTTGCTAAATAGAAATGTAGTACTTCGAAGAGGTGAGAAGTTTTGGCGAGGAAAAACTTTTTTTGAAGCAGTTAGGAAAAACGAATATATGCAGATCATCAGAATAGCAAGGAACTGGGAGATAAGGATGAAATACGTAGGTTGTACCTCGTGAAAGTCATTACGACTGCGAAGTAGAAAAAGTAAGAGGAAGAGTAGGGCAAGGATATGTTTTGTCACCCATAATATTTTATTCCTACCTTTAAAATGAAAATAAAAGAAACATGAAAAGAAATTAAATAAGACTCAAAACCAAGATTAATTGTAGAGAGGAAATTAGCTCGCGACGCTAAGGATTCTACATAAGAATTTTAGATGAGGTAAAGGAAGGTTTAAAATACACACTGAACTACGCTAAAATAAAAAAAATGAAAAAAAAATTGCGACCAAAATAAAACTTAAAGTAATTATTACTTATCGTCTAAATCACGGGTAAAGGAATAAATCAAAAGGAGTTAAAGGAGTAAAAGGAATAAGGAGAATGAAATAAGAGGAATTATTCACTATCGGAATAGAAAGATCGCCAGAAATCGAAGATACAAGGAAGGTATAGGGGGAATAGTGGACCAAAAAAGTAAGTAAAATATTGGGCGAAAGGTCGATCAATAGCAAGCGAAAAGAACTGCCAAGATAGGAACAAATGCTCTCAATCATGCGCATTTATATGCCAATGAAGCAAGAACGATATCAACCAAGAAACACAGAGGATTGAACGCCACAGAAATTAGGTGATTCAGGAGAATGATGAAGAAGATAAACTGGACAGGGATAATCACCAAAGAAGGATTCTTACGATGGTGTTTAGTCATAACTCTGAGAAGTATGAGAGACAACCTTAATGGACACAGTAAAGAACACAACAGACCTTTGAAAACAAAAATGGAGAGAAAATTATATGGGAGAAAATTAGCGAGGAAAACCAAGGATGAAATGCGTCTGGCATTATGTGAGAGATGTAAAAGGGAAATGAAAGAATAAAATATGATTGCGGAAAGGAAGAGTAAAGAGCTATAATGAGTAATTTGCTGGAAGATTGTGATTCGCAGAAGAATGATAACATGGGCTTCCTATCACCTCTCCCTGTTGGCTCGACGTCGACACTCTGGAGGAAGAATCCGTGTGCAATTTTTCACATTTAGATGAAACTTGTATCTTAAAATAAATTCAGTAATTGAAGTTGTAGCATATGTGGAATCTTAATCTCGGTTTATAGATTCATCATCTACGTATACATCTACACACCACCACCTCGATCCTCCGCTGAGAGAGAAGATTCAATCGATAGCAAGCGAAACTAACTAGTAAGAAAGGAATAAATTCACACAACCATGTGCATGGAGATTGCATTTATACGCCAGTGGAGCAAGAACGATATCAACCGAGAAACACAGGGGATTGAACGCAACAAAAATGAGGTGATTCAGGAGAATGAAGAAGAAGATAAAATGGACAGAAATAATCACCAAAGAAAAATTCTTACGAGGATGTGTAGTCATAACTCTGCGTTTTATGAGAAACAACCTTAATGGACACAGCAAAAAACGTATCAGACCTTTGAAACATAAAGGGAGAGAAAACTGAATGGGAAAATTACCGAGGAAGACATCTGGCATTATGTAAGAGATGTAAAATGGAAATGTAGGAAAGAATAAAGCGGACAGCGGAAAGGAGAAGAGTAAAGAGCAGTAGTCAGTAATTCGCTGGAAGATTATGATATGGTGAAGAATGATAAAATGGGCTTAGAGTTGGTTGAAATGGAAAAAAGAGCTTTAAGTAGTTTCAGCGAAATATCATTTCACCCAGAAATCAATGAGTATGGTCTCATTTTAAAGAATAATATCTCGCCCTTCCAAAGACACCAAAATATCAACCCCTTACCGCACTACTTTCCGAGATGTTTGCCAAAAACTACCAATCACTTTACATACACAAATGAAAGGTCAAGTAACACCTAAGTTTAAGAGCGGTGATGAGGAAGGCCGTGTTCCAATTTAGATATCCCTTTATTAGTATATTCTCCGTACTACCTTAAGAACGAAGCTCTTTCATACTTACGAATAGAAACGGGTAACTAGCGCTACTAGTTATAGACCTACTCTCCTCACGTCTATCTCCTGCAAGATATTACATTATATAATTTTCAGTTCGATAATGGGGTATTTGGACAGTCAAAACTTGTTAGCACAAACCTCATTGAGTTGAGGCCTTGCCGAGCTAAAGACAAGATAATTACAGGATTGCTAACAGCACTTGTTCATTGTTGTTGCTCGTATTTTTCCAGCTCGATAAGACATGGTATCATCTTTTTTTATAACCGGTGTTTATTTCAACATCTTTGCTTCAAGATGATGTTTTTTTGTTCTTCACCCTAAATCTCCGTTTACCCCCTCAGCCCCCTCCTCATCTCCCCCATCAGCTTCATTTCATATCCTTAAATTGGTAATTACGATTCCAATTAGGTACGCTGCCAAATTGTGATAAATTTTAGAGACAAAACAATGTTCAATTCCGTGCGTCGGAGCATATAGCTGGTTATATTTCTCGCTGATATTTTATCTAGCTTTTAGGTGGAATGGTAACTGCTGCAACTAGCCACCTGGTTGAATCCACAGGGTGTCGCAAAAAACCACATCAACATCCGATGACGGGTCCAGAAATAGAGCGTGCCTTCGCCGAGCCCATACAACAGGCTGCCCAAGAGGAGATTGGCAATGCCGCACCTGATTTATTTTGAATTATTCATGGCACTCAAAGTTGATTACTGATTATCATACTTTGAACGACAGAACTTAATCACTCTAGTTTACAATAACCACGTACAATCTAACAGCAATACCACCCGTTTCTCGGCATTAAAAAATCGAGAAATGTAACATCGCTCTTCGTGTGAGATCAGAGAACGTAAAAATTTCGCCAGAAATGTATCCTACACCAAACAGCCATCATTTGACCATTGCAACGATTGAATAAATCAGTATCACATAGTAACACTTTGGATGAAATACTCCCCAGATATCGAACAGGCAGAGAGTCCAGTGTAGGACGTAATTCAGTTCTGCCGAGGATGTCGCGGGGAAAAATACTTTCCCTGGGTAATACAAATATGGGGGAACAGCTCTCCATACGTGGAGAGGTTATTAGCCACCTTTTTTCCAATTTTTAATGTTCTGATTCTTATCTTCGTCACATTTGAGCGGATAAGAAGAGCCGCGATATTGAACAACTTTCTATCAATTGTTACCGTCCAAGTTATCGAAATCCTAACGGGTAGCAACCGCGTCGACTTTTCATTCCGGAAACGAAAAGTTACATAATGACTCCTCCAGGCTATTTTTTATTTTGTCAAATTTGTAACAGCTATCTCTCAAGTTCCCATTGACTACGTCAAGAAGAGACTATTTCATCACTCGTACTGCGTCAATGTGATTACAATATGGATAGGGCGCGTAATGGAAATATTGCGTGACACTTAACCAGATGCAGTGTGATGGCTAATGCTGCTGGAGGCCGATTTTTTTCGCTAAATAAACTTCAAAGAAGATTTCCGAAACAAAACGCTTATTGGCCGTGACTTAAATCTCTTATTGAGGCATTTAGAGAGGACTAAATTGGATTGAATTGGATTTTTTGGGGAGGCGACCAACAGCTAAGGTCATTTGCGCCATAGGGGACAGGTAAGGGAGGAAGGGTGGAGAGAAACCCGGCGTCGGCATTAGCCTGCTCTAAACGAAAGGCGCCGAAGGCACCACGGTTTAACGTCTCACCCAACAGACTGAGTACTGCCACAAGACACTCAAGTAGGGATCGGGTTTCCCCTGAAAAACATCCTCCTCTGCAGAGATTTGAACCCGGGCTGCCCGTATGGTTCCTCACCACCCCACCAACCCGATCCCCCGAGAGGATTAAAAACAAGATTAAAGAATCAGGAGAGTTCAGCGAAAGTTTGGAGCGTGTCGGAATTTTGCCCACAAACGGTGAGCTGATGGAGGGGGATTTTCCCAAGGGCGTGCCCCCAACAGCCCAGCCCTCTCCTTCCCTCCGATTATACAAGTGTTTAACGCGAGTCATCTTACACTTTGTACCTGATGATGAGGCACTATAAGCCGACGAGTCGACCGTGACACTGATGTACGTCTAACAATTTATAATAAGCCATCGGCAGCGTAATGTCTCAAAGAGAGACCGGATTGTTTTCCGCGACCAGCGACGCGATGGCCCACGGCAGAGTAGCGAGGCCAGCGACTTTGTTCCTTGAAACAGCAAATTTGTACATATATTTGGAGGGAAAACAAACATGTATATTGGCGCCGAGCAACTAATATATCTACTTTCAGGTAGAAACGTTCAGTTGACGAAAACATTAGCGACTTCAAGCCATTTTTCGTTTGAAAACTGTCTGCACAGCAATATCTTACTTTTAACATAATACTGAATTTATGCTCGTCAGTTGAGGCCCTGCTACTACTCAGCGAGTTTCTATTTCTGTCCATTTTTGTCCAAACTAGTGACACAAAAGATGGAATCCACTTTTTTTAATCGATTGAGCCGAAAAAATATTAAAGGAGTCTTAAAAATTCCTGAATTGTAATACCATTGTGGAAAAGGAGATAAAAGGCACGGACAAAAATGCCTCATGAGGTCAATAAACTGTTAATACCAATGGCTTATCTTTATTTAGTCGAAAAATAAAATTATAGAATCGACGCTTTTCTATCAGTCATATTTAATAGTTGTAACCAGTATAGCTAATGAGTTTAGGATAAAACCATTTATGTGGGAAATATCTAGTGACAAAACTGGTTCCTGAAAAATTCCTGAATCGTAATATCAATGTGGAAAAGGAGATATAAGGCACCGACAAAAATGCCTCATGAGGTCAATAAACTGTTAATACCAATTGCTTATCTTTATTTAGTCGCAAAATAAAATTATAGGATCGACGCTTTTCTATCAGTCATATTTAATAGTTGTAATCAGTATAGCTAATGAGTTTAGGATAAAACCATTTATGTGTGAAATATCTAGTGACAAAACTGGTTACTTCTATCATTTTTCAACTAGCAAGAGCGAGGTGACTTTTTATTCGAAGTTAGCGATTGAATCCGATTATGAGTTGGCAACAAGGTCCTCATAAGGTATTAGGACGTTGGGTGGCAACGCGACCCCTCAGCGCCAAGCGGGACGCAGCAGAACCACGCGCCGACGACGCGTCGCGACCCTGGATCGAAAGGAAGGGGAGTGGGGGTGAGGAGGGGTGGGGAGCCGGTCTGTACCATCGCAGGGTTTGAGACTTCATCCCTACATTGATATTCACGCATGTACTACCCTGAGCGCTGACACTGGGGCGGATGGCAGGGGATGATAGGAAACCATTAATGGAAAAGAAAGGGAATAAGACAATTATACTGCATATGGGACGTGGCGAGAGTATATTGTACATTTTTAAGAAGACCTGATTTTCTCGCTCTGTTTTTTCAGTAGTCCCTAAGGGTGAGTGAGAAGAGGGCATCGTCCTACCGATTAGTTCGGCGATATCTTCCTCCATACTCTGTGGTTTCAGGCCTGATAGAGTGGAAACCGAACGTAACTACAATGTGAAAAAATGAACAACTTCCACTGTGATAATATTTATCACGACCGGTTCCGCTTTTATTCCAAAAATCCCTAAAATTTCGGCATAGCTTTTCGGGGGTCAAAAATGGGCTTCATTTTTTTCCTTTCCGCCCGAAAAAGAAACTTATGTTTGAAAAATAATTTTGTTTGTAATCACTTAGCATGTATTAAAATGGTCTAATTTTTATGTCTGTTTCATGAAAATCGCCCGAGGCGTTTGCGGATGATGAGTCTAAAATATTCCGTCGTCTCGGGCGTAACTTCGCGGAATTTGATTATCAATGTAAATAATATGTATAATTTAGTTTTTCCACATTTTATTACAACAAGAAAACTCAGGGTTGTATATTTGCTGGGCCGACAATTGGTGTGGTTCCCTGAACACTAAGGCCGTTTTCGAACTTGGCAAACGCATAGATTACTTGATACCAAGATATCTTGATACCTAGGCAAGCAAAGTGAAATTCTTACTTGACACTTTCGTAGCCCTTTTACGATGGAAGGGACATCATGCGGCCTTCATCTCGTAAAACATACGAAAAGCGCCATCCGTGTCCATAATTTTTGTGGTTGATGGAAGTCGATTGCTTCTTTAAAATACTTCCCATCCGTATGCGCATATTAAAAGGGAATATAATTTTTAAAATCTTATTGCTTATGAATAAAATAATTCTCATATACCATTATGTGGTGAATAACTATTATGCTTAGATTGCTAGGGTCTGCTGAAGTGGACGACATATCACTCACTGTATTTCACCACAGACAACGTCTTTATGCACAAAAAGGCATTATAATATTTCTTGTCTACATGAAAAAACAGGTAACAGTATTTTAATATATTACACTCCGAACAAACTACCTATGATCTTCAACTGATAAATACGCGCATAGGTAATTAAGTTGAAAACAAATTACACTTACCCTAATGGTTTATTGTCCCCTTTCATTGATGAATGCAGTGAAAACCTCTCCAATGTCAACGTTATTCACAATTATGATGTTCGTTAGCTAAAAATAATGCTGCCAATGAAATTATGGCTACCTTAGAGTACTTTCCATCGGACCAGAATTCTTTCATATAATTTCTTATATCATTTTTTCATTTGATTTCTTTTCCTTCCAGAGTAAGGAAGATAAATTTTGTAGGTCCAATGAAGTAAACAAGGACGGTACATCTACAATGTATGGAATTATTCACACAACTATTAGGTACCAAATCTTTTATCAGTATATTCACATTTGAAAAGCCTTTAAATATAGCGAATTCATCAATTTTTCCGCAAAAAAATAATAAATATCACACATGTATACGTAGTAATGATAAAATAGTATCCATTTGAAAGTTTATTCACTTCTATTTTCCATACAAGCCCATATTATCACACCCCGAGTTCTAACTTAAAACCTAGCAAGCATAACAAGTCTCCTTTATCGTTGACTTGGTATCTTTCCTCGATAGCTAGTGAACAAGCGCATGGTGATGGCGCGTCCATGACGTCATAGCTTTCGATGCGTACTAGGTTTCAAGGCAAGATTGCTTGATTTTCCAAGTTCGAAAACGGCCTAATAAAGTAACATTTCCAACGCTCTCTTGGGAAGACTTGTATCTCGCATTGACGGCGTTATGTCTGGAAAGACATTCTTTCTTGGAACTAATTAATGAGAATCATTTCATGTAATCCCCATTATTTGTGGAAATTAACCATTTGCCAGAGGTAGATTCTGTGACAACATTTAAAGATGATTTTCCATTGTAAAGTTAATTTAAATGTTTTTCAAAACTCATTTATTTCACATTATGCCGCTAGAAATTTTCCTCCACTGCAGTGATTCAAAGCCTCCCATTCCTTCGAATGGCGACCTAGTGCCACTGGCCACTACGCCTACCCAACTCCCCTCTTCCCAGAGGAATTAATTCTCAAAATATCAACAGATGCTAGCCTCGCCTCGCGACGGCAACACGGTGCTTGAATCTCCAGCTAAATCGTAGGCAAGGGACGTGAGCCACCCCTCATTCTCGCTTCCACGATGTTTTCTCTTAGATTTCTGCTAAGCCGCGTAATACACACGTCACAGTAGCTGCACGGTTAGATGCTCTTTTTTTACCCCGGCACGCAATAAAGTGCTCTCCTAGGCGCGGTGAAAGTAAGGAGCAATGAAATTTCTCCTGCATCCGAAGCAGGAAACAGCTCTCACCGCGACGGCATCAACAGACGCAACATCCATTGCTTTCTCAACGAGCGTGGGAGAGGTAACCTTTCTTCGTCTTCCGCAAATTTCCGCCGTCCATACTGACACAGTGCTCTAGCCTCTTGCACTCGCGAGGCTCAACATGCAAAGCGAGCGCTCGACCGCTGAGCTCAACCCTCGTGTTTCATCACCGACTAGGGCCGGCTTTATAGGTCGGCGGCGGCGGGGATCACGATGAATTTCGCCGCGGCCGGTAGCGGTGGACCCTTCATAGGTCGGCGGCGAGAAAACAAATGAAAGGCGGTAGGCGTACAATAACATTGACACTGCAGTATTTGCATGTCATCGGAAAAGCAACATTTTTTTTACTCTTGAGAATGATTCGTGCTATATAATGATAGATTTGGAGAAAGATTAGTATGTAATTATTTATTAATGCTTATTTGATGCCATTAGTTTCACCATAACCGTATTCGTCAAGCTAACGTGCAACGCCTCAATCTGAAATCCATGTTTATTGAAATGAGTTGAGAAAAAGCCTTGTCACTAAATTCAAGAATTATATTGTGCATCCTTACATTCGAGCGAGTGAAATAATTAGTCGTTGTTTAACGCGTTAGGCAGTTTCATATCAGCTTTGATCCACTCCACTGTCCCACATTCGTGATCAGCTCCACTGTCCGAATATGTAATACACAATAGCCACAACCTGTAAATGTTCTCCCCGTGGTTGCAGCATCAAGAATGGATAAAAAATATTTTGCCTTAATAATTTTCAATTGGCTTGATTTAAGCCACTCTCTGGTTAACGCTGGTAGATTAATGATGCTATATAACCTTAAGAAAGGCTATTTCCGTTGGATGCCAGCTCATATTTTCGCTAGCCATTATAAATTTATTTATTTATTTAATAAAATTGTTCACATACAGCATTAGCGCCAATTTATAGTGAAACATATAACAAAAAACAAGAAAGAGGACAAAAACACAATAACAGCATAACAATAAGCAACGAGAGCCCAACATGGAAAGGGGAAAATATTTAATATGTTGACAGGTGGGATATCGCTTGGGTGGTGAAATAGTTACATGGTAAATAAAAAGGATCGATAGTGTGGGGGAGTGAATTTAGAAGGGATGGGAGGCGAAATAAAGGTGAGCGCTTGGTGAGAGATATCCTTGGAATAGGCAGATGGAGTAGAGTATGAGTGCGGGTGGATCGAGTTGGTATCCTGAAGTTGAAGAGAGAAAGCAGTTCAGGGCAATCAATGGTCGAGTTAAGGGTATTGTGGAGGAGTTTAAAATCCATTTTAAGTCTGTGGTTTTCGAGGTTAGAAATGGAAAGAGAGGACAGCACAGCGTTTGAGGACATATTACGGAAATGTGGGACTCTGTGCTTGACTATTTTGGCAAAGAAGTGAGAGATGCAATCGAGGGATTTTAGATTTGTTGGGGCTGACATAGACCAAATTGGGGAACAATATGATACTATGGGAAGGACAATTGTTGAGTAGTAGGAATGGAGTGCTATTGGATCTTTAATTTCTGTGAAGCGGTAAAGAAGGCCTAATAGGGACATCGCTTTATTCTTTACAGTCTGAATGTGGTCGGAGTAATTTAGCTTTTGATCGGTTAAAACGCCTAGGTCTTTCATGGTTGTCACTCTGTTTAAGGGAGTTGAGTTAATTGTGTAGTTGAAAGTCAGGGGTTTTGTTTTCAGAGCAAGAGTCATGATGCTGCATTTTCCAGGGTTTAGGTTAAGTTTCCAGGTATCACACCACAGGGAAGTTTGATTTAAGGCAAGTTGAAGTTGAATACAGTCAGAAGTATTATTAATTTGCTTGTAAATCTTTCAATCATCAGCATAGAGAAGGCAATGAACTTGGGAGGAAAGGAGCTGAGAAGGAAGATCATTAATGAATAAATTGAATAGATATGGCCCAAGGACACTGCCCTGGGGAACTCCAGACGTTACAGGAGACCAAGAGGAAGAAGCACCGGCGAGTATTACACGCTGGGTTCTGTTGGTGAGAAAGCTAGAAAGGAGGCTGAGGAACATACCATGTATGCCAAACTGTTGGCTGAGTTTATGAAGGAGGAGTGGATGATGGATGGCGTCGAAAGCCTTGGAGAAGTCAAGGTAGATGGCATCAAGTTGAGTTGATTTGTCTATTGCCATGACGGCGTGGTGCTGAAAGACGGCAAGATTTGTTAGGCATGATCTTCCTGGGAGGAAACCATGTTGCTGGGAAGATAAAAAGGGAGAGGTGAAATAGTAAATCCTGTTGAGAATAATACGCTCACAAACGGAAGACAGGATCGGAAGCAATGAGATTGGGCGATAGTTTGAGACATCATTCTTGGGACCAGTTT
Organism: Ceriagrion tenellum; assembly: GCA_963169105.1. Lineage (NCBI taxonomy): Eukaryota > Metazoa > Arthropoda > Insecta > Odonata > Coenagrionidae > Ceriagrion > Ceriagrion tenellum. The sequence goes on along the minus strand of OY720638.1, from coordinate 100,619,628 downwards.
TATGTATCGGAATGACGTTGGCGCATTTCCATTGAGGAGGGAAGGTTCCTGAGGAAAAACAGCGATTGAACAAGAGGGCTAACGGTTGTGAGAGGGATGAAGCGCAATTGCGTATAAATTTAGGGTTGAGACCATCAGGGCCAGGTGAGCGGTGGAGGGGTATTTTGCAGAGATATTGAAAAATCTCCCGGGAATCCGTTTGTATGTTGGATAGGGAATGATTTGAATCAGGAAGGAGGGAATGGATAGGGGTGATACTGTGATTGGAAGCATGCTGCAGGCAATCGGAAAAGAATTAAAGGAAGAGGTTAGGTCTCTCTGATCCGGCGGCATTTTTGGTACCATAGGAGAGTGCTTCAGGAATTTGAGGACGATTACGGCGTTGGTTGATGAAGGACCAGAATTATACTCTTAACATCTTAAATATATCGTAAACATTATGCGCATCGTTTAAATCATCTTTTACTGATACAGATGGGCTCGTTAAGAGGATTCATTTTTGAAAGGCAGTGGGTTTTCCCGCTTCTCGGCCAGCTTCCGCCGCCACAGAATTCAGTCCAGATTCAGCCAGGCTGAATCTGGACTGGAGCTAGCGGGGGCCGCAAATATTGATGAATATTTGCGGCCCCCGCTAGCCATCATAGCGCAGCTCATCGGTCTGACGTCATGATTTCTACAGAAGTGTCCTCATTGGCTGAGTACCACCACTTCCGCCGCCGCCGCCGACCTATGAAGCCGGCCTAGAGCGGGGCAAAGCCGCTCATTTTTGGAACTAGTTCACTCTTGACCGGTCCTTTTTGTCACCCGTTCCATTTCCCTCGTTCACCGTTCCTTTTTTATTGGTGGTCATGTATTTTTATTTTTAACACGTTCTCGGTGTTTAAAGAATTTAAAAATTCTAGAAATACTTAGCATACCGTAATGACTGCATTTATGAATGTCAGATGAAATTAAAGTAGGAAGGTAATACAACCAAATTTTTTCATGGTTTCGTGAATAGGTTTAATTTATATAAAGAAAAAAGTACTGCTGATAACACCGCTAACAATCCGTATATATTATTTCTCAAAGGTGTTTTTTTGTGGATAGGCCATATCTCTCTTAATTTTTTATCAAAATTAATAATTCAGACGTCATTTTAAAGCTTATGTTCCCCGCTTTCGACGAAAAATAAAAAAGTTTATGATTAATATATTTGTTTTAAAAAATTTTTAAAAATGATCAAAATTTAACAGTGCCATCTATTGATAATATTATCAACTAATATTTAGGCTATGGTCACGTGCTTAAAAGGTTGTGGGAGGCGCCATCTATTAACAGATCTTTTATCTAACTATTTACAAAATTTAACAGAGCCATCTGCTGACAATATAATCAACTAATTTGTTGGTTATGGTCACGTGCTTAAAAGGTTGGGGGAGGCGCCATCTATTAACAGATAGTTTAGTTAGATTGTTTACATTCTACATGCAATCAGTGTGACCGATTACCGTTTAAGTTTACGTTATGTATTTTTTACACAAACATAAATAACATATAATTGTCCATGGGAAGAAACAGGTAGAAGAACAGGAAGAAAGAAGGAAGAAACAGGATGAAGCTGCATACTGTACGAAATATTCGACAGGTAGAATAACAGGAGGAAAGAAGGAAGAAACAGGAAGAAGCTGCATACTGTGCGAAATATTCGGCAGGTAGAAGAACAGGAAGAAAGAAGGAAGAAACAGGAAGAAAGAAGGAAGAAACAGGAAGAAGCCGCATACTGTGCGAAATATTCGACAGGCAGAAGAACAGGAAGAAAGAAGGAAGAATCAGGAAGAGGCCGCATACTGTGCGAAATATTCGACAGGCAGAAGAGCAGGAAGAAAGAAAGAAGAGACAGGAAGAATCCGCATATTGTGCGAAATGTTCGCACAGGTCAGCTAGTAGCAGATGAATTTTTGAGGTATTATAAAGAAAATCCTATCTCTTAATGATAGGAGCGAGGACCGAAATGACTGACGCACCGAAAGGACCGACTGACCGAACGGAAAGAGGGACTGAAAGGAACGAAGGACCGAAATGGCCGACTGACCGAAAGGACCGGCTGACCGAAATGAACGAAGGGCCGAAAGAAACGACGGACCGAAAGGACCGACTGACCGAAAGGAATGAAGGACCGAAATGAACGGACTGACAGGAACGAATGACCGAAAGGATCGAAGGACCGAAAGGAACGAAGGACTGAAAGGACCGACTGACCGAAAGGACCGACTGACCGAAAATAACGAAGGACCGACGGACCGAAAGGAACGGTCGCTCCACGGAAATCGGTCCTCGGTCCTCCCGTTCCTCCCAGTCCTCCCGTTCAATGCCATCTGCCCGCTCCTTCGGACCCGTTCATTCGCGAACGACACACCTCTATCACCGACTCGAAGTAGGCAAGGGGGATTGCGTCGGGCTCGCGGCCAAAGAACTGGCTTCTCACCCCGAGGGATCGCATTCGAATCCCGACAGTAGCGGATATGGTGATGAGAAATGTGCAATCTGTAAAGTAAGATCTAAGTCTTTCCTGGCGGGTGATGTTCGGCAGTTCTATTCGGGAAGTCCACCGGGTACAAGCACCCAAAACCGGTGGCCATGATGGGCCTTCCTCATGCTTGATTCATAGCTCTTTTATCTATTCATTGATGATCTCACCTCAATGGATCTATCTTCCCAAGCTCATACCTTGCTCTACGCAGGTGACTGCAAAATATTTAAACAGATTAATGATGTTTCCGATTGCCATCTCCTACAAGACGTCTAAGACGAAGAAGGTATGATAAAAGAATTAGAGCGCGTGCAAAGGAGATCCGCTGGTTTTATTAAAAGCCGTTATGATAATTGTATAAGTGTTACGAGTTTAATAATATGTAACGTAGAATTTATTAAATACTTAGGCGTCACCATCACTGAAGACATGTCATGGGGGAAACACATCAGGGAAATAACTAGTGTAGCAAACCGTAGATTAGGAGTCGTAAAAAGGGTTCTAGGCAAATGCGATGAGAGAGTACGAGAAAGAAGCTATTTTACCCTTGTCAGGCCTCATTTAGAATATGCCGCTAGTATATGGGATTCGTACGAGGAAGGTATGATAAAAAAATTAGAGCGCGTGCAAAGGAGATCCGCTAGGTTTGTTAAAGGCCGTTATGATAATTGTATAAGTGTTACGAGTTTAATAGAAGAACTCGGATGGGAATTACTATCAGAACGCAGGTTAAAATGTAGGTTAAACCTTTTAAGTAAATTCGAAACCGATTTGTTCACAGACGCCGTTAGATATATATTAAGAACCCCTGCGTATTATGCTAGGTTTGATCATATTAACAAGATTAGAGAGATAGATTGTCGTACCGATAGATTTAAAATGTAATTTTTCCCGCGTACTATAAGAGAGAACAATAGGCAACGCAGCAAATGGATAGGTAGGTGAAATATAGTTAGAGTAGTCTGTAGTGAATGATGCATGTAATAACAACCAATAATCCCTTCCTAATTATGTAGATACTAACCATCTAGCTCCATGTGACCCTATTATCTAGCATACCTCCCTTAAATATCCTTCTTGCATGTCAATGGTTAATGTTTGGTGATCTTCACCCCCTGCCACACACCCTCGTGGTGGCTCGCAGGGTATTACGTAGATGTAGATGTAAGACCTCGGAATGGTGCAGTATCTGGAAATTTAAGTTAAATAACAAAACATGCAGCGCCATGAAAATAACTATGAAGAAAAACCCCACTAATTTCGACTACACCATTAACTCAATGCCACTGAGTCGCGTGTCCTCCATCAAAGATCTGGGAACAATAGTCGACCACGAGCTTCATTTCGGTGACCATATACTTGCAATTAAATTGAAGGCCATATCTCTATTAGGTCTTCCATACCGCTTCACAGATATCTCAAATACTCCCGCACTACAGTCCTACTTCTCATCCATTGTTCTCCCGATACTTACTTACCCCCAATGTGGTCTACATCGGCAGCCTCAAATCTTGCCGCCCTTAACAGTGTCACAACGTTCTCCTCTTTAATAGAGAAATACAAAATTCCAAAATTCCACTATGCATCTGCGGACGACATACTCTCCATTTGTAGTCTCTCCCATCACAGACTTTAATCCGACTTAGATCTCATTTACAGTACCCTCAATTGTTGCATTGACAGTCCCAAACTTACCTCATTCATCAATATAAAAATGCCTATGCATACCAGAGCTAACTCATTACTCCACATCCCAACTTCAAGATCAGCGCTAATTAAACGGTCGCTCTTTTTTCATCTCTCCTACCTGATATATTCACTTCCTACTGATATCGAACCCTTTTTTCATTCGCGAAAAAAACTTAAACCAAATGGTCTCAACACATTTTTCTTTAAATAAACAGCGAACCTAGATAGTAAGGAACTTAAATGCCATCTCCTGATCTCTTGTAAGTTAAGTTTTTTGTTTTTGTTGTTTATATGTGTACATCTTTTTGTGTTTGTTACAAATACACTTTAAACCGGCAATTTTGCTGTGTGTGAACTATTTTCTTCAAATAAATAAGTAAATGCATCCACAGTTGCCGGTAAAATTGCCAGGATTCTAAGGAGGTACGTATTTGAGACCTACTTCCGGTCGTGCTCGACGCTGAGACATCAACTTGGAGGCGGAGAAAGACTCTTGTGGCCTCTTAAACCCAGCCAGAACTCTAGCCACCACACCATCCTGATCCTTTAGTTATTTACGCTTGGGTGTCTTGTGGAGGGCACTTCAAGTCAATCCCCTAGCCCCTCATTGTCACGAAAGACTCGGAGGCTGCACGCTAGGCGTGCCTTGTTTGAGATATTCAGAACTGACGTGTTTCAGAACGACACAGAGAATATTATCATGAAGCCTCACTACATCTCTAGGTCTGGCAGAAGCGATAAATAAGAGAGAAACGCTGCCGAATAGATAGGTACAAAAACTCGTTCTTTCCGCGCACAATAAGCGACCACGATAAAAACTGAGCTCCAATAAATTTACTCCCATAATACATGTAACTATTTCACCTCCCAAAACCTTACATCTTTACACGGCCGGTGACCTAAAACCCCCTGCCATAGCCCATGCGGCCGCTCGCAGGGTAGTATGCAGATGTAGATGAAACCCCGTCTCTCAAATGGGAAGTTAAACTGTGGACATCTTGACGCCTCTCGGTGAGAAAAGGCGTACGCTGCGTATGGTTTCTCTCCACCCTTCCTCTACTCCCCAAATAGTACTCTCCTCATCAACCACCCACCTATCCCTGATGAAGCAAATTACTTCAGATTTCGGTCACCTACGGAGCAATCAGAACAAGTTGTGTGCGGGAGATGCTGCACTCGAGTTACCGGAAGGGTTTGGACAAGGCCTCCTCGCTCAAAACTTCTTAAGTGGTATATAATTATATTTTATAAGATAATAATTGCTGGTACCATCAGATACCACTTGGTTAGATGGGGTAAGCCAATACCAACTATTACCAACTATTACCAGCTATGGTTGGGCAGGAGGTGGTGCAATCACCAGCTACCCTGTTAATGCTGGTAATTGCTATCGCTTTAACAAGCACCTGGCTCATCGGCGTCCCAACGTGTTAAGCATTATAGTAAACCACTGACCGTCTACCGGTCTCCGTCATAACAGTGTAGTGTCGGACTTGACGCGACCTACTTAATGTCTTTGCCAAAGAAAGAGCAAGTAATTTCCCACGAAATAACCTCCTTTTGGGGGCGATGTCGTTCTCCTCCTCGATGCGAGTAGTCATAGATTTGAACGCGACGAAATCGCCAAAATTCATGACTTGGTCATGTTTTCCGCATTGCAGAGGAATGATTGTGTATCAAAGGGAAACAAAACTTACACGTCGTAAGAAGTCCTAATACACCCTCTGCGTTTTCAAATTCAGAGATTCTTCAGCAGTTTTTTAATAATAGTTTGAGTTAAAAATGAACTAGAATGCAAAAAATGTATCCTATAAGGGTGAAATTTGGATGAGCGCTCTTTGTTTAACTAATTAAAAAGATAAAATAACAATTTCGTGCGACTACATTTCAAGTAAACAGATACCATTTAAATTTATGATTTCAGGTGTGAATTTTTGGAAATCACAGATATGCAGCATAATTAAATAAATTTGTACTTTTTCAGTTTTTTCAATAGATTTCTACGACCGGTTTCTTTTGGTAAGGCATATTCTGACAGATGCCTTATGAAAAATAGGTTTGAATAACTCAGAAAAGCAATGTTTTTTTACTTCAATACATGCATATTTACTTTCCACATTTCCATTTACGTGAGCTACATTTTTTTCCAACTTGCAACAAAATGAATTAATTAAACCTACCTCTAAAATACCCACATATACCCACGATATCCAATGCTCAAAGCTGTACGATGGCTTCTATGGAAAGATTATACTATTATCGAAGATAATACACAAATATCTAACGTCTTCGTAAGACTGAGAAGGAGGGGGTGTCGGGGAAATCGTACATTGTCTTACATAGTAGGTTGGGGTGGGGGTCAAAAATGGTATAAATCGTCTTACGTAGTACTTGAACGGCCCCTTAGTTCATTCATTCATTGGTCGTTCAATTCTAAGATTTGGTTGACTTCAGCCCTCCACACTTCCCTATCAAATGCTTGTTTCCTTGCCTCTTGGTATCTCTTCCTACTCTTTGTTTTGTCCATGAACTTATTCCTTGGTCTTTTCCCTCCATTTTACCTTCAGTAATTCTTCTTCACAATTGTTCTTCACAAGCCCATTGTGTCTCAGGGTGTGGACACTACCTCTAAAATGTTTTCAAGTTCTATGAATATTTTGACATTATTTTACAACTGAAAAGTTATTTCGTTTTATTCTGATTTGTCATTTTGAAAATCTTTACCCGTGAAGCTCGGCGAAAGACAAGCAATAGTATTTTCCCGACCGAGGATTAAATTTATCCGCAAAAAGGCTGGGAGAAAGTTTAAGGGTGATGGCTGCGTATTTCATTACGCGCGTACATCGCTTTTTTTGACGAGGAATATTTTTCCGATTAATTTCTTCCCCTCCACGTGGCGGACGTAAACTTTAACAGCTTTTGGAGTTCTTTCTTTCCTTGCAGTTGCATAATAAGGTCGTGGAGCTCAATTCAAATGAGCAGCACTTTCATGGGAAAAATCTTTACGAGCGAAGGCTTGTACGTCAATTCTTCCTGTGGATCACACAGAGCGCGCCGTGGGAAAGAGGCCGTATTGAGAAGCGAGCTCGAACACTGAAACTCCTATAATTCAAATTATAATTTACCAATTTGGAATGTTCACGTTAAAAATATCTGCCACTCACAGTCTTCGTAGCTTTCCGTACTAAACACCAGCATGCGTTTACTTCTTAAGATGGTTGGAGAGATTTTTTTCTCGCGCAGATTTGCACGAAACTTTGCACCTGTGTACATAAAAGTATTAAGTATTGAAAAAAGTTGCTCGTTACCTTATTTGGTTTCTTGGCAATTAAATACTATTTAACACATAGGATTATGGCACTGGACATATATTTCGAAATAATTCGATTACAAATGTGTAGATTTTCTCTTAAACGCGAAATAATTAGTTTCATATTAACAAGATGGATTCATCATTAGTTTCATAAAGGTGGCTGACAAATATCACGGCATCACGCCAAGTAATAAATATGTATTTCAATATGATTTTCGCTGAAATTTTGAATCCCGCGCCGTAAACCCAAGACTTAAAAAAAATGTATTCTACCGGTTGAGGTAGGTTTTTTTAATGTCAGAGAATCTCCTCCCGGTTTTCTACATTTTCAGGGTTTTCTACACTATCTCGCCCTAGTATATCATTTTTGGCCTCAGCATATGATCCACCCTGTTTCATCGTGTCCTTGAAACCTCTAGAAATGCTTTAATAAAAGCAAAGCTTTAATAATATAACTCTTGCATCATTTGTATCATTTCATATGTTGTGAGCTTTACCAAACAATAGATGCACTTTAGTGCAATTTGGTCCAGGATTTGTTTTTCAAACAATCCGAAAATTAATTAAAATTTGCACTTAATGACTCAGGAGTACCGCTCCAGCCACATTAAATAAACAAAAATTTGCAAGATGGAGAAAAGAGAGCTCGCTTGCCTTTGAATACATGGACATTGACTCTAGAGGCTATGATTGACGGTGGAGTATTCAATTATCAAGAGCCACTGATCATACCAAGAAGAAGAAAACGTCAACCGCCCCTGGGAGACCAATGGATCGGCACCTACATTACTTTAAACCCGATTACACCTAATGGGAATGAAGGATAATGGGAATGGAAATAATGACGTCGTGTTTTGACCCCAAACATAAATTGCTATGACTGCGCATACTGGGAGATACCTGGTATCGGCTCACTCAAGGCGTGTTCAGGCAAGTCAAGGGAAACAAATAGCCTGCATGATGCTTATAGCTGGAAGCCAGGGCTTCTTTAGCGATGGGAAGGTGGGAGGTCCGGTCGAGGCACATATCTAATCGGACAGCCCCGCATTGCATGTGGTGTGTATCGCTTCAATGGCTGCTTTTGGATATAAGCTACGGAGATACACTATGGGGCTTTAATAATCAAAAACAAATCAGCCACCGAACCTTGAGTTGGCTCACTTCAACCCTATCCGAACAATAAGTAATGATAAAGATAAGCAGTGAGCGAAGCCTGAGTTTTGACTAAAGGTAGGATGAGAGCGATTCCCTGCCTGTAGCGATTGCTGCATGGTTACTGATACTTTGACGGTAGTTAATTTTTTTGGAAACTGGAGTTAACATGGTTTATTATGGCAACAACCTAACTCGTATCGCTGATATTGCATTTTACGAGGAACCATACCTCGCGATTTTATGTGTCAACTATTTGACAAAATATGTAATCATAAAGTCAACATATAAATATGCTCACTCCATGATAAAGTTACCAAGACCACCGACATCAAGTTTTTTTCGTACTATTGCTGACGTATAGTCTCTTTTCTCGTATAAAATTGAAACTGAAAACAACCAAAAATCTTAATTCCGCTTCCCTTCTGAAGTTTTTCTGCAAGTTTTTCTACAAACATTTTTCCCAGAAAGAAATCAATTGCTCTTAAAATAAAGCCCTCGTCCCTCGAAGCCAATTAACAAACATTTTCTCGATATCCAGCGTTAAAAGTTCATACAGTATACTATTTGTCAAGGGATGGCGCAGATTTTCACACGCTTCAATGTGCTCATGCTTCTCCCACAAGACGCAATGGCTACGAGAGTTCTTAATGTCAATAAGTGTAAGCCACAGTCGCCGGCTATATATTTTTTAAACAGTAACAATTATATATTTTATTGAATTTTCAGTAGAGAGATACTTACCCTCGCCGCTATGTGCATACTAATGCTCTCCTCTCAATTTATCCATATTAAAGATTTCGATTATTATCGAATTTTTGAATCGAATTATCGAAAGATTAAAGGAGAAAATAAGGTTTCATCGTTAAACTTCCCCCGACATCTTCGGCAAAATTAGCGTGACTGTAGGTACTTTCCAATTTTTGTCTATTTAGTCAATAAAAGCAAATCTTTCAAGACATGTAACTCTTATTTCTAGCTTAATTATGATGTAATCGATTATTGCACCCACACTGGTTTGGTTGAAGGGTGTCTGGCGGACTAGAGTGATCTCCTTATAGTTCCCTCATCTACATCTACATCTACGTACTATCCTGCGAGCCACCACGAGGGTGTGTGGCAGGGGGTGAAGATCACCAAACATGCACTATTGACATGCAACTAGGATATTCAATGAAGGCATGCTAGATAATAGGGTCACATGGTTATTATCTACATAATAAGAAAAAATGGTGCTCAAATGCTCTTGGTTTGTTTGAGAGGATTTGCCTCTCATCCTCTCCTGCCTTCCTCTTCCATATGACTAAGGAGGGAAATTTTAAAAGCGATAGCAGCATGCTGAGGAACGAGAGAGAAAACTAAACGGTTCACTGTTCGTTTTGGTGACAATAGGGAGAGGCCTAGGATTAGCGCCGCAACTTTAATGGTTCTGCACCGATCTTGACTCGGAATGCAGTGCGTTTCCCCTTTAAGTCATTGTTAGAGAAGCAGTTCTTTCGTAAGTCAGCCCTTGAAAACGACAAGCGATAGTTTATAGCAAATCGTCCTAATAAATAAGTAGAATTGAGAGTTTCCGGGGTCAGGGAAACTTACTTATTTTAATCTTAAATAACACTCCCTGACCTTCCCTAGGACTACAACCTTTGATGGAAGAGCTTGCGTGTTCCAATGGCCTCTAGAGCTGGACTGGCAGGAACAATTAATTTATTCCCAGCAGCCACTCATGCTAGTTAGATCGAAGGGTAGAGCCAGATGAGAGACAGTGATGGTATAAAGTTTAAAATACCGTTGGGAAACGGGGGTGAGGAACCCTTCCCAACTATTTCCGTGAATATGAAAATCTTAAGGAGGAAATCGAATCCTGGCGACCGAGGGACGCCGCCCACTAGGGCGGGTGTCGTTCCCGGCAGTTGGGGAGGTAAGGCCTACGTGATCGTCATCATACGAAATTATAGCTCAACGATGTCATCAGAGGATACAAGGGATAGACGAGAGAGGAAGAAGAGAGAGAGAGAGAAAGAGCAGGAGGAAAGCGGAAGGAAAAATAAGAGGTTGGAACGTTAGGACAATAATGAGGGCTAGGAAGCCAGGAAATATTAAACAGGTAACAGAGAGGGGAAAATAGATTCTTAAGACTCTGCGAGGTGGGCTGGAAGGAAGAGCAGGGACTATTGGAGATACAGTTGCAGGGTAATCTATAGTGGAGGAGACGATAGTCAACGTCGAGTAGTTAGATACTGAATGATTAACAAGGAAAAGGGTAGTAAACGTAGAACAGGTGAGTGATTGAATACTCGCGGTAGAAATAAAGGCACGCCCAAAGAATTTAGGAATTGTCCAAGCGAACATGTCTACAAGTAATCATATGGAGGAAGAGATGGGTAGGGTGTATGGACAACTATGTATAGGAGATAATGAGAGAAGTCTCGGGTCGGAAGAACGTAATAGTGGTGGGTGACTGAAAAAGGGAGGAATGGATTTAAAGTGGGAAGGTATAGGCTGAGAAAAAGAAATTACTGCGGAGAGAAAGCATGTAAAGTTTAAAGGAGAAAAGAATCAGTAGCAACTTGAACTAAAAATCACACCAGACGTAGTTACACGTGGAAAATTACGGGTGATACCAGCATATATCAAATTGATGATATCGTGGTGATGCAGTGATTTAGAAACGGACAAAAACTCACGAAGATATCCGCGGGTGGATGTGGACTTAGATCATAACTTAGTTATAAAGGATTGTGCTGTTAGATTCAAAAGACTTAGTACCAGCAGGAGGATGAAGAAGTGGAACGTGGAAGTATTGAAAGGGTTGAAAAGGAAGGAATACAGGAGTTAGTGGAAAAGAGTGTCGACGAAGAAAAGCTAATTGGGAACCATAGAGAGAGAGAGAGAGAGGGATATGACAATAACAGACATAGTAAAAGCGGCGGCAGGGAAAACAATAGAATCAGTGGAAGCGAGGAGGATTAAGAAGCAGTGGGCTACGGAGGAAACGATAAGGAAAATGGAAAAGAGAATGATGTGGAAAATGTTGACACCGACCAAGGCTAGAGGAGGCACAAGTAATTAAACGATGAACTCCGGCGAGTAACCAATTGGGCGAAGGGAATCTGGTGGAGATGACAATCCGAGAAACTGGAAAAGCTACAGAAAGAGAGGGAAGCGGATGCTGTACTTGCCTAAGTGTAAATTCTATCGAGCGGTAAGAGAGGGCAAGTGATGTCAAAGGTAAAGGCCGAGCAGGGAAGACATAAATCGAACATAAAGATAGAATAGATAGAATGACAGAATACCAGAAGGAGCTGTATGGCAGCGATAATAGACCTGAGAACCTAGATGTAGAGAATGAGAGAGAAATAAATAAGTATAACCTCGAACCGAAAAACCTAAACTCGCCAACCATTGATTTTACTCGGACCGAAGTCAGCAATTAGGTAACTAGAGAGGGCATTACGAGAGTTGAAGGCAAGAAAAGACGTGGGAGTAGAGAGTAAACCCTTGGAGTTGCTGTAGAATATTGAAATAAGGAAATACAGTTTTTTTTTCAAACCTATTCGTATGATATCCATTTCAAAATGAAACACAATGGTAACTTTCCACACAAATTTTAATAGCAACCGACCATGGTTTCAGCACCAAGTGCCATTATCAAGGAGCTACTAGGTGCTGAAACCATGGTCGGTTGCTATTCAAATTTGTGTGGAAAGTTACCATTGTGTATCATTTTGAAATGGATATCAATTACTTCCACAAAGTTAAGCCTGATACGCGTTTATATATACTATTCGTATGACCTACGTGGGAAGTTTATGGGTAGACGATTACGTGAAAACAGTCTTAATAACTATTCCGAAGAAGAAGAAAGCATAAGAGTACGAGGAGTTTGGAAGAATTAGTTTAATTTCTCAAACGGCAAAAGTTTTGATTATGAAAAGTAATAAAAGGTTGGAGAGTACCACAAACTACTTTGGGCGACGACCAGTTTTGGTTCAGGAAAAGGCTATCAAAGCGTTGACATCCTTTTCGTGAACCCTAACTGGTCATCGCCCAAAGTAATTTGCGCAACCCTCCAACCTTTCATTGGTTTTTAAAATCAAAACTTTTGCCGTGTGAGAAATTGAACTAATTCTTCCTAACTCCTCGCACTCTTGGAGACCAATTTGGGTTTAGGAAAGGGGTAGCAAAGAGTGAACATTCCCTTCCTGATCCCAAACTGGTCATCGCCAAAAGTAATTTGCGGTACCCTCCAAACTTCCATTACTTTTTATAATCAAAACTTTTACCGAGTGAGAAATTAAACTAATTCCCCCAAACTCCTCGCACTCTTACGCTTTCTTATTCTTCGGAATAGTTATTAGGACAAATTAGGTTTGTGATACGAAATGACCGCAGTCGTCGACATACACCATGAGGTAATGAATAGCAAGTGTACAGTTTGTGAAGAAAACCAAAAAATTACGAAACATTTTGAAGGGATGTCAAGTTCGAAAAGGAGAGTTTCATGAGAGAAACGCAAGGAAAAAAAACCTTATTCAGGAATATAGTGAGACAGTCAGTCTACTATTCATCAATTTCATTAACGCGCGTTAATGACGAAGTTCATTTTGAATCGTGGCGGCAAAGAGCTTTCAATTAAAACCAACATCGTTCTTTGGTGAGACGTAAGAAAAATTTGTTTCATCAAATTGATTATAATTTTTTATTACTTAAAATAATATAAAAAAGATTAATAATCGCATATATAAACATTTCGTCTGTATATGATGAAAATTTCATCAAAATGAACCCGCATGCTTTTTCTGTTTTTTTTTTAAATTTTAAAGAGAACGACCGTTGGAAATCGTAAAAAAAACAGCAATTTTTTGTTCCCATCGCGGTACAAAACTCTGCCCCGTATTTTAAATAAAATTGGCATGATTGGTTACGATTCAACGGAAGAGAAAATAAGCTAAAGGTATCTTGCTTTCACACTAGACTAGTTAAATTCTAAACGGAATTCAAGGTAAAATTTGGCATCCAAAATTTCTTAAAGCTAAGCTTATGACGGTGAGACCGATAACAGTCGCTTGTTTATCCCGCAGAGGTACTTATTTTGGTTCAGTTTGGTGTCATGCGACAATAGACGCGTTCAAGACGAAGAAGAACAGAAATTAATAAGACGATGATAGGAAAGCATACCAAAGGAGAATCGGTAAAATTCAGTGTAACAAGCTTCAACGGCCGTGATTACACCGCATCTTCAAACCTCCATGTGTGTAATCAATGGAAAAATACTACACCAATGCCCTACAAAGAATTCGAACATTTGTCCGTGCTGGATCTACGCAAAACAGCAGTGTTTAGGTGGCTAAATGGATTTGAGAGGCGGTTGAATGAATGAACGCTGTCTACCAATACACCCAAGAATAAAACGTAATTATATCTTTGCGAACGGTGAGATATATGAGAGACAAACGTTGCCACGGGAGCCCATGATGCCTTCCCCTAGGACTTGCACCGAGAGCTAATCAATTATTATGAAATTGCAAGTTACGAGGCTCGTTTTGAGGATGTGTTCAGCGTTAAGTGCCCGCTGTACGTTAGAGAAACTTACCAGTAAAAGCAAGAGGAATTTTTCAACGTGGATCGAGGTAAGCTTAAGCGATAAAATGAGAGGACTCACCGTAAAAAAGCAGATATGAGTTAGAATTTTTGAGAGGGGTTTAAAACTAAATATTAGTAAATGCACCTCAGTTCACCTCCTGTGAAAGTCATCACACAAAAGCCATACCTACACCGTGGGTGGAGTAAACATAAAATCTTCAAATACAGTAAAATATCTTGGAATTGCTTTAACTTCAGATATATCGTAGGGAACACAGATACAAAACATATGCGGCACAGCATTAAAGAAACTAGGTTTTGTTAAGCGTATAATTGGAAGGTACTCAGATGAAAAATAAAAGAGAGAGGCTACTTCGCTCTGGTTAGGCCACACCTCGAATACGCCGTGAGCATTTGGGCCCCTGGTCAAATAGATTTAACCAAAAAAAATTAATAAAATACAAAGGAAAGCAGCACGCTTCGTTAAAAACTGCTACGAACGAACATATAGTGCTACACAACTGTTAGAGGGCTTAAGGTGGGAGCCCGTAGAGACTCGGAGGCTGCACGCTAGGCTTATGCTGCTTGATAAACTCAGAACTGATATTTTTCAGAGCAACACAGAGAATATTATCATGACGCCTCACTACATTGCTAGGTCTGACAGATGCGATAAAATAAGAAAGATACTCTGCCGAATCGATAGTAACTAAAACTCGTTCTTCCCGCGCACAATGAACGACCACAATAGAAACTGAGCTCCTCCAAATACACTCTCATAGGACATGTCACCATTTCACCTCCAAAAATTTTACATCTTTACACGACTGGTGACCTACCACCCCCTTCCACACGCCCAAACGGCGGCTCGCGGGGTAGTATGTAGATGTAGATGTAGAATTAGTAGGGAAACATAATACCTTTGACGCTGAGCTTGAACTAACAGAATTGAATAGTATAGTAGATGAGGTCCATAAATTGCTCAAATTCACGGGCCAATTCAATGTTTGAACAAGGAATGTGAAATAAGACAATTGCATTAAGAGAGTAACTTGTTACAACGCACAATTCGTTACTGCGGTTCCCCATTTTTAAACCTGAAACCTAATCTCATTCCCTAACCTTCCCTATCAGTACTTTCGTTCGATGACGTTTGAGATGATTTTTTAGAGTTACATCATGCAAAGAAGTTTAAAAATTAAAAGGTTTCAACAAACTATCCTTGTAGATTGACTGAAATGAAGAAACGCTCACAGTCTATGAACTAGCATATTCCTTGGATTACTAGTTTCAATATAGGCGAAAACTGAAGGGCTTAAAATGGAGTATCAAATAGGGAAGCGATTTCAAAAATCTTCGCCCCCGAAAATTTGCCCTCAGGTTCTCGTATTTCTACGAATAGAGTAATAGTAACAGTGGTTTGTGGGATGTCAAGAAAATCTGCATCAGTTTCTAGCATTGCCTTGATCAAAGTTTTTGTAAATAATACCTAAATACGAACCCATCTCGTCATTTCCTTTAGGGGAAGGAAAATTCATAGAATTTCGTTAGTGCTCTTCGCCTTAGAAAACTGGCTCCCATTTAGCGATTTCCTCCATGGTCCGCCATCCTTATAAAACCGTTTTCCCTCCTCATGCATCGCTTCATACGCTTTCTGCAATAATAAAATAATACGTAAACAATATACACTGATAGAGTTAAATAAAAACTAGGGCTTATATTTTAATAGTGAAAACTATTGATCATAATTTGTGGAAAAAATAATTGTAGAAAAAACTGAACATCAGAGTAAGACAGTGAGGATCATCCGGCAGGATTACTCCTAGATCACAAGCAATTTTAAAATTCACGCGCTCAAGTAGATTTATAGCATGCTACTTTAAAAGACGCCAAAAGAAATGCTTATGGGACTGACGCGCTTAAGTTGAAGTGTACCACTGATACTTTCGTGGTCGCATGAAGCTCTATTCATTTCTCACGGCGCCCGTGTCCTGAGGAGAACCGTTTCCTGCCGAAAGTGGAGTATTTGCGCTGCAACCTTTACCCTGATTCAGCACTTGAATGATTCCACATCGGCGCATATGATGAGCAGTAATAATCGTAAGGTTCCTCAGACACATTCTCGGCATCGCTTACGAAACCTGTGACTATTTCATTTCTGTGGTCGTAAAAATACCTTAGAGATAAATTAACGAGAAATGCACAAACTCAGACGCGCTCCTACACAGCATTTTACGTGATTCTTACACTCATTAGTTTTTATTGAGACAGCACGAGAATCCATGGTGCGATAATTTCATGAGCATTTCAAGGGGTGTTTTTTGTCCATAAATTTCATAGAGGGGATGGGTAAACGCGCAATAGGCATTCTTATAGTATTAAATTACAAAATACATGCTACACAAAAATGCAAAGTGAAATTGCATCTTACACGTTTCTTTGGTAGTGTATCTCGTTCATCACAAAAATTCTGAAAAATCAATTAACTCAGTTGGAGGGGTGAAATTGAGCCATTGTCTTCCATACGAGAGAGAGCATGCCTAGTGGCAAAAATCGTAAATTCGAGATTTCGCAAAAAAAACTCCAGGAAACCGTAATAGGGACTTCTACAGGCTTCTACTTCTCTGTATTTCGATGACCTATATGGTTATTCGAAATTCCTTGACGTGAAAAACAAAAGAAAACCACCACATGGACTAGGTCAGCTTATTATTATTAATTAATTATACGCAGATATTTACCTATGAGCCAATTATGACTAATTCGTTTGACATAATCAACCAAAATTATAATTTACCTAAACCCGATATAACAATTGCCGGAGTGGGATACTACTACGAGGTAAATTGTAGTTTAAAATAAGTTAAAATGAAGATAAAACAAAAACGGTGAACTGAAGTAAACATCGTATTTGAGCAAAAATAATTTCAGACACGCATTAGGCCGACAGGGCGCATTACAATCGGAGGCCCTCTGCTCCCATTTACAGTTCTTCGAGTTGCCTGGATTTTTATTTTGGATTCACCCAGGGACACATCGGAGTATCGAAGGGCAAAGACACTAGCGCTGCGGAGTTTGGCTAATATTGTGAACAATGGGGCTAATACTTCGTTTCATACGCTTCGCCGTGGTGGACCATAAGGGCCGCATCGTTGCTCACGGCCCACACGTTCTCTGAAGTCACATCGCTGGTTCGTCGTTCTAACGGCAGCAATTGAACTATGTGCCGGCGCAGTGTTTCAGTGAATGGGAGCGTGGAGATGTGGCAGAGTAATGTGCGGAGGGCGGGGGTGAACTGGCAAAAAAGTCCAAATTTGCAAGCACTGTAGAGCGTAAAATTATTCCGGTCGACCGTTGACTCCACTACATCCAGCATAGCTCGCACATCTTGAGGGCATTTCATTTCTGAGACTTGATATCTGGGGAATCAGCGTTATCTTGCGAGGTGCGGTTGAAAAACATTATGTACTTTGACTGAGGGAAGACTTAGTTCTGTCCACTGAAAGTTTCACTTTGCGATACGTTTAAATGTCTGAGAATCACCATCAGATACAATTTTATTGTTCAATATACCACGGTGTAATGTCATTGTGATTCAGGCTTCCGTAGTGCTTGGATGAAGGTTGAGCCTTCTTTTCCGCGGTTTCCGCCGCTTTGTTTCATCTTTAGGACGATATTTCGCCGGCTATCCTGCAGGCTTCCTCAGGTCCAAGTGACTGCAGGATGGCCGGCGAAATATAGTCCTCAAGATGGAACAGCGCGGCGGAAATCCCGGAAAACCGAAGACAACCTATAATGTGATTGTTCAGTATATCAAGGTACAATGCCATGCCTTCTGCATGGACGCTTATAAGTCGAAACACATAGTGCAATTAAACTTCCAGTGGACAGCGCTGATGTTCATTTACTATGTAAAACTTAAAGTTCGTTCAACTTTGATGATCAGAAATCCAAAATCTCCCGAGTTCTTCGATAGACTCCCGGAAATGGATAATATTTTTTCAATCCCCAGCCTCCAGGATTTTGGTGTTTTCCCTGGGTCTTAAGGAAGAGTGATTTTTTTCCAGACATAACAGAGATTACGTATTCCAATTCCATTATTTTAATATTCAACCAATCGTAAGAAGCATGAAGTGAAAACATTAATACTAATGACACAAAGATTTTCACACGACTAAAATCCTCAGTAATGAACTAGGTGTTGACTTGACTTATATCTTTCACGCCATTCTCGGATTTAGCCTTCATAGAAGAAGGGGCTTTTTCGCGATTTATGTAAAACGTATTACTATAGGTCTGTAATTTATTTTTCCAAATAATTGAGAAATCTTCCTTGCCAACCAACTTACATTTTCTAAGTTTATCTGAGAGTAAGAACGTCCTCATTTTTTTAAAATTTAATTTACCTGGAGGGTACACCCGCACCAAACCCGGCCTCTATATTATTGACAAACGTCTTGAAACGTAGAGTAAAAGTCGATATTTTTGCATTATTTGAAATAAGGGATTTCTTTATTTATGACGGAGACAAATTCATTGAATTCGAACATAAATCGAATAGAGATACCTCGTGCAAATTATCTAAAGTTTAAATAATTTATAAAATTTTCTTTCCACTTTTACCGTAAGCTGCGATTCATAAGTTTTGCTTCCATGATCAGTGAGAGTGAGATCACGGAATACTTCAATGTATCTTCAAATTTCAAGATTCAAATAACTACTACATTGTGATCAATGATGCAATTCGGTCACAAATTGACTACAATTTGTTACAGATAATTTAATCAAAGCGTAGAGTTCATGATGCTCATTAGCTGAGAATCAAATCGCAGAGTAAATGGTTCGGGACTTGATTTTGTGGTAGTCATCCAACACAGCGAAAATTAAAAATATGATGACCTGATTACAACAAGAATTGACGAAACTCGGGTCTTATCAATAAAATCGCCGAGTGGAGTTGACTAAGTATTTTATATTTTCACTGTAAGAGTAAAATATTCATAAATCGTAATAATCACGTTTTAAATTTCATCTACACCGACAAACTTCCCTACGAGCCGCCTCAGGGGCGTGTGGCGGGAGGAATAGTGACCCCAACAATGTAAAGGGGAGATAGTAAGGAAAGAAATGGGATATAAAGAAGATATATAGTAATTGCATGGAACAGAGTGTCTTGGTGCCACGCTTCGTTTTTGTTATAGTCACCAATGGTGCGCGGAAAGAAGGAATTTCCGTTATACCTTTCAGTTTGGCAGTGTACCTCTCCTCGCTTTTTTGGAACCTCGATCAGCGACAGATATGTATAGTGCGTGTCAAAATAATATTCCCTGTGTCATTCCAAAACTCTCGGGATTCCTTACTCATCGAACACACTTCTCCTGGGAAATATCTACCACAATGGCAACCAAAGTTATGCCCTCCACTAAGAAAATTATTCCGGCAAGTTGTAGCCGCCGAAAAAATCAGCAAGAGTTAGAGTTTCGAAAGTCTCATGGCTTCTCAAGCAAAAATTAACAGAAGGAAAACGAGGAAAAGGCAATTTTTTCATCAGAATCCTTAAAAATCGATCCCCCTTCCTCCCCCAAAGAGTTCTTAGAGCTCAGCACTTTCCGCTTGGATACCATCGAGAGGAAACAGATTGCGGCGGCGAGGAACGAACACGCTCGCGCCACGAGGTAATGAAAAGCCAGACACACTCGGACCTCGCCGCGTTGCTTCACGCATTTAACACGAGACTTCGCTCACCGTCTTATGGGGTCGAGGGTCGATCTAAATCGCGTGTCAATGCCGCCAACGATGGGCTCGAAAATGTCGGGGCGACATGCCGAAGAGTTTCAGGACATTTGTCGAATACAACTGCATGGATGTCACTGGCTGATATTCAACGCGAAAAGATATCTTGATTGAACGTTTCCCACCTTTGCATTTGCACCTCAAAGGTGGCCAAAAAACAGAGTCAAAATTTAATATTCTTTTTGCAAAAGCACATATTTTGGTTAACCGCGGAAAAAATCTAAAGCACTCATTGATGTTTACATCAGAGCTACTACCCATTTACATACACTTGCACTGCTGGTGTAGTGGTATCATGCAACATGCAACGCGGGTTCGCTTATCAACCAGTGTTGGCCATGGTGTCGGCGGGGTGAAGTCCTCGCCTGATAACCCGAAGGTCGCGGGTTCGAATCTCGCCAGGATAGGATATACACTGCCCAGGATATGGGTGTATGTGTTCGACAGGTGAGTTAATGAATTCTTAGAGAGGAATGTACAGACTTTAATACGCTCGTAATAAAGACATAGTATTACTATTATTATTAAACCAGCCCTAATTATTTTCCCCCCGTAATAGTTCGAAAATTAATTTTTTATTTAATTTCTCTTCAGCCGATGTCTCGCAGAGTATTTGGGTGTAAATTAATATGCAAAACACTGGCTCTAGAGAAATGAAATAAATGATTGTTTTCAGCTTATTACTCCAGAGAAAAAATAATTAAATTAAGGTAAGGTCGTAACAAAAAATCATCTGGCTATACTAATTCTCTGAAATTTCATTACTTTCATAAAACTTGTGCCGCCTTTAGAGTTCAAAGGGATTCTAAAATGCCGATTTTCCGGGCGATTCCCCTCTGTATGGACTGTCACAAAGAAAAGTGCCTCATTCACAGCAGTAGGAAGATACCGGCATAAAACTCTATACAAAACTCATAAGAGTAAAACAGAGAGTATGGCAAGGGGCGAGGAGTCGCTGTAAGTGAAAACTGTGACGGAGAGTGACAATTAATGAGGAAAGTGATGAAAAGGAAGCTGTGCGGAAGAGCATATGAATGTTTCACACGGTCAGTGTCGTAAATGGCGAGGGGGTATGCAAACCCTTAAAGCTCTCTGCTCGACTGCGGAGGCCATACGTCCAGAAAAGCGGGGTTATGCTTAATTCTAGTAAATGGGAAAGCATCCCGGCTGAATTTTCAAAAAACGGCTGGAGTCCTGAATTTAAAGCGGGTTAGTTTGAGGTTCTGTTGTTTTTAATTCTGAGGGAGGAAACAATAGGCCGACCAGGACTGTTTGGTTTGTGGATTTTGGGGAGAATATAAAAATGAGGAGTTTTCGGATAAGCGGGGGAGAGCAAGGATATGTCCGCAGAAGATAGACCCTCCGAAGGCCCATTTTCTTGGAGGAAGGAGATAATTTCACCTTGAAAACCGGAATAGGAGGACGTATCTTAGAGCTGCCGATTAGCTTCTGAAATGTCCTGGACACGTCCCACTACATTTCAGAAGCCAATCGGCAGCTCTCAGATTCCCGCGTGAGTTCTGTGAGTTTTCTTTTTTGTGTGTTCTATGTGTAACTGCCAGTCACACCTGTGACATTTTTTTATAATATTTGTGCACTACACGTGTTTTTCGTCGTCTATCGTATCGTCGTATCGTATCGTCGTATATCGTCCTCTACACTCTTGCGACCAAGGTGCTAGTGGCACCGAAATATCAAGAAACTTTGTAAGTGTATTCATTTTTTTGTTTCTCTGTGTTTATCGTCTGCCTTCCTGTGGCAAACTGTTTATATATTCGTCACTTGAGTGATCCTAAGTGCAGTTATTTTATATATATATATATATATATATAAGGTAAATTAAGCTCTTCATGTTTTCTTCTAAGATAACTGAAGAAAGATGTGAGCACTACATCTACGTCTACGTATTACCCTGCGAGCCACCACGAGGGTGTGTGGCAGGGGGTGAAGATCACCAAATATGCACTATTGACATGCAACTAGGATATTTAATGAAAGCATGCTAGATAATAGGGTCACATGGTTAGTATCTACATAATAAAAAAGGGATTGTTGGTTGTTATTACATGCATCATGCACTACAGACTACTCTAACTATATTTCACCTACCTATCCCTTTGCTACGCTGCCTATTGTTCTCTCTTATGGTACGCGGGAAAAATGACATTTTAAATCTATCGGTACGACAATCTATCTCTCTAATCTTGTTAATATGATCAAACCTAGCATAATACGCAGGGGTTCTTAATATATATCTAACGGCGTCTGTGAAAAAATCGGTTTCGAATTTACTTAAAAGGTTTAACCTACATTTTAACCTGCGTTCTGATAGTAATTCCCATCCTAGTTCTTCTATTAAACTCGTAACACTTATACAATTATCATAACGGCCTTTAACAAACCTAGCGGATCTCCTTTGCACACGCTCTAATTCTTTTATCATACCTTCCTCCTATGGCAGCACTAATGTGCTGCCATTACTTATCTATGGTCTTATCTACTCCCATATTGCTAGTATCATTCTTAGGGGCTCATCTTCTCTCTACCGGCTCATATGCGAACTGTAAAAGAAGGCAGCTCGCATCATAGCATCTAAGCCTTCATCATCGCCTCCTTACCAATCTTTCAAGAGCTTGGCCTCTAACCATTTTCATATGTCTATATTCTTTTTCTATAAACCTATATGAAACAACACCTGTCAGATTTCATCACAAATTCCCAACACCATAATCACCATACCAGGACCTAGTCAAACTTGCATATCAATTACAACCGAACTAAAGCTGCAAGTCTAGAACCAAAGTCAGTAGGAATACATCTTTACAATAAATTGCCTCAGAAATGCAAAGGTATAAAAGACATTACTAGGTTTAAAAGGCAATTAATTTTTTTTTAACTGAGAAAAATTATTGCAGCGTGCCTGAATTTATGAATGATAAAATATGACTTGGGCATGTAAAACTAGACCGCTGTGAGTGAAACATAATAGGTATATGTAAAATGTGACTTGTGTAACTTTAACTATGAACACAATGTGTAATTTATCTGTATATGTATGTTTTTACTAACTTATATGTGATTTCTCGTGGTGTGTCCTATATTGTAGCCATACTTAAATCCTCGGACAAATAAATATATTATATTATTATTACTCCGAAACTTCCAAAATTCCGCCAGCTGCGCTCATGAAGTATAAGCACTTCGGAAACAGAAAACCGCCCCGATACGTCTCGTGGCAACGCGAATCCCGCTTCCTTCCCGGGCTTTCCCGGGATGCTGTTGCCCACTTACCTCCCAACACTACGCGACCTATTCCACAAATGCGAAAACTGCTCACATATCATGAACCACACCGAGTGGAATTTTGATTCCAAAGCTCTCGGCCTACAGCGAAAATAAAATGATCAAAGCCCGTCCCCAAGACCCCTTTCGAGGCCTCCATTGTTCTCCCCTGCCACCTGGCGAGTTCACCAACCCACTCCACTCATGCTCGGTGATGCAGGAAACGACTGCCTCTAGTGACATACACGTATAACGCTATAGTTGGCACCATCGGCAAGCGAAGGAGTATCACCCACCTGCCATTCGGACCAGAGAGTATATACCGGGTATCCCCCGCAAGAAACAATGTAGATGTACAATATTTCCCCGCTAGCTTTATCTACCGCCTTCGCAGGCAGTTAAGCCCGCGTTTGTATTTTACACTCAAATAAAGGTTCGTTTTCTTTTCCCTTTTCATTTCTTCTTCGCTTTTGAATGACCTGATTGCAAGTACCCTAATTTACCCGAAACATTTGCCCGTCATCATAATTCAGCAAGCATTTTTTAGCTATACCACAAACATTCTTTTCCTTGTAGCTGTAATGCCACATCCTCATTTAAATACCAGAACGCAAATTCAGTCGTTCGGTCTCCATTTTTCCAAACTTCATACCCCGCGCAACAACGATAACGGGCTGTAAAATGGTGTTTTTATAACAACTTACACACCACATCAACGGGTTTACTTTCTGTTTAAACAACAACAGCTTAGAAAGGGTGTAAAAAACAACTGTTTACCCGCGGTTTGAACAAAAAATATTTAAAATGAATCGGCAACAAAACTCGAAAAGAAACGCGAATTTGTCATTCAAATGCTATGACATTCATCTGCTCTTTTTATAAGCAAAAAGAAAGTTAAAACAAAGTATTCAAACCGCTAATTGCCTCTCTTTAAATATATAGTTCGTTAAAAGTGGAATTTCCTCGCTTTAACGCCTTAAAATTGAACACATTAAGACTTCTAATTTTACTCACAATGCATAATTTTTAGCTTTGAAATACCAAAAAACAGGCTAAACCCATTTCCTAAACCTCGAGAGTCAAAAGCGATTGGGCGGGGATCGAACCCTAGATGCACATTCTCCAGCGCAATCACACTAGATACTCCGCCACCCACGCTCTGGCCAGCTCACTCCTTCTCGACTTCTAATTCTCTAAGCATAAATCACATGTTGCTCGATCTCGGTCACCAGCAACTTTGTATGTGAAATCCCAAAAATCGTCCACCCTACGGCTCAAAACGAACACATCCATCAAAAAAATACTATACGCATTGACTCATTCGCTACATCTCAAGTCTGCACACAGCTAACGCCCAAATACTATTTTGTAAATAATGGTTGCTTTCCGTTGTCAGCACGGAACAAAAACAGACGGAGGACAAGAAGAAGCGTTTGAAGGGAGTGAACGAGAACCCATAACTTCTCGAAAACTATTTTCCTTTTTTTTAGAAGAAACGATCACCATCGTTGAGCGTCTGAAATGGTTTTCATCTTAAGGGAAATCTTTTGTAGTGAAAGATTTGCAACCAGATTCAAACAGTGCAACTAGTTTCAAATAGTTTTTGGCAGTGATATTAAGTCCATAAGTCTGGCAAAGAATGGCAAATATTTATGAAAAATTATCATCAGAAATTATGTAATTTATCGAATTCCGCGTCGTCTTGAGGTGAGGATATGCGTGTATGTCCAGTTAACTAATAAAATAAACTATCGATATGAGTGAACAACATACGAAATAAGAGAAATGGTCGTAGAGGTGATGGACGTGGAAAAATGCAGTGGAAAAGTAACTCAGCCATTTGAAAAAATCACACTTAATCCCATTCGAAGCTACAAGATGAGTAAATAAATATAGGCCATCAGATATCTATCTTACACCATAATATTAATATTCAGCGACGTAATTGGTTGAGCTCAAATTCGAACAATTAATACATAAAAAGTTCTAGATTTCTACCACAACAATAGATTCTATTGATACTCTGCGTTTATTCGCATGTGAGAAGTCCAACAACAGCTATTACAGCCAACTCAAACTGGTCATTAATAATACATTTTCCTTCCACTTCCTTCGAGCAATTACAAACAGCTAGAACTTACCAAATAATATTGAACGTCCGTCCAGTTTGAAGGAGATACTGATCATGCATTGGAGTATCGCCCAATACGAGCAATATCTTCTGGGTTGTACTCCTTTGGTATTACTCTATAGGGCGACCGACTACTTCGACTATTAATGCAATTAAGGATTGTGAGAAGGCTAGTAAGGGAAGGATTATTTGGGAAGATGAGGAAGGGTAGAGAGAAACCTGTCGTTGGCTCCTGCTTAACCCGCCGCTTGACACGAATACGCTGCGAGCATTTGGGACCCTGGTAATAAATATTTAACCAAAAATAATTAATGAAATACAAAGGAAAGTGCGCGTTTCGTTAAAAACTGCTACGATATAGTGTATCACAACTTTTAGAGGGATTAAGGTGGCAGCCCCTAGAAACTCGGAGGCTACACACTAGGCTTAGGTTGCTTGAGAAATTTAGAACTGGTGTGTCGCAGAGCGACACAGAATATTATCATGACGCCTCACTACATGTAAAATGTGGGGATCACACATACAGAACATATGTGGCGCAGTATTAAAGGAACTAGGTTTTGTTAAACGTATAATAGGAAGGTCCTCGGATGAGAAAGTCAAAGAGAGATAATACTTCGCTCTGGTTAGACCACACCTAGAATACGCCGCGAGAATTTGGGACCCTGGTCATAAAGATTTAACCAAAAACAATTAATGAAATACAAAGGAAAGTGCGCGTTTCGTTAAAAACTGCTACGAGCGTGCATATAGTGTCTCACAACTTTTAGAAGGAATAAGGTGGGAGCCCCTAGAGACTCGGAGGCTACACGCTAGACTTAGGTTGCTTGATACATTCAGAACTGATATTTTTCAGATGGACATAGAGAATAGTATCATGACTCCTCACTACATCTCTAGGTCTGATAGATGCGATAAAATAAGAGAGATACACTGCCGAACAGATAGGTACAACAACTCTTTCTTCCTGCGAACGATAAGCGACTACAATAAAAACTGAGCTCCACCAAATACACTCCTATAATACATGTCACCATTCCATCTCCAAAAACTTACACCTTTACACGGCTGGTGACCTAACACCCCCTGCCACACGCCCATGCGGCGGCTCGCAGGGTATTATGTAGATGTAGATGTCTCGGTCGGAAAGAAGCGATGAAATAAGATAAATACACTGCCGAACAGATAGGTGTAAAAACTCGTTCTTCCCGCGCACAATCAGCGACCATAATAAAAACTGAACACCACTCGATACACTCCCATAATACGCGTTACCATTTCATCTCCCAAAACCTTATCCCTTACATTTTTACACGGCTGGTATCCTAACACCGCCTGCCACACGCCCATGTGGCGGCTCGCAAGGTAGTATGTAGATGTAGAACACTTACGACGGTTTAGCGTCTTGTCCAACGAATATATAAATGCACTTGAAGAGTCCTCCATGAGGCACCCAGGAAGGGACCAGGATGCCCATCAAAAGATCAGCAGCAGCCTGGGTTCAAATCCCTCGGGGCCTGGGTCATCGCCTCAACTTTTTTATAGTTTTATGATCTTAGTCGGCCGCGCTAGAATCGCTGTCAGTTATCTGACAGATCACTAACCCTGCAGCCACTGTTCGAATCACCATCAGAAATTATATAATCCATCGAATTCTGCGTCGCCTTGAAGTAAGGATATGCGTGTATGTCCAGTTAATTGATAAAAGAAACAATCAATATGAGATAACAGCATACGATACATGATAAATGGTCGGAGAGGTCTTTACATCTTAACGGAGTGAACGAGAATACATCACTTCACGAAAACTATTTTTCTGTTTTCAGAGGAAGCGATCACTATAGAAGAGCGTCTGAAATCGTTTTGTCATCCCAGTAAGGATGGATTATTCCATCTCGATTTCCTATTCACTGAATCCCTAGTTTCGTATAGTTCAAATAGATATTTCAATTGGTTCCTTTCGATTTCAGGCGGATCTGGTTTGGCTTCGATTCAATTGATTGAAGTACTCAATCGGCCAGAATAATCATAATTCCCAAACCAGTCATGATCTCGCAACTCTCCCTGGATTAAATTAATCACTAATTTTTTTCACAGTGAAAGCAATCATACGATTTCAATGATTTCTTTTTCCAGTGATTTTCGGTCACTTGGTCTCACGCAGTGACATTTGAACCGATTCAATACCTCGGTATTGCCTATCTGAAATAATCTGCATAAGACGGGCCCCAGGACCTGTATATGATTCAAAAACGAGGCGTAAGGGGGATGTAATAGCCGCGTAAAGAATAAGTTCTCCTCTAAGAAATAATCATATGCAGAGCCAAATGTTATGTCGAATTTCCGTTTCTACTGTAAGTCAACAGCTTCATACGCGAAAAATCGCACATCTTCTGGTCCTCTGCAAATGATATCCCCACTCACCGTTGACGCTCTCTTTGTGCTGCTCTGCTGGATAACCGCAAGCACAATAGAGCCGCCTCCCATCCCACTCATCGTTTCCTCCGCTTAACCGAGGGATGACGTCACAACTAGCGCAAGTGTAACCCACGCGCGTCCGGAAAAAAATAGTTCAACAATCGGTAGAATTTGTGAAGCCCGGCATGGAGTATCGAAAATTAATGCAAGTATCTACATAAGAAATGAAACACTAGTCGGTCAGGAGTAGGGGGTTCCAGGACATAATTCCATTGGAAGAACTATTTCAGTTTTGGTTAAGAGAAAATGCTGACTTTTTGTACCCACG
Organism: Ceriagrion tenellum; assembly: GCA_963169105.1. Taxonomy (NCBI): domain Eukaryota; kingdom Metazoa; phylum Arthropoda; class Insecta; order Odonata; family Coenagrionidae; genus Ceriagrion; species Ceriagrion tenellum. The sequence continues at coordinate 100,591,427 of OY720638.1, read as the reverse complement.
TTCGCGACTCGTAAATACGTGTTATCATACATAACGTGAGGGGGGTAAGAATCCACTTTAAGTTTGAGAATGCACGATACACAGGGACGCTGGAAACTGTTCGCATTAAAATCCTAGCCTCCAGCTCGAAGTGCATAAGTATTGGTCCGCTTCTAGTCAAAGATAAATGTCGAATAATCTGCCGAAATAATTTTCCTGTATCCCGTTAGAGATTGCAAGCTTGAGAAGACGAAGCGTCCCATTTATCTCTGGAAAATTAGGACGTTTAAAAAGTATCATCTCAATAGCGAATTTTTCATAACCTGCGCGGAAATGAAATGCCCTGCAGCCGTTTCATCATTCGTCAAGTTTCGGAGTAGAAGTTCGCGGAGAACCTCCCTACTGGCGAGTCTCTTCACGAATGAGGTGAGGGGCAGACGGCATCACGCCACCTAAGAGGTCACATGATCTCGTCGGGCGATGTACACGTGAGCCGCGCGGATCAAATCTGCACCGGTCGCCAATATAAGTGGTACCCTTCTCCGCTTAGGTCTCTGATTCCCACCGTCGCACCAAAGATATCGTCCGTAAAGCATCTTCTGCGGCAAATAACTGGTGTCCTGTCACTCCTCGCAACCAACATAGGCTGAAACTATCTACCAACTTCATAAACGTTACTACAGTTGTTAACATAGGCGGTGATTTTAAGTTTACGCTAAATTACAGTGCTACAGTGTTCTGGTGGTTAGACGTGTTCTAGTGCTTTGTGCTCTTCTGTTGGTGTGTATCTCGAATTCTTGCTGTCATTGGAGTGTTTACTGGCAGAAATTGCAGTGCAATAACGACTGGTAAGTTCATAATTTAAACTTCTTTTATTTTCCTTTCTTAGAATTAATTATATCTTAAAATTTTTACAATCAGAGCGAGGATTACTAGCATAGATGTCAGGAGAATTTTTGTGCATTCCATGAGTTAAAAAAATACATTTCAAGCCTTTTATAAACTCTGACGTGACTTTCTTACATTTTCAATGAGTCTTGGTAAGATTTCGGCTATTTGCATCAGCGTGGAAATTTGCTTCAGCGTGAGTAGAAAAATAGGCGTCTATCACCTTTTTCATACGATAGAGAGCGAGGAAGTAATCATTTTTCCGCATAAGTAGATACTTCTGTACGTTATAGAAACAGCACATTTATTTTTTGCACTGTTTCTGATTTACTTGTGATGGTTAGCAACGCGTGATAGTAATATATTTCTAGATGTGGTCCAATTCGCGTTGACGACGTTTGTCCATCTCATAGAGCGTTTATACTTTCATGTCAAAACCTAAATTTAAGATTATGGTTATTCTTCTCTCGACGAAGTGGCTCTGTCGATTACTTTATTTACTTGATTGCAACTAAGAGTAGGATCTTACCTTAAGCGATTTTCTATCGTGTTTGCCGTTATAGCATACAGAATATTGAAGAACTTCTCCGTGTGCTGAGTTCGTACTCCCATCAGCTGTTTTCCGGGATGCATCTGTCAGTTGCTCTATTGTTTTTATTTCGCTAGCAGAAGCGCCGGGTGGAGTTAGGGGTTGTTATGGCAGTTATGTAATGTCTGAGATGCCGGCAACCCGTGCATTGAACCCTTCAATAATGAGCTTAAATTCGCCTATAGTTGAATATAATCCTCGTTTCCTGGGATTTGCTTATCGATCACAATGTTAAATCAAGCCTCTCGAAAATCCTGCAATTGGAAGAGCTCCGGGTAATGACATACTGTTCGTTTCCCTGTTGCACAGATGCATGGTGAGAGTCTTCCCGTAGCTACTTCTTTGTTGCACGAATGTCGTTGATTTTAAAGCTATATGCTTAAAAGTACAAATTCCTAGCCTGATTATTAATGCATGATGATCTTGCGAATTTTATGTCGGTAGTGTATGCTTTGATGCGTCCGTTGGTATCCTTCTGTCATCATTTTGTGTATCGCTGCTTCCTATTTCAATTCACGCATAAATAAATCCTTACTTTAACGCCCTGTTGAATGAGTCAATGATTGTTTTAAGTCAATCGTGGACGTTGTTAGCTCGTATTTTTTCTTTCTTTGGCCGAAACGAAGGTAAAATGAAGGTTACTCGTCTTCGTGGGCAAATGAAACATGATTTCCTTCCATTTAGTGGGGACATTTTGAGCACAAATGTACCCCTCAGTTGTGTGGTGGCTTCGCTAATGATTATGGTTATAATTTTCAGAATAATTATGGCACCAAACATTACCAGCCCCACAGGGGTTTTATTTGAAGAAGATATGGCAGAGACTCCCACCACAGAAAATAAAGAAACCAAGCCTATAAATGTTGAGTTTAAGGCCAAGATTGTATGGCGAAATGTCATTCTGTTTGCATACCTCCACTTAGCGGCATTATACGGACTTTACTTGATGCTTACCTCAGCAAAGTTACTGACAGTGATTTGGGGTGAGTATTTCTTAATTATGTTTTGGCTGTTAAAATATACTTGTAGCTATTTTATGGCTCAATATTACATATTTTTCATTAATAACATAAGGTTTCCTCCCTCAGCGTTCATACTATTTCAAGGTGGAGGTCTTGGAATTACTGCTGGTGCTCATCGCCTATGGTCCCATCGCTCTTACAAAGCTAAATGGCCTTTGCGACTAATCCTTATCGCCTTGAATACCTTGGCTTTCCAGGTGAGGCAGCTTTTATTTTCCATCCTGTTGATTTTTGTAAAGTTTATTTTGTGTTCTACTTAACTACTTTCCTTAATTCATATCACACAAAAACTGAAAGAGCATGTATTTTAATGAGAAAATTTTCCTCAGAATTCTGCATATGAATGGTCCAGAGACCACCGTGTCCATCACAAGTACTCAGAGACTGATGCTGATCCACATAATGCCAAAAGAGGTTTCTTCTTCTCCCATGTTGGATGGTTACTTTGTCGGAAGCATCCAAGTGTCAAAGAGAAAGGGAAAGGAATTGATCTATCCGACCTTGAAGCTGATTCTCTGCTGATGTTTCAGAAAAAGTGAGTTTTTCTCACTATCTGTGCTGCCATGCTTAGTGAGAGTAACTTGTCTGTAGATTTCTGACCCTTTTTTTTGTATTTTGTTCATGTTTTCCAGGTATTACATCCCTTTGATGATAGTCGCTTGCTTTGTTGTGCCAACTATGGTTCCCATGTACTTATGGGATGAAACTTTTACCTGCTCATGGTTTGTGGCTACCCTCTTTCGGTACGCTTTCACTTTGAATGCAACTTGGCTAGTCAACAGCGCAGCTCACTTTTGGGGAAATAAACCATATGATCAGTAAGTGGTGCATTATAATTTTTATGACTTTGTTTTAACTTATTTTGCTTATTCAATACAACTCAAAACATGTCTGATCTTATCTCTATCCTGAATGGCCAATGTATGATATCTTAGTATACATTCTGCTCTTTCATCTCATTAAATTCAGCAGAGTTTCCTAGTTATCTGTTGGTAATATTTATTAGGTACCTTACCTTTGTCGTAGAATATTAATAAATCTGCTTGGGAAAGGCTCTTGGTTCTTATGAAAAATCCAACAAGGTAACTTTATAGCTCCCCCGCTAGTATTTGAATTATATTGTAGTATCGCTGTCTGTGCACTTTGTTATTCTGACTTTGCTTCTTATAATTATACATACGCACATTCGTGTGTACTATAAAACGTTGTTGGCCTTGTGTTAACTGCCAATGGCAAGTGCAAAATTTGGATGGATTAAAAAGGAACAAAACTCTAATTATCACCTAGGTTTCAATTTATTTAATCATCATCAGGTATGACCTCGAACAATAATGTATTGCATTGCAGCCCAGGTGATAACAAAAGTTTTATTTATTGGAGGAAAATTGCACATCTTTTATCCATCAAAAATGTTCAACTTCCTCAGAATATTGCCCGAATCTTCTGCATTTAAATAGTAAATGAATTTTTTATGTTTGTCCCTTCAGATTGAAGCCCGTAATCACCATCTAGGTATGACGTTTTGTGTGAGAACAGTAGGAAGTTGTCAGTAATTTTGGCTTTATTTTAAACCTTGGAAGGGCTCTAGTAATTTTCTAGAAGTGTCATTCATTTGGTTTATAGTATTCTGGTATTTTTGTGTCCAGCTTAGGAAGGAAGGAATTGACGGTGCAGTCTGTATTGAATAGTGGAATATTATTTCACCAAGTGCAATGCTCTTAGTTTTCTTAAAGAGTGAATTGCCATCTGATAACAACTAGACTTACTGAAAGGGTCGTAAGAATTTTAGATTTTTTCTGTGCTTTCTTAATCTCCATAAACTGAAAAATTTCATAATCAGTTGTCCATGTTTATGTTGCTTCACTGGCCCTGAAAATAAATAGTTAAGGAAAACTTTAAATTGTTTGAGTCTGGTTTCCTCAGCTAGATGATTCCCATCGCATTTAAATGTAATAATTTGTTCATCTTAGATCAATTATATTATTTCATAACCTTCTATTTGTAGGTCTATAAACCCTTCGCAGAATCCAGGAGTTGCTATGGTTGCCCTTGGGGAAGGCTGGCATAATTATCACCACGTCTTCCCGTGGGACTACAAAACAGCAGAGCTTGGTAATTATAGAACCAACATAACCACAGCCTTCATTGATTTCTTTGCGTGGATTGGATGGGCATATGATCTCAAGACTGTGCCTGCATCAATGATCGAGAGGAGGGTGAAGAGGACAGGCGATGGAACACATGAGGTTTGGGGATGGAATGATAAAGACTTATCAGAGGAAGAAAAGAGGGAAGCTGAAATACTTGCAAAGAAAGAGTGAATGAATGAAGCTTTGCTTCTAAGTGGCATATTATAGAAATTGCATCTCTTAACATTGTTTAATTTCAGACAATTGTAAAAATCCTTTATTCGACATTAAATGAAATCTTTGGTGTAAATTAGCTCACAAGGCTTCTCCCATTCATTGCTAAGTTGATTTCCATGAATGTTTATTGCATTTTGAGCCCTTTGTCAGTTAGTCTTACCCTCACACCTTAGGCCAATGTTCATTAAATGTTGTCTTCATAGTTGTTCTTTGTGGGTGAATGTTGTAAGCCATAAAGATTGATGATTATTTGGACGCTTGACACCATCCAACTTGAGTATCCATGTGTAATGTTTCCATGGCATTTATCAAGGATGTGTGTGATTTTTTTAAATGTTCTTGATTCTGCTCATGAGTAGGTACCATTCTTAGGCAGTGCATGTCCAAAATTGAGGAAAATGTCTCGCACACCTCATTTCATTGATGCTTCGCAAATGGTAGGACAACCATATCATTAAGTCAATCAGCTTCTTATTTTTGTGAAGTACTTCTTTTCCTGCCCTGTAAATTATCGGCACAATTAGCCTTATGGGATCTTTTATCTGCATTCTTTTGGCACAGAACGTGCGTAATTGTGTGTATAATTATAGCCAAAAAGCAAGAGAAATCAAACACTGCATTGAGGTCAAGTGATCATCATGGAAAGTTGATTGTGAATTGCTTTTGAGGGTATGTGATTTAATCAAAATTTAACTGATGAAGTAAGTGGTGATTGCATGGGATTATAAATGGCATATCAAGCACAATCTACTTGCTGGTTCAGAAAGAAATAACTACAAATTTTCTATGATTTATAATAATTAACATCACACACTTGTGTTACCAATTTATTTACTTGTTCAGTAGGTATTGGTGCTCAGCTAATGCATTAAGGTGAATGCTCTGGTTGATGGGATTCCTATACTTAGCAACACAATGTTTGCTTGGTTTTCATGTTGACTCTGAGATAATAAAATTAATGGGATAAGTTACATGGAGATATCACCTCTTTCTTTGTTTCTGGACTCTTTGTCATGTATTAAATAGGGTTTTGTAGGATAACTATTTCCTTTAATCTTTCATTTTTCCTGGAAAATATGGGCTTAATGCCCATGTTCCTGCACACTTCCCTCTCTATGACTTATTATATCTTCCGGCAATGTTCCCTCATATGCACAATTCAGTAATATCACAGGACAGCCTCATGGTCACTCTTAATTTTTTTCTATGATCATGAGTATGTCAGCCACATGTGTTAAGTGTTATTTAATGGTAATACACTCTCAGTACGTACATGTAATTCCTTCCTCTACCCACATACACCCCACTTGCTGTGGACATCTGGGGACCAATAAAGGACCATTAATTTTTTTCACCATCGTCTTTCCTGATGAATCAATATTTTTGTGCCACCCATGTATGTGATCCAGCACTCATTCCTAGTGAATGGTGCCTTATTAAATGAGCTTTCCTTCCAAACTCTCTGTCTGTAATTCCCTTAACTTTTGTATATGCCATTGCATCAATGAGACTGAGATTTGTGGTTGGGAAATTATGATGCCTCCCCTGAAACTAGTACGTTAGGGCCTCTTGCAAGAATGCCGTCAGAATAAGATAGCAGAAGTTCACTGGTAGTCCCATAGGTATGACTAAACTTGTTGGCACTTGACGTGGGTTAGTCTTGATATTGGCGAGGGTGAGTCAAGTGCTGATGGGGTGGCAGGTGTACCTAAGGACTCCTATTTGGACCTCCTGTAGGACTCCTGGTCCCAAATCTGTCTTGCATGATTTCCTCTCCATGGTGTCAAACTCTTCCCAAGTAAGTCTTGCCACATTTTGCTATACCTGTGCATACTCCTCACCATAAGGATGCTCTTCCATACACGCATGAGTAACGATTAAGCGGCCTAGTAATAGGCTCCAAAAGATCAGAGAAGCCCAAAGGCTAAATGTGTACTTTCAAACAAATCTAATTGTATTTTGTATTTCATTCTGTGTTGAATAGTTTTTACTAAATGCTGATCAAAAGAAGTAATGAGCTATGCGGAGTTAGAATAACATACATTCAGAATTTTTCTTTCTGCACTTAGTCTGCTATAATTGTTTATAGTGCAATTAATATTTCTTTCTATTCATTTCACCTTCAAGTTAAGGAGTTCCTCTATTTTTTCATGATCTCTACTTGGAATTATGAGCGATGGCGAATGCTGATCTGAGAGTAGACCTTGATCAGCTGAATACAAGCTGCGCATTAAATGCCTCTCAAGATGTATAACTAAATATTCCAGGCTCCTATTTTCCTCACTAGTCAATTTTAACGTTATTGTAATAGCTGAGAATTTGATAATGAGCTCTGAATTATAATCCTTGTATTTATTTCAACACACAATGTCATTGCACATTTGTATGTGCACTGAGATATTCTAATGAACAAAAACCATGACTTTATATGCAAAAGGTGCTATGCTGAACCAGAATCCACAACAAACACAGCTCAGGTCGAGGGACAACCTACATGTTTTCAATTAGGAAGCAATCCATAGATCTGCATCCATACAACCCCATTACTAGAAAGGGTTCCAAATGCATAGGACTAAAAAGTAACAGTATTTTATGTTAAACAATGTTGGAATTTTTTTTTGCTTCAGGACAATTTCTTAAGCATAACTATTTATTGCCTTCTTGGAAAGTTCATGCTTTCAGATTTTTTCTATCATGGTTGTGAGATTTTAAAGATAATCTTCACCAAACAAATTTTCTCTTGTATTCTTATTTATTGGAAAATACCTATTTATTGGAAGGTATTGTCAAAATTGCTGTTTTGAGAATATGTGATATTTTCAATTCTTATTTTTTATAGTTATTGACTTGTTTTTTGGCTGTAGCAACATTTATCAATCATGCCAGACTCTTGTCAGTGTACGAATATTCTGAGAGATATTCTCAAAAGGAGGAAGTGCTGCTGTGCATGTAAGCCTGTTTTAAAATATGCACATGATGTTTTGCTTTTTATCTAATCCTTGAAATCATGTTTAAAACTTTAGCATTTGATTCCATCAATTGGTGTGTGAGTTAAATGTTTATATATTTTTCTCTTTTTGAAAAGGGAGAATGTATAAATTGTTTTTCCCCATGTTTTGGCATCATGCTTTCAATTTGCTCAGCCATAGTCAACTAAATCTTTTCGAAGCATTGATTTCAATGTGCTGGGGTCAATCAAATTTATTAGCAAAGATGTTTCTGAACTTTGCATTCCAATGACAAGTGTTAGAAAAATCTTGAAGACCATACAACTTTTTTGTGTGACTAAAATTGAAGTTAGCCAACTGTAATAGATTCATAGGCCTCATGCTTTCAATGTAATTATCTTCTGCAAATTGATGTCTGCAGAAATATCTGGGAATCGTAAATTGTATTTATTTAAATGGGTATATAGAAAACTATTTAAATGTTGGTCATTTGGCATTTATGTAATGAAATGGTGTTATATTGATTTTGTCGTACATCACAAGAGTATGCTTTGTGTCAATGTTTATAGAAGCTCCTTTTTATCATTTGGAAGTTGATTTTTTCCAGTGATTGAGGGAATTGCTTTGTGACTCAATTGGCTAGTTTTGAATGCATTTGGTAATCAAAGATTGAAGATTGTGTACTTCCATTAGTACCTTACCTACTCATGAAATTTATATTAGAGCATGCTATACTGATTCGCACTTATGTTGACGTTGATATATGAGCTTGTAATGAAAAGTGAATCGGTATCGTCAGTTTGTGGAATTCTGAAGTCCATATTTTTGTGATGTTCACTTAGCCTCAAAGGCATATGTATTTCGAAATATCAGACAGTATTAAAGATATCAGCTGATGGCATTTTGCCGCTAAACCAAAATTTTGGATGGAGATGTGATCAAATCAACTTCCAACTATATGCTTCCTGTTTAATGGTGTAAGCTATATGAATGTGCATCTGAAAGGAAACTGTGAAAAATCTATAGAGATACAAGATAATGGATATTTATTGAACTCTGTATTTCTATTGACTGAAATTTCATATTTTGGCCATTGTATTTATTTATGATTATGGCTTGAAAATTAACTAATGCACATTACGTTGTATGGAACAAAACTATCACGGCTGTTATGATTGTTTATGAAATTCTTGAAAAAAAAAGCATTTATCTTTTGAAATATATACTGTTCACATGAAAGCTGTGATATTTTTTAGAATTAAAATAAAATGTATGTTTAATGATTATTGCAGTCCTATTATTATATTCTTTGTCCAAGGAACTGTTTTACTAGGTAATCCAAATTGCCTTTGGCCAGCCATCTATTAAACTCTTGGATTTTTAATTCATTTTATTTCATTATCTTTTCTACCACTGGACTTCCCGCACTCCCCCATCAGGAGTAGAATGTTGAAATTGAATGTTTTATTCATTCGAAATAAAAGAGTATACTTGGAGCAAGACATAGGAGTAATGAGGAAAATAATACAAAAATTATTTTACTAGTGATATGAGGAGACATCTGCATTTTTATGGTCTACATTTTGTTCAGTAAGGCTTTTATGATGACTGCATTACCTGTTTTATGATTCAGAATGCATGTTACCCAGTTGGACCAGGTTGTATTTTCTGACCAATCCATAGATGGCATACATAGCTTAGAACCCTGGACATTGCAGTGCTTGCACTACAATCTTGGCTGAAAAAATTCCAAATGATATGATGTCATATTAATTTACCAGACACAAATTTGATTACTCATGTGCATTTATACTTGTACATAGGAGATAAGTTGCCACACTCAGTATTTTACTCTCAGGACTATGAGGATAGGGTTGTATGGTGGATGGAGCAATGCCTCTTCACATGAGTATAGCCAGGATTAATGTTAGGGGAAGCTGGTCATCATCCAGTCTGGCTCCATGGAGCGGATTAGGAATGAAATATCTTGTTTGGGGGGCAGCTGTCCCCCCTCTGGCCTCAACCCGACTATGCCCATGGCTCCACCTACCAGAGGACCCAGTTTAAAACCTGGCTGTGGTGCATAATTTAAAGTTGAATTCTGAGGCTTATTTTTGTGGTATGTACTGTACAGTGTTCATCAGATAGGATATTAAACTGGGAATCATTTAGAATCGTTTATTTTGAATAGGTTAATTCCAATTCTAGGTTCCTCTTTGACCTTGCTTTGTTCCTAGAATCCTTTCCCATCCCACCTTCCCGCTCAATCTCATTGGCAGTGGTAGTCATCGACCCTTAGTTACCAAACCATGTGCTTCAAGGCCTCTGGCCGATTTCTCCATTAATTTTGCAAACATTGATTTATAAAAGATATTCTGGAAGCAAAGTTTGTGTAATGCATGCAAGCGCTTTGAAAACTCTAGTGTCATCAAAGTAGATACCATTACACTAAAGCTGTAGTCATGCATATCACTCGAGAGAGGTTTGCTCTCACTGTCTGTCTGATTCACTCAACCTTGTTCAACAGAACCATAATTTTTGGATGGCATTAAAAAAGTTAGCATTAGTCTCATCTCAAAGTAAGTCCCATCAGAAGAACCAGGTTCACTTCCAAGTTCTCATTGGGTGAATTCAATTTTATAATCGGTCTTGCTTCCAAATGGGACACAGTACCCAAACAGCACTATTGAACATCGCTGAAGATATAAGAGGAGCATTGGAATAACAAGAGGTCACAGTTCTGGTATTATTTGACTACTGAAAAGCCTTTGATATGATAGATCATGAGCTGCTCCTTCATGAATGGACTAAATATAACCTTTCAAGGAGTTCAGCAGAGTGGTTTCAATCTTACCTCATTAACTGTAAACAATCTGTGCTTGGGTCTGATAATACACATTTAAACTTGATAAATAATCTTAGAGGTGTAGTTCAGGGTTTAAGTCTTTGGCCCTCTTCTTTTATCACTGTTCATAAATGATCTTCCTGGAAACAAAATGTACTGTAAATACCATATTTACACTGATGACTTCCAGATATATTGCCATTCATCAATATCTGATTTAATCTACTCTAAAATATCTGATTTAATCTGATCTACAATCACACTGATCAATGAAGATGTTGAGCGAATAGCATTCTGGGCGCTGAAAAACCATCTTCAATTAAAAGTGAATAAAACCAAGTCAATTATAATTGGGCTGTGTCACCTCTTTGCCAAATAGATATTTCACCTTTGCCCAACATTCAAGTTTGGTAATATATCAGAATGTTTGGAGTATATTGGTGTGAAAAATATTTGAGATGGAGGTGAACATTGTCAAAAATTATGGCAATTTTCAGGGGCTGCAGTAAATAACATAAAATACCACAGTAATTTAAGAAGAAGTAAAGTAAAGATATATTTATTGTTCTTGGACATTCGGCATCCACTAAGAGCATACAAAAAATACAACATATTAATGGAGCTCATGCATTTCTTATTGAGTTATTTTGGAAAAGTGGGAACATGTTAAATAGAGAAACAATAAATTATCATGCAATAATTTATGGGGTGGATACTTCTTATTGTTCCTTTTCAAGGATATGAAGATGGTGAAAAAGTTTTCTCTTAAAAATGCTCAGTAAGGTGGAATCTTTTATGTCCTTAGGAATGCTGTTCCATAACCTTGCCCCAGCAACATGAAAAGATCTTTGGTAAGTGGTCGTTCTATGCTGAGGGGTGATAAAATAGTCGGGGGCCATTCTGGTTGTTATATTTAACTTCTTCAAAAAATACCTAGGTTGTTCATGTTTGTCAAAACAAAAATGACCCAAGCATGTATTTCTTCATACTTCTACCTTCAGCCATGTAAGGTTAGTAAAGTAAGAGAATTATGATAATCTTCTTTTAGGTTAAAGACAAACCTTACATATATTTAATAGCTGCTGAAGCTTTGCATTTAACTCTTCATTGAGATTGTGGTACACAAGGCAGCAATAATCAAAAAATTTTAAATTAATATACAAAGATAAGATAACAAATTTTGGCAGAGTTACTACTGATAAGTCCCTAAGACTTAGACTGACGGTAATTTACAATAATTACCACAGTAATTTTCAGAATGACCCATACCCTTCCTTTCCTCCATCTCCTTCTTCCCTTCCCAAATCTCTTGCGTATACCATACCTCTGTCTACATCTTCTCTCTACCGCATGAGCTGCCGCAGAAGCATGTGGCAGAAGGTATTGGGACACAAGCGGTGAAAGTGGAGGAAATAGCTTGAAGGGGAGGAGAGGACAAAAGTGAATTTTATGTTAATTATGTCTTACGTTAGTGTAATGCTGTTTTTGTTATTGCCATTGATAGTGCATGGAAAGAAGGAATTGGGAAAGGTACCTATCAGTTTGGCAATGTATCTCTCTCGAATTTATCAGTGCTAGAGATATATAATGGGATCAGAATAATATCCTCTTAGCATTTCACTATGCCATATCACTATTTTTGCCCTTTAGTTGTGCATCCTCAGATATCAAGACCTTGTATTTGATCTCCCTGAAAAAGTCCTCACTAACTGATGTTAGAATGCAAAATATTAGACCACTGGCGCATAAAATCATATAATCATACTATACCAAACTACCTACTAGGCATTGTGGAAGACCGGCCCCTAGCCTGTGGTGCATAACATGCCATTTCCAACGTTATGCAGTGACCATTCAAAGTTCTGTAATCACTCTGAGTGGTTCACAACATGGCTGGCATAGTGCACCGCCAGTGAAGAGATAATATCCAATCCATAATCACAACCGACAATATGCCTCTCGTCAGATGTTCAGTAACATTGAATTAGGGATGTTATGAGTTACATAATCACCCTACTGGTCTATTTTTTTATTAGAAGATTCATGAAATATGACAGTTATGGTTACCTTTTTGCTCCTCAACAATCATGCAACAACCAAGTTCTCTTTGAAATACTCTCACCAAGGCTTTACATGTTTTGCAGGCCTGTTTAAAGAATAATCCACTACAATGAGACCAATTTTCTGAACCACGCCTACACCCCACGTGCCCTTCCACGTTCCTCTTAGTAATCGTCGGACTGCCCCCGAGCTGTTTTCTTGCATCAATACTGCGGCCGGAATGGTATGAAATATCACTTTCTACTGCAGCTGTTTCAATATACTTCAACTCTAGTAAACTTTTCCAGTAATATTTGTAAATAATCAAGTTTTGTTTCATAATTTCAGTTGAGAATTTTGGCCCTTTTTTTGACGTCAAAATATAGAAATTGTAAGTGCTGATCATGTTTTTTCTTATTTAGCATGTGGAACATCATATTCAGAAGGTTTATTAAGAAACTCCTTGTCTTAGAAAACATGAGTTGAAAAGGCAACATCAATTATTTTTACGATTGCCAAATAAGCTGCAAAAATGACTTCTACTGAATATTTTTCTCCCGACATCAGTTTATTAGTAATAATGAAAAAATAAACACGTAGCATGAAGGCAATTAAAGAGATCCATTTAAAAAATAAGACAAAATGACTATATTTATTCAAGGAAACAGATAATTTTTAATACTTGCTTAGGAGTGTCGATGACACCCCGCGTGCCTTCTAACGTTACATTTCACCATGCGCCCTCTCCTGGGTTAACCCGAGACCAATAATATCGGCTACTTGTCATTTGATGTGTATGTTGCCTTCAGAAACTTTCTGTTAAGAGTTATCACACCCACTTTATATCACTTTTTATTGAAAAAAAAAGGTCATGCCTTAACTGGCATACACTGCGTAGGACTGGGAAAATGTTAAAGGTGGCATACAGAATTAGTCAATGTTATTACTTCACAGTTACAATGCTCTCACTGAGGCTAGACAAAGAATGAGATTAGTATTTTATCCTTTTGCCGGTGATCCCTTAGCAACCTCTAAGCCCTAAGGCTATTCTATTAACACTGTGCCATGATGCCTTGTCACTGTGTATCTGTAGTGCTGGTTCACTCCTCTCTGAGGCCTGCATTTGCAAACGTCATGCATTTGGAAGACTTACTGGAGTCTGCCTTCAGCCTTTTTGAGTGCATTTTCCAGAATATAATTGTAAATAATGAGTGTACATAGTGTTTGTAAAGATAAGTTTGGCAAGCCGGACCACCACTCGTGGTGGGAAGGATGGAAAGCCCGAGAGCACTGTTGGTGGGAAATCACAGAAATCAGATGCCCAGTCAGATTCCCCAAAAGCACTAGACCTCAAACCAAAAATTCAGCCTACTACTGAACAAATAAGAATTGCACAAATTATTGGCACATGGTCAGAAGACCCTGATTTGAAGGACAAGATAAAACAGGTGATGGATGCCACTAGAAAAACAGAAGATGAAGTTTGCACTAATACTATTGGTATCCATTGAGGTTTCCATAGCTCCCCACACTACATTCCTGATGCATGTGATCTAGCTGAACTGACATTGTGCTAAAGCCAGAATTTAAATTAACAAAACTGATCCAGACTGTTCAGAACTACTGTCATAGCAGAGTTGCTGGTGTATTAATTACTTTAGACATGTGTGAATAAATTGAATTGAAAATTACTTTTGGATGTCAATCACTTCCTGTGGAATTTTCCATTTTTTTGTTTCACTAAACATTGGAACCTTAATGGACACTTTGCCTCTGCTCAGCAGTGGAATTCTGGGTGTATGATCTTTATGGGGGGTCACTGATGGCCATGGGAGAGGAAATGGCAATGTTCTATGGTTTGCAAACTGTGCATACCTTTGAGAATACTAAATATAATATTAACAGCATGATTGGATGAAGGGTAAAGTCAAAGTCCTCCCAATTTTTTTCAACGAAATGATTTCTATAAGAAAGCAGTACAAAGTAAGAAATATTGCCACTGCATTTTTCACTGCAACAAAGTCCCTCACAAAATAAATGACCCATCTTTTATGGAGCCATGAATTAAAAGCAGATTTAAAGTTAAGCAGTGATGTGGGTTGAAGATTTTGTAACAAATTACTGAAGCATATTTTCTGCTTAAGAAGCAAATAATATCTATCCATCCATGAGTGTAATCTGCCAGTTGATGTGTTCACATTAACCCTCGAATAATAATAATAATACCAGCCTTTATTTAGCCAATAGCTATTCTCAGTACAAGGATGCACAAAATTTCAATATGGATATCATAGTTCAATACTTTCCATACAGTCATTTAAATTAAGTTAAATTACATAGGACTGGCTCTTATTTACAACCCACCTTCTTACTTCTGATTGAAAAGTTTTCATGTATTGAGTTGACATATAGTATAAATGTCCAATGCGTTACACAAAACTATTCCTTTATAAAATATAAAGTTTTGAGTCACAGCTTTTTTCATGTAGGGAATATGAAAATCATGGTTAGCTTTAGTGGCATATTTATGAATATCACAATTGGTGATAATGAACTTTATCAAGTAGAGTGGCAACAGTGCAAATTTGATTTTATGAATAAAATTTAGCACTTTGAAGTCGAATATTTATTGGATGTTGAGCCAGTTTAGTTGCCCAAGCGTGACATCAATCTTGGTATCACATTTAAGTATAACTCTCTCACCTCTAATTTGCGAAGTTAGTAATCTTCGTGTGCCATAACCTTTCATCATAAATGGGCCAACAGAATCGTCCAGCAAGCAAAAAAAATTTTTTTTTTTAATAAATAAAATGCTTGGATAATATCCATAGTTTGGCAGGACTATTGCATTATAAATTTTCCTCACACTAGCGTGTGTCAAAAACTTACTGACTCTTGAGATAAAGCCAGTTTTGTGCCAATTTTCTTACATATATAGTCATGTTGGTCAAACCTTAATTTCCTATCGTAGTGAATACCCGCACCCTATGGTCAAACACGAGCAGTCACATTGATGCACTGAGTGGGCCAGTGATAATTTTATAATATTTTGTCTTAAAATCCCTAATATTATCAGACAAAAATAGCAGACCCCTGGGTCTCCTTGTTGTTTTCCTCATCACACCACCCAGTACCATCAAAAAGATAATTGGCGACAGTAGCCATCCCTGCCCTGACCTCAAATGGTTCTGTCATTTTCCCCCCATGTAATACATGGCAGTTGTATGTGCTTGTCATAAAAGGCTTTGACAAGTCTACTGATTTTCCCAGGGACTACAAACTTTATAAGGGCTTTCCACATAGATTCCCTGCTTACAGAGTCTAAAGCCTTTTAAAAATCAATGAAAGTCATATAAAGTCGGGTCTGGTACTCTGCACTCTGTTCTACCACTATCCTCTAGGTAATTATCATGTCTACACATGAGGATTCCTTTCTAAATCCAACATGTTCTTTCCTAAGTTTGTCGTCCACAACTTCCTTGATCCTATTCAGGATGACACGTAGTAGCATTTTGCTGGGCACAGAGAGCAAGGTAACACCCCTCCAATGATTCAATATTGTGAGATCACCCTTTTTGGTATTTTGACCAATATTCCTTTTCTCCAATCTTCAGGGATATTTTCTTCATTCCAAATCTGCTGCAACAGATCATTCAATAATTCAGCCATTACTACAGGGTGAGCTTCCAGAATTTACTTTGTTGATACCTGGGACTTGACCATTCTTTAGCTTTTTGACTGCTGTTAGTATTTCAGCCTTTAATGGTGCTAAGATACTTATTAGAGGGTCTTCCTCTTCCTCATGTAGGTCGTGTCCCTCTTCGTTGTCAAGGCTTCTCATCTCTCTGTTGAATAGTCCCTGGAAGTGTGCTCTCCATCTCACCAATTGCTTTTCTTCATTCACTAGCTGGTTACCCAGTTTATCCTTCATTGGTTTGGACGTGGTTGACTTTTATTTGTTAGTAATTTGGTTATGTTATACACTTAGCATCGCCTGCTTTTGCTGCACATTGCACTGCTGCAGCCAAATTTTCCACCCAAGCTCTTTTGTCCCTTCTGCAGCATCTTCTAACCAGTCTGTGGATACGACTGTATTCTTCAACAGCCAGCCTCGGTTTTCGTTCTCCCTTTGTCTGGTCTCTTTTTAATGTCTTTTCCTCTCCTCTATTTTATTCCTCGTTTCTTCCTCTATCCAAGGCTACCTACCATTTTTCCTATACCCAAGTACTTCGAAGGATCTTTACTAGTTTCTTCTAGTACCTGCTTCATGCTTTGCCAGTTTTCTTCAATGCTCCTATCTCCTGTGTTCAGGGCCTCAAATCTATTTTTAAGTTGGATGCTAAACTGCCCGCAAGTTTCCTTCTTCTTTAACTTTTCTGTATTGCAGCTCTTGGGCCTCTCTTCAAACACCCTCTCAATGGCATGAATTTTTAGCCTAATATCAGCTGTAACCAGATGGTGATCACTTCCGCAGTCTGTGCCTCTTCTGCTATCTAGGAGAGGCCTCCTCCGTATCTTGCTAACAGCAACATGGTCAATTTGGTTTCTTGTTTCCCCATTTGGGGATACCCATGTTGTCTTATGTCATTCTTTGTGGATAAATACGGTGCTCCCAATGACCAGGTCATTATTACCACAAAAATCAACAAACCTACTGCCATTGTCATTCATGGTCCCACACCATGTCTTCCCATTATCCTCTCCATGCCATTGTTGCTAGTACCCACTTGGACAGTTACATCAAGAATGAGCAACTTACTGTCTTGTTTAATCACTCCCTGCATACAGGTGTCAAGATTATCATAAAAAATATCCCTTTCCTCTTCTGTAGCTTCTTTCGTTGGTGCATAGCAGTTTATCATCACTATATTTCTAACTCTACAATGGAACCTGGCTATGATAATTCTCTCTTATATGGGTTTCCACCCAATGAGGCATTTCCTAGCTTTAGCAGTCATGCATACCCCCATGTCGGCCCTTTTAGGTCTTTCTTCTTCCTGTTGACCTGAGTAGATTAAGGTGTTTCCCTCCTGTCTTCATCCCTCCAAAATCATTCCATCTGGTTTCACATATTCCTAATATCTCAATCTAATAACTTTTCATTTCTTTCTCAACTGTATTAAGGGCACCACTATCATTCATTGTACATATGTTCCATAAACCTATTCTTGTCCTAAATTTCAAGCCAAGTCTCAGGCATACCATCAGTCTGGTTTATTTCCTTCTTTGCAGTTTCAGTAATAAATTTGTTTAAGAAGAAGCAGGTTAGCCAACCTCTCCCGATCCTACTGGTGGGGCTACCACCTCCAGCTGCAGGCTTCCAGATCGTCTGTCATGGTTTTCTCCCTTAGCCTCTAGGTTCCCCACTTTCCACAAGGCAGTGGAATCTTAGCTCATCTGCCTCTATTACTGTTGAAGCATTTCGCTTTCCTCTGCCGATGCAGCCATAGGCTGTTTTTCACCTGTAACCCTAGGCAGGGGCCCTTACAAGATGCTACCATCTGGAGCTAGATGGACCCAGTGGAAATGGTAACAGGATAGTTGCATTGATCCATCAAAACCTAGCCTGACTGGTAGAACACAAAACAAAGAAACAACTACTCTCCCAGTGCTTCATAAGACTGATGTTGCTGTACAAACCAATCCTTGCAGGCACTGAATGTCCTCTCATAATCAAGGAAGGATTTACTCAGGAGTCATGGAAGAATTTACTTCATCCAAGTTCTTTTCATTCACCCCTAGATAGCCAGCAAAGCTTGAATGGCACAGGGTAAGCTGAATGAACAAAATTCCTTCCTCCTGTGTTGTCAACATGAGATTCACCAGATTAAATATATTTATGGGCTTAAAAACATTTAAGACGACCTTTAGAATCAGGGTGAGAGGTACAAGGGAAACTTATTTATTTTTTGCAGCTACCATTTCATTTCGTGAGGGAATTCATTCAGAAATGCATTCATAGCTATACTGTAAAATCTATAAACAACAATGCCAGAACATTTCTCAAAGATGAGACCAATATTAAAAAACATGTTTATACATTGGTTGAAACTAGTGGAGAATTGAAAATATGTTACACAATGACTTGACGCTCAGTATGGGTATCCTTCTGGAGCTGAAGCCAAGTTCTGAGGTAAAGGCGTGAGCTGGAAAATGTCTATGTGGTTTTCGAATTTGCAATGGTTATCGTGGTTTTAAAGTAAACGACATTTTTACTGACTTAAATGCTGAAATCACATTCATGAGATGTCTCCCGCATATGTCATTGGGAATGCCATGGATAGCAGAGGATTGTTTACGTCCATTCTACGATGCTTTAGTTTCTTCGTTGGCAGTCACGTATTGATCAGCGCCCGCTCGGTAAGGTAACCGAGGGCCATTTAGATTAGTTTTCCCCAGAATCTACTCGATTACGGCAATTGTGTTCATCAAGACCATGAAACAGAGGCGGTGCTGATGGATGCCAGCGTGAATGCATTTCAAATTATTGTTGCCTTTGCGCGCAGCATAGGCGTGGGGGAGCATCGCTGCTCCCTGAGCCCCACCCCGATGATTCCCGCAGTTCCGATCGTTGCCATGGTGACATTTCGTAAGGGGAAGAAAAGTCTCCCCCGTTTAAGACGCGAAGGCCCAAGCACTCTTTCTCTTAATATTTGACTAATACTTTCCTTGTCATCCTGAAGCAGCCCTGACGAAGATCTACAGATAATAAATATCCCAAAAAAATATACGCAATGAACGAGATACGTGCAGCGAAGCACAACATAGAAGCGTCAACTATGAACTGTACAGTAAAGTGGGGGTGGGGTGGGGGTACTTCATAGGTCATGGCATTGGAGACCTATTAAATTGAAATTCTCGAACCATGATCATGCTTTTGAAGAAATTTTACAGCCGAATTCCTCCTCGCATTAATGATTGATTTGCCTCAATCAGAAACGCTTTATTGGAAAATATTGATTATTTCCTCAAATTCAATGAAACTGCGAACGTGAGATAAGGCGGACTGAATTGCTGATGACGACGCCAATGGTCGTACGAGAGGAAGACGCAAGTAATGCAATTTTTATTGCCGAAACCTAACTCCTTTTGCGAGATCTTTATCTACCCGAGATCACTGATGAACAATTAAGGGTGACGAACTCGAAAAATGAGAATGGGCTGGGTCCGAAGCCTAGAGCGTACATTCACCTTCCAATCCTGGAGTTTACAATGTAAGGTTCACAAATCTTAACTCGCTAAATACGCAATGGTACCTCGGCAGCCCAATGGTGCTAACTTACGAGAGCATAATTTCTTTACCAAGACCCACTCCCCGAGTTTACCGACGCGCAGTTAAGATTTAAATGTGTTCTGGCACAATAACTGAGTAATACCGAAGTATTGTTCCGATATTATCAATTCTAGTCTACTAAAAATGCACAGTCAAACAAACTTTCTTGGCAGCAGCATAACGATATCTAATTTTCACCACAAACATAAGAATTTAATTACCTAATGAAATTAAATGTTATAAGGGAACGAACTAATGATGTTCAAATACTCCTTTAAATATAACTGACGAAATAAATAGCTCATAGTCAGCCTGAAAAACGATGCCGCTAAACCCAAACAATTAGAATTCTTAATTCTCCGAAATTAATCTAGGGTGATTGGTTTATGTTTTTTTTTCATGGAATGTTGGGAAGCTCTCAAATCGGTAGAGAGTGCTCGCCGCGCACGCTACCTCCATTGACTATACATATCGGTGTTGTAAGGAAATGTAACGGGAAGGACTGATAACATTGATACCCTGAGATATTCAATTATACATTTAACCAGTATGTATAGTCAATGCTACCTCTGATAATCTAATATTCTTAAAATAATACTCATCTTTCAAAATCTTTGAGCGTCGTAATGAGACAATAGCAGCAGTAATGTGTGTGGTGTTTAGTCGTTTTGTGAAGTGATGGATGGAAGAATTGATCATATAATTTAGCTGTTCTCTGCCCCATGCAAGTATTAATGAATTATATCATAGCTTTTTGTTCTAGCGTAATGTCAGTGAAACGCTGTGTGGAGAGTGGGTCCGTTTACGTTCGTCATTCGTGACGGATGCCATTGTCATTTACATACCTGAACTTTAGGTTAGAATGCTATCTCTCTTGGTTGTCATTTGAAACTGGATGCTCCCGTATTAATTTTAGAGGTGTTTGGACTCTTTATTTGCTTTGCGCAGTTTTCCTGAAGCGAATATTATAGAATTAAATGTCAAAATGTTCTGTCGCACGCATGTCGCAAAATTTATAAGCCGGTAGTTTTTGGTGTGCGACGTTCCAGGCCTGATTATTTTGTGATTCGTACATTGTTGTCATACAAAGTATAGATTTTGCTTATCACTTGGCGTTGTTACTATGGTAATTAATCTTAATATTGGTTAGCTTTTAAGATCAGATTACGTTGTTTATGTGTACGGTATGGTTTTGGTACCCAAGCCCACGTAGCGTTAATTTTCACTTTTTTGTTATTTATGTTGCAGGAAATGAGTATTGATGCAGCAAAAACTTTGAAAACCAAGCGAATCACCATAGTTCATCTTTTTAAATTGAAGAATGCTGATTTGACTGAACTGATATATTAAGGTGAGTCATTGCATTATGAGAGTTATTGTTGTTTAGCTAGTAAACCCTTGTTCTTTTACTTCAGTGCACTCAATCTGTTCAGATAATGTTAATCAGTGTCTGTATTTTTGTGTAACTTGGCCATTCGAGCGAGACCCTGCAGTTAGTCCTGGATGGTAGTCATAGACGTTGTTATTGATGCGTCATTCGGGAAGGATTTGGCCTATTTGTGTTGCTTTTAAAACGTTGATTCTTATTCTTGTATTTATTGAGCATTTAATTAGATATTGGTCTAGAGCATGTGCTAAAGGAAGTCCTCGTCGTGCTCTTGCACTATTGGAAAGCACAACAATATGCAGTTGCATGACATAAGTGTTTATGATTGGATTAGAAATCATCAGGATTTTGTGATGCAACCACTGTCAGGGAAATATAAATGTTCACTTATTAGCCTATATTGTAGGAGTGAGTTTGAATTCAAATCTAGCAAATGTAAATAGACCATGGAACGTTTATATTCAGGATAGGTACATTATACCCTAAATGGAGAGAATTGAACTAATAAATCCAGGTGATGTTTCAAAACGCTGCTATTCCTAGTATTAACATTAATTTGAACGTATTAATTTTACGAATCCTGTTATCCTTGTCCGTACGCTGTTCAATGCCTCTGAAATGGTAGTGTCGATATTGCAATTTACCCTATGAGGTAATGCACAAGTCCTCAATTGCATTACTACTATGGAAAAAGCGACGTTGACTTGTCATAATTAACACTCCTTGATGGATAATTACCTCCTTTTAGTTTTATAAATCAGTATTCGCATTATTTACTGTGACGAAGGCCACATCTAGTGAAGAATATGCATGTATTGTCAACACTTGCGGTGCTACAGACAGAGTTGTGTAGATGTGATTTCCTGCGACGTTAGAATGCTAAATTTTTCATGAAAATATGTCGATCGCTAAAAATAATTCTACGGGATTATTGCCCCACTGTCTCAACATTCGTGCAGTTTTATTGTGACTGCGATATTGAGCAAGTTGCCAGACCGTGTTGGAACAAATGGATAGCACGTAATAATATAAATTCATTTTCCTAGTGTGCTTATTCACTCGTCATGACTTAAGAATTTGGACAGGTTCTCCGAGCTTTGTGCCGAAAATTCCAAGTGAATTTGGGTCTTAGATGTGTGTATTATTACATTCTCTTTATTTACATTTTTCTCTGGTAATGAAAGGGACGTTTGTAGGGAAATGAAGAGTCTGTATTTGTTGTTAACAGTCCAGCTTGTTTCCCAGTAGTGAAATCTTACTTATATCAATCCTTTGGGTGTTCTTTTTCTCTTTACCTGTGTCAGGTTAAAGGTTAAGTATCATACTTACTTCTCAATACTAGTGATTAAATTGGAGATTGGATCTTCTTGTGGTTGTATATCCTAGTATGTTAGCTTATTCTTGTAATTCAAAGGAAAATGCAGCCCCAGTATGGTTCTACAGGTACACAGACATATTGTTATAGATTGTTATTTTATTTAAATGCTATCATTTTTTTGGCCTAAATCACTTTAAAAATTTATCTTGTGTTTTGGATAATATTATCGAAATTGAGCTTTGCATCAAGGAGAAATGCGATACACAGTAGATTCAGTCAGCGTAAGTCACATGTAGTTTTGAGTGCACATTAACTGCTTTCTGTGTATTAGAGGTGATTATCATGCCTATAGCATTTCGGTATCTTTACTTAGTATTGATTCTAATTCTGTGGATTCATGCTCTTTTCTTGTGTTAAGACATAACATTACCAATGGAAGTTCGTTGGAATATTTGTGTTTCTTTTTTTTAAGTTGAATGATGATGTCTTTGATAGTGGTTGATTAAAGGGCTAATATTTTATTCTGTAAATTTTTCTGTTAGCTCTGTAAAATCCCTCTCATTGTAGCCTTGCTGGCTGATGCTGTAGTGTTTAGTTTGAGGAAAGTTGTAATTTTTCAATGAAGCAGTCTTGCTATAATGTACTTCACCTTGTATAGTCAATTTTTTTTAAATATGGAGGTTTTTTTCCTCCTTATCATTCAATGATGTAGGTTACAGGCACATTAATTTATTGGTTTTTAACTTCTGATTGACCTGTATTGGGAATTATTAAATAAACTCAGATGACTCCAAAGATTATGAAAACATTTGTATTATGAAAGATTGATTGATTCATGGGCCAACCACTCTCTTAAAAAAATATATGCTGTATCTTTGCTAACCATGGAAAAGATCTACGATGATATATATGATTATAAAATAACTCCTGATGAAAAAATGCTAATTGCTGAATTTAATTTGTCACATTAATATACATGTAATTGGTTCTGAGATGTGGAATTTAGGAAACCCTACCAGGTCTCTTAGAAGGAGAAGGAATCCTAATACATACTGGCTTTGTTTTTGATCTCAAAATATTCATCATAATTGTTCAAACACAAAGGAAGCACAAAAAATGATCATCTGGATTCCAGATTTCAAATATTTAGCAATGACAAAATGACTCCATAATTGACTTAGTCTCTGGATATTCCTATCTTCTAGTTAATAATGTTGAGTGTTCTTTTGGTTGTGATCATAAATGGTGTGGTAGGGACTCCATGCAACTCTAGTATATTATACTTGACTCCTGATTAGGATTATTTTTAATCTCTTTTGTGTCCATATTTTAAAAAATATTTAGTGGCGAATTGAAACCTAAGGGGTTGCTAGCTTTGGCAAATTCAGTTCAGCACCTTGTACATGTCAGTTATTGATGGAGTTATTCTTGAGCATCGCTACCTCTGTGAAGTATTATGAACTGGCATTTTCTGGTTACCCTATTGGTTACAAACTGATTAACATATGTATCAAGAGTCCTCTGGAAAAAAATGCAGTCATTCTGGAGTCATATTTCTTTTAAATTTTAATTATTATCAGCTAATGTCAGAAACTTGTGCTATTTTATTTCAAAAATACATAAAACAAATTGTAGAAGTCTAATATGAGCTCCTTGATAAATTTGAAAATATTGATGAGCAATGTGGAATTAAGCTAGCCAAGGAGTTATGTTTTGTCTTTTTACTTAGGTGAGAGGCCCAAACTAGGAAGTTATTGGATTCTTAAGAACTGTTTGGGCATCTGGTTACCTGCCCTAGTACATTACAGGGGATTAGTTGGTACTGGGAGTAGTCATGTGTGTATATCATGGGCATGGAGTGATTTCAGGTGTACTCATGTGCAATAAGACCTTTTCGGGATGGTATCTAAACTAGTCTGGATTGTTCAAATGTTCAATCTAGTTTGCATCCCATTGCCCTCCTCATTTTCCAACCCTTCCTTCCCTCCCCTCAGTCTATTTCTCATCCATCCCTATCTGCTATTTACTTCTGACAGTGTCAAATCAAGCATCAATATCCCCCAAATGTTCCTTGGGTTGCATTTTTCTAGTGCATCTTCCTACATATTTGCTGTTTGTGACCTGCTTAATAGAAGTAGCAAAGAACACCCAGGGATGTGGTCATAGTGAAATAATGAGGAGGGGATTAATATTTTGGAATGGCATAAGTAATCACTGGATCAATATCGATTTCTTGATTTGAGTTATTTACTTAAGGTAGTTTGAGCGAAATATCGTTTCACCTTGAATCAATGAAATCAGTCTCATTTTTGAGAAAAACATCCCACCCTTCCAAAAATACCAAAATATCAGCCCCTCACCAAACTAATTTCAGAGATTTTTGAGGAAAAATAACAGCCCTTTTGCATGGGAAATGTCACGTCTATGCACTACAGAGAGACTTTTTTTTATAAAGTGAGGAATTCCTATTGACTGTGTGTAGTTTGTATGTTTTCTAGACTATTTTTTATGGTAAATCGTATGGTCACCACAGTATTATTTTCAGAATTATAAAAAAACCTTCCATTGTGAGAGAGTTTTTAACATGCCATGTGAAAAATTTTAGTCAAATTAAATACTTCGTTGATATTTTTATTTAATTACCTAGAATTTCAGTTATATTAGAGTATATTATTGCACCATTCATTATGCAATATTTAAGTGTTACTTCCTACAACTGCAGAAATTAAATCTTAAAATTGGAATATGGTCTCCATTATGACTAGGAAACTATCTCGCTCAAACCACTTTAAGTGTTCCACTTTTTGACGTTCATTGTCTATTGATTGCAGGAAACTGGCATTCCATTGGCAGCTGTTTGTAGTATGTAAATTGGCATTCCTGCTGTAATTTTCATTTGACAGCTAGAAAGTGATTGAATTTGGAATTAGAAAAGCTTAAAGGAAATAGGTAGAGCATATTGGCAAAATCCTTCTCGATAAATAATGCTCAATAGCAGCACAATCAGTGTAGTATTACAGTTAGCTGAAAATGGAAGCAGGGGTATAACTGAAGCAGATGTGACTGAGGTATTTGGTATCATGTATTCGTGCCACTTCTTATGACTGCCTCCAATGGAATCATGTCATCAAAATATTTATAATATTCGATGGTTTCGGGCTAAATTTTGTGGAAGTTCATTGTACATAATGAAAAAAGAAACATTTGTTTTATTCCACCAATTAGTACCTGAAAATAAATGAGTGGAATGAAACAAAGTTTTTTTCATTCTTTATATAATCCTGTTTTGTGAAGTATCCTCGTGATATGTGCATTGGCATTTGTGGATACGTTTCTTTCATAAGAATCTTTGATTTTCACTAAAGTATAATGTTAATGGAAATATGTATTTCTCTTATTTAATGCCATGAAATGTGTTGAGCATCAGTTTGTTGTGTTATTTTTGAGAAACTTACAGCTGGGAAAAGGTTAAGGAATTTATGAAGTTCCTTAATATAAAGCTGCAGAAATATGCTGGAGAAAATCGAAGAAGACTAAACAATTTCTTTTGAGAGTTAATATAACTGGCCAAACGTCAATTACCTTTAAAAGAACATAATTTTTCTCATCCTTAAGAAATGAGCCTATTGATGTGAATATTTTAAAGTGCTACTGAGCATTGTGGTTATGTGGCCAGTATTATCTTCAGAAGGTCAGAACCAAGGAAGGAAGAATTCCTGGACAAGCACACATTCTGTCCTTGAATAGTTAGAAACGAGAAGCAATTTTAGCCATGTGACTTCATAGAAATGAGGACACAAAACAACTTCCCCAGACTCAGTTCCTTTAAAATTGAAAAATCCATGAATAAAATAAATTAAACCCATGAATAGTCATGTATGGGTAAACCTTAGTAATGCTATGTTTTGTTTCTAATGTTTTCTGGCAGAGAAGAAAGATTTGCTTGCAAAACAGTTTAAAAAACTGAGAGGGTGAACTGTTTAAAGATTCATGTGGTGAAAATGGAAATATTTTTACACTGAAGAAAGTGGAAGGACTTGTAAGGCTTTGGACTTACACTGTAGAGACTGGAATGAATAGGAGAATTTTGTCATCTGGAAGTTAGGGTCACCAATAATGGAAGAAGCAAGAATGATTATTGAGAGTAGCCAAGCTAGGGAGGCATTATTTCTGTAGTCGTCCTCTAACAGCTGTCCTCACATTAGCTTTAGTTTAAAATTATACATGTAGGTACATATTTAAATAGTACTTAGGAACGTGCCACACAGTGGCTGTGAAGTTTGGATTTTAGCATAAATTGAACAGAGAAGGTTGGAAGCAATGGAAATGTGGCATAACCGAAGACTGATGTAGTGGATGGAGATAGTCACTGTTAAATGCTTAAAAGGAGGTGGGGAGAAAAGATGGTTGGTGAACAGTTAAAAAGAGAATTTACTTGGTGTTT
Organism: Ceriagrion tenellum; assembly: GCA_963169105.1. NCBI lineage: Eukaryota > Metazoa > Arthropoda > Insecta > Odonata > Coenagrionidae > Ceriagrion > Ceriagrion tenellum. Next base: position 100,564,328 of record OY720638.1, on the reverse strand, counting down.
AATGTGATACTAAAGGCTCTTGTATACAAGCAATGAATGGAAATGATTCCCTGGGGAGACTTTTGATTGGAATACATGGTATAAGTATTGGGGGATGCCGCTAAAATATATTATGGACGAATTATGAGGGTAAATAAAAGGTAAATGGATCGAGAGTTATTGTGAAGTTAACTTCAGATTGATGATTTGAGACTGCTCATTATTTTACTGTGTAGGAAATGGTTTACAAATTTTAGAAATGACTTGAGTAAAATACCTCGTGCCACAGTTAAGATTCCCGAGTAGCTTTGAAGATATACATATGTAACTCTGGCACTGAAGATGTCAGGATATGGCACTAAAATAATTCTTTATAGTATGAGGTTTTAATTAAAATTCTAGCAATGTTCTGTTATTGATAAAAATTGGAGTTCATGAGAGGGTTAGGCATTTCAGTTTCTACTTGAGCAAGTTTTAAATGATTACATAATGCTGGAAAAGGAGTGAAATTTTGTGGAATTTAGGTAGTCCAAGTTGTCATGGAAGTGAAAGTAAGGAATAAAAATTTCAGAAAACAAGGCCAAGATGAAATGAATAGCCTCAGAGAGGGTGAAGATCAGACATTATGATGGGGTGATCCGTGGCAACTTTGGTAGGAATGAGGAAGAGATAGAGAGTTTATGGAAGAGCTGACAACTAAGACTGTGTACTAAACTTCAGCTACTTATCTTTTATGTATATTTACTAATTTAGAATCCTTTACATGTTAGTTTAACAAGTAATAATGTAATTCTTTCATGGAATTGATCTGTCAATGTATTTGTGTTAATTCAGTTCAGTTCCATGGCTAATGAAGCCATTGAAAGCATTTGAGATGACTAATAATATAAATTATATCTGATACTGGTCATTGAACATTGAATTCGTTAAATAGGGATGTAGTTTTGTGAACTATGGAGTCCTATAAATTTTGCAGAATTAGAGGCAAGAGCAGTTGGAAGGGGAATTTTTACAACTGCTTACAGCATATTAAAAGGAAATCTCCTGTGTGTAACAAATGGCTTATGATAGAAATCAATGAGGTGTTGTCTCAGTACTGATGCAAAATTAGCCAGAGTCACTGCTTTTCAGTTTTATGGCTTAGCTTGGATTTATAAGAGCATTATATTATTATTATATATTATGGCTTGCATTAAATAACACATTCATATTTACATAAAGAGTTTAAATGAAAAGTGGGTATAGTCATGCGTTGACTACAACAATTTCAGTTGACTCTATTTCCTTGTCTGCCTCAGAAATTACTATCATGGCAGTTTCAGCCATGGAATATGCTTTTGAAAGGTCTCATGAAGTTATGCATATGGGTTTTTTCAATCGAAGCTTAATGTCTAAGTTTTAATGGTGGAAACAAAGTAGATATGTGCTACTTCCTAGCAAAATGAACTGGTAATTATTGTGTCCATCATTAGCCTTATAAATGTACCTAAAACCTTTGCCAACACTGCTAAGTTCCTGTTTTTTTTCAGTGCGTTGCATAAATAATTTGAAATGGCTGTTCATGGTGCTCCACCCAAGCGCAAAGAAATATACAAATATGAAGCACCATGGCCATTGTACAGTATGAACTGGTCTGTCAGGCCAGACAAGAGGTTTCGGTGAGTTGACTTTTTGTTATATTTGAGTTCTAATTGTTGACTGTTATGTATTTGATTTGTAAGTCTGTGAATGATAGCCTGGGAAAATACTCTTTACGTAATTTTTAAATTTCAGAAAACATAAGACCAGTTGATTTAGTTAGGAAATGTATTTGTCTTGTAAAAAAGTTTGTATTATTTTATGGGTGAATGCCCTGCACTTAACACGAAATGCAACCTGGATCTATTTTGGGTCCTTTATATTTAAATGCATATCATACAATTTAACAGATGCAAAATTGTTTGATTTTATTTGAAGCATGTAACAGTGGTTATTTCAAAACCATGAGAAATAATTCCCACAAAACTTCTATGGGTAACAGCTAGTAGCATTTCTATTCTTCACAATTTCAGTGCATACTGCCCATCAAATGTTAGAGGTAGTACTCTGTTTTACATGCTTGGACAGCTAAGATAATTCTATGTGTAATGTCTGCCCCTTGCAGACTGTGGCAGTAGCATTCTTATGAATAGGAGAATCATTCATCAGAATTTGGGCCTAGTATAACGATGCTTAATTAGTGTCTGTGAGAACAGGTTTTTACTTTTTGGCAGGCAGTTGTCCCTCCTCATTTTTATTCAATGGGTCTGGTCAGCTCATGTTCAGCAATGTTCTCCTAAATACAGCAACAACCTCATGTCCATGTGTATCCCAATTTCTTTTCATGCATCCCATTGTAGATAGACTAATGCTATCATCCAATAATTTCAGAAGCTCCTACCCTTTGAAATTAGGGAATGTCTTGTTAATGAAGTCTCTCATCATTTGTTGCTGGGCCTTTACTGATTCATCTTGATTCTTTCTTGAACTCTTAAATATTCAGTTGATTTCTAACATCAAAGTTAGAAAAGTTGTATGAAATTTGTGGCACCCTTCAGCTCAGTCATTTACTGTCAGAGAGCATTTAGGTACTAGAAAGTATGTGTTGAAATAGAACATTTTAAAATCATAAACAACGCTTCCCTGAAGGAAAGTAAACTTTGTTGTGAAGATTTAATTCCATTAAAGCTGTAATCATGGCTTTTTTAATGTAAGAGTAAGCAATGATAGTGGAAAAACTGATAGATATCTGGAGAGCTCACTCTCAGAGCTAGAGAAAATTCTACTGTGTCTGAATATAGATATCTGTAGAGTATAGAAATAGATATCACTCTCAGAGCTAGAGTAAATTCTACTGTGTCTGCTATCATGAAGATTCTGTCTTTAAATGCTCTAGAGTTTTTGAGAAAAGTGGATTTTGTCTAATTATGTATGTCTGAATGGGTTCAAGGCGAGATAAATGGGGTTTTGAAGTGTGCATCATTTAAGGTGGAAAAATCAATTATTAATTAGTAATCATTAATTATTACATGTTTAAGATTATTAATATTAATTGCAATTCTTATGGATGGTGTAATTAGCCCTCTATTTTCTTGGAGTTCTTGTAGCCTTTCTCTGCTATTCACCTGAATGTGAGGCCCAAACATTACCCCCATTGCTCTCTGTGTATTTATGCATTTTGTGGGCTCTGCATTTTTCTCGCTCAATGCTCTGCCTGATTTTGGTCGTGTATCCTTCACCTTTGTTATTAAGACATGTGGCAACCTCTCTTGAATGGATGGGCATTGGATTTCCTTCCTTGGTCTCCATGATTGCCTGCTAATCATCATTTGAGGACCACCATGGCCTGTGCTCCATAACGCTAACTTCTTCTTCCTAACTCATATCCTCCTTTCAAAAAGTAGCCCTAGAATTTAATCCAATGAGTGGTAACATAGCTCAGCATTAATTGATTTTGTTTTGTCTGATGCTCATCTCATCCAAAATAGTCTCTCGGTGCAAAATGCCCTTGTCCATTTCACTGCAGATCACTTATGAGTTAAGATACCACATAAGCCTACAAAAGTATATGTACTACATAGTAGCCTCATCGGGTCTAGATTTTATGCCCAAATTAGACAATGTCTGTTTAGTGAGAAGAAAATCCTTAGTAGGTTAGATCATTTTAGATTGTAGCCATGGCACTAACCACTTGGTGAGACACAATAAATGAGTGATAATCCTAAAGAGTATTGGATCAATTTTCTTCATTTGTTTCTAAATTCTGGATCTGTAAATTTTGGCATTGAAATTGCCTAGTCTGAGTTTGCTTGCCTGCAAAAGGCCTCACATTGCAGAAAAGTCTTACATAATTTCAGTTTTCCGACTTCAGCATGGGCTGGGCTGGGCTGGTGTCATTTTTCAATACAATTCACTGCCTTTTTCAAGAAAAGATATGCCTAATGCCCGAACCCTTTCTGTGAACATATCTCTTATCATCCTAGGCTTTTCATTTGCTGTATACTCCATAAACAGTTACATGACTTTTAAAAACAGCATGACTGAAACTCTTCAGAGCAAACAGTTTTTATGTCCAGGGATTTGCACACTGTACACCTTTGTTTGGCATTTATGTATGCCCTTAAATCCTTAGTTTTGTAGATATTAACACTTCCACGCATGGAAAAACAAATCATTTCCTGAAGAAGGAGTAGTTACATGTTCAAATAAAATTCAATTTGCTCAAGTGTTTGTTCAACATTTTAATTCAATTTTATTCTTTAATGAGAAAATTCGGCTTTGAAAATATTGAGTCCTTTTTTAAATTCACTATTGATGTGTGTTGTTAATTGTATTAAAATGTCGTGTTAGCTACTTTTAAGCAACTTTATTCACCCTCTACCACTATCACAAGTGTTCAAGGTTTGAAATCAGTGATCCCCTCTATCATTTACTTTTAATAATATTTCTGGTGATGTACCTTACTATTTCATGTATCTACTCAAATCATAAAATTGTACCCTTAGCTGAGGTAAGGTCACTAGTCTCCATAGTTTATGCTTTAAGACTTATATAAACATTCTTTGACTTCATTTATTTATTGCATGTGTTTTTATCAAAGGATCTCAGCTGCTTGTTTGATAACATGTATTGGCAGTGCTCACCTTATGGAGGTTGGTCTACCAGCACTGATTTATAGATAAAATACATTTTGTTGGTAGTCACTTAGCCCTACATAATTTTATCATCTAAAAAGCTCAGGAGAGGTGATGTATGCTCATGAATCTTTTGACTCTGAAGGTATATGCCAGGGTACTTGCCAGGCAGTCTAAATTGAAGTTATCTTGATCACTAGAGGTGTGTTTTGGCAACTCAGATCAGATACAAACTAAATGTGAAAATGTTGGCGTCAAAAGGAGATATGTGTTCTTTGAGTCATAACAATTGAGCAATAAATGCCAGCAGAGGTAAGCATATTCTTTTCAATAGCCTCTGATACATATTTTCTCTAACACTTTATTGTCAATACTGTAAAGGATCACTTATCCAGAATTCTAAATAACTGAAGGATATAAAATATAACTAATAAATTCAGGCTTCACTGTGTGGAACCTCTCCATATCGGAAATCAAAGTAGTCTAGTCCACTAAATAGATTTATTCTTTATGACCCGGGTTTCGTCACACACGTCAAATGACATCTTCAGGTTACCTGAAGATGTCATTGTGTGACAAAATCCAGGTCTTAAAGAATAAATCTATTTAGTGGACCATTACTAGAATATTTTGATTTCTGAAGGATCCAAGTTAATGAAATTTTTTGTAAGCTAATTGTTAAGTCACCCTATCAAAGTAGCTGAACGTTAGTTCTCTAATTGTTTTGAAAACCCATCATACCAGTACATTAAAAAAATACAAGTATAGAGACATTATGATCGTACTTATCTGCACTGGTCATATTTCGCATAGGCTAAATTTTACATGTACATGTCCCATTTTACATACCCAGGTCATATTTTATCATTTATGAATTCAGACATACCGATGTAACATTTGTCAGATAGGAATGCTGTCGTCTTTCAAAGTGTGTTAGATCTTTAATGTCTTCATATTTCTGAGGTAGATAGTTGTACTGGATTAGTCCCATAGACTTTGGTCCTAAGTTTTCAGCTTTGGTTATGTTGTATTTGAATGGCAGGTTTGACTGAGATGTGGTATGATAATTGTGGTCATGAGAATTTTCATTGAAGTCTGACTAGTATTGTTTTGTGTATGTTATGAGGGAAACTGTATATATGGATGGAAATGATAGGAGGCCAAGATATTGAAAAGTTGAAATGGAAGATAGAAAGGAAGTTGGAGATTTAACATAATGATGAAAAAGCCTTGTTTTGCAGTTTTAATATGGATTGGGAGAGAGGGCATGAACCCGAAAGAATAATGCCTTTGTAATATGGGTGTAGATTAGGCCTTAGAGCACATCTTTTTTCACTGTTTTTGTAATCAATGCTTATAATGATTACATATTTTTGTTTACAGAATTGTGATCTGAATATGAAACATGGAAGTTATATTTATTTGTGCAAGGCACTTCAAACCTTGATGATGGCGTGACATATTGAAGCTAATACATAGCACTGGAATAAAATGAATTCTATCAAAGTTACTTTGGTGCTGTGGGGCATATCTATTATCTATCTAATGAATATGTGATGGTGAAAAACATTTTAGTTGAAAAAGTTCTTCTACTTGACCGTTGCTGGCTCTAAAGCAATATTTGAAAGTTGAGTGTAAATGAAAGACTTATCCTTTACTGTAAAATGTTCCTTCTTCGATAATCTTGGATCTTATGTAATAAATTTGCAAGGATAATAAGCGTAGCATTGATAGTGTCATGTTGGAAGGCCTGAATATCACAGAATAGATTGAATAAAAAAATGCTAATGCAGAGCAAGCCAAGTGTTAGAGGTACAGTAGAACCTTTAAAAAAAAAAAACAAATAGGCAACCTTAGTTCCGAGTGTAAACCGAAGTTGAAAGTCAGATAAATTGAATGTGAATTGAATATTTCAAAGGTGGCTGGGATAATAAAAATGATTGCAATAGACCTGTTTGGTGACCCTCAAACCACATCCCACTCTTTCCTCGCTGAAATCTTTTTGAAGAGAAGTGCTGGCCAGTCTTCCTTCTTCTAGGCTAGGATATTTTCTTTTGCTTTGAGATTTTTATTGCTTTAGCTGAGGGGATTGTGAAATCAGGTCAAGTCAATATCAAGGCAACATATAATCATTATAATGGGAAAAAACTCCTTTTATGTGGAGGTATTATAGAGAAATGCAAATGTTATTATAGAGAAAAATGAAATGCTGTAGTCTGAAGAACCCTAAAAGGTGCAGCAACAAATGGAAGTATCAAGAATCCCCGCTGTCCTTCAGGTGTGTATTTTTCTGGATAGGGTAGCTGCTGAGGGCAGTGAGATGAGTCATGTGCTTAGGGCAATGAAACAAGTGTTTCACCTTTCAGGGTGCTGCATATTAGAGCTTGTGGTTAATTATTGCCCAGAGTCAGGAGTACCTTGGATTTAGGGGTTCTACTGTATTTGCTTTCAGTGCCAGAGTTTGTATATAGCTTTTAAAAGTCGGCAGGAGCAGTATCAAAACATAGTCTCGCATTACATGTGAATTCTTTCTGCTCATGTGAATTTGTTATCTCTTTATAACAGCTCTTGATTCAATGGTCAGCATCTTTTGGCCAGCTGAACTTTAGCAGTCAGCTCTCTGCTTAGCATTTTAATTCAGTTGGAAATGTTGAAAAATTGCTTTCTAACAAGGTGTAGGAATCTGCTAGTCCAGCACCAGACGCACTGTGAGCAAAGAAGACCTATGCATTAGAAAATACCATCTGCAAAAACAATTTCAAGGGGGCAGAAAAGTGCTGATTTTTTAACCCAAAATTTGGAAGCTCTTCTTTATACTAAATATTTTGACTTATTTTCAAGTCTGACAAAGAAGTTATTAACAAACTCATTATTTTAGGCAGGATTTTCCATGAACTAAAATTTATACAATTTTATGAAATGGAAATTTTATGCTGAAATTTAGGATATGTATCTTCCTCTGTGTATGTTGTCTTCAGTGGTTAACCATTGAAATGAGCTGGGTGTAAACAGTGGGGTCTAGGTTTAGTGAGAAAAGCCTTATTTAATACAATTTTGTTACTCTTTTTTTACTAGTTAGAGGTTGGGAGTAGGCTTTTTTTTAAATTAGTGAAAACTAATGCAAACATCATCTCATTAATCGTAATTTCTCTAGCCGGAGCATGTAAATTGCTGTAGAGTAGATAATCATGCAAAAATCATCACTAAGTATTTTATAACAACATTCAGTGATGAGTAATCAGTGAATTGCCATGTGGAAATTTATTTCTAACTTGCGTAATTACTCTTTTGTCATGATTGATTAAGTTACGGCAATTTTGAACAATGTCATATGGTATACAAGGTCCGTGGTGAAAATACTGTGATTGCGAGAGAAGTTTGCAGGAAGTATGAGGGAAGCATTTGGACATTTAACTGTATGGGTGATGTGCAGGGTGTGGAGATAATGTGCTGATGTGTTTGTAATGCTCCTGTTCAGTTGATATTTTCCTTAAAATGTAACAAATCCCATTCTCTGAAGGCTGGTACATGTAGGTTATTGAGCATGAATTTGGTTCATTTTCCAATTTTATTGGTTAAATGCATACATTAGTGTCAGCTTTGCTGCAGATTTTTCAAGAGAAATAATTTACTGCAATTATTGAACATTTTATCGTTTTACAAATTATTAATGCCTTGATGAATTATGTCATGAACCTAATTTCATGAAATTTGGACTACTATTTTTAATGTTTTTTCCCTAATTAATGGTCTCCTTTCGACTATGATAGCTATGCATATAACTTGTGGAAAGCATGCATTAGGCATTCAACTCTTTAGTTTTTTCAATGATTGGAGAGTTATATTTCATGTGAAGTTTTGCCATATGTGGTGTATTTATCTTTGGGGATGAATTTAAGTCTCCTTCCTTAGCATTCAGAGGGACTTAGAAAAAAGTTGTGTATGCAACAGAATGTGAACAATGGGTATAATTGTCATAGAATGTGTATTATTGTCAGATATTTTCATGAAATTCAAGAATTATCAAGGCAAGGTTTCAAGAATAATGAATCCCTAGTGATACAGTATATTTAAATCAATATCAGAAAAATTTAAGCTATGATGAAAACCTGATGTGAATTCCTAACTTGTTACACTCACATTATTTTTATTAAAGTGATGTTAATAAACACGTGTAACAAGTTGGTGAAATTTTTCATTTCTGTATAGATGTATTCAGTATAATTTGGAAATAATTATCACTTTGGAAACCACATGTAATTGTCAGGTTAATGTTTTATTTCACGCTTTGCTGAATTCTTATTGCAAATGCAAAGGCATTTTGCTCTTATATTAATCAGCGAAAAGTCATTTTATTTGACTAAGTTACCTTAAATGGAAAGTAATATTGCTGATAATGAGTGCTTTTTTGCATGCACAGTATCATTTTTAAACCTCAAGCACAGCTATCAATTCCAGAAATCCAGTGTGTTATACCTTAAGAGTTTGCACAGGTACTGAATCCTTTTACCATAAGTGCTTATGCTCTCGATCCAACATAATAGTTCAGTTTCGGAATATTAGAACATTCTGGAAGATTTTTAGCGGTGAAGCGATAATAGAGTACGGACATCAAAGTATTTGTCATCAAATCTGATGTAAGAAGTCACCCTTAAGTATATGGTAATTGTCAAAATTTTCTGAATGGCGGAAGTGTCTGGAAATGAGGTCGAGAAACCATGTTTCATATTTTCAGTGATGACCATTTCAAAGCATGCTGTTGTTGATGATTGTCATGGTGTTCATGATCCCCTTCCCACCTGTCACTTGGACCTTCATGGTGTCAATTAAATTAAATAGTAGCATGAAAACAATTTCAGAGACCATTGTCACTACTATTGAAAAGCACTTTTGAAATGTATGACCCTATATTAAATTTGAATCGCCAAATAAAACTGCTGGTAATGATTAGCATGCTGCTGATCATCTCCAAAGTCTATAGCACCTGCATAAAATTGGCCATCCAGGTTTCAATTTTTGGTCTGGGAGAGAGACCCAGGAATTTTGAAGCTCATGAGTTGCAGCATTATGACACTGGCTCCAATTGACTGAGAAACTATTTACTTCTCACTCCATTATTTAAACTGCATTTTATCCTAATAATTAACTCTGCATTCGGCATTTCAATGCTGATTATTGTGATTACATCTTTTTTAAGTCTGTTATACTCTTTCTTGGGACAAGTACCTGTCACCTAAAATGCTAATTCTTGACGTAATGTTTAATTAATATTAAACTTAATGTCAATAAACCAAGACAGTCATAATTCAAGTGTTGTTACACTTCCAGTGTATTTATTTATTCTAGTATATTCCTGTAATGTGCATATCATAATTCTCCTATTTTCTCCATGCATTTCTCCATTTCTATGGTTAAACTGATTTCTAATAGTATTACCTGGTAGTACCAAAATTGAAAAAAAAATTTACCTGTTAGTACCGTAAAACAGTATTTTTCGTTCATCCCCAGTTGATACTATCCCTCATATGATAAATTTTTATACATAACTGTGAGCAAGAGTTTTATTTATATCACTCAGTGAAAGTAATAGGCTATGGGTGTCTTTTGTAGCATTGTTGTAATATACAAAGGCATCTAATGAATATTGAGATGTGCTTAGAGCTGTATGAGTGGTGAAATCATTTTTTAATCATAATGGAAGTACTTTCAGAAATGGTAGGTTTTATTGTATTTTATTTTTGTGGTATTATTTTTGTAATTAACATTACATTTTTATATTTTAGGCTTGCCCTTGGAAGTTTTGTAGAAGAGTACAACAATAAAGTACAAATTGTTTCCCTCGATGAAGATACATCTGAGTTCAGTGCCAAAAGCACTTTTGATCATCCTTATCCAACAACTAAAATTATGTGGATACCGGACAGTGTGAGTGGTGTAGTGTAGTCATCATTTATTGTGTTGATGAAACAGATGTCATGTTGTGTGCTAAAACCAATAAAATTTTCTCACTGCAGAAAGGTGTATTTCCTGACCTGTTAGCCACGAGTGGGGATTATTTAAGAGTGTGGCGAGCTGGTGAGCCAGATACAAGACTGGAGTGTGTTTTGAACAATGTGAGTTGATGTTTAGGGCTGTATATATTTCTCAGTGAAATGTTAGTCATGACGGTTTTAGGGCTGTGTATGAAGGTATGTTAGCCAGTGTAGCGTACAAGATGTAAGAAGCGATGGATTATGGTACGCGACAGCTTAGGTATGGGTGCTGCAAATGTGGAGAGTAGTGTGTGTGTTGTAGTAAGACTCACTGGTGTTTTTGGAGCTACTACAAAAAGTGAGTGCTGAGGGGTCATAGTTTGTCTTTTTTTTTGGCCGATTGGGAATGGGTGCTATTTTCATCCTCTACCAGTTCTTGGGAGAAGTAAAAACCAATAGGGAAGCAGTGCATGAAAATCCGATCCATCTGCTATCTCCTTCCAATTTCTTTAAACTAACATCGTTGGATAATGCGTCAAATCATTATTTACATTTACTGCCTCTAAATGCCTTGTGATAAATGCTGACATTTTTATTTGGTTTGGACGTGGAAACAATGTCAATCATGTTCTTGTTGTTTCTCAAAAAATTTGTTTTAGATAAAATTGAAGACACTTTTCACAGAGCAATCTCATAGCCTTCAGAAAATCTGTATTATCTTAGTTGGTGATGTATTGAAATACTGAGTAAACTAAAATTAGACTGCCTAAAATCCAAGGGTAGATGGATTAATTCACAGCAAAATAGGGTTGATCATCTTAATTACGTTACAAAATTTGGTCTTGCATAAAATATGTACATTGTTTCCACCATGTCAAGCCTAACTCACTCTACTTCATAGTAAAGTGGATCATGTTAAAAATAAATAAAATTACCATTTTCCTCTATTCATAAATATAAACATTCTTATAACCTAGAATTTTCAATTCTGCATCATATTCAGGTGGCAATTCAAAACAAGTAGAGCAACATTTGTAGTTTGATGGAAGGGGCAGAGGTTTGGGGACAAAGGAACAAGATAGGGTTAGTGGGGAGGTTGGGAAAGGGGTATGGAATGGTTAACAAGGAAATTGAAATTTTAAACACCTGTTGCCTCAGAAGGAGATCCTTAATTTAAAAAAATATATTTTCTTAATATCTGTAAGTTAATTATTTTTTTTCACCCTGCAATATGTCCTCCCTTACTTCCTTTGTAAATCTCCCTCCTTCATGTAGATAATTTATTTAATTTTTATATTTAATCATATATTTACCTTGGAGTAGAAAATGGACCCAAAGACATTTATTGGACAACATTGGACATGAACAAGTGTGAGTGTTGGAAAATTGACTCGGGCGGGACTCAAACCCACGACTCTCCCTGGGCTAGGATATCAACCCACTACCACTAATGATTAAAAATGGGGGACCCTAAGATAAAGCAAATAAAAGTACAAAAAATTGAAAGTTTTGATGGCCTAGCTATTTCTGTCACTCAGAGCTCCCCTTATGCTATTCGAAAGAGGCTCTTATTAAGTGAAGTACTGATAGACACCATTAAGGAGTCTTTTGCCTTGTTCTTATGGTGCATTTCCTCAAATTTATGCATGAGACTATTTGTTTTATTTGTGAAGCATATGATGATAATGTCACAGCAGGAAGCAGTGTGTTTTGGAATTGGGTCTTGGAAACATGGAGATTTGGTTGATAGTTGCTGTTCTTATGCATGGTAAGGAAGATAATGCGTTCAAATATGTTGAAAGGACAGAAATTAGATGAAAACAAGTAAATACTGAGATACAGGTGGCCACTGACAGTGAGTAGGATAGGCTGGAGAAAGATGGAGAAGGGAGTATGATTTGCCTCTTAGGTGGTGACAGGTGATGGAGAATGGTGGAGGGGGAGTGGTTGGTTGAGGGGGGGAGGGTCTTGTGGCATTTTTAGATGCCGTGCAAGTTTTTGAGGATGCTAAAATACAAATGAGGGTAAAAAGGAGGATATGGAAGTATTGTTTGATAAAGGGCTTAAGATTTGAGAGTATTCAATGTTTGCCAAAGAAATATTTGATCAGATCGAATCAGTGATGATGGTGGACCTTGGTCCAGGCATGTACCATATATACTCCAGCTTATAGCTTAAGATTTGTATCAAGGCCAAATACTCCAGGTACTTCCTATGTGGGGTATTAATGTATTCAGGAAGGCTATTCGTCTTGTACAACCGTATATCATGTGTCTCATTACCAACCCAATAACCTAAGGATTTCATGACAAACTACACGCATAAATAATACAAGTTCTTTTTTAACTTTGTGGTATTCCATTTTTATATATCAGATGATTTAATGGTAACATTTACAAAAACCACAACTTAAAAAACACACACACACGACCCGGGTTTCGACGCTTGAGCGTCATCTTCAGGTGCTTTTTAGGGTTTTCAAAGTCTTATATATAGCTTGGAAGGAGGGGGGGGTTTGTGAGTGATTAGGGTGGTGTGGATGCGGGTTGGTCAGGAACAGTGATTGGCGGGGAGTTTAGCGGGGGAGGTGGGAGGGAAATTCGGGAGGCAGCTGTGAGGATGGGAGATGAGGACGGGTACAAATACTCATTTAAAATCTTCGAATCAGGGTCGTGTAAAGTCTTTAAAATTTCGAGCTGCTCAAGTGAGTCAAGCACACGTCTGTGGTTTGCAAAACATAAAATGTCAAGATTAAAATCACTGTGGTGGTCATAGTTTAAAAGGTGTTTGGAAAAATTGCTCTTGAGTTCGCAATTATTAAAATAGGCTGATTGGTGCTCTTTGACTCTAACATTAAAGTTGCGGGCAGTTTGCCTCACCTATACACCTTGGCAGTCACCACACTTTAAAGCATATATGCCACTTCTCTTCTTAGGATCGAACAGGTCTTTGCTTTTGTCGAATAGAGTTTTAAACTACACGCAACCCTGAGGTTTTAATGTCAGTTAATATACTGATCACTTAGTTGTATATTTTTGGCATCCAGCCCATGAAAATAGGTTTGAGAAAAATGATTTTAATTATTCTGAAGGTTGAGCTCAACAACAAGAAGAAACAAAAACCTATGTACTTCTCTTCACTAAGCTCGAAATCACTCAGATTATATGCATCCAAATACACCACATACACCCAGATGCCGAACTGTGACAGTGAAGACTCACCAATAGCTTCATGAAACCAGTTTTTTACCTTTCTGAGAGCCAATGTTTGGAAATATCCTTCTCATCCACCAAATATTCATTTTTCCCTAACAATCAGATCAAAGGGTATTGTGCCGATTCAGCCATACAGCTAATGAGACTCAACATTGTAAAAAATTCCTAAGAAACACTACTATCTCCACCTTGTCATGAAATGTTACTTTTTTACCCTTTTTGGCAGATGTTAGGATATCTGATCATGCACAAAATCACTCTCTGGAATAAATTATTCATTTCATGTTAACATGTTACAAAACCACAATACATCTCATTTCTTATCACCAACAGATGGCTTTACCTCCAATAATACCAACATTGGTATTGAAACATGTGGGTGGGATAACCATGGTGGTTGGTATGTAAAAAGATACCCCTAATGAAGAGAACAGTGATGATGTAAATGCATCCTCATGCATGTAAAACTGATCATAGTGTCTAAGGAAACTGTAGACATCTACATGGCTGATTTTGTTGCAGCTCAATGCATCATTGATCATTTAGTGAAAGTCTTTCCTTTCACTATATTTGGCACTCTTTGCTTAAATATACATCAGTGTGCATTCATTGGTTTGCCTCCTTCATCACAAAATTAGAAAATTTCAAAATCTTCACTGCCTAAACTTGTGCACAAATCACAGATGTTTATTAATATTTGAAGCACAAAAAGAAGAACCAGCTTATTCACAAAATGACTTACCCTAGAATTGAAGATGAAAGGTAATTGGCTGTTAGGGAGGCAAAAATTCATTGATAATATTTTTTGGTCCTCAAGCTCTCTGAAGTGCTAGAAGATTTTTGTATGTTACCATTGGGGGGGGGCTGTGTTACAGGTGTAGTGACCCCAGAGGAGTGTTGGGTTTGGTGTGTGTCTACTGTTATAATGGATGTATTGATGATTGTGGTGTGTGGACCTTGAAGAGGAGATTATTGACTTAGTGTATTAGAGTGCGATATTAGTATAAAATGTAATGGAAGAATTTGTGATGTAGAGGTGAAGGAACCATGAGAGGAGGAGATGATTTAAGGAGTCAGAAGAAGATAGATTCATGTATGTAAAACCAAAAAATGATGCAATCATTGTACCTGGCCCAAAGCAGAGGTTAAATTTATTGCTTTCTTCTTTAAATTGCTTTCACGGAGACCCCTGAAAAGGTTTTCATGAGGTGGTGACATGTCAGAACCTACAGCAATGCCTTTGGTCATAAAAAAAATTGTTTCTTTTAGGAAAATGCATTTAGTGTTAATTCTATTTCTGCTCGAGGTATGATGGAGTTTCTAGAGAGGAAGTATCACTTTCGGCATTGGAAGGGGTAATACTGTAGGGACACAGTGCATTCTGTATGAGGAATGGGGTATTGTGAGAACTAGCATTAGTTGTGCCCATAAATTAATTGGTATCAGTTGGGGTAGGGGTAGTGTGTAGGAGGTTGAGGAAGTAGTTGGCATTTTTTTCATGAAAGAGCGTGAATGCATTGCTGTGGGTTGTATGTAGAGATTGACCAGTGCTGAAATGTGCTTAGTCGGGCTTTCAATACTAGAGAGTTAAAGGCATCCAGGCTTCGTAGAGTCACAAAATGTGTTACAGCAGGCAGTTTTGATATCAACCAAAGGATGATATGATGTAATTGAAGTTTGTTTTGGTTTACAATGGGAGTTGGGAGATAAAATTTTTAGTGGAGGTGATTCGTAGGTGGGTAAGATTCTTGATTGAATTATGGATTGTAGGAGTGACTGGTCTGATAAATTAATGTGGTAGATTTAATGCTCCCCACTCCCCTTATCCACTGAACAAATCCTCACTTGATTACAACCAATGAAGTTGACTTGACTATCAAAATGACCAATTTCTGTGAGTTTTCCTTTTTATGTTTGATTTATTATGCTTAAAGCTGTGTATTAAAATTGTACAGTAGACCCTCGGTAATTCAGGGCCATGTGTAATTGTGGCAGTCCTCCCATTAGTAGTGCAGGTAGTTCATTAAGGGGTGTGGATGGCATTACTACCGAATCATCAAAAATAATACCCTGAAAAATTGTTGTATGTGGCTGACTTGTCGCTGAAATAGAATGTCCTTGAATTGATGTGCTTAATGTCAATTTTTTATGGTTAAATTAAATAAACAATAGCAAGGGATGCTAATGCAATATACTGAAGCAAAATATGACGAGATATTTCCAAGAGAGTGAACTCCAGCTGTGCCTACCCGATGGGATAAGATTGTTGAGGTAGCTGGATGGGACCTGTTTTCTTAAAGTAGTTCATGTGGGAAAGTTCTAACTTCTCATCAGTTAAGTTGAGGATCTCCTCCAACTATACTGTCATACTGTTAGCAACTGCTCCACTAAATTATTGCATGGCATGGTTCTTTTATTAATTACTTTGTACTTCATCCAAAGGATGAAGGATGCTGCTCATTATGCATACTACTCTTCTGTCATTCAATGCCCTCCAATGCTCTGCAATTGAGTGATCTTTTTGTGCCAGTCCATGTTGTCTAATGCTATCTCTAGGTCAAATAAGTAAATTGGATATTCTGTGTAATTTTCTTTTGTCTGTAGGAATAACCATGTAAGGATGAAGGGAGCTCAGTATTAGGATAATCATATCAGTTTTACTTGTATTTTGTTGATATGGATCATAATTTCTGGAAAAATTTTTAATCTAATTTACACAAATGCATTTTTAAAAGGCTTGGAATTCGTTTCCCACTTGCACTGCTCTCATTATTCTCCTTTTCTCTTGAGCAATAGGAGCAATCCTAGGTTGTTAAGGGAGAAGAAAAAGTTGTCCCTCTCCTGTTATTCGATGTGTTAATGAGATTAAGGAGTAGTCCGAGAGGTTCTCAGGGAATTCTACATTAATCTTTTGGTAGGATATTTTGTTTATTAAATGTTTTGAATCAACATCTACTACTAGAATATGCTTTAGGCCATTCCTTGTAAAAAATCTTAACTTGAGTATAGCCATAATTCATGGAAGAAAATTTATATTCCGATATTCCTTAATAATAAAAGCAAATAGTGAATTTTCATGTATATTGCTACAAAACAATGGTGATGTGCTTGCAGTTATTTTAAAAACAGCACATGAATCTCTTTCTCATAGTTGTGATCGCCAAATTAAATTTATCAGGAAAACTTAAATAGCTGTCATGAGATGTCAAACTTCTTATGTGCCAGTTGGTTGATAACTGTGTCACTAGCATATTGATGCTGAAGCCAAATCACAGAATGTTGAGCTGCTGATGGTCAGACCCCATGACACGTTTGAAAATCGATTCAGTTCATGTTGCTGCCATGGGTTGCAACTCTCCTCTTACAGTTCACACTTAATACATTTGTATAGTCTGATGACATAATTATATTATCTTATGTTATCCTACAAAGAGTGTTTTCTTTGTACAAAAACCAAATCTACAAAAGGTAACCGTCAAATGTGTATGCTATGTTTTAGTATACTGCTTATATTACTCAAAGTAAATATAAATTATATTAATATAAAGCCAGTAATGTCTTGCATTCCAATTGGTGAGCTCTCAGAGGTACTGCAACGGCTTGAGTAAGAGAGAGCTAAAAGAAAATCATTGGCGTTTATTGTTGAACTTTTTCAAATATGAGTGATTTCTATTTGTTAACTAGTGATAAGTATTGAAAATGATATGCAATGTCATGTGAAATTAGGACTCAAAAGTGACCTTGCACCACACTGAAAAACATTTCTGCTCCGTTGAAGCTTTTTGAATTCAAGCCTATCATGCATGGTGTCATATTTTTGGCAGAACGATATTAAACGGTGTGATATTTGAATGCACAAGTCAAAGAGATTCTCCCTGCACCAAGTGCTTGGCAGTATCAAATCAATTTTCGATTGCTCCAGGCATAGCTTTTATGTCCTGCACCTCAAATTAAGGGTGTAGCAACTCTGAATAATGCCAATTTAATTCAAGTGAGTTGAAAAAAACTGATGCCATAGAACAACATCCCTTGCTAATGGGATGAAGAACATTGAGTCATGTGAAAATGTTTTTCAATTTTTAAATGGTGATGGTACTAACAAAATTATGTACTCCCTTTTAACAAATGCCTGTTAGTGTAAAAGAATATTCTGGCCTTTATTGATGATAAGTTAACATTTTTTCTGCATGGTCTGCATTGTTCTGTAAAGGTACCAGTCTGTCTTGTCCATCTACCACTGCAATCTTACCATCTTCAAAGTGTATGCTATGTATGCAAAGTGTATGTCGGAATTAGTGCTCATGTTGATATTTAGCATGAATTTTGCCATTACATTCAGAACTTGTAGCTTGTACAGAACTGATAGCAGAACAAGATCAATACATATCTTATGCACCACTGTGAAAAGTTTCAAATCTCCTCAATCAATACTAATCATTGAAATTCATTGTTTTCATTGTGACTGCAGAATACTTGTGATAAAATGTTTGCGTTGCCATAGCTTGGTAACTAAGGAGTTGCGACCCATGTTGATGGGACAAAAAATACTTAAAATCACCTTCCCTACCTCCTCCAAAAGTTTCGAACTTTCCTCCTAAAACACCCATAAGGAATTAGATGGGGAATTAATACTTAAGCTGCAGTAGCCTGACCTTAGCCTTTGAGTGAAGAAAGAAGGTAGATATGCATGAGGATACATTCTACTCCTCTGCAGTTAGGGTTGGAGAATGTAGAGATCCTTATTATGTAGTAGCAAAGCTGCATTAGTGCTAAAGGGTATTTTAAAGTTTGTACCGTATAGATTTGTGTATGAACTCCAGTCATCATGTTTTTCACTCTCCAAAGATGTTCATGATGCATTCTTTTGCTGCTGTTGTGCCGGGAAAGTCAGTGAAACAAACTTTTCTCTATAGTCTAAGTACTTGGATTGCTTTGTCTCGAATCTTAATTGAAGTTCATTCAAAATGTTCTGTTATGAATGCATCCATACTTCATTCACTCAAAGCAGTGAATTGAGGGAAGGTTAGAATCAGTCATATGAGCTGCACTGTTTCTTACTAATTTCTTTGGCCTCTTCTCAAAAAAATTTCAGTTACAAACCTGCAGTTTGTTTGATGACAATATGCATTTTTGAGTTAATTGTGAAGGTGTTCTTTTTCAAAGTATGGATTCTCTTTATCAATACACTGTAGTATTTAATAAAATAAAATTTTAAGGTCTTCAAATCATGGTATCCATTATTTCAGAAGCTAGGTTTTCATAGTGATGTACATCATCATGAACCTGCCTGATTGTTTAGTGCCTTGGCATCTTTGATTTACTCCTCAATTTTACTGGTTTCTAAGGGACTTTACACTTGTTACAGCAAGTTTTACATCATGGTAGCAAATGATGATATTTAATATGCTTGTAGTTTGCAGCATATTGTATAGTTTGACAATTTTAATAAGTATATTCTGAGGAAGACTTCCAAAAATTAAGCTTGGATCTTCTTAATGGAGCAACAACACCATCGTAGGAATCATCACCCCAGTCTTCTTATTATGAATTGTTTAAGCACCATATAAGAGTACATGATAGAAGCTGTGAGCATTACATTGAATGAGTATTGCATTAGGGCACTGCTGTTCAATTATTGCCTGAACACCACCAAAAGAATCTGCCATTACAGAAGCTCCATAATAAGTTTGACGTATTAGCACGTCTAAGATTTACGAGATATATTTAATGTTCTCTGTTCCCTAACTGATGTGAATTTTTGCTAAATCTAGCTCTTTCTGCATTGTTACATCTTCTACTAGTATTGCTCATTCTATTAATTCATTTTGGATGTGCTTTCAAGTCCCTTTAAAGCCCAATGAGTATTTAAACTACTCTCTAACAAACTGCTTTTCTTGTGCAAATGTGTCTTATATTTTTTGTGATTGCCTTCATTTTCTGTTTGATAGCTGTCATCGCATTCAGCTCTTGCTTTCCTGAGAAGCATATGACTGGTATCAGTTTGCCGAGACATAGTATATTTATGGTGAATCACCATTTCATTGTGCTTGAGATTCAAGAGAGCAGAGCCACTCCTGATAGATCATTAATCTCTTCTTAATTGTACCTGAAAATGATATAATTCCCAATGAGGAATGTTTTTTTTAATTTGGCGCTTTCATACTTGACTGCTAATTTTCAACTCATGCAGTACCAGTTACATTCCAATATTTTTCTTCTCCACCAAACAGGAGACAGTCAAAACAATGCTTCATACTAGTTGTTACTCTGGCTGTTTACAATTCATATTGCTCATACGAAAGGGAATGGAGCTTACATGATTGTTGTTTATTATGCTGTACAGTATTCAGATGAGGTTTTGGTCTTTTTCTTTGCACATTTCTATTTGTGGGACAATGAAGAAAATTGTCTTATTTTTCAAGACAATTGAAAATGTCCTATTTTTCAGTATGCCATTAGGTCTACACTGATCCATGTTTTTTAACTGGCTAACAAACGTGTACTCTATTACCACCCAACTAATGCTGGAATTCCTTTACTCTAGACAATTTTGGACCTAGGCTCTGTTCTTAGATGTAGAGTGCTGATGACTTACTCAAAGGCTTTGCTTAGTGAATGTGCCTATCCATTCTCTTCTTGCTGTAGAGAGGCTGAATTCAACCAGCCTCATTTATGCACAGGGTCCCTCACTGAGAAGTTAGAATCAGTCCCTCCTTAGCTAGCAAGCTTCATACTAAGAGCTAGAGACTTCATTTACCTATACCTGTGAAAAATGGGGAAATACAGGTGTGTTTATTTTTTGAAAATGCATTTTGGGTATTGATGATTACTCGGGTTTTCCACTAGGTCAAACTCTTCATATTGGCAATGTTCCGATGAACAAGTCGTCCATGGAAGCATCAGCCAAGATGTAGAGTTTGACCCTTTGGAAAACCCAAGGAACCTTCAGCATCACAATACGCTGGGAAAGCCGTGGATCTTTCTTTGTATTTTGGGTATTCTTTGGGGCTCACAGATTACCCCTCAGCTTTGCTACTGGTATTGTCCCATGGCAACCTTTTCCTGGTGGTCAACCCTTTGTAGTAACTGGAAGACAAATGTGGGTATTAACACAGATATTGAGTGTAAAATTTGGACTAAGTGTCATATCCCCTGAGCAAAGGAATGTGAACCCTATAAAACAGTTAAAGCATTGAGTCAGGGTAGATTGTAGAACGACCAGTGAAAGCCACTTAGGGAGGAAAGAGCATGAAGGCCTTAAAGATAAAATATCTATTGTTCACAGCCATACCTGACTATGAGTTGAAATTTCATTAATGATAGATCTATTCCTTCCACAAGTCTGTTTCCAGTTTTGGAGTATCCATGGAGAATGTTAGAAAGTGCTGTATTGATACTGAGCACGCTGGCTGTGAGATGCACTTTTCACACCGCTCTGCCAAATTGCAGGAAAATGCAAGAGAGTAAACTGCCATTCTTGCTAAGAAAGCTTTCAGGAATAATCTTTAGGAGAAGGCCTGTGATCAGCCTCTAAAAGCCTTACCAATCAGAGCCCTCTGCTGATGTATTAACTGGGCTGTGATTTGGTCTTCAGAGAAACTTTGACTCTCAACATTATCCCATGCTAAAATTTTAAGAGTATACATTCGGTAATTTTAAATAAAGCCTTTGCCCAGGTTTTCTGATTAATTGGTTTCTTTTGGAAAAGGAAAAGTCACTTTGTTACAAATCTTGTAATTTTTAATGATGAAATCGTAATAAATCTTTGTAATTCTATATTGTATGAGCTTAATAGAATTGTTGATGTAGCCTTTACTTCTAAAATATCTGTTCTGACTGATACCCGTGCACTTACTCATCTGGAATTCAATACAGATAATGTGCTGGAAGTTTTTGAGGGTTAATATCAGGTAGAAGCCTCTTATATAATATTCACAACCGGATTTGATGTCCACAATTCCGAATTTGGTGATAATATGGGCTGATGTATGAAATATTAGGGCTTACTGCACGTACCTAGTAGTTGCCTGCACCTGAGAGCAGTCACGATAGTCTTGGGCCGGTGGCCCAAATCAAATCCCATTTGCAAAATTCGTAGTAAGCAGCCCTATTCAAGATTGAGTGGAGTGAGCAAAATATCGAGGAAAAACTTGTTGGCTTCAGTTGCTTTACTCTTGTCTTCCTTAGAATTTGTCATAATATTCTATGAATCTGCTGGTTTAAGTAAAATCCTCTGGTCCAGGAGTGAAACGCAGGCCTTTGACTTATGGGCCCAGGGTCAGATCATTTTGCTACCTAGGATTTCTTGGTCGCATTGTACATTTTGTAAGACTTACAGGAACTGTTATCACTTGCTGTTACTGTTCATCAAAGGTGACATTTGTAAGGCAAATAGGGCTTCAAAGCGGCTGCTGTCTTTGAGTTAAAAACTTGTTCAGCATTAAAAGAGTGTGTAGGTTGGAAGTGCCACATATCTCCAAGCTCCCCCAGAGATTTATAGTTGTGGGATCATCACTCATTACACTACAGACATGTTCAAAATACTTGTTTTAGTGGCTCCAGTACTGTGATGTGGGAGGCAGTATGGAACGAGTTCATTGTTCCTATGAGGAGCTATCCAAATGAAAGCTGGCAAATGATATGATCCCATAGAGCATGTTACAACAGCCCTAAGAAATTTGCATTTAAAGATTATTATTATATTTACTTATCCAAATAGTTATCTGTCCAGTCTCAGTAAAGGATTTCATATATCTTTTGACAATATTTTTTTTACATGCTTTGTCTTCACTCCATAAGCCAGTATTTAAGACTTAGCTATTTCAATGCTCAGTGGGTATTTAAAATGTAATCAATTATTCAATGAAACCTTGGCAAATGTTGCAGCAAAAAATTTTGCCATCTTAGCTGTGATGATCCGTTGAAGAGGGAATTTGCTAGCATAGGGCTATTCTGAAGTGAAATAAAAGTCAGTGAAATGGAGGAAGAGATGAGATCTACAGAGGAGGGGAAAGGGACATATGCGCTATGCTGTTGTACCTCTGTATCAAGAGGAAATAGAAATAGTATGTGCGTGTGTCGGACTGGATGTAGAGGCTAATTCTGCATGCTTGACTTCTTGGAGGCATATACAGATGAGACAGGCATTTCACAATTCTTGTCTGCTCTTGCAGATAGGGCAATTTCTCTTGGACAAGTAGGAGCATAATTCATCGCGATCAATGATTCTCTGCATGGGTGATTGAGCAGGATCTATTGTTTCCATTGTGGTATTCCATTGCCCTTAAATCAAGGTTCATGTTCAAGTATTGTCATTATTTGGGGGAGTGATGTACCTATTCTTTGCTTGTATATATCACGTAGCTAATCGAGGATTGTGAAGGATATTCGGTATTTCATGCTTACTGAATATGAAGAGTGTGTTAATCATTGCAATTACTGTTTGTTTCTGGGTCAGAGTCAAAGAATCGTTTTCATTGCCTCTGAGCCAACTTTCACTTAGTATGCATACTGTTGAGAATGGAAATTAGTTGAATTGGTAATTACCTCTCCTGGAAAAGTGATGGAATCCCCAAAAACCTTTGAATGGGTGAAGAGAACTTATCGGTCATGCTGCATCCAATTAAGGCTGAATAAATTGAATTTATTCATTTTAAGAGTGACATCAGATATTCTCATGAAGTAATTAGCATTGGACTTGTTACATGGTTGTATTTTCTTTAATTTATTCAGAAAATATTACCATTAAAATGGGGTTCATCATCTAAGTGGAATTCCATGCACTTTGTTCCCTTTTCTCTGTGTTGCTTTTGTTGCTCTTGTGTTTGTCGGATTTTTAGGGGAGCCTGGTATGAAAAAGATAGAAAAAATTTATGTCCTTAGATCTTAGTAGTGTGTCAAGCCTTCCTATATTTCGTAGGAAAAATTTCGCTGAGAAAATTTCAGGATATTAGTTGAAAGTTGTTGTGAAGTCAGAATAAATATGGCTGCATTTACCCTCTGTTACATATTAGTCCATCGTTGTTTTATATGCGTTTGACCTTAAGTTTATTTTCCCTATATTTTTTGTATTTTATCAGCTCAAAAAAGGGTCATTGTCTTAATCTTTGAAGGTTCATACCAAAGAGGTTAGCTGGCTAGTTTTGGAAGTACATAGAATATTTTTTTCTATAGTTAGACTTCATCAACTCATGTGGTAACTGAAGCATAGAAGGATGGAATAAATGAGATTTATGTGGAAGAAGCTTGGAGAGAGTATTTGTGAGAGAAAAGGAAGAAACTTCTGTCAAATGTAGTGATTCTAGTACTAAGCACTATTTGTAAGAGTAAGCTTGGCATTTAGGATGAACTCCTACTATTTTCTACAATTTGGTCCCTATGTAATTAATTTCCTCTGCTAGGAGAAATGATATGGTTGTGTCTTTGCCTCTGGAATAAAAATCATGTATAAATTTGCCAAGCTCTCATGAGCCACTTAAGATATGAACTGATTCCTTGCTTGTGTCAAGTTTTACCGTTGGAGATTATTTTTTAAGCTACAGCTTGGTATGTTGACGAGAGTGATCTTTCCCAGCAACCATTTGGGAATCCTATTTGGGATTTATGTGATTTCAGCTTTTGCTCATCCCAGGT
Source organism: Ceriagrion tenellum (assembly GCA_963169105.1). Lineage (NCBI taxonomy): Eukaryota > Metazoa > Arthropoda > Insecta > Odonata > Coenagrionidae > Ceriagrion > Ceriagrion tenellum. The sequence goes on along the minus strand of OY720638.1, from coordinate 100,539,878 downwards.
TGGACCTCATACTTAGGTGCTCTGGTTCATTAGTGTACCATTAGTTGTTTTAAATAATGTTTTCAATCATATTTTATTTTCCCTATTATATGCATCTTGATTCATCCATTGAAACCTTCATTTTATCTACATTATCTAATATTTCCAAGTATTTTACTGGTGTTTATTGTCCACCTATTCCCTTCATTAATTGCTATTTCCTTACTCTTTTTAATTGAGGTGCTCCTTGTCTTTTTTTTTAGAATAAAAATTCCGACTTTTGTGCCCCATTAACTTCGTTTGACTGGAATGAAGTTGATCCAAATTTGATTGGTACCTCAAGTATTGACACAACCTGTACAATATGGGGTTTGGAGACTGGGCAGGTAAGTCATGTATTGTCAATAATCATGACCATGTCACATGTTAGGACAACAGTTGGTACCTAATTGTTGTATTTTATTTTCAGGCATTAGGTCGAGTTAATTTAGTCACAGGCCATGTCAAAACACAGCTCATTGCCCATGACAAAGAAGTGTATGACATTGCATTTAGTCGAGCGGGGGGAGGTAGAGACATGTTTGCATCTGTTGGTGAGTGCACGAATGTCATATTTTGTGGACATAATCAGCTGACCATTAAGTTGAGTCCTATATCTCAAGTCAATAAAATTCTTTCTCAGGTGCTGATGGATCGGTTCGGATGTTTGATCTGAGACATTTGGAGCATTCCACAATTATTTATGAAGATCCACAGCATACTCCATTGCTTCGGCTAGCATGGAATAAACAAGACCCTAATTATTTAGCTACTGTTGCTATGGATGCGTGTGAAGTATGTATTCAATTGTATGATGCTGATATTTTATGTATAATTTATTTTTGTAAGCCAATGTCTAGTCTTTTAAGGCTTAAGCTTTAAAGGCAAAAGTAATTAGTCCTTAGGTGACCATTGCCAATTATGGGCACTATGGAAGTATGTTTGTCCTAGTTCTTGCTTATATCAGGTGCAAAAAACTGATATTTTATCACGAGGTTTTTCTTAATCTTGATCTATGGGCTGATTGCAGTGGGACTAAAAGTTGTTCTTTGATTTTCAGTGACTGTACTCTTAGTAAGTCACTTCAGTGTGCCACAGATTTATCTTTCTTTAGACTTAATTCTGCCTTAAATAATGTCATTTGTCAATGAAACAATCGTATGGCAATTGATTCAGTGGAAGTACCAGACAGACTTTCTTGGACTTGGTATGAAAAATTTGTTTTGAGTTAATTTATGTTTTTCTAAGTAGTTAGGAAATGTCACAAAAAATTTTGGGTCACCTCTCATGGCTCTGTTGATTCACATTGATTTCAAAATCTTGGACCGAAGCCTCCTTAGGAAGATTGAGTAGTAAGTATAAATATGGGGAAAGATAATAGATTTTGTTCTTTAATTCAGTTACTCTAATAATTTCCCACACCAGCCAGTATTCTTATAGCCAAATTTTGTTTTAAAAAGTCTGTGTAATTAATGACCTTGATCAGTAACACCATGCTTCATCTAGCTCTTGTGTTGGCATAATATTCTGTTGTGGCTCTCTCCTAATTAGTTATTGAAAAAACTATCTAAAAAGGTTACAACTAGACATGATACTTAAGAAACTGAAATCAATGTGCAGTTCTTATCTACCCCTGATCCATTTAATATCCCATCTCAGCAGTTAATGCCCTCCCTTCTCCATTCCTGTCTCTCTCCATGTAGGAAATCTCTTTAACATCATCTTATAATTTGTCTTAGTCCCATGACTTTCACATTGTACCTCTAATTTGCACATTATTGCCTTCAGTCCATTGGTTGACTTGTTAACCAATAAATTGTTGTAAACTGGATGAATAAATTTGTAATATGTGAATCTAACTGGATCATACTTGTGGCTCGACCAGCTTGGATTCCGACTACCTTTGGCTCAAAGGAGAAGTTTGATGTGAATAGTCATATTGCTCAGTATTAACCCTTGATTTCTATAAATGTTTGGGTGATTTAAATATCTCAATGTTGCATAAAATGGTGTGTTGCAGGATCTCCCTGTGCCTCTAATAAATGTTGATCTAATGGTTAGATTGGGATTGTAATGATGCTAATGTGATTAGGAGACTACTGCATGGAGTATTAACTTGGGCAACATAAACATCTACTTTAGCTTAATGCAGTTCAATTTTGCAGTTTATTTAACTGGCTTCCTATTTAGACTCTTATAGCTCTTTTGTAAAGTCTCAGAAAGGACCTGGGTTAATATTGCTGGACAGTCCTGATGCAGGACTCAGCCTAGCTGCTAACAGTGCAAAACCACTGCACTCTGGGGCAATAAAAACAGCTATCTGTAAATTTCGCTACTTTTGTAGCAACACAAGAGCTGTGTCATTAGTTGTTCCAGGTTGAGTGTATATTTTTGTACTCCTCTGTTCTTCATCTTTCCAAAACAATAATTTTGGCCTCTCAGTCTAATATGCTACTAGAAATGCTAGCGTGATGGCCTATGGTGCACACATTGGCTTTGAAAATAATGCATTTGGAGGTTATTAGGGTGATATGCAAATGGGTCAAGTGCTGAATATCTAAGTGAAACTCTGCATGAATAGTCACTTATTAATCTCTCTTACATAATTACTTGTAAAATTTCCATGGAAGTGGTTTAACTTTCGATGTAAAGTAACTTTGTGGCCTGAGGGGATTAGTCTTAGGCTGGATTTTGAGTAGTGGTTCACTAAACCACTGTGCATATGCCACATGCACCTCTGGGATTTGAATAGTTTTAGGATTCCATCAAATCTTAAATCCATGGATTTTATGAGATTTGATCCAACCCTTGAATCTTGACCTCATAACTAGCTTTCAATTTCCAGTGGTGGGTATTCTGTTAAAAAATTGCAATTTTTTCTCATTAGGTTATCATCCTTGATGTTCGGGTTCCTTGCACACCAGTTGCAAGGCTGAACAATCACAGGGCCTGTGTGAATGGCATTGCATGGGCTCCACATTCGTCCTGCCACATATGCACTGCAGGTTAGTTACATTTTCATTAGAATTTGTTGCATTCAGAGTTTCTTAATTAAATTTCATAAATATTTATTTATGCAATGTTGTATTTTATGTGAGTCTTGTGCATTTCCTGATGATTAGCCTACAGCAGTTCTGATTGAAAAGCATCAACTGTTTGCGAACGAATCACTTTCAATTAGCCCAATTAACTAGCTTTCATAATTTAACACTCTCGCTGCTGGGCATTTAAATATATTTCTACGTTAGAATGCTGCGTATTTTAAGTTTTATTCATGCTATCACAGAAAAATAACTGTATTTCTTAGAAAAATGCTGTTTATATTGCTTTAAAGCTTGATTCTTCTACATTTTTTAATTGTAAGTTGGTTGGAATATGTTTCTCAGCAGCTAAGGAAACACGTCAAATGACGGGATTAGCAGCGAAAGTGTTAACTGATAATTATTATTTTCTGTGAAGCATTTTTATGTGAACATCTGATGATTGCTGCTTTAAATTGAATTGTGACATTAGAAGGAAATGCGAGCCAGAAGAATTAGCAGAGTTAAATGTATCCTTGACATTCTGTTTTGAAAAAGCTGCAGAAAATGGTGCTCTTCATTTGAGGAGGTGTGCTGCAGTCAATATAAATTTACCCCTTGTTGAAACAAAATAGTACTTGACTAAATATATATATACTTGAATAATACTTAATATTTAAAATATTAAGTTAGAAAGGTAATGGGTCTGAAATTGGGGTGAGAAGTGATGGGCCTTTTCACTCCAAATCAAATGTCTTGATGGTGGTTCACTTAATTAGCACCGTTTGATTTTTCTCAGGAGATGACCATCAAGCTCTTATATGGGACATTCAGCAAATGCCTAGAGCCATTGAAGATCCGATCCTTGCGTACACTGCAGCGGAGGGGGAGATAAACCAGATCCAATGGGGAGCCACTCAGCCTGATTGGATTGCCATTTGCTACAATAAGGCTCTAGAAATTTTGCGGGTGTAAAGTAGATGATGGAAAGGGAGAGAGGACACTTTTTTAATGGTGGACAAAGGATTGATTACGAAGTAGAATTCTGAAGTAACAAATATTGTTGTGTTGGAAGCAACCTGTAGTTTTTTTGGGTTGCTTAGAGGAGGGTTTAATCTGCTGTAAAAGAGGGTTTAATGGTATGCTGTAATTGTGGTTGGCTCTTAGTATGTAAGAATGTACGTTTGTGGAGTGCTGATTTCAATTGGATGAATTTGTTCCATGACTTACTGCCAAACTTCCTGCTTTAAAAGGAAACAATTTTAACATAAGAGACATAATGGTGTATTTGTTCACCATGTTTGTGCACTATTCCTTACCTGTGAGACTTATACTTGTCCGATTTAAGGACATTACACATATTTTTGGGACTTATGTCAAGTGGTGCAATTATGAAACCAGTTTTAATGGATTTGAGTAAAAAGTCTGTGTTACAAGCTTATTTGGGGAGTGTATTGAATTCTCAATACACAGTCAATATTTTTGTCACATTTCTTTTTACTAAGAATCCTTTCAGATTTCATATGGCCAGAAAGGTTTTCGTATTTTATGGAAAATTTAAGTTATTACGTTTAAATCACTAGACTTTGATGTGTTCTGTGAACATAATTAAAACTTTCCCAGTATATGACTCCATGAATGAATACATGTAATGTAAGTTTAGAAGTATTGCTTAACAAGCTTGCAAAGTATTTTATAAGCGGTGATTTTGTTAACTCTTGTATAATGGTAAAGAAGTAGATTTTGTGGATGTAGTGTTTGTTCATTTTCATGCACTTTGAGTGTTTGATCAATATAAAATTATATATATAAATTCAGACATTGGATTATTTTCTTTTGTTTTTTTTCATGAAATTCCTATTTTTGTGAAGGATTTAATACTGCAATCTGTCAAAAATATTATACTACAAAGTGAAATACAATTGGACTCCCTCATCCCAGAATTGAATGATACAGAGACCTGCCTAATCTGTAAAGCTCCTTGATATTGTCTCAATTATCCTAATCACCATCCATTTTCAGCTTTCATTTGTGAAAGGTTGAACTGTTTCCCGCTGTCATGGGTAATATGGATTCCGTAGGCCTCATTGCAAGTATTTCATTTGTGAAGTCATTGCTAAGGATGTCTGATACATTAAAATGCATTCCTGTGAAAAATAGCTCATTAAAAATATGCCAAGTCACCATTCTTTTAGTCTGCATTCAGAAACATGGCCTTCTATAAATTTTGGGCCGGGGTTTGAAATTTCTGGTGGTCAATAAATTACCCTACTAGCAAATATTTTTAGACATACATATTTTGATGGTATAAATTATTGCTTCTTGATAATGACAGGAAATACCTAAAGCATAATAACTGATATTATAAGAATTCCACCCTTCTTCCTGATATAATATCTGCTGGCTCTGCACAATTATTGTAGTGGTTGGAATCCAAGTGTGCATATGTATGCATGCAGCCTTCTCTAGAGTCAATATCGAACATTATTTGTAAGGAGTTTATTTTCCTAAATTCTGTCTACTTAAGTGTGTCATAATGTTAATAGCTGTTTTTTATTGTCAGGTCCTATGTTTTGTGGTGTATCGTTTAAAATTTGAAAAGAAAAATTCGAAATCATGCAATAATTTTGTAGATTACCCTCTAATTCAATAACCCAATTATATGTAGCTGCTTGATTTCTATGTTTTCCTCTGCCCATGTCTGGACAGCAAGTTTCTTCAGGCGTCATGCCAATAGCAGGGCTGGAGAAACGATTATTGCTCAGGCAAACACTCGAGGAAAACCAATAAACCCTGCAGCAACATATGTGAAATGCTGTGGAAACCTGAGAAGCTATTTAATCCCGGTTTTCTGTAGATGGTGTTAAATTTTAATGATTGCCACTGCTATGAGCCATTTTGTATGGTATTTCTTAAAGGATGTGAATCTCTCATGAAGTGAACTTTGATGGTGAGCTGTATGGAAGCTTATACGTATATAAGTACGAAATTACGTCAAGTATCATCAGAAAATGTTTAGGTCATACTTGTGTTAGTTTTTGAAGTTTTTTGTGATGTTTTCAATATCTCTTGATACTGCTGAAAATAGTGACTCTTCAAAAGTTTGGGAAAGTCTACTTTTTAACGCTATCTTTGAGAAATTAAACGGGCTAAAAGACCAATAAAAGAGCTGAGCAATGGTTTTCAACTTGACCATACTATTAGATAAGGTGAGGGAAATCATCAAATGGCAGTGGATTGCAGTTAGTCCCTGCATCCCAGACAAAAATATATCTACAAATTGTTGGTGCTGATGGTGGACCATAGGCGATGCTAAGATGAAGTGTTAAGATTTTTTTTCCAGGAATTAATTCATGAAACCTTGCTTTTTGTACTAATATGTTCCACCAATTTGGAATTTTGTCCATTTCTTCAAGAATGAAAAGGGATTCCCATGGTGAGTGAACAGTGAATCTGTACCGAACAAGAGTCAACTTTAAAAATATGGAGCTGCTGAAACAGTGCTTTGCTGGGAAATATGTGAATGACCCTGAAATATCCCCACTGATGTTTTATATCTCCCCAGAACTTCCTCTCAGCTTGTATGTGTTTATTGTTGAATTTGTAGGAGGTGATAAACAGAATGCTGCCTTAATTGCCCATTATGAAATATTGATTACTGGGCATCGTGCTTGATTTATCATTGCCATCATAGCTGAATCAAAATTTTTGTATATGTCCATTGGTCTCCTCAATGAAGCATTTTGTTTGGTGTAGAATTCTACATTAATTTGTTGAAGAAAGTATGCATCTAATCTCAGACTGTTATCCATTGAACTGAGGATGGATGGGCAATGCTAAAAGAAAAATTTCAGGTGAGGCAAGCTCAGATGTATGGCTTAAAGTACTTTGATGGGGTATCACTTGATTGGAAAGCAGTAAGAATTCTTTAATTTGAAGTGAAACTCAAGGGATTGGATCACTAGTATATTTTTTAGCATATTTTCCGAGAAATCTTGTCTTCCTCTCTCAAAAATATCAAACTTCTGGGCCGTACACTGAATGCAGTTCCCGCTGTGTGCGACTTTGACACAGCCCAGGTATGTTTTAAGTTAATTGACAACCATTCCACAGCAAGAAATTTCATGTTAGTGCTGGGATGGAATATCTACCTACACATTTCACTGGCCGAAGTTATCATCAGAGTATAGCAAAATAAAATTCAAGAGAATGCTTAGTGTACTTCATTGTTATTTGCAGTCGAATTGGAGGTCATCAGGAGTTGCTGATGGAGAAGTTAAGGAAAGTGAACAGGGTAGCCACAAAACCGTGAAAAAACCTTTTATCAGGTTTGGATTTTGTGTTTAAATCTTTAAAATAGGTCTTTGGTGGTATCGATGTTCCAATAGATCAATATGGCACAAGTCATCTTATTTCACCTCAGGAACAGGTTAGGAGGGTCTACTGTGAATTTGATTCTATGTGCTTCTTCTAACCCCTCTTCATGCAAAGTTCTTTCTTGTTCCCTCAGCAGCTATACCTTGTGACTTCAACTCATCAGAATGCCTGCAGCTTACCATGTTATAGCTTAAAGACCATTGATGTACCTTATGTAATGTTATCTTTTCTTCCGTTTAAAGGTATCTCTGAAATTGAATAGTTCAGTCTGAATTCTTCAAGGTAATTGACGTGCAGAGAACAGTTTGACTTGTCATTTCTTCTGCGTTGCTGCAGGGGAGCAAAGTGACTGCTCGCCATAGCACTGCCTGTCAGTTTGGGGCTTTGTCTGTCATTTTTTAACTTAGATCAATTTATTGCCGTCACCTTCTGCTAATGACCTTCTGTACTTTCTGTCCCTCTGGAGCCCTTCCTTATCAAATACATTTCAGGGCGCTGCAACAAATAAGGTCAGAGCAGTTCAATAGTATCAGGCGTAACTTGGTGAAAATCCATTGAGATCCACCTGAAAATGCCATCTTTGCCATGAAACTGGTTGTCTAAAGATAAAATTGGGTAAAAAAGTGAACAAGTTATTCTGATAAAATCAGGTCAGAGCCACATGACCATTCACTCTGGACAGACTGAATAAACCAGGAATAAGAAACTACGGTTAATCACAGTAGGGACATCAGGAGCCTAAACCTGGAAATTACATTTTTGAGGACTCCTCATGCTCTAAAGAATGGTGGCACTCGCATAGCCAGGATTTATCCTAGGGGGAACAGGGCACCCATCTGTAGAGCTAGATATATGCCAGGGAGGGGGGAGTCAGGACGTCTTCCTGTCCAGCTCCGTATAGTGGATGGTATGAAATGTCGCCCGGGGGGGGTAGCTGCCCCCCCCCCCTGGCTATGCCCATGCATGCAGCTGCCTTCGAATGTTCTAGTTGGCAGATCCGTGCAGAAACCTTGATTTAATCCTTAAATTTATGATTAAATCCTTTATAAGGGTAAACGTTTTGCTTTTGTGGCTATAGAAATGGAGACGCGAGTGAGTTTCTGACTTGCAGAAATGCGGTTAAATGACCAAAAAATCGTAGACTTTGCCCCGCCAGTAGAAGTCCTCGACTGCTAATCCTGCGGTCGCGTGTTCGGGTCTCGCTTGTCGGGGTTTATCTCCGCCTTGGGTTTGGACGTTTCTGTCGAGTATCCTTTTAGGCCCTTGAGAAATAATTACAAACGATGAGAGGCTTCTCGGTATCTAAAGAACATAGGTATTACCAGAATTACTTGGAAAACCAAAATTTATGCACGCTTCGTTCTATGATAGTAACGATACATATAAGTACACGATTTCGAGACGCCCCTCGGATTAAACGGACCCCTGCTGCATAATATTTTAGGAGTTTCATGTATATACGAAACAGGAGAATGCTCCACAGCTAGGGCCATGAATTACTGATGTGAAAAACTTGTCTCCAGCTGAGAAAGAAATTCCAAAAATCGTCACACCAAGAGCCTTCGTAATACTTCGAAAACTCGTGTGTAGGTATGTGCTGACGCAGCGGTGCGGTACGTCGCAACGGTTGCGTTACCACTTTGATGAATCTCAACTCTGTCTTAGAGCATACCGGGAACTCTTCGAAAATTCATTTCCTGGAAATGTGAACGGCCACGGGATTTGCAGTATTCCTCGCAAATTTTATTATTATGCCACCGCCGTCTCTAAGTCCTGGTGTAAGGGCTAAAATTATACCATCTTACTTTCATAAAGGTATAGATTGACGCATGAGCGTAGCCAGGGGAAGCAGGAGGGGGGGGGCAGCTGCCCCCCACTCGACGAGACATTTCATACCAAATCTGCTACACGGAGCCGGGCAGGATGATGTCCTGCCCCCCCGCCTCCCGTAAAATAAATTCTGGTTACGCCTACACTGGATTGATGTTAAAGTTAGAAGATAATTGTGCACTAGGCAATGACGCGAAGACACAGAAACTGCGTTTTTTATGATTCTGAAAAGAGTGGATTATTGCAAAGCTCGTTTTCATTTCACTATTCCCCGTTGTTAGTTGACGTGTCTCACAAAATGCCACACAAAGAAAGTTGTTGGAATGAAAGATTTTCGTACCGTAAGTGTCTTATATCGTGTGTATTGCAAAGGAATTATGAACGCAACGGAATTTTTGTGTTAAGTGACTCTTCCTGAGCTTTTCTCTTTCATTGTAATGGCTGTATTACGCGAGGCACTTTGTTGCGGCGAGACAGCATGTGCGAATGCACCGCCGACATATGGAAAAATAGCCCCACTCTAATTCCGTACCCGGATCCTTGCAATCTGTACCTGCATCCAATAGCGTAATCAAGTGCCTAGGACTCGTTCTGGTATCTTAATTTTCAACGGTTGTCACACGAGTATATCGAATGTCGCGAAGATTGACCAAAGAAATAGTAAATGTACAGCCTTGTACACCCCTCTGACCAAGATACATCATCCTGACCGATTGAATCATGTTACCACATTTTTTCGCGCCACCCATAAATTCTAGAACATCCTCAGAGATCTGTACCCGCACCCAATAATCAAAAACAGTGATTTCTTATATTCCCTCAATTCCAAATGATTATTTTAAGCGTCCCAGAAACTTGCATGACCCCCTCAATTTCTCGAGACCCCCTGAAACCCGCCACCCCTTCTTTCCCGTTCTCCTCTATCAGCCACAGGTGCTAAATATCCCTCCCCCGCTTCATCCTGCTACTCCCTATCGCGACAGACCCTCCTCAACGGCCACCTTCTTAAACATCGATTACCGTATCTCGTGTAAATTTTGCCCCTCCTACATTGGCCAGGCACTCTCCCTCCCTCTATCCAAATGAACGGCCACTGCAACTCCACCAAATTTCCACCGTTCCACCAAACACACCGCGTGCCACCGGTTAATTTTTAATCAGTGTTTCGCACTCAATATAATCGTAGCCTTCGGTGAATCCGCTTCCAATATTGAATTGAGAATCCCGGAGATGCCTCATGTGTGAGTGACGAGAGCATTCCAACCGCTCAGGCAAAACGTGGTCCACTGAATGGCCCAGTAACCATCAGTCCTCCCCGTCATTCCCTTAACACCCTATGGCCTCTTCTTTTCTACTCTCCTCTCAAAGGGAACCGAGCATCAGGCACCATCCACCAGCGAAAGTGACGTGATCTTCGAAACAGTTTTTCAAATCGTTGAAGATTTTTTTTGTGAGTGCCCTTCCTTCTTATTTTCTTATCTCTGTTTTTTTAACGGTATTCATATTAGCGAGTGCCATTCGCTGAGAGCGCTTTCCTCGAAGATATTACGCTAGATATGCCTCTATGAACCGCAGTAATATATTCCAACGTCCTGATCGTTCTCGTGAAACATAAACCGAAAAAAATTCTTAATATCATGAGTAATTAGGGATCGTATAACTCCTGAGCTTCCTTACTTAGCTTACAATCACTCACGCACCACCCAAATTTATGCCCTCCGGTGAGATCTTTTATTAATGTTTGGAAATTACTACCAGGGAGAAACATTCTAAAATCATATTTAAACCATAAATTCGCTATTTAAATAATACGTTATTCATACTTAACCTTCCCTCTCTCCCTGTAGGTGAATTTTATGCTTTGCCGAGGATGGTTTTGATGCATGTCAATTTTAAGCCTGAAAATGCGAGAGAGAGACGCTCTGTTTTTTTTCTCTCCTCTCTGCCCTCCCTGATTGCCTTTCCTTGAAACCTTGGGTCCTTTTCGCTCCTTCACTTTCACACCTCCCCAACCGCCCCTCTCTCACTGAACTACTGTTTTGGGGGCAAGCCACCACGGTCCTTCCTCCAAGATTCAAGCTCTCCCCTCATGTCCTGCTGGAAATTAAGTTATTTCAGCGGTTGATAAAGTCAATCATTGTTTATTTTTTCGAAGTGAAATCAATGCCCAGCTGTCCGCCTCACCGAGACCCTACGTGTCATGTCAGTCATTGACCATTGACTTTCTCCGTTTCCAGTTTTAATTTCCTTTTCATGATCTCCGATATCGTGTGTTTGAATTCTCTCCAAAACTCTTCGCCCACCAAATTCTTACGAGTCCATTCAAGGTTTTTGTATGGTAGTTTTTATTTTCAATCACACTCTGAAGTTTTCGAATGCTGAACAGTTCGATAAAATGTGCCAGTCATCAATATCCTCTGCTCAGTAATGAAATTATGCGTGTTGGTAGTGTGCAAATCATTTCCAATAGTTTTCAAATGACTGGGTCCAGTTAAAACTTGAGTGACGCAATAATCCACGTCCATACTTTTCTGTTGAATTCGATCTTGTGCATTCGTTCGGTAGGAATTTAAAGTTTTCTCTGCCTTTGGTCGTTTCATCGCATCTTTTTTGCCTTTCGTCCATTACTTTTTGGCGTGTCTTTTTTCTGTTCTCAATGTAGCCTTTGTTTAAATTTCTTTTTAATTGCCTTGTTGGTCGTTTAATTTCATCTTTTTTGTCTTTCATCCGTTATCTCTTGGCGTATCTTTTTTCTATCTTCAAATTACTCTTCGTTTTCTTTTTTTATCGCCTCGGTTTCCTTCCTTTTATGACTAGGTTCACTGGAATACGACCAGTCATTACTCCGAGTGCCTCGGCTGAGAAAATTCAATAACTTTTCGAAGTTCACAATTACTGAAAGTTTCTGTGCCCTTGATATTTTCCTTTCGCTTATTCCAGCCTCCAGGGTTCACAGCCTTATTGTCATTAAGTTATTATTGGGAGTGCAAACCTGATGTATATATCTCTAATGTTCTAGCGGGTGTACCCGCCTTGCCCTCGCTGGATAATGGAAGAATGACCCGGCGGATTGCTTCAGGTCAGCCGGGGGTCAGATATTCTTCCGCTGCCGCCGTACTGAGGGTCTAACCCCGTCTCTGAACTGCCTCTGATTGCCGAGCATCTCAAAATATCCGCCAAGCAGCCGTCATATGATTCCGCCCCCACCCTTCCCTTCTCTCTTTCCCGATCGCAAATCCGAATAGCGCCTGCACCCGACATAACCCGTCCTCACGACGGCAAATCTAACAGGTGTCTCCCGCACCCCTCCTCTCTCGTCCTCTGCGAGACAAAGGCAAGTAGACTACCGTACCCTTCCTCTCCCGTCCACTTTAAGGCAAATACAGAGTGACACCCGAATCCTTCCTCTCCCGTGCAGCCAAGACAAATCCTAGATGGCTCCCGCACTCATCCTCTTTTGCCGTCCAAATGATACATCCAAGGATTCCCCCATACCCTTCCTCTCCCGTGCTCTCAAGGAAAATCCAATGAGTCTCCTCTACCCTTCCCATCCCGTCCTCCGATGTTAAATTCAAGGAGGCCCTGATCCTTCGTCTTCCATCTTCTTGAAAAATCCTGAGAGGTTCCGATCCTTCCTCCAAGGGCAAAGCTGATGAAACTGCCTCACCTTTGGCAGTGAAGGCTTTTCGGGTTCTCTTCCGCGTGTTTCCATTGTCGTAGACGACAGTTTCGACAGCGCTGCAGCTGTCTTCTTCAGGTCAGATGTGAAGATGCAAGTGATTATGTCCATTTTATATAGGGGCCGTTTTTCCCGCCAATTCATTCAGGTGCGCTGTTATTGGCTACTCTCTTCTTTATAAAAACTCTCTTCTAGGCACTGGTGATGGTGTAACCATCTTCTCTGTTGATGTTTTCCCGTGTTTTTACGAATAAAATGAACACAATCACTTGCAGCTTCACTTCTGACCTGAAGAAGGTGGCTGAAATGCTGTCGAAACTGTCGTCTACCACAACGGAAACGCGGAAGAGAACCCGAAAAACCTTCACTGCCATCTAAACGTCTTCGCGGAAGCCTTCGTGCCGCGCCTTTCCTCTCCCGCTCTCCCTAGGCAATTCCCAAGACGTTCCCGCTCACTTCCCCTCCCCTCCCTGCCTAGGCCAATCAAAGGAGATTCCGTATCCTACATCTCCGTTCCTCCTATGGCTAATCCAGGAAGGCTCCCGCAATCTTCCTCTATCGTCTTCCCGAGGTCGCTCCCGGTCCTTTCTCTCCCGTCCTCCCATGACTGATCCATGAAGACTTCTTCACTCTACTTCTTCCGTTCGCCTCAAGAATCGGTTGAAAAATTGAAAGAGAGATGCTGCAACGAACTGGTTGGTTCTCACCTCGAATATGCCGCGAGCATTTAAGGGCCTGAACTGATAGATTTTACCCAAAAATACATAACAAAACAAAGGATATCTGCGCGCTTCGATACAGAGTGTCACGAGCGAACGTGAAGTGTTTCACAGCTTTTAGGGGGAGATAGGAGCCGCAATCGACTCGGAGGCAACACGCTAGGCTTGTTTGATTGAGAAATTCAGAACTTGTGTTTCAGTGTGGTGCAGAGAATGTAATTTTGACGCTACTCTACACCTGAAGGTCCTACAGAAGCGATAAAAGAAGAGTGATACAGATAGATACAAAAATTCGTTATTTCCTCGCACAATAACTGACCTTAATGAAAACTGAGCTCCTCTCAAACACTCCCATGGTACACTTCACCATTTCTCCGCCCAAAATCTCAACGCCTTTACACGGCTGGCGCCCTAACACCCCCTGCACACCCATGCGGCAGCTCGTAGTATTGTATTTTGATGAATGAATGCTCAAATAGGGTACCGCACCCTACACTGCCCATCCACCCCACAGAGAATCTCATAATCGCCTCTTGCACACTTCCCCTCCATCTTATCATTGATTCATACCAAGGAGGCTCCAGCCCACTTCCTCTCCCGTTCACCAAAAGCAACTCCACGAAATTGTGTGAAATACATAGTGGAAAAATAATTCGCCTGGACTGGGAATCGAACCCAAATCCCTCGATTTCCCGCCGAGTGCTCTAACCAATTAAGTCACCCAGGCATCCTCTTCCGCTATGAATTTCATGGGGGCTTTAACGAGCAAGTTGTCCTCACAGGTACCGTGCATGTGATGCCAGAGGTACCTGTATGTTAGCGCTAAGCAATGCAGTCCACGGGGTAAAGTCCTACTTTAAACACAAAGATGTTTACTTTGGACATTTTCAAAGTACTACGGAACTAGCCGCGCAGTAGCTTTAAGACCCTTAAAGTCGAATGACTTTACCACTGTGGATTTCTCACAATTGTGTGGCCACTAGTGGGTGACTCCGTTAAAGCTACTGCCCGGCTAGTTCCGCAGTTCTTTGAAAAAAAGAAAAATCCATGAAGGTTACCACACCCGTCATCTCTCGTTGTCCCGAGGCGAATCCTCGGATGCTCGAGCACCCTTGCTCCATGAAATTGTGTGAAATCTCCCACGTCTACTCAAAGGTCGTCATGTTCGCTTTCCTCGTCTTCTCCGTCGACTTTTATCGGGATAGGAAGACGCTGCTGCTAATGTGTCCCTCTGGGTAGCAGGAGAGGGAGAGGCGGACATCGACGCGTTGATCCGATTGAGTTGAATGGCAGGGAAACGATTAAAATATTACTCTTTTAACCCTCTATTACCCAATTTATGTTTCTTCTGCATACATATAAAATGTAACATAGACATTATTCACTTTTACATAAAAAGTAACTATCTTTTAAACGTTTAAACATTTATTTTCAAGAATAGGCACTGTGACTCAGATGTTACAATGGTATGCAGGGGCAATGAAGTGTAAACAGAATAAACACATGTTTATATGATATGTACCTTCCAAGCCACATTGGGTCATCGAGGGTTAAATTAGTCGTTTCACTGACTAGAAATAATCAGGGTTAGGTGAAAGACGAGAAATGGGGTGGGCGGGAGAAGTGTGCGGGAGTGTCGATGGCCGGCCGTACGTTCCCTCCGTAGCGGGCGGAAGGATGGCTCCCGGCGGTGGCGTACGGGGCCTCCGGCCGGACCTACGGAGGACGTGTTTTCCGAAGAGAGGCAGGTGAGGGTCTCCTACCCATCTCCATTGCTTTTGCGGAACAGTGGCAGCGCTTACAGACGCCTCGGGTCGTGGATGCGGGTCAGTTCTTAAGCGAGGAATCTCACTCGCTCTCCTTCCACTTTTTTCCTCGTCTCCCCTTACTCTCAATTGTATTCCCTTAGGTTTGTAAGAAGGGCGCAGCTATTGGATCGGCGTATTAGGGATAAGTGCATCAGGCGAAGGTTGTGGAGTGGGTGAGCCGACGACAAAAATGCCTCGGATGTGACTCGGTAGGATATGTTAGAGTCGAAAATCCACGGCGCTCAAGAGGAGGGGATGGATGTTTCGAGTTAGCAAAAATCTCCCGGTCTCACTTTAATTTACCCCAGCAAATAGGATACTCCATACTCCCGCGGGCAATGGTGGTTTGGGAGAAAGAAAAGATGGGCGAGGAGGTAGCGCTCAGTGTCCACCGAGAGCGGTGCGTTGTGAGGGGAGTAGAGGGGTAGTGACAAAGGGTATCGTCTCGGGGATGAAGGTTCCCTTTCCTCTGCCGTCCGTTTGTTGATGTTGCTACGAAGGCTTCCGCGGTGACCTGGTAATTTATAATCTTTCGGGTTCATTCTGCGTTGCTGCATTTAAGTGGACGACCGTTTCGCCGACATTTCAGTGGACATCATCAGGTCCGAATGTTCAGGCAATTTGTCGGCTGCTATACATAAGGCTCTGGTCCTTTGAATATCCGTTAGGATCTAGTCCGGAGCGCTCTGATTGGCTAAGGAGTCAGACGGTCTTGGGTTGTTGAAAATCCGTTTGAATGTAGAGGAGAGCGGATGGCCAATATTCTTTATTGAAGTTATTCGGATTCTAGGCGATTTCGATCGCCTTCCGTATCACCGAAGGGAAGTACTTCTTGTCCTTGGCGATGATTTTTACTTTCTTTAAAATAAATTACGTGGTCGGGAGCTGACCAGGCGTGTTCAGCTCCAGTGGAATGGCGAAATTGCTTGTTTTTGGTCGCCCGCTGATGTTCTTCTAACGTATATTTACGTGATCTCGAAGTTTGCCCGATATACGATACCATTGCTGTGATGGATGAACTGACTGTAGAACCGAGGGGTGCACCAGGAGTAACTGGGCTACGAAAGGGTATGCAAGTTGAAGTAGGTTAGCAGCCCCTCATCTAGGTGAACGAGAGGGAACTCTTCCCGCCGACGACAAAAAGAGACACTGCCCAGCTAGAGACCGCTGGCCACCAGAGCGTGTAGCCTTAGCTTTTCCAGACGAATGAATACAATGGAGAAAATAAAGTGTGTCCTCCCAAACGGAGGAGTATGACGGCATGATACCTTTCGGCGAAGTCTTGAGAGCGCTGTCGCCGACAGCGGAGCAGGGTGAGTAAATGATAAAAATAATATTGGAGCCTTGTGGCGAGCGAAATTAGGATTATGGTGGCCTCTTTACCTTCAACTCATAAGACGTGCGCACAACCTCACCCTATGTGGAGAAAAATCCCTCCGGACGGGACTCGAACCTGCGACCCTTGAATTGCATTACGAGGAAATTTTCCCGCCGCCATCGATGCCGTGACAGTAAAGTTAGATACGGCATACAGGTGAATGCAGCAGCGAACAAACAAAAGGCCGACAGAATAAAGGGATAAAAAAGCCATAATTATCCGACTTTCAAGACGAAAATTGGGAAGGAGAATCCAGCGTAATGCAGCAGGAGAAGTCTCAAGGGCTTTTCTCTTTGTTAAATAGCGAATCTTCGCTATTTTCTTTAAATATTATTTCTTCTAGCCCGGGAGGCCATTAGAGTTATTATTGAATCTGTACTGTCTAATGCACCTAAAGTATCACTTTCAGTAGAAATGTATCATGGCCAACATACATACAGCATTTTATTTAAACGCATACATTTTTATAGTGAATTTGTCAGCCTTAACTTTATGATAGATATTAATAGTCTCATACTCTGTCTGCAGTTTTTTGGAGATCCCTATAGTTTTTGTTCATTTTTACGCGGTAGTATGTATTGCTTCAATGTTGATTTCAAGTCTGGTAGGAGAAAGCTGTTTTAATTCAAAATATGTCATTTAATTTTTAGTATAACCCATTCGTTGACAAGAAAACGGCCTGCCACCACGAAAACACGTTCCCGTTCATTCGCCGAAGCTAAAATGGCTGGATAAGTAATCATGAGTCATTGACTCCACATTATAATAATTTATAAGTTAGTCGAAAATATTTTACCACATTTCTTTCAAGTCCGCAAGTCGGTTTATTCTGTGGAACTTACCATACATGCAGAAATGGAAGTGATACAAGAATTATATTTTACATTTTCCCCTTAAATAAAGCATGTCGTGCGTTGGGTTATAGGCAGAGTATCCGAAATGTAGGCGAAAGTTACTCATACATTTTTTTCGGATTTTCTACTCGACATGACACTTTGATACATGTTTACGCGCGTAATAATAATATGAAACACATCGTTTCGCTCTTAGGATAAAGGTTTTGCATGATTAATCGAAAAATTACGAAATACATCGCAGGTGCCAAAAGGATATGGCTTTGCATCGCCGAAAACCCAAATCGGTAAAATACAATATTTTCACTCGTATCCATAGATAACACCACAACAACACGCATGCTAATTTTTACGCAGTGTGAACACCGTCCTACCGTTGTGCTTAGCTTGAATTTCGAGTGGTGATCTTCCTATTCGCCCGAATGCTGTTGCCCCTGGCTGCTGGTAGCAAGCAGTGTTTGCAGAATGACCTTAGAGCGGACCAATCACGTTCAACTAAAATACTACTGCCACTATCATCGTATGGGAGATGATGAAAATAACCAAGCCATCCTCGCATTGTAAAAAAATCAACGGTTTGTCCTCGTCATTAATTACCTTATTAAATGAATGTGAAGTTTGTTGAATGGAAGGTGGCTTTGAACTCATCTCATTAATTTTTTGTGAATTCCGTAGTGTTTGTCTCTCCATAATTCATTGAGATGGAGAAGTGAATGGAAACGTCATTCATATTTGTCTATTCAACCCTGTTTACTTCTCATTTTGTATTCCGACGTACCGCGGGCGAGTGGAGGAGCCAAATGCAAGCGCGGTTGCAAAATTCCTTCGCACTGTGGTGACTTTTCCAGATGACGCGGGAATCCGTGACTCAACACTAACGTCACCGTGGAAACGCCCCGCAACTTTCTCCTCCATCACCGCGCTGGCAGAGCCGACCTCGGAGCGTAAACACAAGGAGCAAGAGAGGCTCGGGGAACACGAGATGAAGGATGTACATTTCGGAACGAAGAGATTGAAAATGACAGTTATCCTCAGCGGCGAGTAGCTGGCCATGATAGCTGTGATACAGTTAGTAGACAATATTAGCCCCTTAACTAGGCTGACTAGAGGAGATACCTATGTGTCTTAAATGATTCTTATTCATATAAATAATACCTCACTCTGCATAAATCATTTTCGTGCATTATAGTCTCCTACATGAATTATTATCTATCAACGTGGACGGATCCAGGATTTTTGTTTGGAAGGGGGGCAGGATATCCACCAACAAATGTAAGAGAAGGCTTGGAATGGTAAGGCTTAATAAAGCCTTGCCATTGTGGAGTGTGTTGCCATTTTTAAGCCAATCATGAATAAAGTTTACCTTTCCTGCGTACATCATATTTCTTCTTTTTGTCGAGTACTTTCCTTTAGTAACTTAATTAAAATGGGGATTCAGAGAGGCCAGCCGTCCAATACCACCATCTGTACGCGATCGCTTTTTTAAAAGTAGGTATTCTACCCCTAAAGGTAGGTTCTGTGTACGTCAGAGAATCTCCTCCCGGTTTTCTGCACTTTCAGGGGGCTGTCACCCTCTAGTATATCCTTTTTCGCCTCAGTATACGATCTACCCTTCTTCATCCCGTCCATAGACCTATTCTCTCTCTTCCCCTTCCTCAACATCCTTCCCTCTATCACATCCTTGAGCAACCCATCACCTCTCCCATTATTACACCCTCCAGCCACCTACTCTGCCGATCCCGAATTTCATTCAGAAGTTTCCTTTCCTCGCCAACCATCTCAAGCACTTCCTCGCTAGTCTTCCTTTCCGTCCACCTCACCTTCTCCATCCTTCTCCTCACCCACTTCTCAAACGCCTGTAGCCTATTCTCTTACTCATTTCTGAGGGTCCACGTTTCTGCCCCATACAACGCTACGCTCCATATCAAGCTCTTCACCAGCCTCCCATTCACATCCTTACCCAAAGTCCCCGTCATCAGCTCCCTTCTATTACTAAGCGCCTACTTAGCGCTATTCTCTCCCGTATGTCTTTGCTACAAGGCCCGTTCTCTTCTGACGCACTACCTGAGGAATTTGAATGCCCCACTTGCTGGAGTTTGTGTCCTCCAACTTTAATGACCAGCCTCGCTTTCTTTTTCCTGGAGAAGCTCATTACTTTCGTTCTCTTATAATTTTTCTTCATTCCGAATTTCCTGCCCTGCATTTCTAAAGCATCTAACAGACTTTGCAGTCCCTTCGAAGATCCACTAACCAACGCCTGATCGTCCTCGAATCTGACAGACTTTATCTGATGCCATCCTACATTCTAAGTTCTCCCCATGCCTGTCTTACCATTTCCTCAGCAAAAATGTTAAAAAGCAAAGGAGATAACGGCCACCCTTGTCTTACCCTGCGACCTATAGTTGACCACCCTAATTCACTGTCAGACACCCTCACCTGTGAACTTTGCATAATATACCTATGTTTCAGAGTAGTCTCCTGTCTTGTCAACCCATTCCCGTGTATCTCCGATATTTTTTCCCAATTTTCTCTGGCTAAAGCCTTTACATAATCAATAAAGCATGCGAAAACTTCATGGTTATACTCTTATGTTTCTTTCTACAAGTGCTCTCATCCATACTCACATGTGGTCTTTGGGCCTAATAAAAGTTTTGGATTAGTTTCCTGTCTCGCCAATCTATTACCATTTTCCCGAGTATCTGAAAATTGAAGTGTGCTCATCGTCGCATTGCATCCCGAGTTTACCCTCTCTTCCGGAACCTAAACTGGTCATCGCTCAAGTAGTAATTGGCCTTACCCTCCAGCCTTTTATTGATTATACTAAGAACAAATTAGGCTGCATGTGAAATCAAAATGGTTGTTCTATAGCCCTCGCATTCTCATGCATTCTTCTTTTTCGGGACAGGAATCACGACTGTTTTCACCAAGTCCTCTACCCATACCCCTTCCTCGTAGATTCTACGCATGAGTTAGAAAAAATATTTCTACCTATACTTCCTAAATTCCTTAGCAACTCCCAAAGTATGTTATCTACTCCCACAGCTTTCTTGCCTTCATCTCTTTCAGCGCTTTCTCTATTTCGCCTTCGAGTATCTTTGGCCCGAGGTTATCTTCATCAAATGTTCCCTCATTTTCTGTATCTAAATTAGTTTGTCTACTC
Source organism: Ceriagrion tenellum (assembly GCA_963169105.1). NCBI lineage: Eukaryota > Metazoa > Arthropoda > Insecta > Odonata > Coenagrionidae > Ceriagrion > Ceriagrion tenellum. Next base: position 100,519,035 of record OY720638.1, on the reverse strand, counting down.
TCGCCGTCATATAGCTCCTCCACATATTCTCTCCAGCGATCTTGAATATCTTCCCAATCGATTGATATCTTACCTCTTGTAGCCTCAATCTTTGGTACCGTTTACCCTCTCTTACCTCCCGATAGCAATTTTACCTTAGCATATAGCCCACTTCCCCTTCTTTTTGCAGTTTTTCCATTTCCTCACATCGCCTTTTCCGTTGCCGTTGGTTATTCACCGTATTTGATCATTTAACTCCTTGTATTTTGCCTTACTTATATCGATGTTGACGTTTTTACCACATCCTTCTCTCCTCCATGCTTCTTTACCCACCTTGTTTCCGCTGCTCCTATTGTTTTCTCTGCCGCTCTTACTATGCCTGTTTTTATATTCTCCCATTTTTCCTCGATTCTTCCTATAGCCTTGGCTTCGCTTATGTTTCCTTCCACTATCTCTTGGTATTCCCTCTTTTTTCCCTTTCTACGCTTCCAAGTTCCATCTCTTTATCCTCCTACTTTTATTTAGCTTTTTGAATCTAACATCACAATTTATCGAACTAAATTATGATTCGCGTCCTAATCCATACCCTCCCACTTCTTACCCATATCTCCCTTCCCCCACTACTGTGTTCTAGTCACCCATTTCTGCTTGGATTTTCCTGCCCGGTATTTCTCTGGTTATCTTCTCTAGCTGTTCATAAACCCCATCCACCTCTCCCACCCTATGATTGTTTGTGGGCACGTTCACCTGGACCATTACGAAATTTGCTGGGCGTGCTTTTATTTCTACCACTAGTATCTGTCGCTCACCTGTTCAATCTTTACTACCCTCATCCCCAATTTTGCGTTCAAACTATAGCTACGCCACGTTGACTCTCAACCCCACCATTATAGGTTACCCTGCAACTGTCACTCCAATAGTCCCCGCTGTCCTTCGATCTCTCCTCGCACAGACCTAAGGCATCTATTTTCCCTCTATCGATTTTCCGTTTAGTATTTTTCAGCATCCCAACCCTCATCATTGTCCGAACCTTCCAAGTCCCTATTTTTATCGGTACTTTCCTCTTCTAGGAAATCTCTAATCCAGGAAATTACATCGTCGTCTAAGCCGTAAGGTTTTAATGTTATTGATGATTTTCCTTGGGACCCTTTATCAAATTCTTTCTTAAAATAAAAAAAATCACGTCTTCTGGCACGCTCGAGGTCTTTGCATGAGGTAGATGTTAGGGATATCGGTATGTAATTCAATGGCTGTTTCTTATCACCACTTTTAAATATAGGCGTTACATCGGCAACTTTCCAGTCTTTGAGTACTACGTGTTTATTGATAGATTTTCTAAATATTATCTGCAAGAAGCTAGTTCTATATACACGCGGGAAGGAATTTATTCATGACCAGGTGACTTATTTGGACTGAGCGATTTTAAAGATTTTCTATTCCGCGAGCACAAATATCAACAGGTGGAGTCGTATTCCAGTGACGATCGTCATAATGGACGTATTCTGCGAAGACTTGGTGAACATACTTTGGAAGTAAAAGTTAAATAAATTGTGTAGTAAACACGGAAAAGGATGTAAGTGCCAAAAAATATATAAAATTTTTTTTTAGTAAATATTCAACGTTTTAGACTTATTTTATTGAATACTGAAAATTTTAGTTTCTGGCACTTACAACCTTTTCCATTTTTACTACACAATTACCTTTGTCCGAGCTGTTTTTTAGTACTTCGCCATTATCGTTTCTCAGTGGATTAACTGTAGATCTTTTGCCTTGAACTTCCCTTACGTGTAATCAAAGTGCTTTTGGGTAATCCTGTAACTGTGCTACAAGTGATTTCCTTTTCAAATCCATGAATACAATCCTAAACGCTTCCTTCACAGCTTTAGACAACTTTCAATATTTTTCAATAATTGATTCGCGATCATTAGCGGATAAATCTGCACGTATCTTGGCGTGGCATCCTCTTTGTCACCTCATCGATTTTCTCACTTCCGCGTAGTACCATCTGGGTTCGCTGCTCTCTTTTTTTACTTTACTTGAGATATAATTTTTAATTCCTGAATATACGATCGAATGAAAAGCTTTCCAAGCACCCTCCGCGTGTAACTTAATTATTGATTCTTGGAAGACTGGAAAGGAATTTTTAGATGAAATTTGAACCCTTCGAAATCAGCTGTTTTAAAAATGTAAAATTTTCTTATTCGTTTAAAGTTTTTATTGACATTTAACGAAAACTTAGCTGTAATTACCCTCTGGTCACTTATTACCCCGACAGTGTCCACCTTAATCTCTTGATTTGGTATATTTGTAGCCAGTAAATCAAGAATATTATCTCCTCTGTTAGGTGCCGTAGGAATGAGATGTAGTTCATTTGATGAGAAAGTGTACAGCAGGGACTCACAAATGTCTTCATCTCTCCCCCTGGGTATGAAACTGTAGGTCTTCCTACCTACAGAGGAAACATTAAAATCTCCACCTATTATCAAATTTCTCTCGGGATTCCTGGATGTGATGCTATTTATCTGTGTTTATAGTCCCTTAATTTGACGTCAGTGTTGGGTGGCCTGTAGTACGAGCAGAAAAATATTGTTTTGGATCTAGGGCATTTAATTGAACTCCATACAGATTCAAGGCTGGTCTCTGGAACCATGTTGCTGACAGTTGTATTCTTTACAGCTACACACACACTGTCGCCGGCACGGTTAATTTTATCATTTCTATAAATGATATCCGATTTTGGGAAGACTTAACTATCTAAAATATCGTCTGTCATCCAACTTTTTGAGCCAATAATAACGTTGCACTCCGTGCTATGAACTAAATGGTATAATTCTGGAATATTATTTTTTTAACTACGGAAACTCACCACTGCTACGACTATTGCTTGACAATTCTCATTATTGCTTTTCGGTAATATTTTCAAGTTCTTTTCCCGAAATGTCTATGTTCATCAACCCTTAGTTATTGAATATCCTTGTCGCATGCCAGCACATTAAATGGCCATGAAATCATTTTCTTAATGGATTACCTTTGCATTTCTCCCCTGACTGCAATTAGGGTCTCGCCGAGCGACCAGCGGAGGGGTGCGGAGATCAATCTTATCCTGGGACTAATTCGGCATCCTTGGTTTTAATTCAGCTAATGTCATCTACCCTAGAGGACGCTGGCTCAGTACTCCGTATATACAGATGCGCCAGTGAGCTGTGAAAACTAATCTCATAAATCGTTTTCCGATGCAAGTAAAAATGGGAGTTTTCCTGATTTTTACGTTGCGTGTTCATGCGTTGGGAATTCCATGCGCCAATCAAAGACACTGGCACTTTTTATGAATGAAATCAAAAGTAAATCATAGATCCAAAATCCAGTCTCATTCTAGGATAATTCTTAACCATTTATCGCCGAGAGAATGTAAAAATGAAGAGGAGATGAACAGAACTAATTTTTTAACAAAGTGTTATTACAATATCATTAGATCATTTCTTGATTACGACAGGATTATTCGTAACATTTACACGTGACATTGAATGACATAAATTAGCTGGTGTAACCGTAAATTTTGTTATGGCTTACAGCTCTTGGCTTAAAGTGTATAGGCTTGCTGCTAGCATATGGGTCCCAATGAGGAAGTGGCAACTGTCGGAGCAGAAATTATGTGCACTGGAGTTTGGGTACGAATAAAAATAGAAAGAGAAGATCTACAGAAAAATTAATCACACCATTATTTTTCTCTTTTAATTCTGTATTACCTAATTGTAAATGTAAATTTTTTTAACGCATTGTGATCTTTTTTTACCATGTATGTAACGTGAGATACACCGGTTTTTGGTGGTGTGCGAACAAAGCGCTGACTTTGATAATTCGTAACTCAACCGTAAGGGCTTCTATTACAACCATATTTCAATAAATGGTAGATAGATTTGTTTTCCATACCTTTTATCCGTTTCAGCTTTTCATCTGGAACAGAAAATTTGTCATTGTTAATTTTGTAAAATGCTTGCATTTCAAAACTGGAGAGTCGTACAATCCCGTTCTTGGCCGCGTTATAATCCGCATGTCTTAAACTTTTCGAGTTTGTAATTATTCAATATTTCTATTAGTATGTTTAATTCATATCGAGTGGTAATTATACTGAAAGTGTTGTCTCGTTGGGCGAACCGCCTTGGCGAAGCGGCGAAGATAAGAAAGTGATAGGGGGAAGGATGTTGGGCGAGCGGAGAAGGGGAAGTTGGAAGGGGGAGTTGTGGCGTGGTGTCATGTGATTGTTCGTAAGGGTGAGGTGTGAGTGAGATTTCAGTCTCACTAAAAGTTCTGAATCCAGCACTCTGGAACAACGGAGACGCAACGGGAGGAATCAACGGGCGTCCCCCGATACGCATCGTTCTCCTGGCTGGTCCGCGCACTCGAGATCTTCAGGCCCCCCCTCTCCGCAACTTCTCAATTAGTATTAGCCCCTGCTATTATGCTACAGCGGGCAAGAGCAGTGTCAAATTAGATTTATCATATGTCCCAAATCGTGATGATTGCTTAAGGCAAGGGCTTAATACTTTGTTTAAAATATATTGTAGGCCTTTTTATGATTCTAATAAAGGATACCACCCACCTCGCTGCCCGGAGACACATCCATTCCGCCGGACAATACGGCCGACCGTCCTGCCTCCTTTAGCCAGCCTGGCCGCTGATTCGTCTGAGGTTAGCTTGGTGTATAAGTAGGACGTGGCCGGGGACGTACGGTCGGTCGGCAGTCAGTGCGGGTAGGATGTGCCCCAGATCTCTTGTATATACGTCATATCTTCCGATACGAAGACCACGAAGAATATTGTCCCAAAGATTGCCTGAAGATTTTTCGAGTTCTCTTCGGACCACCGTTAATGCAAAGAGAAGGAAGGCTAACATAAAGAAGGATCGATTAACCGAGGCACTGGAAGGCAACCACACAAGAAGACCTCTACTACTCTACTAGTAGTTAGAGAAGAGTGCAGGAAGTCGGACAGAGGTTCACAACCTATGCAGTGACGAGCCCATAGGTGGGTCCATTAGGGTCCGGGCCATCCCTCACCCCCTCCCCAACCATCCACTATCTCCGAATTGGTGAATTTAGGTATTAAAAATGGGCAAAAAATGAAGAAGTTTCATGCTATTTAAACTAAGGCTTTTAAATTAATTTAATCTTCAGTTTGAATAACTTTTAAAATACACATCTGAGTATTTTTTTAAATACGAAATTCTGGAGTGTTTATTATTTCAAAAGCTAGCACAACTAAAGTCATTAAATGTCGGTTGTTACACTGCAGTCGCTATGGTATTCTCAAATGCCTTTACGCAAATATGCTTCTGATTTTAAATTTCCCCCTCCCCCCGCATTTACGCTGGGCACATGAACGAAACTGAATCCATGCTACTTCACCAAACCCAAGGTATGCTAACTCCAACGGGATATGTGCTTGACTGTTTGGAGGCTGTACACGCGAAAAGCTGAATAATGATGGAAGTTTGCTAAGCTGTTTACCATTGCCATGAGGCGTTCAAGTATTTGCAGAACGAGGGGTTACGCTAAGAGGGAATGGGCTACGAAGGGGTACGCAAGTCGAAATAGGTTAGGAGCCCCTGATCTGCAGGAACGAAAGGTAACTCTTCCGAGCCCTTAGGAAGAGAGAGACACCGCCCACCAAGAGAACGATGTCCAGTGAGGCGTGTAGCTCAGAAGGTGTAGCATAAGGTTTCCTGAACAAATGCAGACAATGGAGAAGATAAAGTGCGGATCCTCCCAAATGGAGGATTATGACGGCACCATACCGATCGACGAAGGGTTGAGGGTAAATCCACCGTCAGCGGAGCAGTGACTGTGAGTAGATAGTAATTATGATAAAGGAGCTTTTATTGGTGAGCGGCATTAATTATGGCGTCATCTCTTACATTTATCTAATATGAGGATGTGCGCACAACTGCTCTGAGTGGAGGAAAGCCCGTCCGGGCGAGACTGGTTTCTGCAACTCGTGAATTGGCAGACGAGGACTATGGAGGCCGGCAAAACAAAACAAGATATAGATGTAATTGCAGCGGTGACCGCAGTGAGCAAACATAAGGGGATAACAGGACGGAAAAACTAAGTGAAAAATGATTAGAAAATAAAGATAACCACGACGGATTTCCTCGATGAATGCGCCAACGAAATTGGAAAGGAGAAGCCGCCGTGAAACAGCTCGAGAAGTCTTCGAGGGCAAAGAAATGGGGCGACAGCGGATGGCGTGCCGCATATACCCGTAGTAATATTGATTTTAAAATGGTCTCCAGGGCGAAGGACAGAGCCGTAAGTAGGACATTGGACGCCTTGATGACGGCTGTTATTGACAAACATCACAGCAAACTAGACATTAGCAGGAGGGATACTTATAAATTGAAGAAAAATCCAGGACCACTCGTTTGGATAGAAGAAAACGAGCCCAACAACGCGACCGGTGGTTACATTCTTCACCAATAACGGATGTGGGGAACGTACTTATTTGAGCCTGGTACATCTGAGCCCTCTCTGCTTACCACTCCGCACAAAGGCCTTAGACGAAGTGAGACCGTCTACCGAGTGGTACTAAGTACGCTCCACGATTTTTCAGTAACCTAATAACAATCAACGATTATCACCCCTCTGCCTTATCCTCTACCAATCTCCCTATCATTCCTCCACCTAGTTGAACCACATTACCCACTTTCCCCATCCCCGCAACCAATCCGGTCTCGGTCGATCCTAACGGTCCCAAGCATGCCTTACAGACAGGTAGGAACCTTAAGGTTTTCGTTGCCCGTCAAAAGTTACACTCGCCTATTTTCTCCCTGCTCTTTACTCGGAACCCGTGCTCGGAACTTTACCCGCGGCCGCGGCAGGAGTACACTGCTACTGGAACGGCTTATTCATCGACTTGAAGTCCAGACTGTTGACAAAGATCTCAAGATTTCATTATGATCAATACATTTAAGGTAACTCTTATCAAATCTCCACAAAGATAAGGGCGACAATCCAACGTGGTCATGGTACCTATACAGAGCGACAAAGGGGGCCTCATTCCGAATAATGTGGGAGACGTCAACCTTCGGTGCGGGCTTAGTGTAAAGACCGAATATAAATATTTATTGATCATATATTTGTAGAAAACGAACATGAATTAAAATAAATGAGCTCTAGGAAGCTTCAAATGGATTCCCGAGGAGAGCTACCATCATGACATGAGTACTACAAGGCTGGGTGTCCACCATAAGAGTTCTCTCTCTCGGGAACATCTATCAAGAGTAACTCCCCACTGTAAACGGCGCTGAGAGTGAAGACTCGGAGAGTTGAACCAACTCTCATTGTCAGATAGTAGAGAGGGAGATCTCGCGAGCGAGCGTGTCCAGTCGACATGCCCTTCCCTCTACTCTCTAAGAGCGACTAGTCAAAACTCACGTCAGGAGTTTCACGTGTTCCCAACACTTTCCTTACTTTCGGCGGTGACAGAGCTACCCAATGAGTAGACTGGACAGGTAGTGTTCTCAAAGAAGGTAAGAAAATAGTCTACCGAGGAAGTGAAAACCTCATGAAGTAGTATGTACGAAGATAGACCGTTTTGGGGATACATATTCTCTTTGGACTACATAAATCGCGAAAAAGGGGCTAATGGAACAGAAGAGATCGCTAGATTTTTTTCATTTTCACAAGCGGAGCTGAAAAATCAAGAAAACCCCATAATCTTCGAAATCTGGTAACTTTCACCAATACATATACTGTATCGCAATAGCATAACTGCATTGCTCTCAGGTTATATACCGTCGAACAATAAAATGATCTTTTGTTCTTATCGCACCTTTAAACGCCCAAGCTGGAATGCCAGATGTGCAACTCTCACTTTCTAATTTGTCTTTACGGGATCCTTTACTTTAGAATTTTCTACGAATAATCTATGCATGCTATTGGTTTGAAACTATCGGCAACTAATTCTTTCTTAGTCCATAACCACGGACACCTTTTAACTTCCGTTAACACAGTCTCACAGACAGCTTTTTTTATTTCCCAATGTTTCGCTGAATAAGTACATCATGTTAATTTGCTTGACATATTTGTTTAAATCAAGCTTACTTTTGCCATATTGCCAAATTCATGTGAAATAACGATGCAATGGTTTTTTAAAAATATGTCCTGCAGCTTACCGAAAGTTGACTTACATACATATGAATAAAAAATATTATAGTTACAGAAAATATTCATTAGATACGTTACAGCTTAAACAAATATAAAGTTCCAATTTAATAGATATAAGGGGAAATATTTTATAATATATATTTATATGTTTATAAAACGGGATCGAAAATACTTTCGTAAATATACGGTCTGACAGACCGCGGAAAACTTTGAAATTAATTTACTCGAGAATCATTTTCAGTACACTTAATTTTGGTCGATAGATTCTTTAAATACAATCCACTTTGAAGGTATTAAATTTTCTTAAAATTACGAGTGAGGCAGAGATGGAAAAAAAGCTATTGAAAATCAAAGCAGTCTATGAGACCACGTATCAGTGGCTACTGGTTACGGTATCATCGCAGGATATAGAAAGTATCTGACGTCACAGGCTGGGGGAAACCCGGCGATTCTGTCCTATTGTCTAAATTATGTATTCAACTTTTTCTGCTGTCATTCTAGTGAAGTTACGATACTACAATGCATCTTTCAAAAGAAGTTCCTGGACCAACTGGCTACTTGCTCCGTACTACTCTCTTCTAAGAATCCGATCAGTGACCCAGCACGAACGTGGTACATCTTTTCTTTTTCAAACTAACTTTTTTTTAAGTCAGCAGCATAACTAGAGCAGCCGCCACCTTCTGCGTCCGAGATGTGACTGCTGAGACCGCTTTCAGGGCCTCTCGCGGCCGAAGGAAAATTTTCGACTGCAGTGCGAGCAGGAAGTTTTTCGGCTGGAAACGGTCAGGCGAGTTTTGTCCTCGACTCTTGGAGAGTGAATGCTCTCTAACTCGAACTTTTCACTCTCCGTGGGAGATTTCGCTCGATAGTGGACACGGCCCTGATCGCACTCCCTCTCGAGAGTTGGCACTCTTTAGATTTTCCTTCCTCATAGGGGATACCTGGCTGAAAAGAACAAGTACTCCAGAGTAAATAAATATGAAACACGTAAATTCATGAAAAATTGAATCAATTTAACAGTTTTAAGATTTTGACAATAAATTAATTTTTAAAAATTGAAGGAAAAAAATTTTGTTTGGAAATAGATCGCAAAGAGCGCAAACGTCTGCAAGAGTAGACGTTTCATGCGTATCACTCCTTAATGTTCTCTCGCCAATATATGAGATGACAAAATTATATGAGATGACGTTGTTACTTGTTACTTGTTCATTACTTGTTCATTATAATCATTTGCTGTTTTCTTTGTACACTTTTGTTTACCTTGCTCATTCTGTCTGTCTGACTTGAAAGTCATGACATGAAGTCTGCTGACTTGAAAGTTGTTTGTTCATTTTCCTATATTTGTAAGGCTTTGTATTTTGTTTTGTTTTGTATTCCACTCCTCATGAAGGCATGTAAAAAATTCAATGTCCCAAGGGAATTTGTCCCAGGACAATAAAATTGTTTTCTATTCTATTCTATCACTCCCGTTTTAGAATTCGCCTTTGCGCCATCCCATACGGTGAATTATCTCTAAGTGAAGTGATCGTAGCGTAAATCAAACGCTTCTAGGAAAACGGACGAATGCTTAACATGTCTCCAGGGTCTCCGCGCTTAAGAGGTCGGGAAACTCCTGAATGGCCCATCCAACAGAAGAACGTTCGCCCTGAAACCCACTGTGAATGTGGCATTGTATTATGTATAAAAATTCTTTTTGCCTCGCTCGCGCAGCCTCTATGATACACCTAGAGACGTTCCAAGTGTTTAATGAAAATGTGATAAAGTTGTTTTAGTTAATTCCTTGGACTAGGAATGTTCGGAAATATAGGTTTTTCTGCATTGGCACTAAGCTCTTACTCTACCCTTAAAAATAATTTTCATGGGAATCATGTTGTTAAATTAATGGCGGAGGTAAAATATTCCGATGGTGTCATCTGTCGATGAAATACTAAATAATATGGATTTCCGCCCCAATGGAATTACATGTATTTCCGTTCCAACCGATAGAATAATATAGGTTACCGTCGATTTGCTTTACATTTGTGCGAAAGGGTCAAAAGAGGGCTCATTTAATGATTAAAAATAATTGATATAATCCTCTCCGTTTTCGTGGAAGAATCTACGTATAACCCATCATGACGCCGCTAAGTAGTATCACAGTAGGTACCACTCATTCACTTTGCCAGTTTCAGCGAGGTCACATCTATTTAAATAAACCAGAGGAGGAAGTGAAATAATAATTAAATTCATAGATGCGAGTGGTGTGTAATATTAAGGACAATATGGTACCTAGGCCACCCACGAGTTATCAATAGGGTCTCTTTCATTCAAAAAGTGAGATTTACATTTAATTCCGATCTCAAAAATGTATTGACAAGTTTTATCTTTATTGTGCTGCAAACTTCCTTGAAAGCTAAAAAAGCTCATTCCCGGCGAAAGGAAAGTATAATTGAGCAATGTCATATTTCGATTCGTAGTGTATCACAATTGACGTGGTTACTTATCTCTCTCCGCCAAGTTAATGCGTTTTTCCGTGGTTATTAAGTAACTTGACTATCACATTCCTTAAGAATTTTAGTTTCATCATGCCTCTATTACCTTAAAAAAGGAGGAAGTGGTGAAATTGTATAATACCAACACCCGTTCCTCTGTAGAGACAGTCATAGCTTCGCGCCTGTCGAGAGAAAGTTATCTGTCACGTGGAACCATGCGATACATCGCAGATTCCCGTCGATTGTTGAAATAAATTGTGATTGTTATTCATAGAGGTAGAGGCGCTCTTATCGGTGCCATTTTCAAAGACCTAGAATATGAATTGGCAATAAACGGGGCGGATTCGGTGAGGTGTCATCTGTTGACTCAGGAACTGTTTTGAACACAGCTTCCAGACATTATTTACCTTATCAGGCTGTGCATCAGAGTCGATGTAAATGTCATGGATGTAACTAAGGTTAGCTGATTAGCTCCCTTACTCCCTATTTGTCAGACCTCGTCCTCTTCTGATTAATCCTTGCATTTCTCTATTGTTGAATGTTACAATTGTCATGAAATAGTTGTCATATGTCAGTACGTGAGACCATGGAAGTATTTCTGTTAAGGACCTCGGAATAATTCGCCACTGTCTCTCTATAAACAATTTTTGTCCTCAACCTGTCAAGTCAGGAGGAATGACGATCGAGGTACACATTACTTATTCCCTGTATTACATAGAAATGTTTATTTTCCCTCCTTGTGGTGTGTTCTGTATCATCGCTTTCTCATCGTATATTGTCTGGTAACACTGCAGATATGGTGTTTATAAATTTCTTTACATGCTAATTTGTCGTTTTTTTCCTCATTGTGATGGAGTATCCTTTATTTGGTCTTGGCTACTCAGTCCCACAGATGATTATCCTAATATTTGTACCCCAAAATCTTTATCATGATTTCATTTCAACTTTATCCCATGTCGTAGTGCCATCGGAGAACTTTGATGTATTCAAATTCGTTTTACCGCTGGTTTGGAAGTAAGTGTATTCGCCTACATTTGTACGAGTAAAATCGTGATATGATATTGTCATGATAGGAGCTTATATAAGCCACAGGTCGTCGTTTACAAGTTACTTAGTTTTGGTAACTGACGATTGCTGAAATTTGAGTGAACCTAAGCACTGGTCGACATTGTTTGAGTTATATGAATTTTAGTATCAGTCATTGTCTCGTATTTGCTGTGTGTGTAGTTTGACTATCATTTATGCCAAAACATTAATGAATATAACGTTCCAGATGAAAGCTTTTAAAGGAACGATTTTTCCTGTTGTCCATCTCCTGTGTTTGATGTTAAATTGTATTTTCCCCTATGGGGTTGTTAGTAGATATGCATTTAATTGTTACTAATGCCTTGTTTTCAAAGGTTAAAGCCCTGTACGATTTTGATGGAGAACCAGGTTCCGACGAGCTAACCATCCGGACAGGACAGATTCTTAAAGTTACTCGTCGTGATGTTGGTGAAGGCTGGTGGGAAGGCACAAATGATCAGGGGAGAACTGGCCTTTTTCCAGCGGCTTATGTTGAAGTAAGCATATTTTATGTGGTTATGTCAAGCCCTAGCTGCGTGTGTCTTGAAAGACTCCATAGCTGTGGCTGTCAGCCCTCATTTGTAAAGTTGATATTAGTTGAGCTGGCCATCGATTTTCCTTGTTAAGTCCAGAAGTATATCCCTGCAAAGAGGCTTCGAGTATGATAGTAATAGGTGTACTGAACAAAATATGACATCAGGAGAATTGGTTCTGATAAGGCTAACCCCTACCTATTGTTGTTTCTTCTACCTTTTGTTCATCTTTTTGCTGTATTACCTGTTCAAAGGCGGTGTGTGTCCCTTTTCATTGTCCCAAGTTATATTGGATGAGAAATAAGGCTTGAATCTGATGGAGAGATAGCTACTCAAGAATATTTAATGCTCTGGGTTCTGTGGTGGTTTGTCTTGAGGGATTCACTTTTAAATTTTAATTATTTGCCACATGGAATGAGTGCTGCAGAATTAATGGAATATTCCAAGTGTTCCAATGCGTTCTTTGTGACACATCTAGATTGGTGCAAATGGGGACTACATTTTGTACAGTGGATTCAGCATTGCCCACATGTCCCCTAAGCTTTAGTCAAGGTCCTAAATGCTTATCTGGTTGTTTTTATGTTGTTAAATCAACATTATGGAGTGTCCTCTTGTTTATGCATGTACCTTATGACATTTACTGTATGTGTCTAATAATGTAGCACCTTAGTATACATTTATTTTTAATATCATACTTCCGTGATAAAGTCATTCTTTTATGGGTGCTTTGCTTGCAGGAAAATATGATAATCATATTTAAGTGTACATTATGGAAATTACTCTGAATGCATATAATGATTCCATCTCCTTTCATGAGTTGCTCAATTTGAAATCTATAGAATAAAACATTGACAAATAATAGGAAAATGAATCATTAGTTTAAGGCAGTATTGGGTGATTCTTTGATGCCCTTTTTCACTGCAACATTGATATTACCTTATCAAACTACAGGTTACATGAACCTGTCATAAAGCAAGGAATGTTTTTTTTTAGCAATGTCGATTCCCTGCAGACCTACTGATGGTCTCTTGGGCTCTAGCCATTTGACCCTCCTTATCCTACCCTTTGCTTGACCCTCATTCCACTATAAACCTGACAGGCGACCAACCACTTATTGGGGGAGGGATGAGGAGAATTTGACCCCCTCCACTATATTTTACTCTTTCCAAAATACCCTAACATAGTTAGTTACATGTGGTCGATTTTATCAATGTTTGACTTTCTATGATAATTTTTAAGATTTCAATGAATTTTATATATACTCTGCTGCTGCAGTTTGGCAATGCTGTGGTAGATGCAGAAGTGTTCATGTTCCTGGGAGAGTTTGAGGAAGTCAGATGGCCAACTCTGGCTTAAGTTGATGAATGAAGCTTTGTGGTGTACATTAAAAGAAGTGATTCAGTTACTGACTTGCTTGACTGATAAAATGGTTGACATTTTGCTTTCAAGGTATTAGCTCATGGGTTTGATTTCGTGTTTGTAAAAGCTGAAGCTTTGTGGCTTCTTACTCAGTTTTCATATTATTAGGATGAATGTAGTGATTTATTTACAATCTTCTTTGTTGGTCATTCACCTGTTATCTTTGTTGTTTTCGTAAAGCACTTGTAACTTGCTGACAGTACTTCTTCAATGAAGATATCAGGATCAAATTGAATTCACTTTCCTTCAAAGTTCTCGTAGAAGGCATGCTGTGCGAGATCACTAAATTATGTCAAACTTTGTGTATAAGTGATAATCAAGGAGGACAATGAAGATATGATATTATGGATTGGATATTATTTGGATATTATTAATATGGAAGATGCTCATATCTCTCTTATGATCACCAAAATAATTATTGGTGTTTTTACTAAATACATATTCCACCCAGAGACTAAGCAATCTTATGTCGTAATATATAATTGTAGTTGTCAAGAATGGATGGAGAGAAATGAGAGGTAATGATATAGGGTAACTAGTACAAATCTGATGATATGTTGTAATAAAATGCAGTTATAATTTTAAATAAAACTATATGCATATTGTTTCTTGGGAGCCACCTCATGGATGTGAGGTGGGACATGGGTTTTCACCTACATGCCATACACATTCTATTCAAAATATGATATCTGGGTGCATTATCTAAAGCTTGCAAATATCAATGTGCCTGTAGGTGAACATAGACATAATTTGGGTGTTTTTTAACTTAGGCAATGGCTTTAATAATGCACAGGGATTCAATGGTTTTACAGGAATAATGAGAGACATTCTGTTAGTTATTTTTTTGAGTAATGTACCAGTAAGGGTAGATTTAAGTTGAAATCAGTTTAAATCCTCTGGATTGTTTCATTGGAGGGCACTATTAATATTTAATGTTTCATACTTCATCTCAGCATACATCCTTCCCTCCTTCATCCCATCCATAAAACCCGCTCTCTTTCTTCGCCTTCCCTTTTTGCCCTACATCCATCCCTCCATTGCAAACTTGAGATACCTTGTATCCCTCATTACCTCTTTCATCTACTTACCTTGCCTCCTCCTTATCTCAACCAGAAGCTCCCATTCGTCAATTACCGTACTAAGCACTTCCTCATCTGTCTTCCTTTCCATCCACTGCAGTAGCTTAATCGTCCTGTACACCCATGTATCGAAATTATGTAGCTTACTCTCATCTTCTTTCCTTCAAGTCCTCGTTTCTGCCTCATATAATGTTACAATCCAGTTCAAAATCTTCACTTGCCTCTTCCATACATCCTTACCCAAGGTCCCTGTCATCAGCTCCCTCTCTTTGTTGAATGCTTCTTTCTCCAGGGAATTCACCATCTGTCTTTGCTTCTTTGCCTGTTTTCCTCAAGTGTACAACCCAAGTAATTAAACCACTTTACTTGCTCCAATTTGTGCCCCCCAACTTTTGTGACAAGCCTTGCTTTCTTTGTCCTGGAAAATCTTACTTTTGTTTTCTTGTGATTTATTATCATTCTGTATTTCCCACTCGGAGTTGCTTATGTATCTTCTAAATTTTACTATCCCTTTGATGATCTACAAACCAGTACACAGTTGTTTGTGAACCTGACAGACTTTATCTGCTATGCTTCTACTTTGATTCCCACATTTAGCCCTTCTCATGCTTCTTTTACCTTCTTATCGGTGTGGACATAAAGAAGCAGGGGTGATAGGGCAGCCCTGCCTCACCCCATTACCAAGATCTGCATCGGTTTTTCCCACTCAACTCTGTCAAATGACTTTCAAAACAACAACACAAGCAAAAACATCCTGTTCATATTCTATGTTTCTTTCTATAAGTGTTCTCATTATTCCAACAATATCCTGAGCTGCCCTCTCTTTCCTGAGCCCTAATTAACAATCACTGTGGTAGTAATTGTCATAATTTCCTACCTAATGTTAATTATTCCTAGTAAAACTTATGCAGAGTGCAGAATTAAGGTAGTTGTTGAGTAATACTCACATACAGGCACTTAATTAAAAGGTTTTCTTAAATTTCACCTGTTTGTCTCGGTCAAATCTTGTTAATGAAATTTAACCTATTTCCTGATGTTGTAGAGCTTTGAAACTTTATCTTTCGACCCACTTCCAGTAACAGTACATCAATCAATAAAAACAATTGCAATGAATAATTAATGACACATTTATTAAAAGTCTTCTGGAGCTGTTTGTCTGCATCAAATCTAGCAACCAAAATTTAACCAACTTCCCAATGAATTAAGAGCTCTAAATTTGTCCATACACCCACTTCCAGTGACAATTCAATAATCAATGTAAGTAATTGAGATAAATAATAAATTACGTGTTCACCAAAGCGTTTTCTTGAGAATGTCTGCATCAAATCTGGTGACTAAAATTCAACTAACTTCCCAATGACTCAGAGCTCTGAAGCTTTGACAATAGACTCACTGCCATTGAAAATGCATTGATGGATTAATTCTGACTCTTATTAGTTAATTACTCATTTATATTCGAGAGATGAACCATCAATTATGGCTCCCCTCTTCTCCACAAATGAGTTGTTCTCCTCGATGGTTGCTCTTGTTTAAGGACTGATCCCTTCCAAGATCTGCTCAATATGAGGCCTAGCATAGTCAAAACTCCCGATAACAACTAAGTAATTAATAAGTATAGGGGTTGGACTCAACGCAAAAATCACAGATCTGAGTAATTAAATCATTACAAGTAATTGAGAGCTAAAAAGTTTAATATAATCCATATTAAAAACAGACTTTTAAGCAAAAAACTTTTGTTGCTTAATAAAATCCTCTTTGAAGTAAAAAAAGTAATGTTTTCTCAGCAAACTCCTGGTTCTGCATACGACTAAAAATAAAACTTTTTGAGTGCTAGATTTGAACCTTGCTTACCTGCTCATGGTACAGAAAAGAGATGTCAGATAGATTGAAGATTTTATATTAATAATCTCTATAGTTATAAGTGGTGATATGTATAAAATATATTCATTGGAATAATTAACTTGAAGTTTGACGTTAAAGGTTTGCCACATAATATACTTTGGGAAGTCATGGAACAAATGCATATATATTTACATGTACAAAATATATAATATTCTATGCACATTTATATGTAACTTCTAGTGTTATTATGCAAAACCAAATTAGTATCATTATGTTTGATGCCTTTCTTACATTGCACTAAATCACATGTTGGATTTCTTGATAACATTTACAGCATGTATGTGAGAAGTGTATACCACTATACCTCAATGAATGCTGAAATTGGCAGTATGGTTTTGTCAAAACTTAAGACCATAGCTATTACATACATACTGCAAAATATCAATGGAGAAAGTGCTGATTAAAAAAAAATAGAGGTAATATTGAATCTTGCCCCACACATAAAACCAGAGGCCTATTTAATGCTTAGTTCCCTCGGTATAAATTCTCAAAATTGTTGAAATTCGAACGGCATGAAAAACAACCAGAAAAGGGGGTGTGGCTAGGTTGGACAGGTCTGACATCACTCCTGCCGCTTGGAGGCCACAGCGGTGGCAGTCCTGGTGTTTTTCCGGGAAACTGGGCGGCATCATTAGGGAACTGAGGGCAGGAGTGCTACACCTTGAGTGGTGGATTATTATTTACTATCAATTTATGTCAAGTTTCATAATTTCACACCATTTCTTATGACTTGAATATGATTGAAGACTATCAAATAAGTATGACTCGTTATTTGAATTCCTTATTCTTAGGATCTTTCATCAATAAGTAGTTTTCTCTATGGATGAACGTATGCAGACATCTACGTTGCTCTATGTCCTATATCAGCAATGGAAATTCTGCTTCCTATGTAACAGAACCGAAGCAAAATGTAACTACGTATATCAATTTATTGTCACTAGTTATCAGCATTGTCAGAACTTGTTACACTGTAGAGGTACATCTGTGGATGAATTTGCATGTATAATTTATCGAGAGTTATTCCATAGTTCCCTGCTTGCAAGGTAATACCATGAAACCTGCGTTGGGGCCGCCTATGACACATTTATTTATGAAACAGGAGAGGAATGTGGCAAAAGTATAACGATTTTCTCTCCTACAGACGCAGGTTCACAAGAAAATTGCAACTATAGGATTTCATTCCACTTTTATACTTTGCATTACATTTATTTTTGTAATGCCTCTCCCACATCATGTTCATTGTAACCATAGGAATTTCATCTTTCGCCCTGGTATTATGCTGCATGATATTGAATAATATTGTATAAGTATGTGAAGCAAAAAAGGCCTCCACAATAAGTAGATTTAACCCTCTTTGTGCCACACAACGATGTATCATCATTTGAAGTATGTGAATGAAGTGCCAATGATGATGTATCGTTGTCTAGCGAACCATAGTTATAGCTAGAACAATTGTGTTGCATGATGAATAACAATGAATTTTTAATCATATGCATTAAGAAGGGAGAATCCACCAAAAACAGAAAATATGATGAAAATATTGTTGTAAATACACTAGTTGTGATTTAAAAAAAATATAGATAGACAAAATTCCCAAAATACTTTTGGCACTTATGAGGGCACCCACCAAAACATCAATGTCTCTGAAATGGTTAATAAAGTTCTCTCTTTTTCCTGTTTAGCACTTAATAGCTTTCCAGCCCTCATCATTGTCTTAGTGTTCCTGGTTCTTATTTTTATTGGTACTTACCTCATCCTCTGCTCCCTATTCTTCTTCCTATCTCTCGTAGTCCTTTTGTCCTATATTGACGCTGTTGCACTATTTGCACAGGATTTTGTGTGATGACAGCCACGGAGGCCTTTCCTCTTCATCTGCTGGGCACAACACCCACCCAAGTAGGTGGCGTTCAATAGTTGCCAAAATTCAGAACTCTTTGATTAACTTCCTTTTGCAGGGAGAGTGTTGTTGGGTTGGCTTCCCTTTGCAATGCAAACAGTAATTTTAAGGTGGCACCATTACGTGAACTACCTTTTGTCTGGTTCTAACACGTGAGCCTATCTTTCGTTGGTGGTCTTAATGGGAGCAATTGTCATTGCTACCTCTGGTCCAACTCAGGGGTTCATTTCAATGCATAATGCCTAACCCAGCTCAAATTCAAGGATGTAGCCCAAGAATAAGGGATTCTGTTAGTTCTCCTGAGCAAATGAAGACCAAAGCACTAGAGAGATTGGTTACTCTACCAATCGAACAACCTAATCAAAATATGTCAGTTGGAACTTCTATGGTTTCATATCGCTCGGGGAATGCATGGCTTTTGGAACTGACTTGAAAGAATAAGTGTAAACTAAGATTTCTAAGCTTTTCATAGCATTTTCTTGAAGCGAACTATTTCTTGGAAATGTAGACAAAAGCAAACTACATCCTATGCCAAGTTTTCCAGCTTTTTCAAACAAGATGTTGAACTTGCTATTGCTTTGAAAGAATAAATGCCTATTCATATATATATCATCTTTTTACATGGATAATGATTTAGCACACCATTTAGTAATATAGTTGGGATTTTAGAAAGTTTAAAATATAGTGGAGGTGGTCATACTTTCCCGGCTCCTCCCCTGCTATGCAGTTGGTCTTCTGAGAGCTTAAACTTAGCCTTATCAGGTTAGACCAGGGTTAGTAGGATTTGAAGGGTCAAAAGGGTGAAGCCCATCTGACCATTTGAAGGCCTCCAGACATTGACATTAGCCTGATTTTTTTAAATGAAAACTACTTGTGTTTATGAATAACATCAGAAGTGGCATATTTTCACCCAATGGCTTTGGGAGAAAAGAAAGATCTCCATATTTTTTGCTGTGATTGCCTAAAAAGATTACTCTCACTCCAACTTGGAGCACTTAATTATTTTGGCTGTGGGCACCATATCAAGTTAACAATTTAATAGTATGTAATGTTATGTTTGTATATTAATTGTAAGAAGTTACACAATTTTGTGTAATGTGGTTTGCCCAGTATCCTTATTGAAATCGTTGATATTGCTTCATATCAGTTTGAATGGGAGCATTACTTCTGCCCATAGGTTAATCTCATCCAGTATCTCATGGGATCTGGAATAATAGAGCACATCATTCCTGCTGCCACATATCAAAAGAATTTGCATTTTGAGGGGACCAAAATGGAAGACTAGAACTTCCTACCATGCCAATGATTAAATAATAGGAATGGGTGGGTTTTGCGTATTAGTTCCAATGGTTCTTGAGCTTAGAACAGGAACTGTGGCCAAAAAGAATCAGTACTGAAATAATTGGTGCACAAAGCAGTTTGAAACGTGTTTTTTCTCTGAAATTAGAGGCTTGGCATTAAAACCTGGTGAAACATGATGTGTTCAAAATCTGGGAAATTAGTGAAAATTCCTATGTAAAAATGAGTAACGGATTGGTTTGGTTCAATTAAGTGTAGTAAGTAATGAGGTACTACCATATTTAGCGTTTTCTAATTGATTGGTGTCAAGGTTATCGCTACCTTGCATAGAAGTAGTTTTTGTGAAATGTATCGCTATGTTATTTGGAAAATGTCATTGGACATTGCTTTCGTTAATGCCACTTACATGAAAATTAATCTTCATTTGTACTCGATTTGTTGTTTGATTGTTTCTTTCCTTAGAGTGGCGTTTTTAGTTTGGTAAACAGGAAAAAGTCATACGGGGCCAGGTTTTGTGAGTAGGGTGGGTGGGGAAGCACAGTGGTCTTGTTTTTGGCTAAGAACTCTCAACTTCTGAGAGACAAATGAACTGGTGCATTGTCGTGGTGAAAAAAAACCTCTCGCCGCTCCTCCAAATTTCGGGCCATTTTCGTCTGATTCTCTCTCTTAGGCATGTCATAACCCCCAGGTAGTTCTCAGTGCTGACTGTCTGGCCTTTAGGTAGGTATTAGTGATGCACAATGTCGAAAAAAACAGTCAACATCACCTTGACATTCAAGAGAACTTGTTGAGCTTTTTTGGGACGGGGGATGTTTCACCAATCCATTGTGAATATTGCACTTTATTTCAATGTCATATCCATAAACTCATGACTCATCATCTGTTATGATCCTGGACAAAAAGGTTTCATCCTCTTCAGCTCGATCAAACAGTTCCTGACTGACTTAAACTTGATGTTGTTTCTGGTCTACTGTCATCAGGCGAGACACGAATTTGATCCTCAATTTTTCAGTTAGGATTTAATAGCACAAACCAATCAAGATGCTTTACTCTTCTACAAGTTCTCTGATAGTCAAACGTCGATTTCCATGAACGAGATCGTTCACTTTGTTGTTGTGGGGGTCATCAGTTGACGTTGATGGTCTTCCAGAATGCTCGTCGTCTTCCACTGATTACCACCCCTCATTGAACCAGGTAAACCACTCATAACACGCGGTACGTTTCATAGCATCCTCACCATAAGCCTAGGTAATCAACTGAAAAGTTTCCGTGAAGGATTTGCAGTGTTTTACACAGAATTTCACAGAATAATGCTACTCCTTCAAAGAGCTCATTTCCGCAGATCAGATTTTTTGCCGCACTCCATGAACACCCTTTCACATAGAAGGCCGTAACTTAGCAACAAAACAGTATATCAACCGAGTGGTTAAAGGTGGTTATTTTGGAAGTTTTTGCAAACACAATGCCTCCATGTGGATTAAAAAATAACCAGCTGGAGGCGCACTATTCAAAAAGTTTGGGATCTTTTTGAACAGACCTTGTATACCCACAATATGCTGTCTACTAGAACTATTGGTATGTTAATATTTTTTCCATGATGCAAGGGCTGTATTCTGCCTACTAACTACAAGACATTTGAGTTATCATTTGTTGTTGAGCATTCAGCTCTCTGGGTTAATGGAGTTATCATGGGTGATCATGGCAAAAATATTGTTGGATATAATAGTTTTATTCAATCTTATAAAACTTGTGTATTGCAACCTTAAGAAAACACCTTTTTTTGTTGGCTGTTTTTACAGCTGGATGCCCTCCCCCTTTGCCCTCCTCCCTCATCCTTGAGTTTCATCCTCCTGGTTATATCGTCTACTGCTGCACTTTCCCACGGAAGGTGGAAAATCGAAGGCAAAAAGATTCATACATGTCTCGCCTCCCTTGTCAGGGGAGGAATGGGTGGTTGGTAGGTGGGGATATAGGAAAGGTGGGAACAGAAGTTGAGTCGGCACATATGGTACTTACAATATCAGTTTTATCTACTAATGTGTGAGGATCAAAGCATTTTTAGCTGAAGTCTGTGTTATGAAGGAGTGAGGAAAATGTTAGGTGCAAGGGACATATGATTTTTTCCGCCACAAGATAGCCCTCTTCAGTATTCTGGAGGAAGATTAACTGCAGCCCAAAGGTGGAAGTGGATAAGGGGACAATTCCATGCTGTATAAGGAGTGGTGGAAACTAATTTGGTTGGGTCTGTTCGTTATAAGGGTGAATTGTTCTGATTGCTTGTGTTTTTTTATGCCCAACCCCCCCTCTCCACATGTGGAGCAAACACTTATGGCTGGTGGAGTTCTGTTTCTAATTTAAAGAAAATGATGTTGAAAGTGAACTTTGCCGAATACTTGAAGTTGAGTATATGGGGAAAAATTAAATGCAGACTTTTTCCATGTTGAATACAATATCTTCCGTGTGAAAGCCTTTCTCTCTGCATCTTTTAAGTTTTGAAAATGGAATGAATTCCTTTCTACAGGAGGTCCCTTCCGGTGGGCAGCATGCATTTCCACCACAAGTGCCACAGTCAGAACCTGCAGCTGCGATGCAAGACCTATTGGGCGTGAGTGACCAAAATGCAACAGCTGGTGTTTCACCCGAGGGAAGCTATAACCAAGCTGACAACTTTTATTCGCCGCAAGTAAGTGCCAACTGGACTATAGTTAAATACTTCAGGTTTTTCAAAAATGAAATGTTCCAGGGTTTCCCACCAGGTGCTTCTTATTGGCTATGGCAGTTTGACAGCTTAGTCTGCTATCTTCTTCAGGATGAATTGTCACCCATAATGTCCATCAATCAAGAAGGACATTGCTCTGTGAGGGTTGTGGTTGCATTACTTGAATACTCTAGATTCTGTAATTGAGGTCAAGGTTGATTAGTGTTGAGCCTGGATGAAGTCATCATGTTGAATTTGTTTGTAATATATTTATGAAGGATTCCATAAAGGAGTGCCTCTATAACAGGAGAATTTCATATGAAAATCAAAATTTAAAGGGGATGCTGATAGCTTTCGAGTAATAATTAGTTCGTTTTAATTCAATTAATGCTAATTCATCACTGTAGACTAGGCTCCAGTGTACAGTGGTTTACCATGTAGAAAGGTACTCCTTCACTCATTCTTAATGCTTTTTGTACTGAAGAATTTACCTAGTTAATATTCAAATGCAAGTACTCATAAATTTCACCTGAAACTAAAATTTAAACAATGTTCATGGTAACAAAGGAAGAGTGGCGAAGTTAAGTCTTGAAAATCAATACAAAGCATTGTGTTGTGGAGCTTGGAATGAAAGAAAGAGGCAGGTTCAAAGTATGACTACTTTTTAATACCATCCGTTGTATGTATTTGTCATCAAAAGCAACTTAAAACAAATGCAGAGAGTCAAATTTTGCTATATAAGAGTGAGTAATGTAGCTTGGTCAGAAATGTTGTTGATTGCAACATTAATTATGCTGTGGGGTGAGTTGTGTGGAGTGCTTTAGCCTCATAATTCGCAGGTGGACAAAATTTAGGATGGGCTGGGTGTGTAAAGGATCTAAAGACTGTGTAATTCATTCAGAAAGTCTTTGTAAAGTTTGTATGTTCTTTCTAAAGTTTGTATGTTCCATAGCTATGCAGATGTGCAATAGGGAGGGGAGTAAAGGACACCGCTCAGACCTTATGTGGATCCAGTTTCTGTCAAACTGGCTGGCATTGCAGTATGTTGCGTATTTTGGTCCCCTGTTCAAAAGTCTCAATGGGCACGAAGTCCAAAACCCCTAGGATTTTGAGATAAACCATGATTATTCTTTTTCTTTGAAGGCTTCCGCGACTCTTATAATTATTAATGTTACAAAAATGTCCAACGGACCTGAAGACGCCCCCAGGAAGAGGGGAGAAACTGTTGTCGAAAAATCCAAACACGCGACGGAAATACCTGAAAAGAGCAACATTAATCATGATTATTCTTGTTTACAGGCTAATGCTCACTTGATTGTAAACTGAAAATAATGCAGACATACGTTAAACAGTGTGGTGTGTATTTTACATGCAATATATTGTGATCCTTCCTTCCCCCCTGTGTCGTTTCTTTTCCTCTCTCTTCTTGCCCCGAGAGATCTAAAGGAGGACTTAGAGGGGGGAGGCATCACTTTGTGTGGACGTTGGGAGTGGGAGGGAAGTGGTGGG
This sequence comes from Ceriagrion tenellum, assembly GCA_963169105.1. Lineage (NCBI taxonomy): Eukaryota > Metazoa > Arthropoda > Insecta > Odonata > Coenagrionidae > Ceriagrion > Ceriagrion tenellum. The sequence continues at coordinate 100,495,020 of OY720638.1, read as the reverse complement.
GGGAAAAATGCAGGGATTTTGAGCACCAAACCCGTCGCTGGTGGTAACAACAGCGAGGTGTTACAAGGGGAGAAGGGAAAAGGAGGGAAGGGGAATGCTCTGATTGGTAGATAAGCTTGAGTTTCTCCAGGGTCGGGATCTACCTGACGAACATGGTCGACTAGGACAGGTGACCATGTGGATTTGCGAAAGTGGGCGACATTAGCGTGGCCGTGTAATGAGGTGGCAAGACAAGACACAAACAACTTTGTCTAATGACATAACATTTAATTTCCAAAAGAAAGCAATAATACAAATTTAAACCCTTAATTGGCACACTCAAACCATGCAACAAATAAAAAAATGCTATCGTCAAGAGCTGGGCCTTAAACAAGACAAAGGAAAAAGAGCCTCGTGAAATAGTCTCGAGCCAACAAGTACACTTGAGCGTTAAGCAACAAAAAGAGATAAATAGATCCTAATCCTAATCTAATGCTAAATTCAAGGAAAATGAAGTGGGGAACAAGATCGCCGAATGCGAAGGCGTTAAACAGAATGGTTACATTTTTAGCAATTTTGAGATAAACTATGATTATTCTTGTTTACAGACTAATGCTCACTCCATTGTAAACTGAAAATAATGCAGACGTATGTTAAACAGTTAACGAGCATTCATGGAGGGGAGTTATTAAGTGCAGCTTCATAAGTCAGTTCTGATTCACTCTGGGGGTTTTACAATCACAATTTTAGCACTTTCACTGGGGGAATGGGGCGAAAAGATCAAAACTGGGGAATATAAATGATACTGGTGAGGCTTCACTGGGCACTAATTCTTCAGGGATTTCTTATTCTTGGGATTGGGGTTTGGGAAATACATGGGCGGGACATGGTATTTATCAGCGCTGGTTGGATGATGAAGATAATAGTGAAGGTAATGATGGCGGGTTACGAAAGCGATATCTTCGTCTCCTTGGTGCGTTGAAGCATCCGCTTCTCTGGCTGACATGTCGACCGAAGAGAGGCGGCAATGCGGACATGGATTTTTTGGGACTTCTTTCTGGGTTGCGACTATTGCTTTCCATTCACCTGTGCTGACCGACTCCCTTCCGTTCCTCAGATGAATGCAATCTCCTCTCCTTTTCACAACGTCTGCCAAGAACGACCAGCTTTCGCACGTAGATTGGTGTCAATCCAACCCCCGAGCATGGTGGCAGTGCCTTTTATATGCCCAGAGCGAGTAGGTGGAAGGGGGTGGGACACTTTGACTTGGGTGATGATCCACTTGACTCTGGCGACTTCTTTGCCGGTGGACGGTGGGGTGGAGTGGTGTGGGGAGCACGTCTTTGGATTGTATGCCCGCACTCAGCCTCACCACGGGTATAGAGGGGTGGGATACACATCACTGGCCTTTTTGCCTTCACTTCGCTTCACAGCAGGTGCATAGGGGTGGGGAGGAAAATAAATGAGTGGGGAAATGCATTCACACATCTCGTTAGCACTAAAATGCTTGCCCTATTCACATATCTAGCTCGTCTTGTCACCCCGCCACTCATTCATGATAATTTTGGAAATCGGTCCAATCGGGACTGGTTACAATGTGCTATCCGATGTATTTTTGCTTTTGATCACAGATACACAGTCAATATTGCTCCGCCATTATTCAGTCTTCAGCAACTCGTTGAAGAATCTTCAGAAAAATGAAGAATTTCAGCTGTGGTACATATTTCTTAAGCAACTTGTATCATCTTGCTTTTTTGAGCATCCTGATCGTGAACCCATGGTCAGAATTGGTCCATCTTGCTTCAGTCTTGAGCAACTCGCTGAAGAACCTTAATAAAAATGAAGTCCTATGCTGGTGGTATGTGTTTCTCAATTTCAGTAAGTCTTAATTAGCTAAGAACATTCGTAGATCATCTTGGAGAGATATGGGCATGCTTAGTAGCTCTTAGATTGGTATGGGCTTGCGAGAAATGTCTGGAAGGGGAGCAGAGTTTTTGGGAAACATGTGGGTTAACTAAATATTTCAGAAAATGATATAGCATATGACAGATTCAGGAAACTTCTAAGTTTTTGAATTTCTGCCGCTGGCATTGGCATCACCCAGAGTTCACCACGTGGAGGTTGCTCAGTTGGACTTGAACTCTGTCTTCTGTCTAAATGTCGGATACCTCATCTGTCTTTCAGCTTTACTGTCTACCCTTGCAGTCACAAAAGGTCAATTGTATTTAACATTAATATTTTCCTGTCGGTTTTTCAGTTATTCTTCTATATTGTGTCTTCTCCAATGGAGCAGTCATTCAAAATCTCACTTCTCATTAGTTGTGAATTTCAACCTCTTGTATTACACCTTCGTTTCCATCGTTGTTCGCATTGCGATTACCAGTATCTTTTATGTATTCCAGTAAAGCTCTACTGAGCTATTTGATTTGTTGTTGATGTTGACAGAAGAAATTGTGCTTGTGCATATAATAAAAAAACATGGACCTTTCAGAGAGGCCAGCCCTAAACATGCACTTGAACTGTGCAAATGCGTGCTTTTTAGTTTGATTTTAATTAGCATATTTTGCACTTTCAACAACTTTTACATAATATCATTTGCTCATAAGAACTGAGTTATTTAGTGAACACCCCATGGGAGCTATAGATTTAAAAATAAATCAGATGATTCAAATCATATGCAAGGTCTGAAGAATGATTGAATATTGTGAAGCATTTATTATCATAGTATTGTGCTTGTCAGCCCAGAAGAGCTTTCCTTATGGGATTGGTATGCGCAGGATATCTGGGAAGGGTGCAGCCATGCACATTACATATTGGAGGGATTTGAGCACCTGTTTGCATAAGCTCTTGAAATAGTATGGGCATGTAAAGGTTTGAGAATGCGTGTTAGCCCTTTGTGAGGGCATATGAGCATACGCAGGATATCTGTCAGGGGTGCAGGCAGGGGCACAGTGCATGTTGAAGGGATGTGGCATGTGCAGTAGATAGGATGGTTTGTAGAATTGCAAAGAATGTCTTTCAGGTATGTATACATGTGTTGTAGAATTGGTTTAGCTGTGAGCATGCACAGTAGCTCTTAGAGAGATATCTTATAGGGGTATGCCCCTTGCAAAAATGCCTGAACACCTCCCAGATATTCCGAGCTAACTAAGACTCACTGAACTTAGGAAATACGTACTGAAGACTTGAGAGTGACAGTGCAATTCTCACCTTGGATTGGTGATCAGGATGTAAGATGTAAGATGATGCAGTAGCTCAAGAAACACGTACCACCGGTAAAGTTCTTCATTTTTCCGAAGGTTCTTCAGTGAATTGCTGAAGACTGACGCGTGATGGAGCAATTCTGACCACGGGTTCGCGATCAGGATGCTCAAAAAAGTAAGATAGCATTTGTCACTTAAGAAATAAGTACCACTGCTGAAATTCTTCATTTTTCTGAAGGTTCTTCTACGAGTTGCTGAAGACTGAATGGTGATGGAGCAATTCTGATCCCGTATTCGTGATCTGAACGTAAAAAAACATTGGATCGCATATATTGCATGTAAAATACAGACTGCACTTTTTTTGTATGTCTGCATTATTTCCAGTTTACAATGGAGCGAGCATAAGCCTGTAATCTACATCTACAACGACATAATACCCAGCGAGCTGCTGCTTGGGCATTTGGCAGGGGGTGTAAGGTCACCATCTGTGTTAAGATGTACGTTTTTTTGGAGATGAAATGGTGACATGTATTGCAGGAGTGTATTTAGTGGAGCTGAGTTTTTATTGTGGTCACATATTGTTCGTGGAAAGAATGAGTTTTTATACCTATCTGTTCAGCAGAGTATCTCTTATTTTATCGCATCTGTCAAAACTAGAGATGTAGTGAGGAGTCATGATAATATTCTCTATGTCGCTCTGAAAAGTATTAGTTCTGAATTTATCAAGCAAACTAAGCCTAACGTGTAGCCTCCGAGTCTCTAGGGGCTCCCACCTTAATCCCTCTAAAAGTTGTGCGACACTATGTGTACACTCGTAGCAGTTTTTTTTTACGAAGCGTGCTGCTTTCCTTTGTATTTTATTGATTTTTTGGTTAAATCTATTTGACCAGGGTCCCAAATGTTCATGGTGTGTTCGAGGTGTGGCCTAACGAGGGCGAAGTAGCATCTCTCTTTGACTTTTCATCTGAGGACCTTCTTATTATACGTTTAACAAAACCTAGTTTTTTAATGCTGCGCCACATATGTTCTGTATGTGTAATCCCCACGATATATCAGATGTTAAGGTAATTCCAAGATATTTTACTCTTACTTTATATTACTTTATTTATAATCAAGAATAATCAGGGTTTATCTCAAAACCCTTGGGATTTCAGACTTCGTGCCCATCGAGACTTTTGATCAGGGGACCAAAATACTTGACAGCCAATTTGACAGAAACCAGATTCCCATAAGGTCTGAGCAGGGTCTTTTCAAAGTGTCGAAAATTAAATGGGTCTTGAAGCTTAAATTTTTTCCTTTTGATGCAAACATAATGTATAAAAAATTTGGAGTCTAGCAACCTGCAGAAGCCCATTCTGCAGGGTTGCCATACTTAAAGTTTTCAAGGGTGAGAATTGGTATATTTCTTTCTAACCTGATGCAAATGGTAAATGTAGAAATGTTTTTTCTTAGATAGGTATATGCTTCCTCTATGACATTTTGTAAGACAAAAACATAAATAAATTGGTGTGTATCTTACCTGAATTATGGTTACCAAAAAATTTGGACAGTCCATAGTGGATAGGCAACACATGTCACTTTTACGTGCTCTTTAACTTTCATGGCTATTCCATAAATTACTCAATTTAATTCACATTTTTTCATCTCTTAAATAAAGTAAATTATATTCAACAATGTATATTACCCACCTATCATAATTATTAATGATATTCACTTCCATTAAAAAATATAACCAAAAGATTGAATTGACAAAAAGTCAATAAGATTTTAGTGCTAAAAAATTTTGGATTTCTCCATGATGATGGTAACCCTGCCATACATATGTTCACCAAAAGAACCCTCTGCAACACTGTGAATGAGGTAAAAAATCAAGAATGTGTTTGGCGGCACTTTATCCCAGTTAAATTTTTAGAGTTGTGGTTTCAATTTCACTTCCTGACAATTTCAACTTTCTGGCTCTGTCGCAAACTGCAGATTTTTATGGTATCTTGTGTTCTCTCTCTCTTAGATGCCCTGAGTTGCCTTGACTTAGGAGTCTCAATAGAAATTACATTTATTATTGGTACTTGTATCATTGGTGTATGAGGAAAGCTGGTTTTTGGTTCATACTCAACAATTGTCCTTCCCATAGTATCATATTGTTCCCCAATTTGGTCTATGTCAGCCCCGACAAATCTAAAATCCCTCGATTGCATCTCTCACTTCTTTGCCAAAATAGTCAAGCACAGAGTCCCACATTTCTGTAATATGTCCTCAAACGCTGTGCTGTACTCTCTTTCCATTTCTAACCTCGAAAACCACAGACTTAAAATGGATTTAAAACTCCTCCACAATACCCTTAACTCGACCATTGATTGCCCTGAAGTGCTTTCTCTCTTCAACTTCAGGATACCAACTCGATCCACCCGCAACCATACTCTACTCCATCTGCCTATTCCAAGGATGTCTCTCACCAAGCTCTCACCTTTATTTCGCCTCCCATCCCTTCTAAATTCACTCCCCCACACTATCAATCCTTTTTATTCACCATGTAACTATTTCACCACCCAAGCGATATCCCACCTGTCAACAAATTAAATATTTCCCCTTTCCATGTTTGGCTCTTGTTGCTTATTTTTATGCTGTTATTGTGTTTTTGTCCTCTTTCTTGTTTTTTGTTATATGTTTACTATAAATTGGCGCTATTGCTGTATGTGAACAATTTTTTTAAATAAAAAAAATTAAAATAAATACTGTTGATAAGAAACTGAGGGAGCTACCTTAGAGGTGAAATACTCCATCGGCAACTGAACTGCCCTCGGAAAGTGTAGGAGTGTGTACCTCTAGCAGTGCACAAAATTGTCTAGGAAACGAGCATTTTTGACCAAGGGCCGAAGAGATTTTTTGAAGATTTTGAAGATTCCGTCCCTAGATTCTGGGACTGGTTTATCAGTGTTCTAGCTGTTTCCTTAATCATGACAAATAAAGGAATGAGCTTTGTTTTATCTGTCATATTTAAAAATTAAAAATCACAGTTTGTTCTCATGGTGCCTGTTAGCTAGGAGACTTGACAGCCAATCTTTTTTGTATCACATGCCATAATCACATGTATTACCTTATCCTAAAAGTGGTGTATCAAGCATCAATGAGACCTTTCTCTACATCTGACTTACCCCATTTAATGCTGTTTAAGGACCAGCTGCCAGAAATGAACAGTAACTAATTTGAGAAAGGACTTGCGGAATCTGAAATTTCCTTTTGTTTTAAAGAATAAACTTGTTAGATGTTTTAATTAGGCATTGAGTACCTCTTGCATAGTCGTTTTATAATGAATTTTATTTTTAATCTAAAGTTTTCAGGTATTAATAGCAAGGATATGGTTACCTTTATTTTCTAAAGTTCTGCATATTTGTTGGAAAGATCTTCAAAAAGGTGCACAATTCCTGGCACCAGGTGCTGTTAATGAGGCCCATTGAGTGGCGAGGGCTATTTCTGCTTCTGCTTTAAGGCCGCTTCACATGTTACATTTTATTGTACAAACGAATGTATGAACTCCTGCTTGAGGAAAATTTGTACTGTATGAAGTGGCAAAATTTATGATTGTCTGAATGATGTAATGGGAAATAGAACCTGCTCTATTTCCATTCATTTTCTTGTACATTCTATGACACACAGTTAATACAATGAAATGTACTGTGTAAAGCGGCCGTTGAAATTTTTGTGCTAGAAATTACCTATGTGAAAGCATGAAGATTGTGTACTGTAGGTTGTGCATATTTGTAGTCCTGTATTATGCACAAAATTGGTTTTCTCTGATATTTCTATGATAGTCCCACACACCTTAGCCATAAAAAGCACTCTTAGATATGCTGTGTGTTGCCTATCCAAGAGGGAAAATCCAGTGTTTTTGTAATCATTATTTAGGTAATATATACTCCAATTCATCAATGTTTTAGTCTTGAAAAATGTCCATAAAGGAAGCTAACACCTATCAAAGAGAAAATAAATCCAAATATACCATTTGTATTGGAGTAGAAAGAGAAATAAGATTCTCATCCATAAAAATTTAAGGTTAGGCGTCGTTGTGATATGGGTTGCCTGTGGTGTGATTGACTCCAAATTTCATATACATCATGTTTGCATCTAAAGGAAAAAAAATTAAGCTTGAAGACCCATTATATTAAAAAAAGTGAAAAAGTCTGGATATTTTGGTCCACCCTTATGTTCAATGATATAAAGTCCCTGTCTTTTAACAGTGTAGTTTGCCCTTCCTGCTCAAGTTAATGCTCACTTACAAACAAAACATTTGCAGCACAACATTAAAGAAACCAAGTTTTGATAAGCATATAATAGGAAGGTCCTCAGATGAAAAAGTAAAAGAGAGATGCTACTTCACTCTGATTTGGCAACACCTTAAGTATGCCATGAGCATTTAGGACCCTTGTCATAAAGATTTAGCCAAAAAAATTAATGAAATACAAAGGAAAGCTGCCTGTTTCATTAAAAACTGCCTTGAGCGAACAAATAGTGTCTCACAACTTTAAGAGGGATTAAGGTGGGAGCCCCTAGAGACTCGGAGGCTGCATGCGCTAGGCTCAGCTCGCCTGAGAAATTCAGAACTGGTGTATTTCAAAGCAACACAGAAAATATTATCATGTTGCCTCACTATGTCTCTAGGTCTGACAGAAGTGATAAAATAAGAGAGATACATATTCAGATACATTCAGTGATACATTAAGAAGTACAAAAACTCATTCTTTCCGTGAACAATAAGCGACCACAATAAAAACTGAGTTCCACTCTATACATTCCCTTAACCCTTTGAGTGCCACCAATTTTTTGGTGGGTACTCTCAGAAGTGCCATGGGTATGGGCCTTTATTCATAAAATTATTGTTTATTACGGAAAATTAATTATTATTTTTTGACTATTTTTACATGATTATTTCTGTATTTGAAAAAGAATACTTTAATGCTAATGAATACGAAAAAAATATTTTTTTTGTAATGACGCATTGTTTAAACAGGTCTCCTCATAGACAACGATATATTGTCGTTGGCACATTCTGCAACCGACGATATATCGTCGCGTGGCACTCAAAGGGTTAATACTCATCACCACTTCTCCTCACAAAACCTCACATCTTAATATGGCTGGTATCCTAACACCCCCTGCCACATGCCCATGTGGCGGACCTGCAGGGTAGTATGTAGATGTAGATATACTTTGTCATCTGCTTGGTAGCTACAGTTGATGGCTGCTAACCATTTATGCGGCAGTGACACACAAGTGTACAGTATTCTGATGTCTTTGTACACTTGTTCCCAATGGAGGACGTGTTCCTCAGCATTCGTTTGCAAATAAGTTTGACCTAAATACAACCCTTAATTATCTTTATTCTCATTTATCATCTAAATGGCTTTTATATTTAACCTTATCGTACCTTTGTGTTCAATCACAGAAAACGTCTCTGATAGTCCCGATATGGAATGGATCAAATATTGATGGGTCCTTTGAAGGATTTGCTGCCTTTAATTGGAGTTCTGCTTTTAAATTTATCTTAGTCGTTTGGGGAAAATCATGACAAAATTTACGAGGTATTGCATACTTCCCTGCTTTTTAGACGCAATAAAAAATGTGATCTATAATGGGCCTGATTTTTATTTTTTCTGAATTCTAACCTAAATAATTGAAAGGCATTTAATGGGCTAGTAAATATGGTTTATATTTCATGTCACAAATGATTTTTATCTAAAATTTGTGGTAGTTTCTCATTCATAAATTTGTGTGAAACTGTGTGATTGACACTGAAAGGGGAAAGAAATCTATAGTTTTGGTTCTGCTGTATTGTAGTTGTAAGCCACCTGGGGTTCAAGTTAGCTGAATGCTAGCAAGGATGATTGGGGCGTTTGGGATTCTGATATTGGTTGTGCATCTTAAGACAAGCCTTGCTTACTCTCAGGCTGTTCTTTTTGTAGTCATAAATTGTTTTCGACTCCTTAGTATCTTGCAAGTGTCAAAATATGCTCTACACCTTTTCCTTAAAACCTTCATCCCTAGACGTGGTCATTACTTTTTGCTTTTAATGAAATGCTGTGTGCCATTATGCATGCCACAAGCAAAGTCTGATATTTCTTTTGCCTTTGAACTTGACTGCAAACTAAAATGGGATTCTCTATATCTTCCACCATTGCTAAGCTTTCCAAAGTAATGTACTTGCCATGGAAACTAAAACCTCTTCTACCCAAAGACTACCAGTGACAAATTTATTTTTTCTTTTTCCATTGTCACCTAACCTATGACGTAGAATTATGGGGTCATGCTTCCAGCTCAAAAGATGTATTCAAGATTCAAAAAAGGGCAATTAGGATTATATGAGGTTCACACTCAATGGAGCATTTTGAACCACTTTTTATAAAATTGGGTATTATGACCCTCTATGGTCATTATATTCATGAATGTGTATGTGAAGTAAAAGAAAACCTGAGTGCATTACACTCAGGAGTCAGTGTCACCACCAATCACCAAACTTCACCAATTCAGTTGGAAAAATGACAACCTAGTGGTTTCCCACTGTAGAGTGTCTAAAAGTGCCAAATCTTTTAATGTAAGAAAACTTAGATTATTTAATGTGTTGCCCCAAGAGGTTAAGCTTGTCAGCCTGTCTAGGTTTAAATTGATCTTTCACTGTTGCCTTTTGTCTAATGCATTTTCTCTTTGCAGGAATTTGTTGAGAGTGATACCTCTGACCTCAAATTTTAATTTTTGATGTGCTTTTATTTCCAAACATTGCATGTAACAAATGATACGGTACGAAGTCACTCGCACGGGTGCATATACACCAGGGTTGAAATTCGCTATGGAAAAATCATTTGACTTGACAGGGATTCGAACCCGGATCTCCCAATTGCCGGTCAGGTGTGTTAGCCAGTTACACGACCAAGCCATCTTCCTTCAAGGCGAATTTCGTGTAACTGGCTAACACACCTGACCGGCAATTGGGAGATCCGGGTTCGAATCCCGGTCAAGTCAAATGATTTTTTCATAGCGAATTTCAACCCTGGTGCTTTTATTTTGTGTGTTTTACTATTTAATACTCTTGACAATGACTATTGCAGTGTTTTTTGCTTAATGTCAAATAAAAAATTATTATTATTATCCCTCTTCTAGGCTCCCGATTCTCAAGACTTTTGGGATGATGAGTGGGATGATGACTCAGAGGGAGGTGGCCCCACACGAACTCAAGCCAACAACATCGCTGGAGGTGGACAAGAGTTTCTGCGTGGTCAAGGGAGCATGGCAGATGATGCCTCCATAGGTACTTTTGATAATCTTCTTTATTGTATCTCAAATTATTTTCCATTTCTCATTGAGAAAAGCTTTTTGATGTTTCATCCTCATTTTAGCTAACTGTAAAATTTAAATTTTGAGAATGAATCAAATATTTACTCGCCATAAAAAGGGAATGAGAGTCTTTATAAATGTAATACTTCTCAGAAATAATTATTTAAATGCAATCTTTGTAATTTTCCACCTTGGGATGGTTATGCTCTCATTAAAGTGGTTAGTAGTAGTTAAGTCTTCGAATAATAATTGTTAAGCTCGGAGTTTACTAACTTATGGATAGCTCTCCAATGTTTTTTTATCTCTTTTGCTGTGGAATTAATAAAACAGGACATCGTACGAGACATTGGACATTTTTATGAATGTATGATACAAGAACTTATTTTGTAGATTTTCGCAGCTCATGATGTATATCTGGTAATCTTTGGGTCTGCAAGTATTTTTTTTCCAATCATTTTTTGTGACAGTTTCATCATGCTCTGCTGCCAGCTTTGTCAGGCTTATTTAAATAAAAAGCATTGTTCAGCTATTGATCTTTTTTTTTAAAAAAAAGCCCAACGCAGCTGGCAGCAGAGCACAGCAAAACTGTTGCAAACAATATTTAAAAAATACTCACAGAACCCAAAGATTACCAGATATGTATTATATAAGATTTGCAATGAATAGGAGACAGCATGGAAAAATAATGAGTGAAATAGCTTGCCTGAAGACAGACATGAGTGGAAAAATAGCAGGTGGAAGACAAGGAAAAAGAAAGAAACCAAGAGTATGGGAAGAGCTAATTGAGGGGAAGATGGGATGGTTTATGATGGAAGTAACTGAAATTAATGGTTATTCTATGCATCTCCCATTACTAAGGTTCCTGTGGTGCCCACAAAGGGTATTGGCACAATGTGTGTCATAAAAATAATTGAGGAGGAGGGAACTCAGGATTTCAGAAAATTTGGGGGTTATAAAAGTGGTATTGGATATGAGGTGATATGCACCCCTTCTGGGTTCAGTATAAAACATAGCCTGAGGTTGTTCTTGTTCTTCAATGCCTTTAAAAGCCTCCCAGCCTCAGTTTTATTCTGTCATCTATACCTGTTCAGTTATTGACCTTTCTTCTCACTTTTAATTCTTCATTTTCATTTTTTCTCTTATTTTCTTGTTTTTTTTTGTCTGCTTGGCTGTTAAAATAATTCATATCTTAACTGCTTTGTTGTTTGTGTCAGAGTTTTGCTCTTTCTTACGAGGGATTTGCTTCAGTCAAGTTTTTCATCTCTGAAGGCCTCAAATTATGCTTGGTTGTATATTTTCAGTATCATCCTGACTCATCTTCTTTCTGACCTGTTTTATTTTGTATTTTTCAGACTAAAGAGTCATTATTATTATTATTTTTGTTTATTCATCCTGAGTTGGATGAGATGGAACCGTTCCCTCTTCCCCCAACCCAGTACATACACAAACACCCATGTCCTGGGCAGATAATATTCTACCCAGGCGGGACTCGAACCGGCGACCCTCGGGCTAGCAGGCGAGGACTTTACCCCATTGCCACCAGGGCCGATGTCATGTCATGTCTTAAGTCTGAAGATTCAATCTTTTATTCTTCATCTTTTGTTATTTACCTTTTGGTGTCTTTGTTCTTTGCTACTGCTCATATAAGGTTTTTTAAACAAGGAAGCACACACTGTCACACTATGAACCTTTTGGTGTCTATCTAGTTTCTAGACACATTTTATTTTTTATTATAATGTAATTCATAGCCATAATATCAAGGGATAATTAGAAATTCACCTATTTAAATGTAAAGACTGTGACTCTGCCTGCATCTGGCAGACACATTAAGTCATTTTAATTAGCATCTAGGAATATCTGAGGTCATTAATAAGAGATCCACTGGTAAAAATCACATTTCACCAAACATTTTCCTTGTTGGCAAACAAGCTTCCATGTTGACACACTCAATCCTTAACGTTTCTGAATAATCACCTTAAACATTCTCCCACAGTGCTTTAAAATAGCGTTAGAAGGCCCTGTTCCCTCCTCCCCTCATCTACCCCTCCTAGCTCTTTGGGGAATGATGTTTCCCCATTACTCTTGTATCCTAAGGAACAACTGATTTCACATGCTGAAAAATCCCCTTGCAATTCACTAAGTTCACATCCACTGTGAAATGCTCTTGTTTGGCCAAGTTGCCTTGGAAAATTTTAACTACATATCATTTATGCAGTGCTTTTGTATTTGAGTTAAATCAATGAAGTTTTTAGAACAATAACTGCCATAAAAATTTCTGGATCAATGTAAAGGAGAAAACATGCTGTCGGATGATTTTACGATTGGGACATAATGAAATAGATATTTAATGTGTGGTATTTGATGAATAGCATATACCTAGAATAAGTGTCTCCATGGTATGTTGGGTAATGAAGAAATACTAAGCTGAGATTGCTAATAATAATAATAATAATTGCATAATGTATTGTCCAAATATTTGTTGTTTTCACAAATGTACAAACATAGGACATTTAAAGTAGAATATTGCTCAGTTGAAATATGGAAAAGGTTTAAAATAAACATAATTGAGGGTACAGAAATTTATTCAGAGTATAATGCAATGCATCCTGCAGGAACATATACATTTTCCTCTTGAAGACTTGTTTTTGTTTCATTCTTAATATGTGGGGGCTGTTTCTGAGAGCCACAAGTCTACAAGTTACAAGTCACGTGACTGTTTTCATAATGTGGTTGGGTTACTCAGATATACCTAACCGAAGACTCATACTAGTCTAAAAAAATGGCTTGCCTAATGAAGACCATGCCTAACTCGTATTTTGATGCTTACGATACATTTAGGGCGTGCACCTTGCAATATTACCAATTTAAAAGTTAGTGCAATGTTTTTGGGTAAGTACAAAGTATTGAATATGTGCTGAAAAGTAATTTAGTGCAATGTTTTTGGGTAAGTGCAAAGTATTGAATATGTGCTGAAAAGTAATTTGATGTCCCAATATACCTTAAAAGATCCCAAGTGAATGCGAGTTTTCAGGTAAACCTAACATCATAAGATATAATCATTTATTTTGCCATATTTCTGGAAGGATGAGCTCAAAATGGTAATTATTAATGAACCTTACATTTCAAGATATCATGTTGAGTTGGTTTTATCTTTATTGAACCTCTATTAACGGATTTATAACATAATATTATTACGAAACTTCATGATAATGTATGCTATGTTGATGTTAAGAATATTTATTGGTACTTACAGTTTGTATTTCCACTTATTTATGAGTGCGTTACTTACTAGAAACTAATTGATAAATAGTTGTTAGTTATCTTATATATAAAAAAGAAAGTGTGAATGTGCGGTCACTTTTACTACCAAACCGCTGCACGGAATGAAGTAAAACGTTGTAACATGATTCCTTTTGTCACTTGGAAAGTTTATGGCTATTTCTTATTCACCCAATGGTCTCTGGATCGACTCCAGATGAGTAATAGCATTTCTATAAGAAATACATGTAAAATTCGTTTTTCTAGCATACAGACCTTTTTTCTTTTGCATATTTAAATTAATGATAATGGTCATGCAAAGTTGCAACAAAAACCATTGGGGAGATAAATAAATAAACCATCTCATTGTTGCAATCAATTTTTGTTTTTCAACTGATTCACTTTAAATTATGAAAAAAATATATTGAAAAAATTTACTAGAACTTTGTATTTCCACAGAATATTTTATTCGAACACGACCATGGTTTCGACGGTTAACGTCATCTAATCGTTTGCCTTTCTCTCCTTCCCCAACCCCCTCCCTACACCCTCGGTTCTCCCTAATCCTTGCCCAACCGTCACTGCAGTTTGTCAGCGTGAGATGCGTCAGCCCTACCTTCCACCCCACATTCCTCGACTCCTACACCCTGGGGAAGACCCAACCTCCCAACTCCCACTCTCCTCTACCGCTTCCCCCTCCACTTCTCAGATTTGATTTTATGTCTATGTCACGTGTCATCTGAGTATTTAAGAAGGTGTATCAATGTATTCCTCACCAGAAGATGACGTTAACCGTCGAAACCATGGTCGTGTTCGAATAAAATATTCTGTGGAAATACAAAGTTCTAGTAAATTTTTTCAATATGTCTAGTAAATTCCACAAAGTTACGCCGGAAACCATCAATTTTATTATGAAAAAAATCTTAAAATTGCGGAAAATTCAGTGTTTTTGGTACGCTGACCCTTTGACAACCAATATAATAGTTGTAGTAGAACCTCATATGGATATAAGGTGAATATAGACACGTATTAATTGAGATAGAAGAATCCATGTAGGGCCTTATTCTGAATCTGGGGTCGCTATTTCAAGCTCACGCTATTCCAAGGCTCAGAATAGTGCGGATTGGTATTCTGAATGGAGGTGGGCAATATATTGCCCAGTTCAGAGTCACAATAATAAATCCATGTTTCTCTGTGGGGACTGGGTCCGAAGTTCATAATTTTGAGAATTTGGTATTTTCAAAACTTTGTATCCTCGAATAGTGCTATGTATTTAGCATAGGATTTTCGTCGGGAGTTTTGCTTTGTAAAATCGAAACTTCATATTTTCGTGCTTTGTATAATCGAGTTTCTACTGTAGATGGAACACTGGTTACTTTTTCATATCACACTGAATTCTGCCAAAGCATATGTATGTATCCTGTGAAACTTCCCCATTCACTCCTGTGAAAGAATGCCCTGGGAGTAAAATGATAGTGTGTTTTTTACAGAGGATTTCATATTAGGACGTCGTGGTGGATTACATAGCTGTAGAGGCAACCATTGCCTGTATGGGTATTTGAATTCCTGTTTTTAACCTTTTCTCTGCTGTGCCTCATCCCAGAAAGTGCTCACCATAGTGTGCAACACTGCTGAGGATTTAAATACCCCTAGTGTGCTTGATTGTTCCTGCAGTCAAACTTTCACATATGTGTGCGTAGCACTGTTGGCACTGCTCCGTTTATATATATGCGTTTGTAGCAGTGACTTGATGCATAGCTAATAAATTTGGCAGACTAGTAACTTATGGGCCATATTTGGGGTTAATTGGCAGTGCATGAATAGAATTAACTTTATTATATGCGATACTTTTCTGTCATGGGTGCTTCCCATTTTAAGGGAATGATGCTTAAGGGCTAAAGGAAGCTAATACAAATGGGAAAATTTTATCTGCCATGTAATGCTTATTGTACGATTGCTTCAAGGCTTGGTCTCCTAACAGGTCTTAAATTAATAGGGTGAATTTAAATAGGTTGTCCATTATTATAACAGTAACAAAGTCAGGATTCAATCTTCTGTCAAGTGGGAAAGTTTGCTTAAGCTCAGCTAGCATTTGACTTTTGGCTGACAAAAACACTTTCTCTCTCTTAATGTTAACAGGATAACTTTGATGGAAAATCATCTACTTCCTTCTCTTTCATCGGATTTTTTTCTTATTTACTGATGTATTAATAAACATTTGGAAATAAGAAATTTATTTTTTTGTTAAATGCAAATAGATTTCTAGGGTCCCTAGTCGTATTTAAATGCAGTAGGGTGAGGTTAGTGTCCTAAATTCTCTTTTACACCTCCAAAGGAGACTATTTCATCTTCCAAATGATTAATTATGGACCTTATTTATGGTTAATGTGAAATCACTTATTGATACTTACCCTGCTAATCCGCTAACTAGTCAAGTTCAGCGACCTTGACTAGTATGCTTGACAAGTTAGAATAAGTTGGGAGAATTGGGTTATTTATGGTGGAGATCTTATGTCGATGTCATCCTTAGGTAACCTGTAACTTCAGGTAAAAGTTAGGTATGTGTAAACAGCAGATTTTCAACTAAAGTCCAGTTTGAGTCAAACGTAGATACAATATGTAGACGTAGCCTCAGCATTAATTTTCTTGTCTCCATTTCCTGGTTCCATCACTAGTTGACAAACTTCTTGTCTATTAAATGATGTGTACCATATGAAGGTTATCTACTCTGCCAAATTTGGCATTGAATTATGTCCATGGAAATTGCCATGAGAATGAATCCACTTGGACCAGGAATCAAATCATAAATGTAAGGCTTGCCTAGCTAATGAACTGACTAGTATGCTTCCCCAGCTTCGTAACTTTAATGGCTATTTTGGGGAATTCAAGGGAACTAGATTTTATACCCTGTGTACAATAGTGTATTCAGTATTATTATATTACAATCAACTTTTTCTTTTGTGTAAATTCATAGGTAGAATAATATTGAAAGGTGGATCCACAAGTTACTTGCTTTGATAAAAGAAGAGAATATCAGACCCCTTTATTGAGGGCTGTTACCATAGAGTCTGTGTTATTAAGATGCTATTTATCTTTTGACAGATGGCTGAACTTTTTTGTACTTCTGTCATATATTTTTATACTAAAGGTAAGGCTTTCTATGATGAAAGGTTGATGCAGAGATATTTGTTTTAATCTTCAGGAAATAAGCTGTTGACATAGAATCAATAATAAGTTTTATTTGTCCAGAGATCAAGTAGTTACAAAGGTTACACTGATATAGGACACGTCAGGTTAAAGTAACTAAATACATACAGTGGAGACAGGACACATGTCAAACATTGTTAAAAAATTCATCAATTGAGTAAAACATTTTTGATTTCAGATACCTTAGTAGATTAGTCTTAAATGCAGCTACACTTTTTTGAGCCTTAAGCCCAGCTGGCAATTTATTGTAAAGTTGAAGGCCCGTACAATTTGGACCAGCACCTGCATTCCTACTGCGTACACATAAGACGTGCAGCTGATCATTCTGTCTAGTAGAATAATGGTGAATAGCACAG
Source organism: Ceriagrion tenellum (assembly GCA_963169105.1). Classification (NCBI taxonomy): domain Eukaryota; kingdom Metazoa; phylum Arthropoda; class Insecta; order Odonata; family Coenagrionidae; genus Ceriagrion; species Ceriagrion tenellum. Next base: position 100,477,694 of record OY720638.1, on the reverse strand, counting down.
TTCTTAACATACTGAGATAGATTTTTTTTGCATTTACAAGTACATGAAAACTGCTGAAAAATTACTGAAGCCTGGGCTAAAATCCTATTCCATAAATTGTGGTAATTCATTATGATTTAGTGGTATGAAATCAATTTTGCAGCTAAATACCTAGCCTCTAGAATTTTTTTGTCGCTAAGCAAAAGTTGTAAAAGTGCAGAAATCATCTTTATTGTACTCGCTATTAGTGTGACATTATTGTTGTCGCCTAGTTTGTACTTAAAATTGTCTCTCCTTCAGCTAAGTATCAGCTGGAGTGTACTGTAAGCTTTCCCCCTGTGTAAGAGCAAAGCATTTGCCACTCAGTCAAATGTTATCATTCATTGTGAAAACAATATAGTATGTTGACAATTAAACTCCTTCTTTCATACAATGTTGGCTTTTTTCTCATTTGACTTGTGATACTTGAGGAGCTGACAAGAAGAAAGAGTCAGTGTTGAATGATCGTGAGTTAAATTTCCTGAACATTACTTTCAACATTCTCATTAATTTCTCTTTCCTTCATGCTGTTGCTAGCATGCTGCTCTCTTCTATGAGTTACTTGATACATATTTGTCATAGATATATAATAAATTTACTGGTTATGTGTTTCATTTTGTAAAGACTTATGTGTTATTTGGCTGACTTTGTGTTGCACATTTTTATATTGTTGTAAAAGAATGATATCACTGTCAAAATATAATACAAGTTGCTGTTTAATATGGTACATTTTTTTAGCATTTTTTAAAAAGTGGAAATTTTTATTGGTGGTAAACTAGGATGGGGAGCCATTGCATGCTGGCCCCGTGATGTAAACCATTCATAGCATTGTGAGGAGCATTTTCGGTGGTTCTAATTTTGGTGCTGTAGTCTTGCCTGTTCGCTTTGTGCAGAGTTTGTTATGATGTTATGCATGAAGTAAAAGTGATTGAGGAAACAAGATTATGCATTTTTGATTCAATACTAAGATTAAATCCTCAGTATAGTCAGCTACAAGGCTTATGCTATGCTTAAGAGTGGTTATTCTTCTTTCAGTGTTACTGTCTATTGAAAGGTCTCAATGGAACTGTTGTTCCCGGGTATTTCTGTTTTAGGCAAGGTTCTTCATTGCCCTGTATGTCCCTCCTCTCATCATACATATCTATCATCGCATCAAATCTCTTCCTTCCTCTTCTTCTCTTTCCATTAATCTTTCCCTCTATGTCGACTTTCTGCAAACAATCTCCCTGTAACATGTGGCATATCCAGCTTGCCTGTCTCTTCCCTACACTTTTCAATATATGTAGTTATCTTTTCTCTGACCCCTCTCAGAACCTCCTCATTTTCTACCCTATCCATGTCCATCATATCTTTTCCATCTTTAGCCTTGGCCGTATCTCAAAGCTTTCCAGATGTTTTTCTTCCATTTTCATCATTGTCCATGTTTCCGATCCATACAAAACCATACTCCATGGAAAACAGTTCACAAATATTTTCCTTGAATCCCTTTTGATACTCCTAGTTATCAGGAGTTCCTTAACTTTTCCAAATGCTATATTTCCCTGAGCAATCCTACTCATACAATTTCTTGTGTACAGTCATACTGAAGTGCAAATTGATCAGTAGCCCCTATTGTCACCTTCATTTTATCTGGGTGCTTGCTTGATGATGATCATATTTTGGATTTTCTGACAATCTAGTCACTTGAAGTAGATACTGAAACTGACTTGTTTTCCACATTTTAGTAAAAGGTGAGTTTTGTTGGTTTTAACAAGCCCTTTCTAAAAATTGCCTAAAGCCCACCCATAAATAAACCCTCTGGAGAAGAAAGACTCGTTGCTGAATCTGCTGCCAAACATTGATGTATAGGACTCAAATCCATTAAATTAGCAATAAATGTAACCACTACAATTTGCAGTTGTGGCTTTTAGTTTTCCATATCGTTATTTATGTTGTGAAACAAGATAATATTTGTTTCAATTTATTATGTTGTGTGTACTGTGTTTTGTTGGTGGAATGTTGGCATGGTTGCTCTTCATTACATTATTATTGATAGCTACGTTCAAGAGCCATACATTTCTTAGTGTTTCCTCATTTTTGTTGGAATGAATTTTGGCCAAGTAGCAGTATTTGTTACTCTTAACTATGCAAGATCTACTTTTTTAACTATAGAAGCTTCATGGTTGTTGGCCGAACTAAATCAGTTCTATGTAGGAAATAGCCTGTTTCATCTTTCCAGCCCAGCATGTTTGAAGATCATGTGCTACTAATGCTCTCTTTTTCCTCTTCTGCATTATACTTAAATATATAAAGCGAGTGGTGGAATATAAATGCCCTCACATTAAGTGGGGTATGAATTTCTTCTCTGAAAGTGGTGAATGTGCGCATATTAGGTGAACTTGATGTATTAGGTGATGGCATGGTGGCTTCTGTTCTACTCTGTTCTTCTCTAAATATTTGTTGCTGCTCATATAAAGAGAAAACGATCAATTTACTGGTGTGGGCAATTTTTTTTATTTCTTTGCATATGGTATTTTCTGTATTGATTTTTATTTCATGCCTCTTTTATACTTGTGTATGTATTCCATGTGACTTCCATGTATTACTTGCATGCCGTCCTCTTAAAAAAAATCTTACCACCTTGGAGCAAAAAAATTTCTAATCTGGAGTTGACGTTGATGTGACAACACAATTGAACCATGTTCCGTGCCTGGGAAAGCAATAAATGAACAGAACAGAACAAGAGCCTTCCTCGCCAGTGCTGGGGAGGGAGAAGACTCGTGGAGAGAAAATTTTGACCAGATTTTTTTGTGGGGGAGGGTCCAGGCTTCTGTGTACACTATGTGTGGGTAAGAGTGAAAGAGGATGGCTCGTTTTGGTCGCTCCAATATCTCATGTGGACAGCTACTGTTAGAAGAATCAGAAAGCCCAACTGTAATCTTTATCCCCACCGCTGGTTTCATTTCTTTTTAATAATCAATTTCATGAGCATATTTATATACGTTTAAAATTTTGAAAGTGTTGATGTATTCTTGTTATTTTAAATTCCTTGTGGTTTTGAAATTCCTCAGATGACTTGCATACCATGATTGGTTCTGTGGTTATGTAGTTTTTTTGTGCAGTTATTCAATTTTTTAAATATTCCCTTCATTTATTTACCAGTTCTGGTAACATGCCACGAAAGGTCACGAAGTAGATTTTAGGATGTGCATATTAGTGTTTATTTAAACTTTCATGCTATGAAGATAAACATGTAAGAGGAATTGGGAGATGCAATTAACCAGCTAAAAATGCCATATTCTCAAAGAGGAAAATGTATTTCCTCGACTAGGATTCAATTGTTAAATAAAATGATAATGAATTTTTTAGATAGTAAAAGTATATGTAAAAGTATTATCGTTGTCACACAAATTTCCTCCATCGAATTTGGAACAATGTGACTATGCGTCAATGATTTTTAATTTGATATTTTGTTCCCACAAACAGCTTTACAGATCCCTCTTAGAAGCTGTATTTACTTCAAATGTGGATTGAAATAACTGTACCCAATGTTCTAATTAATGGGGCATTGAGTTTTTTTACATAAATAATAAATATGTAAATGTAAATTCATTGTCCTTATTGACTGACGAACCCCTCCCAGTAGTCCCCACCCAGAGATCCAATTGGGGGATTATTTTACCTCCGGAATATTTTACTGGGAGGAGTGCCATCATGTCATATATAGTTATAATACAGGGCTGTATCTTCTAGGGAGACTAATGTGGTGGTTCCCCATTGCCTTCCACATCGCAGTACCCCAGTCGATTCCGTGAACTTTCACTCTCGCCCGAAGCTGTGGCTGTTCATACCGGACCAATCTCTTTGATCTGCCCCATCAATGCCTTTCGCTGAGACTCTCAGTGGTGGGGCCAAATTCGGGTAGGGTCGAAAAGTTTGTTGGCATGCTAGGAAAATTTTTCAGTTGCTTGGTCTCAAACCTCTTTAAGTGGTAATGTGTGCAACTCTCGGAACCAGAGTCGCGCACGGTACTACTGTTCTAAACCAGTCCCTAAAGAGTTAATCCATTACACGTTATTATGAAATTCATTATTCATTTGTTTGACAAGGACTTGTTGCTACTGAAAATGAAGATGTGGAAGAATAATTTTTAGATTCAATTTCATATGATTCGTCCTCTTTTAGTGATGATAATTGCTCTCCTGGTACGTAAAAATACCAAGACCTGTCACTTTCAGCAGAGGTTTCCTGTGCACTGATGGAGACTTGAATTGGATATTTGAGACCTGTCTTTCATTCTCATAGCTCCGATGAAAAGGATGAATTTATGACTCTTTTTGCCGACCAACCTTTCTTTTTCTCATGCTACTCAACCCTCAAACATGCGGGTACAGATCAGTGGGTCAGAACAAACCCCACCCACCCTACTACTCCAGAAATTGAATCCCTTTGCAAGTTAAAGTTTTTGTTGAGGGATGTGTTTCCTCTCACCATGTGAGATCCAAAGATGATTCTTTTTCCTTCCATACATTTATTGCCTTCTGATACAATGGGGAATGGTTCAATTTTGTACATTGACGTCAACTCGGGACTTACATATTTTTCGGCTCCAAGGTTGTAAAATTTTATTAGGTCTCTACTAATTATAATAACCTCAATATTTGTGGTGTTAAAGATAGTCTAACAGTTTAATTAAATTAACTATGTTTTGAATGTTAGTTAAGTTTCAAGAATACAAAAACTATCGAGATACATTTGCTGTAAGTTGTACCTGTTGGATTGCCTCGTCCTTATTTTGTTTTAAATTAAAGTAAGATTCCAGGGTCAATTTAATTTTCCTCAGTTTTGTATATCTGTGCATCTAGATCTGAAGTCATTGGTGCTGCCAATCTGCTTAGTTGGTATTTTGTACCATATTTGCCATTGTATAGCTTCATTTTTTTTTCAAATCAGACAATGGTGAAATTATTGACTGCCTTGAATTTGAGCTCTTAAATGATAATTTCCACTTAATTAATTTTTTGTTCAATGGCTTGAATTTAAGGCTGTTACAAATTTGGACAAGTGTGGCATTTGAAATCAATCTTTGCTTAGAGGAAAGTTTTTGCTGATGATTGCACAAATGTACTGCCAATTAAAGGCCCAACCCTTGGCTTATAAACAAACACAAAATGTTTCCAGTGTATGTCCTACATAAACGATTGATGAATACCTTTGGCATGACCATCTTGTATGTGACTCCTAAAATATTTGAAAGGGTTTCTGGTGTTTTGAATACCCGCTTGCTAATTCAGTGTTTATTATGCTTTCAGGGAGAGGTGAAGGAAGAACTACAGTTAGAAGGAACTTAAATAGGTTTTCAAATTTTGGAAAGTCTGGTTGGGATAGTTATGTTTTGGGATCTGGAAAAGTGCCTATTTCAGAGGAAAAAATATGTATGCAGGTATGTTAGAAGCTTACTGTGTCAAATTTTCATAAATTAATGCCATGTTCCAATTGATTTCAGCTGGATGTGACATTGGTATGTTGACCATAAATTCTCCTCTTCTGAATGATGAATTTCAATATCTCTGCTTAAGTTGAAGACTGAAGTGTTATTCAAAATAAAAGTAGTGTAGAACATTGATACCATAGATCTTAACATTTTTTGTGTATTATGTTGATTGGGTTATCCAGAAATTGTCATTATTGTGTAGCAGGAATCATGCATAAATTATTATAAAGTCTGTCTGCTCGAAAATGTAAGGGCTGCATTAAATTCACATTCCCCCAAAGCACAGGTTTCACTTCACCACTATTGCCACGGTGCCAATCAACTCTCTAGCATGCTAGAAAATGGGGAGAGGTGGTAATCAGAAATTAGTGAACTTTGGTATTCCATTTTGGCTCCTACCTTAGATAGGATGTAACACATCTATGGAGGGAAGTAGGAGCAGCAGCACATCTTATCATACTGGAGGAGAGTTGTTATTGTTACAGAATGAAAATAGATTCTCTAGCCATAGTAGCAGATGAACCTGAATAACTATGTTGAATAAAATTAAGGGAAAGTTGGAGGGAAAGGGTAGAAGGAATGCTCCACAGAAACTCATATTTGAGCCCTAGACCACAATTTGATGCCTACTTGACAAATTTTAAGCTATCCGGGACTAGCCACAGGGTTCCACTTTTACGGAGTCACCCGCAATTCACAAATGTGCAAAATTCCACAGAGAAAAAATCATCCGCCTTGACCGGGATTCGAACCCGGATCCCTCAATTTCCGGCTGAGTGCTTTAGCCAGTTAAGCTACCGAGGCGTCCTCTTCCCCTGTGGATTTTTGTAACCTTTACGGGACTAGATGTTCTCGACTGCCGGACATACAATGTAACAATCAGTAGCTTAACTGGCTAAAGCACTTGGCTGGAAATCGAGGGATCCGGGTTTGAATCCCGGTCAAGGCGGATAATTTTTTTTCTCTGTGGAATTTTGCACATTTGTGCATTGCGGGTGACTCCGTAAAAGTGGAACTCCGTGGCTAGTCCCGGATAGCTTAAAATTTGTCAAATAAGAGTGAACGCCTCTCTCTGTTCAAAGTACGATCTTTCCTCGTGGGCAGTGGCGCTAAGCGCTCAGTAGCAACTGATTGTTACATTGTATGTCCGGCATTGGAGAACATCTAGTCCCGTAAAGGTCACAAAAATCCACAGGGGAAGAGGATGCCTCAGTAGCTTAACTGGCTAAAGCACTCGGCTGGAAATCGAGGGATCTGGGTTTGAATCCCTGTCAAGGCGGATGATTTTTTCTCTGAGGAATTTAGCACATTGATATCTACTTTTGGATGCTACAATTTTTGTACTCCCTTGAGATTCCTGCAATGCTAAACATTAAGGAAGTTGTCCTGGTAGTTAACCTGCAAATGCCAAAAGTGCCCTTATGGGTTAACTACCAGGCTCATCCATACGGGCAGGGAAAAAAAAACTCCATTTGCTGCCAAAAGTGCCCATATGGGCTTGCTAACTTTGCCCAGTTCTAAATCTGGTGTTCATCTATTCAGGGATGCAAAATTTACTACTATAAAAAATAAATGCCTTTTTAATGGATTAGCACACCCTTTGATTTTTTAAATTGCCTCTTTTTTTAATTATTTAGTGTGATAAATGATAACGTGCAAAAATAATATTTCTCGCTGCCCAACTTTGTGGCAAGTCAACTTTGGTTGCCACATATCTCTGTCATTAGCCTAGTATCTTTCATCATTCATTTCATTATCGTTTCCAATGTTTATTGGCAATAAAGTAATGATTTCTTGCTTCTACTGTCAGCCCTCGTACATGGAAGTATCTCTAGCTTTGATGTTTCCCTATGATATTATTTTTGTTCTACAAAAATGCCTTCCATTAGGGGCAATAATTCTATTGATTTATTTGGATGCTTACTAAACGGTAGCCTTTTTGGAGAGGTACAGGGACTTCAAAGGCAATAGCCCTTGCCCTGTGTCAATGGTGAGGGATCTGGGAAAAACCTAAACCCTTCTCACTCTCTTGGCTGCCAGGCGCCAGCCGCATTTCCATGACCATGTGTAGTGTAGGAAACATGAGTGCAAGGCACAGTCTTTTGATTTACCAGTATATTTCCCATCAATGTTTTCAGTAGACTGAAACTAAACGTGATTCACTCTCAGTTTTTTGTCTAGTGTGCTTTAATGCCAAGGCCTGTCTGCCAGGTATTGTGGAATTCATCAGAGGATACTGAATTTTTGTGAGGAATAGTGATTTTTCTGGTAAGAATCTTAGCTGATATTCTGTGGATATCCACTGTCCATTTTTTTCATTACATAATTTTTCTATGCATAGATGGATGAACTATAATCATAACCATAGCTCCTGATCAGAAATATTCCAAGATATAGAGAACGTGGAAAGGTTTTGGATTCTGACTGTGAAGGCTTTGAGTGGGAGACTTCATTGGAAGACGAGAATGTTGATCCTCCTACATTGGAATAGTAGCTGAGTCTTAGTCCTCCTTCTAAAAGTCATTGTACTCAACAGCCACGTGCTGTTTCTATCTTGTGTGGGGCCAAATGACTCATCATAGGATATGGCTGGCTGTCATAAATTAACTTGTCAAGAAGGGGCCCCAGGCCTTCGACCCCTGAGTTCACCAAGGATGCCCCGGGGATGGGCTGCGCCACTTGGAGGCCAAGGCAGTCAGACTGTGGCCAAGGGAACCGCCTTAGGTGCCTAGTGTGTTCAGAGAAGGGATTATACACCCATACCATTGCTACACTCCATGTCGTGTGAGAAGTTCAAGACCTAGATCAAGTGTGTAGTGTGCTCCGTAGGGTTGTGCCGTACAACTTTTTTGAGAAGTACTGGATTAAATTTAATGTTTTTAATAATTTAAGTTGGCATATTTTATATTTTATGAATAAATTAATAGTTTATATTCTATAAATCCATTTCCATGATATGTCTTCTAAAATAAAAACTGGTACTTGATGTGGCAATGGAAGCATAGTTAACGTGTTCAGTTTTTGGGAAAGAGATTTTTAGCTTCTTTCACTCTGCCTCTTTACTTATTTTTATGTTATGTTTTTGTTCTTGGGTCTATGCTCATATTCCTGAGTTCTTTTGTGTTTTGCAGGAAACAGAGCAGGGAGTTGTTTGGGGTCCTATCGAAGAGCCATATTCATGCATAGTTTCTTCACCAAAAAAGGAATCCAAACTGAAAGGACTGAAAAGTTTTATCGCCTATCAGATCACTCCCAGTGTGAGTATAAATTGGGTGGAAATCTTTTCAAGATGTGATTGCTTTGGGTGAATCCATTATTAAAGACATGGGCACATAGTGGTATGGGAAAGGCCTTATTCTTAATGAAACTAAAACCCAGGCCATGATATTCTCTGTAAAAACCTGCCATTTTGATAAAAGTACTTCTCATCCTATGACAAATAACTGTAATGTTATTAATGACTTTAACTTTCTGGGAATACATTTTGATAATTACCTGATATGGGACCTGCACTTCACACATCTCAGTAAAAAACTTAATTCGGTGTTACTGTCTTCTTACAATTCTGAAGCATGCTGTTAGTATGGATGTTTTAAAAATGCTGTACTATGGTCTATTTTATTCTCATGTATCATGTACTATCATAATCTGGGGAAGTGGGCCCTCCACTAAGTTAACCAAAATATTTATTATTCAAAAGAAATTGCTTAGGTCCATGTCCAATAAACCCTACAGAGCCCAATACAGACCACTCTTCAAAAGCCTTGCCATATTAAGTCTCTCCTGTGTGTTTATTTATAATTCGGTAATTTTTGTAAATAAGAATATGGCTCTATTCTAGAGATGGGTCGAATAGCAGATTTCTCGAATTCGAATATGGAATTCGAATATTAAATCATAGCTCGAATATCTCGAATTTTGAATACCTCTAATACTAGAATTGTACAAAGTATAAAAAATAATATTCTAGCACTTTATGTATGTATAATAAATAAAAATAATAATATAATAAACACAATATATAAATAATACACACACATAAACACAATAAATAATAATAATAAACACAATAAATAAAAAGATATAGGTGATCATTAAAATTTTTTAAATTAACTTTTTTTAATTCAAATGTAATGAAATCAATAATATCATATGCATCAATAATATCATTTAAAACTTATTACCTACAATAGATTTTTGTTTAGGAAAACAAGCATTCTAACTCGCTCAGGATCTAATCTGCTTCTTTTCTTGTCACAAAATAAACCTGAGGTGTTGAAGAGTCGCTCAGAAAAAGCTGTTGATGGAGGAGTGATTAAATATTTTGAAGATAATTCCTTCAAGTGAGGATACAGACTATTCATTTTCCAGTAATCAAAAATGTTTTCACTTGGTGGAAGCAAATCTTCTTCTAGGTATCTTCGAATTTCTTCTTCTGGAGTTTCCTGACTCTTTCTGCTAGAACCTGGTGCTGTTACCATTAATTTGGAATAAAGTCCCCACATTGTTTGTTGATGCTTTACATCAGCTTTTTTCAGTTGCACTTTTCCGAAGCTATCTGTTTGTGTTGGGTGACATTGTTCAGACAGACCTGTCATCTCCAAAGCCAATTGATTTTTCATCATCTCAACATTATTGGACTCTTGGAATACACTGATTTTGAATCGTGGATCAAGAATTGTGGCGAAAGTGTATAATTGTTCTTTTTCCAGAAATTCTTACAGACTTTTGATGGAAAACAGCAAATCATTGACGAAACCTTGTACATAACTATGTGGAAACTTATTTGTTTCAAGGAAACTAATGATGCTATTCATAAGAGGGATGACTTCAGAAACTGTGACTGCACTTCCACTAACAACAAATGTTGCTCTTTCAAAAACATCCAGAACATCAATCAGTTGCTTGATAGCATCCCACTGTGGTGGAGTTATGTCTACATTCAAACTCAGGTTAGAGGCAGCTAATGCTATTGCTTGCTTCTGCTCCAGAAGATGCCTCATCATTTGCAAAAGGGAGTTCCATTTTGTGCGATCATCCTGAATGAGCTTATGCTCTTTAATATTCAGTTGTACTTGGGCCACTTTTAGTTGTTTTGTTGCTTTAGTAGAATGCTTGAAGTGACCTACAATGCTACGACATTTTGCTGCAAGATCTTTCACCACCGGTTTGTTGAGGATTCCGTCTTTGATCATTAGTTGAAGAGTGTGAGCTAAGCAGGAAATGTGATCAAATGGACTCCCTTCAAGTGCAGAAACAATATTCCTCCCATTATCTCAGACAATGCATACAACTTTGTCAGTCAAACCCCAGTCTTCTACAGTTAGTTCGATGAAGTTGTGAATATTCACACCAGAGTGTGAAAGCTCTAGAAATGGCACACATTCTAACCATACATGATGATAAGCATGACTTGAGTCCAAAAAATGAGCCGTCAGACTCATGTAGTCATCAGTGGCTGTTAATGTCCACGTGTCTGTTGTAAGAGCAACGTATTTAGCTTCAGACAACAACTTGTCTGTTTTTTTTTGTTTCCTCATACAGATCTGGGATAACTTTGTTTGCAAAATATTTTCTGGATGGAATGGTGTATCTTGTTTCTAAGTGATTGATCAGTTTACGGAAGCCTTTATTTTCTACAACTGATATAGGTTGATTGTCAAGACATATCATTTCTCCAATCAATCTTGTAATAATTGAACTTCTTTTATCACCAGACTTAAAACTCTGAGTTTTGTCAATAAAACTCTTCAGAGTAGGTTGAGCGCTGGGAATAGTTGATTTTCTTTTTCTAGGAGGAGGCTTGAATTGCATGTGGGAACTTAAGGGGGATGGTGAAACTGAAATGTATGAACTGTCTGAGGAAACATTGACAGCATCATCCGAATCAGTTGAACCATGTAGAAATCTGGGATTGGCAATTGGACTAGGAAGAGAACTTGCAGATTCAGTATCATCAACATCTTCAATTTCCATTTCTAATTCTTCTTGCATAGTCAGTGAGCGTGGAAGAGGAATACTTTCTTCAATTTTGTAAACATTTGCATGTTTTTTCTTTAGATGTGCCCATACAGGGGTATTTGTGTGGGATTTTCCTCCCCTTGATATTTTAGAAACACAATGGATGCACACGGCAAATTTGTTGTTCATTTCTAGTAGCTGAAAATGGCGCTATATACTTGAACCATTTGACATCGTGATTCACGAACTGAAAAATATGGAATTTTTTTACTAATTATGGTCAATTGAATGTGTTCAAATTTTACTTTTTATAAGTAATTGCCACAAGTGTCTTAAACTTTCGAGTTGAGTTCAGAAACTCTTACATAAAATTCATGAACTACTTTTGAAAGTACTCCACATTTGGAAGAAAATATGCATTTTTAAAATCAATGATGAAAGTATGTAGTGGAGCAAAAGTTTCTATTCTTAACGAAGTTCATATCAACCGATAGAGCAACCATCGACGATGTTTACAAACGTTCTTCAACTTTGCATCATGACAGGTTTCATCGTGATATTTACAGTGTAAAGATAATTATTCTTACTGCTACAATTTCGACAGCATTCAATTTGTAGAAACTGTTGTCTTAGTACCATAATTGATGTGGTGAATCCCGTCATGATACAAATTTTAGTGTATCAACACCACAGAAACGTACCTTTGAACAAACTTTCTTCAATGAACATAATCAACACAGTAAAAAAAGTACACGCAAATGGTTTCTCCAGGGAATTTAATTATATTCCTTGCTATCTCTTCACTGTGAATTTTATGTAGTTCGTCAACGTGCCTAACATCGCTATGCATGCACTTAATGGCCAGAGTCCTCTATGCAGTTTCTGAGTTAATTACCAAAGACTTCGTATCGATGCGTATGGTATGGGTGCCTAATGGTGTGTGGCACAAAATTCAAAGTATTTGAGGTATTCATGTTGGTACTTAAAGCGTAATTATTCGAGATCTCGAATATCAAATACTTTCTACTATTCGAGGATACTATTCGCACATCTCTACTCTATTCCCATCAAATAATGGCATACACACCCATGAGAGTAGGACAAGAAAGAAGTATCTATGAGAAGTATCTGTGAACACAACAATGATGTCCAAAGGATCTTATTCTCTATGCATCAAAATGTACAACAAGCTTCCCATAAGTTTAAAAAATGAGAAATCACTCTATTTTTAAAAAGAAAGTTTGAAAAATGTTTTTACTGTGTGAATGACTCATCAATTCTGGGTAATTGTTAATTTTATGTTATATACATAATTGTACACCTTAGCGTAATTTTCTTTTTTTGGCAAGTAATTATTAAGTGACTGTACTTTTCAACATAGGTACCCTATACAATTACATAATGTATGATATTCTGCACCATACTTTGTAATTGTCTACTGGGGATAAAAAAATTATTGTTATACAGTTGAGGCGTTAACTTTGAATGAAGGATCAAACAGTGCCATTTATTATTTTCCAGTTTAATAACATACAAGTGTCCAGAAGGTACAAGCATTTTGATTGGCTCCATGAGAGGCTGGAGGACAAATTCTCCCCCATTCCCATCCCACCCTTACCAGACAAGCAAATTTCAGGTATGTTGTACATCTTTCAATGTGCCGACAAAATATTACCAAAGCTCTTAGTTTGAGATGATGTGGATGAGAGTGCACATATTATTCTCCTGGTAAATTATTATCTTCTTTTTTTATCTTACCTGGGTAAGTCTGCGTTATTGCCTGCTTAAGTAAACTGTATTGTATTTTTTCCTAATTTGAATTTACTCAACCTGTGACTTGATTGACATAAAATATCCTTTGTCAACCATTAAATGTATGATCTTAATAAAGAATCTCTTGAGTTCTTGAGTGAAATTTTTTCGGGATTCACACCGGGTTTAATGTTTGGATGCTGCCAGCATTTTGATGGGTAACACTTCCATCATCTTCAGGGTTATTCAGTCATTACCCTGAAGACGATGGAATTGTTATCCATCGAAATGTTGTCAGCAGCCAAACATTTAACCCAGTGTGAATCATGTGGGTATTTCACTCATAATATTTGCTGGGAAAGTATAGAAGAACCTCTCAATAACGAAATTCAAGGGACCGAAATTTTGCTTGTTCGTTAATCGGAAGTTCTTTCCTCGAAGGAGAGTTGCACGTTGCATCACTCTAGGGGCAAATTATGTGCTCCATTGCTGTATTGTGAATTCAGAGAAAGTGGTTTGTAAAACTTAATTTTAAGTAAAAATTTCTGCAAGGGACAGTATATACCTATTCCTTCTGTTCCTTTAGAGAGAAATTTGAGAACATAAAACCTAGCTTACGATTGACACCAATGTGAACATCAACTTCATCATGAGTTAAAGACATAAGTTTGTTTGAATGCATCTGCTCAGGCGAGAAAAAATCACAGTAATTACGGATTGGTAATACTCGAACTCATCCATGCTCTCGCTCACTCGTAAATAGTGAACAAATCCATGTATGGTGGCATGCGGCCACATGAAAATATCGGATGAATGCTGATGACCTGACCAGCAAACATTCCAGTTGTCAGTTAATCCAATATCGATGACGAGAACAAGAAACAAATTCATGGTTAACTTTTGAAGTTGCCGCCTATCGTGAACTAGACTAAAAAAGAGGCTACATGCAAAGGAAATTAGCTGCTAATATTAGCAATTATCTTCATGGAATAGATTCATATTTTCGGGAATTCAAGAACTGACACTCATTATAAACTGACAGGAAACTGAGTATGGGCCCAAAACAATAACTGCCGTATCCGAATAACCATTCTTTTTTTAAATGAAATGGTGTTATGAATGACTACCTAATCACTTACCTCTCTGCTGTGAAATATCGCCGATCACTCAGGGAAAACTTGTTTGCCAGGACTATAATATTATTCAAAACTAGTACATATATATAATTTATTCTCTTTTAAATTACGATAACAAAGAAGTTTGTTTTACTCTTCCTCTTATTCCCTTAGCAATTGCTTTATCTAATTTTCAGGAGGAGCTCATCAGGCTTTCACTCCCTTCAGTACAGAGAATAAATTTCTCTTAAGTATCTAGTGCTTTACTTGTTGTTACAGAGTTGGGACATTCCATCTCACCATCTTGGTCATTATCTTCCTCCACTCCCACCTATGGTATCTCAGGCATGTCCTCTAACTTCTCGTCAGCACAAGTTATGGAATTATCGTCCACTATCACATATTCATTAAATTACATGGAGACACTAATTTTTTCTACCAAACCCTCCAAAAAGTCAACAGGTCATAAGTTGGAGTCCGTGATCTCTTGGCTCACGTTTTTGGGTGAAAACCCGGCTGTGGCGAAATAATGCTTGATAATATCTGGCGATACATTCTTCTCAGACTCACACAGACACTGCATTTCCTGCAGAATATTTCCCCTTGACATTTTAAATCCATCACTATTATCACACACATTATGGCACACCAAATACTCAACCAGCATGTGCCGGTATAATTTCTTTACCACAGAAATGACGCCTTGGTCCAGCGGTTGTAGCCTGCTGGTGCAGTTAGGGGGAAGAAAATCACTCTCACGTTTCTTTAAATTTGCCCTTCCAAATTGTGAGCCATGCACTGGTCTAGAAAAAGAATGATTTTCCAATTCTTCCCCCCATGCAAGCATCCACTCCCACCAACCACTGCCGGAATCAGGCTGCCATCATCCACGCATTTTTACTACTGAAATAAGGGCATGGCATTGTCTTCATGTTTTGGAAACAGCGAGGCTTCGCATATTTTCCACTCACTAAGGGGGGTAGCTTCTCAGAGCCATCGCTGTTAGCACAGATGAGGACCGTGAAACGTTCCATACTCATTTTGCCCCCATGCAGGCCTCTCCTTTCACATTCAATGTCCGATCAGGGAGTAGAGTAAAAAATAATCCTGCCTCATTAAATATGTCTCTTGGACTGTAGCCCTCACCTATCTAGAGTGACAACCTCTCCCTCCAGCCCTTGGCCACTTCAGGGCTAACTGCAACCTCCTCCCCACAGATTTTTAATGATGCCACATTCCAACGTTTCTTGAATTTTTGGAGCCATCCATTCGATGCCACAAAGTTGTCCATGCCTAACTTTAGAGACTCCATTCTCACTCACTCTTGCAGGATCAGTCCTGATATGGGGATTAACTAGGACCACGACCGAGAAAACCAGTTGAAGGTAGATAGCCTGATCCAAGTCCTCATTTATATTGGTCTTCAGTCGTTTCTGATCCTGCAACAGTGATACCGCATTAATAATATCCATCCACTGAGAAAGAATAGTAGACAGTGTTGATGGATGTATTCCGAATTTATGAGCAACTCCTACCCTCTTCATCCCCTTGTCTACTGCTTTCAGGATATTGATTTTCCATTCCAGGTAAAATTGCCACCGCTTGACTCCACGATCCATGGTTGAAAGAATTAAATTCAGTTAAACTTTGTGAAGAAAGTGCGCAAATATATTTAAAATACAGCTATGAGCAATACAAATGGAATATGTATGCATTTGAACCGTCAGCTTAATCATTTTCTAAGAACATTTTTTTCAAGATGGCAAAGAGCGAAAAAACCACTCCTTAGCTTTTAGACATTAAAATCACCAAATTAATGACGTAATTACAATAATGAAAAGGATGTAGGAATTCACACATTGTGCAAAACTAATCAACGGAATTTCGCTGCATTACATGTATTTTAAGTAGGCTAAAAAATGATTGGGCATGCAAGACGAAGTCAGTATCTACCATATTTGCAAGAGCGTGGGGTATAAATTATGAACTTGAAAAAAGCAGAAAAATAATCCAAAGTTATAATTTCCGCTTACAGCCACAAGGAGTTTTCATTCACAAAGATTGAAATTGAAGGCTTTCATGAAAATGAACCGCTATGAAACTCGTGGACACCGATCTAATCACTAACCACGCCGCTATCAAGTCACTGATGCCTTGTTTCCGGAAATGTGATGCACTGGATGAATAGATAAGGAGCTTTCTGATTGGCTTGCTCATTTGGCGTCTCTGATTGGCCCCGTTAACTCTCAAAACTGCAAAATAAACAATATTAACCTGTTTTTTTTTACAAAATATGTAATGTAGAGGTAAAATTACAAGACTGGGCCAATCTTCTATTTATTTGATTAGGAGCTTTTGTAAGTCAGGAGTTCGTTCACTTAAGGCATTTCCTAATGGTTTTAAATGGGAATTTGGCAGGACCGATAGAATTTGTTTGTTTATCGTAGTTCATCATTTAGCGGGAGTTCATAAGGTAGAGGTTCTGTTGCACTAAATCATTTCTTGAGTTCTTTCATAAATGTTCTCTATGGGAATTACATTGTAAACCAAGTGTTGGAGTAGCTTTTTCAACAGAGGAGCCTACTCAAATTGGCAATTCACCAGATGTTATTAGCCCTTTCAGTGAAATCTGTCATTATGTGTTGAAGTACATTATTTCTTTAATAGTTGATATACTTCCTTTACTTCCCTATTATCAGTTTTCCATTTCCTATCTGTTTTAGTAGCAGTCCTTTCATTTTTCAGTTTAGAGGCATCTGTACTTATACATATACATTTGTGTTGTTGCTTGATCTCCACATCACCTGATGTAATATGACCAATAATCAAAGCCCATAGGGAACATAATATGTAATAAATTCCTTTTTTAAGACTTTAATTCAACAGTTTGATGTTACCTCTTATTTTCAGGAAGGTATGAAGAAATGTTCATTGAGCATCGCAGAATACAGCTTCAAGCATTTGTTGACTATGTCTGTAAACACCCAGTACTATCACAATGTTGGGTTTGGCAGCATTTCATCACATGCACCGATGAGAAAATGTGGAAAGCTGGCAAGAGAAGAGCAGAGAAAGATGAAATAGTCGGGGCTAACTACTTTCTTGCCTTAAAAGCTCCAGAGAAGTTACTGGACCCAGTGCCTACGTAAGTCTCTTCTCATAATTAATATTTTTCCCTTGGTGTTTAACACTTCACAGTGAAAATACACACAGTGAGGTTATTCCGTGTCCCCTGTTGAAATAAGTTATATCTTGACCTAATGGAGATTACACACACTTATGCTACAAAATCACAAAGGAAGTTTAATAAAAACTTACCCTTTGGGCCAGTTGTGAAATGTCTGTTTATGACTTGATTTTGGCTAGAGTCCGTGCTTGGTATGAGACTCTAATACCTATATGGTTGCAACTAGCCATTAATAAGGGCATAGTAGACATATCTAGGGGCCAGAAATAGTGAAATGGTCCCATATTACAGTTTGTGGTCAGCTAAGTCTGAAGCCTTAGGTTCTAACCTTGCCCTAGGAATGAATTACAGCAAATTCCCAGCTTGACATATGTCTTTATTATGCTAACTCTGTTCAAACCTGAAATGAAAAGTTTTGCCCCTCATTTGCATGTTCATATGTTTAAAATATCACTTGTTAAATTATATAGCTTTTACTTACCTATGAATGTATTGATACACCAGGAGGGGACTATTTGGTGATGGCAAGACAGCATCTGCTTGCTGTTTTAATGATATGTCATCCTGTTGACTGCTCTTGTCAGTTTATGTGCAGATTTCAGCATTGAATAATATGCTTTTAAGTAAGGATGAGTCGAATCCAAATGTTGATTCTCGATTCCACCAATTCTCAGGATTAGAATCTGTATCGAGAACCAATCGCCTAAAGTCGATTCTGATTCCATCGATTCCAGATAGATAAATATTCAAATCAAATTTCATTTATCACATCATATTTGTCTCAGTAATTTTGAGTGTAGGCCATCAATTTGTACTTTTTATCTACCTCAATAAGTTGAGGATATATTTGCTATTTGTTAATAAATATACTTTTTGAGCAACTTAATTGTCTTGTTATTTTATTTCAGCTAATACTTGAATTAAAGTAATAGTCATACGCTACTGGTATATCAATATCCCACCTGTTATTAGAGATAAGAATCGATGGAATCGGAATCGAGAATCGGGAATTGATTTGAAAGAATCGGAGTCGAAAAAAAGTGGAATCGACTCATCCCTACTTTAAAGTTAATATTATTCTAACTGCGTGGTATTCGGCATGGTTATTTAAGAATATATATACAAAATCAGGTGCAGAGGAAAGAGGGGAGGGAGGGAGAAGGAAAACCTTTGGGGTATGGTGTAATGGGTCAGGGGCATGTAGGGTCAGGGGTAGGGGAGGGGGAAGCGTTGGGCTGATTAGAGAAATACTGGGCGGTGGAAAGGGGGGGAGGAGAGGAAAAAAAGGAAGAACAAACGTACATTTTCCTATGAAATTTTAAAAATACAATGTATATACAGGTCGACGGTGATTAGCAAGTCCAGGCTATTGATGAAAGTGCAGTTCCAATTGGAGGGGAAAGCACTTGGGAGCTTTTTTTATGGCTACCGATGATCACTTACTGGGAAAACCGTTAAGTTGGGGATTTAAGGGGTAGGTGGAGGGAGAAGGAAGAAGCATTGTTGTCACTGAGGTAATAGTTCATTTAGTGGGATAAAGAATGAGGGGAAGTGGGAATAAAACAATTGCTCGTTCACCAGGGACACGTTGTTCTTGAAGTGCTGGATGATCTTCAGCGTTTCCAAGGCATTGAGTCTCCTCCAATTTCCTTCTGAGTGAAGGATCACCACTATGAAGTCACTCCTATGTTTTTGGTCCAGCAGGTGCTTGGCAAAATTCAACTGCACTTTCTTCTTATCGAAACTATGTTTATGCTCATTCACTCTTATTTGAACACTTATTTCTGTTTTCCCTATGTATGTGACACCACATTTATTGCACTTCAGAGAATGCACACCACTTTTTTTAACGGGTGGGAAAGGGTCTTTGGCGTTGAAAAGAATGTTTTTAAGGGTTGATGAAGTATAGAAAGCAATTTTGTAATTATCCTTTGGGAAACAAGAAGTTATAGTATGTGAAATCTTCCCTAGAAAAGGTATCCAGCACCACTTCTTTGGATTGTTGATGGGGGACAGTGAAGTCAACATTGATACAGCCTGTTTCTTGCGGGATTTATCTAGAATATTTACTAGGACTTCTGGTCAGTAACCATTTACTTTGGCGATGTGATTAATAATGTTCCATTCCTTTGCGTAGTTTGCTTCGCTGAGAGGGATTTTAATAAACCTATTAATTAGTGCATAAAAAGCTGCGGTCTTGTGTTGGAAGGGGTGGTATGAATCGGCTGGAATAATTACATCTGTGGAAGTAGGTTTGCGGTAGATGTCAAAATAGTGTTTCCCTTTCTTCACCTTAATGTTCAAATCTAGGTAGTTGATGGAATGGTTCCCTGTTTCCATAGTAAATTTGATTTTACTGTGGAGTGAGTTAATAAATGTGATAAACAAGTCCAACTGTCAAGTAGTGCCCGTCCAACAACACAAGACATCGTCAACGTATCTGTACCAATTGTGAACATATTTCATTATCTCTAGGCCTGAATTAAACAATTTAGATTCAAAATCATCCAAAAACATCTCAGTGAGTAATGGAGAAAGTGGCGACCCCATGGCAAGTCCTTCTAATTGTTAGTAATACTCATTATTGAACAGGAAGTAATTTTGACTGAGACATGTATTGGTGAGTTCCAGTATTTCATTTATAATTACCGGATTGACATTCCTGTTTTGAAGAAGACCTGTGATTATTGTTGCTACTTCATTCTTTGGATCATTACTGAATAAATTTTCACATCAAAAGACACCAATTTTGCATTTGGTGGTGGATTTTTACATTTTAGTTTATCAATCAAGTCTAATGAATTTTGGATGCCGTGTTTAGGAACGAATTTTGTGTTATCTTTGATCGAATAGTTCAGTTTTGATGCTAATTTATGTGTTGCTAAAGAAATGCTAGAAATCACTGGCCTGATTGGACAATTAGCCTTGTGTAATTTAATTAATCCGTATAACTGGGATGTTAGGGGGTTCTTCTGTAGTAACCAGCTTTTCTCTCTGAAACTGAACAATCCATTACTCTTGTGGATCACTGCGTGCATTTCTTTATGAAATGAACTTGTGGGATCTTTCGGTAATTCCCATGTGGAATAATATTTGTTACCTGAAGATGTCATTATGTGACGAAACCCAGATCGTAAAGAATAAATTTATTAGTGGATCAATACTTGAATATTTTGATTTCCGATACGGAGAGGTTCCACAAAGTGAAACATGAATTTATTAGTTATACTTATTGACCGGTAGATTAACTGTGACAAACGCATTAAATCAATCACATAAGTTATTTGATAACCGTATTTCTTCTGTTGCCACCGGTCCGACTCTCTATTGCTTTGTGGTGCCTATCGGAAAAGTAATGATATTTTTTTAGCAAAGCCCTAGAATCAATTTGAAATGCCCTGCGTAGTTCCGTGAAACGTAAAGCAAAATCTGGCAGTTTTCAATCCTAGCAACAGTACTCTGCTCATCTCGCCCAGGCAAAACTCATCCGAGAGTCGGAAGCCCAGCGAGATGAAATTTGACACCAGGTTTGTTTTCTATGGAGTTCTCCCACCTCCACTTCTCCTCCATTCGCTCGCCGACTGCCCCTTCCACGCCGAGGACCTTCCCATTCCACCCAGGTTCCGGAGGGGGGACGCCAGTTGAGGAAATTCTGAAATGGAGCTTACCGATGTTGCACATTGGTGGCTAGCCTTGATGCTGATGATTGAAATACGATGCGTGGTTTATATAATCGTAAATGATAGTCCTCATGGAAATTGATACCCTTCAGGAAACATACTCTTTCCTTTCGCGAAAATTTCGTCATGTAATTAGGTGAATTTCGTGAATGTATGAATACGAGATGACAGAATAACCCCTCCTCCGTTTACTATCTTTACTGCGCGAAAGATAGTTGAATTAGTATGTTCATTTGAGCGTCTCTGGTAAAACGTTCTTTAGAAGTTGGCAAAGGTAACAGACTGAAATGGAGAAAATAGTAGTTTTTTCGGTCGATTCAGATGGTAGCCTTTTTCCTAAATGCTTTTGCCTAGATGCTTCTTTTCCTTTCCTGTGCGAGGTTATAAATAGTAGCCGCGATATTACAGCAGTTTGCTTGGTTCCAAGTTCAATTTTAAGTTCACAAGAGCAGGCCCACATATAATGAAGTAAACTGCCGGCCCCCTCAACTTTGTTATAAACGAGCTCCACTGTATTGCAGTAAAAGGTTTTTCTTGCAATAATAATTCGTAAAATAATATTTTGGAATACATAAACCGTTCCAGTCTATTACTAATTATTACGGAAGACACGATACATATGCAAAGTAATAATTTATAAATTTTTGTTTGCTGACTGACCTCAAGAGTGAATATGTAAGGATCTTTGTCTATCATAGAAAACAAAAATAAATACACAAACGGAAGGAAGAAAATAAGAAGTTTGCTGCTCAGATTTGTCAAGATGATTAGACGAACACTTCAGGAAAAAAAATCTCCTTCTTAGAAGATACCTCTCTGCAACCTTATCTTCACCCAAAAATTGGGTTACTATGGATAAACTTTCATATATCACATTAAAAAGAGACCAGATGTTGGGAGTCTTCTACAAGATCACAAGCAAGAAAAAGGCAGAAGCGGTCGGTTCTAGCATACAGTATTATGTACACACGGCCATAGGACCCCACATCCCAGCATACATTTGAATGTACACTAGTCTTTTAAAGGTTAATAAAACAGGATTGTTCTGGATGATGCTATTTAATGTGAGGAATGTTCAGTCCAGTTCTTTGATTCTCAGTTCCACCAGCTCATGAGCTTAGAACGGGCCTGGATCTGAAACCAAAAATAATCAGTACCGATTTAAATGGCAATAAAACCAAATTGAAACTTGTTTAACTCTCTGGAAATGGGAGTGTTTCTTCAAAGCCTTGCAGAACATGGTACATAGGTGCTGTGAATTTCTCACAAATATATGAGATTCACATGTAAAGATTGAGAGACATGATATTGAATTTATTGCATTCAACTCTGGTATGGGAGGAAGTACTACCATATTTAGCATTTTCTAATTAATATATTTCCTTGGTTACCTCTACCTCATGTGGACGTGATTGTCTTTATATTGCTTTTGTAAATTACAGCTTGAAATAATTCTGGAAATTTCATTGGTGCATTGGACATTGCTTTTGTTAATTCCACCTACTTGCAAATTACCCTCATTAGTACTCCAGCTCTAACTTTGCTTGTGAAAGAGACACTTTCTTTCAGACTCGATGGGCTATAATTGGGTTGCCTCACATTAGGTGGCTGACGACAGTTAGCTATTTTGAAAAGTGATCGATAAATATAGAAACATACTATTTTGTAAGTTATTTACTTTACTGCATATAAAAAACTAATGGTCATATTAAAGTGGACAAGAAATAAAAAGTTAGCCATGGAAAAACCCTGGTTTTATTTATTCTTCCTTATTCTGGAGTCTCAATGAGTCAACATCAACAGCAGACTGCTGAAAATGCAATATCCAACATTTTTTTATTCCTCTCAAGTTGCCAGATTGACCCAAGGGTGCTCAATATTGATTGTATTAGTCCTCCATACCCATGAAAATATCAAATCAAGTGACCTTGGCTTGACCTACCCCACACTATCAACACTTATTGCTTTTTACACTCTGCCACTGCGTATTAATTGCTGCAATGGAAAGGTGGAGAGAATGCAAGCATGTCCATGTCCCTATGGTTGCAATTGACCTTAGTTGGACAGTAAAGAGCATCACTTAAGTAGTGGTCTCACCCTTATGGTTACAGTTTACCTAAATTAGGTTTCAAAAAGCTCTAACTCGATTGTGGTGTAAACTGCTGATTTCATTGAATTCTGAGCAATGTCGGGAGCTCATCTAAATTTTCTTCCCATTAGATAGATCAATTCAGTCACTCCCTATAACAATTCAGACACCCCTAAGGTTATTGCAATTTTTCATCATCTGCAGTTTATTGCACAACATTATTTGTCCATACCAGCGAATAAGGAAGGAAGTGTATAGTAAATGGAAGGAAGTCCATAAGGAAGTGTATAGTAAATGGCTGTTTTCAGCTGCAGGAAATGTTTTTAATGTAAGAGAGGGAATCTCCAACATGACCAATTCGAGTAACTTGTTATCTTGCATTACAATTCATTAGTTGATTTCAACTTTACAGACATTTAGAAGTTAAAGGAAGGTTATTTCTAATATTATCCGTGTTTCACTAATTTATTTGCTTTTCATTTCTCAAAGGCTTGGTTACATGAAAGTAATACTTTTCTTTTGTTACACTCCAGTTCATTTTTTGCTAGTAGTGTTAATATGCATGTCAGAAATACTGAAGGGGAAGTTAATGTTCTTATGAATTCATGTTTTATTTTGTAAGTATGACCTTAAAAAGTGAGAGTCAGATTACAACTTTTAAAATGCCTGATATATTGATTTTTTTGTTTCTTTCCCAAATTTAATATTTTGTTTAGACTCGGGAAAGTTTTTCATGAGAGAACAGTGTTTTGTTCTTATGTGAATCGATGAAAATTAGGCTCTTATTTAAATTTAATTGTATTAATTGAGGCTTCGAATGCCACAATTGTTTGTATGTTGTTGAGTACAACTGCAAACGCAGTTTTCTTTTCTCTTAAATTTGTAAAATATAGCATTGAAAATCAAACTCCCCTCAGAACTTGATTTCAAAGCAATGATCCACTCAAACTCGACTTGAGTTGAAAATTTGGTATTTGCACATCTCTAATTATGACCCACCATGGCTTGATGCATTTAGTACTTCGTCTTTGCAATAATAATGCATTCAACAGGATCAATTATGCTGTACAAGTAATGATTTCCAGGTTAGCTGTGGGGATTGTTAGGGGTGTAAATATCCATAAATGAACTGATCAGTATGTTGTGTGTTTTATTATAGCTGTGGATGAAATTTTTTTTTAGAATA
This sequence comes from Ceriagrion tenellum, assembly GCA_963169105.1. Taxonomy (NCBI): domain Eukaryota; kingdom Metazoa; phylum Arthropoda; class Insecta; order Odonata; family Coenagrionidae; genus Ceriagrion; species Ceriagrion tenellum. Next base: position 100,453,233 of record OY720638.1, on the reverse strand, counting down.
GGGACATTAAATATTCTGAATATCGAACTCTGGAATGAGATGAAACAAAAACATGTTGACTTCTCACAAAATCAGGAATCATCAAGATCATATGTTTCCTAATCCACCGCACACACTCAGAGGACCAACTGAGTCAGCTGAGACTTGCCAGTAGTTTCATGAATCCCATATCAAATCTTTCTTTCTGAGACCCTAATACATATTTGGGAATATCCTTCTCTTGTACCAAGTGTTCAAATTTCCATAAACATCTGCTCCTGCAGTAGATTGCTGGTGGTGAAATTCTGTTGATGTCAAACAAATGCAGCATATGGAAGTGTGTATTGAGAACATTTAAGAAATATATCTTATATCCATTCCTTCACTTCTAACTTCACTTTCTTTATCCTCTTTCGTCAAAGTTAGGATACCTGATTGTACTCTAAATCGCTCAGATATTACATATAAACATCCTAGTCAATACTTAATTTCATCATTACACTTTATCCCCCTGGCATGCATCACGTCTCTTGTCACCAATCTATCATTTTACGTTGAGCTGTACCAACTGTCACACTGTCAACACTACAGGTGCGATAGATGTGGTGGATGGCAAAGATGATGATTCCCTCTATCAAGGTGATGGCAACGGTGGTGATGGTGGTAAAAGTGATATTTCCTAAATTTTCTCAACACTGACTTCACTAAGCTGTGTATGTTTCACGTGAACAGCAATCCACCATTGGCAATGCACTGTATTAGCAGATATTCATGGAAATTTGATACTTGGTACAAGAGAAGGATATTTCCAAATATGTATGTACTGCCTCATCAAATAAGAATGATGGCATTCCTGTCAAAGGAGGCTGTGAACATCTATGTGGCTGATTGGGTTGCTGACTATGATATTGTGGATAAATGAAAGGAAAGTTTGGCTTTCTTGTTTTCAATATTGGTCCTTCGTTTTAATCACTTTTCATCTTTGGGACTCCAATGGTTCAGTTGTTTAAATCACAAAATCAGGAGCCTTAGCAATTTTTTCACCTCGACGTAGACTCAAGTCAGGGATTTTAGTCAATATTTTTGGCCCAAGAAGACTTCTACCTGATTTCAATGTTATAAGTTGCTGTTGAACTAACTAGTTCTCTTCCATTGTACTAAGAATAGTGAACAATTCAAATTCACTTTGGTTATTCCAAAATATGAGGCCATATATGTATACTGTTATCAATAAGTTATGTTTGTCTTACATGACATGAAAGTCACACTCATTGGATTTGAGTTTGATACTGTTTGCAGTTAGTGTTGTGAAAATTGTTTGTGGTGGAGTATGTTCAGCAAAATTATAAATAGGACCACCATCATTAGAAATTTATCCCTAAGAAGTAGAAGCCAGGGTATTTCTTAGAAGTGATCTGAATTCGACATTAAGATTCCTTCTTTGTAGTAGGTATATTTTAAGGCCTTTCATGGATAATGGAAACTATGGATAGCTGAGTATGCAATACGTAAATTATTTCTCCATTATCTAAATAGCCAAAATGCTATGTGCTACCAAGCGATGGGAATAACCTTCCTAGTATCCTTACTAAATGTGTTTCTTTTTTAATACGAGCCATTTTTTTCTGGATATGTAGAGAGGTGGTATGTAAATCACTGTCTCACAATTCTGCAATATGTATGTACCAATTTTTTCTTACTATACATGACATTGTTGAGGCTAAAGATTCCATTTCTCCTGATATTATGACTTTGAAAGAGGTGAGCTTTTTCCATATTAATGTTGTGAACTGTACTTTATAGTGACTACTGAATTAATATATGTGGGAAGATATCAAAATTTCTTAAGTGTTTCATATGGTATGAGGTAACTTCATATTCCTATTTTATAAGGTGATATTTTAGTGGCATTCTATAATGCCCATGTACTTTCCTTAAATTTATGGTATATTTTGGTATAAATACCCGTACCATTACTATTTTTGTTTAAATTTCAGAGAGCACAGGGCTGATGGCTTTCAAAGGTATGTCCATGAAATGGATTTGGCCGTGAAAAACCTAATGGCAACCTCGGTCGACCAGGCTAAAAAGCATCAAGGGCCTTACAAAAGAGAGTTTCAAAGAGTAGGGCAGTCTTTTTTAACCATGTCTAGTGCACTCAGAGCTGATGATGCAGCAGGTATGTAAAGATAGCTTGAAAAAGTCTCTTGCAGTTCTCCATTGGCCTTTTTTAACCTATGGTGTTAACATATATGTAATTTTTTAAATATAAAATTTCATATCATACGCCATGTCATTATTCTCAATTCTATCATTCAAATTCTCAACTGTAGTTGATATGCTGAATGCTCTTTCTTTTTCATTGTTTACACCTCTATATTAATGGAGAAACTGTGAGATTTGTTATATCTACAATTTGCTTGTTCTGAGAATGATAAAATTTCTAATGGTGGCAGTCTGTTTTGCATAGGCTGCAATTTAGCTAGCATGACAGGGGATAGAGGCAGGTATCAATCGCCTACATATTTGTTAGTGTGATATGAGAACACTGTGAAGTAGGCAAGAGCTATTTCAGTGCAGATATACATGGTGGCCATGACCTAGTGGTTTTGAAGAACTGCCTTCTATATAAGATAATGAAGAACATCAAACATGAACCCAGATGGAATGTAAAATTGCTGGTGAAAATGATGATGGAGAAAGATTCTCCTTGGCTGTTGATGGGAAACTAGAGAATGGAGGAGAAATGTGCACTGATGGAAGGAATGATGTGAAGAGGACAATTGTAGAAGTGGCTGAAGAGAAACTGGTGACCATGACAGCAGATGCAGAGGAGCCATGTATCTCTATGGAGATTAGAGAACTTGTTGAAGAAGGAGGAAAGTACAAGAATCCCAGAAATGAAGGTTAAGGAATATTCAGGAATAATTTTTTTTTCAGTCCCACTTGAGCTGTGGGTTATTTTTCTGGGGATCATCTCCTAGTTTACACATAGTTTTTATGATGCAGAAGAGAAGCATCAGGTATATTGCAAAAAAATCTGCACGGCAATCCTGTAAGCCATATTCTAGGCAACCAAAAATTTTAACTTTACTTTGCCTGTACATTTATTACCTTTATACTTATGTTAAAGATAGCATGAACCTGCTAACCACCAATGAACAAATACGTGGGCATAACACTCGCCAAAGAATGGACGTACATTTGCATTGTCATTCTACCACTACATACAATAAGAGTCCATTTCATCTAGCTACTAAAATTTTTAACCATTTGCCATCTAATATAAAAAAATGCCCCCTCAAGGGAAAGTTTTAAGAACTAACTAAAGCATTTTTTACTTTATAAATATTTTATAATATGAAGGACTCTTTACAAGAGCTGGAAATTTTACAATTTATGGATTTGCAGGAAATATATACAATGGCATCTGCTGTCTCATATCTTGTGTTATTTTATTTTCTTTTTTTGTGCTGTCTTACTTTTAACTTTCCCTGTAGCCATGGCTGAATCGGCTACTGTATGTTGCATTTTTGGCCTGGGAAAATCTCAGAATGGATCATAACAATGGAAATATCTACCAACCATGCAAGAAGCAAATTGTTGCTATGTGAACAACACACATAAGGCAAATAGCAGCTGAAATTAACATAGGTGGTGAGATAAGTGTGCAACCACTGAGCAGCAATGTTCAACATATTCTTGGATTCAATAAGAGGAGCACAAGAAATTGAATTGAAAGGCATCAAGGTTTACAATGACTAAATAAACTTATACCCCTAAACAGATGACGTCAAAGTCATAGCAGGAAAATGTGATTTTTCTCAAGATCACTGAACTCTAGTACTTAATAAGAATAAAACATGGAAATAAATACAGCAGCAAGTTGGTTATACGAAGTTGGTGGGACTGAAAAATCGGCTCTTCATATTTTCAAGTCTCCTCAGGCATCACTAGTTTAAGGAAAAAAATTCCATTATTTTAATCTTTATTGACCCAACTGTTATTACTTTTGCATGGTTTCTGAACAGTACTCATCTTTAAAGCTTCTTTTGTTCACTGGGACAATAATATGAAGTTAGACGGACAGAAAAATCGGCACTTCATATTTTCAAGTTTCATATTTCAGAACCTTTTTAATAAATTGCAAGAAATCTTTCCCCTTCCCCCTGACTTCTCTGGTCTTTGGAAATAATTTAAAACGATTTATAGTCGTTATTCATGAAAGTATTTGAAATAATGCCTTTATATCACAAGCTAAATGTCAAAAACATTCATGAAATAACTATCATCTCTTAGTTCCCTGTGCAAATGATTTTTAGTTGACGATCATTTTCTTTGCAACATTTTTTCCCAGTTTAGAAGACTTATATAAAGCATGTTCCACACTTTGAATGAGACTCTAGCTTTCTTAATCTGTGGCTAATGAGGATGTGCAAGTGGTTTGGGTGTTTAAAAGAGACATTTGTTTCTAACATCTATGCAGTTAAGGCTGTACCTGGCCTGACCGCACTTCCAAACACCCTTTCTTTATCGCTCAATCATAGGTAAAATGAGCAAGGGACTCAGTCCTTTTAAAAAATCCTTCACAGGTCATCATTTGTGGTTTCCACATTGCCTGCTGGAAATACAAACTTAAGAAGAAATATTATTTCATTCCAATTAAAAATCGCTTGACAACAAATTGAGCGTGATCAGGACATTTTCCATATCTTAATCAGCTCGGAGAGTACTATGTTTCTGGTTCTAAATGGTGAGAGTTTTTGGACAGATGGAGTATTAATGTGGAGGTCGTGAAGAATGATAGAAGAAAATAGAACCTCAGATCGTTCTTTGAGGACGAACAAACCACCCAGGAAATGCCTTCATTTGCAATGGCAGTGCTTCACCAATCCAATTCTTATTGATTTTCTAACATCTACGCAGTAAAGACTGTAGCTGGCCCGACCATGCTTCCAATTGTCCTTTCTTTATTGCTCAATAATTGGTAAAAAGAGCAAAGGGCTCAGCCCATTAAAAAAATCCTTCTAAGGTCATTATTTGTGGTTTGTTCCATATCGCCTGCAGGATATACGAACTTGGGAAGAAATATTATTTCGTTCCAAGCCAAATGGTTTCTCCGCTCATTGAAGTTCGAGTAAGACACATTAACTCATGACCAAGTCCTTTTTCACTTTAATGATTCGTGCTTATAGTTCTATTCTGCAAAATATTAATCCAGTAATTAAATTAAGCGATTATTTTTTAAATCCTTCTATGCATAATCTTGTTGCATCGTGGGTGGGTGCCATTTTATTCAATTGAGTCCTAATTTGACAACTTTGCTAAGCTAAATATAGAAGCTAATGAAATGCCTCTTATTTTAAAAGTGATCACCGAATCACTCCACAATTTTTGGAACTTATTATCCACAATAGTCTGAAAGAGGAACTTCATCCCAAATGGGCATCGTGGAGATATTCCAGATCCAGCATTCTCCATTCCATTATTTAGTTATTTTCTTTCCCCTCTGCAACTTACGCCTGCTATACTTGACTGCGCTGTGGAGCATAAAACACGAAAATGAAATAAGATCAGCAGTTTAAAGGGTAACTTTGTAAAATTAACTCAAGGGGACCCCATGCCACACACCCTAGTGGTGGCATGCTTGGTTTTTTGAACTACCTATGAATGCAGGAATGAATGAGTTGCAAGAGAATCATTGTTATCCCTTAAATCAGGTGACATAATATTGGAAGGAAACTGGTAATAGATGTACTGCTTTGGCTAATGCCTCCTAAACAAATCAAGGAGAAGTACTGGTCATTAAATATCATAATTACATCTTATCTAAGGCATTTATAGTTATCGGATAGTGCATCATGTGATGTGTTTCAAGTATGTGTAATTGTTCAATGAAAGATGATCTGAAACATTCAAATCAGATGCTATGGTTTGCTCTCATCATCCATGCTTGCCCAATATTCCAGCATAAGTAGCAATGGATTCAGTGAGTGATGCAGAAACGTGCAACAACTGCAGCATGACCCATGAAAATGATAAAGGCATATCTTACCTTTTTTCAGCTGCCATGAGTTAATGAAGCTGCGCTTAGCTTTTCACTCTTAAATGATTGGTTGCACTTCTGTGACGTAATTTCTTATGGCCCATCGTCACTCATCTGTATGTGAAATCTCATCATAAATATGCTGCAAGTTGGGTTTTTTCAACCAAATTGCATATGACTGTGTAAGTAATACCATTGGGAAACTACAAAAGAATTGTGTAAGCATTCCATGACATGAATGAAAGAGGCTTGTTTAAAAGCTTTCTCAAAAATTCTCGTACTGAATGATAATATTTGTTGATTAAAGTCAGCATTTAAATTTTGGATAGGTTTTCATCATCAGGTTAAACATTTAAAAATACTAGAATGGAAATATTTCTCTAGAATTGAGGTGAAATAATGTTATAAATATTCAGTTTTGTGCTTTATTTTTTACATCATTTTATTAAACCCCTTTTTTTTCAATAATAAGAATTCTTAAATGTTCCACTGAATTCGGATAAGGTATTTAAATATTACACTATTAGTAATTTAATTGTATGAAACATTGCTTCTAGTTTTTAGGCATTACTGTTCCTAAGGGTAGTAATGTTGATATTTTTCGTTGAGACCTTAGGTAATCACAGATAAGATATCCAAGAGTCCTGTTTACATTGTTGATACACTAATTATGCTGAGGATAGACTGAATAGAATTCTCTAGATCTAAGTCCTAAATTAATTTTGACTATGACTCTTAGCGTGGGTAATTACAGTATATTTCAAAAATCTTTGTCTCAAACTTTTTCATACCAAAACAGATGAATAGGGCATTGAGTGCATTCTTTAGTAATGAATATTGAATGGAACAATATTGAATGATATAACATGATACAGAGGAGAGAAGTTTACATAGCTCGAAAAAATGTTAATGCACATCACATTTAATGTATCGTGTATTGCATGATATATCTACTGATCTCAAATGTAGCAATATATCTCACAATTTTGCAAAACATTTAGTTGTATCACATATCATATTCCTCACCAATATATTTCCAGTTTCACCATCAAATCGCCATAGCAATTATGAATCATAAAACAAGCCATATAACTCGTAATGCTCATTTAAAAATAAAAGGTTGCATGATGTAATCACACATGACATTGTATCAAAGGGCATTATATTAATATTTGCTTGCTATCAAGCAATACCACATTTTATGGATGATGTAGCAAATGGTACTGTGCAATATCAAATATTGCATTATACAATGTAACATATCGAACAAAATCACATGTTGAATATCACTTAGAAGTGTGTAACATGTTGCCTATTTATACAATATCATATATTGCCTTGATATTCTATCCATCCACTTAATATCAAACGAAGAAATACTAAATGAAATGAAGGAGAAATGAAGCTTATGGCAATCGATCGTTGACAGAAGAGTCCAACTTATGGGGCATATAATGAGACATGGGGGGATCCTATTGACAATCCTAGAGGGACATGTTAATGGAAAAAGGCCCAGAGGAAGACCACGGCTCCAGTTTATAGACCAGATAATGAAGGATGTAAGAGCTACGAGAAAATGAAAAGGAAGGCAGAGAGACGTGAGGAATGGAGAGTGCCAACCAGTCAAGCTGCTGCCAACCAATCCTCGGATTGGCCACCAAAGGAGGAGATATATTGCCTTATATTGAGTATCGTATGAAACTGCATGCCATTGCAATATATTGCTAATCTACATCCATGCACTACCCCGTGAGCCGCTGCATGGGTGTGTGGCTGGGGGTGTTAGGATACCAGCTGTGTAAAGATGTTAGGGATAAGGTTTTTGGAGGTGAAGTGGTGATGTGTATAATGGGAGATAAAATCATCAAACTTATCATCGAAAAATGTTGAATCACATCACATTTTTGCCTGCCTATTTTGAGGGCTATTTTTTTGTTTTAATTGTCTTTCTCATGTCCATCCCGTTTCCATAACCATCTTGGATTTGCATGCCATATCATTTGTGCACTTTCGAGTGGTTGATATTTTCTCAATCTCTTCTTTCTACCGTTATCTCATCCTACAATGACCCTCTAACCTCACCGACTGGAAACAAATTTAGATTCCTAGAATCCTGTTTTAAATTTTATTGTACTTGACAAACATTTTTCTTCTGGTCTTTTATTTTAACTGGAATAGTATTGGGAAATTTGTTGTGAACATCATTGTTGCTAAGTATATTTATGGGGATGGTGTTAAACAACACCCTTTTCGTAGAAAAGTAACACCACCTTTGGGAAAAAATTACCCCAGATTTCTACCGAATAATTACCCCACCTTTTGTAGGTCCTTTATGATCAAGTGTTACTTTTACTGTTACTCCAGTCATTATTTCAACAGAAGCACCAAACTGTTGATTTCTTTCATATATTTCTCTTTCTCAATTCTTTCCTCTCATCTCTAGTTCTTATGGCATTTTGCTTAATCCATGGCTTTATGGTTAACCATAGTTATTGAGAGGATATCAATGTTCTCAGAGATTTAAACTCCTGATGAATTTAGTTGTACCCTGTTAGGAAACTGATGTTTGTATTATGCCTTCGTAGGCTATATGGATTGGATGAAGAGAGGTAGGACATATGCCAAGCTGAAGAATGAAATAGTGTATAGAGACAAGGACCTTCAGCTGTAAATGATTAGTGTAGGTATTCCTACTTCCATCTAAGCCTACTTTAACCAGTAGATCACCTTCCTTAACAATAATGACAATGCACTGATGGTTAAGTCCCAATTGTAGGTTAAAATTATCACCAGATTTCTTAACACCTATGACAAAGGGGGCCTTAAAAATTCACTGAGAAATAATAAATTAATTTTTTGTGGACATCTGCTGTGAGCTAGAACAGTGGTTTCTTACTTGCCTAATTCTTGGGTTGTATTGTTTCATGCCTGGTTAAAAATATTAGATATTGAATTGTTGTTTAACTCCAGCAATTGCCATTGTGTTTGTATTTAGGCATGCCAACATCTCAGTTGAGCTCTGCACTTAAAGTCACTGGAGAAGCCTACAATGACATTGGGAAATTATTTGAAGAGCAACCAAAGGCAGACTGGGAACCATTATCAGATGTCCTACATATTTATAAAGGATTACTGTCTTCTTTTCCTGACATTCTCTCTTTCCATAAGGTGAGTTTCTTTGGGTGTGTTCTAGATCTTGAGGTTGAATATACGAGGGTAAGTCAATAGATATCTTGCAAAACTGGACAGAGGCAATAATAATCAAAGTAACTTCCTGACATTTATTTCACTTCTCTACATATTCACCCTGCACATTCAGACAATTATCCCATCTTTTTACAAGTCCTTGATAGCTGGCTGCAAAGAAGCCTTTTGTTTGCTGTTGCAGCCAACAAGTAACCTCTTGGACTATGGCATCATCATTGTCAAAATGTTGGCCCCTCAAATTATATTTTAGGGGCCCGAACAGATGAAAATCACTTTGGAACTGTATGATGGATGTTCTAAGGGTCCCGGATGAAATATTTAAGACTGATGCTGATGATGAAATGCTGACGGTTGTGACTTCTTTATTGACTTACCCCCATAAATTTACTGGGTAGTTTACTTGGACCATATCATATCTAGGGTCTGTAAATAATATTTTATAATGGGGATAGTATTCTAGGTGGTCATTCACAAATCATCCAGTATGACTCTCATGTATCAGTAGTTTAAGAGCTGTGAGTTAAGTTTGGCATAAGTGCCCTTGTGGCTATGGTAAAGTCCAATGCAATTAGCATATCCTTCTGCTTCAGACAATTTTCATGGTGTTACTATCAATTGACACATTTTTTCTCCATAAGTTCAGTTAGAGTTTAATCAGAGAGTAAGTTCTTTGTATTAACCTGTTAGTGCTTAGTGGTATTGTTTGGTACCAGTCAATAGTGTACTACAAAAATGAAATGTGTTGGTACTTCTAGGTATGTAACTGGATTTTTTAAATGTCAAATTTATGTTCTTAGGTTACAGCTTATATTTCAAAGCTTTTGAATCCATAGGTTCCGTTTTTATGCTATTTCAGATGTTGAAAATTGGATAACTTTTCATAAATGTCACGAAACAGTTTTTTTGTGTTGAGACCTTCAGATTTTGTTCAATGTCTCTTATAATATCATTATCTACGATCGAGTGATTTCAAATCTAAATGCATCTAGCTATGCTCATGAATAGATTTTTTGGTTGTAGGTTTATGTGTAGGGAAGTTACAATGATTATTATTTCTGAGGTACTGAAAGGTAACACTAAGCACTTCTCTTGTTTCTTTTTTGTGGGGAGCATTTATGTGATATTTTCTTCAGCTTTGGTATTTCTTCTTAATTTCAATTGCATTTATGTATTCATAATGAAGAAATATTTGAGCATATTGAATTTAGTGTACATTTCATTTATGTACTCCTCGAATACATCTGTAATTTAATTATACTTGAGTGTTCCATCACCCTGATGTCTTAGCCACTCATTCGGCCCCACTCTTGGACAGTTGGAGGTAACAGTAGAAAGTAACTCATATTAACATATATGTTAGTCACTAAATTCTAAGCAAATTATTTTTCTGGGTGTTATTGGGTTAATTTGTGTTTTTAATGGTCTGTCTATATTCATTTTTAGGGTGCTTTACAAAAACGCAAAGAGTGTGAGAGGCTCACAACTGATCATAAAATGGACCCGAATCAACTAAATGAAGTAGCCAGAAGAACAGATGTGGTGTCATATGGCCTGTTAGCTGAGATCAATCATTTTCATGGTGAGAGTGCTGAAGATGTCAACAAAGCCATGAGAAGTTTCCTTATTGAGCAAATAGCCTTCTATGAAAAGGTACTGAGACAATGAGTTTATTTTGTTTATTGTTGCATGGTATTTGGTATGACCTATGTGCTTATATGAGTAAAAAACAAGATTAAGAAAATTTACAGTAGAAGCCCCTGTAACTGTAGTTCCCATATCTAAAGTTTCAGTTATCCGCAGTTCAGATGGCGTGGAAAATAGAGGCAAAAATTTCCTGAAAAATCAACCTCTAGTTCAAATACTTGCCACTCTGTGAGGTAAAATCTGTGTTTATATTTGCTTCCACATCTCGTGTTTGTTACAGTGACCATTTATTATCAAATTGGCAAGCTTTACCGTGTGGAACCTTATAACCTCAAGAAAAAACTTCACTAATTAGGAAATATTGCATGACAGATGTTAAGAACACCAATGAAATTATTTTTTTTCTGAAACTGGAGCGAAAATACAGAAAAAGTGTGATGGCTTTCTCTCCCAAAGGCGCGGTTGGTGAGGAAATAGCTACTATTATATATTGTCCCACCCTAATACTATGAATTATACCGCTAACTTCAACAACTACTGTGGTTGAGTGTGTCGAGGTGTCTTCTGCTAGAATTTTCTATTTGGTGCCATGGTTTTGAGGCCCTCTGGAGGGATTTATTGTTGGTTAAATATGTTTCGGAAATGATGTAAGATGCCTACATTTGCTACGATAACCACAGCATTTTAAATTTTCAACCTACTTCTTGGATTTTCAACTCACCATTTAGGTAGAGTATTTTAGCCTATAGGAAGATTCTTTGCTTTGCTCGGAAAGAGACTTCACACGCTTAAGGTGTATCGTTGGCCGAATACTTTCCAATTTTGAAATCCAAGGATACTTTTTAGGGAAGACAAAGCTCTGATTGATGGTAGGTCTTTCAGGAGGCCATTAATGGATGACAATGATGTAAATATTTATCATTAAGCGATGTTGTTGTGATATGGCGAAATGCCTCTACTTTTCACCAGACATATTCAGTCTTTTCCCTTGCCATGATATTATACATCCATCACTCCTCAAAACATTAGTGCAACACTTCTTCATGCTCTACAAAGTAAGCATATTTTCTGATTTTCTCTGCTGAGGAAATGTGAATTCATCCCTCTCGGAGAATCGCTTCTACCCATGCTTTTGATTATGCTCATACAAGTGGTGGTAAAGTTTAAATGAAAGGAACTAAGGGTTTTCATCTAGTGAAGATGTAAATGATTTGGAGTTTTAAGGATTTGGAATTGAGGTAAAAGGATTCAAAGATTTGAGGAAAGAGGTAATATTCAAGGGATTGGAGGATTTGAATGTCCCATTCCTTTTTTAAACTTATCATGAAATGAAATATTTTTTATCTTCAGGATTAAATTATTGATGAAGAAAAAGTAATATGATTATTAATTGGTCAGGATTTTGAGGATTCGATTGAAATTTAAGGAATCCGTGGATAAAATCATTTCAGACTTTATTTTGTGGAACTTATGTATTATCTCCTTGTGCAATGAAACAGTTGGTAAAAGTTCCACACTAAGCATTTCTTTACACACGATCATGGTTTTGACACAAAGTGGCATTTTCAAGGTGAATAAAACTTACAAGTTTTAGCTGTATGTACGATCAGAGAGGACAAGGGAGGGGGTAAATGGGGCGGGGGAATTCGAGAGGGAGAAAAGGAAATTTACTAAACATTAACATAACTTTAAACGCAGCACAACGCATTCCAAATAGTTTCAATCGTTGTCATAGAATTTGCTAGGTGCAAATGTTTGCTCTTTTTCTTCAATAGTCCTCAATAAATCACAAGTGTGCTTATAATGGATATCACATATGCGTACAATATCATCTTCTCCAATTCTAATTGTGAGAATGGTCTGACCAAATGAGGCCAAGGACACAGATGGCAAATATTTAGGCATCACAGTAGATCATGTTTCATTAAAAGTAACTGTTCAGACCTGTGGATTACTGATCATTGTAATAATGAAATTCAAAAGCTGCCGAAAACATATAGTCTACTCACTGCGAAAATAACTCTTCAGCAAATGGGCAACATTTTTTTATTAGCACACCTTTTGCAACTATAAACATTCATTAAAATGCACCAATTATCATTAATTTTAATGAACTCTCAATTGAAAATAGAGGCGCTCAATCCCTCATAAAGCTCATCCCTACCAGGCCAAAGCTATACAAAAGTAAGCAAATAATCGAACGCATTCGGCTGATACAGAAGATAATTACATTCACACCTAGGAACTTTGGGAAAGGCAATAATATTTGTTAAAATAATAATATTAGTAGCTGTTTAGATGTCATAATTATTGTTTTGGCAGCCAAATGCAGAGCACGATGCAATTTTGCATGCACAGATTGCCACTTGAGTCACTCACCTTATTTCCCGTAATCTAATATATAAAGCAGAATGTATGTATGTATATATGTTCACTATCTCCTCGTGAACCATGTACAGTACAGCTTTCAAATTTTAAGGACTATTTAATGTCTTTCCTGCAGTAATAGGCTACTCTTCGTATGACTAATGGTATTGGGTTCGACCCCAGACGAGTCAATGTGTTTCCATAAGAAATTCCTGCAAAGATCATTTTTATTGCCTGCAGACCATTTTTCTTTTGCATATTGAAATTAGAAATAATGGTTGCATTAAGTCACAACAAAAACCATTGGAAAGATAATTGAATAAATATTCTTGTTTCTGCAATGAAGTTTTGTTTTCCAACTTTTTTACTGTAATTTTTGAACAAATATTCTTAAGATTGTCAAAAATTCAGTGTTTTTGGCTCTCTGTCTCCTTGACAACTGCTAAGATTGTTGAAGCCAACCCTCATATGGACATATGGCGAAAAAGGCCCATCACGTATCATTAGAAATGTTGAGTAGTTTTAATACCATTGGTTGGATTGGATTGGATATTTGGGGAGGTGACCAACAACTAAGGTCAATTACGCTATAGGGGACAGGAAGGGAGAAAAGGTGTAGAGAAACCCAGCATCGGCATTAGCCTGCTTTTAGTGAAAGGTGCCCAGGGGACCACAATTTAATGTCTCATCCAAATAACTGAGTTCTGTACTTGAAATGCCCTCCACAAGACACTGAAGTACAGATGGGGTGTCCTGTGAAAAATATCCTCCTCTGCAGGGATTTGAACCCCTAAGTATTGGAAAGAGCAAACACCTAAGAAAAAGAAAGGACAGTACCTAAACCTCTCTGCTGTGATGACCAAATATACTGGTTTAGAAAAAAATACCAGTGAAATGGATTAATGACGTGCTTCATTTAGTGTCTAGTCAGGCAAAGTCCACTTCGTAAAAAACCCTTAAGTAAGACATGGTGTGTGGGTATATTCATTTTATGAGTGAAACTTTTAAAGGTCTTTAATATAATGCATTATTTTCTGAATCGAATTGCTGTTTTCATTTGAATTATTGAATATCATCAATTGCCATTTGGTTTTCAGTTTTTTGCCTTGTAGATGTCAACTCAACAGTCTTTTCTTTTTATTTTCAAATGAAATCAATCAAAAGTAAAGTTAGTGAGATCTCACAGGATTTTTAAAAATCTAATTAAAAGTAGTTACTCAGTCACTGTATTTAAATGAATGGCTGATTAATTAAAAGTCACATAACATTGTATCTGTGCAATTACCATTATCTGCATCGCCATTGTTGACATATTACTCAATTGATGTGGTGAAGTGTCTGAATGGGCAGTGATTTCAAAGCGGTATTGTTGCTGCCATAAGTTATCCATTTATGCTTAAATGTTGAAGCAGTCACCTTAAAGATTATAAATGGGAAGTAAAATTTGTTTCTGTATATATCGAATAACCATGTCTATTATTTCTTACTCTCATCCCTCCCATTGAGAATCAATGAACATTACGGCTAGTTACTATTTAAAACGCAGGACTACGGCACTTGTTTTGATTTTGGAGACAGCTAAAAGCACATTTTATTTGCTAAAATCCTCAATGGACTCAATACATCCACAACTGTGCCGCATAAAAGCCAAATAAGTCTCTAGATTTCAATGCTTTTGCTCATCGTTGGAGAGAGCTTCAAGTCTACCCCTGTGGATGGGAGTAATAGTTTGAAACTATATCCAGAAATTCTGATTCCACATCCAGAGGCTCTCCCTCTTAAGCCACCAATGCACTGTTGATTCGTTTAAAAAATGGAATTTCAACCAGAGAAATAGTAAAAGGCTGCAATTTAGCCATAAAATAATTGGAAAGGTATTGAAACACCTCATTGGAATATAACTAATAGATAAGAATGACATTTTTCTTTTCTTTGATTCTTTTCCTTTCTCTTGACATGGCCAAATCAGCAAAGCACTCTTCTTTCATAAATGACCGTTACTGGAGCATCCTACCTGAATTCTTTCTTTACCCTTCTCATTCCTGACCTTGTCTATCCTTCTTTTCCCACTAATATTTCTCAGATACCCCAATCGCAATGCATTAAACCCACTCTAATGCTTATCCTGACATACCCAGATTTCATTGCCATGTTATAACATTGGGATGAGAACACGGTTGTATACTGCAACTTATCACTTCCCTAGATGAACACTCATTTGTAGGTATACATCCAAGAAAGTAGGCTTCCAATAATCGAAGTGCCTAAGTTTTCTGCGGCAGTTTCTGAATGGCCTGCATTCCGCGATTTATTCAGATAAGTCATACATGAACGAGAGGACATTTCTGTTAATTAAGTTAAAACCGGCACCTATGCTGCACACAAATTTCAAATTTATTAACACTCTTGCTGCTGGGCACTTTTCGCTGCCGGATAAGTAGAATGCTGCGTATTTTAAGCTTTATTCATGCTATCACAGAAAAATAACTGTATTACTTAGAAAATGCTGTTTATATTCCTTTAAAGCTTGATTCTTCTACCTTTTTTCATTGTAAGTTGGTTGGCATATGTTTCTCTGCAGCTAAGGAAACACGTCAAATGACGGGATTAGCAGCGGAAGTGTTAAACTATATTAGAAATTATCCCCTTATCATTCCTGATTCCCGGGTTTCGGCACCATGAACGCTCACGCATACGGGACCACGAGGATCGTACGCACCGCGTGATAAAAGGAAGGAAGGGTACACGGAATGAAAAACAGGGGAAAGAAAAAGAATGGGGAATAAGAGGACGCTCACCTTAATTCCGCCGCTGCAGATCACTGCAGACCATCGCCGGAGAGAACGCGTTTTCTTGATGCACATGCACTGCTGCCGGTGCGATCTAGTCTCTCTCTTCCGGAGCATATAACACCCCTGGGCGCTACCTTCTTGAGCGCCCTCTTCTTTGTCAAACAAAACAGGGACGAAATAAGGAGAATGAGGGAAAGGAGATGGCGGGAGGATTAAATGAACAATAAATAACAAAGGGGCTCACGCTGGTGCGCACGAACAGCCCTATATACTACCAATGGTCTGCCTCCCAACTTTGGCGTGTCTTATGATCTCGTCATCTAACCCTCCATCTTTTGGAAACATTCGGCCGAAATACACAAGACCATCTACTTATTCTTTTGCTTCATCAATGTATTTGACCGGGGATGATAAAAGTGACCCTTAACACTAGAAGGACGGCAGGGGTCATTAGACCCATTTTCAGAATTCAAATTAATTTTTGTCTATGTAAAATATTTTCAAATTTTTGGAAACTTCGTTACTTTCTCTATTTCTACCTGAAATTAGGTAAACTGGAAAAAATTTAACTCTTATCCTTTTTTGTTGTATTTTACAAGAGGTTATACCTAGAAGGTCATTTGACCCACAACTTGTTGTCACGCTGCATCTTCATATTCCACTAATCCTTAGGCTCTTAATTCATAATGAAGATCATTATATTCTGTGGCATTGTAGTGCTGTAGGTATTGTGCTTGGTTGTGAACCAGAGGGTACCCGGTTCGATTCCGGGTGATGCCTCTAGACACCCGTATCAGAAGTGTAACCTCAGTGATCATTTTTGTACCCGATCTTTCAGAGTATCACAAGTGGCAAAGGGAAAGTAAGTGGCACCGCGTATTACTCTGTGTGAATTTCACTCGCTAATGGTTTTTTATGGGTATTTTTCTTATTTTTTTCATTCTCGCCTCGAAACTCGTGTACTCCCATTGATATGTGTGTCTTCATCCAGCCATGCCTCATGTAGCCATTGTTTAGTGGCCTTTGAGAAACAGTGCAAAATATTATTATCCATCGGCCCAACATCCATTCTATGTTATGTTTTTGTCTCTGCCCGGATCGCATTGCCACCCGACTTCTTCTTCCATGGTGTCACCCTGTTAGACAACATCGTAAAATGTACTGTGGAGCATGGAAAGCTTCAAAACCCTGATTGGTGCTTGTCGAGAGAAGAACTTCTTGTATTTATCGCGTTGATATATGCAAGAGGCATCTTGGGACTGCGGCATATGTCTATAAAAAGCTGCTGGGATAAAACCTGGGACTCAAAAATATTCTTGAGTGCAACACCAAGGGATCGATTCTTGAATATAATGAAACATATACACTTCGATTCAAAGGCAACTCGTAGTCAAGCACTAAGGGCAGATAAGTTTAGTTTGGCTTCTGATCCTTGGAACAATTTTGTCACCAATTCCCGAGCCTGCTACAGTCCAAGCGAAAGCATAACAGCTGATAAACAGCTCTATCCATTGAAATGCAGGTGTCTTTTCATACAGTATATGCCGAAGAAAGCAGACAAATTCGGAATCAAGAACTGGGTTTTGACTGACGTGAAATCTAAATACTGTCTGAATGCATTTCCACATTGTGGGAAAGATAAAGAGAGGCCATCAGATCAAGCATTGGGTGAATATGTTGTAATGAGATTGACTGAGCCTTATAAGAATTCAGGCATAAACGTTACCTGTAACAATTATTTTTCATCAATTCAACTGGCAGAAAATTTGAAAAAAAAAGGAAAATTTCTCTTGTCGGAACCATAAGAAAAAACAGGCGAGACTTACCTCCTTCTGTCTGCATGAATAATGAAATTTATACAAATAGAGTATCAAAAACACTCAGGGCCATACTCTCACAAATTACCAAGTAAAAAAAGAAGAAGAATTTTCTTTTACTAAGTACCATGCACTCAGATGTGACGATTTTCGACACTAATAAAAGAAAGCCAGACACCATCATCTTTTACAATAAAAACAAACTGGGAGTAGGTGTTATGGACAGTATGTGTCGGAAATATTCAACCCGATCAGCTATAAGGTGGTTGCCTGTTTATGTTATTTTTCAATGTACTTATTCTGGCCTCGATAAATAGCTGGGTTCTCTATAGGGAAACTACGAATAGTAAACTGACTCCCAAGAAATTTATTCAAAAATTAGTCGAAGTGTTGGGAATCTCATTTCCGACGGAACCCTCACCTTCATGCTTGATTCAAACAAAGAAAAATTCATCAAATACCATAGCCACATTCCTAAGACCACAAAAGAGGAAAATGTGCCAAATATCTCCAAATTGTCAAAATAAATCAAGTGTATGTTTTCAGTGTAAACAAATATTTTGTGGAAAGTGCGCCGAAAAAATAAACATGTGTCTGAAATGTTCAACAAAGTAATATTTTTTAATTTTTTTATTGCAAAGTATAAAAAACCATTATGCTCATTTTGAGATTTTGAAGTATCTTTTGTATCAAGTAATAATGATGCAATTTCGTGATTAGAGTGACTATAAATTTGAATCTTGGCCATGGAATGTAATTTTATTCATTGTTTTTAGTATTAATAATTATGTATTTATAACAATTTACCATGATTAACCTTTATCTTCCGAGCGTGTCTCTCCGGCACAAAAATTGTGTCCCTAGACTGCTGAGCGTGTTCGTTTGGCACATTGATGGACATTTAAAAAACACTGGTCATTTAAAAAACCCCGGCCAGCAAGGCTTACAACTATGGAAAAACTCAGGATGGTAAAGGTTAATGCTTATATGTGTTGTTAAAGATATAATATGAATAATAATACAATAAAACAGTCTGTGGGAAGATAAAACAGTTTTAAAAAGCTAAAGTGAAGTTGGGGTCAAATGACTCCTAGCCGTCCTTCTACGTAGCGCGAAACTCCCGTCCTCCTAGTGTTAATGTTGATCAAAATGTATAACCCAGGCCAAGCAGCTGAATTGGGCATCTGAAAATAGCATTAAAGCTTCTTTTATGATCTCTGTATGTTGAAATGAATACCTGTGTTTGAAATGTGTGCTTGCTGATTTGCAGTGAGGGCAGTAATTATGATTTAATGTGGTAAACTTTTGTGTTACAGGTGGTGAATCGGTTAAAAGAAACGCTGACAGCCTTTGACGTGTGAAACTTGCCTCTGCATAAGATGGGTATTCATTATGTTTGAAGTTATTTAGATGAATTATAATGTCAGAAAAACGGATTCAAACGAACCAAATACTCTTTACAAGTCTGAATGTGTAGGCAGTGTGGTTGTCTGCCATATAGTATTTGTGATTGTTATTTTCTTGCGGATGGAGCCAGACAGTGGTCATTCATATTGTAAATTTCTTAGTTCACCTTTGACTTGCTTGGTAGTTTTGCGTAGTAGGTATTAATATATTATTTGTGATGAGCAGAATGTATTTTCCTACCCAGATTAGCATAATGCTTTTACAAGCTGTGCTAGTGGTGTTAGTATGTTGGTGGTCCAAGGTGAGGATCATGTTAAATGGAAATAATGACTGATAGGTGTCCATACAGGCCTGTATATTGTTTATTTTACCACATGTTATATGTTTAACTGTTGAGAAACTATCTCTGTATATACATAAAATATTATTCTTCATTTTGTAATGACAATAAGGTATGTATACTGAATTTATTATAATTTGACAATTAATACTGTCATTACAAGTCATTAGATAGGTACGATTATTTTGGATGATACAGTGGGTGTATATCAATGTTCAGTTTGCAATATTACTTAATATTCTTTCTTATTTCTTTGATTTTATTGAGTATGTGTGGCTTTACTTGTTTAAATTGGGAAATGAATTACTCTCAAACACTGTTCAATGTGAAACCAGAAATCATTCTTAGAATTTGATGCATTTCCTAAGCCATGATTGCTTTTGCAATTAATTTAGCATATATTTGGTAATTGAAGTGATTTTGATTTTTGGAGTCATTTCTCAATGATTGTTTTATTTTGCTAGTTCTAAAGACCAAATTTTCAGCAAAATGCTTTCAATTCTCCTCTAGTCATTGTTAATACACCTTCAAGTGATGTACTATGTATTGAATGCAATGGTGTCCCCCAGAAATATTATGCAAGCAAGTAAGGGTAAGCAGCATCATGGTGTAAAAGGAGCTTGTGATATTACATGATTTAAAATGTCTACATATACCATTAAGTGAACTTGAAAACTTAGGTTAGAATCAGTATTGATATGAGAAATTCATATTGAAAAATTCAGTCTGTTCCAAAAATTCTATACCAGTTCCCTCTATCTTTCAATATCAAGATATTTGAGTTTGAATTTTAGTTTAGGTAGATCGAGTTTTTTTATGCATATCTCACATTTTCATTATCTTCAGCATGTTACTAGTCTGAGGTTAATGTTACAGCATTTCTCACAGTCATTCGAATCTATGCAAAACCACTATACCCCCAGAACATAATTCACACAACCTAATAAAATTGTTGTTTGGCTGGTATGCTATTTGTGGTGGTGAAGGGCAATTGAGGTCATTTGGTTCATTGAGGGTAAACGGATAGGTTGGCAAGGAAAGGATTTTTTGGGAAGGGAAGGTAGAGAAAAAACTGGCATCAACTTTAGCCTATTCTTAACGAATGATGCATAGGGGACCACAGTTTGTCTCATCTGACAGACTGAGTTCTGTAGTTGAAGTGCTCTCCACTAGAGATCTGCAGGCAGGTGGAAAATCCAAACTAAAATCAGACAGAGAGCTAAAGGCAAAGGGGTGCTGACCACTCTTGAACTGAATGTTCCATGGGTGGATGAGAGACCAACCCCTTGCTGGGCAACCATCTTCCAAATTTTAACCCTTTCGTGCCGAAGTCTCTCGAAGGAAAATGCTTTCCCTGCTACGTGTAGCATGAGCATTTTCTGTACTCCTCACTACGGAGCTCTCTCAAGGGTACAAATCGCTTAGGTATACCTTTCGCCCATTTTGGAACCCCACTCAGCGAGACACCGTTCCCTTACCCCAGGCACTCGGCTCAACCTCCCAACTCTTAGCAGCCTGTCTCTCAGCAGGAGGCCATTGAAAGTTTGTTACATTAACGTTGTTTTTTAAAAAATAATTCTTTGCTGTATACTTCAAAAACTTATACCTTTAAATGAAGTTGAAATGTAATTTTGAGCGTAATTCAATAAATTTTAACCAAAATTCTAGCGTTAGTATTAACAAATTTAGAGTTCTATTTCGATCTCAAACTATTGAGTTCCACGCAAGAAATCCGTCACTATCAACGCAGGAATTTCGTTTGAAATTTGCTAAGACTCAACAACAAATAATTCACTTCATAAAGTTAAAAATTTTGTAGAGTGAAAAAAATAATTGCCTCGAAAATCCATTGCTCATACAATAAATTAGCCTCGGATTCATGCAGCAAGGGCTACTAATGATGTGGAGGTTCGAGGTCACACACCGAGGAAAGTGTCTAGGCTGTCCCTTAGTTGGGTCGCAGGGGTTTACTCCACACCTAAGATTATTGCTCCGGTATCGATCACTTCCCTTCCTTCGCGTCGGCTATACCCGACATAAGATATTTTGCGTTGGTTTTTCTCCGTCGGTCAGAGCCGACATTCGTTCGTTTGCGTAGGAAAATTCACGTCGGCTATAGCCGACGCTAGGCGCGAAAGGGTTAAAACCAGCCTCTCCACCACTGTTTTCATTAGGCTATACCACCAACTATGCAGACTCTTTTCCAAAGGATCCTTCTGCCTTCTGTCATGGTGTCCACATGTGAGGCAAACTCCCAGCTGGAGGATGGGTGTCTGGGTGAACAGGCATGGGTGGGCATCTATGTCTCACAGGCAGCCGTGAAAATGGGCATGGGCAATAAACAGAGATGGACTGTAGTCGCGTGGGTTTTCTGACAGCCTGCTGGTCTCTTCTCTCCCCATGCCCAAGTCCAGTGCACCCAAGTAGTTACTGGGATTCCATCAAAAAATGTCTATTTGTTTTTGATTTGTTCCCAGGCCATAAGAATTGGAAGCCAGTACTCTTGCCTCCAGACCAACCTGATTCCCTGATTCAAACAAACTTGTCACTGGCAAAGTCTTGAACTGACTGTTCCATGGGCGGATGAGAGACCAACCCCTTGCTGGGCAGCCATCTTTCAAATTTTAAAACCAGCCCCTCCACCACTGTTTTCATTAGGCTATACCACCAATTATGCACTCTTTTCCAAAGGATCCTTCTGCCTTCTGTCATGGTGTCCATATGTGAGGCAAACTCCCGGCTGGAGGATGGGTGTCTGGGTGAACAGGCATGGGTGGGCATCTATGTCTCACAGGCAACCGTGAAAATGGGCATGGGCAATAAACAGAGATGGACTGTAGTCGCGTGGGTTTTCTGACAGCCTGCTGGTCTCTTCTCTCCCCATGCCCAAGTCCAGTGCACCCAAGTAGTTACTGGGATTCCATCAAAAAATGTCTATTTGTTTTTGATTTGTTCCCAGGCCATAAGAATTGGAAGCCAGTACTCTTGCCTCCAGACCAACCTGATTCAAACTTGTCACTGGCAAAGTTTCCTTTGATATATAGGTTTTGTAAGATAATTCTTTCCCCTTCTGGTACCTTCTTCTTCAATGGTGCCCCAGTCCAAATTGGGCCTTGGCCTCCTCAATTTTCTTCCTCCATTCCTCTCTATCCTCTGCCACCCTTCTCCAATCCCTCACCCAAGCAGTTCATATGCATCCTTGCCGACATTATCTTCCCACTGAGCTCGGGGTTTTCCCACCGGTCTCTTCCCTCCCATCTGTCCAATGGATACTCTTTTAGCTGCCCTCTCCTCTGGCATCTGCATGACATGCCCTGCCCATTGGAATCTCATTAGTTTGCAGTAGGTGGAAATGCTGGCTTCTTTATTCAGGCTATATATTTCATTGTTGTGCCGGATTCTCCATGCTCCCTCTATGTTTGCTGGCCTGTATATTCTCTGCAGTACTTTTCTCTCAAATCTGTCGGACAACTCTGCAGATATGACTGTCATTGTCCAAGATTCACAGCCATGAGACAGTACTGCACGGATGAGTGTTTTATATAACCAAATCTTGGTTTTCCTGTACTCATTTCTAGATTTTATAATTGGGAGTAAGGAGAAAAAAGTGTATCTAGCTCTGTCTATCCCCTTCAGGCACCATAGGCCCAAAAATAATTCAGAAGTGGCCTTAAAATGAAGAATATTATAATAATGCAAGAAAAAATTTGTAGATTTAGCAAAAAATTTCATGATTCTTGAAGTGGTTGCCAAGAATATTGTCTCTTACTTACAATCCATTCCCATGAAATAGGATTAAGCATAACATGAAGGCTTAAAAGATAAATCAGGAGCCTTGCCCTTTGGCAATTGCATGAAAGGTATCTTGATATTCTCTTGAAAGACAGGGATTCTTCTCAGTTAGGCAAAGTGGGCAAATAAGAACATATGTATATGGAAGCATGCAAAATTATCAAAAATCGGGAGGAAGTAGGAAATATGCCTAAATCATTAAAGTACTTAGGAGTTGGCCAAATAATTCATGCATGGCCAGCGAAAAATATTTGTGTAGTATTTCCTGTTGAGCTATATGATTGGCATAATGTGGACATTATTATTTGTACTAATTCAGAGGAAAATGAGAATAGTGAATTGGCTGTGGTGATACTAAAGGAAGTATCAATGAAGATGTTTCATATTTTTGTGTTATTTATTTTTTAAAAATATTCTGCCTAATACAAACAGTTCATGTCACTAGTCATACGCCATGGAATATATTGTGCTCCCTTTTCTCCTTTACTGATGGGTGCTTTTCAATCACATTTAACAGATGGCAACCAAAGGAAACACATGGCCTCACATTCACATCAGCAATCTGTGCTGATGTGTTTACCGTGTGGCAGAACAGTCTGGAAAAAGAGATAAATTCTTTGCAAAAGTGGCCAAAACATCTCTTGAAGGATAGAACGAAATTAGTTTGACTTTTTTTCAAGAATTCATCACATACATCCTATACATTGTGGTTTTCTCATTTGTACCGCCACATTTTCCCACCATCACAGGTATTGCAAGCCAGCCCACACACTAAAGCAGCTGAACAGTGATGAGGGTGTGTTTCAATATTCTTGCTTCTGGTGACAAATATACTTGTGGAACATGCTTTGCGCTGAACAGATTGAAATTACTCATTGCTGATGCACAATGGGGAAGTACCACTTGTGCCTCGATTATTTTTGGAAATTTGTTGTAAAGACTTTGGAAGGGCTTCTATTTGAAAATGTTAAATGCTGAACAAAAATGTTATTTCAAAACACCATTGTATTTCCCAGCATTATGCATGGAGTGTGAAATCCAATATTTTCGTACCCTGGGTTTGATGGTAGATCAGTGGTTTCCAACCTGTACTAATCTTACCTTCTATAGTTTACATTGGGCTGTTCAAGGATATGAAAAAACAAGTTCTATAATGGTGGAAGTTGGTTTTAAATAGCTGGGAAAATGTAAATGAGAAACTTTGATCTAATTTAAAGAGTACAATTTTTGGAAATGGGTGACTAAGGTGTGTGCAAATTAAAAAAGGATGGAAAGCGCAGCTGTAGACGATCAGTGGTGCCCAGGAAGTAAAATGCCTTCATCATCTGGGCTACCAACTCTTCAAAGTACCTTTTGTGCCTTCTGGTACTGTGCAGTAAAAGTGGGAAGGTATTGTTATGTTCTATGGGAAAGATAATTATTTGTGTCCATAAAATGGTGAATTAGTGATCAATGCACTAAGTGCTGGCAAAGAAATTGTGTTTTGATTTAGCATCTACTTTTTGCCTTTCTAAATTCAACTGAGCAGGCCTGTGTTAATATGTTAACCTTAAACTTTACTGACTAATGCCTGTTTGAAAAAAGTACATTTTTTGTAGTCAGTGACTAGATTTGTATTAGGTATGGAGGCTGATGGGGTGTTGTCAGTCAGTTTTGAAAAAAATGATCAAGTATGGCTGGGACCAAATATTTAGTCAAGCATTAGATTTTTGTATAAAAGCAGTTCCCAGAAGTTGGGTAATAATAGAAATATTCTAATATCTCATTGCAGGCCTGATAGATTTCCTTGATATTTATTTACAAACCAAATAAATTCCATTCTAATTTAGAATCATTAACATGAAAATGCAAAACAGCTAATTTTTAGTCGGAGATAAGCAGCTAATTGAGATAAAATAGTTTAATATGTCATTTAAATGAGCACAAAGCCCTCTTGAGCTAATTGATTTTCTCCAACTCAACCCTAGTTAATGATAACAATAAAAGTGAAATGATATCATCTCTGAGGAAGATTATTGTTATACAATGCTGAATTCTATTTTTATTGATCTATGAAGGCGATGGATTCTACAGTGTTTGGTTGAATTCAAAACACACGATTTATCTGATTTATTTTTTACTCTCCTATTTCTTCTTTATCAAGTTGATATTCATGGGCTCAAACTAGCTAATTGAATGTATCTAGGGGTTTGGCAAATAAATTTTTATGTTGTGATATGTGGACACTTCTTAGATGGGAGACCCAATCATTAGTTTCAAAGGGAGAAGAATTAGCCTTATTTCTAGGTTTAGCAAACCTTTGCAGCGAAAAGCATGACATCAGGAAGGGGAAAACACATGATTGTCATTGGAAAAACTGACAAGAGGGTCACACCGCAGGGCCCCGTGAAAGACCCTCAGTTCCTTAGCTCACTCATCTGTTTTCACTTTACCCTCCCTGACATCAGACTTCTCTGCTGGTGGGTGCCGTCAAGTTCTGCTATACTTACACTGAATGTAGCTTTTTCCTGCTGATATGTAGAGATGGGTAAATTACCGTGATTTTCATTTGAGGTAAATTATGGTAATTTGTTGGTAATTTTTAATATTCTGCAATTAATAGCTATTAGAGGATATAATAGGAAAGCCAATAGCAATAGCAATGGGTTAAAGGCATTTAAACCATTGTTTTTGCTATGTTTATGCATTAAAAAGAAAGAAAATTTAAAAACAAACTCTGCATCCTACACGAAATTCGACATTTTTGTTCAAACCATTTCGTTCAGGCCATTTTTTTCAAATCTTTTTTATTTTTGAAATATTTGTTCAAACCATAGAAAATGATATCCCCACAAATATTCCACAAGTAAAAATTATTCCACAAATGAGTTGGACGTCTTTTATGAAAATATGTATTGTATTAAATGTATATAGACTTGACTTAAAATAATGTTTATAATACATCAGTATGAAAATATCTTAAACGAAAGTGGATGTTACTGAAAATTACGGTAATTTTCAGAAACTGTGGTAAATTACTTAAATACCATGGTAAATCTCAAAATTTACCGTGGTAATTTTCAGAATGGCCCATCTCTACTGATATGTCATGTGGATCAAGGATCCTGTTCATAGTTTTATGTCATGTTCACTTGCTATGATAAGCTACTTAAGGGAATCAGTTAATTTTTTCATAGGGCATAGAGGAGTTATTCTTGTGCTTGAAGTGGCACAATTAGCCACAGCTAAGCTCATCCATCATTTCTGACCTGTTTATTTAGAAAGAATATTTTAATATCCAATAGACTGCGTACATGAAATTCGAGGAACATCTAATGCAAAGCATTGCTTTTCTGTGGATCGCAGCGGTTTTCTAAGTGAGAGCATATCTTGTGAACATTTAAATCCTGAAATTAAAATCATTAAAAGAAATGTTTGAAATTGACTTGTAACTCAAAATAATTATTCCAAATATCTCGGTTATCCAGTGCTGCCTAAGGAGGGAGTATCTGTGGTGAAGCAATTTTTGTGTCTCCTGTTTCTAGTGTCTTAATGTGTAATTTTCATCTTGCTCAATGGAACTAGAATCAAGGATTGAGAAAAAATATTTTGTTGCTGTTGTTCTCTGATGAAGTAGCCCATCTGTGCAGTGAAATATTTTATATATTTTCCATTAATGTAATCCTATTCACCAAATTGTGAATCCTTCAGCCAGGGACTGACCTATATCGAGGTACTTCGTTGCTGAATATAAAATGGCTTACACTGATTGCTCTGTTATATTTGCTGATATCTGTTTATGCATATATAACTTGAGGATTTAATTTCAAGTGTTTATGTTAGTCTATATGATGTACATATTTTGTTTTTGTCTGTCTGGCAAAGCTATGGATCAAGCATCATAGATTATCTGGATTAGACACATATGTAATGCACTGCCTACCAATGGGGGACGTAAATAATAATTATGACGATGAATTGTTAATTTTTTATTAATTTCATGCTTCGTGTTTAAGTTTGTTACCTGTTGTGTATGGTGTTCCTCTGTATTGATGTTGCTACCTAAGAGCAAAAAGTGGCGATAAATATCTTCAAGAGAAGTGGACTCTTACCCATGTTGACTCCTTATTTGTCATTGGACTCAGCTGTGGTTACTTACCTTGTGTGATACTGCATTTTGTGTTATACAAAGAGTGGTGGGAATGCATTTACTATTCTTCTCCTTTTGGGTGTCTGATGAGTGGATTAACCTTTCACAATGCCTTAAATTGAATTGTTCCTAGAGCTTTCCTCTGATTAAATGGCACCAATGGATGCTACTCTTATACTTATCCATCAAGAACTCTTTGAAAAATGGGAATATTCTCTGTTGCAAAGGAAATGATCCATATTTCACTTCTGCATTTTTTGTATTGAGATTACTCAGTATGTTGTCTTAATCCATGTTGTTTTATGTTACTTGAGTGATTCATGTACCAAATTGACTATTGATTTCATTTCTTGTATTTCTGCAGTGGATGTAACATATGTTATCCATAGACTTTCTATTCTCTAGTTTGTGATATATGTATTATCTAATGTGAATGAAGGAACGTTTATTTTTCTTTTTTCTTTTATTTACTTGTGTATTCTCATTACTAAACAAAGCCTATGCGTCTCTGTCGGAAAAGTTAGGTTTTGTTACAATGTCAATCATAAACCACATCATTTAACAACCAAGAAGAACCTCTCATCTAAAATATATCTAATTCAAGAAGAGAGAAATTGAAAAGTGAATTGTAAATTAAAGACTAATCCCAACTGTCAATAACAAGCTTAGGAAATATGACTTCAGTGATAGCATTTCAGTCATCCAAGTGACCATCTTCAGGGAGCATTAAAATCTACACACAGGACACATTGGGCATGATGCCCAAGATTTCAAGCCCAGCTTCTCTTACACATTGCCTCTGCTTAAGATTCCTAATATTCCTCATCCATAGAGTCTCTTCCATTACAGTCACCCATCACCCTAGTGATCCCCTTAGTGCTACAGGCATAATATGAGAAAAACACTGCTTCATCTTAGGTTTTCCCGGCATATCTGCTGGATAAATGCTTCTCCAGTGACCCAGTGGATAAGCAGGTCCATAAGTCATTCTCCAGAACATCAGGACTGAGGTTCCTGATACCATAGTGATGCAACTTCTCGATTAGGATTGGATGAGAGACACAATCAAATGCTTTACTGAGATCACATGCAGTTAAGGCAAATGAAGATTTTTCCTCAAAAGCGTTCAGAATGATATCAACAACATGCCAGACTGCTAAGGAAGTGGAGAGACCCTTGCGGAAACCAAACTGTGATTTGGAGAAAATATTGTTGTTATCAAAGTGCTCATTTAGTTTGCACATATTTAATAATAATTTCCAATAATTTACCGAAAATTGGAATAATTGAAATTGGCCTGTAACTAGATGGTAAACTTTTGTCGCCCTTCTTATGGATGGGGATCGTTTTAGAGATTTTTAGAGCCTTGGGGAAAATACCTGATTGGAAACAGGAATTGAATATAATAGATAGGGGTTCATCAATAATAGTGCTAATATCATTGAGTAGTTTGCTTGATAAGCCATAAATATCTTTACAATTGGACTTTTTTTGGAATTGGAAGTTTTTAATTACCTTTCTGATATCCTCGGGTGTTATCCATTTCCATTTGAAGGGTGAAGGGGTAAAACATAGGTTATTAAAAAACTGGGAGGCAGTTGCTGGTGAACTGGCAATTTTTGAGATCAGCTCACTGATAGACTCAATGAATAATTGATTTAGATTATCGGGCTTAAATGGAAGTTGAGATGCTAAGTCTGACTGCCCAATTTCCTTGTTAATAACTTGCCAGGCTGCTTTGGTCTGGTTGTCAGCATCACTAATGAAATTAAGATTCGATATCAGTTTAGCACTGTTAATTTTAATTATGTACTCTTTCTTGAGTCTCTGCCAGACATTTTTGTCCACTTCAATTTTAGTTGCTTTGTAAACAGAATGTGATGAAATAAGTTGTGTTCTCAAAATTTATAGCTCGGGACTAAACCATTTTTTGGACTGCTTGCAGAGGCTTGATTACACGCATGCTGTGTAGGATTTCAATTGGAGCTTAGGGAACTATTTTTCGCCTCCAATCGCAGAATGCAGGATTTTGTCTTTGTGCCATGATTTTCTGCCTTAGCACATCCTCGTAGTCTTCTGGTGCCAACTGGTCAACTTTAAATGAGAGAGGACCTAGTGAGGTGACGGTTGTGGCATGAAGGTTGTGCCACGAAGGTTGCAGCACTAAGGTTTGCAGCTCGAAGGTTTGCAGCAGAAGTTGCTGGAAGGAAATGTTGAGTCAGGATATCGATGTCTCAATAACAATGTCTCAATATCATTGGCTCACAGATGTCGTTAGCAAGACAGTATCAGAGCATGCATCTCGTGCATGCCTTGGATAAGTCCTTTGGCTAAGTCCGGAGGGTAAACAGTCTGCAGAGGTTAAACTGTCCAAAGAGGGGAAACTGAACAAGGAGGGGTATATGCTAAAAAAAATGCCAAAATATGCCCCTATTTCAATGTTGACCGGTGAGTATTACTGTTTGAATTATTTTTGGTTTCAAGTTACCTTGTGAAACATTCACAAGCATAATTACTTTGCTTTTGAAAACATGTCTGCCCACTCAGTTCTTGTAAAGTTTAATTATGCAAATCAAATTGCTGCCTCTCAAGATGTGGTTTAACTTTAAAAATACAATTGAGGAGAGCCATGTAATGCTTCCTCCATTTCCCTTGAGCTTGAGGACAGTTCTCATTTACAAATGAATCATAAACATGTTGGGCTAAAGGTTGATTAAATAAATTTATTATCATAATCCAGGCATATATGCCTACCTTTAGCCTTATTCACATGCAGATTAAAACATCCACAGTAGGTCTTACCAGCTGGATTTAATATAGTACATTCACTAGAAATTATTTGGGTGTTAATGCTGAAGCCAGTGTTTACTTTTCTGTACTCACAGACCATGGGCCCCTCATTCCATAGTATGTACATTAAAAGTGATGCTGGTCCTTGAAATTTTTAAAATGTTTATCATAGAAAAGGATGTACATGCTGTATATGATCAGCTGGAGGAAATACTGTGAAGAATAATGAGGAGTGAAAGCTTGGTTGTAATAGTGATAGATTTGGAGGAGTAGATGCTGATGGTAGAGGAGAGTGAGATGTTGGGGATTATGAGTGAGGAAGGAGAAATGACCTTGGTGGAAAAGCTGTGGAGTTTTGTAGAAGAAATAACCTGGGGATAAAAATTGCGTAGTTTAAACATTATCCTAGACATAGGTACACTAAGGGTACGAAATACATGGGTACTACAGACTCAAGATACAGAAAAATTACTGGTAGATTATATTCAGGGTTGGGTGGTTCAGATCCTTTTTTCCTATTGAAGGAAGGAAGGAAGCGAATTTTCCTATTCAAATGAACGAATGTCGGCTCTGGCTGACAGAGAAAAACCAACGCAAAAGACCTAATGTCGGGCATAGCTGACGCGAGGGAAGGGAAGTGACCTATATGGGTGTAATAGTCCCAGGTATGCAGTAAACCCTTGTGGCTCAGCTTAGGGACAGCCCAGACCCATTCCTCAGCGAGTGAGCTAGACCCTACACATCATTAGTAGCCCTCCTTGCTGCATGAATCCATGGTTAATTTATTGTATTTGCAATGGATTTTCGAGGCAAGTATTTTTTCACTATACCAAATTTTTAACTTTATGAAGTGAATTATATGGTTTTTGTTGTTTCTTAGCAAATTTCAAACGGAATTCTGGCATTGATAGTAACGGAGCTCTTGTTTGGAACTCTCAATAATAAAAATAATAATTTTTTTATTCACTGAAGGCAAATACAATATTAGTTTGAGCTCTAAATAGAACTCTAAATTTGTTAATATTAATGCTATAATAACGTTTAAAATTGTAATACTATCAGAATAACATTAGAAATTCATTTAAAGGTATAAGTTTTTGAAGTATGCAGCAAAGAATTATTTTAAAAAAAAACAACATTAATGC
Organism: Ceriagrion tenellum; assembly: GCA_963169105.1. Classification (NCBI taxonomy): domain Eukaryota; kingdom Metazoa; phylum Arthropoda; class Insecta; order Odonata; family Coenagrionidae; genus Ceriagrion; species Ceriagrion tenellum. The sequence continues at coordinate 100,421,778 of OY720638.1, read as the reverse complement.
AACAAATTTACCACGGCCTCCTGCTGAGAGAGGGGCTGCTAAGGGTTGGGGGGGTCGAGCTGAGTACCCCGGAGAAAGGCACGGTGTCGCGCTGAGTGAGTTTCCAAAATGGGCAAAAGGCATACCTGAGCGATTTGTACCCACGAGAGAGTTCCGTAGAGAGGAGTACAGAGAATTCTCATGATACTCGTATCAGGGAAGGCATTTCCCTTCGAGAGACTTTGGCGCGAAAGGGTTAAGTCTATGACTTTCCTGGTGCAGGTCTGTAGCCATCCTGGAGAACTACACTGTGGGAGAGATACACTGTGAAACGTAGGAGATGGTGATGACTCATAGGAATATGAAGTCAATTAGTTTTTCTAGAAGTAACCCAGTGAGAACAAGTTGGTGGAATACACGCAGGGACCACGTGAATATGAAGGTGGAAATTTGGTGGAAATCTTTGGTGGTGTTCACATGAATATGATCACCAGATCCACAAAATTTCCACCAAGATGCCAAAATTCCATGTGGGATCCACATTAGTCCTGTGTGGATTGCACATCATATCCACATGCACCAAAATCAATTAACTGGCTAATTTCCACCGGGGATCCACTTATACTCCACATGGGTCCCACATCAATTCCACGCGGGCTCCACTTCACACACGTTGAATGATTATTTTGTGAGCTTTAACCCTCTTAGTGCTGACCCCTGCCAGCAGTTCTAGTGAGAAATGCAGAGGGTAACTAGAATGAAATGTATCACTCTAGGAAAATAAATATTATAAAGTTATTGTTTAAAATATCCATATGCAGTTTTTCTTATTGCGTATGCATTGAATTAGGTAATAATAAAAAAACGCTTATACTTCGTACAAAAAATAATTGTTATTATATTTGTGTGCTAAAGTTAAACAATATTTTGCGTATGAGCCGATATATCGGCCCGCCGCACTTTACGCCTGAGATGCCAAAGCATATATATCGGCCCGCCGCACTAAAAGGGTTAAAGTTATCTAGAAGTATGCACCTCACTTGAGTTTTTTCACAGTTCCAGGAATTTATATTTCCAAATAATTTCCACACAATTTCCACAGTGGGTAATTGGTGGAAATTAAGAAAATATTTTCCTCCACCAAATATCCTCGCACTAAAGTAGATTCCACGTGGGACTTGTTCAGAACACTCGTGTTCAGAATTTCTCAAGCTAACTAAGCCTAGCGTGTAGCCTCTGAGACTCTAGGGGCTCCCACCTTAATCCCTCTAATAGTTGTGAGTCACTCTATGTCCGCTGGTAGCAGTTTTTAATGAAGTGTGCTGCTTTTCTTTGTATTCTGTTTATTTTTTTGGTTAAATCTATATGACCAGGGTACAACATTCTTGCAACGTATTCGAGGTGTGGCCTTACCAGAGCAAAGTAGCATCTCTCTTTTACTATTTCATCCGAGGACCTTCCTATTGCTTGCCTAACTAAACCTAGTTTCTTTAATGCTGTGCCAAATATATTGAAGAGTGTGATACAGGCGAAATGAAGCAAAAATAGCAGTGCACAAAAGTGTGCTTCTCCCCTTTTTGTTGTATGGTACCTAGTGAAACATGGGTATGTCAGGATAGACATAAGAGTAAACTAAATGCCGTGGGTATGAGTTATCTGAGGAGTGTTTGTGGCAAAAGTAGGTTGGATAGGGTCAGGAATGAGTGGGTAATAAATGAATGTGGGTGAGATACTCCAGTAATGGACATATATGAAAGGAGTGTGCTTCATTGGTTTGGCCATGTTGAGAGAATGTATGAGAGTTGAATAATGAAACAGATATATAAGAGTGAAATGAATGATATGAGAGGGAGAGGTAGGCCGAGAAAGCTATGGTTGAATGTGGTTGAGGAAATTCTTAGGAGGAATATTAGGAGTCTTAAAAACAGGAGGGTGTGTATGAAGCAGTGTATGGGGGTAAATGAGGCAAAAGAAGTTTGCAAGGATAGGTCAGTATGGAGGAAATTATTGAAGCAGAGTTAGGTGTACAAATCAATTGCGTATGGTTTGGTGTACAAAATTAATGAGTGAAACTTTGTGACTGTGCCTACTGCGAAAGGGAAGGGCGTGATCGGTATGTGTGTATGTATGTAACTTTGTGACTGTGGCTACCCTGGAAGGGAATGGCATGATTGGCATGTATGTATGTATGTGATACAGGGGGAAAATGTGATCTTCTGTGGAGTACATTGGATTATTTACTGACAGAAGAACAATATTAGCAGGCTGTATGAAGCAACAGTAGGCAGAGATTGCACATGGCTGTTATGGGATCAAAATAAATGAGATTAAAGAAGTGCACCAAAGATGTGTCCTGCTCATGGAAATACTCCACCTCTCACCTCTACCATTAATAAGTACAAATGTTCATAATTTATTCGTTACCATCATTTCCTTTGATTGCGGTCATTCTATCCACTCCACTCTCGGACACAGTCTAAACTATCTGTTTAGACTGTGCCTGGGAAGAGAAGGGAAAGGTCCACTTCCATAAGGCTCTATGGCATCACGATGAGGTTGCCTACCTCAGTTCATACTTATCCTATACTATCAATATACAGGCCCGTTTTCAACCCTTGTGGCGCTATGGGCAAATTAAACAGGTGCGCCCCCAGGGTGGAGTGGCGATAGAGGCGATTACAATAGTACGTGTGGGCCCTCTCAACAGCTCCAAGGTCAAACTCTGTAGTGGTGGCAACTCTGTTGGCGTCGCTCTACAGCACAACCTTAACGAACATAATACACTTTGGTTTGCTGTGTGTTAACCTCTTATCGATGTTTAATTTTTTCTACCTCACTTTTGTCATCTGGCAATTAACTTGTTTGAGACCAATCTTCTCTTGCACCCCCTTTACGCCCCAAAACCCTCGCACCCCTGGGCAAGTGCCCATTTTGCCCAGTTATAGGATCAGGCCTGTCAATATATGTATACCAAAAGAGAATGCTTGGGGCAGTCATTGAAAGTTACCTAGGTAAACAGCGGTTACCACACATTTTAAGATTTGCATTTTTTTTATCCCAGCAATTATGGCTCCTTATATCTTCACTGTTTTATAATCAACACCTTTCATATACTTTGCTCTGCATTTGCTGAGGATTGGACTTTAATTTCATCGAACCAAATAAAATCCTAAAAGCACAAGCACAGGCTTACTGGAAGATAATTATGGGAATTAATAATACAAACATTTACCCATATCGCAATCTATTAAAAATCATATATGTTATGCTCGGGCCCTAAACGCTTGAATAAAAGCTGAGGTTTAAGGCATAACTGAATTAAGCACTACATAGTGAATTTAAATATTCCGCACATGAGAAATGAATGTCGGAAATGTTTGCGAAGCAGGATAAACGTTCTTCTTTTGTCTTAGTTCCGCGTTCCGTTCCCATGAATGTAATGTAATACCCCGTTCATGAATATTAGAGTTTGCAGCGCTCATGGCCCCGTGCTACGCTTAGAGGTATTGGTCCTACCGCTTTTCCGTGAACACTGTAAAATCATGATGAACTCTGAAGTATTCATGCCCTTTTCCTCCTTGGTCCTTTTGTTCCATTAGTGCCTTTTCGTCTCGCATCGTTCCGTATTGCATCTAATCGACAGTATCGAAATCATCTCCCCTTGCGCCCCTCGCTCCTGCGGCGACCGCTAGTACCAGAAATACCTGTTGGAATTGTGTTCTCGGTGGATGAGGTTGTCAACAAAAACCACGTTGTGCGTTGTGGGACTGGTCGTTGGAGTTTTTGGACCAACTCAGTACCGTGTGTAATTATAATTAAGCAGGTCTTATCTTTACTGCTACTCTTGTTTTGACCTGTGCTTATGAAAAAATTTCCCCCGCCAAATCCTCCATGCGTCAAGGCTGAGATTCCTCAGTAAAGTGAAATGGAAAACATTTCGGAAAGTGAGAGTAAGATCTCTGCTGCTTCTCCGGATAACAGTATAGCCGACGATGGGCCGGCCGAGCTTGGATTGTAAGATTCAGTTCAAATTTTTGTGTATATGCCTTAAATTTCTGTTACATCAAGTCGTAACGGTGTGTTTATGCATTTCATTGAAGTTGATACCGTGGTACACGGGTGGTTCAAGTGTGTTGCATTTGTTAATAGCTCTTAGTTTGTCCAGAGGGAATAAGCATGCTATACATGCGAAGCAGAAGAGTAATGCAAACAAACAGCATGCGGCCAGTGTTACTGGTTTTGCCAAAGTTTTAGCCGGTGGTTTTTGTTATTCGAAGAAATTCATTTCACTTTTTGTGGCTCATACTACTTCCGAATGCCCATAACGTTGTTAGAAAATTATGCATGAGGAAATTTGAGGAACCTTATTTTTTGCTCAGTGTAATTAATATTTCAAACACGTTTTGCACATTTATTGTCCTTTGCTCTTTGTGTTAATATTATGTTTGGAACATGTTCACCTGGTAGGATCCACCAATTTCCCTTCGTATCTCTGCTTTCAAGTAAACTTATGAATTTTTTTCATTTATTGGCATAATGCCTAGTTATAATGATGATTTGTGGAAGTTGATTCTTATAAATCCTCTCCCAGTACGAAGGACATAAATAGTACTTCTAACATTTATGCTACGTGCCAATGTAGAGGATTACTGAATATATATTGAAGCCATGTGCAATGAGACTATGTCCTATTTCTTTCCTCAGCATTTCATTTGTTATAGAAATTCTTATCGCGATCACTATAATAGCTTTTAAAATCTACTCATGTGATAGGGAATTAGTTTGTTAGTAAATATTATTCGTTCTGTTCAAATATTAATTATGACGAGTGCAGTAATTCCTTTTTGTCATGTGAATGTTAAGAGGTGGATTTACTATTCTGTCCACTTGACGTAAGTTATTGAAAATTGCTATTATTAGTGGGCATTTAGAAATATCATTTCTAATTCTAGTGTCAGCTTATCGAAACCTGGGATGGAGGAGTCATCATGTGAGGATGGATCAAAAGACGCACACCTGGTAATGAGGTGAGCTGTTTTTGTTTTTAATGGATGTCATGCACTCAACAACCTAATTCTATTGCCATTGTAGCTAAATTAATACTTGTGAGTAGGGTTTTCATATGTGCTGTTGCACTACTGTTCTATGACATTGCTGTTTCGTGTTTTACTTCAGTATCAATTCTCTCTGCAGTACTGACATGGTGAAGAAGATTGGAAATGGAGAATCAATCCTTGATAAGCCTAATGTAATGCAGGAAACTGCTGATGGTGACTCAGATCCAAGTGAGCCTGTAATTTTAGAGATTTCTGAAATTAGTGATTTGGACTGTGAGAATATAAAGCTTCAAGGTGCCCAGATAGCTAATGGGGTATCTGAAACATCTTGCCACCCGTCAGAAAGGTATGTAGATCCATGTGTGTATTTTTCCCGATATGTGCTGGTGTGCCGGTATGAGTAGGGTTTGCATATATGCTGATGTATACTCCTGTCCAAAAAAATACCTACCACCTCGGAGCCGAAAAATTTCTAAGTCCTGAGTTGACATGAATGTGACAACACAGTCGAACCACGCCCCCTGTGCGGTAAGGCAATAATCAAATGGAACGGGGCCTTCCTCGCCACAGTGGGAGAGGGAGGAGAGGATATGCTTGTAGGGAAAATTTTGACCTGCAAAAGGAAATTCTCAATGGTGGGAGGAGAGCCCAGGTTTCTGTTTGCTTAATGTGTGAGTGAGAATGGAAGGGGGATGGCCCATTTCGGTCTCTCCAAGAGAATAAGACCACTCATTGAGGACGACTGCTAGAAGATGTGGAAAGCCCAATCTTCGTCATGTGTTATGGGAGTTCACAAAGTTATTACGTTTTTATTTCAACTTGCATGCTACACAGTTAAACGGGTAAATGGAATCTGAAGATTATATTAACTACTCGAATTGACTATATTCTCGAAGAAAAAAATCAATTTCCTGGACTAAGATTCGATATTTGTGTACAAAATAAATTTTTTATCGTAGCCGGTATCATAAATGTTTCCTCCGCTGAATTTGGAACATTGGGACTATGCGTCTTTGAATTTTTACGTGATACTTTCCCCACTAAGAGCTTTATATCTCCCTCTTAGAAACATTATTTACTTCAAAGTTGGATTAAAATAACTCTGTACCCAATAATTCTACTGTGAGAATGCTTTTAAACCAACTTCCATCCACTCAACCAAAGAATTCTGCATTCAATCAATTTTGTTTCCCGTTAGAAATTACTTGGGATTAAACATGCTGCTTGCTGGACAGAGACATCTTTTCTCCACATAATGTTAACACTTGGTCCAACTCAGTCTCATCGGTGTATGCTACACTGCAACCTTCTACTTCATAATTAAAAAAAACTTAGGTTGAGAGGTTCTCAATCAAAATGATTTCCCAGGGCAGCGTTTAAATATCAACTCCTTAGCTTATCAGTCATTGGGTTCGGTATGTTGTTTACATCACATTTGGAAAATGGAGCATTAGCCACTGGGGTTCACATTGCAAGTTTTCTGCCATGGCCATTCTAGGAAGTTTTCATTAAGGCAGGGTAATTACATTCCTAAATTTTCCCTGCTTCCAAATTCACCGATTCTTTGCATTTAATTCGTATTACAGAACTCTACAATGACACCGGAAGAACTTCATTATTCTATGGACATCCTCCCTAAATTCAATGACACTGTTATCGTCGCAATGATTATGAGTAAAAATGAAATAACTGCCGATGGTATAATTGGCAGTCAGCTTTGAATATTGGTAACATGTCTTTTGTAATCTTTATAAAAAGGGTATGGCAAAGGAAACCAACTATACTTCGGCTTCTTATCGAAACAGAAAATTCATATTCAAAGTAATAATAAACGGGAAATATTTCCAAATGGAAATGGTTGGCTAGAAAAACCTCAATAATAACTGGTTTTATTTAAACAAGTCATTTTGATTCAATCGTCATATCTTTCCGATAATATATTATTTCTTGTAGCTTAACTTTGTTTGTAGTGATGTTACAATGCCTCCATTTTATTTCTCATGAAAATCTTTAAAATCGACCAATCACATAGCTTTTACACTCAATCCCTATGGTTGAAAATAACTCTTGTCACTTATTTGACTATGAAGTGCCATAAATACTATCTTCAGTCCACTCAATTAGTGAGGTCAGCCTCCATTCCATTATCCTAAATCAATTGTGTTGAGGCAACATCCTGTCGACCCCATATATACATTTCAGGGAGAGCAATAAACATTCTGCACAAAAGAAAGCCCTTCCCACAACCCTAGATTGTGAAAAGGCTCAACTCTTCTGAAAATTACCTAAACAGGTCTCGGGTTTCTTTCTCAGCTGGGAGTGGGCATGTCAGATAAGTGTTGTTTTTGAGCTGTTTCCAATCATTCGTGTTGTTTTGGACTTCTGTTTCCTTATTAGTGAAGGAGAAAGGGGGCGGATTTGATAATTTAGACACTGTCAAGATGCCTCATTCGCAACAGCTTGAAGGCGCTGAGAGGATATGTCCATTCAAGGTGATAGAATACTGCTTTCTCTAACACCATGCTGGTTACCTCTGGTCTCCACTGTTGTATATCTTCCTGTGATAATTTTCTCATTGTATTCTTAAATGTTAAAAATTAATTATGAGCCGATATAATACGTATTGCATTTTATTTCAATGTCTGAAAGACCTCTGTCACACCACCAAAAGCACCAACAAGCCAACAGAGTGCAAGCGCTCTGAATATGGACAACGTTGATCAGGCTGACACCTCTGAAAGGATCACTGTGGGAAGGTGGAAAACCTGAGAGTCCACTGAGGATTCCCATAAGTTAAACATTGGCGTGATTCTTATCCAGTCAAATTTTTCAAATGAATTATACTCTCACGGTTTGTTTATGCAATGCTGCTTGAGTTTTTAGGAGAGACAATCATAAAAATTACTTGGCCACAAAATTTCACGTTCTCTGCTGGGAACTTCGGTAGACTGTGCTAATGCCATCCTATGTTACCTTACCGTTGATACAAGAAACTCCAAAGAGCTGGAAATTTCATATTCTATTTTTTTAAATATATCTCCATAAAAATCATCTAATTAGGACTTTACTGTCACTCATAGAAATATCAACACTAAATGCGAAGTGTTATGTTTCCCTAGGAAAATGGTAAGGACATGACAAAGGCTCCATGCAATGCAGATGGTAATGAGGAGCGTTGTAGACTATTATTGGGGACTATAGCATATTTTCTCATCTCTGCTTATCTAAGAATTTCACTTTGGTATGCCAGGGGCAATGTTGAGAACCCGTTACCTCGGTTCCCCAAGGGAACCCTCACCTTCACGAACCTTGGGTGAAAGAGCCCGACCGACCACTAGACTGCTCCTTCTCCCCCCCTCCAATCTGAAAACAATGTCGCTGCCTCCTCCCCTTGAAATTCTTGTGCAGGCCTCACTGGGAAGACGAGTGGAGGTGGTGAACAGGCTTTTTTTCATTATGGTGTGTTAATAGTTCACATAGTTTTAGTTGGTGAATGTGTGAGTACAACCAGCGCGGGCTTTCCACCACCGGTAGTCATGTATGTTCATTCTGTTTTATAAGCAGAGGCATTAAAATTCAGCGAGGGGGATATAATATTGAACATGAATTGGAGGATACAACCAATATCCTCTCAGTTTCCTGCTCAAAACATATTAGCAGGCGTGAAGCAATTGAGGGGACTTGGCAAACAAATTCAATTGCTGATTAGAACTTGAATGATAAATAAATTAATGTGAATTCATAATTGTGTCTATTTTAAGCTACTTATTCTATTTTCAAAAACTTTGTTCAGTACGACAAAGAAATACTGTCAAATGATTTCCCTGAGGGCCACACTGTGTGGTTAACATGTTTTTATTGTCTCAGACATCAACGATGTGTCATATAAAATATTAAACTCAAATCAAAACTCTTAAAGTGTAATAGAATGATTATGCATCCAATTCAACCCAATTCAAGCCCTCCGAGCGATAACAGTGTGAGATTAATGCCTAGATATTGGAACCTCTTGTATGTTAGACAGTGACTTGTTGTTATCAGAAATGTTAGCATAAAAAAAAGATTTCTACATTGGATTTGACCCTATTCAACCTCTTATCGCGATGGTAATAGACTTTCTGTGGCCTAATACGAGGAAGACCAATCAATTTCAGAGAAGGATTCCTGTGCGCCAATGAAGACATGGAATGGATATTTGAGTTCTCTCTTTCATTCCTGTAGCTTCCGAAAACAAGGACGATTTTGCGACTTTGTCCTCTGACCGACCTTTCTCTCCAAGTCTCCCGACACCGACGGGATAGGACGGACACAATAGACCCCACCCACCCCAGAAATAATCCCTTGCGGGTCAAAAATTTTCACCTAGGGAAGTTCCCTCTTGTCAAGTACGTTCCAAAGAAGGCTTCTTTTTCGTCCTAAGTGTTTATTGCTTTCCCGTGCAAGGGGTCATGGTTCAGCATTGCCACATCGACGTCAACTCGGGACTCAAGGCAGTAAGGTTTTTTGGACACGAGTATACTACTGTTCTATGACATTGCTGTTTCGTGTTTTACCTAAGTATCAATTCTTTCCACAGTACAGACATGGTGAAGAAGATTGGGAATGGAGAATCACTCCATGATGAGCCTAATGTAATGCAGGAAACTGCTGATGGTAACTCAGATCCAAGTGAGCCTGTAATTTTAGAGATTTCTGAAATTAGTGATTTGGACTGTGAGAATATAAAGCTTCAAGGTGCCCAGATAGCTAATGGGGTATCTGAATCATCTAGCCACTCATCAGAAAGGTATGTAGATCCATGTATGTATTTTGTCCCGATATGTGCTTTCATTTTACAGCAGTGAGTTTAACTCTTAAATTCTCTAGCTTCCTTCTAAATTTGTCTTTTATCTAATATGGGATCTTTTTGGGTTTCTGTTCCCCTGGATTGACTGATGTTTTTGCTTTGCCCACTCAAGTATGACCTTGAAAAACATCTTTGTAGTGGTCAACAATATCTTCCAAGGTGTATAGTGAGATGTCCCTGATTGCTCCAATATGTTCAGCCATTAAATGATCAAAAGTTCTATCTTTGCTCTGTCTTTGCAGCCTATCAGTGGTTGATGATCTAAGTTGATGGCCTCCAACAATGACTCATATCATTTGCTACCAAGGAAACAGAAAACTCTTTGCTTTTACAAGTGAAGCCTATGATTCTCCCTCATAGTCAATGATTTTAGTGGCATAGAGAATTAATTTATAATTACCGTGAGCCAAGTTTGTTGAAGTATCTAATGGAAAGCTCAATATATTCAGACTCTCTCCAAAATCAATTTGAAACTCATCTCCTCTTTGAGTACCTGACAAGTATTTCACAGTGCTGTGGATGGGTTTGAGAGAAAATAACTTGTGCCATTTAATGCAAGAAAATTAAATCTAGATCCCTCAAGAACTCTCACTTAAGGTAAATTTAAGTGACATTACCAAGGCATTACCATGAACATGATTGACAGAAGTACCAAGGACACTTTTTTCTTTTGAACTTGACTTCAGTAATGGTGTGGCCATTTTCAGATTTAATTTTCCTGCCTTTTTAACTAAACTATAATGTTTTCATTATTTGGAGTGATAAATGATTGCATGTGGGCAATTTGGATTTGTGCAATTATTCTATTCGTGTATCTCTATACTTATAAAAGAGAAGCTAGAGGGTCCTTGAAGGCTATAGCCCTCCCCCTCGTTATTGGTGAGGGATCTGGGTAACCCAGGCCATTCTCGATCTCTCGGCTGTTGTGTGGCGGCTTCATTTCGTTGAATGTTTGTAATGAAGGAAGGGTGTGCAAGACACACTCCTCCGAATCACCATTATATTTCCCATCTATATTTTTTATTGACTGAACTTAAGCTACATGCTCACAGTTTTCTGCTGAGTACAATTAATGGCAGCATTTAAATTAAGAGCATTTCATCAAGAGGAAGAATCCATGAATTGTTATTTCAGGGTGTCCACAGACCCTTGAAAACCGGGATATTTCCGTGAATTATTTGGTAATTACAGGTAAATCCGGGAATTTTTAAAATTACCATTTAAGGGCGAAAAAAATCCTTATTTTATAATTTAATTCAACCGCGAAAGCCATAAAATATATGCTGTTTGACAACTGTATGTACATGGTGTAATGGACTTAGCGTTGGTATTAATATGTAAATTGAAGACCTGAACTTGGTAAGGCTCATTGTAACGTCAGTGTCACATGTCCTTTTTCCCTCGTTAACTGCGCATTGGACAGTATGACGCTGTAGTATTCGTCACTGGCGGCGTCGTGGCGTATTTTTTTGTGGTGTGCGGCAGTGCTCTGGCAAGGAGTCCACGCCGTTGATATCTATAGTGCTAATTGATCTATGACGACTTACTCCATGAAATACGAGGTTCAAAACAAAGATTGAGTATGCATCCGAATTCTGAGGAAAATTTGTGAGCTTCACAATCTGAATTTGACTGCGACAGCGTGGTGGCAGTCACGCCAACAAGCAGATTTGGTGGTGCAGCAGCGTACAGTCTAAAATCGGGCAAAGGCACGGACACGATTCATAAACAAGTACCTTAACCCTTTGAGTGCGGCATGACGTGATATCACGTCATGGTTGTCTTAACGCAGTTGCCGATGACGTGATATCACGTCAAGGTCCCTGTGAGATTTCTAGCTTTCACTAGGGAACTTAACTAGGCCCTCTAGTGAAAGCTGGAAATTTCACGGTACCATTGACGTAACATAACGTCATCAGCGACTGCGTTAAGACAACCATGACGTGATGTCACGTCATGCCGCACTCAAAGAGTTAAGTGATATTAAAACCTATACATGTACCCATTATTTTATGGCCTGTGTTTCTTTTTCTCCCATTCCATTAATTTCTCCAAAATATTTCGCAGTCCAACATCATTTTCTATTTCTTCCGTGGAGTAAAAATGCTCTCAATTTATGGAACAATCTGAGGCGAACCTTATTCACAGATGCGCAATGCGTGTTCCGTTCCTATGCATTCGCGCAAATATTTTTATATCTACTTGTGGTATTTGAACGTCATTTCTGTTCATTTGCCATCAGTGAGAATTTAAATTAAAGATCGCAACACATTGAGCGGTGTTTACTCGATGCATGTCTCCGCACGTGTAGAAGCACGTACTCACCATTAACATTTTCGGACGTGTGTAGCGGCTTAAAACAAGATCACAGACTATCTCAAGTCAGTGGAGTGCTTACGAAGTGCTATGGGCAACGTGGTGGCTATTAAGCGGCAAGAAGTTCTTGACTCCATCTTGAGAAGTAACTGATTTGGCTAGCCACACCACACAGTCACTTGTAGCAGTGTGCGGTTGGACGCGCCACTCAAGAACTCAAGACTAGCGGTGCACCGATAAGCAAAATAGCCAATTACCGAGTAATCGGCCAAGCATTATCGGCCGATATCGATTAATCGGCCGATTATTAGCAATCTACAGTTAAATGCCCAGCAGCCATTTTTTTGGCCTACCTCGCTACCGCCACACACAGTTTCGTTTCCGGAGTATATATTGAGAATATATTGCGACCTTAGATGGTGTATTGAGGGAGCCTAACTTCACGAAACATTATTCAGACTGGTCCTTAGTGAGAATTGAATGCAAGATGGGGCTTAGAAGACACCCTTGCAGCATCCACACGGGGTGCCCAAGAATTGATGGGACCCCAAAACTACCCGATGATCAATCAGAAATACATAATTTTCATTTTTAGTCTTGTACTTAACGGAAATTAAAATACACTTTGTATAGGTTCACTAGATGGGTTTATTGGGAACGACCATGGTTTCGTCACATAATGACATCTTCAGGTGAGATCTTCATTATGTGATGAAACCATGGTCGTTCCCAATAAACCTATCTAGTGAACCTATACAAAGTGTATTTTAATTTCCGTTAAGTATGAAGAGGTTTCACAAAGTTAAGCCTAAAGTTATTAGTTATATTCTAGTCTTAAGCCTGAATCACGCGATCATTTTTTCCGTCTCTTTTAAGGGATAGCTCCAATGTTAGCTTTTCAGGGACCGTGACAATGATAGCTCGAGCTATCATTTTCTGAATCACACTGTCATTTTGGCCGTCCCTTTTTCCATCCCTTTTCGCATCATTTCTACATGTTTACTACGTTTACTATTCTCATTCCATTGAAAGCCGAACGTGGCATTAGAGTCACTCTTTGAGGCTGAGCGCTCTGATTGGCTAAATGGTGGAGTTAGCGATGCCTCCAGGGACGTGCCCAGTGATGGAAAAAGCGATAGGGATCCCTATCGCTAGAGCCATCCCTGACTTTGTTCACGTCACACGATCATTTTCGAGCGATCATTTGAGCTATCATTGGAGCTATCCCTTAAAAGGATCAGAAAAAATGATCTTGTGATTCAGGCTTTATATTTTACAGCAATATGATAATTGGCCTATTATCAAAGCTGATTAATCAGCCGCTACCGATTAATCGGAAAATAGGCTGATTAATCGGTATTGGAACTATCGTCTATTTACCGATTAATTGGTGCAACCCTACTCAAGACGCGCTACCAAGTGGTTGAGTATGAGGGAGGAGTATGGTGAGGGTAGAGCTCACCCCAGACTAAGCCATAGGCGTGTGAATTTTACACATTCAGGGTAAGGGGGTCAGTTCTTTTCTCTGGGCCTCCTCGCACTTCGAGGATTTTTGTTTGGGGGTGTCCGAAGGCTTCGCCCGGATTTGAATCCGAGACCCTCTGATCAGCAGCAAGGCGGTCTACTTTACTAATAAGCAAACATAAGCCCAGAACCACTGGACTGAATGAAAACAGTTCACAACACCACTCCTACATGCCCAGTCCCCAGCTGAGGAAGAAACCACGGCCCCATGTAGGTCACTTCTGAAGATTACAGCCTTTCCTGATGCCAGGATGGTGGGGAGGGCTTTCTTTTGTGTGAAATGTTTATTGCTTCCCCAGAAATGTATTTATGGGGTTGAAAAGGTGTTGCCTCAAAACATTGATTTTGGATTAAAGAGTAGAGGCTGAACATACTTTTTGTCCTGGAGATATTTAAGTATTTAAGACACTCAGGGTGTCAAATAATTGACATACAGTTATTTTTAACAGAAGGGATTTAGTGTGAAGGTTGTATGTGTAGTCAGTTTCAATGATTTTCAGAAGTAAAATTTAGACATGATATCACCATTAACAACAAAGTTTAGAAACCTTATTGGAAAGTTGTGAAGATTGAAACATCACTTGTTTAAGTAAAACAAGTTTTATTTAAGTTTGTATATTATTCAATTTCCAAAGGGAAACATTTCCCTTTTGTGATTAATTTGAAAAGAAATGTTCAATTCCAATAAGAGTCCGAATTTGTTGGTTTACTTTGCAATAATTCTTTTTTTTTAAGATCATGAAAGAAGTGTAGCCAATTCTCAAAACTGGTAGTCATATAACCCTACAATAGTAGCCATAAATAGTTTTTACTCTTAGTTATCAGGGCAATAGCAGTGTAATTGAATTTTGAGATGATGGCCATTAAGTAATAAAGGTCTTTTTGTGCCATTGTATAGCTCTGAAAGGTCGAGTAACTCCAAGGAATTTTGGAGGTGGGTAAATTTTTGAATGAATTTACCCTGCATTATCACATCTTCCTAGAATGGCCATAGCAGGAAACATGCAGTATAAACCCCAGTGGCCAATGCTCCATTTTCAAAATGCGATGTAAATAGCAAGTAGTTCAATTATGATAAGTTTTGAGGTTTATATTTAAAAGCTGCCCAGGGAAATCATTTTGAAATTGTCCCTACCTCTCGACACAGGTTTTCTATTGGAATTATGCAGCAAAAGTTCTCAGTGTATCAGACACCGAAAAGATGAAGTTGGACCAAGTTATGACATTGTGTGGTGAAAAGATGTCTCTTTCGGGCAACCAGTGTTTTTAATCCCTGGTAATTTCTACTGAGAAACAAATATTGAGTGAGTGCTCAATCATGGTTGAGTGGATGCAAGTCTATTTAAAAGCATTCTAACAGTAGAATAATTGGGCATAGAGTTATTTCAATCCCCTTTAGGAGTATATATGTTCTGTTTATAAGAGGGAGCTGTTAAGCTATTTAAGGGAAACAGTATCAAATTAAAAATCAAATGCACATAGTCGCTTTGTTCCAAATGTGGCAGGGGAAATTGGTATGTTATCTTCTATGCTAAAAAATTATTATTTTTATTTAAAAATTGAATTGTAGTCTTGGCAATGGATTTTTCTCTTTCCGAGTATGGCATTTTTTAATTGCATCTTCAAATTCCTCTTACGTGTGTAATTGTGTATCATGGAAGTGTAAATAAACACATGAATGCACTTGCTAAAATGCGCTTTGTGAAATTTCATCACACATTTCCAGAAAAAGTAAGTAAATGAAGGGAATATTTGAAAATTGTATCAACTCATAAAAGAACAAAGTAACTTACCACAGGATCAATCATGGTATGAGTTGCCATGTAGATTTTGAAACCGCAGGAAATTCCAGTTATCAAAAATACATCAACTCTTATATAATATTAACTGTCCATATATGTGCATTTGAAATAAACTATTGTAGCGATACGGATCTAGCTGCAGGGATAAGGAACAAAGAATGGGCTTTCTGTGTCTTCCAGCAGTTGTTGCCAACGACTGAGAGCGACCGAAGTTAGGGACTGAAACATCCCCCTTTTATTCTTACTTAAGTGTTACTTAAGGTACACATTAAGTGAAGAGAAGTTCAAGCACTGTCCCCACCCCTTGGGAAAATCCTTTTGCGGGTCGAAATTCGTAGGTGTGTTAACATATTTGCCATACTGGTAATATTGTTGTTATGAAAGTATAACTCAGACCTTCATTACATCATTAGTTTCAGAATGAGATGAGGTTTACAACTTTTCAGCTGTTCATGAAATAACTCAACATGAAAACATAGTTTTCATCATTATGTTAGATACATGTTTAGCTAACTTATATCAGAATCTTCAACCTCCAGGGTAAATGTTATGAGAATGGCAATAGCATTAAGTTTGGCTTAGGATTTTGAGTGCCAATAACGGGGTCGTTTTTCAAATAAATTATCATGAAAGTGCGGAAAGTGATGGAAAAAATATTCTTAATAATATCCATAAATGTAGAAAAGATCTTTCTATCAAATGCATTTTATATTTTAAATTGGTGAACCTCACATGTGGATAGACCTTCATGAACTCAATGGAATTAGACTTTTTAAATGGACAATAGGGTCTGCCTGATGTGTCTGCATCATCCCCTGGTTTTTGGGCCCTCTAGCATTACTTGGTGAAGCAAACCTGGGCAAGATGTACTACCTTGTGGCAGTGGTGGCAAATAGTACTGCTTGATGGGCAGTCTCAGCATGAAGTCTCTATGCTAGTAGTCACAAAGTGGGTGAAAGCTGGTGGAGGGGAATGCAAGGTCATTGGGGAGTTGAAAGGGATGGAGTGGGGGGGGGGAGGATGGAAGCTCTGCAAGGGAAGGATACCCAGTGAGGGATACACCTGCATTAAGATGCCCTCCAATGGAGAGCAATAGCATAGGAAGAGGGGATGGTCTAGGAGTGGGGGAAAGGATTATCCAGTCAGGGGTTAACCTGTATTGAAGTGCTGATGGAGGGAGGTGGTTAACACAATGCAGATGCCTTGAATTCAGGGCGTTGGTCCCATTATGTTTCTCAGCCTGTCATCTATCCCCAATTAAGTGGCTAGACTCCTCTTCTCAGTGACTCAGAATTTTTTTGAACAGCCTATTTGCTCAATATATTGTTAAATATATGATATGAAACGCCCAAAGAAATATTAAAAATTGAAAAAAATAATTTTGCAAGGCAGGAAGTTTTCAAATTTTTTTAGCATTGAATGTGTGAATTGAGAGTTGTTGTCATTAGTGATCGGGAGTTGTGATTCTTAGGACAAGAAAATGACATTCTTGCATTAAAAGGTGCGATAGTTCACATAGAATATCAATCCTGTAGAGGAAGATACTGGTTTATGATTAGTGGTCTTCATATGTCATTGGTATTTCCACGAGTCAGGTGTTTTCGTCAATGGAATATATTTGACACTTGAATTTGGTGATTTTATTGAGAATCTCACGACTTTGTGTTCTATCATCTCTGTATATCATGTGCATTATTCCGTTGTTATATAATTTATTTCTGAGATGTGCCCAGATTTGTCAAACTTTGAATTGTTGGTATAAATTCTTACTAGTTTGAGGCATCATCTCAAAAGCATATGTGCATTCGAAATGCTTCACACTACACATAAACCCCCAAAAGTGAATATATATGCTATTCTCCAACGAATTTTGGAGTCACATGGACCGAAAAGCAGGAACCAAACACAAGTCAGTGGATAACTTGTGCAGTGTTAATGCCGTCGGAATTGGTGGATATAATATATTTGATATTCTCCAATTTTCACGTCCATTATTTTAAAATAACAGAGCTTTATTTTTGACTTGGTCATGCAGGGTCTCTGATTGGCCTTCTTTATTTACCAATCAGCCAAAATCTGGTCAAATATGCAATATTGTGATTTTTTTTGCGAAAAACTAATATGAGGTAAAAATTACAGGATAGAGCTGATCTATCATTTCTTTTATGGGACTTAATTGATAAATAGGAGTTAGTTCTTTAGTGGCTATTTTGTAATGTGTCCACCTAGCGATTTGGCAGAACCAATAGGATTTATTGGTTCATGGGAATGATTCAGTTGGTGGTTTTAAAAGTACAGGTGGAAGTACGTGATAGTTTGCATTAATGATGTTGAAATAATTTGCAATGAGATTGCCTTCGCATTTTAATTAATGCTTCTCTCCACAGTGCCAGCACCGATGATAACAGTGTTAATGGACGATTAGTCAATGCTGAGTCCTTAAGTACCCTGGGAACCATTGTGTGTGACTCTGATTCAAGCGAGGCAGAGATTTCTTTGATAGGTGAATTGGACAGTGAGAAATTAAAGCCTCAAGGTTCCCAGATGGAAAATGGGAATTTGATGTCATCTGACGGACAGTCCAAAAGGTATGTAGAATAATGTGGTTTTCCCTCGAGTTGGACATCAGTGGAATTGCGTGATCATACATTCCTGTGTGTTGCTCGCATTTTACAGCAACGAGTTTTTGTGTCAATTTATGTCATTAGTTCGTCGGGTTTTTCGATTTGCAGTTGGTGGTGCATTGCTGAATAGTGAAGTTATTTTTTGGCAACTAATTTTAGATGCCTTTATTTGTGGTACTTAAATGAAATTGAGGTCAGAAATGTCGCAGGGAATAAAGGTGCCCAAGTCGATGTTAGGGTTTGCGGATCCTTCTGCCAATCCCTGAACCCTTGAGGTAATGCTGAGGTCAAGGGTCATTGGGTGGTGGGCATTTAGGAAGGAGCAACAAACGTGTCGAGACAGAGGTTTATTGGTGTGAAAAGGCTGGTAGTAAGGTTGATAGATCCCTCTGGGCATTCTTCAACCTGCTGTGGTTATGCTGAGGTCAAAGGTCATGGGATGTGGATATTCTGATCGGAGCTAAAATGTGTTTAATTGTTTATATGGGTGCCCTAGTCGATGTTAAGGTCTAGAGATTCTTGTATCATTCCTTAACTCCTGTGGTAATGTTGAGGTTAAAGGTCATAGGATGGTGGGTGTTCAGAGAGGTGCATCAAGGACTGTCTAATATGTTAATCAGCATGCCTAGGTATGTAGCATGGTTGATCCCTTTTGGCATTCTGTGACATGTGGTAAAGTTGAGGTCAAAGGTTAAGTGGTGTAAGATTTCCAAAAGGTCCAAGCATATTATTTATGTTCGCTTTATTTGGTTACTCAAGGAGGTCGTAAGGTCTACCGATTACCACAGGTATTTATTGACTTCTTGTGGCTATGCTTCGGTCAAAGGTCAGGGGATATTGGAATTTAAAAAGGAGCCATAAAAGTGTGGAATTATAAGTTTTTAAGGGTGCCCAAGTACAGAGATGTCGATAGATCCCTCTATGAATTTCTTGACCTCTTATGGTTGTGTTGAGGTCAAAGGTCGAATGATGTGGGAATTCAAATAGGGACAACGAATTCGATGTTTTATGGGTATAAAAATGTGGCCTAGTTTATAGTAAGTTCTACAGATCCACCATTGACTTCCTTGACCACTTGTGGTAATGCCTAGGTCAAAGGTCATGGGATGGTGGGCATTTTTGTAGTTTCAACTAATGTGTCTAATAATAGCATTATTGGAGTGTAAAAGCTGGGATTAAGGTTGATAGGTCACTGAGGGCAATCTTTGACCTCTCGTGGTAGTGCTGAGGTCAAAGGTCATGTGTTGGTGGTCATTCGGGTAGGTGCAAGAAATGTGTGGAGTAATTGATTTATTAGAGTGACAAAGTTGGCAATACGGTTGATGGATCACTAAGGCCACTTCTTGACTTCCTGTGGTTTTGCTGAGGTCAAAGGTCATGTGTTGGTTGGTATTTAAGTAGGGTCAAGAAATGTGTTGCATAATAGGTTTATTAGTGTGACAAAATTGGTAACTAGGTTGATGGATCACTTAGGGCATTTCTAGACCTCTTGTGGTTATACTGAGGTAAAAGGTCAGGGAAGGGTGGGAAGTGGGTATTCAGATAGAAGTGACTAGATTGTTAGTTTGTTAGTTGGGGGAGCATTCGTCAGGAGCTCGGACACCTAGACCTTTAGTGGTCCATTGTGCCAACCCCGTTTTAACCCGCCTGCCACATGCAGACAGGGGACGAGAGCGCCACGGTGAAGGTATGAATGGTCACCCATCCAACCCTCGTCCGGGCCCAACATTGCTTAACTTCAGTGATCTTATGGGAACTGGTGTGTCAATGAGGCTAGGCCCTTGCCCCTAGAAGTGACTAATGTGGTGGACAACTGGTTTTTAAGTGTGCCTTGATTTGCAATTTAGCCGGACCAATAGTATTTTTAGGGTCATTGGAATGATTCGATTGGTGGGATTTGGTACTGTAGTGGTTTTAAAAGTACAGGTGGAAGTGCATTTTAGCTTGCATGTATGATGTTGAAATAATTTGCAATGAGATTGCCTTCATGTTTTAATTAATAATTCTCTCCACAGTGCCAGCATGGAGGTGGGGAGTGGTAATGGACGATTAGTCAATGCTGAGCCCTTAAGTACCCTGGAAACCAATGTGTGTGACTCTGATTCAAGCGAGGCAGAGATTTCTGTAATAGGTGAATTGGACAGTGGGAAATTAAAGCCTCAAGGTTCCCAGATAGAAAATGGGAATTTGACGTCATCTGACAGACAGTCCAAAAGGTGTGTAGATAACTGTATTTTTCCCTCGGATGTCCTTGAGTTGGACATCAGTGTGAATTACTTGGACCTAACTCGCACTGTCAATGGTAATTATGACTAGTGAAAGTGTGCGTTTGGTTCACATCATGTTGTTGTACTAGAATGCTATGAAATTCTATAATCTCCACAGTACTGTTTTTGCGAAGAAGAATGGAGAATTAACCCATTGTGACCCCAATGTAACCATGGATGTAACTGATGGGGAATCTGATTCCAGTGATCCCATTCTTCTCAATAGTTCAGACATAATTGATTCAGACAGTGTAAATTCAAAGCCTCTAGGTGCTCAGCTGGCTGTTGGGCTTTCTAGACTTTCTTGTTGCCAGTCAGGAAAGCATGTAATGTATTCAGCTTCTCTTAGATATAATTTTAAATAAGTCCTACAACACTCAATTGAAAGAAATAGAATAGAATAGAAAAATGTTTTTTTAAATTATTTTAATAAAGATTGGTGCCCTGAAAATCACAAGTATATTATGTTTTGAAACATAAGCTGTCAAATGTACAGGAATTCAATGTAATGATAATATATTTTTCTACTTCCTCAAGTTTTAACTGGTAGAAATTTATACTTATGTTGGTGAAGTAAGATTCAAATTAGCTTAAAATTATAGCAGGTCACATTTTGCAATGGAAAAACTTCCCTGCTGTTAACGCAGAACATAAATGGGAAAATTAAAGGGCCAAACTTAAAAATTCAATGGAAAAATAAACTTGGGATACACTATGCAGTATAAATATTTCTCGGGGGATTAATGAAGCAAAGCACACATGGGAAAATGTGTGGTGATAATCTCATTGCACAGAAGAAATTTAAAATTGCAGAGAATAACTATAGTTGTTCTTCCCATATGGGGAGAAATATCCATTTGGACAGTAGTCTCTTACCATAATGCACATGTTAATGCTGGGCCAGAAATTTTCATGACATTTCCTAATGGGGTAGTGGGTATGTTTTGCAAATGTACTTTATAATTTTCCATGATACAGTAGGAATTGAATAAGAGTACAAAGGTGGTGGTGATGAGGTAATTCATGTGGACTGTGAGGCTCTATTGGAAAAACGAGTTGGATGAATGAAATACCGCCTGAGGAAGTACATGTGTGTCCTGTTTTCATTTATGCAGACATTACGAGGACCTATGTAATAAAAAAAATTGTGAAAATCAAAGGTGATGGATCATGGTAAATGGATAGATGCATATGAAAGTTACTGTGTGTCACACTCAACGGTCTAATGTGTACCACTATGCTTCTTTTTTGAGGGCTTGGAGGTTCTTCCACCTTGGTTCATCTTTCTGGTGATGAAGTTTTGAATCCATTGTGAGATGAATCTTCAAATGAGGATATGATTTGAACACGATGATTCTTCCATTGGACCCTGGTCAGAATATGCATCCTGCAATGGTTGTGAAACGCTATTGCCAGAAAGATGAACCAACATCAGCTGAACCCAGAAATCCTCCAACCAGACGCAATTCAGTGCTGTGAAATCTTCCCATAGAAATGAATGTACTGCTTGGCTGTAAATGCTCTTATTTGTTATAAAGTTAGGAATTTGTTTTCCTGATACACTTCATTTTGACTTAAAAAGCAAATGCTTGCCTCCTTGTCCAGTATATCATTTGCTGAATTGTGAAACCTGTTTCATTTTATTGTTCAGCATGCAGCTGTGGTGATAGACATCCCATTGGCCGGTAAATGTCTTTTCTTTTGTATTGTACCCTCCTTTGTAAGTGCCATGAGTGCTCCCTGCCATCTGAATAGGGAAAGTTAGAGGAATGCAACATACTGAAATCAAATGTTGATTAGTGCAGTCTAGGATCCTGTTTTATGGCTGAATTATTTATCAAAAGGCCTATTTTACTGTTTTAGAGTCCATGGGGAGATGTCTTCATCAGGAAGCAATACACATGATGGAGTGTCGTCTGAGAAAAGGCTTATAACTAGGTAATGTATATGATAATTCTTCTTTTATGTAAGATGTTTGGTTCATCATTTTAGCCTGTGTGGTGGATTTCAGTTCTACAAATGTATGTAGTGATGGATTGGTTCTTGGTTCAGTTCTTAACTTTTATTCTCTGCTATAGGTCTTAGTTACGACAGTGTATAACTCTTGCTTTCCTCTTTTTTATGTTCCAATATATGCTATCTTAATTCATTTATATGCATGTCTGGAATATCACATGAAGTAAATCCTACTATATCATGCCCTTAAAGCATAAAATGTCCTAAAAAAGAGACTTGAAAGTATGCCATAGTTATTAAAATCATTTAGAAGATTTTTTATTGGTGATGGAACTTATCTTGTAAAAAAGTAATTTTCTTGATGTGGGTAAAGAATGGGAGAACCAGATATGATTGAAGAGGCATAATGAGTGCGGGAAAAGGATACTGAAAAGCCCATTAATTTGTCAAAAGTTATAATCTTTAAGGATAGATTTCTTTCTATGACTGGATATAATATTTGATTGAAGAAACGAAATGGTAGCCAGAGGCAGTGATGTGTTTATATAAAACATTATTTATTCAGGAAACTTTCACCTTTATAAAAATATTTCTTACATTGTTTAATTACGAGCTTGATACAGATGTGGAGGAAAGTCTAATTTAAGTCATGGAGAGTTATAAGTTTATAGTCAATCAGAAGTAGCATTACTTTGGAGTTTGATGAGAAATAATTTGTTTTTGTAATTGCCTGCATCTATTCTAAATATGCAATTCAGCAGTCATGCAATTACAAGAAATAAATGGCCTAGGGAGTAACAGACTACTTGAAAAAAAACTTGAGCTGGTGGCACTGCAGAAGAGACTGCATTTGGAGGCTTATATAAGAGTTGAACAGCTTTACGATATTCAAATGTGGGTTGAAAAGTGATAGTGAAAGTAAAAGTTTTAATGATTAATTTTTTTTTAAAATCTTACTTGAACTCATCATCATTCTTGTTGGTTCTTTTAATTTATATGAAAACAGCTAATGCTTGTGTCATAATTTAGTTTAAAGTTGAGGTTTGTCCCTCTACATGAACATGTTCAAAGCGTAAGGATGTTCTGGAATGTCCTCTGGTTGCTGTTGGTTGACATTGAATGTATCTGACCATCCAAGGTTCAAGCTATTCTTTACAGGTGGCTAGTGGAGTCACTTGTAAGATGATAGCTGTTTTGCTGATGTCATAGCTTGGGCTTTTACCTTTTTTACGGTGTGCTGAATGCTAGAATGCATTGTGTAGTTACTCTTACAAGGAGACATCGCGTAATAGTAATTGAGGATGAAGGCAAGACAAATGTTATCTTAAAGTGGAGTAAAAATGCCGGAAATTGGTAATGTCTTTCCGCCCCACGTTCCCGGGTTCGTGAGAAAATTACTAATAAATAATTTCGTCCTAACCAAATACTTACGATTTCGCACCTTTGGCAGCAAGGCGAAACGGCCGAGGTGGTTAAGGCGCTAGTTCCTATTATGCCGGGTTGTAGCGGGACGACGCGGGTTCGAGGCTCATACCTGCATACATTTTTTTCGCTCGAATATACTTTGTAAACCACGAAAGATGCCAGATTCCGAACGTATACGACAGTAACTACGGTTTTTTTTTGTTTTAAAATTATTTTCTGGAATTTCTACTGCCCAGAGTGTTGTAGACAATTGTGGAGTTTCTATCATTTGCTCGGAAGGAGAGTTGCAGGAGAAAGGAGCATCATTGGTGGATTATTTCCGATTTTGAATACTTTTTGATACTTTTGGAGACGAATGACTCCGATTAGTCGTGGGACTTTCTGGAGGCCATTAACGGAAGACAAAAATGTTAATGTTTATCTTGAAGCGATCTGATTGCTTTGAATTTCCTAGAAAACATTTGCATCTGCGTGTACGCAGATCTTGGGGAAAACACATTTCTCTTACATTTCTAAATACCTTCCTCTCCTCCAATAATTTTGATGCAAACCTTGCATAACTTATCATTTCATTGAACAATGGTGAATATAGCTGATGGTGGATCAAAGAATGGATTTTAATTTTAATGCATTCTGGAGTAGCGTGGGCAGTCAGTTTGATTTCCACTCCTCTGCACTCAAAACATCAGCGCTATTTTTTTCTCCATGAGATGATGGGTGGTTCAAGTTAAGCAAGAAAAGTGAGTTAGAGGAAAACATATATGAGACTTTATCTTGAGGAATACAACAAATGCAACCTTACTATCAATTGAAGTCATTTCATCTAGTTTTTGAGATGACATGAACACTCGTAGGAATGCTAATTGCTTTCAAATAGGCTCATGCTGGAGACATTTACGTCCATACATTATGCAACACAATCATAACAGATCATCTTCCTTTTTCACATCTTGAAAAAAATCACTCCTTTTTCGTCTTTAAAAATATCACTCCAGTTCTCCTTTCTATAAGATCACGAAACGAATATAGCTGATGCTGAAAGTTGACCCCACTGTAATCTTACAATAGTAAGCATTTTTATTTTTATTCTGTTATCTGGACAATGGCAGTGTAACTGAATCTAGGTAGGATGGACATAGAATAATGAAGTTCTTTTGGCATCATTGTAGAGTTCTGAGAGGTGGAGTAAATCCAAAGAATCAATGAATTTAGGGGCAGGGTAGATACATGAATAAATTCTCCCTGCCTTAATCACATCTTTTCAGAATGACCAAATGAAAAATCAAGGCATAAATCGTGCGATACAAACCCCTGGGGCCAATACTCTGTTTTACAAATGTGATGTAAATTACAAATAGTCCAACTGGTAAAAGTTTAAGAGTTGATATTTGAGAGCTGCTCAGGAGAATCATTTTGATACAGTCCCTACCTCTCGACACTTGTTAATTTTGGAATAATGAAGCAGAAGTTTGCAGTGTTTCATACACCGATGAGACAAAGTTTGACCAAGTCTTAGCATTGAGTGGCAAAAGGATGTCTCTGTCTGGCAACCCGTGTAATTAATCCCCTCTAATTTCTACCGGGCAACAGTAATTGAATGAAGGCTGAAGTTTGTGGTTGACTGGATGGAAGTCATTTTAAAAGCATTCTAATAGTAGAAAAATTGGGCATAGAGTTATTTCAATCCACTTTTGAAGTAAATACTGTTTCTAAGAGGGAGCTGTTAAGGTATATGCGGGAAAAATATCAAATTAAAAAAAATCAATGATGCATAGTCACTTTGTTGCAAATGCAGCAGAGGAAATTTGTATGATACTGGCCATGCTGAACTATTTATTTTGTTAATCTAAAAACTTTAATTGTGATCCAGGCAATGGATGTTCCTCTTTAGAATTTGGCCTTTCAATTAAAATCACTCTTCTATTCCATTTCACATGTGACAGTGATTACTTCGTGGTAGTTGGAATGTGCTGAAATGTGAATTTTCTCCTGGTTTTACTGAACAGTCTCCTCTGTTAGGGTCTAATATTCAATGAATGCAATATTTCCACCTAGGTTACTATGCTGCTTATTTGTCATTTTGGTTCAGGTTCCAAGCTTAAGAACTGGTGGAAAATAGAACCCAACAGGCTCATCCCTAGTTTTATGTGGTATTGTTTATTCTTTTATTATTTGCCTCTGTATAGTCAGGATATTTCAATGATAGATTCAACAATTGTACCTCTTTCAGCCTTACTCCTCTGGATGAAGCATATCGAAAAGCTGTTGCTGAAAAGGGCGCAGGAGATCTGTTATTTGTGGACACTCAAGGAAGCCGCACGGCTGCTGCTGGTGTTACTAATTCAAGTGACCCAATTGTAATTGATCTCCGCGAAGATGGTGACATGTATGAAGACCATAGTAATAAACAGGATTACAGAGAACAGTCTGATAGCAGTGTCTCGGAGCTCTCGGCATATGAGTCAGACAGGTATGTTGTTTTCCCATAAGATTTCTGGCTAAAAAAAATATGATACTGTGTTTAAATTAACTCAACGGTGCTGGCCTGGCAGAAGTTGCTGGTTTACATGTATGTCATAACTAGAACAGTTACTGGATGAAGAATATTAAAGGGAATCGGTTGGTGTAGTGGCTAGAGTACTCGCCTACCACACGGGTGGCCAGGGTTCAAATCCTTGCAGAAGCGGATGTTTTTCAGAGGAACCCAATCCCTACTCGAATGTCTTGTGGAGGGCACTTCAAGTAGAGTACTACGTCTGTCGGATGAGATGTTAAGCCATGGTCCCCTTGGCGCCTTTCGTTTAGAGTAGGCTAATGCCAATGCTGGGTTTCTATCCAGCCTTCCTCCCTTATCTATCTCCTATGGCACAGTTGACCTTAGCCATCGGTCACCTCCCCAAATATCCAATCCAAGAATATTAACCAGGGTTGAAATTCGCTATGAAAAAATCATTTGACTTGACCGGGATTCGAACCTGGATCTTCCAATTGCCTGTCAGGTGTGTTAGCCAGTTACGCCACCAAGCTATCTTCCTTCAAGGCAAATTTCGAGGGGGGTTTTTGCGAACTAGATGTTCAGGCTAACACACCTGACTGGCAATTGGGAGATCCGGGTTCGAATCCCGGTCAAGTCAAATGATTTTTTCATATTGAATTTCAACCCTGGTGTATATGCACCCATGCGAGTGACTTCATACCACATCACTTGTTAAATGCAATGTTTGGAAATTTTCCAAGAACATTAAATTTTTCTTAACTTAACATTGGTATCTTAGTGATATGTGCAGTAAAAACTCAAATTTACATAGTTGGAGGGATCAAGTAGTAGGTAGTAGATAAAATCAGTGTGTAAATCAAGAGGTGGCTAAGAGGTGACTACAATGCAACATTAACATATTTATTTAGGCTGCATCTTAACTTCAGCTTCCTACAACCCATTGTCAACATTTTTTTGCACACACTAAATTATTCAGGTTTTTAATACAACCCTCTTATCCAAGATGCTTCTTTCCTTTTTTGTGCATTTTTGTGTCTTGGAAAGCTTCAAATCCAATTTTATCCATGCTGTATGTAACTAGGGTGGTTCTTGTTTTTGGTAATTTGAATTTCTTTTACAACACCACCTAAATTGTTACCATTCGGTTCTAAAATGTAAGGCTTAAAAAATAAACAGAATATTATTGTAACTGGATTAGAGAAAGACAGATCACACCCAGAGTGTTCAAATTTTGTCATTTGTTTTCTGGCCATTCCTGATTAGTACGAAGCGTTTGAGGTGGTCTTGGGGAGGAGCACCAGAATAAATAGAATTTACTGAGATAGTAACAAAGAACAACTCCACCGACTCAGTAGAAAATGCTGTCATTATCCAGTGTAAAGGAAAGGTCACACAGGGTGTTAAGTGACAGGTTTTAAAGATTTTTTGGTAAATGTCCGCTTCCGTCACACACCTTTCAAAATTTTTTTTCGATCCTTTCCACATAGGGTATCGCTGCGAAATTTATGACAAAAATTAGAAAGATGCCGGTATCTAGTGATAATTTTATTTTGGGGGAATAAGTAATGTACGATAAATAGGAAATTTTCACAGCTTGAGGTGACGTTTTTCCCGGCCGCCATTGCACTGTTTCCACTTTTGACCGCAGTGTGGCATGACAGTCGCTGAGTTGTGTTTACCCACTAATATGTTCCATGTTATAGAGACATATTTTCTTGAAAAAAATCTCCCTCGAGAGGGTTGATGATTAGAAGGGTGGAAATAGGTAGCGTAGGCATGTTGATACGTATATTTTCTAGAAAAAAATCTCCCTCGAGACGGTTGGTGATTAGAAGGGTGGAAATAGGTGGTGTAGGCACGTAGAGACTTATATTTTCTAGAAAAAAATCTCCCTCGAGAGGGTTGGTGATTAGAAGGGTGGAAATAGGTAGCATAGGCATGTAGATTGTATATTTTATAGAAAAAAATCTCCCTTGAGATGGTTGGTGATTAGAAGAGTGGAAATAGGACGTGTAGGCACGTAGAGACGTATATTTTCTAGAAAAAAATCTCCCTCAAGACGGTTGGTGATTAGAAGGGTGGAAATAGGAGGTGTAGGCATGTTGAGATGTATAAAGCGTTTATTGTAGAGGTGAAGTTAGAAATATCCCTCTGTTGGAGCTTTCGCGAAACTGAGAAAATGGCGTCGAAAAAAGACAAAAATTGGTCATTTTCTAACGTGAATATCTCAAAAACCTGTGGCTTAACAACTTTGCTGTAACTTTTGTTTTGTACTGTGATTCTTCAAGAACTAAACTATGTCACAGTCATTTTCCTTTATATCACCAATTTCCGGGAATAAGTGGTTGAAAGGTGTGTGACGGAAGTGGACATTTACCGATTTTTAATTCCTGAGTGGTGGCATTGGGCTATGCTCTCAAATCTATGTTGGCGCTCATTTATCAATGCTTATTTTCTATTTCTGGTATGTCTTCGTTATTATTTTGCCTCCATCAATTCATCTTTTCCTATTGGTTGGTATTTTTGTCCGATTAGTATTTTCTGAACATTTGCATAAAATTTGGCAAATTCATGTACTATAATGACAAATATGCCGAAAAACTCTATACCATAGCTATTTGAAAAACTACCATTCACATCCATCACAATAGTAATAGTTTTTCCAATAGTGATGTCCTCCAAGTACAAATTATTGGATAAAATGATGAAAGTATTCTGCCCAAGTCTGTAGCTTGGTTTTCTCCCGAAAACAGGAGAAAAGAGCTTTGTAGGGCGCCCTTGTGAGCATTCTCTCCCATCTATAGTCTGTAGCGAGTCTCTCTGGGAGAAAGGAGAAACACGAAGCATCTGGAGAGTACGACCCAAGTCTGTATGCTCGGCGAAACGCTTTCTGGCACCCCAGATCGGAGAAAACTAACGTCGGCCTGCCGAGGCCGGCGTAAATAGTCTCCCAAGGAGAAAACTACGTACTACTATAGTGTTTTTACATTGTGACCAATGGTAGTAGAGTGTTCCTGATGTTTTGTTTGGAAAACAGCAAATACTCTGTCCATATGAGTCTGACTTTGTCGTACATACACCCTAACATGAGCATATTTGTATACTATTCATTAAGAATTGGGAGGAGTAATGAGGACAAGTACATTTAACGTGTTCTCTTATCTATTTGTATATTCTGAGAGTGTTTTACTTTTAATCTTAATTACACTGCTGACACAAGGTTAATCGCCACCGCATAAGAGTGATGCTGACATAATCCTAATCTTTGTATGGACTAGAATAACTTGGGCACGTCAATGAATATTCTGAATATGCTGGAATGTTTCTCCGGGATTTAGGAACTCATACTTGGTGTTTCAAGTGATATTGTTTATAGTTTTACCGACAGATTGATGCTAGTGTAATGTGTAATCCTGAAAATTTAAGTGAAAATCATTGGAAGCTTTCAATTTAAAAATGGTGTGTTTTACAATGTGTCGGTGCTTTTGGTAAGGCATTGGATATTTCATACAAATTGTGCTGGGTGTTTATCGATTGATAGGAATGTTTACTTGATCTTTGGATGCTACTTGTGAAATAACTTGTGAATTTGATGTGCTTGTGGAGTGGTGATGCTGATTTAAGCTAGTGAAACGTGCAACCAATGGCTAGTATTCTGTTTTCAATCTTCTCAATCATACATTATTCATGCAAGTCACTCATTTAATAAATGTATTCATTAATTGCATTCCAATGTTAATCATTATTCTGGATTATATCCATGTATCGCTGTTTCGACAAATGATATTCTAATGAATTTAGCCCAGAGTGTGATGCTTTTTCTCTCTGCTGAGATGATTTGTGGTGTTGATGATTGCAATTGGTGGTTGGATGATACTTTTGAAATACCAGTTTTATGTGCTGTCAAGTGGTTAGGCAGATTACAGTTTGCGAAGGGTATAGCCCTGTGTTCAATCTTCTCAGCCATCCACTTTTGGTATAAGTAACACTTTAAAGAAGGTGCTAATTAATCGTATTGAGTTTTCGCCAATTATTCAGCAGAATTATTCCCATGTATCGCTGTTTCAACAAATGCTCTTACAATGAAGTTTGTCTAGCCAGTGTGATGCACTCTCTCTGCTGATATAGTTCAATAATATGCCTTATCAGTGTGTTTGATGATGGTCTTGGAGTACGAAATTGACATGTGTAGTTGAGGGGTCTGGCAGATTAATGTTTATGAAACGTTGTGCAACTGATGGATATTTCTCTGCATTCAATCATCTCAATCATCCACTTACCATGAATAACTCATTGAAGCAGTGTGCTCACTAGTCACATTACAGTTTAGACAATTATTCAATAGAATTTAGAATATTATTCAATTCTTGCATCGCTGTTTCAGCGAATTTAATTCCAATGAAACTTTCCCAACTAGTGTGAAGCATACGTCTTTCTGCCGATATGATATAATTATATGCGTGATTGGTGAGACATAAATCATTGTTAAAACATAACAGAAACCCGAGAGCACAATTTCCATTATTTAAACAACTCCAGCCGATTTTTCAGTTGCAGAAATGAAGCCATATCACAAATATTCCCCTTCAGACTATTTGTAAACAAAGCAGAATGGCCACAGTACTCCCACCAGCATGAAAAGGTACAAGCAATTTTATTGGCTCCCAGAAGTAGGTCACAGAAGTTCAGCCCATAATCAGCAGTGGCTTCAGAATTTTTCATTCCCCGACTTTTCTCCATCCCATTCAGGTGGCTGAGTGTACTCCACTTGGTTAGAGACTTGGGATGGGAGCTAATTATGGGATAGAAGTCATTCTCACATCGCGCCTCGCACAAAGTTAAAGATTTGGGTCCCAGGGGAAAAAAATACACTTAGGCATGATTTGAACCAGCAATCTTTGTACAAGTCTGTGAGGACACTATCATGTCACCATTGCCCCCAACTTGTAATTGGTCTCAAGTCATTGAGTAATTGCTTGATTAGCTGAGTTTAAATTGAAGTCTGCAGTTCAATAACATAAGGTAATCTAAGAGGCAAGAAAATTATGCATGGATTCATGAAATGGCTTATTAAACTGAAGAAATAAATAAAATTACCATATGCTTGTCCTTTTAATATGTTTTTTCAAATCACCAGGGACATCCAAAATAAATTATGTAAATATTTTAGTCATTATGCCATGGAGACACTGTTCACTCACCACTGTGTATATTTTAGTATCTATCACATTTTGTTGAAACCTCATGTTCTTCAGCCATACTTCGAAAAATAAATGCAAGTGTAAATATGTATTCTAATTTGAAAACCAAGTAAATTTTGTATAATTTTACAGGCTCTGATTTTTACATTAGGAAATCATTAGACAATTTGTGAGAATTGGCCTATCAGTAAATCATAAATTATTAATTAATCACCTAACGATTAAAAAATAAGAAATTTAACTAAAATGATGAAAGAGTAAAAGCATCAGGTATTAACTTGTCCTGACAAGTTGACACCTACATGGCAAAATGTGTCACCCTTAGCCGCTGTGTAGTCCTCGTAAGCCGTTCTTTTAGCAGCATTATCGTCCTCATTTACCTCAGGTTAAACGATGTATAACTATTGCCTAACCTTGTGTTTCTGTGTTACTCGAGCAAGCATTTCTGGTGAAGTTTCTAATTTCTACAATTTCTTGTGACTGGCACTTATCCAATAGCAGAGTCATACTGGGATAATTGGCCAGATTTGAGTGGAAAAATACTCTGCTGTATGTTCTCCATAACTGATGATGAATACAGAAATACTAAAGAGATGTGGTTCCATGTTTCTATTTGGGACATTGGCATCCTTTAGGTATCAAATGAAACTTGTATTTCCACTTTTCTCGTCCCTATCTTAAAGCTCATGCAGTCTTAGTTTCTGGAAAAATAGTCTTCCACAATCACAGCGTCAGCAATGGGAGGATTTCACCTGTATGCTAAGGCAAATCCACTATCCATCTCACTGTTACGCACTCCAGAACTCATGATTGAA
Source organism: Ceriagrion tenellum (assembly GCA_963169105.1). Taxonomy (NCBI): domain Eukaryota; kingdom Metazoa; phylum Arthropoda; class Insecta; order Odonata; family Coenagrionidae; genus Ceriagrion; species Ceriagrion tenellum. Next base: position 100,389,469 of record OY720638.1, on the reverse strand, counting down.
GTTGCTACTTGCAAGATGATCCATACTTCCCTGCTCTTCAGTCGCTCAGCAGAGCTCACCACAGAGCTGTGATGTCCTTATCACGTCAATGAATTAGTGAACATGTTCATTTCATGAAGGAATTCAAATTTTTTGGGTAAACTTTGGACTTAAATATGTCTGTTCTATCTATGCTGGTAATGCTTTGTGAATTAAGATTTTTTTTAAATGCCTGTCGTAATAGAATAGTTGAACTAAAATTAGGGCTTAACCCTTTGCTCTTGGATGTGATTCTGGCGATTCCCATAGTCTATTCTGTATTTAATTTTTGAATACCCCATTTTTATGAGTGGCGGCACCAGAATGAAAGACTCACTATTTTTCTTCATGTAAACTTATTTATTTGAAGATTTTTACAATGAAAATGATTTATTGTATGAAGCAGTTATTCTAATTTCTCTAATTTTTTATAATGTGATATATTTTGAATCATTCACCCATGTGAAGACCCCTTAACATTCACAATTCTCACATTTATAAATTCTCTCTCTTCTTTCACCTTTCACTTTCCTATTAGAATAAACAACACAATCTTTATGTTTTTTATTAGGGTGAGGAATGATTACATGGAGCTTTCCATCTAAGTGCTGATCTGGCTTTTCGGATGATAATCTACCCCTGGGAATCTGTGCTCCACCTCTGAATTCCCCCATGTTATCATGCACCTGTTTCCGAATGAATTTTACTTGCTATACTAGTTTTTCATTTTTCCTTTTTTGGCAGTCTTTGTACAATATATAGGAACTAACAAAACTGACCTCAAGCCCACAGAAAAACAACTTACACCTCTATTTGAGAGTCTTTCTCGTAAAACAGTATATTTGAATAGGGATTTGCCAAATCAACTCCCCCATAAACTTAGTGCAGTTAGTCACAACCTTGGGTTTGAAATTCATGCCTTTCCTGCCTTCTCCAATCATTCCAAGTGGATCGATAGTTCTCTCTGGCTAATTTTATGCCTAGCATACTCGCTTGTCTCAAAGGTTATGTTTTTTATCAAAATTTCAGTAAATACAACTGAAAAAATCCTTTGGTGTGGTGCATTCAGTAGGAACTAGGGGTCCGACATGCATCTGGCCATTTGAGAAGGGTCCTCTTGACTCTTGGTCATTTTCAGATACCGCAATCCACTTATCTTTTTCTGGTCTTCCGCAATAAACATTTCTGTCACAAGATGTTACACCATATTTCACAGTGTTATCCCTATATTTCCATCACATTCACTTGTGTAAACAGTTGCGCGTCTTCGTTTTGTCGTCACGACTTCAACATCACCGTCACTGTCAGTGCATTCACTCTGATCTTTGGGTGAATGCCAGGATGTTTTCCTTTCCTTGGTTCCACTCGGACCAGTGCTAAGTTCATCATCTTCATATGCAGGATCAGAGAATTCACTATCATCCCTATTATCTTCTTCAATAGTCACTTCATTTTCAATGTAAAATTCTTCATCGCTGCTTTCAAACACTTCAGAAAACTTATCCATCCTCAATAGTGGAAACTTGTTGTGATTACGGGTCTACTCATGGATGAATCATTCATCCAACTACAGGTCGAGCATCGTTTGAGAAAAGAACCCATGTCATGAAAACAGCTGTGATATGTTGCTAAGAATATAAGCAAACCTCTGGAAAAAGATGGTTATTAGTAAATCCCTAATTGCATACAAAGTTTCATCAGAATCTAATAAGCAGATGCGGTAATTGGATATTCCCTTTGTGAGAGTGTATGTTGCTTTGGGAAGATGATGGTGTCTAATTAAAACCTAAGACTTGCCTCCAGCAACGGAAGCAAAAACCTCTGAGAAAAGACTCTAATTCGTATATCCCTACTTGCCTATCAAGTTTCGTTGGAATCTGATATTCAGTAATTTGATATTCCCTTTGTGAGAGTAAGGGTGAAAGGGTTGTTTACTCAGGGTAGATGATGTGGGCTCATAAGAACCTGTGATATGCTTCTCAGAACTTAATCAAAAACTTTTGAGAGAAGATGATGATTGGTAACTCCTTCCTGCCTATCAAGTTTAGTCTGAATCCTATATGCGATAATTTGATGCTCCCTTGGCGAGAATATACATAATTACGTTGTTTACCAAGGGATGTGATGAGGGAAACTGCATGACTCATCACATGGACCATCCTTCTCAAGTTGTTGAATACGTAAAAGACAAGAAATAATAGGCAGCTGACTGAAGGGAAAAAGCACTAACAAGACAGTAATCAGATATAGGCAATTATCTGCATTGGTGGCTGTATTGGTTCTAGATGGGATTGATGTGTAGTTTTGTTATCGATGCACATTATTTATTTATAAAAATCCATGTATCATCATTATAATATATTACTTATCCATTCACGCTAATGGCAATAAGAGGATTCATCAAAAAAAAACCAAATCCCCCATCCCAAGCTGCGAATCTCCGTGTCAAGTGTGGTTCGACAAACTAGCTGTTACAGTGTTAGCCATGTCGAGTCACACTCGACATCCGAGTGCAAAAGATAAAGGAAATTTGGAAGAGGTTACTGCACTCAACACAATCTAGCTTCATCCTTGACCTTCCCATGAAATCCACCCCTCAAACAGGTGAAATCAGCTGGTATTGCAAGACCTAAAATTATTCTTCCCATGTAAAATCTTAAATTTTCAGTCGTAGTGATATGTACCTGCTTATCAACTTAGCATTCTCCTGACTGAAGCCCACAACACTTGACCCATACCCTTCTATTGGAGTCTCTTCATTATTTCGTTACTCAAGGTCCCTGTCACCACCTCCCTTTCTGCTGGGTTGATCCCAAGCTTCTTCCTTGAATGCACTGTCAGGTGTAGTCAGTTAGGGCTCTGTTGGATATAGGTTCTGTCAGGGTCCAGATTGTCTTATTATTTGTCAGACAGCCTAGAGCTGGATCTGGTACTGGTTTCAGGCCTGGGGTAACTGGAATCTGCCTTGGGAGCCCTAGGTTGGTGAGAAAATAGCCCAAGGAATTTCTGCAAAGAAAGTAGTCCTTCACTGAAACTCCGAATGTTACAGCCAATGTTAAAAAAATAAATGGTACTGTGTGAAACCCCTTCAGGAATGGAAGAGCAACAGGAGAGTAAAGCCATTGACGATTGGTGGTCCCTTGGGACTGCTACAGAATGCATCAATTTTTATAGGGAATGTTCAGAGTTGCACTGGGTTTTTTAGTATTTTAAAATTATATGGACTGTGATAAATGTAAACGATTTTGGCCTTAAAGACAATGTAGTTAAATTCATGATGGAGTATATTCTGTTCCATCCATGGTAAGGAGTAATGGATGATTTTTTAATGGTCTGGTTTACTCTTTCTTTTCAGTGATATCGAAATTGAAATTGAGGAAATCTTCCGGAAGGGTCCTCATCTTAACAGTCGCAAAGGAGCGACTACACACAAAGAATTGACTCTGAAAGATTTACCACCAATCGAAGACCTCAAAATAAGTGTCCCTGAGGGAGAATGCCTCAAAGTTGGCACAGTGTCCAGTATTGTCAATGAGTTAGGTAATTATTTTGTCCTGTGTTTGATTGGGAGGCCATATGTCTAGTGTCCACTTTGCCCTTCTTGAATAATTTTTTTTTTTAACTTTCATAGATGTTAAGATATTGATTTATTGAGGTTCCAACTGGGTGTTAGTGTTGAACTGTACCAAAAGTGAATGGGTAGGCTTGAGTTATTATATCGCTTTGTGTGCATTAGCTCTTATATATTAATATCATGAAACGTCTATGCATCCATTGATATTGAGTCCATGTGCCTCTCCAAGGTATGACTTCAATTTTTATAACATAACTGTGGTTAAATGTCACAAAATTCCTCATTGGGTCTGTTTCCTTTGCCAGAAACCTGTCTTCTGGTCCAACTATCATTCTTTCTGGCCGCTAATTTGCAGTAGGGTGCTGGTGGTTCTTCCATGGCCATCTCCTACCCTTTTCCTTTCTCCCATCAGGATCACCAGGTTAAGTTTAATTACAGGCAACGGCTTTATGGCCACCCTGGTGCTAGTTGACACCTGATTGAATTAAATTCCATATCTTAACATGCTTAGTTTTGCTGATTAATGGCATGGGTTATAGTCAAGAACCTCATAGTTACCACCTCAAGCCTAGTCATGCATATCAATAAATGTGAAAATATTCTTACATGATTTTTCTTTTGTTTCAGTTGTGGTTCAGGCCCTGCCAAACACCCCTGCTCTTGACTTGGGGACTGTCCTGTTTCTGGAATCCGGGAAAGTAACTTTAGGTGAAGTGTTTGACGTCTTTGGCCAAGTGAAAGAACCCTATTACACTGTGAGATTCAACTCTGCAGATCACGCCCGTAACAGGGGAGCAATAGAAGGAGCAGAAGTGTTTTGTGCACCAAAGACAAAGTACACATCATATGTGTTCGTGTATGAAATGCTGAAGTAAGTCAAAGTGTGAAATATTCAGGAATCAAATGATTTCAAATATTAATTAACCAATATTTAAAGTCTGCAAAGGAGACCAACTACTTCAGCTTCTTATCAAAGCAGAAAATTCATATTCAAAGTAATTATAAACTGGAAATATCTCCCAATGGAAATGGTTGGCTAGACAAACCTCAATAATTACTGGTTTTATTTAAACGAGTCATATTGATTCAATTGTCATAACTTTCCGATAACATGTAATTTCTTGTTGCTTTACTTTGTTTGTAATTATGTTACGATGCCTCCATTTTATTTCTCATGAAAATCGTTGTATTTGAAAAAACTTAGAGCCTTTAAACTTAATCCCTATGGTTAAAAATAACTCGATATCACTAATTTGATTCTGAATTGCTGTGAATACTATCTTAAGTTCACTAAATTGGTGAGTTCAGCCTCCACTCCATTATCCAAAATTAATTGTGGTGAGGCAACATCCTTTTGACCCCATGCATACATTTCTGGGAGAGCAATAAACATTCCACACAAAAGGAAGCCCTCCCCACAATCCTGCCTGAGGTTTCCTACAAGTTGAACATTGGCGTGATCCTTATCCAGTCAAATTTTTCAAATGAATTATACTCTCACGGTTCGTTTATGCAATGCTGCTCGAGTTTTTAGGAGACACAATCATAAAAATTACTTGGCCACAAAATTTCACGTTCTCTGCTGGGAACTTCGGTAGACTGTGCTAATGCCGCCCTATGTTACCTTACTGTTGATACAAGAAACTCCAAAGAAAGAGCTGGAAATTTTATATTCTATTTTTTTTTAAGTATATCTCCATAAAAATCATCTAATTAGGACTTTACTGTGACTCATAGTAATATCAACACTAAATGCGAAGTGTTATGTTTCCCTAGGAAAATGGTAAGGACATGACAAAGGCTCCACGCAATGCAGATGGTAATGAGGAGCGTTGAAGACTATTATTGGGGTCTATAGCATATTTTCTCATCTCTGCTTATCTAAGAATTCCACTTCGGTATGCCAGGGGCAATGTTGAGAACCCCTAACCTCGGTCCCCCAAGGGAACTCTCGCCTTCACGAACCTTGGGTGAAAGAGCCCGACCGACCACTAGACTGCTCCTTCTCCCCCCCCTCCAATCTGAAAACAATGTCGCAGCTTCTTCCCCTTGCAATTCTTGTGCAGGCCTCACTTGAAAGACGAGCGAAGGTGGCGAAGAGGCTTTCTTTCATCTTGGTGTGTTCACAGGTCACACGGTTAAATTGGTGAACATGCAATTACAACCAGCGCGGACTTTCCACAACTGGTGGTCGTCCATGTTCATTCTATGTTTAATCAGCTGAGGGTATCCATTACAATTCAGCGAGGGGGATAAAATATCGAACACGACTTGGAGGATACAACCAATATCGTCTCAATTCCCTGCTCAAAGCATATAAGCAAGCGTGAAACAATTGAGGGGACTCGACAAGGCAAAATCAATTGCTGATTAGAACTTGAATGATAAATTGATTAATGTGAATTTATACTTGTATCAATTTTAAGCTACTTTATTCTAATTTACAAAAACTTAGAATAAATAATTTCAATAGGCACAATTCAGTGTAAAAATTTAGCATAACTTCATTTTCTGTGTGATAATGCACTCATAAATTAATGTAGACATGCTTCTCTGCACTTGTTGATGGGATCTCTTGTACTATATCCTGTTAGTGCTGATTACTGCTCCATAAAAGCTTAGCATTGCTAATACAGCCCTCTATCTTGGACTTTTTCAACTAAATGGAGTCACTCCATTGCTGTCTTGTGACTTATATTTTTCTGGGTGGTTGATCTAAGTAATTTCCTAACATAGATACATCTACATCATATATTATACCTAATAATGTTTTTGCAATTGTGATCATTGTTAAGGAAGAATAAGTGAATGAAGATATCATTTCTCAAACTTGGACTTGCTTGGACTATTAATCATCTGTGGCTGTTAAGTCACGAACAGGGCTGGGGTCTCTGGGATATCCCAAGGTTTCTAAAGGTGAAAATCTTTCTGCACTTTTCATTTCAGTGTTTCCTGTTTTACTTAAGAATGACAAGATGACTGGCTGTTTTGTTTCCTTTGATTGTACTGTAATACTTTATGTGGATCCAGCAATTTTTTGAAGCCATCTCTGGAAAGCAACCATGAACTATGTGGGGCTCCATGTCAAATGCAAAATCTGACTATTATGTGGCCAATGAACTAATTTTTTGGCATTTGACTGTGTAATTTCTGTTGAAGGCTCGTCTTCCTCCTCTTCCTAAGTCTCTTCCTTCTCCTTGTCAGTTGTGATAATTTGCACCAGCTCTTCCTTGCGTGACTCTTGATTATGTGAGCCTGTAATCTCTTCAGCATCAGCTGTGCATCCTCTAACCCTTCATCTTTTATTCACCTTGCTAGATCATCAATAATTTGAGAAAAACCTTAAAATGCATCAATTTGAGAAAATCCTTAAAATTATTGACTGACCCTGTCCAAAGTTTCTGCCAGCAGGAATTCAGGGTTCATGGCATCATCTCTTAAAGTGATTCTTTAAGTTAGATTAGATTCTATGCTGTCAAAGATGCTTAATTTTTTCAACTGTCCATTACAGAGAGAGAACTGATTTTCTCCATCATTTGTGAGAGAATGCTGGTTGGCAAAAATGTGTCTTTACTAAACAATTCATCCCTTAGTATTTTCAATAATTTGATGGAAACCATTGTGTTACAAATGGAATATGTTTTCTCCTAACATTAGCACTACTGTTTATTATCTCTACATTTGGATTTATTTTTTAATTATGACACAGTTCTAATAGTGTGCTTGGTGTGTGTAGTAGATGGTACCAAAAGAAAAACTTTGCAAGTAATGATGAGGCATAAAACAATGCTGATGAAGGAGGGAAATTTTGATGTAACTGTTTTGACCATAGCCACTAATGGGTGCACTTGTTTTGTAATAGAATTTCCTTATGTTGTGGTGTAGCTAGCTCTTGACTGCTGGTCCCAGTTGAAGCTGACAGCTGGTGTGCTGCCAGCCTACTTTCCGTGTGGGCTCATCTTGATTCAATATAATGCTGAACTCAATCTGATGCCATTAAGCCTACATTAATGCTTATCTTTGCATTCCCAAGTTTTGATACCAGACAACTTAGTGGAGAAAAAAATTGTTTTCTGCTGTCCCATGGCTTCCGTAGACAATTATTCATTACTTAGTGTGCTCCACGAAGTACCTACAACTTTTCAACCCACATTTGCTCATCTTTTAATTTCCTCATACTATATTTCCATCTTTTGCAAAACTTGGGCCATGGTAAAAAATGCTGTCCTTCAACTTATTTATTTCACTATCTCTTCTCATGATATAGGCTGTTTTCGAACTTGGCAAATTGAGCAATCTTCCCTTAGAACCTAGAGCTCATTGGGTAGATATGAAGTCAAATTCAAGTGAACGCAGACACCATATTGTCTAGATACGTAGTTAAGAAACCAAGTAAATGAAAAAGCAGACTTGTTACGCTACTCTGTATCAAGTTAAAATTCGGGGTGTGATAATATGGGCTTGTATGTTAAATAGAGGTGAAGAAACTTTCGAATGGAAACTATTTTACCATTACTACATGTATTAGTATGGTATTTATCAATTTTTTGTGGAAAAATTGATGAATTCACTATATTTAAAGGCTTTTCAAATGTGAATATACTGATAAAGGATTTGGTACCTAATAGTCCTGTAAATAGTTCCATACATTGTAGATTTTCCATCATTGTTTAATGATCATGTTGAAAGAATTGTGGTCCGATGGAAAGTACTCTCAGGTAGCCATAATTTCATGGGCAGCATTAGTTTTAGCAAATTAACATCATAACTTTTAGTTACGTTGAGCAATGAAGAGGTTTTTACTGCATTCATCAAAGGGGAACATTAAACCATTAGGGTAAATATGATTTGTTTTCAACTAAATTATGTTGGTTACAATGCGCATATTTTATCAGTCAACAGTTGAAGATCATTGTAGTTTGTTCGGAGTGTAATATATTAATATATTGTTACGTGTTTTTTATAAAGGCAAAAAACATTATAATGCCTTTTTGTGCCTAAAGACGGTGACTGTGGTGAAATACAGTGAGCAATATGTCGTCCATTTCAGCAGCCTCTAGCAATCGAAGCATAATCATAATTAACCATATTATGATATATGAGAATTATTTATTCATAAGCAATAAGATTTTAAAAAGTAATATTCCCTATTTGTCGCGTAATGATGGGAAGCATTTTCAAGAAGTAATCGACTTTAATTACCCTCAGAAATTTTGGACACGGATGGCGTTTTTCGTATGTCTTACGAGATGAAGGCCGCATCATGTGTCTTTCAGCATTGAATGGTGGCGAAAGTGTCAAGTAAGGATTTCACTCAGTCTGCCTAGGAATCAAGATAACTTGATAGCAAGTTAACTATGCATTTTGCCAAGTTCACAAACGGTCATAGTCATCTATTCTTTCTGTCAAGTATAGCTACTTAGGTCCTTGATGCATTCACCCTGTAGTCCTTGCAGGCTCTCAGACAGTACCACAGTGTCTTCAGCATACAGAAGGAATGGCACATTTACATTCTCAACCATTATAAAACACATCTCTTTCATATGTATCCATAAAACATTGAAGAGTCTGAATTTAATTTATCATCTATTGCTGAAAGCATCTATTTTAAGATCCAGTCTTGGTTTTATTCACTATTTGGGCTTTCTTTGGCTGCCTGAAAAGCTGGTGTGAAGGAGTGATTTATTAGGGTGAATTACAGTTTGCTTGGTTCTGTTTAGTTATTCTTGAGGTTGTTCAGTGAAATATTGCAATGCATTGAATCAGAGCTGGAGGTTTCAGAAGAGAATACAAACTTGTTTTTTGCTGGCTGTGGTGTCTGTGGTCTGCAATCAGAGATTATATGTCTCCTTCCCAAGATTTCCTGCATGCACTGTTTTCAAGATAAGACATTGAAGATTTCTATGGTATTAATGGAAATAGTTTAGGTTAATTAGATTCAGGATATATTTTACCTATTACTGGTCATATAATCAATTTTTTATTTATAAAGTTAAGTCCTCTGAAAGAGGTGGGTTGAAAAAGTTTTAAATGATCATGATCTTTTCTTATCATCACAGAATGAAGGGAAGTGATGCATCTTGGGAACATAATCAGGAGCCTCCAGAGCACTGCATTGACTTTTCCGATGACGAGGAAGAACGGGCAGCAAGGAAACAGAAAAATGTGAGTATGATTTGCCATTAATTTAAAATGCATTTGTTATGCCTACTGTTGTATTCATCCTTCCCATGGAAGTAGTTTAGCATCAGTAGAGGGTGTATGAAATAGATGGTGTAGATCCAAAGTATTGACAAATAATGGACTGCTTGCCTTTTTTTTTTGAAAAAAAAGAGGTAATAGAGAACAACAAATCATGCCCAAGGCCAAAAAACCTAGGCCTAAGTAATGCTCAGTTCCCTAGTTATAATTTGTAAAAGTTGTCAAAATCCCAATGGTACGAAAAATGGGTGAAAAGGGGGGCGTGGTAAGATCAGGCAGGTCTGATATCACTCCTGTCGCTCGGAGGCCACAGCGGTGGCAGGCCGACCTCTTTCTCGGGGACTCCTTGTGGCATCACCAGAGAACTGAAGGCAGGAGCGCTACGCATAGAAAGGTGGAGTACTCAATGGATGCAAGTACACAAACATCTACACTAATATCAACGATGGAAATTATGCTTCCAAAGTAACGGAACCAAAGTGATATTTAACCATACATATTAAACTAAAGTCACATGTCATTGGCATTGTTAGAAATTCTTACACTGTAGAGACTGGTTTTGTGAATGTCTTTGTACGTATAATTTATCGAGAGCTCATCCATTGGTCCCTACTTACAAGGCTACATCACAAACAACACTGTGTTGTGGCCGTTAACTACACAATTGTTTTCTGAAACGTGAGAGAGACGTGGGAAAAGTTTAATGCTTTTCTCTCTCATACACCTGGGTTCACGATAAAATTGTAACACTAGGATTTCTTTCCACTTTCTTTCCTGGCATTGAATTTATTTTGGTAACATTTTGAGGAAGCAAAACGGGGATCTCAGGAGAGAGAAAGTTAATCCATTCCAGTTCGTTACAAATGTAGGGTATGATAACACCGTATTTTCTTTCCCTTATCATGTGTATTGTAACCCTAGGAATTTCATTATTCGTTCACGGTGTTATTAAGCATTAAAAAAAAATGATATTCCATAGGCATGTATAGCAAAAAATGCCTCCACAATAAGCACTTTAAATAAAGTTATCATGAATGATTTGCATCTGCATTAACGCTGTTCATGTGGGTAACATAACGTACGACCATTTTTGTATGTTGGTGAACATTAAGGTCTTCCAGGTATTCCACCTCATTGGTTGATTGTGCAAGGAAAACACTCCATGATCCAACAATCCACATTTCGCTTATGTAAAATATGTCATTTCAGTTGAAGCTCTTCACAAACCTCTGCTTCTTTATATCCTGGGCATCATTTAATTTCTCTCCCATCGCACAATTCTTCACAGTGAGCGAACTGTTAATAAACAAATCTTGGTCTAATGAAAATGTTCGGCCAACAACTCCCCTTCGCCTGTTGTGTAAATCCAGGAGAAGAATATAATCCCAAAATTTGCTATTAGGAACATACTCTTTAAAGGGCTAGTTGAAGATCCAGGTATAAGTGTGAAAGTTTTAAATTATGCAGTTACAGTTGTACATGTTTGGGATTGGGAATCTTGTGTTGTTTCTGAAACATATTCGACAGAAAAAAAATATTGTGCACAAGCACCTCGATCCTGTATTAAACTCGAGTTCTATGCACCCAATGCCTTAACTCACATCGCCAAGGTAAATGACTATAATACTAGCATAAAGCCATTGTTACTTATGCAAAAGCAGATGCGTAAACAGTCACCATTAAAATTGTATTTACACCCATAATTGTGCCAATGCATGAACTCGTGGACATAAAATAGCTCCTGTTATAATGCCAATAATTAGTCCATGCTTCTATCTATCAACATATATACTTGCAGGGACATGCATCGTGTGAACATGCCATAATGCAAAGTATTGAAGAGGAGCAAAATTCTAGAGTTACAATTCTCTTGCGACCCCGGACCTATGGGAGAGAAAGCAGTGACCCTTTTCCTACTTCTCTCCCCAGTGAAAAAAATTGAATCCTTGGTATCCTCAATGTAGGACTTGCAATGTCTCCTCGTTAGACTCTTTGTTGATCACAAAGCTAGACTCATAATTTTTTGCCGTTACTTTATCTTCTGGGAATATTTTGCACTTCACTATGCATACATTTTGCAATACTTGCTATCGCATGTGTCCTATTGGACTATTGGTGTTATCTTTCCTGATAAAATTGCAATAAAGTTTCGAATCAAACTTCTCAAAAAGATCACACCTGGGCTTTACAATCCTAAAAATGTTGAAATACTGCAATAGAAATTCAAACAGTTAATGTATTCATTTATCAGGTATATCACAGTAAATACTTAATGATGTGATTTAATAGTTTGCATTTCGGACTGTGTGTACATGTTGCATCTCATTAAAAGTACTCCATCATCACAAGAGCATCAACTTCAGGTAGTTTATCTTAATTGGCATTAACTTCTTTGCAGATGAAACACATAGAAATTGTTCAACTATTAGAAAATGATGCAAACCAAAATACAATTTAACTTCCACGACCAAACAGCACGTTTAGTTTACAGATGCTGCTTTCACAAAGTTCTGCGTCAAAGTTAGCGGACCCACCTAGCGATTTTTTTTCTCTTTGCACTTCCAATGAAAAAATTAGGGTGGAGGACAGATGAAATTGTGGCTTGAATGCCCACTTCTCACTCAATTGCGCTTGAGATTAGGGCTCTGCTTCGTCTTTCCCATTGTCTTCTTCTTCCTTTCTTACTTTCTCATCATAGACATTATCTATTGACATCAGTTCACAGATAAAAATATGTGATGAGATTCACTGACTTTTTCAATTAAATTTAGGAACATGAAAGTGTAATTGGAATAGTTATTATTTATTTGTTATGTAATTATCTCCATAAATAAAGCTTCAATTTTACTAGTCACATAAATTCCAACAACCAACCTGCAGACTTTGATGTCAGCATCGCAGGCGACGTACTTATCAAAGGTCATACCTTTCCCTTCTCAGAACAGCTGATCCCAGCCTTCAAGGGTGTGCTCATGTGCTGCCTTGTCACTCAGCAATAGGGAATCATCCTTGTTTGCGCTGCGTTGAAATAAAGAGGTCAGAAAGCAATTTCTTATGCTCTTGGCTTTGACTGAGTCCCAGGCATACTTCATGAAATGCATCGTTTTCTGGATATTTACTTTTCCTCCTGTCTTGTGAAGGCTGGCCAACCTCTCATTGACAAGTAGTTTCCTATACTTGGGCTTCAAATATCGTATGATGCCTTTATCAAGGGGCTGAAGACCACACATGCAATTTGGAGGAAAAGCATCACTTAAGCATTAATTAAACATTCAGTGTGTATTGGATGTGCTGACCAGATATCAATTAGCAACAAAATTGTACGATTTTGTACACCCATCTTGCCAGTGCTTGCAGGAACTTTTTGAACATTGTTGCGGTCATCCAGGCATTAGAGTTAACAATCACACGTGAAAGGTGACGTTTGAACATGTTCGAACATGTTTGAAGCATCTGGGGCGTTTATATTTCCTGATCACTAACAGAATCAATTTTTCCTTTCCACTTTTGCTGCAACATAGGAGGACAGCCTCTCCTTACTCATTTTACCTCCATAAGGCTTATCTCCTCTAAATGCCCTTTTTTTATCATGAAGCAAATCAAAAAATAAGACCGTCTCATCGCCATTAAAAACGTCATTTGGGCTGTACTTTTTGATGATGCTTGGGAGAGTGACATCTTTCCATGTTGCCCAAACATTAGTGCCTACACTGGCTGCCTCACCTCGACTGCACCTGTAAACTATCCCATGCTGTTTCTTAAATTCCTCAACCCAACCATTCGAAGCCTTAAAGTCACTTATGCCTATTTTATCAGCTAAATTTGAGTCCTTTTCACATACTAATGCAGCATCTAAAGGCCTGATTACGCTCTACATTAACCCGTATGTGTTCATATACAAGTTCATGTATGAATGCATGAACCAAATAGAGCAGGTTCTATTTTCCTATTCGTGAGTTCATGATTTCATACAAGTTGGTTTGGTTATGTGTTCATTCATGCGTTCTCACATTAACTTGTATGGGTTAATATATCGTCTAACCGGGGCTTAATGGCACATTGGATGTGCGTGCTTGTTTGAACCACTTCAGTAGGACATCCTCCAACTCACTAAATTTTCCTCTACAATCCCTTCTTCTGTTCTGACTTATACCTTCTCGAGCGGAATTCTCAATTTTTTCCCTATTTTTAATTATGGAGTTTAATGTTGATGGTAACACTTTCATTTTTTTCTGCTATTTCAACATGCTTCATATGTGGATTTCCGTCTACCTCTCGGAGAAGGTTGAGCTTTTCAATCGTTCATATTTGTCTTTTCACCTCATGCTTTCCATGGCTGATTCTAAGTACTAGTTCTTTTAACACTAGGTTCTCACTTTTAATATCCTTGATTACAAAGTACATAGATGAAGATCACAAGCACTGTTGCTCAAGCAGTTTTTTATCTCATAGGCGATAAAACATACAAATATTGCAATAAAATGCGCTGCTTGTGGGGACCTTGTCAAGCGTAGAATATATGATTCTAATGTTTGAGATAACTTTTTCTTACTTCGCAAACACTTTTTTACTATAATATGCCCATCAAAATATTATTGTAAGCAAAAGCGATGTTTTTTAATGCGAGAAGTTAATCTCTTGAGATTTATCCATCGTCTGATTAACCCACAAGACGGTTGTTTTCATGGGACGAATTTGGTTTGGTCCTCCTTCAAACGTGCTCAAGAGGTAACCAAAACATGCTAACCATAGTTATTTACATGCACTGTTACGCAGACCAGAGGAAATGAACTTCCAAATGAGGAAATCCTGCTATCAAGGATCATTCTAGAGGTTCCGCTGTGTACACATATGTGAGTGAAGAGTGTCTTTGCGGCATATTGGATGAAATATATTCATCACAAGAAGTCTGGCTAGGGCCCTGCTCGGGAGTTGGTGTTGGCTCAATGGGGATGTTATATGTATTGTTAGTTTGTGAAAGAAATACATGATTGATCTTGGTAAAAATGATACAAAAACCCACAATTCCGAGGAAACTGACTCGGGATGAAAACCAAGCTAGACAAACATCTAGTTTGCTCAAATTGGTGATCGCGTAGTGGACTGCCATTGCATTGGTGTTCCTCAGCATTTGATGGGTGCTTAGCCCAATGCTTGCCCAGAAGCGTTTGACAGCCACTCGGTGTCGATTCAAGCGCCATTTATGCTCCTCTCAGCTTTCCTGATCCGAGGATGTAAACGCAGCATAAAATTCCTCCACAGAGGCGAATTTGTGTTGTTAGGTGCCGATGCTGGCACCTCTGGGGAAGACAGCAAGATGCGATATGGCTCTGGAAGGCTCAGGGTCCCAGCAGGCAATTATAGCAACAGAAACCTCTCAGAACCAATATTCAAGTCAAATGATTTTTTCATGGCGAATTTATACCCTTGGTGTTGAAGCACCCGTACGAGTGACTTTGTACCACATCATTTGTCAGTGCAATGATAGGAAATTTGTCAATTCGCAGTTACACAAACGACAATGTTGGGTTTATCCACTGCGACAGTGGCTTTGTAAGTGCGACTATCGTCTCATGTGCTACAATGTAGGCTTGAGGATTGAACATCTAGAATCCTGTTAGAATATCAGCTGAGTCTCCTGGCCTTCCCAATGAGCCGCATGGGGGCTTGTGGAATGTTACAAAGAGGTGGTCATTGGATTCCATTTGCATACAAAGTCCTGACAGAAAACGTTCACCTCCCTCTCTCTCTCTCTCCCCACCCCACCTCCTTGATGTCGAAGGCCCCACCTCCTGCTGTGACTCGGCCTGTCACCCAATGAAATTACCCAAACAGCGTGACATATGAAATGGACAGACATACGGTCGGGCCCTGGTGATTTGTGATAAATTATTAAAATGCCAAGTACAGGGTTATTTTTATAAGTTTCTTTATTTTAGTGTTGATTCTTAGCCATCTCATGAATCCATGCATCATTTTCATGCTTTAATTATTTTGTGTTATGTAGCAATGACATTATTTTAAAATCAGCTTGTGCAGTTGTTGCATGCTGACTTGTGTTGATGGTGGCTGGTTAAGAGATGAGCCGTTCTGAAATTTAATAATTTAATTTTTACATTAATTTAAATTTTTAAACTTACAAATTTAAATTTCTTATATAAATGAAAAACCTTGATTATTTAACAAAGTTAAACAAATGTCATCAACTAATTTGTATGAGTATTAAAATTTTGTGTACAATCAATGATATTTATTTCTTTATAGGTATATAGTTAAATCAAAGGTAACAGATTTTTTTTTTAAATTGGCAACATGTGGCAACAGGTAAATTACAGTGATTCAAAAATTGTAAAATTAAGGGGCATTTTAGGCAACCGTGTATTACATTTTTATCTTTACTCTCGTTTCGTTCAGAAAAAACCAATTTACATTTTTTTATTACCATCAAAAAATGTAAACTACTGGAAAAAAATTAAATTGAAAGTACGCATTTCACAATAGTATAAATGACAAACATGAAGAGAACTGCAATCCTAAAAAAATTGCATGCTAAAACCATGACCATTACTTTAAAATCCATTTGTTTCACTCCCAAAAAACAATATATTATAAGGTTCAGAGAGTATATTTTTTCAGAAATCAACTTTTGTGTGGTATACTCTAAATCATGGAGCAGGACACACACCAACACAACAATCAGGACGCCAATACTTCGACTTCTTCCTTTTCCCTGCTTTGTAGCACGCAACACACCTTTTCACAGGGCACGTTTTGGTTGTTGGGGGTACAGTGTCGGGAAAATGTTTCTCGGTAAGAAAAGATGGCTTAGGGCAGGGGTGGCGAACATATGGCACGAGTGCCCTAAGTGGCACTCGGAGCAATTATATCGGCACACAGAGCTGGGAGGGTGCTAAGGGGTACCTCTATCTCACTCGATGGGTTGGCGAGTCGAGCGAGTATACTCTTATTTCATAAACTTTGGCTCTCAATCGCCAAAAGGTTCGCCACCCCTGGCTTAGGGGATTTAGATGGCCTTCCTTGGCTTGCTTGGGCATCTTTTCCATATGTCGAAATCAATATTTCCCCAAGCAAATTAAGAAATTCTTTTCTACTCAATTTTCCATTATTCTTTTTGTAAATTGCATAAGCATTCAACATTGCCATGTCCATCAAGTGCCGAAATATTTTTGATAGTATTTTTTCGGCCAATTTCTCACAATTTGGTACATATTCATCAGTCCATCACTCCTATCAACCCCACCCATATTCTTGTTGTAGTCTTGAACTACAATTGGTTTCACCACTTTTTTCCCCCACTTTTCAGTTTTGTGCATTTGAGTAAGCACCATGAAATGTGCTCACCATTATGACATCCCTTTTGCCCTTCCATTTCATTGCCCTCTGTTTCCCTCAAAATGTCACAACCATTTCTCCTTTCTTCAATTTGGCAGATTTTACATGTATAGGGAACTCTTTCCGGTTTGTTATCATTGTCCCTACCACATCTGTTTTATTCGCAGTTAATTTGTCCACTAATCTAGGGCTAGTGTACCAATTGTCTAAATATATAGTATGCCCCTTATCCAGAAGATCATCTGCTAAATCAAGGACAATCCTGGAGGTGACATTCTCTTCTTTATATTTATCGGAATACAATGTGTCCTTTCCTGTATGAATAAAAAAATTCCATATGCTACCTGACTCACTTTCACTCAGCACACAAAATTTTATTCCAAATTTGCTGTGCTTTGATGGAATGTACTGCTTCCAAGAGTCTACTCTTCCACATCAGAAGAGATTCATCAACGATAATGGCCTGATTGGGCGTGAAAATTTATTTTTCAAATATTCAAGCACTGGTTCAATTTTGACTATTTTTCTATCACTGATATCAGTATTGAAAGTTTTGTTATCAACAAAATGTAAAAATTTCAAGTGGAGATGGAACCTCTTTTCACTAAAAACTTAAGCAGAGAAGGGAGTAGCGATGCTGTCTCTTTAACTAAAAACATCACATAATCTGGTTTCAGTAGGATACCCTGCAGTATAAAAACTCCTAACAACACTCTAATTTCATTTGCAGTTGTTTCAACCCAACTTCGTGTTCTAGATCGTGGCTTTAGGGTTACATGGGCTCAGTATTGGGCCCTCTACTTTTCTTATTATATATTAATGACCTTCCTACCCGTGTCAGACAGGGTGAAATAATTATGTATGCAGATGATACTAATCACCTCATTTCTTGTGCCGATAATGTGAATGTAGTTGCCCAGCAAGAGGTCAATAATATGTTATCCTGGTGCACTGATAACAGGGTTGTGTTGAACAGAAAAAGATCCTCTTTCATGCTTTTTCACATGCATCAAAATAAATTGTTTTCTTCCCCCTTGTTGAAATTAGACGGTAAATCTATTGCTATGTCTTCTGTTACTAAGTTTTTAGGTGTGTATTTCGACGATACCCTGAACTGGGAATCACATCTTGATTTTTTATGTTCACGAGTAGCAAGGAGCTGTTACCTACTACGTAGAATAACTCCGATCACAAGCTTACTGTCGGCGCAGAAATTATGTGCACTCGAGTTTGGGTACAAATAAAAAGTTATCGAAAAGACTTACAGAAAACCTAACGACACCATCATTTTTCTCATTCATTTCTACGTTATGTAATGGCAAATTTGAATTTTTTGATCAATTTTTATATTTTTTACTTCAGTTATAACGTAAAAAGTACCGGTTATTTACGGCGCGCGGGAAAAGCTCCAACTTTGACACCTTGTAACTCAAACACAAGTTCGTCAATGACAACTATATTTCTGTAAATGGAGGATAGACATGTTTGCTATAGATTGTGCGAGTTTCAGCTTTGTATGTTTCATATAATGAAAGTTATTATTAATTATTTAAAATTATTGCATTTCAAAATTGGGGCATCGTGAGATTCCGTTCTTGGTCTCGTTGCAATGGGCATGCCTTGATTGTTTCCAATATATTATTGTCCAAAACATCTATTAGCGCGTTTAATTTAAATCGAGTGATATTTATAATGGACGAAGTGAGAGGTCCCGTGAGGCGAAACGCCTAGCCGAATCGGTGCTGTGTTGCCGCGTACACTCGCTCGGGCCCCCAGCGCTCAGTAAAAAATATAAAAATTGATCAAAAAATTCAAATTTGCCATTACATAACGTAGAAATGAATGAGAAAAATGATGGTGTCATTAGGTTTTCTGTAAGTCTTTTCGATAACTTTTTATTTGTACCCAAACTCGAGTGCACATCATTTCTGTGCCGACAGTAAGTGTTGCTCTCTCTGTGTATTATGCTTGTGTTTTTAGTCAACTAAAATATGGTGTCTGTGCATGGGGTCATTCCCATCGAACAACAAGACTGTTTAAACTACAGAAGTGGGCCATAAGAATTCTGGTCGGTTTAAATAAACGCACTAGCTGCAGATTATATTTTAAAGAACTTAACATCTAAACATTCCCATGTATATATATTTTCTATACAATTATGTATGTTAAAGAGCATCATCTGTCTCTTGGATTGCCCTTGAACAATGATGTTCATTCATATAATACCAGAAGAAATGGTGATTTTAAAGTGGTGTCTCACAATTTAGTGTCCTTCACAAGGCAACCGTCTTATGCAGGTTGCATGTTGTACAACAGTCTCCCTAGTGTGATCAAACAGACTCGTAGTATTCCTGTTTTTAAAAAGAAATTGAAAGAACTTCTATTGAACAACGTTTTTTACTCAGTCAATGAGTTCTTGAATAAGTGATTGTATTTATGTATTATGTTTTCCTTTGGAGGTGAGGATTTGTATTTATGAATTTTGTTTCCTTTGGAGGTGAGGATTTATTTTTATTTTTTTCCTCTTCTCCTTGACTTGTCCTATACATATGTTTTTTATGTCTCCGGGACCAATAAACTACTTACTTACTTACATTTGCCTCGAAAAATTGCTGAGCATAAATATTTGTCTGCTCCATTATCATCCTGCACAGACCCCATCCACAAATAATTCATAGCATTTTAGAATGTCATCCCCAATCTCAACATCCACATTCAATCTGGAGTTACCTGAGAAACTGAACTTCTCTCTCACTTCCTCCCATGTACACCAAACATACGGATACCTGGGTTGATTGGTAACCTCCTCCTCAAAGGGTTTATCTTCTTCATCACTCTTGCTATCACTCTCATCAGTGTTGATATACACATAATCTAGATACTCAGCAGACATACTCTCATCATCACTCTCTTCTAAAATGTGGAGAATTTCTTCTTCACTAGGTTCAAGTCACTTTCTTTTGCTCGATTAAGCCATATCAGAAGGCGTTAACTACCTTAATTCAAACGAAGTAATTCTTTGCAAAAGGGAGAGTACTTAAAAATATTTATTAAAAAATTTCACTGTTTATTCACCCTAGAATTCCTGCAAACCACGAAAAACCTTCCACTCCGAAGCTCTAAGACAAACTGAGGAAAACGTGGCTATCTCAAGAAATCTAAATCAGTTACCCCACTCCCAGTGAGTAACTGTGCAAACCACCCTCTGGGAAGGATTAGAAGGGTAGAGAGAGAATAATTCCTTTAGGATAAAACGCACTGCTAGGGGAGAGAATAGGGTGCAATAAAATGACCTTCCTGCGGTTCGACCACCCCGGTGTCCCTCGGTGGTCGTGTTCGGGCTGTCAAGGGATCATAAAATTTTCCTTGCCTGGGGAAAAGGCAGCGTTTGTGTGAAAGTATAAGATTTTAAATGGCATGGCCTTCACTAAAACACAAATATGAGAAAATAATACATGCAGCCAAGTCTGAAGTTGTTTATGCATCTGATTCAGATCAAGTAAAGATATAAGAAGTTAGAACTGATAAATACTCGGTGTGCAAGGAAACGCTTTCAAATGGCAAAGCCTGCAATAAAATAAATTTAGGAGAGAGAAAAGTAAAAATACTTTTGCATGAAAGTCTGAGGAAATAATGTTAAAAAAATACGATAAGGGACAATGAGAATGCAACCCTCAAGGCAGGGACAGAACTTCGCTATGAGACGCATATGTTCGCAAAAAAAAAGTCAGAAGTTCCTTCTACTGGCGAGGAAGTAAACTAATTGGAGACTTCTATGAGTGGTAGCAGATGCGAGACGGATTATCACGGCATACCCATTGCAAATGAACATAAAATCGGTATGACGTATAAACACGGCATACCCACCATGAGAACATCCCCTCATGCTATATGTATACAGCATACCCAGATGAGTGGTTAAAAAGCATGTACAAAAGAACATCATAGTAATTCTTGCACGAAGAGTCCAACTATCTCCTAAACTAATGGGTTGTTTCCCATAATACCGTGTAAATGTTTGTGACCACCCATCTTGAGCCGAATCCTTTCTGCAAGGAGGAATTTGTTCCTTTTGAGATAATTAACGATATGGATTCTCAAAGTTTTAAGAAATATGACATATTTTATACTTCATGATGTTGCAAATGTTATGACACAATGAATGCAGTTCGGTAGAGATAAGCTGATATGCCATTCTAGACATTCAAATAATCAAATGAAAAAGTTACTTTTTCTATTGGAAATGGAGCAAGGCTATGAAGTTTGAGATTTAGAACCAGTACTGAACCTAAGCTAAGATCAAACACGTAGAACCAACGCACCCCTAAGAAGTTGATATTCATAATCTTAGTGGTTGTGTGTATAGGTTCTCCCCTTTAGTAATTTGACTTCCTAATATGGCATAATTTTCTCAGTGATTTTTATTCACCCTGGATAATTTGAAGTTGTTAATTTACAGGGAAGCCAGAAGAGGGAAAGTGGGAGAAGAGTCGGTGGCCATGGACCAAGGATTTCATCTGCAATAGATGATGAGCCAGTGTCTGTTGAACCAAGGCCCTTTGTGTCGGACATTCCACAGGCAGCAGGGCCCTGCTCAGGAGAATCGTCTCAACTGCCAAGGGTGAGATGGACATCCAAACCCACCAAGTCCTCAGGCATTCACTGGCGAGATGTCCTGCAGAAGCCAATGGTGCCAGCGGCCGAAAACCATCCTTCCAACTCATGTTCGACCCCCTCCCAGTCGAGGTCGGCCCTTCACCCTCCAGGCCATCCTCCTCTGAGAAACCAAGGCAATCAGGAGTGGATGAACAGTGAGTCAGCACTCAGGGCTGCGAGAAGGGTGAACCTACACCTCTATAGAAATCAACCTATGTACCCAGAAGTGTTGGCAGGAACGTATCCCCCTCCGGGAGTTCCAGTCCCAGCTGTCTCCCAAGAGAACCAGGCCTCTACCACCCAGTCCCAAGCACAGAGCCCTAGATCTCCTCAAGTCCCACCTGAGACCTCACATCTGCGCCCTCAAGTTTTGGCAGGGACGTATCCCCCTCCTAGAGTGCCAGTCTCAGCTCCAGATATGTCCCAAACAAACCAGGCCTCTACCTCCCAGTCCCAGATACAGGGCCCAAGATCCTCTCTTCTAGTCCCACCTGAGACCCTGCAGCTGCGCCCTCCTCTGCTGCCATCTCCTCTGCCATCTCCTCTGCCAAACCATTGGCCTTTTGTCTCAGGCCCATTGAATCCCTTTTCACCTGTGCCACCCTATCCCACCCAAAGTGCCTCCCAGCGTCTTCCTTCCTCCTGGGCAGAGTCTTGCTCACGCCCACCCCCAACCGCTCCCAGTCAAATACGGCCCCTGATAGGCCTTGACCATCCAATGCGTCGGTTCTATTTGGAACGTCGAGCCGACAATGGGCCTGCCCCCATGGTTTCAGTCCAGCCACCCCTCACCTCCTCTCCCATCAATGGACTACCGTATGCCTCCAGGTTGAATAACCCCCCTAATACAATGTCCATTCTGTCCTCGTTAGGAAGCCCTTACGAGAGGAGAAACTCAGTTCCTCCCTCCTTGCCTCCTCCCAGTCAGCCTCCATTTATATCGTCGGGGCAGATGAGGCCATTCATGTTACGGCCCAGTTCCCTTTTCCCTCGGTTCCCACCAAACAGTGGGACTTAAAAAGTTGAGTTTTTGTAATCGTCTGGGTACCTCAACCGTATCCGAATTGTCTAGTCATGCCATTTTTCAATGCCATGTGAATGGCAGTCTTCCTTTTATAATCATAGTATCAGAAAGAACTTCTGATGCTTTTTTATCTTATAATTACTGTATCCCTTGCATTGATCATTGATACTTAAAACATGGTGCTCTGTGTAATTGAAGCTGTAATTAAGTTTTCAGCTAATCCTCTCGTAAGAGGCCATATTTTAAAATTCAACATTCTCTCATTTTTTTGAATCATGTAATGTAAAGTGTCCAACTATGCATGAATGATGCATGTAAAGATAAATATTTTTGTTAAAGTTAATAATTTGTAACAAATTTAATAGAAAAATATGGTGATTTCTCTCCATGACTTATGAAAGTTGGTGATTTTTTTTTCATTTTTGGGAAAATTAAAAAATTGGAAAAATTGGAATGTATTCGTTTTAATTGGTAACCTTAATTTTTATGATATTTGATGTGAAAATTTGGCCTTATTATCTACTCTATATATCTATCTGATCTGATCCAAAAGCTTCCTTTCCTCCCCCACCATATCAAGCACTTCCACGTGTCGTATCCCGCTTGTCTT